>OX382226.1:14346721-15596721 GCA_947507525.1 Apamea epomidion
AAGATTACGATTCCAAAACGACATAACAAGACATTTTCGGAAAATCAACCAAGATTCTGACGTGGATATATGATTACGAATATGTACCACTGTTTTCTATTTCACAGGCCACGTTGTCCTTCAGTGCCTGGAGCCCGTGCCTACAACAGGCCTTACTATGGAAGACGTGCCAGAGCTGATCAATAAACTCCACCAACAAATGACTGTAGCTTATAAGGAATTGTCTAAGGAGGTCGTCAACGCTTTGCCAGCAGGCTACCCCTATACACTATTAGGATAGAAACCACGACTGTATATTATTAGTATTAGCCTAATTATAAACTATAAATTAAGCATTAAAACCGTGTTACCCAGTAACTGGGTTGTGGAGATCAGATAGGCAGTCGCTCCACGTAAAATACTGGTATTCAGCTGCATCAGGATCGACTGGAAGCCGACCCCAACATAGTTGGGGCTCAGCTAGGCGGATGACGATGTAAGACATGGGTGTGACATTAAAATGTAAGTGTTTTGGTCATAGGTAAGAGGTACTTATGTTTTGAAATAAATTTATCAGCAAAAATAATTTAATACCTCTAAAATGTTTTTACACCGTGACGTTTTTTATTTATTTACTGTCTTTTTAGTAGATATAAGCTCTAAGCGGCACCCTAATTGGGAAACACACAATCAATCGCAATCTGAATCATTTTGAAGGATATTGCTAATCCATTGCTTCATAAGTTCGAAACAGGTTACCTTCATAAAGTCTGCTCAACACGTAAATAATGCAATGATTGTTGTTTAACTGTCAAAATGAAGCCGATTCTGATTGATTGTGTGTTACGCAATTAGGGTGCAGATCTATTTAGAACTATAGCACAAAAAGAATGACTGTTGTAATCTTTTCTGCTCCTATTAACTTAGGTAATTAAATAGATCCACAATAGTACCAATGAGAAAGAGTAGTAAGAATCGTACCAGGAGGCGTTCTATAATTTCTGCCTATCCCCATAGGAAGGTGTGATTTTATTTTATTTTATGTAGAAGGAGTAACAACTCATAACATATTTTTATTATTATTCAACATAGAGCCATTTAATTCAAGCCCTAAATCCCAAGCACTCACCTTACAAACACTTCACCTAAATAACTAGTTTGTTTAAACGATTACCTGCTCCAAAATAGAAAGTGGTTTGCAAACTCTACTAGGTAATTCCACTGTACGCCGCTAATATTTTAGGACATTAAATAGTATTTGCAACTGAATAAGACACGAACTTTAAACAATATTACCACCAAAGCGTTTGATAATTTTGTTCCAACATTATGTGAATTATTTTCTAAAGGGTAATTTTATTTAATATTTACTTTTGCCAGCGGTTTGTTTTACTAAACTACAACAAACGAAAAATTATCTAGCTCATGTAAGTCTAGGAGTAGGTAAGGATCTTAGCAGGTAGCGTTCTGTAGTTTCTTCCTACCCCCATGGGAAGAAGGCGCGAGTTTATGTATGCATGTATGGAAGCCTTTCGTATCACAAAGTAAACCATATATTCTACAAGCATTTGAACAAAACATCAATGGTAAATAACGCAAGCAAGCTGACGTTTTCGATTTATTTTTTATTTATACGATAGACAGTTGACGTATTGTGAGCTTCTCAAATAAATATACAAGGTAGAAAAACCGAATGCTATGACGTCACAGGACTGATTCAGAACTTTTGTATAAAGAACCGAATCGACAGGCCATTGTAACATATTCGTATTTTCACCGTGCGAAAAGATTCCTGACATTTCAATTAAACTTACAATAACCGTGAAAAACCACTGAAACCTGGATTAAATCATTATAACTTGTATCTTTTACATGCACACTGAAATGAATCTACTGATTGGATAGTTAAAAAAATATTGACATCTTCAATTGTCTAATGAGTAGATCCAAAAGCTCGCTCCTCTTTATTAAATAAAACCCATGTGTGTAGGTACCAGAAAAGCATTAGGTAGTGATGGGCGGGCATTTTAGGGGACTGTCTTTTGTTATTTTGACGTTCGAAAAGTTCTGATTCCTGACCTTGTACTCGTATGTAATTTGAATAAATGACTTGATTTTTTTATTTTTTTATTTTACCCTTTCTGAAAATCATGAAACTTACTAAGGTCATATTTTATATTACATTTATGTAATATTTATCTAAAACTAGCTGGCCCGGCAAACGTTGTTTTGCCATATAAATAATTTCTAGCTGCCCGGCAATACTTTGTTCGCGTGGCCTACCCCTACCCTACCCCTACCCTACTCCTACACTACTCCTACCCTACTCCTACCCTACTCCTACCCTACTCCTACTCTACTCCTACCCTACTCCTACCCTACTCCTACCCTACTCCTACCCTACTTCTACCCTACTTCTACCCTACTCCTAACCTACTCCTACCCACTCCTACCCTACTCCTACCCTACTCCTACCCTACTCCTAACCTGCTCCTACACTACTCCAACCCTACTCCTACCCTACTCCTAACCTACTCCTACCCTACTCCTACCCTACTCCTCCCTACTCCTACCTTACTCCTAACCTACTCCTACACTACTCCTACCCTACTCCTATATGTAAAACGCTGATTGATTGATAGAACCTAGCGGACCCGGCAGACGTCATCCCACCCGAAAAAGCAGCGCCACCTACCGGGTCCAATTATGTATACAAACCTTGTCCTAAAAATAAAGAACACAAAAAAAAGAATTATCCAATTTGGTGCAGTCGTTCGAAAGTTATGGGCGTACATACTCGTACATTTCGAAGATCCATTTTTATTTATATAGATTTTAACTTTATTCATGCTAATTATACAACTAATTACTGCACGTACGTGCTACTAATGCTCTTACCGATGATACTTTTTTTTCTAAGCTGTTGTCGACCTGTGGACTATAAAAAATAAACTCACGGCTTCTTACCAAGGGGGTGTGGCGGCAACGAGATCGCCACTATGCGAACAACACGCATCACACTGACGTCACGCAAAATCCTGCATCGCGCAAGCAGAGTTTACCGTGCAACTAGCAACGTCCCGACATCAATGGTCGGACACTTGCCTACCAGACACAACACCCATATGGTCGGAGGATCTTCCCTTTTCCATGGAGGATGAGTGAACTGTACACCCTCATGCCTCTATGGGGGTAAGCAGAAACTACAGAACCCGACCTGGTCATACACGCACGCCGGTTGCGAGTACTACACACCTGACCTTTCTGAAGAACATAACCAATGAAGCCACTATATGTCACCGTCATCACCTCCCGGCGTTTCCACTCACATCTGCCTAGTAAATATGTGACATGACCAAATCATACTCTACTCAATTTGTGTCACTACATCTCTTTTTTCTTGTATTTTCTATTGGCTAACAAAATGGCAGGGTCAATATAATAATGTACGAGTTAAAGAAAACCAGAAAAAAATAACATTCTTTCTATAACTCAAGATGTAGACAAAGATAAGGTAGGTACTAAAATTGCTACTAAACTAACGACTTTAGGTACTGTGAAAATGATGGACGTGAGCCATTAAGAAACTGGAATAAAAGAAAAAAATAATATTACAATTCTTGAAACTTTTTATATTAATATTATAAAATTCTTCTGTACGTCTGTATGTCACCCCTGAATCCTCAAACGGCTGGACCAATTTTGATGAAATTTGTGGGTCCCTGGATAGTTTAGATTCACAATTGGACCATTGGACCCTGTAGGTGGCGCTGCGATCGAGTTCCAGGAAACAGGACAACGTCCGTTCGGTCAGCTACTTTAATTATTTTTTTCGTCTAACCCCTTTGTTAACAAACAGTAGCTTTTTACAAACATATTCAGACACATTCAGCCGATCGATTCTGTAACCATCTCACCGTGAAAACTTAGGTTAAGTGAGCGTCGAGTGAGCGGTCATTCCGATTAATGCTAAGGGATTGACACTATTGACAGCTCACTCTAAGCTCACTTCACCTAACTTTTCACGATGAGATTTTTACAGAATCGACCGGCTGTCAATAGTGTCAATCCATAGTATTAGTTGGAATGACAGCTCACTCCACGCTCACTTCACCTAAGTTTTCACGGAGAGATGATTACAAAATCGCACTGCTGGATGTAACGTTTTGAGATTTATAAAAATACTGAGTTTTCATTTTCAACATCACCATTCTCTTGCCCTTATCCCAATTTAATTGGGGTCGGCCCAACATGTGTTTTTTCCATACTTTTCATTTTTATCACAAACATGAGCATTAGGAATAAAATCAACATCAGAAGTTATTTATTCAAATTACGCTGAGAGCTTTGTAAATAAAGAGCATATTTTTACCCTGAACATCAATATTGGAACATAGTTTTATTTTAATTAACAGATTCCTTTATGAACAGTCAGCTGTTCTTATTACAGTATTTAATAACATTTTATTACTCCTCTGGTATTCCAAGTAATCCCAAGCTTCATTATAAGCCATAATCCTTGTATTTTATATAATTAAATATTCTTAGCTCGTAGTTCGTACCTTTTAAAAGAAACAATGCCTTTAATTTCACACAAAAGGGCATTTCCAGATATTTTTCCGTAGCCCTTGGCTAAGTATAACTTGTAAGTACTGTGTACCTACTCATTCGTTTGTGTACAAGTGTTTTTCCCATACTTACCTTTCTTTTTTTTTTCACAAACATGAGCATTAGGAATAAAATCAACATCAGAAGTTATTTATTCAAATTAGGCCTGAGAACCGGTACGTTTTGAACGTCAAAATTACATAAATATTCCCCCAAAACGCCCGCCCTTCACCACTTCCTAGTGCTTTAGCTGGGAAGAAGTGGCGCTATAAAAACTCCCCAGCAGCACAGCATAATTATGTTGTTATAAAGAATGGTATTTTTTACAAAAAACCTCTCGTACCTCTGAACTTTTATAATAATGATTGTAGCTGAATGTCACAAGGTGTCGGGGCGTGACGGTATCAGCCATGAAAGTTCAAACTTAGGTGTCGCATGCAATAAAGAACTAACACAACTTACGACGAACAGTTTCAACTCATTTTGGTCTTATTTTCTTCGAAAACTTTTAGAATAATTTGTAAAATATATTTTCCAGGCTCTTTATTAGTATTGCCGTTATTTTATTGTGCAATTAAAGCGAAATTTATATTTCTTTACGGTACGGTAAAAGTTTTGCATGGAAACGAAGACATCGTTTCCATGCAAAAATGTTTGATAGTTCTTGTAACGTCGTCCTTACAAGTGTAACAACTTCTGTTACTTACCCACTTTACTTTTATTCGACTGTTGATTCATAATTCTAAACTTAAACGCGGTTTAGGGGCTCATTTTTCCATCGCCAGATAACTTTTATTCGAGGCACAAAATTGACGTTTGACAGTTTTTGTATGAAATAACCGTCAAAATTTCAATTTTTTTTATCGAATAAAGTTATCAGATGACTGAGAAAAAGCAGCCCTTAAAAGTGTGTAGGTACTGTAGGTAGGTCCTGTACCTAAGTTGGCTACTAAGTACTTACTTATACCTATTATTCACTGAGTATACAGGTTCGCAGGGATATCGACGCGCAAACTGTAACCATGAATTCAGCACATTATTCTAGACTATCTAGCGAAGAAATTTTACGTCGGTCATCAAAAACGCTGTTCACAGAAAAATGCAAAAGGTACCTACGCGGTCAAAATGTATGAAAGAGCAATTGTTTTTAATAACTAACGAAAAATATCAACGCAGGCGTTTCATACATGTGCTGAATCCACGGTAACAGGCTGCGCGTCGATTACACCACCCTGTACATACCTATGAGATTGGATGTATATTAAATCGGAAAATATAGGTACATACATGAAATACAAACAACCCCCATATTAATACCTGCCCAGTTACCAAACTGAACAAAAAATTCAATTGATAAAAGTATACTTCGTTCAGAGTTATTTTATCTTTGAGTTTGCATCATAATGATCTTTATTCTCGTTTTAATAAGGTTGCTGTTCGGTTGTTGCGATTGACAAGTCTGTCAAAATCATTGTGATCTCTATTCTCGTCACGATAAGGTTGCTGTGAGATTGCTGCTGTCAGAGGTAAAATAACTGCGAACGGACTTTAGTATCCGATATCGGTCAGTACAGCTAACAATTCGTGCGCAAAGCATTGTAAATAAAGAGCATATTTTTACCCCGAACATCAATATTGGATGATAGTTTTATTTTAATTAACAGATTCCTTTATGAACAGTCAGCTGTTCTTACTACAGTATTTAATAACATTTTATTACTCCTCTGGTATTCCAAGTGATCCCTAGCTTCATTATAAGCCATCTTCCTTGTATTTTATATAATTAAATATTCTTAGCTCGTAGTTCGTACCTTTTAAAAGAAACAGTGCCTTTAATTTCACACAAAAAGGCATTTCCAGATATTTTCCCGTAGCCCTTGGCTAAATATAACTTGCAAGTACTGTGTACTCATTCGTTTGTGTATTACTGGGACATTTGAATAGTCTTCTGGAACGAAATTTTTAAACAGCACCCTAATTGCGAAACACACAATCAATCTCAATCTGAATCATTTTGAAGGATATTGCTAATCCATTTCTTCATAAGTTCGAAAAAAGTTACCATCATAAAGTCTGCTCAACACGTAAATAACGCAATTAATGTTGTTGGATTGTCAAAATGAAACTAATTCTGATTGATTATGTGTTACGCAATTAGGGTGCAGATTACATAATAAAACCGGCATGTCCTAGAACCAAAAATTCGAAGACATGTGACATCTACCAACCCGCACTGGGCCCGCGTGGTGGATTACGGCCCGATCACTCTCACTGAAAGGAGGCCTGTATCCCAGCAGTGGGAACATTATAGGCTGATTATGTTATTATGTTATGTTAACACAATACATAGATAAATCTAGATTTCACACGAATTTTTACATAAATAATCTTTACACATGTAAAGATAAGTATGAAATATTACATTTTATAATAAATCCATTATAAAAACTAAGCATCCTGTTCTATGTTGTTCTTAGGCTCAATTTACACTGCCGCAGAACGGAGTGGAAGCGAGTTTTCGTAGCGATATTATACATAACAAAATGAACTTTATATCAATTGTCTAACGTACAAACTAGATACGAGCTTATTACTGCCGGAATTCCCGAGAATGCGCAATAATTCTCCAGAAGATGCGCGACGTGTGTGTATGTGTGTATCTATAATTTGTGCGTTACAGTTTTGACATAAAAATCATTATGTTTTGTACAAAAAAAAATCGCTTCCATTCCGTTCCACGGCAATATAAATTGAGCCTAAATGTGGCATTGACGCAAGCATTGAGTAATTGGTAAAACAATAGGTTAATATTAGAATTATGAATTTGAGATAATTTTCAAATTATGGAATAACAAACTGAATGTCATACTTTTCAAAGTTCAAATTCCATTGCAAGCAAAAACTTATTAAGACCTTTTTGTTACAAATAGTCACTCAAAAATCAACTTAGAATACATTTCACTAAAGTAGATATCTGATTACATAAGTGGCAATGGAATGTAAATTGGAAACAAAGAGAATACCGTAAAGAAAAATAAATTCTGCTTTAATTGCACAATACAACAATAATCAAAAACGAGCTGTTCGAGCAATTTACCAGCTAGGTGCCAGAGTTTCTCTAAGAGATTTTTTTAAAGATAGTATCACGGTTGCATCACAATTCATCTTCGCCAACATCTTATATATGAGGCAAAATTTAGTGAGCGTAAAATGAAGGGACCAAATCTCCAATCTCTGTCATACATATATAAAAACATAATACCATTAATCTACTATTTCCTACGTTTGCTATAATTTTAGCTACCTCATCATATACATAATATTTTATTAAAATGCTTGGTCCCTCCATCATGATATCAAGATGGAGGGACCAAACTGATAGACTACTCCCTGGAATGTTCTACCTATTTACTGTTATAATACCTTAATTCTACCTTAATATTATTGATTTTGGCTGCCCGAAACATATATCGTTTTAAAGATATCGATTATATAAGTATTTGTGCTCTTGTCACCGCCGGCGTGCCAGCTGTTTTAGAACCCAACGGCCTGGCACGCGACGATGGGAAGAGACCAGACGGAATGAACTATCTTGAATATTTTTGTTTGTGTTTACCTACATCGAGTATTACGAGAATTTAATAAAATGAACCAATAAAATTAGTAATTATTAAAAACTAAAGAGACATTTTATATGAGCTAGATATCGATATTCAAGATTCGCACTAGCCCCTGTAGCCTCATGTTTTATGGTGCTACATTCAAGGAGTAGACCGGGGGGACACTGTGTAGGGAAGACGTGCCCTTAGGATAGGAAAGGATTTAAGAGCCATACCGGATATGCATCCTAAAAACAGAACGCTTTACACTGGCCAGTAGCAGCATTTCCATCTGATGAAGCTCAACATATTCGAACAGGCATTCGATTTGATAAACTGTCAATCCTTTGATTTGTATTCATTCGATATAATTCGGAGCATTACACTTCGTGTGTTCAATGGAATATAATTCAGTGGGCTGAGAGCTTGAAGCGCGCGCGAATGCATGAGCCTCGCTATTCTCCTCGGGCAGAATCTTTTTTTTTTCTTTAAAAACGTTGCCCCACATTTTTTTTTTTGGGTGGGAAATCATCAAATGACCTCTCCCGTTTTGGGTTGAGCGGAAGGGCGTGTCAGATTTTTACTGACTAAAACCCACCCGTGTTCCTTCAGTTGCCTTTGCCAGGAGCCACGGTATCTCTTTCGAACAACCCGCAGCCCTGGCAGGCAGTGGCCCTAGTGGACCCTGTCAGTTCGTGCTGACATCTCTTTGAGGCGCGCGTGGAACACAACGCGCCGTTGACCCGAGCCTGGTCCTTACCGGGCGGCGAACTGCCCATTGCTCGCCGCCCGCACGCCCGCGCCTACGTTGGCCGGGAGTCGGCTGTTGTCTCCCGTCCAGGGCGTCTCCTGCGGCGACTAGGGGCGTGAGAGCGCAGAGATTGCCTCTCCCCCACGCGCTCCACCTCCTCCTTCGCGAGCATTACTGCTTCGCAGAAGGAGGTGACGGCCTGCCATGCACTCCCGCTCCGTACCATGGCCTGGACCAGGACCGGACTCGATAGATCGCCGCCGCCGATCGCCGCCACGAGGACACGGCGGTGCTTCGCCCAAGCCGGGCAGACATCCATCGTATGCTCCACCGTGTCCTCCGGCCGATCCACACAGTGGTGACACCCTGGCGTTTCCTCCCGTTTTATCCTGAATAGGAACCTCCCGAAACAACCGTGTCCGGTGAGGACCTGCGTCAGGCGGAAGGTGAGGGCACCGTGGCGCCTCTCTAGCCACTCCTCAAAGAGGGGACTTATTGCCGCAATTGTGGCGTACCCAGCACTGAGTTGCGACAATCACACTCTCCGTGCCGCTATGAGATCCCGCCGGAGCTTTGTCTGCTGTGCCGTGATTTCTCGCGGCAGCGGAGTTACGCCCCGGCGTTTTGCCTCCTCTCGCCACTCCCATATGTGGGCGAGGACTTTAGCCTCCAGATCCCATTGCCGCCATGGGATCCGGCAAGGAGGCTCGCCGCCTCAGCGGAGACCGCGCGGTATCCTCGGATCAGCCGGACAGCCATGACCCTTTGGGACGCGTTCAACCGACGGGCTGGTCGCCGCCTCAGGGAACGCGCCCATACCGGTGCCCCGTAAAGGGCCATGGACTGCACGACCCCTGCATAGAGCCTCCGGCAGGTGGCGTTTGGTCCCCCTAGATTGGGCACGAGGCGCCTCAAGGCAGCCCCGGCCCGCTCCAGTCTGGGAGCGTCGGAAGTGCTCCACGAAGGTCCACCGGCTGTCGAGGATGAGTCCCAGGTACTTCATCGTCAGCTCGACACCGATGTGAACCCCTCTCGCCGTTATTTGTGAATCCGACGGTGGCGCGTCCCGAGGACCATGAAAACACATGGCCTCAGACTTGTGCAATGCCACCTCGAGTCCCAATTGCCGGATCCTCTCGACGATTGTCGCAACCCTGCGTGTCGCTGCTTCGGCCGCCGCCTGGTGCGACCTCCCCTGTGTCAGGACCAGTGTGTCGTCAGCGTAGCAAACCACGCTGACGCCGCTAGGGAGGTCGGCGCGCAGCACCCAGTCGTACCCAATATCCCACAGATGCGGCCCCAGGACCGATCCCTGTGGGACACCGCACGAAATCTCTCGCCGGTTCCCCTCTCCCCGATGACCGGGGTAGATGACGGCCCTGTCCGTCAGATAGGCCTCGAGAATGCGACAGAGGTAGGTCGGCATGTGGTGATACCGGAATGCCTCCCTGATGCAACTCCAGGGCAGGGTATTGAAGGCATTGGCGATGTCTAGTGACAGCATCCCCCGTCGTGAGGGCTCGCACGCGCATGATACCGTCGCACGTCCACCGTAGAGCGCCCCCTGCGGAAACTAAACTAGCTTTCCGCCAAATCCGGCCCCACCCGCACCAGCTGCCGGCTCCCTGGGCCGGATCGGCTGGGTCCTTCGCGGCGGCAAGCCCTCTGCCCATACCTCCCTCATGGACTCCGCCCCGCCGACTGATTTTCCTGCGGGCCGAGCTTGATCCGCCATCCGAGGAGGATCCCTGTCCATCCCCGGCTTGGGACGCTTGTGGAAGAACCTGAGGATCTTCCCAGCAGCCCCCTCCACACCTCACACAATACATCTATTACTTAATATAAGATCTCGTAAATTAATTTTAACTGTAGGTATTTAATTATTTTCTCTTGCTCTCATTCGATAGGCTAAGGTATTATTTTGCCTAAAAATCCCTCATAAGATACCTACGACAAAATATTCACACGCCTGCTCTGGGATAATCCGCGAAAATCAAAACTAATGGCAATAGTAGCGGAACCTTCAAACCTGGCCTGCATACAAAGCTTGGACAACAAAGATGACAATGAGAACCTACTGCAGTATTGCCTACATTACGAAATACAAAGTAAGTTACGATTAAGTAAATTTTTTATCATTAGGAAAATGCAAAGTTATTGGGTAGGGTAGGCCAGGTACCCGACGGATTTTGACGAAAAATGCCAATCCATTTTATTTATTTTTTGTCTGAAAAAACGTTTCCCCACACTAGGAATTACTCCTGTATCGTGGGTGCGTTTACAAACATTTAAACTCATATACACAAACAGCCAGACCCGGAACAACTACCTGTAGGCAATACAAATATTTGTTCCGTGCGGGAATCGAACCCGCGACACGTAGCACAGCAGTCGATCGCTCAACCACTACGCTAACCGTGTCGACTAAATCCATTGCTATATATGTTTGAATAACTCGCTGCCCGTAACCCCGTTCAGCTTCACCTACCAACTACCTAGTAGGTGGGTAAAGATGACCACGGACAGTTAAATAATTTTATTTGATATTAATTTCCACCTGCGGGGTTATTGCGTGACAGTAGCATCAGTAGGAATGGCTTTCATTTTGACAGTTCAACAACATTTATTGCGTTATTTATGTTGGTGAGCAGACACATTTTTCGAACATATGAAGCAATTGATTAGCAATATCCTTCAAAATAATTCAGATTGAGATTGATAGTGTGTTACGCAATTAGGGTGCTGATACCTCCACGCGTTTTTGAGAAAAAGGGTCTTGGCAGAAAGACAGACGGACGGACAAAGTGATGAGTGAGTGAGGTACGGAACCCTAAAACTACACGAGTTTCGCTTCTACCCTAATTTCTTATTCTATGCTTAGGTATTACTTTGTCCGCTTAGTCATATCCCAGGAATATTCTTAACTGTCGAAAACAAGTCAACAAACGGAAACAAAGGCTAGAAGCGTTCGTCCGTAAAAAATATTACGTCGGTAGGTACAGTCAGGAAAATTAATTTTAAGCTTTGACTACTAACTTCAATTGTCCGTATATTCAAATTACAACTGGACATCGGCTGTGATGCAGAATAAGAAAAAAAAATCACAACTGTTAAGTATTCAATGGCTTTTACACGACAAATTGATGTAGGTTATTTTTATTTATTTGCATAACATTTAATTTACCTGACTGTACCTCCTTCGTTATCTTGAATCTATAAATAATAAAAACATGTAATTGTTTCGTAAGTAATTATTTATTCCACAAACAATAGGCGCACTTTATTTTTTGTTGCCACATAAGTAATTATATTTATTAAGAAGGTAAAGATAAAATAATGATATACAAGGTGTCGTTTTGCATCCTCGTCAAATTCAAGGAGGTAACTATGCTACTGATTCTTGACACGAATCAATAATAAAATAAGTAGGCATTTTTTTTTCAAATTTTCGGAAATCGGCATATATGGGACACGCATTTTAAAACGCGGCCTGTGTGAGACCGCAGTGGAACTGCCCTTTTACACACACCTAAAAACGCGGCCGCTTATACGATACCATAACGCGATTCTGTTCATTGAAAGTGGTGTATTCTGAAATACTGTCAAACTTAGGGCTGATTGTTCCAATGCCAGATAATTTTATTCGAGGAATAATTTTGAAATTATGAGAGTTATTTCATAAAAAAACTGTCAAACATCAACTTTATTCCTCGAATAAAAGTTATCTGGCGATGGAAATATCAGCCCTTAAATAACTAAAAAATCAAGTTTGTATTCATTATTTACCAGGAATCGTAATTTTATTTGATTATTTATGTCTTTCATAACAGCCTCCTGAAATTTGACGAGGCTGCAAAACAACAGCTTGTATTATAACGTCTACTAAACCAATAAATTGCTATCCACTGTTTCTTTTACCTGGTTTTTAAGAAAAAAAAAAATTAAATTTTTTTTTTTTTTTGGTTGTATCAAGAATACTTAGCCTTTTATTAAAAATACTTATATCCTATAGGAATATAACATTAGGAAATATGCCATGATTAACTAATATGAAAATATTAAGTAATCGAGGAAAAACAGCCATCAGCATTCTATAGGCTTTGTGGCGCACTTTCCCTCACTAGTGTGGGAATACATACGAACGTGTGTTGAAAACGCGTCGTTTGATACATGTGAGCATGTCATTGTACCCGAGGCGGGATGGCAGCCCGAGCCGAAAGCGAGGGCTTAAGGGAGCCGAGAGGGAAATGACAAACTTTGCACACTTACACAAAACGTAGAAATCCTTAGTGATGACCGCGGTGACGCCGCGGTCATCACATGCCTTCTTAAATATCTCTATCATATGTACCTAGGTAATCACAATCAGCTAACCTACATATTTGTATCCACATAAGTGCCACTCATTTCTGCAATCTGTCTATGAATTGGTACTTACTTTAATTAAGTATCTGATATGTGTAAGTGTGTGCGTTCTGCAGCAGCACGCGCACTTAACCAGTTTTCGATATAACTATAGCGCGTTTATAAACTTATTTAAGGATTAACATAACTTTGTGAGTAACAGTATTCAGCCGGCGTTCAAATTGGTGCAGTCTCATTAATCTAACCCGTGTTTACGATATAACTGGACGCTCATTCTCCGCTCTCCTTCGTTTATATAAATAAAATACAAGTTCAATATACGCAACACGGTCTTTGACAACTGGCAAGATGTTGTCAAAGATTTTATTATCCTTAACAGTGATCGTTGTCCTACTTCGATTTAAAAGTGTTGTTAAAAGTGAATTTATCAAATTAAAATTCCATCTGAAGATGTCCCTATACTATGTGTTCTTGACATTAACCTCGATGATAGTTTTTCCAGTATTGTTGCTTAGGCCGAAACATCACAGCAATGGATTGTAAGTACCTAGAAAGGAAAAGAGTAAATTGTGTTAAGAAATAAATACATATCCACTAAGTGGATCTATCAATTTAGAGCAGTGGTGGCCTAGTGATAAAATACTGGTAAATGCTGGTATTCAGTTGCATCCGGTTAGACTGGAAGCCGACCCCAACATAATTGGGAAAAGGCAAGGCAGGTGGCAGGTGGTGGCCCAGTGGTAACGGCGCTAACTTACAAGTTGTAGTTCGTGCATTCGAACCCAGAAAGGAGCTGATTTCGTGTGTAAATAATTTCATCACCGCTGCTCTCAAAACGGTAAAGGAAAACATCGTGAAGAACCAACCCGTACTGGGCCCGCATGGTACATTACAGCCCTGAGCCCACTCTTTCTCGAAGAGAGAAGGCTTGTGTCTCAGCAGTTGAAACAATATAGAGTGATTATGCTGTCATGCTATGTGGATCTTTAATTCTATCCTCCGGTTGCTGAAAGGCCCAAATTATACTGCTGTCAAATGTCATTAAAATGATTATGATTAATTTATACAATCTAATTTGGATAACCAGTCACAACAGATCTAGGTAAGTACGTATTTGTTGACGGTTTCATCGCGGTTTGCAAAAGCTGGGTATCAGTATACGTCTCTCTTCCAAAGTCGCAGGTCACTGTGATTAGGGTATTGCCATAGAACATGGGTGACACTGTTTTTTTGGCATGTGGTAAAGTAAGATCAGAAATCAATAAAATAGGTAAGTTTGCAGTTTTTCCTGTAAATGGGAGTGTTACGCGATTTCATCGAAAAACTGCTGGGCCTATTTATAGGTACCTAGGTACTGTAGAGAACATTTTATTTTTGTCTTTTTTCAGACAAGTAACTACGTAAGTGCACTGTCTACTCGTAACTGGCATCGAGTACGGCGGGGTAATTGCCTAATACACTTAATAGTAGTAATGGCCTTCATTTTGACAGTTCAACCACTTACCGTAACGTTAACGTTATTTACGTTGTTGAGCAGACAAATCGTTTCGAACATATGAAGCAATGGTAATATCCTTCAAAATGATTCTGATTGTGATTGATAGTGTGTTACGCAATTAGGGTGCAGGTAGAGCTTTAGATTTATGGAGAACCGTCTTATTTATACTTCAGATTTACTTCGAGTCTGATGAAGCACATTACGAAGATATACGGATTGGAATGGCACATACGCAATGGGGAAATATTGGCGGAGGACCGAGGAGCTGTCATCATTAGCAACCACCAGTCAATTCTAGATATAGCAGGTCAGTTCGTAACCAAGGATGTACTAGCTACTATACAGGGTGGCAGGGACATCGACGCGCAACCCGTTACCATGGATTCAGCACATGATTCTAAACACCCTAACGTCGATAGATTTCATCGGTTATTAAAAAAAAAGTTAGCTGTTCTATACATTTTGGCCGCGTAGGTATTGCATTTTCCTATGAAACAGCAGATATTTATTTGATAACTGACAAAAAACTTCTACGCTAAGGGGTCTAAAATTATGTGCTGAATTCATGGTTACAGGTTGCGCGTCGATGTTCCTGCCACCCGGTATACCTACCCACCTAGGAATTAAACCCAGGAAGGGTCCTGTTGGTCTAGTGGTTAGTGACCCTGACTGCTATGCCGGAGGTCGTGGGTTCGATTCCCACCCAGGACAAATGTTTGTGTAATGAGCACGATCATTTGTTCTGTGTCTGGGTGTAATTTATCTATAATATTTATGTATTTAGAAATATATAAGTATGTTTATCAGTTGTCTAGTACCCATAACACAAGCTCTGCTTAGCTTGGGACTAGATGGCGTTGTGTGATAGTTGTGGAATATTTATTTATTTATTTATTTTTTATTTATTCCCAGAGTGCAACCCGCACTCTGGGAATGCCGGTAGAAATGAAAACTTGAATATTAACGTTGTGCATTTTTGATATTTTGGAATGCGGTCTACTCTCACGAACATATACATCTTACGAATTTTCGATCAGGTCACGTGTCCTCACGCGAGTTTAACATTTTTTACCCATCACAAAAAACTCTCCCTCCGTCTTACGAATTTTCGATCAGGTCACGTGTCCCGACACGAGCACCGTCTTACGAATTTTCGATCAGGTAACCTGTCCTGACGCGAGTTTAACATTTTTTACCCATCACAAAAAAGTGCACAACGCCGCTAAAGAAGTTTTCACTTCAAAAAGTATATAAATAGAGTGTCCGTCTACACTTGTCGAGTTTGTTCTTGGTTGTTGATCAGATATAATTAATTAAGTAGGTATACTAGGTATAGGTAGGTCAACAGCAGGTAGTTCTATTCGTTAATGTAAACAGAACTGCCTTCTATAATGCGAGGTAAGCATGTGCGTAGCTTGAGGAAGGCGAGAGTAGGCAATGCCTACCCTAGAAACTTCTTTGGAAAAATCGACAGTATTGAAAAATTACTTACTGTTTACTCGCTTTTTATTAGAGCCGTACATTTTCACCAATATGTAAGGCTTGTAGAGTTAGGGGCTTGGCTCAAAATTGGATCTGATAAGTTTTTAACAGTGAAAGCGTTATTTAAGTCTTGGCAACTTACTTTACATGAAATATTTTTGATGGGGTTATTTATTACGAGGCGTCATTTATGATCTCTCATTTAATAACTGTGGTTAGTTCAGCTGGACGCCCCCCCATAGACAAAATCTCTAGCTACGCCATTGGAGGTAAGTGCCTACATATGTTATCATTCCTACCTAAGTACTTCTTTCAGGCCTGAACAATGCGTGGTGTTTCGTACGAAAGTTGTATCTAATTGCGAAAAAAGAAGTATTTTATACTGGTCCACTAGGCCTAGTAACGTATCTGTGTGGATCGTTGTTCATTGATAGAAGGAATCCAAAAGAAGCTTACAAAATCTTGGAAAGCGCGGCACAGCTTATGAAACAAGACAAGGTTGGTAAAATATATTTTTTTAGTTTTGACTGAACGAGATTCATATATTCCATTTTATGAATGTCATCAGAATATCGAAAATTTTATTTTCGAAAATGAAAAATTTCCATTCAGGACATTGTCATTTTCCACTCAGGAAATTGTCATTTTCAATTCAGAAAATGGAAAATTAATGAGAGATTACGTAGGTAGGTCAGGAAAAAAGTCGGGTGTGAACTCTTATCGCGACGCTTTTCTATTTCCCCATCAATTTCTAGTCTTCTGCTCGTCCTATTATAATATATTGATAAGCATCTATACTAATAATACATAGTAAAGCTGAAAAGTTTGTTTTTTTGTTTGAACGCACTAAACTCTGGATCTACCAGTCGAATGTGAAAAATTCCAAATACATTTAGGTAATAGCCTAATTCTTGAATAAGGTTAGGTTATTTAACATCACGCTACGATCCTAAGGAGCCGACAAAAAAAAATTAGAAATAGGTACCTAATGCTAATCGAAAACGAAGTAACAGCGCGGGCGGGCGATGCGATGCGACGCGATGGGTTTGAGGAACATGAATATAAAGTTGATAATCTTAATAACAGTTTACGATGATGCAAAATAATATTCGAAGGGACCTCCTTGTCAGGAAGTAATTACTTGGTGCTTCCTTATAGATTGTAGGTACTTAGTTAAGTTAGGTAGTTAACCTTCTCAATGATGACACTAAAGCAAGAGATAATAATAGTCTTAAAAATCAAGTAATTAACATACAATGTGCGTCATTCATACAAATATAAAATGGTGCACATTTTAGCACTAGTACAATGGTATGCCAACGTATCTCAGACATTAATAGCTGCAATACCTAGATAAAAATAACAACAAAAACAGTGGTGAATTATTGTTATTTTTTAACAAAAAAAACGGAGGAGGTTCTCATGTCGACGCGTATTTTTTTTTTTTTTATGTATTACCACCATAACTTTTTACAGAGTAGTCCGATTTTGATCATTCTTTTTTATTGGAAAGGGTATACACCAAAGTTGGTCCCATATAAATTTGGAAAAAAAATCCAACCTTAAGGGTGGGAAAATAGGGATGATTTAATGTTCACTCGCAGATTTTAATGCTGAGTTGTGTATTATTACTCTACTAAGTGTCATGCCTGCCCTTTGGCAAACAATTAGTAGATTATAGCCACAAAAAATTATAAAATAAAAACTTTTTAACAAAAAAATTAAACGCCGAAAAAACTGAAAAGCAAAAAATAATAAACCTTTTTTATTTAACTTTAATAACTAAGTTCTTAAACTAATGTCTCTCTAAGTACCTATACCTAAATAATTTTGAGTCGGCGCCGTTTAAATTTAAGGCAATTTAGTGATCTTTGTTTATTGATTGTTTGGCGCCGACTCAAAATTACTTAGGTATACTTACATTAGTTTAAGAACTTAGTTAGTAACAACTTGTTTTAAAAGAGGTTGCTGTTTATAAGAAATGACTTACTTGTTTTAGTTAATTTAATTTATCACAATTTCATTTTTACGAGTACCTACTAAGGAAATCGCTTCTTATTTTGAAATTATAATTCTCCCTTGGCAAAGTTATAATTAGGTAGGTACCTACTTACCTATCTATAGGTCTATGGACCATTAGAAATGTGTGTTGAGGATTGTACAGACGCCAGCACACCAAGCTAATATAATCTGTCAAATTTATTTAATAGATTTTCAACTTTATCGCTAAAGCATTCAGTTTCAAGGTTGATTGGGAAAATTTGACAGTTTCGGGTAGCTTGACCTGCTGGCGTCTGTAAACCAATAAAAGTTTCCCAGTTAGCTGCAGTGCGATTCTGTAACCATCTCACCGTGAAAAATTAGGTGAAGTGAGCGTGGAGTGAGCGGTCATTCCTATTAATGCTAAGGGATTGACACTATTGACAGCTCACTCTAAGCTCACTTCACCTAACTTTTCACGGTGAGATTCTTACAGAATAGACCGGCAGAACCATGTATTTTTTTTATCTTCTGTCTAGATCAAGATATGGATATTCC
Source organism: Apamea epomidion (assembly GCA_947507525.1). Taxonomy (NCBI): domain Eukaryota; kingdom Metazoa; phylum Arthropoda; class Insecta; order Lepidoptera; family Noctuidae; genus Apamea; species Apamea epomidion. The sequence goes on from OX382226.1 coordinate 14,365,542, forward strand.
CCGAAGGCACAAGGAACACAAAATGGGATGGCAAGTTATTACCATTCAAGAAAGGTGCTTTCAATTTAGCAGTAAATGCTCAAGTACCGATCATCCCCGTTGTGTATTCACCCTACTATTTCATTGACAAGAATAAATATGTTTTCAATAAAGGTAAGATTCAGTTCAGAGGCGTAATTGCGTAATACACTAACAGTAGCAATGGCTTTAATTTTGACAGTTCAACAAAATTCATTGCGTTATTTAACGTTGTCGAGCAGACAAATTTTCCAAACATATGAAGCAATGGACTACCAATATCCTTCAAAATGATTCCGATAGTGTGTTACGCAATTTGGGTGTTGTTCCAAGTCCATGTTCACCTACATTTCACCAGTTATGTTTAAGTCCCATGTAATAGGGAACGAGCCTATCACGGCTATAACCATCATCAGCTGGGCACATAACTAGCCGACGGGACTGATTAGGTATCAGTCCCGGCGTCTGGATATCTGAGAAATTCCATTAGAAAAAACTCAATAAAACTTTGCCCGACCTGGGAATCGAACCCAGGCCTTACGCAAGTCACGTTACGACCACTAGACTAGCGAGGATGTTGTAGCTTTTCTAGAACTGAATTTACATAAAGTCTAAAAGAACTCATTAATATGTTACAGGTCATGTCATAATGCAGTGTCTGGAGCCAGTGTCAACAGTGGGATTAACAATGAAGGACGTGCCAGCCCTTGCCGAGCGTCTACACGGGACCATATCGCGAACTTACGAACAGCTGTCCAAAGAAGTTCAGTCTCCAGAACCGAGTGATGGCGGAAACCATATGAAACTTTGTTAAGAAAACGTTTGATAAAATTATTACTGTTGAGTGCTAGCCTTGGTAGTTTTATTGATAAAATTATTATTTAAAGGCAGGTACGTCTTCTGTGAGTCTTGTGTCAAAGTTTTTTTTTTCTAATTACCTAAAGCTTATTTAATAAATACGATTTTGTAGAGAACATAATTCTGTTTTTAGTATTTTAGCTGATTCCCGCAAAAAATCACTTTTAGATTTCCCGAATTTTTCAATTTTCTAGGAAACTTTTCCAATGTTTCGTTCCCTAAAAACCTTATAATTCGGACCGTAACGAACATTAAAATTAAATAACTAAATCGGTAAAGCCGTTCTCAAACGATGTGCTTACCCGCAACGAACAACATTTAATTTTCATTTATGCCACAGAATAAGTCTAATGTTTCAAATAGCACGTTAACATGGTTGGCGCTCATCAGCCCATCACATAATAACAGGCAGGTATTGGGTTTTTTATTTATTAGACAGGCCCGAATCGTCAATTTTGATAGCATGTGCTAGCCAGCGGGTGTGCAAATGGTTTGTAAACGACTTCTAAACTGAATCGGTTTTGACGCCTCGACCACAGATTTAATTTTAACATCGCGCCTGTAACCCCAGACCTAGTAGGCGGGTCAGAGACACACATTTTGCCAGTTGAGTCTATTCTATTACCACAAATCCAGACTGACTCCTGGCTGCTCATATGTAACTCCTAATGGAAAAACCCAAAAACACTTTGCCCGACGGTATCAAATCCAGGACCCACGGAGACCACAAGACCAACAAGGCAGTCTGCTTATTGGTTTTCGCTTTTTCATTCATACGATCAGTCAAAACCTAAAGGCCTAATGACTAAATGTATTCAGTGTGTTTCCATGATGACGAGTAGGTATACCTACTCACTGTCCTGCATGCGATGAAGACGAATTCATATTCAATCACCATAGCGCTGAGGGAGTGCCGCCTATTACCTATTTTCAGACTACCACCAGCAATTTCTGTATAGAGAGAAAGAGCTTTTCTGGTATGAGAATAAAGTGATAAAGTGGATTAAAGATAAAAAAAACTTTAAAATATTTCATGCAAATCGATTCTGTCTTTGTCTCTTTCTAGCAATCAATGTTTGCGACGTTCCATATCCATTTAACTTGGACGTCAAACTCGCGCTCAAAAACCAATAGAATTTAGTGAAGTCGCTGGAACGCTCTCTTGTAAAACAGTATTCCGTTTCTCATGATTGGTTGCGCGCTATAGGATTTCTTTCAGTTTTGTGTTTATTTTTGTTTTTAGAAGCTTGACGGTTATATTGTTCAGTGATATTATTTATGTTATATTAAAAATGTGGGACAAAATCATTTATATGATAGTGATTATCGTAGTAACGTACATTTTGAAACAATTGTTGTCGGAAACACCGAATTTCGTGAAATTTAAATCGAAATTTCTTGTGTTTTACATCTGGACTTCTGTGACCGCAGTGATATTGATGCCGTTTTTTGTGTTCAACCCGAAAAATGTAAAGAATTCCCTGTAAGTATACATTTTGTTTCCCATCTGAAAACCAATACATTAGGAATTATGTCACAGATTCAGCGCACTAATCTGTACTTACGCGATGCCTGTACGTTGATTCATAGAGGGATTTTACCGAATGGGTATATCCCACGCATCATCAAACATAGAACTCTTGAATGATAACTACAACATTAAGTCAAAGATATGAGAAAGAAACATCATCTCAAGTCTTCACAATTCATCTCCCATTGTTTATTGTTTACAGATTTGGATCCCAAATAGTAAAACATGTTACGAAAGTAATAGAAGTTAAATGGCTATTGAGAAATGGAAGAGTATTAGCTGAAGACCGTGGAGCTGTGGTGGTGTCCAACCATCAGTCTTCAATTGACATTCTAGGTAAAATTATTTATTTTTATCTTCCTCTTACCTCATTCACTACCCCCTGTTATCCTGTCTATTTAAGCCCACCTAGTAGTTAATGGTATGATTTAGTTTTAAGCCAATTTCGCTCAGACTGTGTGGGTTGCTCAACTAAATCTACGTCTAATCTAATGAAGAATATTTATATATAAAGTGACGCTGGAAGCAGCCTAGTATTATACTGGCCGCAGTATGTGCATTGCTTATGTAGAATTTATTATTGCTGTTATCCCTGTTTATGGATGTCTATCTTATTAATAGTTCCACATACAATGATGTCACCTAATGAGTCTGAAGTCAATTGGCAATTGTCATGCTTAGAATATCCAAGAAGACTATTCTTATACCTTGTACACGCCACACATATGCACATATATCTGAAATATTTTAATTTTATTGGGAGCTCCTTGTGGGCATTAAAAAATTTGTGAAACCTTTTACTTCAAAAATCATGCTGTGGTAGATATTAAAATAAAAAGTAATTTTATCATATAGGCTGTAAATCAGTAGGTACCTAAGTTTTGAATATCAAAATTACCTAAAAAAGTAAATTACAAAAACGCCCTTCTGCTTTCCATATGGCTTCAGCTGTGACAATATACAATCCTAGAGGTTCCAATATTTATGAGTAATAACACTATAATATTAGTGATAGTATTATTAGTAATAATACTAATTAAAACAAGCACGCAAGTTAAGTCATTTTTAAATGAATTTGTTGCACTGGCAGTCTTATCACATTTTCGTGCAGATAAAAGAGATATATTTCTGATAGAGGTTGATATGGATTTTATGACCACAAATCATGCGATGATATTAGTAATCGTAGATCTGCATGAAGTTATGTTTTGTTCATTTTCAAGCCTATTTTACGAAAGTCATGAAAGATAAGAAGCTAGTCTCACGACAATAGCCAGCACATTTTAATTGATCGGGAAACAAAATATAAGAAAATCAAAACAAAACCAAAATGCTTAACTGAACTGAAAACCTAGTTCTAGCTGATGATAAACAGAATACACCTAAGTTTAACCACCGGTGTGCGGCTGCACCTAGTTCTAGCCGCTATGATGAAGGCTAAACCTAGTTCTAACCGAAGCTAAGTAGGATACATCTAAGTTTAACCGCATGTGGTTGGCGGCACCTAAAACTAGCTGGCTAAAACTAGGTGTAGCCGCAGTTTGGCTATTAGCCGCAACATATTTACTTAATAAAAATCAGAAATTCATTCAATGACAGTCATAGCCTAAACTGCTGGGTCTAGTAGAAGCATGAAATTTTGCGCAAGAGTTTCATCTTAATTTTATAACAAAAGTGAGAAAATTTGTCCCCTAAAGAGTTAAAAGGCGATGAATGTTTGTGTGGAGATTCGTATCCCATTAGTCACAGGGCTTGTCTAAACTAATATTATAAAGAGAAAAGATTTGATTTTTTGTATGTCTGTTTGTTACGCTTTTACACTAAAACGGATTTAGATGAAATTTGACACACATGAGCAGACCATGATCTGGATTAGGTTAAAAAAATGATACCCTACGTGGTATCATTTTTTACTTTTACTTTTTATCCCGATATTCTCACGGAATCGAGACTTATGCGGGCGAAACCGCGGAGTACAGCTAGTTATGTTATATAATTGTAACAATAATATTAATTCTGATTGTTGACATAACGGTCCCGCATGACGGAAACCTCGTGAAAGCCGAGAAAGATAAACAAATCAAGTATTTTGACTCGGTTCACGAGGTTGGTCGACATGTGGGAAGTGGACTCATCGATCATTTGCTATCACCACTATCGCGTGTCAGCAAATGGCTGAATAGCCAAGAGCCTCCTCAGGTCCTGAAGTAACGCTTTCTGAATCAAGCCCTTAGGCTTGATCCAGAAAGCGTTACTTCTGGACACGGCTCGTACCGTTAGGAGGTTCCATTCTCTGGAGCCCTCGCCACCGGTTGCTCTGCATCCTAATTGCGTAACACGCTATTGATCACAATCTGAATCATTTTGAAGGATATTGCTAATCCATTGCTGTATATGTTCGAAAAAATTGTCTGCTCAAAAACGCAATTAACGCAATGAATGTTAATCAACTGCCATAATGAAACCCATTGCTACTGATTTTGTGTTACGCAATTACCCCGCTGTCGCTGATACCGGTGGCCTACTATTTTTTATATATTATCAAATGTTTTTAGATTCTTATATTTAAAAATATAATTTAGGGCTGATTTTTGAAACGACAGATATTTTTTATTCGTAAAATAAAATTAACTTCTGACAGATTTTGTATGGAAGAACTGTCAAAAATTCAAAATTATCTGGCGTTGGAAAAAACAGCCCTTATATGTAATGAAACAAAGGAAATATTAATTCTGAGTTTCTTCCTTGTGTTAATTCCAGGAATGTTCAATATTTGGCATGTAGCAGACAAAGTAGCTGCTATAGCAAGAAAAGAAATATTCTATGTATGGCCGTTTGGACTGGCTGCATACCTCGCAGGAGTCGTTTTCATTGACAGAAATAACTCGAAAGATGCGTACAAGCAACTGAAAATTACGTCAGAAATTATGATTAAAAATAAGGTAGGCGATCAGTGGAATAATTTAAATAATAATATATGAAATACTATCTAAGTCCAAACTTGAGGATTGAGCTCGATCAACTGCGTTTTGCTCATCTTTTTTTTTTCAGACGGCAAGATCTGGAGTCACGAGCATAAAGTATGTACACACTTGGCTTTATTCAAAGGCGATTTTCTCCTTTGTTTTTTAATGAAGTTTTATGTTATTACAAACAGTATTTTCGAACCCATAGGTCTATGTGATGTGTCGTATTTTAACGTTGCAATCGTTATTTCACGCACAAAACGCTATTAAAAGTTTCCAAGTGTTGACATATTAGTGCTCGTGACTGTACCTCCATTGAAATTACTATTCTGAGAAGTACATCCACGCACTTATATTAATTTGCGTATTTCCTGCAAACGGATCCACCACACATGTGTTGCGACATTTTTCAGCAACAAGACATTGGACTATATTTCTCGAGTCTGATCAAATCTGTACCTACATGATTTTGTACGAGTATATGCACTCTGTCCTTACTTCTCGCTGGATGCGAGAAGCGCAGAACCGGTCTAAGTGGCGGTGCTTGGGTGGTCCTGCAGTGGACGTTTTTCGGCTGAAATGATGATGATTCTTTCAATTGAGTAGCCTCGAGTGAATGTCCTACGTAGTGGATATTCATAGTTTTGTTGGCCGCATAGTTATTACCATGGTCTCTTTACTTTCAGACGAAGATCTGGCTGTTCCCTGAGGGAACAAGAAACAAAGATTTCACAAAACTGCTGCCATTTAAAAAGGGCGCGTTCAACATTGCGGTTGCTGCCCAAGTGCCAATCATTCCTGTTGTATTCTCGCCCTATTATTTTATTAATCGGAAGAAATACATTTTTAATAAAGGTATGATTTTTATCTGGTATTATTAGTTTACATCTGCAGACTTCTAGTTATCTGAAAGCATCAACCTTCAAGTATAAGAATTGAGAAGAAAATTTTAATTTGAATAAAAGAGTGTCCGTGGAGTTTCTTGCCCGTTCTCTCTATAGGTACCTACTACGCTTTGGAATGGGCAACTAGCTTCATCTTCCTGACTGACCGATCCCTTGACAGTTCAACAGTGCCTACAATTGTTTTATTTGAAGCAAAAAGAAACATGTTCATATTCGTGACCTCGGATTTAAAACACACTGTTAAAAATAAATATGTACGATGTGCGTAAATACATTTTATAATAGCTTCGAATTGTAAAGACAAACATGGTGAGGAAAGGACTCACGCTCCAATAATACAGACAATGTGAAGTAAGTAGCACAGCTGAGGCAGCCTGCACTCGTGCCCTACAGTCACGAGTGTCGACACTATGGGCCAACTGTTCATCAACACTCGATAGATAAATAGAGCGCTTAGTTATGACGTTCTAAATAATAATCTATACAAATAAATAAAATTGAGGTGTCTGTTTGTAATATCAAAATAACAGCGTTTATTCCGGTAATCTCCGGTAACGGCTGGACCGATTTTGATGAAAATTGCTCTAAACCCTGGGGAAAGACAGGCTACTTTTTATCGACATACAACGAGGGCGAAGCCGCGGTTGGAAGCTAGTGATAAATAAATGAAAATTGACATTAGCACTATATCATCGAAAATTACAAAACACGTATTAATATAATAGCAGTCGTCAAACGTCTTTGTATCTGGAACATTTTTTTACATTACTGCATTGACTTTCCAGGCCATGCAGTTATCCAGTGTTTAGAGCCAGTCCCAACAGTGGGATTGACTATGGAAGATGTACCAGAATTAATAACTAAAGTGCGCAACACCATGGACGCGGCTTACAAGGAACTCTCAAAAGAGGTGCTAGGCGCATTGCCCCCCAACTACCCGCTGGCGACCGATTGAGCTCCCAGTGCCATCGACCGACGGTACCACCTATTATGTATTAAATTTATAATCACCCTATTATTAAGCTTTTAGGTCGGCATAATAATGCTGGTTCATGAAATGTTTGTACTATAACCTATAGCGAGCATTCCAATCACTAGAAATATGAATGTTTCCGTGATTTTATAATAAGAATTTACATCTTGTCTAAATAATCCTTACTTAATATTTAAGGCACACTTTTGTGTTATAACGACTTACAGGCCGCCACATCGACTAGCGAAGTGACCTTTTTTCTTAGATTTCATTTTATCAATCTAGGGAAAAATAAAATGACTGGTAGAAGGAGCAAGGAACACAATTTGATAGCTGCACGTTTTAGCTAATATTTTTATTGATGTCAAACTTGTATGAAGTATTATTTTTATAAAATTTATATTAGTTATATTTGTTCTTATCTATATTGGCTATATCAACACTTATAAAGCGTTGGTCAAGTCCTAAACATGTCATAATAAGTCCTTACAGTAAAAGTGACGCGAGGCTAGAAAAGGTTGAAGCGATTAGTATAAAGTAGTTGTAGAAAGTTAAGAAACAATCTTAGGCATGTGGGGATAATTAGCAATCAGCAGATGATTGAGTTGCGACAGGCGGCACGCGGCGACAATGATTTGTACTTTGTTGACCTTTTTTTTGTATTCAAATCACACTGCAGTGTAGCTGTTTGTTTCTGCACCGCTGCAGTACGGAATTTTAATCACTCGTTAAGCAACGTCGCACATTAAGTTGACTGAAGCTATTACCATTTCAGTATTTGAACAACGTTCTACTAAAGAACTACTTTTTATTGTTTAGTTATTACTTTATTAGTTAATACTTACCGTAGAATTGTTGAGTTGAAAAATTCGTGTTATTTAACAGTCGTCCCAAACATTAAAGCGCACAATATATTACAGAATTTCTTTTTATGAATGGAATTAGTTAAGGAAGACACCAAAATTCTATACTTCCTTTTTTTTAAACATTACTGATTTGATAAAAAACAACATTATAAAAATCAATTTTGGTGATTGTACCAAAATTTATTTTTATAATATTGTTAATTATAATAGAGATCAAAATCATTTTAATATTCTTAAAATATATATTGATATATTTTAAGAATATTAAAACCCTCAACTACAACACTCAACTTCAACACACACACACACTCACACTCACACTCACTCACTCTCACTCTACTTCAATGAATAATTATGCCATCCTGAGTTTTCTCAGGGAAAATGGCGACAGAAGCGATATTCAAAATATTTTTCTTACGATCAGTACTTACGCGTGTACAATGCCTTGTGTGCTATACATATGAGTTGCGTAACATTAAATGATCACCTTAGCGTTCACTTAAATAGATTTACAGTGCCCACTACTTTTTACGTGTAAATGTGTTGTGTAAGTACTCAATAATCAACAACTTCATAGTATATTAAATCAGTATTATTTATTTTAATATTTACTTTTTTATCGCTTTGAATGACATGGTGAGCTTTCGACACTTTTATTTTGTCGCTACGCAATATTTAGTTAAGTAGAAATATTATAGGAAATGTTCCTCTATCGTATGATACACTTAATTTTACTCTCTAGTCATGTAAACGACTAACTGTAGAGTCCATTCGATGTGCTTCGCATACCTCAGCGCCATCGCAATCATTACTTACTATACTTGTAATAAATTACAAAGTCACGTGAATATCTTAATATAAATTCTGTGTAGGTTGTAATCATTCTTTAATTCACTTCGTGAGAAAATTCCCAAAAAAAAAACAACTTCGTAGGGGAACTTTCACGCCTTCGAGGCAATTTATTGCATAATATCATCATTATGTAACCAAATGCGACGTCTAATTTATAAAATTTGCAATTCTTATTATTTCGTGTTGTTGCTCGTAAAAGTATTCAAGTTAAAATCCCATCAACATGAATCGTTATTCGCGATTAATCTTTTAGATTGTTATAAAAGTGAATTAAAATACGAAAAGTTACCAAAATTCGTTGCCGATGTTTTATAGATAATGTTTGAATTTTATTGTATAGATGACTAACTTTAGAAAAGTAGGTAATGTTTATTAAAATTACGGTGCCATTTTAAATTCTACGCTAACCTATTTCTAATTTATGATGTCAACATTATAATGGGACCACTTTTATACCCATTGTAAATGATAATTTTTAACTCCTTACCACACGCATGAAAAAATATCTTGATCCTGTTATAACGCGATTATAAAAGTTACAAATCAAATATTTTTAGGGTTCCGTACCTCGAAAGGAAAAAACTGAACCCTTATAGGATCACTTTGTTGTCCATCCGTCCGTCCGTCTGTCTGTCGGTCAAGAACCTTTTTCTCAGGAACGCGTGGAGATATCAAGCTGGAATTTATATCAAATACTCAGGTTTCACCCTTGTAGCTGTGAAAAAATCAAACTTCTAAGCCAACGCAATCAAAAGATAGCCGTTTATGCCGCAAATTTCCGCAAATTTTCGACACTCGCAAGGGAATCAAAGCCTACAGGGTACTTCCCGTGAACTCAGAATCTTGAAATTTGGTGCGAAGCAACGTCTTATAGCACAGATAAAGGAAAAATTGCGAAAACCGTAAATTTTTAGTTACATACCTACAAATTTGTACGGAACCCTCGGTGCGCGAGTCCGACTCATACTTGACCGGTTTTTTTTTTGCTAATCATAGCCTGCGTTGATAACGTAACTAATGAAATTGTTTCATTTTTCTGATTCTGATAATATGACTTACATAAACGTAATAATCAGTTTTAAACAACATAGAAATTTTTAATTATCGAAATGTCTAAATCTTTCATAATAACATTTTTGTGATAATTTAAAGTACCTACTATTTAACTATACTTTAAAATTACCATTTTTTTTTAATAAGGTGTTTGTGCTAAATTGAATTGGTTATATTAAGCAATTTAAGATATCCACCAAAGATCTTACGATTTTTTTAAACCCTAAAAGTCTTGCAATTATTTATTTTTGCAACTGATAAAAAGTCTGCTTCCAGTTGCCATTTTTGTTACAATTACCAAAGGAATGGTCAATGGCAGCACAGCGCATAATACACAAGTACATTTCCCAGGGATAGCAATGGTGAGCGAAGTAAAGAATGCTGTGGCAGAAGTACTGCCGGCCGGTCTATTCTGTAAAAATCTTACCGTGAAAACTTAGGTGAAGTGAACTATCATCGTACCTGTCTCTTGGGAGTCTAGGGATTGATAACTTAGTTTAAACTTACGTCACGTGTTCAAGTTATCACGGTGAGATTTTTTTACAAAATAGTACTACTGGTCTATTTAAAATGTATTAAGTACTTCTTTTACAGGGTGTTATATGTGATGTGTAACTTGCTGCGTTAATTTGACTGCAGTAGCATGTTTTTAGTCAGCGGACTCAATTAGACGCTTAGTATAACTAAAGCTCCAAAAATAACAGGGAGGCAGGAACATCGACGAAACCTGTTACCATGGATTCAGTACATAATTCTGAACCGCCCTGCGTTGGAATTTTTCGTCGGTTATTATAAAAAAAAATTCTGTTCCATACATTTTGACCGCGGTACACTTTTCTGTGGAACAACTGTTTTTTTTTTTGATAACCGAAGAAAAATGTATTTGTGTCATCATGTGCTGAATTCATGGTTACAGTTTGCGCGTCGATGTCCCTGCTAGCCTGTATATTTGCCGCAGTAATGTCTAAATTGACTTTACTTTTACTCCATTTAGGGTACCTACATTGCAACTGAATATCGTAAATTCGAAATAATTCCAATTATTTTTGTGTAAATGTGTAAGTCCTTTGTCATTATTACTATATTATTCTATGTAAAAGTATGTTTCATGACATAATAATTCTTTGTGTATTTTTCATGTCGTTTATTATTTTTTAATAAGTATATTTAATATTATTTAGAGATGGCATTAGAGCAATATTTTCAGAACGACAGAGTGAAATAACGCTATTCGATAGCCAAGCGCTAAGAAGAGATAAAACGTATCTCTCCGCTCCTCTCATGAGTGCCATCACTAAATAATTTATAAACAAGTATATACTTAATGTAACTCAATGTAAATATACGCTTTTATCATGCCATTCGATATTAGTGAAGGCCATAATATGTATTTTAATGTATTACTATAGATGTAGAATATTTCACGCGTTTTCAAAGCTTTTGAAAATGTAGTATTTTACCAGTGTATCTAATCATTCGTGCGGGTCTTAATTATCCACGAAATATGTAAATAAATAAAAAATCTCGTGATCACTAAACATAAATAGCTCTCACATTTTAATCTACATCACAAGGTAACCAGTGGGTCTAATATTATTTTTGAAGAAACAAAAAAAAATATAGTGTCTATTCTCTAGTAAAGTGAAAAGCTCTAAGTCTAAGGGCGGGTTGTTTCACGACCACTTGACGCACGCGTATACCTACGTCAAAAATTACGCTAACTATCGTCAAACCAAAAAAGGCGTTGATTCCCAAAATTATGGCCTTTTCTGATGTCAAATAATAACGATTACATAATCCTTATTATTTGACATACGTATATTACGTTAATCAACCGTCTGAAACAACCGGCCCTAAAGCTACGGTTTCTTAGAAGAGCGGTTCCGTCATATAACGCCATGTTCACCAGTATTTGGCATTAAGGTTAGGTGTATGACCGTTCGCCGCATTCTTAGAAAACCAAAGCTCTATTGAACAAAAGTATTTTTTGAAAAATCATAATTAAGAATTGGTTTTTAAGTTATGTTAAACTCCAGCTGCTATTCCATATTGTAATCACACTGACACGACGCAAACCCGTTTAAATCTTAATACGTTTCCAGCAATTTTGCTGACCATAGCAGTATGCACTTACAATTAGTTTATATCTTAGTTATTTTAAGCATAGTGATCGATGCTAATCATTAGTATATATATTCACTTAATTTAGTCCTGATAAACAAGCAGACAAAAATTGTATAACACCGGCTAAACCTGTATCGGAATTTCTCTTTAGCGTTTAAAATGTTAATGACAGATTAACCACAGATTAGCTAGCAACCTAACGTTCCAATTGTAGCTTACCTTAATTAAAGCTGGTTTTAGTTTTGGTCTTAACAGAGATGCTTTGAAACACTATGATTGCGCATTATGAATTATATAATTACGTATGATGTTATTTATGTCTACAAAGCAAATAGCCGGAAATAAACTAATCCTTGACATTTAAACTGGCGTTTTCCATAATTATCACTATCTACATCCTGCTAATTACAATGACGTTGTCTACTATCAGACTTCCGTTCTTTCATACTTTTGAAGCTACAATCGGGATTTTTCCATGATTATTACAAACTTACCCATATGTAAGGATCGTAGGTACCGTTCTGTAGTTTTTGCCTGCCCCCATGGGAAGGAGGTGTGACTGTGTGAGCTTATGTTTGTATGTATTTTATGTAACGACCTTTCTTGCCAGACTTGCTGGCGTAGTAGGCACCTACAACTTGTTTGTGATACTTCATTTTGAGGAAAACTTACCGACCGGATTCGCAGTTTTATCAATGGGAATTTATTAATTTCCCAGGGAATATACAATATAATTATGTCTGTTTGTTTAATTTATGCATATGTTAGTTTTAAATAATTGACATTATTATTTGTAGTATTATTACTTACTCGCTGACTACTTACAGTTTCATATTATTATGATGATATTGTAAAATGTATGTGCCCCAAGTGCGGTATCCGCATAGGAGTTCTAACTGTAGTCGAACCTCGTCATAGAATTAAGTTTATAGTCAACCAGTCTTTGACATTAGTTATTATTACGCCATAGTCAAATCCAGGCTATGCTAAACGTTAAACAAGAACTTTCTTGTTGTTAAATCAATATCTACTTAATTCCATGGGTTTATAGCTCATTTTTAGGTGCTTTTAGCTCATTTTTTTGGCTTCATGTTATGTAATGTCGGCAAATTCAACCACGTTTGATTAGCCTTTCAGAAGCCAGCGTTATAGTTGCGTAACACACTAACAGTAGGAATGGCGTTCATTTTGACAGTTCAACAACATTCATTTCGTTATTTACGTTGTTGAGAAGATTTTTTTTCTAACATACGAAGCAATGGATTAGCAGTATCCTTCAAAATGATTCATATTGTGATTGAGTGTGTGTTACGCAACTAGGGTGCTGGTGTAGTTATTGCTAATAATTCTCTTTTAATTAATCAGGGTTGCTAGTCAGAATAAGCCAGAGAAAACGGTGTCTAGCTTGCACTTAAACTGAATTACATTACTTAACACTTTGAGGGACATCTAAGCCCCATAGGCGTAAGAACAATAAAACTTTTATTGTGTCTGTCCTTTAACCGATTAATAAATATGACTCATTGGTACAGTCACCTTAAATGTTTTTTTAGAAACTTTAAAACGAAATACTTATTGTATTTCAGCTACCAACGAACATATCACAGAAAATACTCGGTTCGTGCCATTTTAACACTTCGATTGATGCTTACCTGCTTACTTTTAAATTTACTTTGCCAGAAAGTGTACCATATTCTTAAAAACTGAGTGTAAGTTTTTTTTTATTTGTATGACAGTCAAAGTCACGACTTTAATAATTTATGAATAATTTTACAAATATTGTTAACAACGACAATTAGCAAATATCTTTGTAAGGTATATTATACCATCACAAAACTTAAAATTTTGTTCCTAAAATACCAAAATTTTTACTAAATCTTTTAAACCATTTTCCATGGTTTATTAAGTGTTAAGACCATTTATCACGTTTGTATCTAATTGTATATCAGTGTACTCGTATCTGTGCAAATATTGTGATGTATCTAAAATACCTACTATTAGTTATTAAAATGTATTCGTGTGACAATTCTGTAGAAAAAAAAACGACGATGAAATGTATATTTTTACATATTTTCGTATGTGAAATCTTTTAATAAAAAGAAATCACAGGGTAAATGCATTTTTAATGAAACATTCCTTTAATTTTAAATTATTTAACTTTATTATATAAATACACATTTCTATAGAGAACAACAATGTAAACACCAACAATTAACTGTCAAATTAAAATTTTAGTAACTATTTCTTTATACGTTTGTTTATCACAGCTCTTTTTACACGTCGATATGAAATCTAACTACCTGGAAAATATAAGAAAAAAAACCACTTAAAAACCACTCTAGACTACTTCATGGTCAGAATGAATGGATTGGGTGACATAAAACCACATGACATCATGACATGACTGATGCTACCCAACATGGTACCACATAATTAAAAACTTGGTAATGTACCTTATATTCCCCATCTAATCAGCCTTAGTGCGTTGGTTGCGCCGCGCTAGCGTCTCCATCGAGACCTTTGTGAATTCTTCCTGCATGTTGTTTTGTGTCTTCTCTATCAGCCCTGCGATGTCCTCTTTGGTCATACCTTCTGTCTCAATCATTGGCAGAATCGACACGATGAACTCGCCTGGAATGAGGTACAGTAACATTATCGTTGAGTGTACAGAATTTCCAAACCATTGTTTAAATCTCTGATTTCTCCCGGTGAGGAAGGAAAACTTATATCCTTGTTCGTTTTCTACGTATAATAATGTAATAAAAAAAAAATATAGTTGTATTATAATCCACGAATAAAAATTATCTGTCAGTGTAGACAGATAAGTATTATTCGTTGATTAAAATGTCGTCTGACAGGTTTTGTATGGAAGAACTGTCAAAAAATCAAAATTATTCCTTGGATAAAATTATCTGGCGTTGGAAAAATCAGCCCATATAGGAACATTCTCACTTTGGCTTGTATTGTTTTGCCTACTTACATAATATGTGAAAATGATCAAAAACTAAGATTATTTTTTGATTAGATAACCAAATTACTTAATTATAGCGAAAACAGCAAACGTGCCTTCACAGATAGCATCCCAAGGTAAGTGAAACCCGAGGGGCAATTCTCGTAATTTTAAGAACTTTCACAGTCTGATATCAGTCTCAATCTGTCAAAATAACCTCAAATTTCCCTACATTTTGACAAGTTTTTGACATTTGTTTGTCGCTGAGATGAGACTGCGACTAGATTTTGAACGTTTTAAATTACGAGAATTGGCCTTCTGTTCTTCTAAACAAGCCCGGTCTGTCACTCGCCTGAGCCGAATTTATGTCGCTCCCCGTCCAAGTAATGGTACTTTGAGATGACGACAGGTTGTATGGGCGCTGCTGCGTCCATAGCCACGTGGAACGCTCCCTTGCGGAGCGGTAGCAGCTTGTCCCCAGAATGCCTCGTGCCCTCAGGAAATAGCAGCAGTTTTCGCTGAAGATAAGGAAAAAGTAACGATAATTTAAAAAAAAATTGTATTATGTATCTAGAGTAGAAATTTTAAAATATTTTGTAAATAGGTAACAATTGATCGTCAGCATCGTCCTGCCCTATTCCTAATTTGTTTGTGGTCGGCGGAACAAGTCTTCTTTTCCGTACATCTCTATTAGCCGTCATCTCAGCAGTCACCCCATTTCTAGCCGTCTCATCTTTCACAATCTATTTTCACGCAACTTACCAAGTGCCACTGCGTTTCAAAATGTTACCGATTGTTTTTCATTTTTGTAAACAAGCAAACGAGACGAAATAGATACTAAATTTTTTAAGGTTTATTTAGTTAATAGATTCTACCATTGTTTGCAACTCGAGACATACAAAAAGTATAGGTAGTAGGTAAAATAAATATATATGTATATTGTTGCAGAAATAGATAGGTCCGCGAAGTCAACTATAATTACGTCACCTTTAATTGTCCCTAGCGATCGTTTATATTCTTACGAGAATAGCTACCTAGCCAGTAAAGCATATTTTCCTATTATTTCCTCAGTCGTATTCTGCTATGGAAAACCAAAATGTGGGTAGTCTTCAGTAAAATTTTCTATGTAGGCAGATAATTATTACCTGTGTATGTAACTGAAACGAAATTCAAAATTAATTTGGTATAGGTGACAGCTAGCTCCAACTTGATCAGAACGTTAATTAGCTTCGTAATGCAATAAAAAATAAGTTTACAACCAACAATTTGATAAATAAGTAAAGCACCAGGTAGAGTTCAAAGGAGTTCTCTCGATAAATGCTATGCCTTCGTCGTTTATAAATAGACAAGGCGAGGACTAATTGCTGTCTAATTAGCGCCAGCTCTAACGCTCGGCTCACAGCGCGCGGCAGCGCCGAGAGATGAAACTCCAATAATGTACTTTGCGTGTCGGAGAGAAGGTATTAATTTTATTGTTATTTTTTATAGTATATTATTAGTTATTTTGACATGATTTTATTTTATTCGGTTTTATTTTGATTTAATTTATTTATTTATTCAGTCATTTCTGTCCCACTGCAGATCAAAGGCCTCCCCTCCCTCCTTCCACTTGTCCCTATCCAGTGCTGTTAAACGCCAATCCTTGTGGAAAGAGTCGATAAAATTGATTTAATTTAATTTCATTTATTTTGTTTTGACCTAATTTGATTTGTTTATTTTATTTGGTTTTATTTGATTTATTTTATATGATTTCTATTAATTTATGTTTGGCAATGGGACATGGGTGGTATTTACCTGAAATAAATAAATGTATTTATTTACTAGTAAATACAGTGGGTGTGAGAACGGGCATAGGAATGCAGGACCTATATTTCTATAATATTTTTCATGTAAGTAAACATTTGCCTATCTATGCGATTTACCTTGAAAAGTTCGCGAGATACTACGAATTGACGAGCAAGGTTAATTACAATATCCCACCTACTACGACCTTAATTCATTTGCTTATAGCGCTAACGAAATCGAATTATGATACCTTTTCAAATGAGTAAGTATAATTAATTTAGTCCGTAACGTTAACGACCGCTGAAACTCATTTGCAAACAATAGTTAATTAAGTACCTCGGTTTTATAAGTAAAATGAAAAATGAACTGGGAATTCGCACAATACCTTACCTGGGGCTGCAGTCTCGACATTCATAGCGATCGCTTTACGACCGAATTCGGTCGCAAAGTCCTGTCACTCCATACATTACTCCTGTCAATCCGGGACTTTGCGACCGAATTCGGTCGTAAAGCGATCGCTATGAATGTCGAGACTGCAGCCCCAGAAGGCCAATTAACGTTCAAAATCTAGTCAAAATCAAATGTCAAAAAGTTGTCAAAATTTAGGGAAATTAGAGGTGTTTTTGACAGATTGAGACAGATCAGACTGTGAACGTTCTTGAAATTACGAGAATTGCCCCTCTGGTATGCTCTCCAAAACCAGCTTATTTAGTTTTAAAGCGGCGAAAAAAAGGAGGCGGTTCTCAAGTCGTCGCGTATTTTTTTTTTAAATATATGGTATTATCGCTGAGCCACATTTTTTTTCGACAAGGATGTGCCTAATAAGCCTATTTTTATATTCAGTTTGATCTTACACAATCAGCTATGGAAATGTTTAGGATTGTATCGAGACCAGTGCGATCATTTTTAGGGTTCCGTACCTCAAAAGAAAAAACGGAACCCTTATGAGATCACTACGTTGTCCGTCTATCACGACCCTTTTTCTTAGGAACGCGTGGAGTTATCAAGTTGAAATTAATATCAAATACTCAGGGCTGCAATCTCTTTAAGTAGTGAAAAAATCAAACTTATAAGTCAACGCAATCAAAAGATGTTCCGTTTATGCCGCATATTTTGACACTCGCAAGGGAATCAAACCTATAGGGTACTTTCCCGTTATATCATGACGTAGCACAAGTAAAGGAAAAATTCCGAAAACCGTAAAGTAGCAACAGTACAAAAAAAAACCGTGATACCTACAAATTTGTACGGAACCATATTTGTCCGACTCGCACTTGACCGGTTTTTATTTTGTAGAATGTCTACCTACCGTAATTTTTGTCGCTGTACAAAGCAGCAAGAAAATTAATGGTTTCCTTTTTTGTTTTACCAAAAACCTTATTATACTGAATTACTGAGTGAGTAGGTAGCTAAAACTGTCTTTGTAAGCTCTGCAATTACCTACAGAGATTATAATCCTAAGACTCGTAACAATTTTTAACTCATATATATATATATTATATATATATATATAAATAAATAATAATAAATAGCTAATAGCTATATATATTTTATATATATATATATATTTTATATTTTTTATTTTTTTTATATATATTTTTATTTTAAGTAACTTCATTATTTTTAATTTTCATTACGTAATTTTTATTTCTGACAAATAGAAATCCTGTGTTCAGCAACGGGAATAACTCTCATTGTAACAGTGATAGACGCATCAGCTATAGACTAATAGGTGTGTTCCAGTCTTGCCTACTTCTTCAGATCAAACCACTTTAATTTGTTTTGTCCTCATTAGACATTGATATCTACCCATCAAATCTGTGAAATTTCGCTAATTATGTTGCAATGTACCTACGAGTATCTTGAATTTGTAGTTTGTAGGTACATATAAAGTAAACCTTTAGTGCAAGGTCCATCGCCACCACCATGGACCTTATCCACCGTTTTCCACCAGACGTGATCGAGGTCAAGAGCAGTCCCATTCAGCAATAAAAACAACAAAAAAAATTGTGATGTGTGTTTGACCGATGAACCTACGGCCACCTACAATTGACTTTTGGACTATGCCCGATATTATGACTATACCATTAGCGTACAAAGTGTGACTTGTTGCTATAGGAAGGTATTATAAGTAACCGGTAAATATATGCAAAGCAAATATTTTGCGTCCATTTAGGTACGTAAGCATTCTAAGTCATTTATTTTTGCTTATGTACAGACGCCAGCACATCCAGCTACTACAATCTGTCAAATTTCTTTAGTAGATTTTCAACTTTATTTCTAAAGCATAGGGTTCAAAGTTGATTGGGAAAATTTGACAGTTTCGGGTAGCTTGATGTGCCTGTACGTAACATTCGATTTAGATTACGCTGCCTGGGACAATGAACTCTTGTTTCGAATACGACATCAATAAAACTGGGTCTGCTTTAGCATCGGTATTGACAGGTATAATTATGTATGTAGTGTAAGCATGACCGTATTGCCTACCTAAACTATTGTTTCGAGATTGCAACATCGATAAACAAAATAGAAACTAGAAAGGCCAGTAAAGTGATATTTTAATACTTGCTCAGAAAGTGAGCAATGTTTATGACTTCGTAAAATTGTTTCGATTTCCGAGGAGAACGAATATGATTCAGCTGTTTCAAGAAAACATTATAATTCCTACTTAGGTTTCCACTTTCGATGGAAATATGAAAATACATAATGCATTTAACATTCTATCATTCATTGCGTTTTCGCATTAAGTTTTACCTAAACTTTGTTTCTAGTAGGGGTAAGGTAAGTACCTAACGCAGATCCGGATTAACCCAAGCAAATTAAGCAATTGCTTAGGGCATCGCGTCTCGGGGGTCTCATCACACCATAAACAGCGCCATAAAATATTTGCTAGCACATAAAAGGCAAGGTGGTTTGTCAGCAAGGTATTACAAGATATGGAAGTCACTCTAGAGACGTGCGCTAATCTTTACAATTAGCTCGTCGTTTTCTTAGAGAAAAGACGAGGTTACTAGTGGTTAGGGGGCCCACAGGCGTGGGCCATCACGTAAGGCATCAAAAAGTCTTAATCTGGCACTGACCTACCCGTAGAAATAAAGTAGAAACTGATGGAGATTGTTGCCCATTCTTCTCCATACGAAACAACTATTCTATTATATCTAATTCTATTTTTTTTGTATATTTTATCGTTAAAAGTGCCTTTTATGTGCCCCTATTTAATATTCAATCATGTATTGAATTTCACAATGTATATGCTTAGGTGGTAAAAAAAAAAAAATTGTTTAAAATCAATGACCAATCCAGGATATTTACTTAGGCAAATCAAACATTAGCTTAGAAATGTACACGCTCGTAAAACTTAACGGGAAGATAAGTACCATGCCCGCCCATTCCTAGCGATTAGATCATGCAGTATGACGAAATGCTACGTAAAACAAGGCAAGTACAAGGTCTCATTGTTTACAGGACTAATGTACGTACCTACTCGTATATTTACTAGCAGGAAAACGCGTACGCTGAATACAATCATAATATTGACTGGCTGTGGCATGACTCGACTTTGACACTATTTCGGAAGGTGACCGGATATCAAAATCAATCAATCTATGATGAGAGGATGGCTCTATAGATAGTATAAACATTCTGACACAAATACTGCCCTTGTCGATTACCTACCTACAGTAAAAATAATCCTGTGAAAGGTATATCAAACGATGTAATTTTTTATACTACAGTAGGTACCCATGCTGATTACCAAACGACAGATATGATATGCTCTGATCTGTATCTCGTAGGTACATTATTTAAAAGTCATTGAGTGGGTAAATTGCTGCCGTTAGCAGCCCCGGACTTAGGGGGGGCAAGCCGGGGCTAATGCCCCGGGCGGCAAGTTCAGAGGGCGGCCAAATTCACACTTTACAGACGAATGGACAACTCATCATTTACTTAACTTTGACCACGGAATAAATAATAGTTTTTTTTTTTCATTTTTCAGTTTTAGCCCCGCCTCAAAAAAATTGAAGATTCGGGGCTGGCCGTTAGTTAGATTTAGGTCATCATCTGCCTAGCCTTTTCCCAACTATGTTGGGGTCGGCTTCCAGTCTAACCGGATGCAGCTGATTACCAGTATTTTACATGGAGCGACTGCTTATCTGAACTCCACAACCCAGTTATTGGATAATACGATACCCTTTGGTAAGACTGGTTGTCAGACTTTCGGGTTTCTGACTACTCGTAACGACTGTCAAAGATCCACGAATGACAGCCGGGCACGGAGGGGTCACGGTATGTAGAGATGGTCACCCCTCCATAGACCAACCGCGGCATAAGCGCAGCTTAACCTGATCGATCGACCTGTGCAGCTGTTATTATTTAGCCATGAGCCCCTCGTTAGTTAGATTAAGGTACGACTGAAAAACCAACCCGATAAAAAAGTTGTGTCAAATGTAACGAGTAAGCAACATTTTAATGCAACTTTACCTTTTCATTTTTAATAGCATCGACTTGCTTGTTGAGGGCATCGCGTGCAGTTTGTGCGCCCCTGTCTATGAAAACGGTGCCCCACAGCCATGTCGCAGTGCCGAATGGTACAAGGTACTGCAGTGATCGCTTCGAAACCACCGTACACCGAGACATGAGCGGCCATATTATTGCCAGCGCTAAAAACAAAAATATTTGGGTCAGTACAGCCTTATTGAAGGTGAAAATTTAACCCCGCATTGCATAAGCCCACAAAGTTTCTCTAACGAGTTCCAATCTAAAATAAACATTGATTTCCTATAACAAAAATTACTCATTTCATAGATACGTAGTTAATGTGTACGTCATTATTTTGTTTCTAGTTACACAGACTTGAACGGTTGTTAAATAAATATCATTCAGTGTTAGTCACGGCAATGTCTCGCAGGTGTTAACCGCTTTCATAGAAATGATAACAGTTGGTAATAGGTTTACACGATAATTTAAATACGTATCGTTCAAGTAAAACATTCGCTTTCTTTTCCCGAGTCTGTGAACGGTTAGGAAAAAGTGCCATGAAGGTCACCTAACCCCTTAGAGTTACTTCTCATGTCTCGAGTCAGAAGGAACAAGTTTAGTAGGAGACTGACATCACCATCGATTCTCCCCAAGTAGGGCGCAGGTACCAATATATGAGGATTTCCAACAAGGAAAACAAGCTTAATTTATTAAGCCAATTTTATAAGGTTTCTTCTAATTGCTTTTACGATAAAAAATCATTAACGTTTTTCTCGAAAAACAATGTATCTTTCTAATATCAAATAATAACTTCTATCTTTCTATTATCAATTTCTACCCGCTTTCTCTTATCAGGGATTAACACATCGGAGTGATTACAGGTCGTAAATAAAAGATACTAGATAATACCTACTAGGTAAAATAGGGATTAGGTGACATGATATAAATTAACATTATTTGTACCTAATTAACCTTGTACCCAGGTCAAAACAGCGTTACTCGTGCGCATATTATCTCTTTTTTATCACTAACGAAATAAAAAGAAAATTGAAATCAAAAATTTTATACATAATTAAACTGTTTGCCTACTTATAAGATTTTAATCTACACAGAAATCCTGTTTTTTTTTTTTAATATTTTTAAACTGAAGGCTATTTTATGCGTAATTTTATCAAATTAGCACTTATGCACGTACGTATGGAGGCGTAAAGTCGTACTTAACATTTTTTATATCAGTGTTTTTCAACCTTTTTCATGGCGTGGCCTCGTTAGTACGGAAAATATTTCGCGACCCCCTTCCCTCCGCTGCTTCTAACTTGGAATTCAAGTCTGTCACCTTGGGTACCTTTTGGTTAAACAGAAAAATAGAATTCCCATAATCAACCACTGAAGCTTTGAAGTGTTTGATTCCATTTGGAACCTCCTATAATTTTAAAGAAACGGCGGCCCCATTAAAGAGGCTTGGCGACCCCCTAGGGGGTCGCGACCCACACCTTGAAAAACAGTGTTTTATATCATTCGCTTTTTTGTGGGTATTATAGGTTTGTCTTCTAGGGATATCAACTTTTTGCGTTAAAATCTGTTATGCTTTACCATTTTAACTAATCTAGATAGTTACCTTATCATTAACATTGCTTCCTCTGCAATTTTATTTTTGCGATATTATAATATTATTGTTTAGGTATCGTATCTGGCCAAGGTCAAGGCCTAGTATAGTATAATACTGTACTATGTGTCCCAGTCTTATTTCAGTATGCAACTCAAAGCTGCCACCTCTGTTAAAAAGTCGGTAGAAATCTTACCTAACTGCTGCCCTAAATACATCATTTTCTACAACTAAGTCGGTAGGTAGTACCTAACATGGCAAAAATCCCCCAACGACCCCGAATGGTCTACAAGACAGACGGTCATTTTGATAAATGGTTGTTCCACTAAACAACATTGGCCATTATACTGGCTGGAAAGCAAATAAATTGAAAAAATTATGTTTATGTACTCGTTACCTTAAAAGTCATAAATATCATAAACATTGCGTCGTAAGAGGATCGCAGAGAAATATGTTTGTAGTCCAATCAATGAAGCCCGCTGTTCGTATTCAATGTCAACCATATTTATTTCACCGATCAATGTATACCTAGGTAATATATTTCCTATAGCAACGTCGTATCAATGATATTGTATAATTTATTTTGTAAACATGCGAAACGTTGGTCGTCACGTGTACAGTACGTACCTACTTGTTTATCTAGGAGGGCGACATATCGGGATATTAATTATGGACTTAATCGCAAACCTGTCAATGCATACAAATTATGCATCCATGGATGACCTACATGTAGATATTTATAGAAACAATTAGGTAAAACAGTAAATATGCGCTGATACTTAAATATTATGACCGAGTTTCTCATGCATTGATTGTCTACAAAGGTAGGTGGGTATTCTACTACTACAGATAGTACGCCGGTATACCTACTCCGGTAGATACCTATAGATACCAATCTCGGATTTCTGTACCTACTACCTAAAGACAATAGAGGTACCTACTTACAGGAAACATTACAATGATAGTTTCTGATGCGGTCATTGAGATAATCGCAATAACGTAAATTACTATACTTATCTATGGGCCTTATTTGTCGTTGTTCAAACAATTTTGTAAAATTTAATCTAGGAAATATACGAAATTACTATAGATAAGCACCGGAAAATTATAATGTTTATATATGTAGGTAGGCACGTATTATGGCCAAAATTACATCAATAAAAAAACAACACTGAATTTTTTTAAGTTTCCCCCGGGCTTGCTTACCAAGTAATAATATTAATTCTACGTAAGAATAAGATAGGTACGTACCTAAATCGAAACGGGAAATAAGAGCTTGCTTTTATGTTTCACATTGTCAATGGAGAAGGAGCATCACGGACAATTTAACGGACTTTTTATTGTCACAACTGGCAAGAGAAATTCAAATAGATATCGGTACACATGTGTGAGGTGAGACGCCCCCCTAGCTAGATGGTCCGACGAACCTTAGGAAGGTGGCTAGGACACACTGGGTGTAGGTACTGCGATGGGCTGAGTCGATTGTTGTATTATTACTATAGCAAACACTGTTTAATTTGCATTCTATAAACAATCAGGAATGTCGCAATTACCTGGCAAGACCATACTCACGGAAAATGTTTTACCCACTCTAAAATTACGAGGAATGTGAAAAACAATGCAATACAATATTGATCCTATGGTAGCCCTGCAAACTTAAAACAATGCAATACAATATTGATCCTATGGTAGCCCTGCAAACTTAAAACAATGCAATACAATATTGATCCTATGGTAGCCCTGCAAACTTAAAACAATGCAATACAATATTGATCCTATGGTAGCCCTGCAAACTTAAAACAATGCAATACAATATTGATCCTATGGTAGCCCTGCAAACTTAAATTAATTTTGTTGAAAATCAAATAACAGTTCATAACCAGCCAGGAATGAAAATCCTTAGCGCAATAAGAAAACTGGCGACACTATTTTTCCTTAGAATTTAATTTCTTTTTCTTCCATCAGACTCAGATTAAAATCAATACTAGGGATTAATTATTATGGTTTTGTGGAGGTACGAGTTAGTGTAAACATTTTAATATGGTTAATAATAGTTGTTGAGCTACGGTATAATGTTTCCTAACGAATTGACAAACTCCTTGAAAAAATAATTGGCACAATAGGTAAATGTACATACCGTATAGATCCAGGCAACTCTGGTGGTTTAGTAGTACTACCGCTCCCCGGCTATTATCCACATTCTCCAGTCCTCTTACTTTCCACCGAAGACCGAGTAACCTTGCGAAACATCGCAAGAAAAATGCTGGTATTCTGGAAAACAAATAAATATAGTTTTAAAGAAAAGCAATTCAAATTTACAACACAGGAGGAGAGTCTTGGATTTGTGCTCGGTTGGTGACTATAGGCTCGTCCCTATTACTTGGTAGTTAAACATAACTTGCGAAATGTGGGTGTACTATAAGTACACCTCTGCCTAATTATTCGGGAAATACAGATGTCATGTTACGTTATATGTAACACTGGGCAATCAGTTTGTTTGTTCCATCAACATTCGGTAGGTTACGTACACAAAATAATAAAAGGTTAGAAGATCTTACGTATATATTAGAGATGCGCCGAATAGCGGTTTCACCGAATAACCAAATACCGAATAATATTCGGTTAAGTTCTTACCGAACCGAATATACTGCCGGATAATTCGGTTCCCCGTTCCATAGTTTAGCTTTTGCCAGATAGAGCTGAAAGCTTGGTCTTCTTGCATCATAATCTACCGCCGCGCTGCTTGATTATAAATATTAAATTTTTAATTACAAATATTCTTGATTTATTTATGTTTAAATTTATTAGTGCCATAGTTGAGAAAACAATATAGTTCATTCATTATGCATAAGTAAACTTTCCCTATTACAATATAATTGTAATTTGCTAGTGGGATTATTACAATTAAAAATGACTGTTCTTTTAAGACACTTGATTTTATGTAATTATTAATGCTAGGTTATATTTGATTACCTGTGTTTAATTATTTATATCTTTGTTTGAGTACTTTACAATAAGCGATTTCTAATAAATATGATTGTTAGAATATGGAATTCCTCTATTTTACCCTAAAGGCTGATTTACAATGATCAATTTAACCGAATACATTCGGCATTTCAACCGAATGATTCGGCTGAATACGAATACCTCAAATTCTGCCGAATACGCCGAATACCGAATATAAAACGAATATTCGGCGCATCTCTAGTATATGCGTATTATAGAAACCTGAAACCGAAGCATTTCATTGATTCTGGTCGCTCGGCTCTCGAAGAAAAATACAATATTGAAGAAGTAGGTCAAAAACATAAAGAGTTTGTTTTTGACCGACTTCTTCAATATTGTATTCTGCCCCAGAAGGAGGTTTATGTTTTTCAATAAACGGTTTAAAACGTAGGCACCCTGTGATAAGCTAATTAGGTACGACATGCTCTCTTATCTCATTACCATTTTTTTTTGTTTTTTTTAGACATTGCCCCACACTAGGAATTTCTCCTGTATCATGGGTGCGTTTACAAACATTTAAACTCACATACACAAACAGCCAGACCCGGAACAACTACTTGTAGGCCATACAAATATTTGTTCCGTGCGGGAATCGAGCCCGCGACACGCAGCGCAGCAGTCAATCGCTTAACCACTGCGCCAACCGTGCCGTCATTTCCCATTTGCTGTCACTGCCTTCGTGTTTATTTAATTTCCCTAATTGACATGAAAACGTTTGCTTCAATTTGCATATCAGTTCCGGTTTACGATAATTGCCTACGTTAGTTTACAAGCATTGCTAGTGTTATGCTTAATTCATATCTAATTTACCACTATTAGGTAAATAAGTTAATAGTAGCTCACACAACGGTGAAGAAAATCATCGTGAGGAAACCGGCACGTCCTAGAACCTAAAATTCGAAGACATTTGTGACATCTACCAACCCGCGAGGTAATTGCCTAACATCAGTAGTAATGGCTTTATTAGCAATGGCTTTCATTTTGAAAGTTCAGCAACATTCATTGAGTTCTTTACGTTGTTGAGCTGACAAATTTTTGAACGTATAAACGCAATGGATTAGCAATATCATTCAAAATGATTCAGGTTATGATTGATAGTATGTTACGCCTTTAGGGTGCTGCACCGGGCCCGCATTGCAGCCCACTCCCTCTCACAGAGAGGAGGCCTGTGGTCCAGCAGTGGGAATGTTTTAAGGCTGATTATGTAAGCTAGGTAATTAGTTCGTGTACAAAGTACAACTCGGTATCTTTAGTCTTATATATTATATTATATATGGTATATTATGAAAAATGCAATTTGTTGCATTCAAAATACAAAATCATTAGTGATGAACAAAAAATTTATTTTTAGCTTATTGTTAACAATTTTTGTATAATCTGACAAAAAAGATGATGATGGTATGACAATAAGCAGATATTGTCATATCCTGTAGGTATTTTAAGTGCACCGAATTGCATTTTACATAATAATAAGATATCGACTTGTGTATACACGAACTAATTACCTGCTTGTGAATATATTTTATGTAAACACTGAACTGTCGCAGTCGTACAACATAAGGACTCGATCCTTGATTAAAGTTTGATCAAGGGGAAAAAAAAGAAAGTGTTGAACAAATAATATGTTTGTAGAAACTAATTACCTAATCGTAATCCAAATAGGTTTAAATTCTTTTCTGACTTAGATACATGTCACGTCTAAGTAGGTGTGCATTGTTTCAAAATACCTACCCGGACACACCGGACACTAACGCAATCAGAACAACGCTATTAGATACAAAATAGAAGGTACAGTCAACCAAAGAGATAAGTATGCAGGGTCGTCGGATATATGTAGTTGAAGTTGATAAGAAACCGATGGATGTTTTGGAATGAAATTTATTTTGATAAATGAACTGGTTGTTTTCTATTAATTAAATAAAATTTTATCCGAAAATATCAATCCGTTTTCTTACTAAACTTCAACTATATATGACGACCCTGCATAATTATCTCTTTTGTTGACTGTACATAGAAAGGTAGCTATTACTAAAGTACCTATGGCTTACTGTCTTAGTAAGAGCAGCGGGGTAATTGCATAACACAGTAACAGTAGCAATCGCTTTCATTTTGACAGTTCAGCAACATTCATTGCGTTATTTACGTTGTTGAGCAAAAAATGTTTTCGAACATATGAAGCAATGGATACACATATTTTAGAAGGCTCACAAAAAATGCATTAGATAATATGCCAGCTCCCTAATTGCGTAACACACTATCAATCACAATCTAAATCATTTTGAAGGCTATTGCTAATCCATTGCTTCATACGTTCGAAAAATTTGTCTCCTCAACAACGTAAATAACGTAATAGATGTTGTTGAACTGTCAAAAAGAAAGCCATTCCTACTGTTAGTGTGGTACGCAATTACCCCGCTGGTACTAATGATACTCATATCCTTAGGATAGCCCCTTAGAATCCGAGGGTTCGGTCTAGACTGTTTTCGGATCGAGGTTTTCTGAGTAAGCTAAGCATTTGCGCCGCCTCACCGCCAGGCGTAGCGCCTACGCCGCGTAGACGCCCCGACTACTAAGGCCTACGAAACCGCTACGCGGTGTCAATGCCTACTCAGAACAAAAGACACGCTTAACGCTACCTGCTTCCCTGAAGTTCCCTGGCGCTTAAATATTATAATCTATTGGAAAATCTCATGTCAACTTAAATAATTAGTTGCTGTTACTTTGGTCTTAGATAATCACGATAACCAACATATTATTATTACAGGATTTATTATTATAGGATATACATTATTATTATAGGATATACATTATTATTATAGGATTGAATCAGATAGTTTCTCTCCAGAAACCGGAAAATATACAATACAATTACACGCAATACTAAGCTAATAATATTGGCTATAATTATCATTAAGCATGCGGAATGTTATTTGTATTTGTTTTCAGACGTAATTAAACTTTAACCTATTAAGATCTTCTCATAACTTGTAATAGGGTTTATAGGTCATCATCTTAGGAGAAAACATCCTGGTTTTAATATTAATCTCTATCTCCTAGACATTGACTCAGTGAAGTTGTTTTAATTACCTAAGTATTATTAATTTTATTATATTTTAATGCAAACTTTTAAACATAATTTCGTTGTACAGTCACGAGAAAAAATAACGTACATACATTAAAAAACTAATGCCAAAATTTAAAAGCGTTTTTTTCCTGAAACAATAATTGCAATTTTGAGAAAGGACTATAACTAGACCTGATCTAGTATAATATCGACAATAATATGTTGGTAACACCATAAAACTAATTAAATATCAATACTTTAGGAGAAAATCGCTTTTGGATCTTCGTAAGTGCATTTAAATATATAAATTTACCTACAAAAAAAGAATTGTTTATTTTGCAAGGATCTGAAATAGAATCTCGCAAAACGGTGAAGGGAAACATCGTGAGGAAACCGGCATGTCCTAGAACAAAAAAATCGAAGATATGTGACATCTACAAACCTGCACTGGGCCCGCATGGTAAATTACGGCCCACTCCCTCTTGAAGAGAGGAGGCCTGTGTCCCAGCAGTGGGAACATTATAGGCTGATTATGCTATGAGATAGAATCTTACAAAGCTTGACACCTGAGCACACACAAGCACAGTGATTTTAAATTACCTACTACCTACATAAGGTCCGTATTAATCTTAAGGACAATTTAACGATGGTAGGTCATGATGCATATTGTCACCGTGCATGCACTAGTAGGAAGATGACGTATTTATGTTGAAGACGATTACTTACCATTCTCACCCGAGTTATATTTAGAGCAGTTTATTGGGTCAAAGTGTAGGTACTGGGTAACAAATAGGTAACTACCTATGTTAATAAATTCTTTTAAAATGAAATTATGTCTTGAACTTTGAAGGCCTCGATTGTCAAGTCGTTTTATACCTAAGTAAACAAATGTTGCCCACTGAAAGAATTTTGAAACGCTGTATTTGACTTGCAGAATATAACCTACCTAACCGCCGCCGCACAACAAAATACAACAAAACATGATAATCTTATCTAGATCCATTTACATAAGACTTTTATGGATACCTATTGCTGTACTACAAGTTCTTGCGTAAAATAGGAATGACACACATTTTGAAGGTCTTTTGATGTTTTTATACCCAGACTATGACTGGATGAATTTTCTACTATAGAAGCGAAAGTGCAGTCACGGGCACTGATATTAGATACACTGAGCAACTTTAACTTGTGATTTTTTCATACTGTCATCCTCATTTCAGCCGAAAGACGTCCACTGCTGGACATAGGCCTCCCTCAAGCATCACCACTTCAACCGGTTCTGTGCTTCCCGCATCCAGCAGGGTCCAGCGGCCCTCACAATCATCTTTATCTTCTCATATTGTAAATTAATGCGGTATTGCGAACATAGTATGTATTTTGTAGCCATGCACACTAAATTATGAAATAGGTCTTATCTCAAAGTTGCAATCGTTATTCAACGAGACAATCGCTTTTGAATTTTGCTGAGCATAGATTCATATAGTACCTATAGGTTCATATTTTGTGCTCGTGTCTGTACTCTACTTATTTTAATTTTACACTTTCTCTGACCAGTTACGTAATTAAGTACATAATTATTATATACGGCTGCTGTTTAACTATTATGTCTGCTTCGCGGACAGTGAAAGTGTTAACGTACCTACACACATAATTCTTATCCAGAATTTCGAGACGTCCATAGATTAAAATTCAAGAACAAAGAATCAATCATTTGATTCATTATCAGTTAACATAGATATCTACAAGAACCTGTTGAAACACATAACATCACGTATATGATCCTCGAAGCGTTAGGCAGGCTGTTTGAAATAATTAGTAAAAAGTATGCAAATAAGTACTTACAACGCATTTCTTGGGTCGAATGGTTTGATCAACATAAGTGGTACTGGGGCTGTGGCGAATATTAACGACATAACTACGAACAGTGTGAACTGAAAAGAAAACAACAAATTAAAACAATTATCGACAGTATTTTAATAGCACACGACGACATACGAGTACTTTTTTTTTTTTTTTTGTGGATGGGAAATCATCAAATGACTCCTCCCGCTCTGGGTGGAGCAGAAGGGAGTGTCAGACTCTTACTGACTAAAACCCACCCGTGTTCCTTCCTTAGCCCTTTACGTACCAGGGCAGCGGTAACCCTTTATAGGTAAGTGCTTCAAATCGGAAAATGAGGCATATAACGGTTTTATTTACCACAGAAATCCTACATAAGAACCTACTGTTCAAAGTTCGTGGTCGTTCTAACTTCAAAGTCCAAAGATATACCATTTCATCAGATAATATTGCCAATCCATATTCCATCATTATTATCATCATTTCACAAGTATTTAATGGATATGGGTAGATAAACCTATCATAAATCATCTTTTAATTTAATATTTCAATAAATTAATACCAGGCAGGGCGTGCTTATATCATTTATCGGTAAGAACTGTACCTACTTAGGTACAATGTACCTGTGCTCTTATTTCGATAGGTTTCTATACCACATACGACACAAACTATTGTATAGAATCAAGTTCTTCTAACTTGAAGCCCGTAGGCCTTAATACACATGCATGTAGCTTGTACAAAACTGTGCAAGTAGCTTGCATGCCAATGTAACATTCACCAATCAGAAGCTATTATGGTACAAGCTACAGGCATGTGTATTACAGCCTACAGGCTTAATTGACAGCTGTGCTGCTGGGGAGTTTGTTGCGCCATTTCTTCTCAGCTAAAGCACTGTTAGGACGTGGTGAGCCCGCCTTCACCACTTTCTAACAACCTAACCGTTTGGAAGTGCTAATTCTCTCAACGTAATTTGAATAAATGAGTTTTGATTTTGAAAATAACCTAAAATATAAAAATAACAGTTACCTTAATGTAATATCTGGCTATGGAACTGATGGTGAAGAGTATCACGAGCAGCGCCATCACGCACCCCAACACTACGTTGGCCGACATTGTAGGAGCTGGTGCCTCTGCGTATTCCTAAAAAAGCACACACTAAGTATAATAATATAGATTATTTTTCCCGCCACAGATTATACACAACAAAATATTATGCGGATTACAGCACAGTGCCACCCCGCTGCGATAAAAGACTCTGGGACAACTGAGCTCTTAATTGATAACAAACAGCGATATGGTCATTACCCACTTCGTAATGACGCAAAACTCTCCTTATTTTGCATATAGAATACTGAGACAAATACGAGAAGTGATAAATTATTCGCAATCCTATTTGGTTCTACAAGTGAATGTAGGTGCTTGAAATACCAGCACCCTAATTGCGTAACAAACTACCAATCACAATTTACGACGACTAAAAGAGAAGTATGGAAGAAAATGACATGTTGCGCCGACCACGAATTAATTGGAATAACGGCAGGAGAATGATGACTATCAATCATAATCCGAATAATTTTGAAAGATATTGCTTCATATGTTCGAAAAATTTGTCTGCTCAACAATGTAAGTAACGTAAGGAATATTGTGGAATTGTCAAAATGAAAGCCATTGCTACTGATAGTGTATTTTGCAATTACTCCGCTGTTTCGCTGGTCACAAAATTCAACTGAAAGTATTTATTTCAATTAAACCATAAACCATTTAGGTACAGGCAGTTTTGAATTGTCAAGACGTCAGTCAGTCAGAAACATGAAGCCAGTTGTCCATACCAAAGTATGTAGGTAGTTGGTTCCGCAAACGCCGCCGACCTTTGCCTGTAATAGAACAGCCTCGCAAACTCCTTATAGGTTCAGCAGTCGCAAGCGCGGCTGCCAACTATGGGTCACGTTTGGTTCAAATTGAGAATCGTACACCTTGTAGTTGTTTCGAAACGAGAGTCAGCTTGACTTTTCGGGGTTAGAAGGTGGTGTGGTTTGTATTAAACGTCCTCGAGCACTGCCACAAAAGTAGTTTAGGTAGGTCGCGTCACTGATCTATAGATAAAAACTGCTACTTTTAGACATCATCTAAATCATCATACAAAAAAAATCGAACTATCATAATCTATTCTGCTACAATAAAATATTGTGAAATTTGATTTGGTGTAACATGTGTAAAATTGCTAAATTATATGATTTTTTTTTCATGTTTATTTATTTAAATTGGCACAAAATGATTCGATAATCTGTTTTATACCATACATTTTATTATTTTACCTGTTCAGACTCTAATTAAATATTTAGCTCATTAATTAAGATTTAGAAAACTGAGGTGTTAATCGACTTCTGTTGCTAACTGTACCTACCATACCCTACTATACTAGGTACCTAGTTTGTAACTACTCGTTCGCATAATTCCGTCAAGCTGCAGACTGAGTATCTATCCCTTTCCTTAGAAGATAGATGACCAAGCGTTACGAATCATATAGGTACGTAATCAAGTTTAAATAATTAATTAAGTAGGTGTTGCTAACTGTACCTACACCACCCCGTCCAGCGTAGTTGTGTGTTAATAAAGTTAAACTTAAGTTAGTTAATCAACTAATTGTTCCGTGTTTGAAGCCTGTCAAGTGTCAAAACTGTCATAAAGTTTAACCGGTAATTCCCAAGCGCTCCAAAATTTTGTAAAACAAATGAAGGAAAACAAAACAGAAGTTCCAATTCCCAACCGTCATACATTTCCAGTTTTAACTGATCTCTCATTGTGTAGGCTATTCGAACAATGAGAATTCAGCTTATACTGGAAATGTATAGCTTCATATGTCGCCGTGCGTACGCAGTTTAACTACTTGTTCGGATAACTCCTTAGAAGATCCACCAAGCATCATGATGAGTCATGTAACTAATCATGTTTACATAACTAACTAAGTATGTAGGTAACTACTGATGTTTCTATCTACTAAACACGTTACCAGTTACCAACTCACGTGGCGACGATTGGAGTTCCATGTGTCTAATTAAAGGTTTAAATAAACATTTGTGCAAATATGTAAGTACTTAAGTACCACCTAAAGTTAATTTTATTTTTATCATCTGCATTAGGTAGGTTAACTATAACTAATCTTATAATGAGAATAGATTTGATTTTTTGTATGTTTGTTTGTTACGCTTTCACGCTAAAACGGCGGAACGGATTTGGATGAAATTTGGCACATGGGTAAACCATGAACTGGATTATGAAGATATAGAATACTTTTTATCCCGATATTCCCACGGGATCGAGACTTATGCGGGGGACACCGCGGGACGCAGCTAGAATAATTTTGTCAGCATGCTTAGTCAGTTCTTACAATTTTATTGTATACGATCATATCAATCTAAAATTCAGATATTGAGTAACTATTACTTTTCTAGTAAGATAGTTGGGTATCGGTTTAATAAATGGAGCTGATTGGAAATAATTATTTACAGTTTCGTTATCGCTGCATGTGAGATTCGATAACCTACTGACCACTAAACACGCAGCGATCATACAGTACCAGTGATTAACTGACCACTTTTTCCAAAGTTGTTACAGATTCATCATCATCATTTAGCCGAAAAGCGTCCACTGCTGGACATAGGCCTCCCCTAAGCACCGCCACTTCGACCCGTTCTGTGCTTCTCGCATCCAGCGGATTCCTGCAACTTTCACCAGGTCATCGGTGCACCTTGTGGGAGGCCTACCAACGCTACGTCTTCCGGTACGCGGTCGCCACTCCAGAACCTTTCAGCTCTTTCGGCGATCCGATAGATTGTCAGTATTGTAAGTACCTATTAGTTAAAGAATTCGATTACTAATCCAATATACCAAGCATCACCTCACCTCTGTACCTATTTTTTCTGTTCTGTTTTTCATTGTCTGTTTATATATGTGTGAACATAAATGGTAAAATAAATAAATAATATACCTATAGATACAAGCATAGAGCAGCTCAGTGGGTATATAATTTCCATGTTCAAAGTCCCTTCATAAATCGACGTTGGAACTTATCGGTGTGATAGCAGTATTTTGTTTGTTCATTGATTAGTTTGCAACAAGCGTTGAATGCCTAAACTCATCGCTTGATGAGAGTAGGCAGCAACCACATGGGAACTCATAAAAACATAGAGATAGTCTTCACATAAACAACTCTATCTAAGTACTCTTATCTATAGTACCTACCTATAGAAACAGGCCACTATAGGATTTAGAAAGTATTTAAATGAGCAGATATGACCCTATTAAGTACATGAAAGGGTAAAAGAAAATGATTACCTACTTAAATAAATAAAATATTCAAAAAACTTAACCATACATTTATACATGCTGCCCAGAGCAAGATGGAGCGTGAGCATGAGAAGCGGTGACTGATGATGATGGAGCCGAGAACTGGAAAGGGAGGAGTGATTGCCGCCGACGACGAAGACAGCAAAAAACGTACTAACTGTGTTTGTTGCCTACCCAAGAGGGGAGAATGCAATTAGGGACACACATGGTCAACTTGTAGGGATCAAGAAGCGCTTGCGGACCGTTAAAATAAGATGGCCAAAGGAGCTATGTCCGCAGCCGCCCCACGTTTCGGCCCGCATAACGTATGTTGGAAGGGCCATGGGAAGGTTGGAGGAAGTGTCCGCATCTACTATCTAGCGAAACCACAGCCAAGGGAACGGGCTTGGGAGAATCAGCGGGGAAAGTAGACCCTGTTGAGCTTGACTCTAGTCTGGCATTGTAAGGAGACATGAGAGGTGTAGCATTAGTGGGAGATCGTTCGCGCGATCGTCGCTGAAAAACCACTACTTTCATTTTCACAATAGAAAACAACTATTTTGTATGGAGATGCGTACGCATCCGTAAAGCTGAAGCTGAACGGATGCGTACGCGTCTGCATACAAAAAAGCTGAAAAGAGCCGAATGAAAAAAAAAAACCCCTTAACGTTATACTTAGGTATACCTACCAACATAGGTAATACCAGTTTATAATAACTGTGGATCGAGGTCTGGCATTTCTTTTTGCCAGTTTACCTACGAAATTTTCCGTCCCCTAGGGATAAGACACCCCTCACCCTCACCCTCACTGGACACCCCTAAATAATGAGTTCGCTAGGAACTTATCAGAGACTTGGCAGATAGAAAACTAATGCCTTAATCAAATCGCGTGCATGCAGAGAAAAATCGGTAATCATGAAGATTATGCCAACCCTTGAAAATTTTCATAATAGCTACCTAATCAAATCAGGGATTTTTATGACATAGATATTTACAGGACCTCAGATCATCTTGTGCCTATGATCTATGTGCCTGTCTATGTGCCTAGTTATTGGTCGCCCTGACCCTGTCTTATGCAAACTACCCTGGTCCTGGCAGCCAATTTAAAAGCGCACTTCGTCAGTGGATCACTTCTCTCAAAATAGAGTCCTAACTTGATCTTCTTTATTATCAGATTAGCCAGAAAATAGTCTAGAGCAAGTGATGCCCTAGCCAAGGACTGTGGGCATGGGGTGAGTGATGCCCTAGCCAGGGATTATTCCCTTTTCGGGAAGCTTAAATTAATTCCAAGAGTTGGTAGGAACAACAAACTATTAATAAATTATGCACAGCGCAGGCTTTGATTAAAGCAACCAGCGGATTGATTTTATCTGTTAGGTTTACTTTAGGATTAACTTTATAATTATTTTGATTCAATCGGTCGATTAAGATTTTCCTGACCATGCAACACCCATCCAAACCAAACAACGCGACAGTTAAAGAACAAACAACTAAAGCCTATTCTGCATATTTTAACATGCATGCTGTACCTACCTACCATCGTTTTCTAACAAATAAAAACAAATTAATTCATAACTTAAATAACTTACTATACTACTTACTTTTTAACCCTTTGATGAAATTCACAATACCGCGTATAGGTACTCAACTGAACAATAACAACTTTTATTTTAAAAAAAACTATATTCACGAGAAATAATTGTATTTTGTGTTAGAATGTTAGAGATCGCGATGTATTTGGAGCCACTGCATTAGTCACGCGACCTCCCCGCGGCAGTACTACGACAACACTGACTTGTGTTAGTACTGACTGAACTTCGATTCGACTAACATCGGCATTCGGCGTCCTGCGGAATTAATCTAAACTCGACGCGTCACTCACTCGTCAGCGTCACCTCGTACGATAACACGCACCTATGTACGCGGACGCGAGCAATAGTGGGTAACAACGTTTAAACTAAGCTCATAATCATCAGATGTAGGTCTGTAACGGGTTAACGTATACTATTGTAGTGTTTGGGGTTATCGTATTACTTATTACTAGCACTTTGCCCACGACTTCGTCCTCCCAGATTTCGCACTTCCCCTGCGAACTTGGACACTCCCCTCCACCCAAGAGTAGGTAGTTTTGGAAAATTAGTCGTTACGATGTTTATTATATACTTATAAGTATTTGTGGCAAGTTTAAACTTTCTAAATCGTACCCGGATAAAATAAATTTTTCATACCCCCTTTCATATCACCCCGAAAGTGGTAATTTTTTGAAAAATTGGCATTGCTAGTCTTGCGAAGATACCCTATTCTTTTATCCTACAGTGTTTAACAGAAATGCGTGGTCATATTAGACCATGAAACTAAACATCTTTCTTCATGGGACCATCATCATAATCGCGAAAAAATAATCAGCTGTCCCATACAAAACTTCAATACGTGTACTTATAGGTATAAATTTTTGCCTTGTGGTCCACATTCCGTCGCGCTATACACCTAATCTGCATTCGGGATTTATTTGCCAAAAATGTAAACAAATAAGAGTTTATGGAAAAATAACTTTAAATCCTAACAATAAAGTTCAGTTTACGCTACAATTCCAAACATTTAAAAAAAAATCAGTAGTGCTAGTCACTCTGAAATCAACTTAATTACTATTAAAATAAAGTTGATATTTGTTTAACATAAAGTAACATTTTGAAACATTCGTTTGAATAGACTTTACTACTAGGTAGGTGGTACTATGCATTGACGCACATACTACCTTTGACCGTTGAGGTCAGTGGTCAAAGGTCGTCTTACTGTTATAACCCGCAAGAGTTAACTTTAAACTTCGCTCAGATGACGTAAGGGCGCGGTTCTGAGTCGTCTATGGCGAGAACGAGGGTCGGGAGGGGCCGCTCGGGTCTCAAGCTATCTCTTGCGGGTTGTAATAGTGTGCACTGTTTCAGACTTTGCCTTATTATAACACGTTTGAGCCTAGTTGCTCCGTGCAGGACTCCACATCGCTGTCAATGCGGTGAAGCTATCGGCGCAGGTCGAACAGCACGGCACGCCAGCAATAATGATATCATCCAGATTGGGGTGCTAGCTATACTACAAATCTAATGGCACGCGACGATGGAAAGAGACCAGACGGGATGTCTAAAGGAAAGGTAGGCCTTTGGTGTGGGATGCGACATGTGTCGACACCCTTGCTGTATCCCATGTTCCTAACACCGCAGGCTGCGCTGGAACGGCAGAGTTTTAAAGAAGTGTTTTCTTGCAACTCCTTTAATTTTGGATTTTGGAACACACTGCATTCCTGAAATTTTATGCATGTGTGTTTTGCTACATTATAGCAATAATTACTGCAAGTGACAGACTGCTGCATAATCTTCATAAAAAAACCAGTTGACAAAAATAAAAACTGATAGGTATTAGAGTAATATTTTATATTATAATTATCATAATCTTTAATCACATAACAAGTAGGTATAGCTAAGTAATAATAAAAACTAAAAGTAAGTAAACTAGATTTGGTGTAGGTATAGAATTTATTACAAGAATAGGTACTGTGTCCTTATATGCTTAATAAAATAAAACTTGCGTTTTGCAAGAAATATCTATATTTTTGTATTTGTTTGATGAGTTCCAAAAACAATATGAAAGTCCGTCAAAACATTTTCTTCTTCATAGCAGTGTATCTCTCAGTATACTCATTGTATCCTTCAACGGACACCAGCTCTTTTGGTTCAAACAAGTTACCATCCAAGTTAATGGTGTGCATTTTGGAGTCTCTAAGTAAAC
The DNA here is from genome assembly GCA_947507525.1 of Apamea epomidion. Classification (NCBI taxonomy): domain Eukaryota; kingdom Metazoa; phylum Arthropoda; class Insecta; order Lepidoptera; family Noctuidae; genus Apamea; species Apamea epomidion. The sequence continues at coordinate 14,404,520 of OX382226.1, forward strand.
TTGGTCTGATGGAATCCAAACTTAAACAATTTTCTTCCAGTCTCAAAATTTTAAGTCTCGGAGCCTGATGCATGTCTTCACTAATGACTGATATTTCATTTTGACTTAAATTTAGTTCAGCTGCATATAGCTCTGACATTCCTTTAGGCACCTCTGTTATCTTATTGTGTGACAGCTCCACAACTTCCAAACTATGTAGTCCCAACAGCTGTTTTGGAAATTCTTTTAGCCTGTTGTTATTCAGATAGACTTGTTTCAAATTACTTAGTTTAGCAAAAGATTCTGGCAGGAATGTTACTAAATTATTAGATATATTAAACAACTCGAGCTTCTTCATATTACCTATGAACTCTGGAATGGTATCTATTTTATTTGTGTCTAGGTTGAGCTGTTTCATGAGCTTAAATTTGCAAATATCATCCGGCAACGATGACAACCTGTTCTTGGATAGGTCTAAGTTTCTTAAAATATCACTCAGATTAAGAGCTTCAATTGGTATTTCTTTCAGCTTGCAATCAGATAATTGTAAAACACCTGTTTTCGATGCAGTTTCATAATGTTGTTTAATACCAGAATTGCCCATTTCAATAAATTCACTTGTAATTTATGATGTTAAATGAATATAAAACGGTTGAAGAATGGTAAATTCATGAGAAAAGGCAGTAGTGACTTGAATTTATTTTTTGGTATTTTTGTGTTGTTTTTATTATTTTTTAATGACGTTCACTTTTTCACTCAACTTCACAATTGACGTTTTGAGATAAATTTGACATTGACAATAGATTTCAATAGAATATAGATCAAAGACATCAATGAGACTCGTTCATAACTTTTTTTATAAAAAAAGAATAATAACATTTCGATTATGGTGGATGCTCCAAGGTAGCCCGCGAAATTCAAATTTTCTTACGTTTTTTGCAATTTACTGGTCAGTACTAAGTTCTACGTTGATTAAAATATGATTCGCGGCCGTAACAAATATGTATTTACAGAATTATAATCATTAGAATCAGTAATACATCTTGTTAAGTTAGCATAATCCTAAAATGTCAAGATTTCATGAAATGCTCATTCAGTAGGATTACTTGATCTTAGAGAGTTGTGTTGATGACTTTAATGATTATAATTCTGTAAATCACACGTCCACACACAGATTGTAACATCGTTACGCTACGGTTTCCAAGAAGAGTGGTGGCCGTCACATAGTATCCACAATTTACAGGCGAATGACGTCACTGAAAGGTTATTTAGGAAAATAGTTGGTGTGTTTTCCTAGAGAGCATTCTGGACACCGTAAAGTCAAACCCCGCTGCCCAAAGTTTTAAATCGCCAGTTTTGCCCTCAACGTACTTAGTCACGTGAAAAAGTGTTCGTACTGAGAAGAGTGAGCTCACACATTATTAAATAATGTTTCCTTGTCAATCGAAGTCACAGAGCATGTAACCTTTTAATCGAAGTCGAGTCACTGCGTCATTGTGAGTCAGAGATGTCAAAACGAAACAGAAACGCGACTATCTTTTGACACGATAGGGCGAATCTAAAGATTTAAATCTTTGCCGCTGTCAACATATTCAGGATCAAAATTGCTGCGTGCGTACCTAGCATAAGTGATTTGTTTGATTGGTGTATCCCGCATCACAACACGACACAGTAAAGTGTCAGTGTGAGCCCATAATGCGTTGTTCAGACATAATCGCGCGGTTAATAAGGAAGATACTCATAGAAAAAAAAACGGGTTGGAGTGCCGGCAGAAGTGAAAACTTGAATATTAACGTTGTGCATTTTTGGTATTCTGGAATGCGGTCTACTCTCCCTCCGTCTTTCGAATTTTCGATCAGGTCACGTGTCCTGACGCGAGCTCCGTCGTTAACATTTTTTACCCATCACAAAAAAAGTGCACAACGCCGCTAAAGAAGTTTTCACTTCAAAAATTGAGCCATCGCAGAACACCTGGCAGACATGCTGCATTGGAACTATTTTGCATAGAAAATACGCTACAGGTATACCAGCTTAGGGCGGTGAGAGCGAGATCCCCGAGCCGAACGGAAAGAGCAAAAGCAGTAATATAGATGGAAAGAGAGTCTCAGAGTTACGAGCGCGTTAAATGGTGGACGCACATTTGTTCGCGCTGAACGAGCCGAATTTTTAAGACTTCATTAAATGACATCCTATGAAACCTCACACACCAATTCGAACCGAATCATTTGAATGGCTAGAAGTATTCGGAACAATCCCAGCGATGACATGTCATCAGATTCGGCGTGAACGAAGTACCCGCATTCTTCGGGCAACGCGCGTTACGTATCTACCATATGCTTGGTACACAAGCAGCGACTTTTGTAAAAGGCGGTTTCAAAATATGACGTTCACACGCAGATTGTGATAGCTCATTGGTCGCTAGCGATGTCAAATTCTGTGTGGACGTAAGATTTGAAATCGCCAGCGAGTCGGTGGTGACCAAAGTCATGTATACCTAGCATATCGATTGCTTCCGCCCCTTCACCCGGTCGGTGTGTTCGAATAGGCATACGAGAGCTTCAGAAACATCAGCTCGTTAGACTCAAAAATGTGCGTAAAGCGCATTTCTAGGCCTAATGAGCCGATGTCCTCTTTTAAGGTCTCTCACCTTAAGCCTAGATGATCAATCTGCAGCTATTCCTATCGAATTCGATTCGATTCAATTCGATTTTTAAAAAATCGGAAAATTTTGAGAGTTCAATTCGATATGCAGACGTATATTCTCAAAACATCCAACTTGCTCCAAGATTTGCAGCAAGTTGGATGTCAGAATCTTGTTACTGCTAAAAACTACCTTAAATATATATAAGTAATAATAATTATTCATAGTAAATATTTGATCGTTATTTGAACCTTACTATATTGGGAATGGCTCTACTGGTTTCCGCTAGATTTCCTTCTCTTTTGCTCTTCCCTTTAGTTGTATCTATCCGTCTCTTTCGCACATCCCAATTCCTCACCAAGTGACGCTGCCAAATGTGGGCCTAGCCATGGCAGTGAATCGCTGATCATTGACGTCTTTTTCCGCGTGAAAAGAGATTGTAGAGTCAACTTTTAAAATTAAATTTAAATTCTTCTTCATAAAAGTGATTATAAGTGCATTTCATCGGACAAAATTGTAAGTAGAAATACATTATCATAAAACTTTTTCAGTGATGTGTTGCATAATCACTATATGGGCTTGTATTGAATTTTTTTTTTCAATCTACCCTCATTTGATCTAAATTGTAGGAACTATTTTTATGAAATAATGATTTGACAATGATTATTATTAATGGTATGTACAACTACGTATTTTTTACTTTAAATAGTTAATGTTACAATAGTCTCGTGATTATTTATATCAGCAAACGTTTTTAATTGTATGTTTTTAATCGCTTACGTACTCGTTAGTGCGTCGAGCTATGAATCATAAAAAAAACGATTGTTTTTCGTTTTAATTAGGATGGGGGGCGCAAGTAATCCAATTACGATGGATGCTCCGGGACCATCAGAGCTTCAAATAAGGTAAGCATTTAATATGTGTTTTATCTTTAGGTACAACACTGCTATTATTATCTATAAATTACAAATACTGTTAACTACTAAATTAAACGTTGTTTGAAGTAATTATGTAAAGTTTAATGATGTTTCGACCACTGCACATCAAAGTATGTATGTACATTAGCAAAATTTTAAATGCTTCGTCAAAGTCGCGTGCTATGTAAAATAACGAACAAAATAAACCAATACTATTTATCAAAAAAATATTTTGATTAAATTCAAATCAACTCCGACTGAGTTTACTTCAAAGTAAATACTAATTCAACGTAACAAAAACATAATAGGTACCTACTAAAATGATTTAATAGAATTACAATTAATCACTTAATGTATATTATAAAGTAGCAACTCTCGTTTTGTTACGAAATACCTAATAATAATCATTTATTTTGCCAAGTTGCGAGTTCAAACCCAGCAAGTGCCTTTTTGAAAGTTATACGTACTTTCTAAGTTGCTTAGTAAATTATTCTTAGGCGTCATTTACGGAGACGCGAGGCGTCGCGCGTCGCATTGTGCGGCGCGGCACGCACTGAATTCAAACATATGGCATGAGTGCGTTTACGGAGAAGCGATTTTAGACGCGTTTGCTTGAAATGGAGCGTTTTTTGCGGCCGAGCCCGCGGCTGGCACCGCCGCGTCTCACGCGGTTTTTATCGCGGCGGCGCATGCAGCGGCAATTCTCGATGAAGCGATGCCCGCGGCAGAATCTTCTGCCAGTCATATTTGGAAATTGCAGAACGCAGACGTAGTCACCGTCACAATGGAGTACGATATGATCGATTTTTATTGGAAGCAAATTCAATGTTAATAAGTGAATATTTAATAAGTATAAGAAGTGGCCCAGTATTTACAGTATTACATTACATTATGCATCCATTTTTTTGTTGCTGGTCGTCAACACATGTTGCAAGTTGCGACACGTGCGCTCCCATCTTCCGCTAACCTAAAACTGGTCGGTTTGATTGAGTATCCCGCGTGCGCCGCAGCGTTGCCCGCCGCGTGCTTTGCTTCACGCTTGAGGATTCGCCGCGGGCGCAGCGGCGGACACCGCCACGCTTCCCGCCCCGCATCTCTATGAACAACGTCTTATATTGCCATACGTTTGTGTTTACGCGTGCGATGTTTAGTGCCGCTTGATGCGCCGCCGCTCCGTAAACAGAAAAATCGTACGACGCGCCGCGAGACGCCACGCGTCTCCGTAAATGAGGCCTTAGACATCACAGACCCCCGAGGACACGGTGGAGCACACGGTGGAGGTCTGCCCCGCTTGGGCAGAGCACCGCCGTGTCCTCGTAGAGGCGATCGGCAGCGGCGGCGACCTCTCGCGTCCGGGCCTGGTGCAAGCCATGGTCCGGGGCGAGAGGGAGTGGGAGGCGGTCACCTCCTTCTGCGAAGCAGTCATGCTAGCGAAGGAGGTGGCAGGATGGGCGAGGGAGAGATCCTCACGCCTCAGCCGCCGAGGGAGACGCTCCGGGCGTCGGGAGCCGCGTGACGACTCCCGGCCACCGTAGGCGCGGGCCTGCGGGCGGAGAGCAATGGGTAGCTCTCCGTCCGATCAGGACCAGGCCCGTGCCGGATGGCGCGTATGTGTTCCACGTGCGCCTCAGAGAGATGTCAGCGTAGTTGACGGGGCCCGACAGGGCCGAAGCCTGCCGGGGTAGCGGGATCGTCCGAAAGGGTTACCGCTGCCCTGGTACATAAAGGGCTAAGGAAGGAACACGGGTGGGTTTTAGTCAGTAAGAGTCTGACACTCCCTTCTGCTCCACCCAGAGCGGGAGGAGTCATTTGATGATTTCCCATCCACAAAAAAAAAAAAAAAAAAACAGACTGACAGTGAAGGGAAACATTGTGAGGAAACCCTGGACTTCAGTCTTTCCTGACATTCCTTCTCTGTATGACAAGTGGCCTTAGCCCGAAACCCGGGAAATTACAGGCAAACAAAAAAAATATTTACCAGTCAAACATTTTCCACCATAAGTTACCATTTTGTACCGCGAATAGCGAATTGAGCGGTTGGGAATAGTTGTGCAGAGTATCAGTATCTTCCATATTATTATATTACTCTTTGATCAGTTCAATCTAAGATTTCAGTAAGATTGATCATAATGTGCCAGACGCAAATAATCCATTTATTTTGTTTTTTATTAATTCAGATTGATTTTTTTATAAATTTATATTTAATGCCCGGATGGAAGTAATGCCAAACTGATCGTGGAAGATCATGCAAAACACAAATTCAAATTTCATACGAAAAACGTAAGAAATTTTTATATTTCCCGGGGTAACTTACCCGGTCTTAAGTTGCGGTTTTAAAATCAATCGTGCAAAAAAACCGCCAGTGTTGCGCTTGCATTCATTTTTCATGTCTGATCTATTGCCTAGTAAATGTTTTTTCTTTTTTCTTTATGCCTCAAAATCTTGCGGCTAAAAACCGCGTGTGATCTGCCACAGTGTGGCCTAGCACTAAACCATAGAGAAAATTTGTGTTATAAAGGTTCTTACAGGCTAGCATGAACTAAATTGAAATGTTTAAAATGAATCAGTGATAGTAGTAATAATTTTATGAAGCGAATTATATTTATAAATTTTGAAGGTAAACTAATAAAATAAAAATACTTTGCAAAAACCGGTGATTTTGAGCAAATATGCTAGTTGATTAGTGTGTGTGATTACGAACAGATAGATTCATTCAAAACAGTACTTCCAACATTCAACAATAGTGACGTGCATAGAGGGATTGATATCCGATAGAAGAAATTCGAAAGGTTATTTTGTTTAATTTATAATGGAATTTAATATGAATTTAGCAATAAAAGTGTTTATTTAAAAGAAACGAAAGTGTAGTCAATTAACAAAATCGATAACAATCAAGTTTACCCATGATTTTTATGTTAGAATTTGTTACCGCGGGAAAACTGTGAAACGTTTGACTAGTATAATGGCCGCAAAAGCGCCAATGCTTTACGTGTTTGCTCATATAGTATGAAATTTGAGTCCAAATTATGCTTCTCCAATGCTTTATATGAGTTAAAAAAATCATAATTGAGATGGACATCAACGCTGGTAAGTAGCAATTAATTGTTACAAGAAGATTTTAGCTTATTTTTTCAAATGCTTTGATAAATTGTGATGATAGCTTTACTCGTAACTTTTCTCAGCGTGCGCCTTCATTAACAGCCCTATTTAATTGTTTATAGAATACAATTACATTAAAATTGGTGTCCAAACACTAAGTACACCGCTCTAAGAAAAAGTATCTGGTAAAATATACGTAGGCACGCTCGACGAGTAATAACTGAGACAAACGATAAATCTAATTGTAAGTAACACAGAAACTTAAACTTACCATATTCTGTGATTCTGGATAAAATTATAATACTTGCAGTCCCATTCACAATTGTTGTCATTTTGAATGACTTACGCCCATAAATACAAACAAAGCAAGAAGTTTTTAATTGTAAACTTGTTGGTACATAATTGCAGAACGAAAAGTTTACAACTTACATTTTGTATGGTAAGCATTCACCATGGACAAAGTTTCAGAACAATACAAAAATTGTTTACAAAAGGTTAAAGAGAGTAAATACTAATCTGAACTTAAGTTATTGCCAAAGAACCACCTTTAACATTAATTAAAACTGTGATTATGTGAGTTTTTAATGTTTTGTATTCTTATCACATTATAATTAAACTGGCTGTACCCTTTTCCATTTCAGCAAGCTCCAACATGCCTCTAAAATATTTTTTCCTTGTAAATGGAATAGGGAAAATATGTTGAAGTAACTTATAATGACCCAAATAAATCTTCAACCTTCATTTGCTGAAGTCCAGAGTTACAGTTGTGATACAATTTGTACTCTCTTTGATAATTGTTTTTAAGACAGATATTCAATGAGTTTGTTTCCGTTATGGAAAGCAACCTTTGGATTGAGTTGAACATGATAATATATACTTAACACACATGTAATATCAACACAATTTCTGTGAGAATGCTTTAATAGCTTTTGCTGCTTGCATAGTTTTTATGGGTTTGTACTAAGGCATAGGTCTGTCCAAGAATGTGTCTTTATTCACTTTATACAAAATGTCCTTGCTTTTATGGAAACATCTACTGTATTATTATGTTATGTAAACATTCACTGATTCTGTTATTTTTGCTTACCATGTTGGACCCATAATACAATTAAAGTGTAAGTATTCCCCTTTTTCTGTAGTTCTTAGATCAAGACAATCATTTAGTTATTATAAACATCTTCACGGTTTATTTTGACACAGTAGTTAAATTATTTGTTAACCTATAACTGTAGGGTCGAAAATCTAAGGGGTGTGTGTTCCCAATTAGTTGTTGGCAGTTTTATAGCAATGAACTACATCAATCTCCATATTTATCAAAGTGTATTAAACACAACCTTTCCCCGATGGGTGATAAAGAAATGTATTTCAAACTATTAAGCACTGCACACAGATTTTCAACCCTTCAACTATGTTTGCTTTAAAATAACTTCATATTGCCCTTAGTTGCTGCGTTTTGTATTGTAGAACCACTTTGAGTCAGTATCACTATGAAAGTTAGGATTTAAATTAGAAATCAACAAATATTTCAAGCAAAGTTATAACAAGACTGAATCCATTGCTGATTCTGTAAAAGAAGTCATATATTTTTAGACGTCCCAATTCTCAAATAGGTGCTTTGCTAATTGTTTTCTTATAATGAAGCAAAGATTTTTTTGGTAATTCTCACACAATTGGAAAGTCGAATGCAATGCACCCCAACCATGTATTTTCTTAAAACTTTAAAAACTAAGTATGTATTAATATTATCAAAAACCTATTGCAAAAGGTTTTTATATTTCCAGGCCTGGATGAATTGAAAAATCTGTGACATTTTTCCTCATTTATTCTCTCCTTTCATTTATTGGAATGAAAAACATCTTTTAGCACAATTAATATGAATAGTAAATTTCTCAATTTTTATACCTCTGACATATCTTATCACACTCAATATAAGCTCAATGAACTTTGATACAAGATTTGATTTGAAGATAATGTCGACATTCAGTTGCTGTGTTATAGACTCGCTACTAACAGTATATTGTCAGTGCCAGAACCCAGAAATAACTGATATCAGTCAGGGTTAGGAAATTAAACTGTCCCTTGCGCATTTTCCATACAAAATGATCAGGAGACTGTGCCTGGGGGAACATTATTTTACTAAAGAAAAAATCATAGCTTGGAATTATTTTTAGATTTAAAATGAAGTCATGAAGTAGGTACTTACTGAAGGAATGATGCATACAATTACTCTCATTAAATCATTTTAATAAATAGGGGTAATTCTCGTAGTTTAAAGAATGTTGACAGTCTGATCTGTCATAATCTGTTAAAAATACCTCTAATTTTCCCACATTTTTGACAAGTTTTTGACCTTGATTGTCGCTGAGATGAGATTGCGACTAGATTTTGAACGTTTGTAACTACGGGAATTGGCCTTCAGACGAAATCCACTTATCAGCGGACTGTAAAATGTGCCAGTCAAGGCAAGCCCTTGGGTCATCATCATTGAAGTGGCATATTTTCATATCAGTATTCAATTTAAAGTTATGGTTGTTATTTAGAACCAAATTTACTGTATTATTGTTTTACTCGATGATTACAGATGTTACCCAGAAAGCCGCTAAACTTAAGTGGGACTGGGCTGGACATGTCTGACGCATGTCAGATGACAATTGGTCTAAGAACCAATTGGGTCCCTCTAAACACACGACGCCATCGCGGCAGGCCGAGACGAAGATGGCGGGACGAGCTTGACTCTTACTGTAGGGAGTGGCCGGCACTCGCAACAGACAGAATTGTGTGGAAAAGAGAGAGAGTGGCCTTTGCCCCGCAGTGGGACAATACAGGCTAGTTAGATTAGATTGAGAATGTTTAAATTAGGTAATTTTAATTTTAAAAATAAATATATGTCAGGTTACTCATAATTGTGGAAATAGGACACATCAGGGGACTGTGTTTTGAGGTGTGAGAAGTATGATAAAATTGAGAATATTTTTATTTTATTAAAATATCAAGTTGTCAATATCATCCAGGCTGGATAGGTATCATTCTACAGTTTGTGGTATGAGAACTTAGTAATTAATCATGACCTATGCAAGAAAAGGACAACGATTTTCCAATTTCGTGAGAATTGTCCTTTTAATATTTCCAAATAAATAATTTTTTGCAGTTGTTACCCTGAGAATGCTATATTATATTATAATTTGAACATAGGTAAATGCTGTATCAAATTAAATTATTCAGACTCTCAAAATTTGAAATGAAAGACAAAGCTAAATTTAATTATGTTGGGCTACGATTTTGTTTCTGATCTTATTCTTAAATTTTCTTTATTGAATTGGTTCCTTATAATCCGGTGTATATGTGACGCTTATTATAAATTAGTTTTGTGTATCCTTTTATTTTGACTGATTGATTGACGAGTAGCTTTTCACTAAACTTTTATGTTGAACAATCAACACTACAAATGGCGATTAGCAGAGATAATATTTATTTTCAGCGTATATAAATATTACTAAGATGTAGTAAGATTCCAAAAATGTCATTGATTTACTTTGTTGTTTTGTTTCAAAGAGGTCTCAACGCAATTGTCTCTGATCGATGCCCTCCTGAGCGACCTTGACAAAACGATAACACCATGTGCTAGCAAAAAGAATGAAAAAAAAGAAGAAGAAACACAGGATGCCATGCCAGACTCTACAACCAACACGGAAAAAACTAATTATAATCCATTCCACTGTGGGGATGATGTTCTTGTACCAAACAAAGATGGGCGATATTATTTAGGTGTGTATTTATTTTTAATTGTTTGTATATTACATTAGCCCCCCTACATTGCAATCACACCCTACCTGAGGTAAAGGTGAGTTCAGTAGAAACTCAAACCATTTACAACTTTGGAGAATGACCATGTTTGCTAACCTGCACTCAATATATATTGATCTTCTAGTATAATAATTATAAAGCTTTATTTTTGCCTAACAATCCTCTTGAATAGATTCCTTATCTTCGCAATGATACCTAGTTACTGCAAAAGTAATAAGCTAGTGCAGAATATTCATGCAGCGTTTCCTTCGAACCAGGAACAATAGTAGAGTTGAGTACCAGCAATGATAACGACTCGTGCGAGGTGGGAACGGGGACGGCGCGGTGCCTGGTCAAGTTCGGGGATGGCACGCAGGCGTGGGCGCCGGTAGCGTCGCTGAAGCTGCTGAGCGCCCCGCCTGCGGACGACGGGCGCATCATGTGCGTGGTGTGCAAGCGGCGCGAGGGCCCGGCCGCCGGCCCCGCCACCAATGCAATCATCGCCTGCGACATGTGCGGCAGAGGCTACCACGCCAAGTGTCACTCACCGCCAGTCGACGCGTGGATAAGCGGTATGTACTTTTATAAACATCACCTGCAAGCGACAACATCTATTTTTTTTGGGCCCCTGCCTTATTGCAGGAAACCAGTGAATTTGTTCCCAACTAGTTGACAACTAACCATTTTACTTTTCTTTTGCTCTAGGAACATATTACTAATATTTAAAATTGTTCTCATGTAAGAGACGTTTGTCTTAATGGGAATATAACTCCTAAAACCGAAACATGTAAAGGGCTGCTGCACACCCAAACAATCGTAGCGTGAAACGTGATTATATACATGATATGGTTGTGTTCCCGTTAATGTGTTTAAAGCAGATTGTGTGCACAAAATCAAGGTACATACTCCGTAGGTTCACTGACCAAATTCGTAGAGGTGTATGAAGATGTAGTTAAATTCTCATGTTATCTATTGATTCTGCAGAAAATCAATTATGGTTTACAGAGGCGCCACTTAATCATTAATGGGTCAATCATCACATTAAAGTTATATGTTATGATAATTAAAAAATAATTTCCTATTAACTTGTGGGTGTAGTGCATGATCTTTTTGTCTGAACTCCATTGTATTGATAACTCTGCTGAATATAGCCGGTGCCAACTGGACCGTATACTAGATAATTATTAGAAGCAGACACCAAGCTAGCAAAGAACATTACGTAGCGTGGTTGTGTGCGTGCAACCCACAAACTCGCATCTCGCAAACAACCGCGCAACATAACGCAACTGGAATGTAAGGCTATGTGTCTGATGAATACCTACTTCAATGTGCTATTCCTAATCTAGCTGTAGCCTAGTTCTTAAAAGAAACAGAAGTACTGGCCACTGAGTTTCGTTTAAAAACGTACCAATCCATACCACGATCTTTATATTCTTTTTCTCATTAGCTACAGAAGAATTTTTATCTGCACATTTTCAAGGTATGTTGTACCAAAAAGTCATCAGATAAAAATTCTATACTTTAACTGAACATCAGTTAACTGCAGATTGCCTCGGAGTATGTGCGCCCTATCTGCCTCCTCACTGTAACGGTAGCATTACAAATGCGCGTATAAATGTTTTATGTCATGTGGGTTCTTTTAAAATTTTGTTAAAAGGTATCGTATTAGGGGTTAAAGTATGAAATTGCCGATTTGTACTGAAAAATTGAAATTCGTTTTTTTTTTTAATTTAACATATTTATTTAATCAAAATAATTTCCATTATTATCTATACATTGCTGCCATCTAATAGGAAGGTCATTTATGCCTTTGCGATAGAACTCTCGTGATCTAGATTCGACAAACTGTGTGAAAGCATTTTGTACTGCCTCCTGAGAAGAAAACTTTTTATCACGTAGAAAATTGTCCAAATCACGAAAAAAATGGTAGTTCGTTGGAGCAAGGTCTGGCGAATACGGAGGGTGACGAATGGTTTCTAATTGCAGTTCCTGTAGAGTTAAAATGGTTTCTCGTGCTGTATGAGGTCTCGCGTTTATCATGGAGCAATAATGGTGAAGATCGATTCATGAGTCGGGGCTGTTTTACTGCTAGTTTTGCTATCATTGTTCGGAGTTCGGCACAGTAGACATCTGCCGTTATTGCTTGACCAGATCGGAGAAAGCTATAGTGAATAACAACAGTTACCATTACCTTTTTATTGGTAAGCTTTGCTTTAGGACACTGTTGCGGCGTTTGACCTGGGGTCAGCCATTGCATTTTTCGCTTACGGTTATCGTAAAGAATCCACTTTTCATCACATGTCACAATTCGATCCAATATTCCTTCATTTCTGTATCGATTCAACAAGGCAACACAAGTTTCAACACTCGTTTCTTTCTGCAGATCAGTCAAATCATGAGGCACCCATTTATCATATTTTTTTTTTTTATTGATTTGACGCAAATGAGTCAATATTGTTGGTAAGGTAACGTTAAACCATGCCGCTAATTCCTGGGTAGTTTGGCTCGGATCGGCTTCCACCATCTCTTTCAATTCATTGTTATTCACCTGTGTGGGCGGTCTTCCACGTGGTTTGTTCTTCAAATCAAAGTTTCCATCACCAAAGCGTTTAAACCGAAATCGCACGGTGCGTTCATTAGCAGTCCCCTCTCCAAACGCAACATTGGTATTGTGAGCTGTTTCTGCCGCGTTAGTTCCGCGTCGGAACTCGTATTCAAAAATAACTCGAATTTTCGAAGTATCCATCTTTCTTGTCTAAGCTGAATAAAAAAAACAACTGAAAGTCGATAATCGAATGTTGCACATTTTTTAAAAGAAGAACTTGGTACCATGTGAAAAAAGTTTCACTCAAAAATCTCAAACCATGAAGGTTCTATGTCAATTCGAAGTACTTATTACAATAAAACGGCAATTTCATACTTTAACCCCTATTATTTAGAACACTAACATCACCCCAACTCTACTGTCACCAACATGGCACCTAATTCAAATTACCATTAAAGTCAGGCTGGAAAAAAATGTATGGTATTTGATTGTTTATAACATACATCGCCCCTGCAAATTTATTTTTGACTGAATAACTTTTCGACGACTTATCATTCTTTTCTAAATTTCAAAATTTGTAACAGGTGCATCATGGCACTGCAAAAGATGCGTGGACCAAAGGTATAGAGTGGCCGCGGCGGAGAACAGGGCGCTCAAGCGATCAGACATGTTTAGATTTAAGGGTGGACAGCAACGGCGGCAACAACAGGAACTCACCCCACCCTGCGATGTAGGTTTATTACTATTCCGAACTACCAGCTTACCTGATTTTGTTCAATTATTAGATATTATTAAATAACGTATGTTTCCAGACTGCTTCTACAACATCATCGGCTTCAGTATCCGATGCTGGTAAAGATCAGAATGAAACACATTGTTACTGCGGCGAAAAAAGCGATTGGCTTGCACAGGTATGTTCAATTTACTGCGTTCGCACCTTAATAATTGTATGTAGATGTGTAGCGAAACATTGGCAGCTATTCGTAATCTACAGGCGCTAAGGTCAGCGTTGCTGAGTTCTGGGCCAAACAGGATATTTAGGTTACTGAATAATTTCCATCGACAGGAAATAATGCACTAGCGCCCAGTGCTCATTCAATAATCCTACTCCGCATAATATGTAAAGCGGAAAATCCCGAAAGGTTCCTTGCAAAGTTGACCTTGATCAACGTTGTCGATGATAAATTAAAAAACATACCCACAATCTGCACTAAACTTGCAGATATGATTTTGATCTTCCGTAAGTAGTCGCGATGTGATTACAAACCTTAGCCTTACGAGTTGTCATTTTTTTAAATATTTTTTTCTCTTTACAGATGTTACTATGCTGTCGGTGTTCTCGTTGGTTTCACCAAAGATGCGTATCAAGTTTGCAATATCCGTTGTATGCTGGCGATAAGTAAGTATGAGTGTAAAATCCATTTAACCTGATTAAGGATGTCGCGCACTACGCGTCCATGAGTACGACTGGCTGCATAGTGCACGAAGCGTATTGGGTTACGCTCCGAATATTACGATACTCTATTTGGATGCCGAGACCACGGCCCGTAGGTCGTAGTCTCTGCACATTTGCTCGATATTTGATGATCATTAGTGACGCTCGATATGCTGTGTTTTGACGAACAATAACATCTGTCACCATTTCAAATTTGCTCGATTTTAATTATCAATAAATAAAAAGGTTAAAATTGAGACATACTTGGACATCACTGATTTGTCGATCGACTAAAACGTACACAGAATTGTGTCTCAGACCAAAGATATGGGAGATTCTGGTGGCCCATATTTTTTAACTATCAATTTGTTTTATTAAATGTATTTTAATTTTAGGTTGTACATATTTGCGTGCGCTCACTGCAACGGAGGTGCGGAATATCTACGCCGACTGGAGCTTTGTTGGCTGGACCTGGCACATCTCGCTCTGTATAATCTTACTGCATACAATGCGCCGAATTATTTCGACCTAGATAGTGTTATTATGCCCTACATCATGGACAATTGGCATGCCCTGCAATTACCTGAGAAGGTTAGTTCATTAATAAAAGTTAATATTTAATAAGAAAGGTACATACATTTCTAGAAATTTTCACTTCATTATTTTTCTCTTTGTTCCTAGATGTGGCGAACCCCAGTAAAAGAACGCCGAGAAAAAATCCTAACAGCGTTGACGTCTTCTCGTAAGCGATTTAAATGTGGTCGCGAAATGAAGAAACGTGCGACCATCTGGGGACTCCGCTTGCGACGACCGCCGCCGCCTCCGCTGCAGCTTTCTGCTTTGGAACAGGTTCGTAGGCTGATCTTTTATTGATGTATATTAGCCACTGTATTATTTGATCATTATATTTATATTTTTTACCAACAGATCAGGAAAGGGGAGCCGTTGTCAGATGAATTAGTGAGGGAATATGCACCGCGACTTAGGTTTCTGCCGCGAGCGCCGTCGCCGCAGACAGTACCAGCTGTTGATGATAGGTATTATTTCAGGAGTCTTATTCATACTGAAAGATATTGCCATGAAGGCAATATCTCATGGCATAATTTTAATTGTATTATTTGTTTGTTTCAGTTCTCAACCTTCTAGTAGTAACAATGATAAAAGTTCCTATAAAAATCACACTCAACGTATGATTGTGCCAGTAGATGGTCATTGGTTAAACTTAATGATGGGCAAGCGGTTCCATGAAAATCTCAACAGTAACTCAAATTCAGAAAATGATTCTACTAGTTCATATGAGTCTGTTAAACCTTCTGAAATCGACGAACAACCTTTACCCTCCATTTGCACCTCTACTGCTAGAAATTCTGATGCCAAAGCCGATAACATAGAGAAAATATCAGAGCTAATCGATAACACTACGAACGAAGCAAAGTCGATCTGTGAAGAAAGTCCTCCTGTGCCATCTCTCAACACTTCTTTAGTTCCATGTTCTGTAAAGTTAGATAAAATATCCAAAGAGAAAATAGTTGATACGAACGTGAACAAGACTGACATCTCACACACTAACGTCAGCATTTACACACACACGACAAGAATAGCTACAATGAACTTAGAAGTATCTAAGTTGTCTACTAAAAACATTATCGAACATTCCAAAATAATGTCTCTGCAGCACATGGATAGCATACCTCTGTACACTAGCAACTTCAGCCATGACATGGAGTCGTCAGGTGACGAGACCTCCAGCAGGGGCACCCTAGACGTTATTATACCACCGCTGAAAGATTTCCAGGGAAAGAATAATCCATTTTTGATGTCTTACCCATCTAAGAAACCATTCTCATCAACAACAAACATATACAATAAACAAAATGGAAAGCAGAACCATCACCATTCACGATTCTCGTTACCGGTGAACTTGAATCCAGCGATGGGCCCTCTAGTGAGGCCATTGAAAAGAAAGCTTTGCGAAAAGGACATCATAATCGGACCAAATGGGGAGGTAAAAAGAAGGAAATTCAGGAGGCCGCGGAAATATCTACAGGCTCAGGTAAATACGTCAATACATACATATTTACCGGTCGTTTGTAATTGTTATCTATAAAATAAAAATTTGCTACATTTTATTCCCCGATTTATAATAATAGCATTCCTTTTCACAGTTGAACAAGTCATGTCCTCTGCCTGATGACAACAATAAACCTGCTCAAATTCCAAACGAAAACGGTGAAGTCACTCCAAACGGCGGGGGGCACATCAATAACGTGAAATTTCACGGTAGAAGACTGAGACAGCGACAAGAAAAGAATTATTATGAGAATGCAAGAAGAAATACGAATAATAACACTAGTAATAATAACAGCGTGAAGAGTTTACAGCTAAGTCCTCACAAAGCTAACATTACTGCCGCGGAGGTGGACGCGGAGCAGCTGTCTGCGTTGAAGTCGAGCGTGCAGTCGTACTTCCGCGCTGGACAGACGTGCCACGTGCACGCGCGGCGCCTGGAGCCCGGCGCGCCGCCCGCATACCTCATCGAGTGGGACACTAACGCCTCCTAATGAGTACCGTCAAATAGGGTAAATAGAGGGTAAACCTCGGAATGGAAGACTGCAAGACGAGTCTTTGCATAGACCTTCGTTTTTGTGCTCTAAGAACTTGCATAAAGATCAACCGGCTCACTAATGTTTGACAAAAAACGAATGACAAATGATCATTTTAAAAATAACATTATAAAAACTAATCATTTGACAAACATCTCATTTCGCAAACATATTAATTTATAAGTAATCATTTGACAAAATACAGATTTCGCATGTTTTACTTTGCAAATATTCCAAATGTTAAAATATAATTCCAAAAATATTAATTTGACCAAGTACTTCGTTTGTCAAATTTGCGATTTTACAAAATAACGGTAGATAGATTGTTACTTAATATGGTAAAAATTTAGTATCGTTTGGCAGGAGGAGGGGGAGTGATTTCGAAAACATAATCCTACATGGTTGCTATTTCCATTTGGGTCAAATAATTTACAGGCAAGTACTGAAGTTCTTTAAACCTACTAAATTAATTTTTTTCTAGTCGTTTCTGGCACTTGCCGGCCGCTGCCGCGGGACCACTCGCTTCGCTCGCTCGGCTCGTGCGTAGGGAGGTTACAGTTTTAACCTAGCCTAACCTAACACTTCTTTATTATTAGACTTCCATACCTGAACCTAAAGTATATTCTCGTATTCTATTTTCTGTAGTTTTGGTAAATTAAGTAAGTCATTATCAAGCAATGCATTTTGTCAAACATTATTTATGCTTTGCGTTGTTTTACCAATTAACATGATTATAAAAAGATTAGTTTGTCAAATGATGTTTTGATGTAATGAAATGTTGTCTTTCAATTATTTGTCAAATGAGTTATTTACAGAAAGAATAGTTTGTAATGTGATAACTTTATCAAGTATAAATTTACATAACTTTATTTTTTAAATTAAAATTTGTGATTCGTTTTTTGTCAAATGACAGGACACCGGACCGACCGACCATTGGGTCTCGTGGCCGCGAGACAAAATTCAAAGTTCAATAAAAAGTCTTTAGGGTCTCGAAACAAAGATGTGTGGAAAAAAAAGCTGCTTGCTGACTTCCATTTCAAGGTTTAATCCTTATTTGACTGGGCTAGATGTTTGGCAAACATGAATTTATTTAAATATCTATACATATTATTATTGTAATAATATATAAGTGCTTGTCTGTAGTCTAGTTGTACAGTAAGATCAAGGAATGTGATATATTATTATTCCAATTGGATTTCGATGTTTTATTTTAAATACTATTATAACTTACATGGTCCTTTATTACATACATACTTAAACCCACGCCTTTTTCTCATGGAGGTAGGCAGTAATTACAGAACGCCACCTACGCCGCTACGATCCTTACATACTTCTTTTTTTTTTTCATTTTCACAAAATAATATTAATAACATTGATATAAATAAATCCAAAAAAGGAGAGTGATGGTGAGGACATTTCTGTATAAAGCCCCAACCTTGCAACTGTCTAACCAGAGCCTCTTTCTTCAGTAGGCTGCGGCTCTTGGGTAGACAACCCCTTACAACTTGGCATAATGACGACATTCTCAATTAAATGACTACTACTATCTACTTTCTTAGGCACTGCGCGGGTCGGGTCGGTCAATTTTGCCGCAAACGATAGACCTTATGAAATTCTTATACAACAACTCAAACTGCGGACAAAGGGGCTGCGCCGTTGCCCGTTGAATGGCCTGTCTCTACCAAAGTTACATTAGATCGAGTTTGCGGCAAACTAATGTCTACCAATTATGTACAGACCCCAGCAGGTCAAGCTACCCGAAACTGACAAATTTTCCCAATCAACCTTGAACCTTAATGCTTTAGCGATAAAGTTGAAAATCTATTAAAGAAATGTGACAGATTGTAGTAGCTTGGATGTGCTGGCGTCCGTACCTATCACGGATTTCGAGCACCTATATGACAACGAACAGCGTAGAAAATGTCACCTACTTATACTTGTGAGGGTACTCCAATTTTAGAGATCGCTTCGTTCGCTCTCTTACATTCTTGAATTGACTTGAATTCTTTTATAAAAAACATTGCCCCACACTAGGAATTACTCCTGTATCGTGGGCGCGTTTATAAACATTTAAACTCACACACACACAGCCCGACCCGGAACAACTATCTGTGGGCAATACAAATATTTTTTCCATGCGGGAATCGAACCCGCGACACGCAGCGCCCAGGAGTCGATCACTCAGCCACTGCGCCAACCGTATCGTTAAATCACAATGAGTAGTTAACCATGTAATTCAAATCAGGATGCTGCAATTTACCTTATTTTTCGCTTGCTATTGCATTCTCTCTTAATAAAATCATAAGGTAAACTTAACTTTCCAAGTCAGTACACTGGAAAAGCTAAGTTTTCTTTTAGACACACACCCCGGTCCTGGAGGGAGGGGGCTAAAACTCGACAAATACTTTTTAAACAAGACGAAAATATAGTCGGTACCTAAGTAAAAAGAAGTTTGTAGTTGCGGACCCCCTACGCATGCTCATAAACGTAGGGTGCTAACATTTTCGAGCACCCTACATTCGATTTTTTCTCAAACTTCTCTGGGTAAGTCGACAAACTTACTCGTATTTATTTATTTACAACAATACCCTTCCACGAGCTTCGCCGCGCCGTCGCTCAGCTACGCCACTGCATATAAGACTAGGTTTAGACGTGTGCGTTACCCTGGCAAAATATTGTGCATTTGAGAGGTGAGACCATAGCAAATAATTAGTGTATCATGAGGAGCAATTTGTTTACTAATAGCAAAATTTGTGTGAATTGTAGTTTTAAAGTTATTTGGGAAAAACACATGTTTTTGGAGTAACGTTTGAAACATTACCCTGGCAAAATCGATTTTCA
Source organism: Apamea epomidion (assembly GCA_947507525.1). Classification (NCBI taxonomy): domain Eukaryota; kingdom Metazoa; phylum Arthropoda; class Insecta; order Lepidoptera; family Noctuidae; genus Apamea; species Apamea epomidion. The sequence goes on from OX382226.1 coordinate 14,424,363, forward strand.
AAAATTCGTTCAGCCCGGAACCAAATACATGAACAGATAGCTTTTGTTGCGTAGTAAATGTTTGTAAATAGCTAAATTTGTGTATGATATGGTTCTTGAGTTAAGTATATAGATTTTGCTGCGGTAACGTTTTGGGATTTCCCAGATCTCGAAAACGGCTCAAGGCAGAAGATTGAAATAAGAGACCTTAATTTGTTTAAACATTAGTTTTTGATTTGGTTGTCGTAAACCAGTGGAATTAAATGGTTTAAAAAATCAGATAAAAAAGCATTTGCAAGTAAACCAAAACACTTCCAACCAAATAAACAGGTGTAAAAAAATACCCATAGTAGATGCTTATAACGTCAATAATATTAAATTTTGTATCTTTACACGACAAGAAGCAAAATACAAAATGATTAATTTTAGACTGGTCGTACTTTAACGGTGAAATACGCAGTTCCCAAAACATTAAGAAACGTGGCATAGGTACTTTAAACAAATTAAAATTATTCATGAACATTCATTCTTGTTAATTTCAGCTTTCAATTACGGCTGTAAAGAAAGTTATATCAAAATCATGAATAGGTCAGAAATTCTCTAATAAGCCGACCAAATTAAAAAGGTTACGTAAAAGCGGCCGCGCCGTACGTACAAGTAGTCTTCTCAGATCTCGCTATCACTTACTTTCATCGATAGATAATCACGACTTATTTCTACGCGATACCGTACTACAGCTCCTGAAATATAAACCTAGGATTTTTTTGTGCATTTTTACTTATTTTGACAAAGTCAAATCTAAGTTTTACAAAAAACTTCAGACCTCTGCGATGCTTTTTCAGCGAGATATCAGATAACGCATTTTTCACCGTTTCAATGGCGCGGCCATGGGGTTTTAGTCTCACAGCTCCTGAAAATATATAAACCTAGGATTTTTTGTTGTATTTTTACTAGTTTTGACAAATTCAAATCTGGGTTTCACAAAAAACTTCAGACATCTGCGATGCTTTTTCAGCAAGATATCGGCGATAACGTGTTTTCACCGTTTCAATAGCGCGGTCATGGGGTTATAGTCTTGCAGCTCCTAAAATATAAACCCAGGAATTTTTTCTATAGTTTTACAAATGCAATCTGTTATTTACCTAAATTTCAGGTCTCTGCAATGTAGTTTTAAAGATTCCGTGGCCGCGCGCTTCGCTGCGTTTCAATGGCGCGGCCACGTTCAAACCCTTATAACTTTTTACTCTATAGCTTTGACAAATTTATGGTTTTGGGAATCAACTTTTACAAATTGTTACAAAACATTGGCATGGTTTTTTAAAAAAAAAAACGTCGTGGCCGCGCCATACAATGTGGTTTTGTAGGTTTATTATTACACCTACAATGATTATAAAAATACAAGCTCATAACTATTTCATGAGATGCTGAGAGAAGAACAGTGTAGGTCCAATCGACTTTTTGCTTCAATCCCGAGACCTGTACCCGTCAAGTCTTGTAAGAACCTACCTCGATATGAGAAACATGAGCAACGCCGCAACTGTGGCACCTTACCATCATTTACTATATGTACCTATTTTCAGTAGATAGTTATTGAGTAGGTACCTACTTCGTTCATGTTTGTACCATAGTATACCTCGGAAGAGATTTTTACTTGACACCCAAGTATCGTCTGGGAGTACTTACTTTTTAGATAACCAACGCCCCAACAAAGGGCTCAGAAGAGCGGGCATAATATGCCGCTCGTTGATAATAATCAGTTCACAGTTCCCTAGGCTTGGTAGACATCAAGGATGTTAAAGGACCGTCCTCCGTTGTATCGAATTCCAACTCACACTCATAAAGCCGTGTGAAGGATTTCTTCTTCCCATCGCCGCCGGAACAATGAAAGCAAAACAGCAGACTGTTTATTCAATCCGTTCAGGGCTGCCTCGTTGGTCTAGTAGTCGCAAGCGCCACTGCTGAGCATTCCCGGGTTCGATTCCCAGGTCGTGCAGTATCATTGGTTTTTTCAAATGGAATTACTCACTAGCAGCCCGAAGTCTAGATTTGCGCCCAGTCGATGGACATAGGCTCGCCCCTTATTATAATATGTAACTTAAACATAACTGGCGAAATGTGTCATAAAATCAAAATGGCGGATTTTAGGTAGGTAACCCGACTGAACTAAAATCAGGTTTGTTTTTCCATTGAAATAAGCAGACGGATACGGTATACGGAATCACGTATAGGTACCGTATCCGTCTGCTTTTTCGTATTTATCTATCGCAGAGGTGTCACTGACTCTGGCAGGGCCACCATCAGGGATTTTAATTTTGATAACACATTAACTTCTAAAAATTCGAAATTTAACTTCTGAAAGCTTGAGTTGTGACGCCAGCCAAAGACTAATATATATAAATGAGACGCCAGCCTTCTGACAGTGTGCCAATCAAAACTCGTAATGTCCTGAACAGATTCGTTAGCGTCACGCCAGTTCGCCGGGCGCTTTTCTATCGGAGCAGTGTTGGCCGGTACCACTGTACCAGCCCCGACTTAAAGAGTTGTAGGTCGTGAATTCGAACCCAGACAGGTACTTTACTTTGTGTATTTAATTTCATCACCACTGCTCTTAAAACGGCGAAGAAAAACATCGTGAGGAAACATTCGAAGATATTATCTTCGAATTTTTGGTTCTAGGATATTGATGAGCACGGGGCCCGCGTGGTGGATTATGGCCCACTCCCTCTCACACAGTGGATGCCTGTGTCTCAGTAGTGGGAACAGTATAAGCCGATTAAGTTACTTTTCTATCACATACCGCGACATCGTTGCTGTTCGAGTTGCAGAGGTAAAATAACTATGAAACGCTTGCGAAAGGACTGTAACTGGGGCACGAGCTGTCAATGCTTGTCAACTAAACAGAACAGGCTGACTTACATCGATCCAGTATTATCATTATACATTAGCGCTCGAATCCGGATCGATACTGGACAAATGTCAACACTTTTTAATCCAGACCAGTATTAGAACAGAATAGAGTAGCTGCTGTATAGCTGTATAAACGTGCCGATCGAGTCGCTGGCATATAATTGTAGAACAAAATTGAAGTAACTTTGGCCTAATGTAAATGGGGCTGATTTGATCCAGTCCCGTGGCCGATCCACCATCACTGGATTCCAGTGCTGGAAATACTGGACTAATCTAAATCAGCCTTAAGTTACGTACACGTGTACAGTCACGAGCAGCAATATGTCAACACTTGGCAACTTTCATTTGCGATTTGTTCGTGTGAATGCAACGTTGAAATACGACACATTACATAAACTTATGGGTTCGAAAATGCTATATATTCGTAACAACATAAAAAATCATCAAAAATATAGGAGTACATCGCTTTTGAATAAACCCGAGTGCATACTTTTGCTCGTGACTGTACTTAGATTCGCTTTGTATGAAAATATAGGCAGAATCGTCCAGCGCGAGCCACGGCCACGCTAGGCACGAGTGCGCTGCTGGCAAACAAATGAACGCGCAGCTAACAACTCCGTGGACATCCTACGAACCAGTGGACGGCCTTATACCGACCTTATAGCATTTTATGCATTTCATGCTTAGCGAAAGAGGGTTCAATAGAACGAGATCCAAAAGAAATTAAAACAAAAATATACTGACTTCAAAAAAATAATGTGTACATTAAAACGTTTAATTTGGTACGTTTATAAGAAACACTTGCTGTGCTTATATTATATATAAGCATAATTTACTTTAGTGAACCTCTCATAACATTCAGTGACACAGTTATATTTACTATGCCTTGTCAAAAATGCCCAAAGCTGGACAAATTGGCGAAAATAAAATATAAATAACAATTTAAACAACATATATACAATATGGAATGTCAATATATTTTACTTCATATCTACATTTGATTTCGAATTTGAGAAGTAAATGGCTGAAATTAAAAAGTTGCTTAACAATATACAATGTTTTTGTGGAGATTTGTATTATTGGTATTAATATTTATATTCTCATTAATATTAATGAGATTGTATGCGGAATTTGTTTAAAATTTACTACATTTGCACTGGAGTTATCTATCTACAAACACAAAAAGACATATTCCAATGTAAAATAAATATATTTCAAATCAAATGTATGACATTTGATCTGTTTTCCATGACAGACTGATAAAAAATCTACTAACATTAAGCAATATTTATCGAAAATCGAATACGTAACAGAAATTCCATTTACTAATAAATATAAACCCACGCCGTCACCCATTGCACGTTGGATTAAAAGCGACACTTTAATATTATGGCATAATATACTTTAATTATTTTTATTTAATTTCTAAGCATCAACATTTACTGTTGTTTCCGAAACATTCAAATAATACAGCGATGCAATGAGAAATGGTGTGAAGTCGCGTAACAGATTTCATAGTTTATTTGATTGTTTATTTACCAATTACATAAAACATGTTGATTTTCCAATTTCAATCTACCATACTATCGTCATTAGTAGACACTATAAAACAATTATGGAAGGAAGAAGACGAATCTAAAACGAAATATAAATATAGACTTACGAATGTAAAGAGAGTTGTTTACCTTTAAGACCTTACATACAAACTTATAATACAAGTTAATTTTAATTAAAATGCAACCCTCTAGTAAAGGCCCATAATATGTGACCACAAAATCAATAATGACGTTACAACAGTTTAAGTATACCTATTCACAGCACTTAACCACATGTTAGTCAACTGTTTCACGCACTAAACGATCACAAACTCACTTCGGTGTCATACTATCACCATAATTATCGATTGCATTTATATACTCATATGTACAATTTGATAGTGTCTTCTTTAAAGCACATTACAGTGATTCTTCAAATGCGGCCATCAAATCACTTTGCATGTTCATGTCTATCTGACCCGCCATCTGAAAAAATTAAAACAAGTTTTGATATTTCATATAGTATCTGAAGTTAGTAGTAGTAGTTTTGAGATGGGATATTGAGCCTTTTAAAGGTCAGCTGAAACACTGTTCCCAACTCCGGGCAACTCTGGAGCTGTAATCATTCTGGACATCACGGCCGGCTGACACAGACCAATGATGTAGATCTACATAACATTATAAATTGGACTACACAATTTGTACTAAGACAATACCCAGCAGGGCTTTTTTTATAACTGTGCTGTGTGACTTATGGAGTTAGTCGTGACAAAATTACTCTTAACTGATCAATAGATTGGAAACATAAGTCTGTCGATTGACCCAACACTGCCTAGCAGTATCGCGGTGCGTCCGGTGGTATAGATAGTAGCAGGCAGCAGCAGGTGTACTCACGGCCTCGCGGCGCCGGCGCTCCTGCTCGCGCTGGCGCAGGCGCTCGCGCTCGGACGCGGCCGGCTTGTCGGGCGCGGCCGCGGCGGCGGCGGCGGCGGCGGCGGGCGGCGAGGCGCGCGCCACGGGCGACACGCGCGGCGACGCCACCTCCGCGCTCTCTACCTTGCGCACGCCTGTGAGCACTCTGTAAATCGACACCGTATGCATTCGGCTAGTGCATTCTGAGAGTTGGCAATGTTGCAAATAACTGTTTCTATTAATCTGTAACATAATGTTACATTTGACGACACGGTTGGCGCAGTGGCTGAGCGATCGACTGCTGCGCTGCATGTCGCGGGTTCGATTCCAGCACGGAACAAATATTTGTATTGACTACAGGTCACCTACCTGCCTGTTCCGGGTCTGGCTGTTTGTGTATGTGAGTTTAAATGTTTGTAAACGCACCCACGATACAGGAGTAATTCCTAGTGTGGGGCAAAGTTTAAAAAAAAATAAGCGTGTGGGGTGTATTGTTGGATCCCATAAGTGTAATGGTTATGATGCTTCTAAGTGACTTATGGTCAACAATTATTTAGATATTTTCGGTTACGACCACAGAAATACAAACTTTTTTAAAAGGCAACATTTGCTGCGATGTGGGTTGAATGTTGTTTGAAAATTAATCGACCTCTTAAAATTAAATATGCCAAATATGCAAATTGTTTACTTACATGGAAAAAAAAGAGCTAATGGTTCTAACGACAGTTTCCCCATATTTACCAAAACTCTCCCAGTTAAAACACACACTGTATACATTTTTAACAATATTACTTACCTCATTTTTTCTTCGTCAGGTTGTCGCCTTTCAGTTTCTTGCCGCTGTCTTTCTCTCTCAGCCTGTTCCTTTTTTCGTAACTCCTGCTGTTCTATAAGTGCTCTTTGGCGGTCAATTTTCTCCTTAGCTTGCTTTTTAAACGCCTAAAAAAAATTACAACAATGTAAATTTTACTTAGCAACATCTGGTGCTATTTCTTAGTAACAATAAAAAATCTACAATTAAACTTACTTGAAAACTATCCATGACAGGTTTTTGTTTTATTTGATGATTGGTTCCCATGTTTGGTATACTCTGTGGACTTCCAGCCTGCGCAAGAGACGACCACGAACTCGCATTTTTTAAGTTTTGTTCTTGTTTGAGTTTGAAAGCTTGAGCAAAGTTTGTATTTTTCGAGTCTTCCATCTTTTTTTCCATTTCGTATTTAGCTCGGTCGGACATATTATTAGAAACCATGTTTGGAACACCCATAAGGTCTTCGATTGGTTTTGGTGTGAGCAGAGGCTTCACATCTTCTTTTTTTGCTGCAGGTGTGATTAAACATGGTGCATTCTGTATGTTGTGATGGGACTGGGAGATAACGCTGTGTGTTGCTGAAGGTAAGGGGTCAAATATAGACGACACGGGTGGAACACCGGTCATGCCAGGAATAATAGGATTTATTTCGGGTCGTAACATCTCGCGTTCATGTGGCATCTTGTCTACAAACCCATTGTGAGGTGGAAGGTACATTTCAGTTTTAATCTGTTCAGGCACACGGGCCTCTGTCAAACCTCCTAGTTGCGCCATCAAGTTCTGATGGGCAGCATCTGGCATCATTTGAGGTTTCGGTAGTGAAAACTCTTCCTCGAGACGCATCGACGACTCTGATACTCCAACACTAACATCCATAGGCACATCTGCCTTAAGGCTTCGTTCCAGACTGGCCAAGGACCGCTCAATGGGATCAATGTATTGAGACGGATCAACCTTATCCAGCCCGTTTCGAGGTTCAATTTTAGGAATAAGCTTATGGTCCTCCGTCTCGCGGACAATGGGCGTGATGGAAGAATCGGGAATAATGTTAACAGGTATTGTCGGCGGCGGCGCGGGCACTACGACCGGGACTGGCGGCGGCGCGACGGCTTCCTTGAGTTCCAGCTCGTGCGCCGGCGCCGGCTCCGGGCCGAGCGGCGCGGGCTTCACGTCGGCCGGCGCGGGCGCCGTCAGCTCTGCCGCGGCTGGCGCGGGCGCGGGCATGGGCGCGGGCACGGTCGTCGCTACTGTCACCGGAGGTACGGTTTTCTGCTACAAATGATCAACGTTCAATATCATAAACAAATAATTTTGTATGGTACATTAAGTAGTTTGTATTAGGTAATATTCAATTCATAATAAAACTAATATTTACAGTTTGCGGTGGGTGTTGATGCTGCTTCTTCGGTTTCTTCTTTGGCGTCCTACTTGGGCCGGTACCTGAAATGAAATGACGATGCACAACATTGATTGCGAGCCACGAAATTAACCTACTACTGCACGAATGTATACTTAACTTGAGACACAGCATCACGATCCAGTAATCACAAATTCTTCAAAGTAAAAGAAAATAATGTGAGGAGAAGCCAAAGTGTATATAGTTTATGTTCACTGATACCACACTGTCGTATTAAAATATTATGCGAACACTATTTACATGAATTAATAATTTATTGTTCAGATCTCAGGGCAGCCAAATGAAATTCAATATAAATTACTTAAGAGATTTACTTAAATCGTTATATATTGAAATATATACAAAGTTTATTTCCACTCACTCTTATATCTATTAATTTTAAGTCATGAGTTGATTAAATCAATCTTACATAAAATTTTCCACACATGTTGTTTCTGTTTACATGTCAACTCTCTACATTAACATTACAACAAAATGTTGCCACAACTAATTGCACCAAGCGTACATACTATTCGCTTAAAATGAAAGTTACATCGGTTTGCTACACTTAGAACCCGTTAGATGAGTCGTAACATTTCTGTATTGAATTTTAATTAGTATGTTTTGTTTTATTTTAAATTCTAACTATAAAATATTTTGTCTATAATATCGATAAATATTAAACCAACTTTAACTAATGAGATTTATCCATTCTTATCTAACGGGCCCCAAAGTAAGCAAGTATTGATTACCAAGTCTTTTCAGATAATCTCGAGTTTGACAAAATAAAAGATCATTATGTATACAGTAAACTTTTTGTTCTTTTCCCTTCTTGTCTCTTTGTGGACAACACAAGGGACTTCTAGATAAAATATTATGTTTACTACATACTAACTTATACTATAGATTTTTGAAGCAACCTGCAAATTGTACTTGATAAAAATATATACTATGTAAGTATTGGACTATTGTTTATAGTGATTTCATTGGGGAAGTTATTCCACTTATACTCTCGCATTATCCAACAAAATTTAAAATACTAATTGTTCTAGTCTGATTCAATTGAGCTACTCAATATGAATATATTATCTAAAATAAAATATAGGTACATATGCGTAGTGTAAAACTTTCTAAATAAGAGGACAATAAAACATAAGTAAACAAGCAAAATGATCAACATTTTACCAAGCAGGTCAATCATAAAATGTGATGTTTTGACAAAAAAATATTTATTTACAACATTTCAAAATCGGTTTATCATGCCTAGTAAAAAGTGTAATGTATTCAGTATAAAATTTATTTTAGGCCTCTTTCATCCTAATAAATTACAAGATTTGAGAAATACGTCTATGTTTCTTTAAATTTGTAAAAATTTCGATTATACAAACAAATTGGACGAAAAAGAACCACTAAAATTGTTTTGTTCCAGAACGCGAACAAAGAGAAATATTTGCATTAAACCTTGATTAGTGACCAAAATCTTGTCAAAAAAAAATAACTAAAATTACAAACGTAATGTAATCCAATCTTCAAGACACTGGTTTACAGTGCGTATTGCGTTACAGAAAATAATTATATACAAAGAATTGATAGAAACATTATTTTGTTCAGATTTAGTTGAAGACTTAATGGCTCGAGTTTTTACAACCAAACATGAGACTACAACTTGGATAAAATATCCGCATTTCTTTACATAACAGCACTTATTCCTTACAATGCTCACAGTATTATTTTATATTGTAGTACATACATTATAACCAAAATTTTGTTTTGATATCTATCAGGCAACCAAAAATGGTAAGTACTACAACCATTTACATATTTACTCATTATGTTTGATACACTAAAACTGGCTCATGTAACCAAAATTCCAAAACATTAAATTATAAAATTTCAAAGAGTGAATGCCAAATAGGTACTTAATAGTCAGTTTTGGTAACAAATTATAAACGAACTAAGATATATCGAAAACAAATATATGCTTGTCGAACAAATGTGCTGATATTGCACTGATAGATACAAGAAAAAATCCTGGTGCCCATAAAATTTTGCTTACTATTATAAAAGTATATTAATCCTCGACAATTAATAACAAAGTTTGCAAACAATTTGTGAAGGAAGGAGGCCAGCTTTAGGTATTTTTTGTTTATATAGACAATTTTGATTCACACGTCACATTATATTTTTGAGAGCAAGCATCAAAGTGTATCAAGCATTAAACCAATAAAACATACCTTTTCAAATCAAATAAATTTTTAACTACAACATGTCACAAAAATACATCCTCCATTGTAACAAAATGAGAACTGAGTCCATCTTGGGGCTAATTTTGCTTGCTAAGTTGGTATCCGTCCTTACACAATTGTTTGCAATAGTCCCTACGGCTGCGCTCGACTCGCCAGCTGCTTTCGGAGATCCTCTTCGCTTCGCAACACTGGACGTACCGACACTACTATCTATCCTTGTTCTTATTATACTTTTCAAGCCTCAATCAATATTAAGTGGGTTTAAATTTCACACTCAAAAGCAATTAGTAACCGTGAGATCTGAACTTTCCAATAATAATCCATAAAAAGAGATCGAAACTTCAAGGATGCAAATGAAATAACATCGCGTTTGAGGACATGATATAGTTAAAAAAATATTAATGTGAAAAGGTATTTCCTATTGGTTCATAAAATCAAACCAAATAACATATTACTCTTACCGGCACCAATATCATAGTATCAGTGAACACCAAAGCTGGCTTCTCCTCCTCACTAACAACTGTTTTTGTGCCTTTACCAACATTTCTTATATTTCGCAGCAGACTATAGACTCGAATTATATATTATTTGAATCAAACTTCAGGTGGTATCCCTCTCCAATATCACAGTTATGAAAATAATGTTTACTCAAAACTACTACCACAGTAATCACACTCATACTTTCACAAACAATATGTTACACAGTACTGGGGATATTGATTATTTTATTTTGTTTTAATTTATGGTGCCAAATAAACCCATTCTTTGTTGTCATCTTGTGGTTTTCTTTTAGCACCTGATATCCCCATTCAACAATTCAATTAGCTAACACAATCACACTATGGCTAACATTTCTTTTCTTCATGCATATTGGCTAATTTAAATGAAACAAAACAGAACATAATATTCACATCATCCTTTCATTATTACCTATGAACGCGTTTATTTGACGCGAAAACTTTCGCTCGGTCACGCGCCCCCTTGGGTACGCTCATGGTGTTCGTAAATTAGAGGTACTAAGTTCAAAAACGCCATGAACGTACTCGAGGGCGCGGCAGATTTCTACCGACATGCAATCATTTTCGTGTCGTACATAATCTAATAAAATACTTGATGGAAGCAAGCGCTCCACTCTCATTTATAAACAAATGAGAAAAAAATAAAAAACTGCCAATAAAATAAAAAATATGTTAAATCATAATATAAATAATATATCGTGGGTCCCCATTGGCCCCAGATGTCGTTTCAGAAAATTAACTTCATGCTCATAACACACCTACCCATAATTTCTCAACAGATGTTAACACATTCAAGCAACTTTCCCATACATCAATTTCAGACTAGAAACACATTTAACAGTTAAAATTGCATTTCACATTTTAAATAAAAAAGGCTGTGTTCGGTCATATCTTCAAAAAATACTGGCAAAGGTAAAAAACTTATATTTCCATCTTTGAAATCTTTAAGAAAAATTGCTAGTAACCTAAATATATTTATATATCTCAAGCATTTGAACATATCCATACAAAGTGAAATATCCATCTTAATTTAAATGCAAGTATCATTAAAATCTATTACTAATAACTGTAATTTACATCATATGGTACAAATAGGGTACCACTCAGTGCTATACTTTGTGTCTGTCTGTGAACGAAATGATAGTATTGATTACGTAAGTCGTCGGCAATGTGGGCTAACCTGCTTCACTATCACTGCTGTCTGACGAACTGGTGTCCGTGCTCGACGACGAATTGGACGAGTCGGACGAGCTCGACGACGACGACATGCCGCCGCCCAGCGCCTCCTTACAACCCTCTGCCGACAATAAACATACGGTTACAATTACATCCACTCAATATATTGTTACGACGACAACGCAATACATATCAAAGGTCAAATTTTAACCAACTTTATCCTTTTTAAGATCCGTAGTAAAACAAGGAACCCTTATAGTTTCGCCAAGTTGGTCTGTCTGTCTGACTGCGGTTTAGCTAACTCCTCAGAGTTAAACCGCGGGGAAAGACTGTGGGTTAAGAGTCTCTACTCTTGATAATAGAAAGCTGTAATTTGGCATGGTAATCACGTCAGTAAAGTTGTTTACGAATATATTATTTTTTACGGTACCTCCCCTACAAGCAAAGTGGAGATGATTAAAGTTGTCAACTTTGTTAGTCACATGTCGTCGTCCCTTCTCCTACCAGCTAAACTATTGTAGATATGTGAAAAGTATTTATGATAGTTGTATATATAACGTAAAAGGAAAACTACCACGGCTTAGTAGGCTTTACAAGTATACGATTAGTAGTCGACCAACTTATAAAATGGTACTTGGATAAGTAAAAATTTCGTAAAATTTAGATGACGTTCAGCTAATAAGTTAAAACGTGCATTATAATAAGGTGCGTTATAGCTTTATAAAGTTATTGTTAAATGTAAAATATAAACATTTTATGATTTAAACTACTAACACACGCTTAATCCAATACAGTCACCATCCAAAAAATGCAACTCTACTCGAAAAAATCGATGAAATCAACGATTTCGTTGTATTTCTTTCAGTAACATGTCATGCAAGTTTGCTATACAATATTTAGAATGTTATTTTTATTTTATTTATAAACTTTAATACCATGCTTGACAGTATTGGATTAAGCGTGCGAATCATGTACACTGGTTGATTTTAGTACTGGTACCAGTGTAAAAAAATAAATTTCAAGTACATCATATTTTTTCTATCTTCCCTCGCGATCACTTCGAAAGGGAATGGAAGGGATTTTATAACACCTTCTTTAGTTACCATCGTCCTATGGGCTACGTAGGAGATTAAAATACCCTACACTACACGTGGCGACGACACGCACTTGGCCGGTTTTTTTGTTTACATTAAGACTGGATTTCCTAGGACAGCGGTTCAGACATATGCTTACAGTCGTCATGAGAATTTGTCATTTTCATGAGTATTTGACATTAAGGTGTCAAAAACGCTTTGTATTTAGACAGCCGTTATTGTGTGACCGTTCATCGCTTTTTTGGAAAAACCTTTACAGCTGCGTACTCACCGCTAACAAAATGAAATACAAATGGACTGGATGGAATTTAGACAAGAGTTAATTACTGACCTTTTTTCTGTTGCTGCTTTTTATTGGTTCCTAGTTGTCCAGATACATCTTGCAGCCTTTTTTCTAATTCCTGTTTCTTTTCTGCTATTTGTTCATCCTTTGATTTACCAGACACTTTTCGATCTGCAAATGTAGCATCAACAATATATTTTCGATTTACTTTTATATTAATAGACATTTAATGGTCAATTTTGGTATCACCAACATTATTTGCCAAAGGGTTTAAGGAGAGGGGTTTTATCAGTGTCAGTAAGGAACTTGGAAATAGGAGTTCAAGTTCTACATAATTTTAATTACTGATGAATTTTATGATAAAACAAGGCTACAGGTATGTTAACGATTGGTTTTGTACTCACTCAGTTTCTGCACAGGTAAATTATATATATTCTTAGGTTAATTACTTCACACACAATGAGAATATGGTAAGGTAAAGGAAAACATAGGAGCAAGGAAAAGGTAAATAATGTCGGTTCAACTCACAATAAGGCTTACGTGTCTTTTTTCGAAGACATGATGCGACGTAGTTTTCCAGTTCCCGAAGAGTAGACGGTTTTAGAGTTTCGAAATCTATTTCAATTTCGTCCGGATTAGAGTCTCGTAAAGAGGGTTCTCTACTTTGTATGATGTGGACTACTTTGCCAAGTTTGTCACCTGTCGAACAAAATAATTAATTACTACCGTCGAAAAGTTTTCAACCAAATATTAAAACGGTAATAGCCCGTCGTATACAAAAAAAAAAAGATATATACGTACCAGGCAGCTTATTGATATCGAGCGAGAGCTGTCGCTTCTCATCGTAGGACATGGGCTTGGCTTGGTCCTCGTCGTCCGTGTCGGGGTGCGGCGGCACGTGCGGCGGCGGCGCGGGCGCGGGCGCGGCGCTCTTCTTCTTGGGAGGCGCCGCGCGCGCGCCCGCCTTGCCGCCCGCGCCGCCGCCGCCGCCGCGCTTGCTGCCCGTCTTCCCTCGCACGCTGCTGGGCGCTACGAGCGAACGACACTTTTGAGGTTTGGCTTATGTTTATGGACGACGTCCAGCAGTCTTCAAAAATACATCATTTAATTCGTAGATGTTTGACGTTTTTCTACAAATTTGTTTTACCTGGCCTGATTTCAAACGAGACATGCTGCAGCCATAAGTGTCCACATTTCGAAAAAATACAGACGAAATGAATATGGTGTGTTATGTAAAAACCTAATAATATTTTTCATAACGTCGATCGACAACCACAATTATAACCCAACACCGTATATTCCGTTTAGAACAATGCTGATTTTTTAATCACTACTGTGGAGTCAGAACTAGTATGCTACCGAACTATGTCGCCAATCTTGAAAAAAAAAAAAATGTGATCTGGTGCCTCAAATAATACCATTCCACAGGCAAAACTGTAATGTCTTATGTACCTGCAACTATACCAGCTGCAGCGGTAAAAAAGGAAAGACCTTTCACAAAAGCCTGTTCCTCATAATTACTGTGTTGTCTACTATTTTAAAAGGAATATAACTCACCTAAATTCTCACCAATGTTATTCGCCTTCGCCGCATATGCGGCTGCCGCATTGGTTTTAGGCACAGCATTGTTCGGTAATGGTTTTTTCGTCTTATCCTTAACTTTTTTCTTGGCTTTCTTTTTGTTGTTAGATTCTTCTACTAATTTTCTCATTTTTTCTTGCAGCGCAAGTAATTCTTTTTCTAGAAGCTTTACTTTATTATTTCTCTCTTCTTCTGAATCGTCGGATTCAGAGTCTGATTCAGAGCCCGATTCCGAACTTGACGCTGAGCTTCCCTTATCCATGTGCGGCACGCCTACATGGACGGGTTCGTCAGGAATTTTGGCGTATCTGCAAGATGACAAATAATATGATCATTTCGTTCTTTTTTTTTTTAAACAAACCTTACATTCATATTTAAACATTTTTTTTACCTCATTTCAAAGACGTCTTGTAGTTTTCGAGCCATTGCAACGACATCATGGTCCGGCGGATTATATTTATAGCAATTTGTGAATATTAGACGTACGTCGGCGGCAAATTCGGCTGCTGTTTTATATGCTCTATTGTCCATCTTTTGTTTCACGGTGCCAAGGTCCATGGGTTTCTTAATAATATCAAAATAATCATGAAGTCCAAGCAATTCAGCATCTACAGGTTTATAAAACGGCCAGGCATAACCCTGTCGAAAAAAATAAGTGTAGAGGATTCGTTGAGAATCAGAAAAAGAGTAATATTGAGTTATTTGAAAAGTAACTTACTGAATGTTTTTTAGAGAACAGTTCTTTTAAAATTTCATTACAACTCTTGAGAGCATCAGAAAGTTTCTCTTTGCTCTTCGCAAGCTGAGGAGTCATGGCGGAGTGGTGAGAAGCGCCCGCCCCGCTCGGAGATAATCCGCCCATTTTGAAGCCATCGTCCGCTGTTCTGCTCGCCTGTTGGGAGTGTTTTATTTGTAAATACAACAAGTTTAAGATGGTACAAAATGATACAATAATGTTTTTGCAATATTGTAATATTCCAACATACCTTTTTCTGGCGGCCGCTTTCTCTCCTTGTGGAAATTTTTGCAGGTTTGGGACCACTCTGCTGATCAATGGTAGGTGTAGTATATCCTCCTTCAAAAGAACTCCCCATAGGTGTTGTAGTATCGGCTTTTCTCTTCACACCCTTTTTAACCTATTTGGATAAAACAAATCTGTGAGTAACGTTAAAACAACAAGTGCCCTAACAATAGTACAATTAATACAGTGTAATAATAACCTTAGCCGGCTGCGTTTGGGATAATGCTACCGCCGGTATCGTGGAGACGGGTGGGGCCGCCGGCTGGGCCACGTGGAAACTCGAAGGCTGCGTCGCAACCTAAGAACAACCCTCAATTATATTAATCTAATCAAGTTCGATTTCGTAAAGCGCTGCCGTAATAACGATCCAGATAATAAGCTGCGGACCTGTTGCGGCAGGCCGGTGTGCGTGGCGGGCGGCGTGGCGGGCGGCGCGGGGATGGCGGGCGTGGTGGTGGTGTTGGTGGAGCCCACGAGCGCGGGCAGCGGCGCGGCCGGCGCGGGCTTGGCGGCGCGCGGGGCCGCGGGCGGGGCCGGCGGGGCCGCGGGGGGGCCCGGCGCCGGCGCCGCGCCCGCGGTCGACGTGCCGCGCTTCTTCACTCCGGCGCTGCCCTTGCCTCCCTTCGACGGTGCCTCGATCTCCTTTTCCTCCTTGTCCATCTGTGCTATCTGTGGATGGCGAAATTTGGCGTTGAAATCTAAATATCTTGCCCTATGCAAGAAAGTTAATCAAAGTTCAACGAAATCTGATAAAACGACTATAGCTGATTTCTTTATGACCGTGTTTAATTTTTTTTGGTCGAAACCATTTTGACTAAGCAAAATTGTGCAAGAAATAATGTATTTAGTTTTGTTGGTCACTTACTCGATTCAGGAATAATTTCTCCAAGGTTTGTGCCATGACCACCACATCCTCGCCTGGTTTATTGTAGACATAGCAGTTGGTGAACATGGTGTTAAAATCTTGAATACATTCCTGAGCTGAATAGTAATAGTTGGACTCCAGCCGCTTCTTTATAGTTCCTAAATCCATGGGTTTCTTAATTATCTTATGGTAGTCCTAGAATATAAATAGTCAGATTAAACTAAAACTCTTAATCCATATATTAAAACATGAAAATTCATAATATATTTCATGAGAAGCATTACCTAGATGTTATACTTTTTTATTCACTTTCATGTTTGTGTAAATTTTACTTTTAGTGTATTGTGTTAATAATAATACAAAAGTACTTACAGGGAGGTTTAACTTTTTTGCATCTACTGGTTGGTGAAAAGGCCAAGCAAACTGATGCTTCCATACTGCCTTCATTACATTCTTTTGAAGAAATTGTAGCTGATTTGTCATCCGGCCCTGGCGCCGCGCCGGCTCGTCAGGGGGCGCGCCATTGACTGGCTCCGCCGTTGGCTGTATGAAACGTACATTCGGGTCAATTACTACGGTCACTGCACTGACTGACCAAACTAACATCTTGTTTAAAGAACAATACTTTAATAACAATTCTACTAATTTATATAGTGACGTTTTGTCTGTGTATCACAATAATAATATAAAGTTAAAAGGAATTCAAAGTTTCGAGAGTAACAGATATTGTCTACCCTTTTTTAACTTTTGTAGTGGACAAATTTGAAGTGGACTTAATTAAAACAAAAAGTTTGGATGAAACTTACCGTGCTGGTGGTAGCGAGAGGATCGACTGCCTGCTGCATTGTGCTGGAGTCAGCAATCTACCTGCCAAAGTGACACCACAACTGTAGTAGATATTACAACCTAATGTGAAATAGTAAGGAGTATTCAACAAAGAACTCTCACCTCAATTGTAACAAGAGGCTCATCCAATTTCTGACTAAGAGGCATCAGCTATATCCTCTTATAACACTAAACCATTCTATCATAATAAAATATGTCGGTGCTTTTGCACCTAGAAGCAGGTCATCCCATTCATAGACAAATAAAAATCCTACCTGAAAGAAATATAGTGAAAGTTATAAAACTCCCTTCTAGCATAATATTTCTTTATAGATAAAATCTGCAAAGGTGTTAAAAAAATTCACATGTCTTTCTTTTTAAATAATACATTTTTTTTAAGTTTCCTGTGTGATAAAAAACTTTGTTATTTACCTATGCAATAAAATCTTTGGAGTAAAATGTCTTACCTTGCATCTGAATGCAGGGTAGAGATATATGAGAAATTGAAGCACCAAAGGCTCTCAGCTTATTGACAGCAGTGTCTTCGGATCTGTAACAATACACATTATATTTATTAAAAAATGCGACACGGGTCAAAAATTATAAAACAAACACGATTAAGATTAAGGTGGTGGTTCCGAAGGCGGCCGACCGCAACCGCTCGATATTACCGCCTGTTACCGTTTTCATAGTAACATAGAAACCAGTTGTGTCACTTTAGTCTGTCTTTGCGATTTGGTGGCGTTGACGCTGCTGTTTGCGGTTGCAGTCGCCTACGGAAGAGCACCTTAGTATTACTCTATAGGCTAAGTGCAAATAAAAGATGAGCAGAAGAATTTTTTGACATTAAATATTAAACTGCATTATTAGTGTCGTAAAGTTCAAACTAAACGAGGCGCTGCCATCGAACAATGTTCGGGATGGTGGTTGTACAGCATCAAACTTATGTTTCTGATGATGGTGTTATTTTTCCAAATCATCTCAAAATTATTTGCTTCTCCCTGGTGTGACCATAGCCTTACTGAGAGCTATATATAATAATTGATGATAATTTCTCTTAGGAAAAATTCATAAAATTGCCACTTGTGGCAATTGCACATGTGTGCACTTTGCAAAAATCACATACTTTGCGTATCACAGTGGCTACATTTACCTGTGTCAAATTCACTCATTTTTATATGAGTAATATCCTATTTTGTCTAGCATTTAAATGATAACAGCTATGTTGCTTGCATGATTTCAATGTGTAAAAAGGGCCCAGTATAATATTTGTTGTATTTCAAAATTTGCAAAAAATCCTATTGAACATGCCCAGTGCATGCAAAGAATTATTAATTTATCAATTTAGGTAGTATTTACTATTTCTACATTTCATCTATCAAATAGGTAGGAGTCATTCCACTTTAAAGTTGAAATATTGTTCCTAATGATGTAACAGTTACCTTTACAAGATTGTATAACAGAAAAACATGCAGATTCATTTAATAATATGCAAGGAAAATTAAAAGAGCAATTTTGTGTGTATGTAGTATGTGCAAGTATGTCCCTAGTAAACTTCGATTGTAGAGTTAATTTAAAATATATCAACGACTTTCATTTTTTATTACTCGGAGGAGTCTACTAAATTAGGACAAGACGCTTCATGATTACTGTTCCAACTAACGAATCATAGAAGTATGTCTGATAACATTGCACAGGTTTTATACTCTTGCCTTTTACACTATAATAAAAATGTTATTATCCATGGGTATTCTTTTTAATTTTACCATACACACATTGAATACAATCCATTTCTTTTTATAAAAACAGCATGTTCTTAGTATCAATTGGTTGGAGAAAAAGGTTCAAACAATAATTGTTTAAATTCATCTGAATCAGTTGTCTAAATAAACAAAGAGGTAATAAACACACATTGCTATAAAATAAACAACATTCACTGTCACCATAGAATGTAACACCTTTCGGTGCCCAAGGTTAATAATATTGATAAAGATCAATGCAACTGAACCTTTTATTTATCTTGGATAAGATACATAATTTCTTATGAATGTGTGGTGTTTTTAAGATAAACCTTTTTAAATAAATTGTATTAGAGATAATCTTACCAAAAGCCTTAATGTTGTTGAGTGTTTACTATAGACATCACATAACCCACTTTTATATCAGGTAACCTTTTGCAAATTTTTGTCATGCATCATGCATGTGAGTAACTTTATCATGCATCTTTTTACAATTGAAAGTTGTGTACCACTACCACCATACACTAAATCAAGCTTTTTTAAAGTGAATTATGGAAAATTTAAACTCGTCAAATGAGTCATCAGCAACATACATAGCATAATGACGCTTCAGGGAGCGTATAAACGTTCTAGAACATTCTTTGGGCTCAGCTTTACATTCAAGTGATTTGTAGGTATCAGGTACAGAGGCAGAAACCTCAATAAAAAATAACATATTTGGCACGAATATATATTTGAAAATATAGTATAGGGAGACAAATTATAACGTACAGCTTTGTTTCTTAACATCTATTTCATAAGAAAATGATCAGGTACAATAAAACAACTATCTACAAAACAATGTTTGATTTTAATACAAACTGATTGTGGCCAATACTTTTGTCAAAATATATAGGGTTCTTCTATGTTAGATACCACTAAAATTACCTCAGTTTCAGTAACTAGAAATGGGAGAAAATTGCTTGAAAGAGGCCATGAACAAAAAGTTTAAAATATTGCTCAATACAAGCAACATGCATAATCTACTTGAACGAATTATGCAGCCCTATGAAAACAGCAACAAAATAGTACGAAAAATACATCAAAATAATACCAGTAAAGCTAAAAATTATGAAAAAAGACTTACGAAGAGATATTAACGCCAATATGGCGGATGAACTAAAAATACGATGCTAAAGTAACTTCTTCAAACGCAAAATGTATCGATTTGCTCCAGTCTAACAGTCACTCCACACAAGAAACTAAATCATAGTTCTTTATTATTTGTATAAATTCATCGTCTTATAGTAACTAAATTCACTGAAATCTATAAACATTAAAGAGTAGCACAACACGACCTCCGAAGACACAACGAACTTCAGACATGGCGGCCAAACAAGACCCAAGAATGACGAGCGTCTCTAGGCATAGTAAAAAATTTCATTTTGCACTGGAAAGGAAAATTCTATAAAATCAGCATAAGAATATGTAGAAAACGTGTGTATTTTAATTTCGCATAAGAATATTTTTCAGGATTCCATATTAATCATAGGATTGATTACGATAGCTCTGTGCTTGAGATTCTTTGGATTTTGTACGGATGTATAGAGCATAGAAAATATAGAAATTATTGTTCTTGATTCAATCATTCAATGTTGCAATACCAAAAATTGTAACGGCTGCAAGCCTACAAGCTCCCATTTGCAGCTGCGAGTATTTGAGAATGATCAGATTATGGTTTTTGTGCTTGTTGGTCCTGTATGGAACTGAATCCCGCAAGCTATGCACTTTTTTCATACCGCAAAGACAAAAATACAAGTAAATGAAATCAATGAGCTTGGACCAATGGCGGTTTTTTGAAGTGATATTTTTTGTACTGCGTGCATACGTTTTTGTGATTTTGCTGCTACCGCACCGCACGACTCACATTTTCATCGATATATACAACATGAAACCGAGCTACAAAAAAACGTTAGAAAAATTCAATTAAAACGCTTTCGTAGATCCATCTATATTAAGGCTATTAGTGTGATATCGGGTTCATAAGGTTCGGTGTTAGTTGATCAACTGGCTGAGCGAAGTCGAAAGCGAACAAAAAATACTTTGAATTAATTTAATTGAAAGTCTGTTTCAATTAAATTAAATTCAAAGTTTTTTTATTATTCAACGAAACTTGTTCAACTAAAATTGAACCATATGAACACGGTCTGCAAGCGTCAAGCGACTGTGCGTCTGTGGCAAAGACCAAAGAGTACTATAAGATACCGGCAAAGACTACCTACTATAGTAGTCTGTGGTTATCGGGTTTGCGGTCCGCGGTCACCGTAGAGATCGTAAACATTTTTTTTTAGCCTATACTGTCTCACTGCTGGGTAACTTTTCACCTGCATAAAAAACTGCCGTAATGTCCCTTACGATATTTTAAATTTCTTGGAATTGGTTTAGTTGAAATAAATGCTTTGAGTTTGAGAAATAATTATTCCAGGAACTAGCGTGTGGATTTGTTATGCGGATAGCGAAACCACACGCTAGTTCCTGGGGGTCTACTTCGAAGTAGTTTCGGCCGAATGTTCGGCCGTTTCCTGCTACAAAGTTACTATTTGGTTCGGTCGGTTCCGATTCTACACTCCTACACTCTTTCGAATATTGACTATAGTCCCGACCCAACTGAGCCGATCCGAAAATTTTTCACATTTTTCAATAATATTCGGTTCGGCCATGTGTCGGTCCGATCCGAACATTCGCACTTTGCACTTCGGAGTAGGCCCCCAGGAATAATTATTGTAAGCCTGAAAAACAAAAACGGACAGTGCGATGTTATGACTTATTATGAGTCAAGCGGCAAGCAACACTCCGTTCATGGCTGGTTTAGGATGGCATGGCATAGCACCTGTTCATGGCTTTTTCTTCATATAAAAAACGTGTTCACATTTTCTTCAGATTTTTTTAATTCTCGTTGTCCCAAAAATAGTAATAAAACAAATTTTCTGACGATTAGTAAGCTATGGTTGATTGGTTTAGCTATAGTTTTTTCGGATAATTTTTATTGTTTGGAATGCTTTTCTGGGTATGTGCGACGTTACAAATTTCTGTGAATTCGTTTTTCTGTCTTATGTTACATAGGTATACATACGCAGCGACTTTTGTCACCGGTGACATAGACATTGACATCACTAGCGACCATACAAATTGGTTGTCAAAATTTGTCGCTAGAGATGTCCAATTCTGTGGACATGATTTTGATATTATTTTTGAAAAATATTGACATTGCTTTCAATAAATAATAATCATTACTAAATTCGGGATGGCCTAGTGGTTACAGGCCTTGCCTCTTATGCACGAGACTGTGGGTTCAAGCCCGTGTAAGTATAAATTTGACTTTTGAATTCTTATGTATGTCGTACAGGTGCCAGCACATCAAGCTACCTATCTGTCAAATCCTACCTATCTGTTAAATTTATTTAATAGATTTTCAATTTTATCGTTAAAGTATTAAGGTTCAAGGTTGATTGGGAAAATTTTACAGTTTCGGGTAGCTTGAAGTGCTGGCGTCTGTACTTTCTGAGCTTATTTAGGATATTAATTAGTGACATCGGTTAAGGAAAAACATTGTGAGGAAGCCTGGACTTATAGTCGATATAAGTCTGAAATCACCAACCAGTATTAAGCAAGCCTGGTGATCAATGCTAGTGTCTTGTCTTGTCTGTATGAGAAGAGGATTTGCCTTGCAGTGGGACAATAATATGCTGGTATTATTACTAATTATTTGACATCAGCACCTACTAATTCCATGATCGACAATTTCAAGTTGACAAGAAAGTTTTGACAGTTTAGCCGTTAGCGTGACTTAATCACTGACATGTCTAATTGACAATGACAGCACAGGTCAGTGGTCAGACGACAGCAGTTTGCTTTGCCAATGGTTTGAGATTTTTGGTGAGCTCGAACACCATACAATGACTTCAAATTGCTATCTGTAATACGTAGAACTATAACATTTTATCTAATTCAGTCGTTTTATTTATAAAATTGTATACTAATAGGTGCCACGTTAAAGTTTAAAATCGAGTAAGTGCTTGAGATAATAATTATGTAAATGTTACTAGTTAAATGTTTCTTACGCTGACTTATAATAGAAACTCAACGTCTTCTGTTAGAGATATTCTAATAGGTATTAACATAAATGTTGAATCAATGCTGCAAGCTATACATTTTTGTGTTCAAGAACTATTGCTTATTTTATTTTTTGATACCTTCTACCAGTTTACAAGGTCTCGCACTTTTGAATTGAATAACAATAGCCTGTAAGGGTGTACACAGGTGTGTATGAATATTTATTTAACACTGTCTTGTAGGTATTCATCAAATTCTGATAAAAGTTGCTCCAGTTTAGTTTTACTTTCACTTTCCATTAATTGTCTGTTGAGTTCACCAGTGAATGGTAAAATATACTTTCTAATGTAATGTTATCATGTACTTTCACTATCCTTACAGATATTTTCATGCCTAAAACTACCAAATACTATGTAGGTTTATTACTGTCTAAGATCCTATTTTGTATAATTGTATATAGATTTATATGTATATGGATTATTATGTATCTCTAGAGAAAGACCTCGACTTGTTGATATTAGTTTATTCATTCTAAATAGTAAAATAACAATGGGTGATCTATTTAGAAATTGGATCTGAAGTGATTCACTGTTGTAACTTTATAAATTTATTTGTATTGCTATCATAAAGTGTTAGATAATGAGTGAGATACCTATCATGAAGTATTTAAATTAAAGTTGTGTGCTCTATGCTAACATTGAATGCACACATTGATATTTGTGCTAGTAATAAACTCAATAAACTTATTCTTACATCTGTTTTGAGCCACAGCTCAGCTAATACCTGTAACATAACATGGTTTGTTTTTAGTTTATTCACTTAGCTGTTTTATAAACTTGCCATTGCTTCAGTAGTTCGATGGCACAGTTTTAAAACATCCTATAGTTAATTCAACAACCTGTTTGATCTATTTTGAATTACACTTAAAATAAAAACACCAAGAGCATGGGCTTGTATGACAATGTGATCTGCAGAAATCTTAATAGTAACATAAGCACCGTTGACCCCTCTAAAACTCTTCAAAAGTGTGTTTCTCATTGATTTGAGATTTTGTTTTATTTATATTTTCACTATGTTCTTTAAAACACCTTCAATATTACTAAAACATGATTAAATACTGTGAGATGGTTATTAACTGCGATTTTTTTTTTATTTTACAGAAATGGATCACATGAGTATGGGTCATGCAAATCATGAACATGGTAATCATATGAATCCAGACCACATGATGCCAGCACCTGACCATGACATGTCTATGAATGGTACATTTCAGGATGATATTATGCAAGTAAGTTTTTATTGATATTGTCTGCCCTGACCCAAGCCTTTTCTGATAAGCTCATTGGAGCTTACAATACTAGCTGCGCCCCGCGGCTTGACCCGCATAAGTGTTGATCCCGTGGGAATATCGGGATAAGTATCCAATGTGTTATTCTGATTGACAAGCTATATTACTGTAAAGTTTTATCAAAATCCGTTCAGTAGTTTTGGTGTGAAAGAGTAACAAACAAACATACATCCCTTCATCATCACTAACTTTCGCGTTTATAATATTAAGTAAGATTAAAACATTGTGAGGAAACCGGCATGTCCTAGAACAAAAATTCGAAGACATGTGAAATCTATCAACCTGCACTGGGCCCATATGGTGGATTACAGCTCACTTGGGGCTCTAAAAAATCTTTTTTTTTTTTTTAATACCCTTGATATATCCTAAATCAGGACCTAGGTGTGATCTAGATCACTTCTCGTGAAGCCTTAGTGCATTCTATTTAAAAAGCATTTTAAATCATTATTAAACTGCTAAGTGTAGTGCTAAATTGTTTTCAACCATTAAAAGGGGGTTTTAAACCAAATGTTTGAAACATTTAACATCCGTTTTGAATCTATATTGTGTGACAGAGATGACGCTCTACAATACGAAGAAAAACTTTTTCTTGAACTCGATGTGCCATATATATTTCCAGTTTTAGCTAACCTCGCATTGTATAGGTTCTTCATACAATGAGAAGTCCGCTTATACTGGAAATGTACAACTGGATAATAATATGTCGTCGTGCGTACAAGTAATTTATTAACAAGCTAAGTAAAACATGTTTTTATCAGTGTGCCGTACTCACATACATAAAATGTTTTTCGACCTTCAATAGTGGCCATTCACAGTCCTTGCGCATAATACAATTCGACGGTATCTTGCAAGTAACGCGAAGTTTAGGTGTGCAGTATTTTAAAAGGAAACTGCAGTTCCTAAAAAGATAAAACCGAGTCCTTAAGAGCTTATTACACCATCCTAAATATCGGACCCGATATTTAGTCGGTCCTAAATTCAGGATAGTTAAATCGCATTTAGGAAGGAAGGATCCGATTTAGGACAAGAAGGGTTTCCGACGTCCTAAATCTATATCGGATCCTAAATCGGAAGGGTGTAATCACATTTAGGACGCTCAGTCGCCGCTCGCCTGCCGTCGCGAGCGCATGTTTTTCGTTGATTGTATTGTATGCATAGTATTAAGTACGCAAAACAAAATGACCACAGAAAAGGAGGTGATTCAAAATATATTGGAATTATATAGGGAAATGCCTTATCTTTGGAACAAAAATGATCCAAACTATATGAATAAAAATATCACGTTCTTTTTCTCCTTTTAATTTCTATGGAGCCAACCGCTAGGGCTACGATAATACAAATTTTTTGGTTTTTCGTTAATATTGGGGCCATTTCGACACGCTTCTTAAAAAGAAGTGTGTCGAAATGGCCGCAATATTACTCGACACGTCCGTCACTCGTCGGTCATCCTTACCGAATGATTCAGTGTCCTAAATCAGTGAACGTGTAATCAGGAGCTCCGGCGAGTGAATTTGTTGTCCTAAATCGGATCCTAAATATCGGGTCCGATATTTAGGATGGTGTAATAAGCTCTTTATTAGGGCCGACGCAAACCTGCGTAACACACTATCAATCACAATCTGGAGGATATTGCTAATGCATTGTTTTAATATGTCCGAAAAATGTGTCTGCTCAATAACGTAATGAATGTTGTTGAACTTGGTGGAACTGTCAAAAAAAAAATATTCCTGTTGTTAGTTTGTTGCGCAATTACCTACTTCTGGTGAATCACAGATAAGATGGTTTTCACTGGAAAACAAAATATATATTATCAACTTCCGTTACTGTTAGCCTGCATCATCCTACTGCTGGGCAAAGATCTCTCCCCATGACTTCCAGCTCTAAGTAATTATTAATCATTATTAGTCCGCTTATGTCCGCTTGATGCGGACAGACTGACGGGGTAAACGTAAAATCTTTTACTTTCCACTTTATTTTAAGAAGGCAAAGGTCATATTGGTTTGGCAGGGAAACCACGCTTCGCCAGGTTTACGCCGCATAATTTTAATACGAACGTGAATCATGCAGCGCAGAAACCTAGGTACAGTTGTTTATCAATATGATACTTCAGTTTCTGCATACGCGCAGTTATTGCGACGCTAACTCGGGGTGTTGATGTTTTGTTGTAAGCTAGACATGCTGTAGGTAGTGGTGCCGATTCCCTTGTTCACAAACTAAACAAAATTTAAGTTCAGTGCATCTTTTTCTTAAATACGTCAATTTACTTTAGGCGCTGGCTAATTTGACAGGACTAAACTAATATTTATCTTCTGTCCATTTCTCAATGTAATAGAAAGAAAAAGATGCACTGAACTTAAATTTGGTTTAGTTTGTGAACAAGGGAATCGGCGCCATTGGTTAATTTGCAAAGAGTTGTGACAGGCAAATTAAGGTATAAAGAATCTAAGGTAGATTTGGGAGTCGACCAATGTGTGTTTTTTGCTCTGTTATACAATTATATGGGACTACCTTTTGCCCGCAACTTCGTTGGCGTGGAAGTCGTAAGACACCACAATATGTATACTAAAACGACCCGCCTACCCGAGCTATTACTTCGCGTTGTTCCTGACTGTTGTTCTTTTTGCTCAGCTCCTAACGTAGCGTGATGTTAATCCGACTGGTAGTTCCAGAGATTAGCGCACGTTCAAACAAAAAAACAAAGAAACTCTTCAGCTTTATTGTTAGTTATAGATTATTCTAGTATATACTATAGATAAGCACAACTGCAGTATTACGGTATATATACTATAGGACAGATGACAGATTGACAAACGGATAACTTTTCTCTGGATTTGTTCCTGGGAGGACCAGTAGTGTACCTAATCTTGTATATACTATGTTTACCCCAAAACGGAATTTATCTCGGTCAAGTTACGCAGTTATACAATACCATGGTACTTACTTAGCATGCAAACCATGTTTGTTAATTTATTACCTACTTTGTAAGGTTATTAAGTGGAAATTAAGTGTCCGTGCTTGTAAATCTGGTTTTCTTTTCTGTATTTGTTCCGTTCCCACAGACAAACCGTGAAAACGGTTTTGTGGGGCATAGTTTATAAGCAAGATTTTTGTAAACTTACCATTAATAAAGAAATAATATATATATATATATATATGCGCGTGCGGAGAGCGCGTACAGGTTACCAGAATGTCAGCGTCTCTTTATGCCTGCAGATATAATTTAGCAGAAATTTTTATTTCTAACTAGCCGACCCGACAGACATTCATTCCGTCTAAATGCCAATAATTCAAATTAATAATATTAAAAAAAAAATGTATTTCTGTTTTTGCCGTTTTTTTTAATCTTCCGGGCAACTTTTCCAATTTTTCTTTCCCTAAAGACCTTAGTCCTATTACGAAAATTACAAAAAAAAAAAAAAATAACCAGATCGGTCCAGCCGTTCTGAAGTGATGCACTTACAAACGAACAAAAATTCATTTTTTTTTTTTTTATTTGTTTGGAACTAATGACGTATTCTTTTTTTCAGAACACCTTTAATGGCAGTGAAGAGACTATAGATTACAGATCAGAGTTAACACCACATGCACACCACGGACATGAGGGACATGGCTTACATGACGCACACGGAGCTCACGGGGGACACGGGGATCATGCTATGGCTGGAGGTCATAATATGGCTATGACTGTAATACTCACATGACTTCTTTTATTTCAACCATCTGCCCTTGCTTTACTAGTTGCTTAGGCATGTATTAATAAACTAATATCCACATATCAACTTATACCGGAATCTCGAGAGGAGCTGGTGGTTTTTAACGTGTATCAGTTTCAGTCATTAGTAAAATTAGGAGATTTACGAGCAGTTTATGATTACGCCTCTAAAGGCGGATACAGACATTGCGAGGCATGTACTACGAATGGCAAGCCACGCATATAACGGCTGCCTCAGGCTGAGGCATTTGACATATAAAAAAAATCACTTAAGGCGCATGCCTCGCACTGTCTGGATGCACCTTAACGCCCGTCATTTTGATATTCTAAACCAAATCGTTAATCATCATCTTTCACATCATTCCATAAAAGGTCATACAATGCACCCTAATTGCGTAACACACTATGAATTACAATCTGAATAATTTTGAAGGATATTAATAATCCATTGCTTCATAAATGTCCGAAAAATTTGTCTGCTCAACAACGTAAATAACGCAATGAATGTAGTTGAACTGTCAAATGAAAGCCATTGCTACTGTTAGTGTGTTACGCAATTACCCCTCTGGGTGTTAATTTGATACATAGAGCTTTAGAGAGTGTCACACAAGTATGAGTGACAGATAATAAAAATATTATTTTATAAAAAATTATTTAATAATACTATTAGATAGATAGATGGAAGGTAGAATTATTCCTCAATGAAGCTCTACAACCCGCCCTTTTTTCTAAAACTCGAATGTGCCATATTAACGACTACGTAGAGATCGTTTTATTTAAACCTCCACTGCTTGTTGAATACACATTTCAAATAATTGTATAGAACATTTTGTGGAGTTTAGTGAGGGGCGTGCAGGTTAAAATTAAAAGATCTCTACCTACTCAATAAAGTAAATTTCGCGAATTTAAATCTGAATTTAATATTCATACACAAAATATTTCACATAAATCTTTATTATTCATTTTATTTTTAGTTTCACGGGGGTTTTGATGAAGTCATTCTCTTTTCTTGGTGGAAAGTAACAGACATAGGAGAATTTATTGGATCTTTCCTTGCAGTATTCTTAATGGCTTTACTTTATGAAGGGTAAGATTTATGTTTAATGATTCTTATTTATGTGGATAAATTATCTTCGTTTGGGCGATATTATTATTAGTGAGAGGTAATATCTCTATATTGTCCCGGAGGTTACCAACCAAAAAAAGTCTTCCCAAGTCCATCTCCCAACCGTGATGAAATTCAGGAAGCTAGGTTTCAATTTGACCTGAAGGCTCGGAATGACCAGAGGGTAATTCTCGTAATTTAAAACGTTCAAAATCTAGTCGCGGTCTCATCTCGACGACAATATCAAAAATGATGGGAAATTACAGGTATTTTTGACAGATTGAGACTGAGATCAGACTGTGAACGTTCTTAAAATTACGAGAATTGCGCCTCTGGTTATTCTCCTTTAAAAAATTCTGAATTCCATACATTTCCTTTTGAAAGTCTTATGTCTAGCTATGCTTTAATAATCACGCTCATAATGATCGAATTTTGTTAATAATTTTCAGTACTTAGTCATAATATCACTGCATCCTGCACCCGCACTAGGTCAAGTCACTTAGAAAGGAGAAAACCAAAGTTCCGCAAGTAAAATCATAGAAATAGAACATTATGCAAGTAAAAGCCCTAAAGTTAAAAACCTTCGGTGCTCATATTTGCGTCTAAACGAATTGTACTATTTCATTTACTATCTACTTATAACTTGCCTGTAAAACCTAGTATTGTAGTTTCTTACATTTATAAGCATTATCATAATTTAAAATAATGATATTACATAAAAAATGGCCCCATGAAC
Source organism: Apamea epomidion (assembly GCA_947507525.1). Classification (NCBI taxonomy): domain Eukaryota; kingdom Metazoa; phylum Arthropoda; class Insecta; order Lepidoptera; family Noctuidae; genus Apamea; species Apamea epomidion. The sequence continues at coordinate 14,454,244 of OX382226.1, forward strand.
GAACCACGAGAACGCCACACGACAATAAATAATAATCTTGTATTACAAAAAATATAATTGAACTATTCTTTGTTTCAGCCTAAAATATTACAGAAAACATCTATTGTGGAAAACGTATACAGGGCTCCAATATTGTGCAGTAGCACCTCCAGATAAAGGTGCCTCAAATCTATGTACTCCAGATGAGCCGCAAGTTATACAGTTGAGTAAAATTATGTAAACGCTGGGAAATTAATTGTTGAGCAAATTGACTACCAACTTAAAATGTCCGTAAAATATAAGCTGCATTCCGAGTTATGCCATAATCGCCTACAGCGCTCACATTCATAATTTGCGTTCCGATTTAGATATCACGATTATGACAGCTGAGCGCTGTTAACAATTCGGAACGCTAATGAACGCGCTCACAATACTCGCACAACGTCAAAACTATATTTACTTGAATACTCATTGGTTGGATTACAGTATTTCTTTGTGTATATGTCGCAGGCAACTGGTTAAATTAGCCGTTTAATAACCGTCTGGCCTTTGGAAGTAGTGCTCGCCTCGCTTCGCTCTCTCGGCTCGCACGCGGTTTATCACAGTTCTAACCTAACCCATTAGGTCGGGTTGCCTTGGCTTAGTTACTGTGACCTATTCAGTTCGCACGTTTACGGTTACAGTTCCAACCTAAACTATAATTTATTGAATATCATTCAGGCCGTTAGTTGAACGGACGCTGTTTAATTAAAAGGCTAGGCGGTTAACTAAACGGCTAATTAAACCAGTTGGCTGCGCCATATAAACCACATTTATTCTTTTTCTTTAGTTAGGTGGCGACTGTAGCCAGAAGCACAACTTTTTTCGAATATGCCTCGTTAACAAAACAGCACAACTGTCATTTTTGTCAGCGCTCATGGTGATATTATTTTATGGCATGATTGGCGTTATCGCAAGATGGCGCGTATGTCATGTGCTCGTTATCGCGCTCACTCTAATTCGGTACGGGGTTAAGCACGCTAAAATCGATTACAGCGCAACTCGGAACGCACCCATAATTAGCTTAGTGTCAATTTACCTAACAATTAATTTCCCTGACTGTAACTACTACCTACCCATTTAAACACAGTCTAGATCCTAGTTGGGGTTTCGTTTCTTTTAATTCCTTAGAGCGTTTTTAGTGCTTTGAACTTTGAACATGCACGCGGGATTTGCCTTATATGCGTACGGCACTTATAGACGAAAAACAAATCTGCATAAGTCTAAAACCGCTCTTATCTCTACACTATCCTGTTTGATATTTAATTAGTTTATCAGTCCCCATTTCAAAAAAATCTAAGAAAACAATAATTAGATACGCTTATTTCCGCTACTGCTTACATAAACATACTAACTAATAATTTATAGACCGAGTCGAAGCATAGTAATAATATTTATCCTTGAAATGCGTAAAAATTGGAATTTACATGGTTTGTTTCATGCCATACCTATTAAAACTTTCTAATGATACATTAAAATAGCCAGCCGGAACCGATATCCAGGTTGTTTTTTTTTCTGGTTGGTTTTGGTAAAAAACTAAAACTAAACTACAGGTCCATAAGTTTCTTAAAAAAGAGTTTCTCTCGAAGACTGTCCATTGACTTTCCTGCCCGTTCTTCTCCTTATGTACCTAGTGCCTACTACGTTTTGGCATGGGCTTCATATTTCTGACTGGCCGACTTCTTGAAAATTCAAAAGTGCCTGTAAATGATTTAATTGAAATAAATGCTTTGAGAAGAAAGCAGAAGGGACCCACGAGGTCACGTAAAAAAAAAGTTTAACTATTTTTTTTTTTTTCAGTTTTTGTGTATCTTTAATTTGCTTAAGCCCTTGGTTCCATTCAGCATTTTTGCCTATATAAGACCTATTTTGGAATCCCAAACTGCCTTGAAAAAAAGAAACATCTTAAATAATTATTATATTATATCCCTAGCGCACTAGCAGAGTGCATAGGGGCAATTCTCGTAATTTTAAGAACGTTCACAGTCAACGTTTTTGACAAGTTTTTGATATTGATTGTCGCTGATATAAGACTGACTAGATTTTGAATGTTTTCAATTACTTCTGAGCTTTTATGTGAAATTATTTGACGCCCAGGAAAAAAATATTCATATGACCTTCAATAAACTATACGAAACTATATTGTCCCTGATCGATTGACTGGAAACTTGCCACATAAACTAGCGACTTTTCTAAAAAAATAAAAATGCAATTATTGATTTTCCCAAAATCGATCTTATTTGTTGCCTTAATCTTGTCTTTGCTCTATTTAGCGTAGTTTCTTGGTATTCGCCTAGAAGTCTCATCTCAAAAAATTTACCATACTTTTATAGTGATGCATGGTGGGTGTGTTTAATTAAAGGAAAAGGCTGGCTATTTTTTTCATATTTCGTCCTGCAGTTCCTTTCAATTAGCCTATACTAATACCAACTTAGCTATTTTATTTAATAATTGATACTGAAACCATTTTTTTTTTCATATAAATACCTATTGATGTCAGTTTAATTCTATTTTGGGTTTTGATTAACTTGTAATCTTTTTTACTAACAAATGTGTGTTCTTTTTAAGGCCGGTGCCCCATGTTCTTGAAAGAAATATGTAAGTACTGAAAACACTCAAAACAATAATAATTATGTAGATTTATTTATAATCATCATTATATGTGTACCCTTGTTTTTATGTAATTTCAGTCCTACTATGTTGAGTACAGCGCATGCGTGGCAGACAGTGCTTCATGGGATGCAAGTTTTAGTGAGTTATATGTTGATGCTGGTTTTCATGACATACAATACATGGCTATGTGCTGCAGTGGTCCTGGGATCAGCAACTGGTTACTTCCTCTTTGGATGGCGTGAATCCGTTGTAGTGGACTTTACAGAACATTGCCACTGATACACACTAAAATACCTATGTTTTGTGAACCAGACTAGTATTATTTTGTTAATTTTATGTTTATTATTCATGTAACCTCGCTATTTGAGCTCAAAATATTTTACAAGTATCATGGAATATTTTATCATGTGTTAAGAAGAAAGCCTTGATATAAGTACTTTGGGCAACATTTATACCTGTTATTATATACTTTTTAGGATCATATATCTATATACTTAGGTAGATGTAAAAAATATAATGCTTTGGACATGACTTTGTTTATTTTTTACTTATTTAATATGACCAACAAACAATTGTTGCAAACAAACAAACTGCTACCTCCAGGTAGCAGTATAAATTACTACAGATAACAATTTACTAGACCAGTATTTTTAAATGCTTCTACAAAATTGACATAAAATAGGTACAGTCTTTGTTGAAATGACTTCACACAATGTATGGCCAGTTTAGTAGATCACTTATATTTGCACTTATTTCCATCAGGATGCCTTAAGTGACAGTGCTTTTTAAGATTTGAACTACTGTTACATCTGTAACTGCACTGGTCACATTGGTATGGTTTCTCAGCTGTATGTAATCTTTTGTGAGTTTTCAAAGAATTCACAAAATTTGTCCTAAAGGAACATCTTTCACAAAGATAGGGCTTTTCATTTGTGTGCACCCTTTTGTGTTTTATGAGGTTTGATGACAGTTTACAAGAATAACTACAGCTAGGAAAGTCACACAACAGTTGCTGATGTGAAGACTGATGCTTTTTGTATTCTGCAACACTGCAACTCCTAGAAAACAGTCAATAGGTTAATATAATGCAGTAACAACATAATCTTACCCTAGAGAAAATGGAGAGTACACAAGTTACCTATATGAGCAAGTTGGACACACAAGCATGTGTGTTTCTTCAGTTTTATTTGTGTCAGTACACTCTTGTGATTGCTCATTTTCGTTTGTTGGTTCATCTTCAATAACAACAGTTTTGGATTTCATTTCTGACAACATCTGAGCTATTATAGATCGTGGTTGAGGGCCAAATTTTACAATACTTTCCATATCAGGTCTTCCTCCTTTATTTAAATCCTCACCATTGCTTACTGGCGACGGTTCCGGCCAAATTTGCAATGGGTTTATCACATCCATTATGTAAGAGGATTAAAACTAAGAGAAGTTTTTGAACAAGACAAGCTGTTTTGTTGTTATGGTTTATAAACGTTCATAGAATGTACCTAGCTTGGTTTCATAATTTAAAGTCTCATAGATTTAATGTACTTGTTTAATCTGATCTCTCACTTCACTGTATATCTGTAACGTAATGCTTTTTGTGAGATCTAAATAATAATAACTGGCTCATTTGATTATTTTCACCAAACTTTATAACATATTCATTCAAATTATTTGACAATGAACTGACATATTTGACAATAAGGCAAGTGCCAGTGCACACTTACAGCACAGAATACTATTGGACATTGGTACATTCCGAATTATGCCGTATTCGCTCACATAAATAATTCCTTTTTTTTTTAATTCGCACAATGGTCAGGCTATATTCTTTCGACCATACATACCGCCACGTTTTCCATATAGCATAAATAATTGCGTTCCGATTTAGATAATTATCACGATTATGACAGCTGAGAGCTGTCAACAATTCGGAACGCGCTCAAAGTGCTGGCTCAACGTAAAAACTATATTCACTTGAATACAAGTTGGATTACAATATACAAATATTGTAATCCAACTTGTATTCAAGTACCTATACAATACAAATTTCTTCTTTGGTTAGGTGGTGACTAGCTAGTAGCGCAATTTCGAATGTGCAGCGTTAGTTTAAAGAAGAAAGTGTAAGTTATTTTGCGACTCAAAACAAAACAGCACAACTGCCTTTTTAGACAGCGCTCACGGTGATATTAATTTAGGGCATGGACGGCGTTATCGCAAGATAGCGCATGTCATGATGCCATCTATGACGATTCACGGGATATCGAAATCGCGCTCACGCTAATTTCTAACATGTAAACACGCTCAAATCGATTACAGCGCAATTCGGAAAGTAATAAATATAATAACTATATGATTTTATAAATATAATAAAATTTAAATTTAAGGTGGATGCTCCAAGGTACAGTGTGTTATGGGAGCCGATTTGCGGTCATCACCATTTTCAATGCTCATTAGAAAGATATTCTTGGAAAATAGCATTTAAAAAAATCCCCGTGACTTTATGTATCACGGGGATGTCTTAACAAGTTGTCCTACAACTTGTTAAGTTAGCATAATCCTAAAATGTCAAGATTTCATGAAATAGTCATTCAGTAGGATTACTTGATCTTGGAGAGTTGTGTTGATTACTGATTCTAATGATTATAATTCTGTAAATACATATTTGTTACGGTTGCGAATCATATTTTAATCAACGTACAACTTAGTACTGACCAGCAAATTGCAAAAAACGTAAAAAAATTTGAATTTCGCGGGCTACTTTGGAGCATCCACCTTAGCATAATCGGCCTATGTTTCCACTATTCTTCGAGAGGAAGTGGCCCGTAATCCGCCACGCGGGCTCTGTGCGGTTTGGTAGATTTCACATGTCGAATTGTTGGTTCTTGGACATGCCGGTTTCCTCATGATATTTTTTTTCTCACCGCACCGTTTTGAGAGCAATGGTGTTGAAATAATTTACACAAAGTAAAGCGCCTGTCTGGATTCAAATCTGCTTTTAAATTTCGATTTTTTTGTAAGTCAGCCAAGCCAAGCCAAACGCTTAATTCACACGGTTGAATTTATGGTCACATTTATGGTTTGGCAAGCGTGTAGAGCCGGCATTATGTATGATGTTTTTCTGATTATTCAGTACCTAAGCATAAGCATAGACATCACTTTGAAGTTAGCAGCAGAACACAGATTATAAAGTTTCATTCTTGTCTGTGAAACCTGTGCATTCAACAGTTTTTATCTATGTTCTGTGAATTTTATTTGATTTGATTTCTTTGATTTTCCGCGAAACTCCAGTGAGGGGGGAAGAATTTCGCTATGTCGCAGCAAGAAATATCTTGCGGCTTAGAATATACATCTATTCCAGATTTACAAGCATGTTTAACAGAGGCTTTGCGTTGCAATTACTCCTTTATAGTTTCACCAATAGTTCACCCACGTTTTCGAAGACCAAATTCAAGTGCCGGCAGGGTTGGAGGGTTCACAAGATCTGACATGATATTATCACCTCAAGACTGGACGAATAGGATGGTTGGAAGGTTGTCTCCTTATCTTAACGTTGACTCTCCGTCTCCCGGCGTCCGGCAGCGTCATGAGGATTGCTTGAACGAAGAACTAAGTTACTGCCGAGGCCTTGGTCTTCCTGCTATCATGTTATCTTTGCATGGTAGAGAATCCAATAATTTGGCAAGAATTCTCAATTCATATTATGAAACCAGGTTAGTAAATTTATATTTCCATGAAAATAAGGATGTGATACTATTAACTTGGCTATAATATTCTGTTTTCTGTATTTTAGCCACCATCCATCCCTGATATGGGTTCATGTGCCTATGACATGCACTAAAACAATGAAAAACTGCGATAGTGAAGATGATGCTTCTTGGAATGAGACTTGGTTATGGTGGTCGAAGTTCCATGAGCGCCTGGAGTGGGATAAGCGAGTTGGTGTAGCTCTGGAACTGTCTGCAGATTTGCCAACAGAAGAAGTGATTCAAAGATGGTTGGGAGAGCCTGTTAAAGCTATCATTGTGCCCACGTCTATTTTCCATAACAATAAAAAAGGGTATGCGTTTCTTGTTTCTCAAATGGTTTGATTTTACTGTACCGAAGTAATAGTTTATTTAATATTTTGCTTCATAACTCTTAAGTGCACTTCGTCACTGTGCATACTATATTATGTAGCCTTAGAGTAGTTACTCACATGTTGTAAACATTGTAGATTCCCAGTGCTATCTCGTGCTCATCAGCATTTAGTGGTGAGCTTGGTAGAGCATGAAGCTCAGGTCATTGTGAGTGGAGCCAGGAGGTCCAATGTCGAGTTCTATCTGCAGTACCTGTACAGGATTTGGAAAAGAAAACCCTATCTAGGTGATGATCCAATGCTGTGTTATGCTAGAGGGTAGGTAATTCTTTGTTTACATTATATATATAATATTATTGATATAATTAATGTTTTACTAGACATATTTCATGATACAGGGTTTGAGTAATTGTAAATACCAGTCACAAAAGAATAGTTAAAAACATTAACTATGCATTATGAAATATGTAGAGTGACTGCTAATAAATATTGATGATTTTTTAGATGGGAAGATTACCTGCAGACTCCTCTGCAACCTTTGGCAGATAACTTGGACACACATACTTACAATGTGTTTGAAAAAGACCCAATTAAATATGACCAGTACCAAAAAGCCATTGCTCAAGCCTTGACTGACCTGCAGAAAGCACCATCTCAAGTGGTAACTTTTTATGCTTTGTTTATTCCTTTATCTTTTTTAGATTTATCTAGAGTGCATTAACAATCCCCATTGTTTTTATAGCTTGTTGAAACTGCAATATCATTATCAAGCAAACATTAAAAGCTCTCATAATAATGCTTATTGTTGCCAAGAATTTAATTTCAGACTATTTACATTATTTACATTACACTTTATTTTCAGATCAATACTGATATTTCTACAGCAAATGCACAAGAAGTAGGACAGGGAGACAGTGCAGACAAAAAAAAGAAAACTATTACAGTAATGGTGCTAGGAGCTGGCAGGGGCCCACTGGTCAGGGCTGCACTAAATGCTGCTGATATAACTGACACTAAAGTCAAGGTGGAAATTAAAGTTTTATTCTTTCCATGTATTATCTGTGTGTGGTTACACCTACATAAGTCTCGATCCTGTGGGAATATCAGGAGAAAACATTTCCTATGTCTTAATCTAGATACCTAATATATACAAGCTGTTGTTTTGCATCCTCGTCAAATTTCAGGAGGCTGTTATGAAAGACATAAATAATCAAATAAATTTACGATCCCTGGTAAATAATGAATACATACTTGTTTTTTTAGTTACTTAAGTTTGACAGTATTTCAGAATACACTAGTTTCAAAGAACAGAATCGCCCCGTTGCGTATGCGGTAGGCAGTGTCGCACGACTGGCAGGCACCGTCCACCCAAAATGAGTGTCCCACACATTCCGATTTCCGAAAATAAGAATTTAAAAAAATATATATTATTGCTTCGTGTCGAGAATCAGTAGCATAGTTACCTCCTTGAATTTGACGAGGATGCAAAACAACACCTTGTATACCCATGTGCTAAATTTCATCCAAATCCATTCAGGAGTTTTAGCATGAAAGCCTAACAAACAAACATACAAAACATCAAATCTTTTGTTTATAATATTAGTATAAATAAACATTGACATATAGTCATGGAATAGTATCTATTAACTATTTCTTAATGTTATGTTGCAACAGGTGGTGGCAGTAGAAAAGAATCCTTGTGCTGTGGTTGTACTGGCGGCTCAAGTTCGTGAAGTATGGCGTGACCGCGACGTGGTCGTCATACCCGGCGATATGCGCCAGATCAATCTATCTCCAAAGGCAGATATTATTGTGTCCGAGTTACTAGGTAAAAATGAGTAATGTTATGTATGCCTTTTAAATGTCTGAAGTCCAACAACCTTGCTATTTCTAATCCTTTATTACTGCAAGTTCATTGGAATGCTAGAGACTATAAATAACCATTTGTTGTTTTCAGGGTCATGGGGTGACAACGAATTGTCCCCAGAATGTCTAGATGGGGCTGCTGGTCTCTTGAAGCCAGGTGGTATTTCAATACCATGTGAATACAAATCTTACGTGGCACCAATTTCATCTCCCCGATTGTGGGCGGCAGCAAAAGCAGCCTCCTCTGTTACTCAATCAAACCAAAAGGATAAAAATTTAGAGACATTATGGGTGGTTTACATGCAAAATAAGCATGACATAGCTGAAACAAAGGTAATATCAGAGAGATGGTCTGTAAAAATTGTTTCAATTTTTGCCAAGAAACCTGGTTAAAATTAAATGTTGTTTATATTTTTTTAGCTTGTTTTCACATTTGAACATCCAGCAAAAGGCTCAAAGGATCACGAAGGTCAAGAAATGACAGATTACAGACGACTGCCTTTGACAGACAATAGAAGATCAGAAATATTAACGTGGGAAGTCCAGCAAGATAATGTCATGCATGGATTTGGAGGATATTTTGATTGTACCTTGTATGGGAAAGAAATGATCAGCATAGTTCCTTCTACACACAGCCCGGGGATGATATCATGGTTCCCAGTTTTCATTCCAATAAAGGTATTTTAAACTCATAACACAATAATTATAAGACTTTAATTAACCTTTAAATCCAAGACATTTAAATAATATGTTGTTAAAATACAGTTATACTAATTTGCTTTGTATTTCTAATTTGCAGACACCTCTTCGAGTGCATAAAGGTGAAATAATTACTGCAAGATTTTGGCGTTGCAAGGATTCACGGAGAGTTTGGTATGAATGGATAGTGGAAGTGGGTAATCGCACTACAACCCTTCATAACGCTAATGGAAGAAGTTCGGAAATGTTGTTATGATCACTTTTTTACAGAATATTGATAAGAAATTTTCTATTTGGCAATAAAATTGCTGACAGAGTTGTTTTGGTTTTTATTTCCAAACTTAAACATAAACAAAAATAATAATGCTATGTACAGCTATATTCACAACATACTATTGTCTATGAGTTTTAATACACACTAACTAAAACAGAACACATACATTTATTTACACAGAACATGAGGTAGCAACTACTTCTTCACTAATCTCACAATGTTCATTTCTTTGTGAAAGTCATCTATGTCTTGATCCCATCGTTTTTCATAGTAAATTCCTGTAATAAATTCATCATAAAAATAATTTTAAACCTTGCAAGTAAGATTAATCAAATACTTTCTTGTCTGACAGATAATTGGATTCATAATTTAAATTACCTTGTAAAAACCTTGCATCATTTCCAGTTCTGATTGCCCAGGGTAAGTAATACTTCAAATACATTTGGCGATGCTTTGGCTTCAGTCTGCCTGCTCCCCAGATTCCACCACTGATGCACATGGGTAGTCTTGTTTGAATACCTTCAATCCATTTTACTGTAACCTTTAAAAAGAGGTTTATACAATTAGTATAAGAAGTAACTATAGAACTACAGGGGCCGTATTCTCTATGACACAATGAACAAAACCGCGCGAAATGAACTCGAGATGGATTAGCTAAGGAATTGACGCGGCTTCAAAGTAAGGAATCATTGAGTGGTCATAGTGAATTGGGGCTCAGATGTGTGACTGGTAGAATATTCACCTCTCCTAACATGGTTGTTCTCATGAATAGAGTGGCGTGCACTAAATCATGTACTTCTCTGTAACGTTGCATAACATAAGCCAGTTCTGGATCTTCAATAAATTGAACTGGCAGACGTGAATCAGCTGTAATGTTGTTATCTGTCATAAAATCTGCGTACACTCTACCCAGCGTGTGTTCCGGCATCAGCGAGAGTTGTTTAAATGAAACTGTTCCAGAATTTATACGCGGCTTTTCTTTTAGTATTTCAGCACCCTCCTCAGTTTCAATCATTTTGTGTCGCATGTGCTTTATAGCACCCTCTCCAGTGACTTCGCCTAAACAAGCGATCATATCTCCACGATGAGGATTTAGAAGAGCAATAGCTGCTGAACCACATGATAATAACGTTTTTTGAAAAGAAGTTGTAGCAATAAAGTTTTTCTTCATTTCTTCCCGAAAATGATTACTTTTGGGCGCACTAGTGCAATGTTTTCTAATTAATACGAAAGGAAGACGCATTTTTAATACAATAAGTTTTATCTCCTGCAAAACGAACAAAAATACAATTGTATCTTCCGGAATCCTTGTTGACAAATAATATGAATTGTGAATATGTCACTGTCAGAAATGTAAGTGTCAAACAGCCTGCTGATTGTCTTCTTCGTTTTAATTTTAATAAGGCGGGCCCAAAGAGTAAAGTAATATATGGTCTGGCCACATATATACGGAATTCCGTTTCCAAAATACCGATTCGAGATTCCGTCTGAATACATCACACACATACATTTATTTCCGGTCGAAACAACAAGTGTCGTGACTGGTAACTCGACGTATTCCTTCGAGGGCGTGATAGTGTGACCCATTTGCAATAATTAAGCAGCCCATAAAGCCTAGGCGAAAATTCAAGGAATCCTAGAAAACCCGATTTCCATGTTTTTTTGAAAATTTCCGAGAATTCGTCACTAAATATTACTTATCTCTAAATTCTCTAATTGAGTGGCTTTCATAACTATTCCATTGGCTACTTAATACTTTAACACACCTATTGATGTAACCAAATTTTCTAAAATACCAAACAGTTAAAAGTTAAAGTAAGAAGTTTATAAGCTATTTTCCAAAATCATCTACGTATACGAACTTTGCAAATTGTTGAAATACTTTAAAATGATGTGATAATCGAATTAAATAACTAGTTATCCCTTGTCGCCTTGTCCTTGTCTCGTTTCCTTGTTTGTTATCCCTTTACCTCTTCACCACCCAGCAATCTTTCTCATGTTATGAAGCTAGATCGTCGCAAACAGGTGGCAAGCTGAGACGCCACTTTCAAGTAGTTAGTATTACTCGTAGTTGATGAGCTAATCACTGATCACTTGTCGCTTAGTTCTAACTAAATTTTATAACTGGTGTCAAATTTCGTGTACGTAGATGATTTTTGAAAATAGTTAATAAACTTCTTACTTTAACTTTTAACTGATTGATATTTTAGAAAATTTGGTAACATCAATAGGTGTGTTAAAGTATCAGGTAGCCAATGGAACAGATATGAAAGCCACTCAATTAGAGAATTTAGAGATAAGTGATATATAATGACGATTTCTGGGAAATTTTCAAAAAAACATGAAAATCGATTTTTTTCGGAATCCATGAATTTTCGCCTAGGCTTTATGGGGTGCTTAATTTTTGCAAATGGGTCACACTATCACGTACTGGAAGGAACACGTCGAGTTACCAGTCACCCTGTATAGTGTATAATCTATGCGTTAGGCACTGAGATCAGACCAAAGAGTATAGTATAGTAACTGATCAGACGATCTGGCAAACAATAATAATATGGACTTTGATGACGATTTTCTGATTGCTATTGCATTGTTGCTCTGTCTTGAAGAATTGGCTCGTAGTTTGGCTCTTTTTATGTAAAATATTCTATCTTGATGTAGAAATAATACGATTTAAAGAGTATTAAACTTAAGAGAAAATAACACGAGTTCTTTTTTTTAAAGCGTAGGCGTTGTTTACATTCTATCAACACAAGATAGAATATGTTATATAAAAAGAGCCAAACTACGAGCAAATTCTCGGAATTTCTTTACATTCAGGGTGTACTAGAAGGTTGTGGTCAAATGAAAGGGTACAGACCATCAGGTTGAAAAACTTTCTCCATGCTCTAAAGGTCTATAAAATTTTTAGACGAATAATTGATCAAAATAAGAGGAAACTGCGAGTAGATTCACGCGTGTGGGAGCTCCAAATACATTGAGCGTGTTCCATACGGAACTTACGAATGTGTAAACCGAATATAAAATCTATAGAAAACTTGCATTCGGATCGGATTGGCGTGTCGATAGATCCTCGACAAATTTACAGGAAATAGTCATATTAATGATATATGACTATTTCCTGTAAAGTTGTCGATTTTCTTTCAAAATGTTTATAATAAATGCAAGGAACGCCTTGTCTTTATCTGAGGTCATGTTGTCACGCTTGCGGGTGAGCTAATTTGGTTTGATACTTACGTCTTCTTTTTCAAACCGACAAAAAACGGTTTGATCAAAAAAGCTTTGAGCCCATAGAAATATTCTATCTATGGGTTCTCCATATAATATTATGATTCGTCTCAATCAGATTGGTCGTTTAGAGCCTTACTTTTAACATTAGATTTATCGCAAACAGTCTCTACGAAAGACAATTTGATTGGTTATTCAAGTAAAATTGTCAATCGAATTTAGTGGTGTGTAATAGGGTTTAGGTCCATAGTTAGATGTAGGCCGGTACGTAAGACTCAAGCATTACTTATAACTAGTTTCCTTTCAAATGGCTTTAAACAAGTTTTAAGTAATGCTCGAGTCTTGCGTGAGTGAAGGCCATATAGAGAAAAGAGACTTTATGTAATCAGTATGTACAACTAAGTGGGTAGAATAGAACTCTGTAAAAACCACTGCTTACAACTGAGCAACTCATGAAATTCATGAAGACCATGCGTGTATTTGACAGTAAGTCAGTGTCAGTTACTTAATTGACAGGTCACCAAGTGAAGAGAAATAATTCAAAGAGGTTATGTTTACTCGTGTGGTCTTTAGAATTCGTAATATTTTTGTCAGACAGAACCAAAATCGCCAATAACTCTAAGGTAAGTTATCTATTCGTTTAAGTTTATATTTTGTGATCAAGTTTCATTGGTCTTTATCAACCGCGTAGCGTAGTAGTGATTTGTTTTGTTGAATTGAGTAGGATTTCCTACCAGAGGTATGATTGCTGTTGCTACCTCTTATGTAGATATTGGTATGAATGGGTAAATGGTTAACTTTAGTTCTAGGAAGCCAGGTGAGCCGAGTCCACTGGGTAGTGGACTGGGCTCACCTGTCACCCGCTTTGCTACGCCTGTGGTTACTTTAAAATCCTTAAGAGGTAACCTGTATGCAATGTTGTTCACACACTGTTATTTATTTGTATAGCTAAATTTACTTTGAGCAGCTATACAAATAAAAACATAATAAGAGGACCAAGAAGTAGAATGTGAATAGCTAACTAAACAACTACTGCTACTAGAAACTTAAGTATGATTAAGTACATTCAAAATACTGACATGTGGTAATATTATTAAAATTTTCGTTTCAGCATAATTAACTACAATGACGCAACAGAAGAAAATAGCGATAAAAAAAATAAAAGCTGACCTGAGCAAAGAATTCAGTTTTCTGAAAAATGTATTTTCAGTTATGTCTTTACCGCTGCAGATGAAAGGTAAATATCTTTTTGTTTTAAAGGAAAGAAATTTACACCTATCTACAACGGTTTTTAATAAACCACCTCTGATTTGAGGGCTCTTTAGTGATATTTTCGTATTATTCGTATACAATATTGCTTTAAAGAAGGTAATTCTTGAAAATAGTATACCATAATCAGCCTATAATCTTTCCACTGCTGGGCTGGGATACATGCCTCCTCTCGGTGTGAGGGAGTGGGTCATATTCATGCGGGCCAAGTGCAGGTTGGTAAAGACACATGTCTTCCAATGTTTGGTTCTAAAACATGCATGTTTTCACAGTTTTTAAAGCAGTGGTGATGAAATCATTTACACAAAGTAAAGCGCCTGACTGGGTTTGAACCTACAAACTAGAACTCGTAAGTCACGGTTGTTACCACTGGGCCACCACTGCTCTCCAAAAAAAGTATAATGTTTTACTTAGAATATACAACAATTGACTTATTAATTGCAGGTGAAAATGATGATAACATGGATATTGAAATAGTAAATGAGAATCAGAAGAGTAATGAAGATGTTGAAATGCCAAAGCGAGCCCGCAGTATAGCAGAACTTGAAGAAAAATTAGAGAAGATCAAATCACAGAATAAGTTCAGCTTCAAAAATAAACTACAAAAGAAAAGCTTGAGTAGTAAAATGAAAAAGAAAATCAAGAAAACAGAGAGAGTAAATAAACCAAAAGTTAAGCCTGTAGTAGATGCACCTTTTACAGAAATGTTGAAGTTCAGCACAGAGGAAACACCAAAACTAAATATTGCCAAACCAGTGTTCAACAATGAAGGCAAACTAGTGTTCTCCAAGTTTGACTTTGCTAATGTCGGCAAGAAAGGTAAGATATTCGATTTTTTAAATTTATCATGTTTGATTTATATTTTTGAGACAACAGTTTTATATAATACAAACGCTGTGCCCGTGACTTCAGTTGTGTGCATGTCGGAAAAGGAATTGGTTTCATGGGTTTTAATTTTTTTGCATGAAACCCTAATTCTTTTTCTAAAATAAATGTAGCATAAGTTACTTCTTATAACATTAGCTATCTGCCAGTGATAGTCCCGTCAAAATCGGTCCAGCCATTTCGGAGATTAGCCGGAACAAACAGACAGAAAAATGTTTAAGACAATTCAATTTAATTTATTTTTTACAATTCAATTTATTTTTTTAATATTTAATTTAATTTATTTATGTGTATGTATAGTATGAAATGAATGTCAAACAACATAGAAAAGTTCTAGCAAGCATAGAAACCTTCTGAAATAAGATTATTTTTTTTACAGAAAAAGTAAATAAAGCAGAGAGAGACCCTAAAAAGATTTTAGAAAATCTTAAACAACAAGAAGAAAAGTTCAAACAGTTAGAAGAGAAAGAAGACACGGGTAAAGTAAAAGAAATAAAAGAAAAACTAGCTTGGAAAAATGTGCTGAACAAAGCTGAAGGACAGAAAGTTAAAGATGACCCCATATTACTGAAGAAGTCAATAAAGAAAATGGTACGTAAGACCTCCTTTTCTATTTTAATTTTATCTGGTTAGCATAATTCATTTTCATGCATTCAAAATATTTTATTTAGCAAAACTTGACAAAGCATAAAAAGTATTATGTAATTTCTAATTCATTACATCTGCCTCGTTAGTCAAGCTGTCGCAAGCGCTACTGCTGAACACGAGGTCCTGGGTTCGATTCTCAGGTTGGGCAGTGTTATTGGATTTCTCTATATGGAATTTTTCAGTAGGTAGCAGCCCGGAGTCTTAAACATAACAGGCGAAATGTGGGTGTACCTTTGCCTAACTCTTCGGAAAAACAAGGTGTTATGTTCATCTTCTGTTTTATAGGATCAAAAGAAGAAACAAAGTAAGAAACAGTGGGACACAAGAGTACAGAATGTGGAACAGAAGAAAGACGAGAGACAAAAGAAGAGGACAGAAAATATTGCCAAGAAAAAGAAAGAAAAGAAATCTAAAATTATCAAAACGTCAGTTAAAAGAGGGCGTGTCGTGATATAATATCAACGAGAACAGTTTTGATCTTTGTTTAAAGAATACATAATTTTAAAGTATGTTTGTGATTTTTTTTCTACTTGTTGCAATCTAAGCTGCTTTTAAGGCCGCTTTTAATTTATAAAGAGCAGTAGGTACGATGGCCGTATCCATGGTCGAGGTCCTCGCTCTTGGGGACTTAACCACGTATTACCTCGCTAACTCATTCAAGCCCATGGATATCCGTGTTCAAGCCCAATCCGAGCAAAACCCAGTCTTGCATATTTAATCGATTGAAAGGTCGCTTTTATTCGCGAATTTTCATGGTAGATTCGTTTGGTGATTACATGGTCGCTTCTTTTCGCGATTACATGGTTGCTTCTTTTCGCGGTTACAGGATCGCTTCTTTTCACGATTACAGGGTCGCTTCTATTCACAATTATATGGTCGCTTTTATTTGCGATTACAAGGTCGCTTCTATTCGCTTTCACGATTACAGGGTCGCTTCTATTCACAATTATATGGTCGCTTTTATTTGCGATTACAAGGTCGCTTCTATTCGCGATTAGATGGTCGTTTCTTTTCGCGATTACAAGGTCGCGAAAAGGAGAATACCATAGCAACTATCTTAAATTAACATTATTAAATATATTTACCCAAATAGGAATTTACCTGGATATTTACCATGACCTAAGGTTTTAAAAACTCAATACCAGCTAGACTACAGAAACACTTCTGGTTCTGCCGTGGCTACTTTATTATACGTATTGTGACTTCGATTATTTATGGAAAAATTATGCATGGGAAAATACCAAAACGCGGTAAACCGCGCGTGCGGAATCAGACCCTTGACCCACAGCTCGCCATTTTGTTACTTCTCCTGTCGAGACAACAATTATTTTTGTACATGACTGTGCAGACGAGGAAAATAATAAAACATTTTAACAGAAAGGAGATGTCATTTATTCGTGATATTTAGTAACAGTAGGTACGCTATTTTTTAACTTGCTTTGAATAACTAAGATCTACATTCGGGTAGGGTAGGTACATAATAGATAAAGAGGGTAATGTTAGCGAAGGCAGCATTGTTTTCACAACAGCCATAAGATAACATGACCTAACTGTACAAAATCGAATTTGGCTTACTTAAGGCAATACGCAACGGAAGGCTTAGTCGGAAAATAATGCGTTCGTACAGTAATTCATTACACTGTTTTACAGTCTACGTCACTAATCAAATAGATGAACTATACTCTATGTACCTAACTAAATTCATATGAACACATTTTTTCTTAAACCTAGGTGCATTAAAAGTTACACACCATGCTAAAAAACTACAAAGACAAAATATTTAGGTACCTAATGGTATATATTTTCTGTATAATATCAATCCAAACAAATGGCAGAATCAGTCACAAAGTCGGCGGTATAAATGATAATTTTAGTTTAGAAACGTCTGTCTAGGGAGTAACATCGACGCAAGTGTCTCTATTCACTTAAATGTATGAATTAAATCATTGATTTGGGTCTGCGTAAATCAAATCATCGGTTTTGATCTTCTTCAGTGGTTAGCTTTATCTTATTAATAATACTTTGAAAGGCGGCTACAGAAGTTTGGCAATTGAAGCGGCGTTGCCGTACGTTGACGACATGATTCTAAAACTTTCATTTATGAACACCGAACTGTTACCAATGCACTAAAAAAATGAAGTTTAACATTGAGTACACTAAGCCAAGAGTATATTACTGGTATATACATTTTCAATAATGTGTCTAGCTCAAGCTCGGCTTAATAACATATTGTTCTTCCAGCAATTAAATACAATGAAAACCAAGTTAAAATTTCTGAAAATCAGTGTTGAATATAATAATTAGTTGATAGGAAAAGTTGTAGGCGTGGTCTCAACATTCTTAACTTGAACCTTCTATGGCGCAGACCAGACTTGCAGAACAGATTTTAAATGAGTTTGGCGTTTGAATAATATACCTTATCCTCAGTGACATAAGGTGCAAACAAGCGCGTGTGCGCTTTTAAACGCCCGAGGATCCTTTTCATGATTGCCTGGATCGTCGTATAATAATGAGCTTTATGTCACTAATTTTAAAGTGCATTATTTAAATTCACCATAAAATCCTAGCATTAACATTACAATTTTTTTAGTTACTTCACCAGACATAAGTAGAAAGGGTTACACAAAAGTATTGATAATCCTGATCAACACGAATCGTAAGTACATTATTTTACAGGTGTATATTTTGAAACAAAGTGTAATTATGATTTTTCAAACACACGAGGACGTGGCGGCGATACAAAAGAGAATATGACTGTTTCTGTAATAGATTACACAATATTATTGTCATTTTCTGCCGCCCTAAGATTTTTTTCAGTACCCGATGTTAAGTGGTTTCTACACTAAACTTATGAATATTTCATAATAAAATATATTCTTTACATTACATTTTCTTACAGGTTAGTGCCAATAACAAGACGACTGACAACTTTGTGGTGTTTCGATAGCTATTTAGAGCTGTGCTGTAAATTATTTCTGAACGAGTCTGTAAATATTAAGAATAAATTCAAGATTAATGTTCAATGCACACGGTAGGTACATCGGTTTATATCAAGAGTTATGTATTTTTGAGGAAGCCGTATCAAAATCACCGAAGGTACACACTCTGACATATCAAGCTTTACCGTTCCAGTTTCATCTGACCTCGCATTGTAAAGGCTTTTCGTACAATGAGAAGTCAGCTTACTCTGGAAATGTATAGCTTGATATGTCGTCGTGCGTACTACAAATGTTCGTCGCGCTGATGTTCATAATAAGGTAGGTACGGAACTCTCGGCGTGCGAATACAATTCGCTCTTTTTATTTAAATCGAGTGTAGCTCGAAATAGCTTCTTTAATTTTACTTTACTGAACTAAAGAACACATTTTCGGTATTCACCGACTTCTAACTGTCAATGTGACCATCTTATACGTTTACAATTGGGTATTAGTGGCGCATTCCGACAAGAAGGGCAACTATCTTACTCTACAAAGAAGAACAGAATATTTTTTATGAAAAAAAAAAAAAAAAAAAAAGCCTGAATAAGGCTGACAATTCAAAAGTTTGGTCTGATAACTGACTGCAAAAAAGGTTTTTGGTTTTTTCATGGGATGGCGGATAGAGTTACGTTTTAGGGCCTATTACACCACGCGATATCAAGTCAGTCTGTTAATTAGCGTATTAAGAGTAAGCCTGTTATTCGATCGAAGCTTGTCTAGTAGACTAAGTAGTCGTAGTAGTAATTTTAGTGAGACAGACTTGATACCGCGTGCAGTAATATGCCCTTTACAAAGCTAGAATCGCTAAGAGTTACGTCGTGTAGCAAGGATTTCTCCTTTAGAATAAGTGTTGCCATGCTCCTCGAAGTGTGATATAGTTATAAAAGAAAAAATTAAATACAAATGTTAAAACTAGATCATAATCAACCAGACGCCATTATAAAGTCACCAGTTAAGTAACTACAATACAATATTATTTATTATCTTTATAAAACGAATTTGGTATAATAAACCCAATAAATTTTTCGGTGGCTTGTAAAAGCAAGATTCCAGTATGGAACTTACATATTAAAATTCTTCAAAATATAAACTACGTAACTAAGCGATAAAGATATTAAAAATAAACTAAGCTATTAGTATTAAAAACAATTGTAAATAGCAACAACTGATTATGAATAAAAAGCCTCCAAATAGAAGTACTCTTCCTTCCACATAACATGAACAAAATAAATAAAATTAGAAATAATAAGGTTTTAAAAAAATATAAGTATACAAGATAAAATTTGAGAGTATAGTAATAGACTCCTATGACATATTAGCATAATAAAGGCTTATTAGCTTTAGATATTATAGCCTCGAATCTTATAATTAAGGTGTGTGTACACATATTGTGTTTAAATATTTAATAAAACATTACACTTATATAATTTTATAAATTGCAGCAATAATTTTTTCAGTGTATAACACTTCAAGAATAAATATTATGGGTAGGGAGAACACAACAAATACTTCCAATAACCATAACATGCACAAGGCTTCGCCAACGGTACATTGCACTTGACCAAGTTTAACTTACCCTACAGGTGTAACAATATGAAACAAATTTAATGTCCCATAGCTATGTGTATAAAAGTTGTCTTTAGAAAATATTCGAAATACATGTTTACATAATGTATACGAAACTACACACATCTACATAATAATTATGTCTTTGGAGAAAAAAGTACATCAGAGCACTGGAAAATATATCATGCTCCTCATACGTCTCCACTGACTGTTTACAACATACAACTTAGGTACATAACGTAAAACTAACATATTATGTTCTAAAAATTATAAAAATAACATACTCTTATAACTTCTCCAAAATAGAAAAATAAAAATTGTTTTAATGTTTGTAATACTGCACATTCACATTTACTCTAAATCAGTCAAAAGCATTGTTATAGAAAAGATATCAAATAATAAAAAAAATATCTGATAAACGTAAAATAATTGTTGCATGTATGATCTGGTTCTTTAACACTGTCCACTGAACAGCTATGAATTATTTTTAGTTAAAACTTAAAGGTGGTTATAACAATTTCAGCATATTCAAATATATTCAACCTCATCTCTGTAAATATATAAGAACATGTTCAAACGGCTATATTACTTACTCTAACTGTATTAACCTACTAACTAAAGCCTAAATTTAAATGGTAATAATAAAGCAAGTCGTGAGGCGGGATATTTGCATCAGTCTTGTGAAATTCTCAATTGTGAAAATTATTACTGTCATTTATTTATCTATTTGGTAATCTTGTAAAAAAAGAAACTGTTTAATTTATATGTATTAATTAGTTACTTTGTAAGCCATTGCGGCATGTGTTATCAGTTCAGCTCTGATTTCAAAGTGGAAAGAGTGGCATCAAGCACTCTGCCAGCCGCATATCCAGGTATGTTCAGATAGGCCGGTTTGTCATGTTCACATATCCCTGGCTGAGTGCAGCAGCGTCCCATAGAGGGGCCACCAGCATGCCCTTGACCAACGTGGCCGTGACTGCCACTTGCTTCCGATGTTGTTCCTTGACAAATCATTCTATGATTATTGAACTGCTCTAATGAACGTAACTGTTCCCCACAGTTGTCACACTTCAATTCCCTAGCATGCACTTTTTTGTGACTGTTGAGTGATCTTGAATTATCAAAAACTTTAGTGCACATGTCACAGTATTTCAATACCTTTTCACCTGTGCACACTCCCTTATGATTGTTAAGTCTTTCTAATGACATGTAGCGTTTGTTATTGCACAAATCACACTTGAATTGTTTCTGAGGTACACGACCAGTGTGCACTTGCATGTGTTTGCGCAAGTTGCTCTTATCTTTTATATATTTGGAGCACACAGAACACTTGTTGACATCTTTCCGTGTATGATTGGCATCTAAATGTCTTCGTAAATGTGATTTTTTGTGAAATGGTTCCAAACATATCTGACATCTGAAGGGCTTTTGTGCTGGATGTACTCCTGTCAAGTGTGTGTTAAACTCTAAAATTGTGGGATAGCTCTTTCTGCAATGAGGGCAGTGAAAAAGTTTGCGACAGATTGCTCCACTTGAGTCGCAAAAAGGGTCGGAGCAGTCATCACAAAACGAATCTAACCCAACTGGAGGTGTTATTGTTTCTGCTTGAAACTGCTCCAAGTCAGTATGTAATGGGTCCCTATCTGGTGTGCCAGCTCCAGGGGGCTCCTGTTTGACTTTAGTTTGATCACTGTGTTCTGAATAGTCATCCTGAGACGGCAGGTTCCGCGACGTGCTGGCCAGCATCCACCAAGGGTTGTAATGCCAAGCACCTAGACCAGAGTGTACGGGCTGTTCTTTTATGTCGCTTGTTTTTGTTTGAGTTTCAGCATTCGAAAATCCGGGGAAACTTGGCAATTCTTGATGTTTTGCTCGAGACGATTCAAATAAATTGTGTTGAGATATTAAGTTTTCGTAGTCACTCGAATCCAACTTTCTTTCATTTCGGTCGCCTTGATCTCTTTTAGACATTATTTTAGAACAATATCTGGAAACGAAATTTGTATTTGCATTACAATTTCATTTTCGGGGATTTATTGTTTAAACTGCAACATCATGAAACGTAAACAAACAACGCAATTACGCGCCCAAGTAAACACAAGCACAACTATAATATTTTAAACACTGCATGAATTTATACAAGGTTTGTGAACAAAACGAATTATGATACAAATTCTTTCAATCCAAATTAAACTAAGACTATATTAGTCTGTATTTAGCAAAGAATAAATAAACAAGGAACACTGCTTCCCTTGTTATTTGCGTAAATGATTAGTGTGAACGGTTTTTTCAAACAAAACAGGGACATATTTTACACCGTTGTATTAAACTAAATTAATAAGTAATAACTTGATAAATGTAATACGTACGTAATAATAAGCTTTTCCATAAAATTCTCAATATTCTCATAAAACTATTTTTATAGAACATCGGCCATTTTGTTTGATTAGTTTCTTTGTTTTTTTTTAATACATTTCCTTGAAAGTTTGAAAACATAGGCTTTTAAGTTTTTCGAGACTAAGCGGCGCAGGCATCTTTCCTTTTGTTTTTATTTTAATCAAAACAAATCCGATATCCCATAACACCAATACAAATCAATTAATAAAAGAGTTTGATTTTCATTCCACTCCATTTTGGTTCGAGTACAACCAGAACTCGGTGTAGCTGCGGTTATAACTTATAAGTGCACTGACCAAGTGACCAGCCGTTTCAGCGCGTGTTTCAGGCGCGTGCCCACTAGGCCCTAGGGGCATGCGGCCTCAAAACCTCAAGCTTTTGCTATTGTTTACAGCGCGTCTTCATTATAAGAACTCACCGAGACTCGTCCGCGTGGGTTGACCTCACGGAGCCGCGCGGCCCAAGTGGAGACGCGCCCTAACTTTCTATCACTGTAGTATCTCAGTGTAGCCTGTGGTAGCTAATAAAGTTATTATCCATCTATATTTCTATACTGTTTGGCAATGATCTATCTGGTATTATCTATGGTCTCTCTCTAGGCGGTATGGTTGAAAGTTTTTAGCCTGCCCATTTATGGGCGAAATAAAAAAAAAAAACTATGGTCTCTGTCGGTCGCTGTCATGGAAGTCAGCTGGATTCAAGATTAAAGTCAAGCATTCAATATAATAAATTTGAATTGGTGTACTATACACTTATCTAATAACTTTGATTGATTAAAAAACAACTGATGATACAATTTTAATAAAATGGCGTGGTTGGGATCTGCTGTATTGAATGTTTTTTGGAAACCCACTGTAAACATCGTGAGGTTAGGAAATTACTGAAAAGTCTGTTGCCAGTACCTTAACAATTTCTATGTATAAGTAGTATCACATTTTTATTTATTGTAGAACACGGTATCATGCTGATAAGTCGCGCTTGATTAGAAGATACGGATATGAAGAAAAGCTATGGAGTGGTGGTGTACTTCCACGGACACTAGGGAGACCTTTGCCTTTACCTGAGTACAGGTATCCTATTCATATTAAATATTTAATATCATCATCATCATCCACAGCCCGACTTCGCCCACCGCTGAGCATAGGGCTCTCTTTTGTACCATTCGCCCATAAAATCATGTCATGAGGCATTTCAGCAGCATTCTTTCATGCATTATCAATAACCTCGTTTTTTTCTTGACTTTTACTAGACCGATAGAAAGAACCCTATTTTCTAGCACTATCTTTAAAAAGTTTTGTTTCAGGCCAGCAAACGCTTGGACGGAGCATAAAGCTCTATTTGGTCAAAATGATTATATTGATATACTTGGATCTGGAGAGTTGCACCCAGTAAAGACTCTCTACACCGTGCCATCATGGATAAGAGGTGTAAGCGGCAATGAATATCAAGTAAGTAGATACTTCTCAAATAATTAAGACCCACAAAAATATTGGAAAATTAGCTATGCCTGCACAATTTCATGGGTTATTTTTTTATGCGGAACTCTATGTTTCTAAAATAAAAGTGACCTTAGTTACTCCTTATAATATCAGCTATCTGCTATTGAAGGTCCCAAAATTGGTGTAGCTGTTTCTGAGATTAGCCGGAACAAACAGACATAAATTTTAACATTTGTTTTATTGTTAAAAGTACTGTATATATGTGTGTTCATATGCATTTAGTAAAAAGCTGTTATTTTGATATTACAAACAGATACTTCAATTTTATTTATTTGTATAGATAAGGTTCAGGGAATACTTTTCAAGTGTTAAATGAAACAATCTATATACAGCCAATACATTTATTGCACTCACATTATTTATTTACAAAATATTTAAATATTTATCACAAAAAAAAACTAGATAATATCTTATTAATGTTACAGATGTTGCTGAGAAAAAGAAAAATGTGGGTTCACACTGGTTCTCGTCAAACTAGGCCATCCAAATGGAAGGACATGGAGAGGAGAATATCCTTCTTGTACAGAAAGCTTAACAGGAAAACAAAGACAGGACCGTCTCCTGATTAAATTGTTTTTAATAGTTATATTGGTGTAGTATTGTTATAATTTTAGGAATAAAGTGTTTAAAAACTGTATTCTTAATTGTTTTTTCTAATTTATTATGTTAGAACATCAGTAAAGTCAGATAAAAGTGGTACTTATCTCAAAAATTCTAAGAATGCATTTTCCTTGGACCTACGAAATAATATTCCTTTTCAGGAATTAATTTCTTATGTTTGACAAATTATGGACATATTACTGGAGTACCACACTATGTTTGTTTGCAAAGAAATGTAAAAGAATTTTTAGTTTTAGTTCTGGCTTTGTTTGCCCTCATTACTCAACTTCTGATATTTTTGGATTTCGCCTTGAAGTCCTATCTCAACCACACATCCTGTATAATGTTTTGTACAATTTAAGATGCAGCTAGTAGATATTACAATAAAGTCCGCCAGAATATAAATAAACTCATTCACTCTCATATTAATCATTTAACTTTGTGTAGATACATTTCGTTGGTTTCTTACTGATAACTTTTATTTACTATACACTTATCTATTATGTATTGCACATGTCAATATTATTATGATTGGTAACTTTCTGTCAGATCTAATACATGCTCAGCTCGCTCGGGGGATTCGCTTAGGTAGCCCGCGAAATACAAATTTTCTAACGTTTGACAGTGATGCAAAATTAGAGGTAAAATAACTGAAAGGATTCCGAGCTGAGGAAGATACGAAATTAGTCTGAATTCAGAACATTTTATCACGTATTGTTCGTACCTACTGTCATTTCTTGGATCAGTTTCAGTGCACAAGCAGTGTCAGCGAGCTTTTTTATTTAGATACAAACATTTTGTTTTTTAGGAGTACCAAGACAGTAAAGAGTTTGCCGATAGTCAGGATCGATAGATAATTGATTCGATTAAAAAAATATATTATATTAAGAGTTTTAGGCTCTGGCCACACTGGTTACCCTCGCTAATGTAGCTACCGCGCCTTTAATACTTCGGTTCTCAGTTCGCGGTGTGGATCGAAGTATGCAAACACGCGGTAGCTACATCAGCGAAGCTCAATAAACTTAGTTTCGTTGCCAGTGTGGCCTGCGCTTTAGCGGAAGTCATCGATTTCACTAAGCACGTCCTAACAAGTAGCAACTTATTGCTAAACCTTAACTAAAAAAGTCCCTAAGTAACTAAAACTTATGTACTTAATTAATTGACAGTTCATTCTCCATTCTTAACTAATAACTAGAAGTGTGTTTTATTTGGTACATTGACTTGACTAGACTGACCATATTCACAAACACTAATTTTGTATAGGTAGGTAAGTGCCTACTAGGAGGTACCTACGTACCTACGCAATTCTAGATAGGCCACTTGCGGCTTGATAAACCATAAATTAGGTACTGTTTTATATCAAAAGTTTGAGCCCTTTTTCATTCAATAGATATTCCCCAATCTTCTTTGATGAGGTCCGCGGCCTTTTCTGCGATCATGAGGACGGCAGCGTGCGTGTGCGCAGCGGGTATCCGAGGCATGATGGAGGCGTCAGCGATGCGCAGTCCTCGGATCCCGTGGACCTGCAGCCTCGGTGACACCACGCCTGTAGGGTCGCCCGCTGGAGCCATTTTGCACGTTCCCACCTGCAACCACAAAGGGTTTCATTGGTTTTGAGGCCATGGAATATAGGATGTTCCGTTAAGATGGGTTAACTACGGATAGATGTTTTTTTACACAACTGATCAAGAAGAGGAGTGTTGTTTTCAAAGTTCATGCACAGTAGGTATATATGTACCTATGTCGGTAGATAATTATGTTTGAGAGTTTCTATATACCTAGATAGTCCACCAAAACTTCTAAACTCCTGGACCGTTCTTTTAGGGTTGAGAAAAACTGAATTCAAATATTTTCTACACAGTACCTAGTATTCACTTACTTGATGGTCTAATGTGATGGAAGTCTGCATAATAGCGCACTCCCAGTATTCATCCGAGTCGAACAACAAAGACTCACAGCCGGGGAACGGCGTTGTGTGTAATTGAGTACCATAACGCTGGAAAGCTTTGGTACCAATTACTTTCTCTACCTGGAAATGAAAAACAGCAATATTTTTAACGGGTTTAGACTGTAGAGGAAATTATTAATTAGGTAATATCTCTATTTACCATACGAACTCCTTCGACCATAGTTCGCAAATCGTTAAGATCAGCGAAATAGTTTAAATGGATTTTGGGATGGTCGACAAAGTTTGGGCTTCGGAGCATCAGTCGGCCAACGCTTTGCGGTCGAATTAGCACTGGGTTTATAGAAAAAGTGCGCTGTCTCACCATGAATGGGAGAGAACTGTACACCTTCCAGTACCACTCATCCGTTACTCCTGCAATAACAACAAACTCAAGTTATTCATCAAAAGTTGAAGTGGTTGTCCTTGTTCTCGCAAAAGGTTATTTTCCGGTTCACTGATACTCCTCAATTTTCATAATCTCTTTTCATTAAATTTTTAATGGAATAAACAAAACTGCTTAGAATAAAGTTTTTACACTTTAGAAATACATATGAAAAAATACAAATACATACATATGAAATACATATGTTACAGTTCGAGTGTGCTGTGCTTGTTACCTGAGGGGCAATACTCATAATTTTAACACCGTTCACAGTCAGAGGGGCAATTCTCGTAATTTTAAGGACGTTCACAGTCTGATCTCAGTCTCAATCTGTCAAAAATACCTCTAATTTCCATACATTTAGACAAGTTTTTGACATTTGTTTGTCGCTGAGATGAGACTGCGACTAGATTTTGAACGTTTTAAATTATGAGAATTGGCCTTCTGGTTGTGTATGGTAACCTTACCAAGTAAAGATCGTAATATTCCAATAGCATCACCGGCCAAGGAGCCTGCTCCCATGACGAGCTCGATGTCTGGTCTGGTTTCGTCAAGGTCCTGGGAGAACTTAGTGTGTACGAAGGCAAGTCCAGCAGCTCCACCAGGCAGGGTCAGCGGACCTTGTCCGGACATGTAGGCTGCTGCCATGAACGGAGATGCAGCAGATAGCTGCACATAGGATAGAGAAATATTTCAAATGATTTATTGACGAATTAGGTACAGAGATTTTGATAAAATTATGTAGTATCCCGTAGGTACCTACACCGTAGGACTCTTACTGCAGGAGCACGTGACTTGTAGATTAACCCCTTAATTCATAAACGTTGCTTAAAGTTATGTAATGATTAGCAGCTCTTTAACCATACTTTTTGACGTTTAAACGTCTCTTAACTTTAATCATCATTTATAAATAAACCCTGTTATGTTTAATCACAGTTACAGCTCTATCGTGGCTTCTTTCTTTAGAGAGTTTAAAAGTTAACTGTGTGTAGCAAGTTCTTTGAAGAAGTCAGAAGAAGCCAATATTTTGTGATGCAAAGAAGAAAATTTCATCAATGAGCTTCTTACCAGTCAAAAATACTCAAAAATAATTTAAAATGAGTAGGTAATAGGCACACTGTAACGTAGAAGTTGGTGTTGTCAGAGTTTTGCAACTACACTAGCTTTGTACGTAGGTATTATGCAGAAAAACTGGTGCAAAAGTTGGAAAACAATGGTCAGTAGCGCACTAATCAGGTCAGCGGTTAACTTCCACTTGTTCAGTTATGGGTGGCACGTAAAAGTAATTTATTGCTACACAAGTGTTCATTAACCACAATAGCATATGTGCCAAGAACATTAGGCTTTACTTAGAACGTTAGACTTAATAGGTAGGCACGCAGGTAGGTACCTACTAAGATATTCTGCCGCCAAAATATTTTTCAGGTCAGCAGTGCATACGATTGTTAATTTATACTACAAATTGGTTTAAAAACATATTTCAGATGGTGCTTTTCCGCTCAATTGACTGAGATAGGGGCCGGCCCCTTAGGCGTCGCTTTGTGGCAAGGGGAAAATCAACCGTTTTAATGACGGATTTTGACATGTAGAGAAGTTATGGTTTTTTAAATTCCTATATTTTTTATGGAATCTAAAGGGGATGCTTTTTTTTTTTTTTTTGTGGATGGGAAATCATCAAATGACTCCTCCCGCTCTGGGTGGAGCAGAAGGGAGTGTCAGACTCTTACTGACTAAAACCCACCCGTGTTCCTTCCTTAGCCCTTTACGTACCAGGGCAGCGGTAACCCTTTCGGACGATCCCGCTACCCCGGCAGGCTTCGGCCCTGTCGGGCCCCGTCAACTACGCTGACATCTCTTTGAGGCGCGCGTGGAACACATACACGCCGTCCGGCACGGGCCTGGTCCTGATCGGACGGAGAGCTACCCATTGCTCTCCGCCCGCAGGCCCGCGCCTACGGTGGCCGGGAGTCGTCACGCGGCTCCCGACGCCCGGAGCGTCTCCCTCGGCGGCTGAGGCGTGAGGATCTTTCCCTCGCCCATCCCGCCACCTCCTTCGCTAGCATGACTGCTTCGCAGAAGGAGGTGACCGCCTCCCACTCCCTCTCGCCCCGGACCATGGCTTGCACCAGGGCCGGGCGCGAGAGGTCGCCGCCGCTGCCGATCGCCTCTACGAGGACACGGCGGTGCTCTGCCCAAGCGGGGCAGACCTCCACCGTATGCTCCACCGTGTCCTCTGGGCGATCCTCGCAGTGGTGACACCCGGGCGTCTCCTCCCGCCTGATGATGTGCAGGAACCTCCCGAAACATCCGTGTCCGGAGAGGACCTGCGTCAGGCGGTAGGTGAGAGCGCCGTGACGCCTCTCTAGCCACTCCTCAAAGAGGGAAAGGGGATGCTTAAGATATCTTTGTCATTTAATAAAGCGCTTGTCGAATTCCCACTGTGTCACTGTGTGACAGTGTCACACAGTGCAAGCAGTACCTATAACAGTCGAACCCAATGACCTATTTTCAGTTACATTTTACATTTTTGGTTTACAGATCGCTACTGATGGTAGCCAGTATAATCATTAACTGTCAGTATAATATAATCATATAGATCGCTACTGATATCGATTATTAGGACGTTAAAACCAGAGATGGATAAGTTTTTCTACCTCCAGTATGCCAAAACTGGTGATAGATAAGTAATTGGCTTAGGCCGTTAGTGCCTATTTATCTACTTACGAAGATGGCTAGGATTATGGATAGAAAGATGAAGTTAAAATAAAGGAGCCGTCAAATTGCTCGTCATCATCACGCTGCCTGGCTTGCGGTAGTGGACTGGCACGCTTATTAATACCTACCTAATTACCTACTAACCAAATACAACAATATATAATTCAAATATCTAACTAGTAGCTATTAACGTGCATAGTCGGCGCTGATCTGAGTGTGTCGAATGAATTCATTTATGCTCATGAGCACTGATCTTGCAATTTCAACTTGAAGCATAGAAAGGTTTTTAATTTCAGTTTAAAAACGTGATCCAATTAACATTAGCATACCTTGCTGCTTAGTATTTAAACTTTGCTGAATTTGCTTACGGGCAATTTTAAATTATATCTGTTTATTTTTGCATGTAATTAATTATTTTGAACGTCATTATCTTAATTCCCTCGTATATAATATTGGGCATATAAATTTGAAAGGGACTTGAATACAAAAAAATACCCCATTATAATTTTCAAAGTAACACGCAGCTAAAGAGACGACCAAGTCTTTCAGCCGGAAAAAATAATTAAATGAATATCAAAATGAATAAAATTGAGTGGGTAGGTACAGTTTATGTAATGTATTTTACATAAACTGTATCTACCTAGTGTAGCCACAAATACCCATGAGTACCTAGGTACTGTGAAGCTCTCTACGAGCTTCACGGTACCGGGAGGAATGAAATCAAACTACGGCTTATCTCGTAAGTTCAACAATTATTCCTATAAAATATACTACGTATTTTACATCTTAATTCCTTTGCTTTTCAGCCTGGTCTGACGCATGATCTCTTCGAATCTTAAATTATAATAATGTGTGCCTCGTATTTCATACCAATAACTTTTAACTGACTCGCCGAGGTTGCATGTAAGCACCAAATAGGCCATAGTCTCTACAGTACCTACCTACTTACTTTTTATACTTAAATATACTGTGCACATTCGAATGCGGCCAGTTGAGTGTACTTCGGAAGTCAAGTACAAGAATACTTTTGGTAAGGGGACTGGGTTTCGCACTCATCGGCTTTGTTCTTCTATTTTATGTTTCTCATGTAATTTTATGTTCACTTACGGCATTCATGGCCATTCCAGTTTGGTTAACAATGAAGGCGTTGCCAGAAAACGTGACGTGGTCTTGAAGATTGTATCCAACGGGGAGGTCAGCGACCGCGGGGATCCCAAAATCGGACAGATGATCTTTTGGTCCTACTCCTGACACCATCAACAGTTGAGCGGAGCCTATAGCGCCTGCAGATGAGATGACTTCACGACGAGCGCGCACTTGCATACTGTAAAATTCATTTGGTGGGTAGAATAACATAGCGATGTAGGTACGTGTACTATTAGTCTATTATCAAGAAAACACAACATCATTTTAGGGGTTCTGCCAAAAGAAACAAATTAGCTACCTTATATTCCACTTCCTAAATTCTACGCCGGTGGCTGTTTTGGTTTGCGGATCTATTAAAATTTTTGAAACAGTAGAGAATTTCGTAACTTTTAAGTTTGGCCTAAAGCGTATTGGTTCCAAAAACGCTTTCGAAGAACTGCATCTTCTTCCTTGCCTCATGGTCGCCTGTGGTTTGGAAAATCCGAGTAATTTTTCTCCATTCGGGTCTCTCCATTTATATCCCAGTTCCTCACCAGCCTGCTTAAAAGGTTTCTCGAGGGGTGAGTGGTACGGTGAATATTCAATGTTTAAATATCCGCCAACGCCGTGATATGACGAGTTCCTTAATTCTTTGATACCTATGTTTTCTGATTTTTTGAAATACGGTAATATTTTGTCGTAGCTCCAGCCCTCATTACCCATTCTAGCCCAGTCGTTGTAATCTTCCGGGTGTCCTCGTTGATAGATTAAAAAGTTGAGCACACTGCTACCGCCGAGCACTCTGCCTCGGGGCAAGAAGCACACTTTCCCTCTTAAGTCCCTGCATGCTCTCGGCTCTGGCATTGAATTGTAACCCCAGTTCATAGGTGTGAGGGAAAGAAATGCAGCGAATATGGGAATGTCGGAAAAGAAGTTTTCATTTCCTCCGGATTCTATGAGTAACACTTTCCATTGTGGCACTTCAGTTAAGCGGTTAGCAAGTACAGAACCAGCTGATCCAGCTCCTATGACAATGAAATCAAATTCTTCCTGATCTTTTGGTGTATAGTCAGGTATGAAACCTTCTCTTGGGTTTCGAGGTAGAGGTCGAAATAAGTCGGTCCAGTAGTCCATAAATCTCCGGCTGTCAAACTGCGTCCGACTGTCCTTGACCGCTGTCATACAGAGTAAGTAGAAGAACCATGCATGCATGATGTGTTTTTGTATTCTTCATTCCTGAAACAAATGACTAATCAGTAAACGTAGGTATTACTTATATTTAGAGGGCCACACGCCATTGCTAGGCAATCATTCGGTAGCGAAATTAATTTAGTCTACTTGGTTGTTGATCTTAGCCTCGTAATAGGTACCTGAGGAATACTTGTTCACGCTGTCAATGTTTAATTTGACAATTTAAATTCTCTTGACAGTCAGGTGGTACTTAACGGCCCACGTCCAGACATTTGAAGGTTAACGATGATCGTTCAGTAGGTCTAGATTTTTTTTAGAATACCAATGACCACCTAAGGACTTACATCACAGATTTACATCAATAATTCCCATTTAATCGCAAAAACTATGAAATTTATTTGATGCTAAGGTAGCAAAGTAGGTAGGTACACCCTGCCTGTATCTCTTAACTTTCAAATGTGCGTAAAATTGCTTGTAAATTTTGCAAATGCTGCTGAAATCTGTTTTATATTGTGCAAATTACCTACGCCTGCCTTCTAAAATTAGGTTTTTCTTCAGTGCCGTCGCCAGAACATTCTTCCGAAATCCAATTACTTTTCGCGATCTTAAATTTCCATATGTACAAGTGGTAGAACAAGTATTTTGTTTTACTTTTATAAGTAAAATATGGAATACCTAGTAGGTACCTCAGTTGGAAAAGCTGTCTTTTAGGAATAATTAACTAGGTAAGTAACAACTTAGAACTTTTTGTTAATCGATACAAACATTCAAAGAATCTAGCTACATTATCAGGCAATATTTGCTACACACATTCCTTGTTACTAGAATTTACATTGGTTTCAATTTCAATTCATTAGCTACCTAGGTACCTCGGTAGTTTACCTGGGAATTTTTACTAACGAACTTGCCGATAATTCAGATATATTTATGACGTGTGCCATAACCCAAATTGCAAATGAGGATGGTTGACCATCACCTAATACTCGAAGGATTAAGTCATTGTCAGTCACGCTAGCACAGCAGGCCAGCATAATGGGCGACATCCGAAGGCATACAACTTTTGATCAAAACTGCGTGTGAAATGTTTATTCACCAATCATTATAATTCTGTTAAATATGCGTGACTCGTAGAGCAACAGAATCATGCCTTGTTAGTTGTTATTTTATTTCATGGTTATTGATTTCAATATTTATTTTGGGACCCAATTCTTTGGCAACATGTGTATTATTATATTTCGTAATACACAGAGGAGTAACCTCTGTGTACTACGTAGATAGTTTGGTTCACTAGTGTCTTTGTTGTCGTAGCCTGATTGTAACAAAACGACTGAACTGCTTTGAAAACAAATCATTTGTGCAAATTGGTTGCGCAACGAAATGCTTATTTATGTAGGTTAACTGTTTGTTATGGTAAATGGGTATGGATATGAGCACGGAACCAGAAACCCTGCGAAATAGCTGAACAATTGCTCATTCACGACGTTTGCTATAATAGGTAAGTAACACCTACCTAATAACGTAGGATTATTGACAAAAAAAAAATCATTACTTCTACCATAGAACTGTTTAATAGAGCAAGTGGGAACAAACATGTTCGTTAAAAGATCGTTGAACTTGCTGTGCGTTCTATTTTCAATCAGGCATATCATAAGGTATCTACAGAGGAAGATGAAGGGACTTTCCCGTTTCCATAAGCATTAATTTAAAGTTAATATTGGCTGGCAAATGCATACTACCATACTACAACCTTATTGTTTCAGAATTCTGTTCCGCATACGCATATATCTAACCGCGTAGGACGTAGGTAGA
Organism: Apamea epomidion; assembly: GCA_947507525.1. Taxonomy (NCBI): domain Eukaryota; kingdom Metazoa; phylum Arthropoda; class Insecta; order Lepidoptera; family Noctuidae; genus Apamea; species Apamea epomidion. The sequence continues at coordinate 14,488,026 of OX382226.1, forward strand.
TACCTACTGGGTCGGTTTAAATTACCCAGTAACACAGTCAACTCAAGGAATGCCCGGTGCGATACTATTTAGCTCAGCGAGTCACGTAGGTATATAAACCGCGATTACCTACGTGAACAGAATTAGGATCGATCACACTTGTAATCACACCTATTTAGGTACGATTACTTGCCAATAGGCAAGGTCAGGCAGCTTCAGGGCGTCGAGCCAGAGAATCTTTATGTTATAGAATAAACCGGTCTCTTCTCTCTGCCATGCAAGTTTTTCAAAATTCTGATGAGTAAGGTTTCAATTAAATACAAACCTAAACTAAACCATTATTAATTAACGTTAACTATAGGGTCAAATTAAATTAGTTAGCGAAACTTCGTAGACGTGGGTATCGGTATCTAATCATAAAGATGTTTGTTTTAGGGTTTGGTACCGCTGGTATTGTAGTAAAGTACTTGCAGTATGAGCTGAGAAACTCTGTTTTTTTTGTTTCATCATGTTTCGATACCCATTAAGTACGTCTGTGAAGTCTACACATTTTTTTTTACTATTAATATTTCAAGTAACTGACCCTGATCAAATTCACCCTAATCACGCCTGCGTTTCGCTAATTAATTTAATTTGACTCTGCATGTCGATCGTTAATGGAGTATTAAACAAATCGATTTCCCCAACAATAATTGACGAAAAGGTTACATACATATGTTAGTCCACATAACTAAATGATTAACGTGCCCTGAGTGCTCTATAGGTATAGTCAACCTTTTTTCATGAATTATCACTAATTCATGAAAAAAGGTTCATGTTCTAGATTCATGTTTTGAATGATATAGTGTAAAAAGCGCTTTAGAAATTGCTCGAGTGGACGGGCCTGCCGTTACTGCAGGAAAATGGAAAACGATAGTAAGTAATTTTCGAGTAATCAGAGACCCTTTATAGCAAATAAACCTATGCATTTACCCGGTTTCACATTATTATATAATATATACATAGTGCCTGCTTCGCACGGTTTCCACGACTTGATAAAAAATCGAGACTGCTTTATTATTATGTATGTTTAGGTAATATACATGTATTATACACATACATTTTCAGGAGTAAATACTCATAACGGTGATGAAAACCGCATCAAAACCACAGCGTAGTTTAGAAGAGCAACGTGACACGAAAAGCTTCACCCTATAATATGTTTAGATTATTATCTTTGGTACCTATGAATACTATTGCCATCTACATCTAATAGAGATATCGAACAGGGCTTAAAATGGAAATATTACTAATTAGGTACCTTCGTAATTGACAGCTTGAAGATCTTCTTTTGTTATAGTACGTCGTTCTCCTACATACGGGAGTTTTGTACTTACATCGAGAACTGTTAGCGAGATGGTGTTAATAGTGAGTGCACACAAACGATGCAGATAGGCGTGTGTAGTAGTTAGGTCGTCATTCGTCCCTGCAGTGTGCACTGCGCATTACGTGTCACCGTGCCTATGCAAATACTCTATCTAGGTACGTACTTCGACTAATATTTGAAATCTATTGCGGAACATGATTATTCTGACGCAATTGTTTTCAACACACTCGTAACATCACGCCTGTAACCCCTAAGGGTTAAGCACAGGTGTACCTATAGTACACCCACATTTCGCTAGTTATGTTCAAGTCCCATGTAACAGGGGGGGCCTATTACCGTCAATCGGGCACAGATCCAGACTCCGGGCTGCTGCTGAAAAATTCCTGGGAGAACCCAATAATACTTTGCTCGACCTGGTAATCAAACCCAGGACCTCATGCTCAGCAGCAGCGCTTGCGACCACTACACCAACGAAGCAGTCCTTTTAGGCATTTTTTTTTTACTTTTTTGAGAAAATGAAATATCTATTTACCAACGTTATAAACGTTTATTCCAGAACTTGGGTCGTTTAGAAAGATATAATAGTGAAGCTTATGTCTTGGAAAGAAACAGTTTTCAGTTCAGCGAGTTTGAAATAGAATAGAAATAATGTGTTTACCTAATGGAGTAAATAAATGTAATACAGATCAAATTATGTTTTCCAATTAATCAATTTTATAACTTGGTCGATAGGTATTGTAGCTTAGGTAAGTAATTTACTTACATTTTCTTCAAGTTTTATAACGCAAAAATAAAGGAACTTTTCTTTTGAGAGAAAATGTACATTTCGGTGTTAACGACAATCCATAGCCCTTATCTTTTTTTGTGCTAAATGATTTATGAATGTCAAAAGCCCCTTTTCGCGGGAACATTATTCCTTAATACCTACTTAGGTAATTTAATATTTTTATAAGGCTGATTGTTTTTCCTGAAAAACGGCGTTTTTTTTAAAGTACTTACCTCCATAGTACCAGCCGGCCCTATCTGAATACTTTTATTTTTTAAATATCGTAGTATTATGCTGAGATATGAGCCTTTGTTTGGCTTCAAACAGATCTTATTTTTTCTTTTTTTAAATGGAGCTTTGTTAGGGCCGGTTTTTTGATCCGTAGTTAAACTCAACCAATTGTTAAAAATAGTAAGTAAAGGTTAATTTTTTGCAAAATGTGTTTTTTTATCAATGTTTAGTTTACCTAATGGTTTTTTTTAAAACTAATAGTTAATTATTTGACCATTAGCAATGATATTCTATCATAACATAAACTAAAAATATATAAAAAATTTTTTTTTTGTAAAATTTGACCCTTAGTTACTATTATTAACAATTGGTTTTGTTTAACTACGGATCAAAAAACCGGCCCTTAGTTTTAAATGCTCCTTTTTACTATTTGTATTGCGTGTGTGCCCCAAATAGGTTATTTTAATGATTAAATAAAACATTTACTTTCTTTCTTTCTATAAGCTCTTTACGAGCACGAACGTTTCAAACTTGTAAAAATTTCATCAGCATCACTAATTCAGCGAGTGTCCTCTACAAATAAAAACCAAAGGAAGTCGGGTATCCATAAATAGTTAAATGGAATAAGATTATCATTTAAAGCGACGTTATTGTAAAATCACTCACGTAATGTCGCACACTTAAGTCTTTAATGCCGAATCGTCCTTGATAGGCGCAGGCGCTCCGGTGATGAAACTATCAGTAGGCTGGCCACGATATATCCTATCATATTGATTATCTACATTTAAATATTTATCTTCTTCCTTTATTTTACTACAATAATACATCTCAAAGCACATATTAAATTATTCAATTATAACCTTGTCTGTCGGTCTTTTTGCTAGGGAACGGCCCAATGAAGTAAGTACTTAAGCATGTTTGTTATTGTTTGGTTCGCTTTTTGTTGTTTCTTTAACGGCTGATTTTTCCAACGCCAGATAATTTTATCCTAGAAATAATTTTGAATTTTTGACAGTTCTTCCATACACAATTGGTCAGACGGCAATTTTATTCCACGAATAAAAGTTATCTGGCGATGGAAAAATTTGTCCTTGGTTTATGATTATATTTTTATTACTAATTTTGGACAGTATCTCCGATTTGATACAGATATTGTTTTAGTATTTCTATTGTTTTATACTTTTCCTGAGATTTCCCAGGGAATATGAAAAATAGAGTATCATAGTAATGGGTTAGATCTATAGCACAGAGTCGCAGGCACACCTATTTAGATATAAAGCTTTGAACCTTGTCGAATAATCTTTGCACTTCGAAGAATGCAACGGGTAGGCACATAAACGTACCTACCAACCTATTCAAAGCCGTATGAAGGTTTATTAACTTAGTGGTCATTTTAACGTAACTCTTCGTAATGGCTCTCGTGAGCAATGCCCGATGTTATCCACACTGTGACTTATAGCCTGTAGGTGTTATTATATCACTGACTCATTTACAGAATATTTCCCATTTACTTAGGCACACACAATTGATACTTGCGGCGAATGTACAGTCACCAAAAGAGATAAGTGACCAGGGTCGCCAGTTATAGTTGGAAGTTTAGTAAGAAACCGACGGATATTGTCAACTGTTCGTTTTCTGATGAATCAACTGTTTGTTTTCTATTAATTCAATTAAAATCATTGGAAAATATCCATTGGTTTCTTACTAAACTATATTATTATTTTAATATTTAATTATATTACTATACTATATCTGACGACCCTGGTTACTTATCACTTTTGGTGACTGTACATGTATCTCCTGGGCCCCCGACTTATGTTATTAGAAGGAGCAGTGGGGTTTTAGTCGGTAGGAATCCGACATAACCCTCCGTTTTCCCCAGAAGGTGGGTATCCAAGTACCCACGAGGATTTCACCACGGAAAAAAATGTACAATAGGTACTTATGTTAACATCTTACGGCCTACTTTACAGTTAAGTTAATTCTTATTTGATTATGAAAAGATGGCATTTGCATAAAAACATTATTTTAACTGCATAAGTAATTTTAACCAATTTAAATGCTGCAATGAACCTTAAGTTAAAAGGACAACATTCTAAACGCATGAGAACTAGAATGACAAGTTATAACGCATTTGGATTTGTGCGCTTTGTTTGATTTTCATTTTAATAATCTCTATTTTTTTCTTTAGTTTTCCTTATCTCTCCTCTCCTGTGAAAAGTGAACGCGGAAAATGGGATGGAACGCCAATTTTTTTTTAAACCCATGAGTTATGTTTACGCTGGTTTTTTTTTTAAACCCACGAATAATGTTTATGTTTGCAATGGCATCTAGAATCATGTACGACTCGTGTATCCCATAAAGTCCGTATAAAAGTAGGGCTATTATTTTTGAAACAATACGTATTCCTATTACGATGTACTGGGTACTATATAGTTACGAGTGTTACAACATCTTGATTTATGTGACTACGGTTGTGATCTTTAAGAGCAGTCGTTATGGATGCTCATGACTGCAGGCGATATTATCGGGCCGTATGTTTATATACATACATACTATACTCGGAATCTTGCTTAACTTGAGCACGAAGAGGCGGCGCGACGTTACATATTTCACAGGAGCTTTCACAGATATAAGCAATGAAGTAAATAGCGACATTCCTTTTGTGAATAAAACAAGCTTGAAGGAATATTCTTTTTCGCCGTAACGTTTCGATAGTAACTAAGAATATCTCTTTTTTTCTTTAGCGATCAATGCTTTCTAAGCTCATGAAATTTGTTTTTAAAGTTCACAATAATATAAGGAAATGGAGAACCCAAAATAGAATATTTTGCTGACGAGTTTTTGGATGCCCAATGAGCTCTTTCCCGTTTTACCTTATTTTTTGGGGGATTTTTTAAAGATTTAAGATTTTGCAAAGCGAAATAAAGGCTATCTGAAGATTTCCCACCCAGAAAAAAAAAAAAAAAAAGGCTATTTGTACTATCGTCCGTTCTACTTTATAATTTGGTGTCTGTGTAATTGATGGTTCTGATAATTTGATGGTATGCATTTTAATATTAACTGAGTTATTTTTAAAGTAAACATTAGTACAGTTAATACTACGATTATGATTCTCATCAAGTTATTTTATTTAAAAGGGTATTTGAGTAGTTTAGCAATTGGTAACGCTACCGGTTTGTTGCTTAACAAATCTTAATTTAAAACTTCAAAACTTGCACCACGACGACGCACAACTTTTAAAAATAAAAATGTCAAAAAGTTGTTGTCTTTTGGTCGCGACTTTCAAAACAGCTTATTGTGAATTTTTAATTTTGAGTCTTTTGTATGACATGTAACTTGTTGTAAGGTCAGGAAAGTTGCTATTTGATATTATAGTAAGGCAACAATATCTTTCAGTGTAATTAAATATTAAGTCTTGGTAGAGTTATTTATTAACATTTATAAGATATCTTGTATACTTAACTTACCTATGTATAAAACACAAGAGATTTTTCTTATACTAAATCAGCATATTTAATTTTCTTCAAAATTTGGCTCTTGGATCCTTTGACCACTTTGCTCTATTTTAGGCTATTATTTTTTTTGTTAGCCGAATGGCTTTTGACCTCGATCACTCCTGATGGAAAGCTTTTATACGCTATTATCTTAGTTAAGTATTTCTACCTGAAGTCCCTTCTAAAAAATTACCGGTATTGTAGATCAGTAGGTATCTAGGCCATTCAGGCTGTCTGCCTCCAGACCTAGACCAGTCTAGACTTCAGACACTGCCGTTACGTCATAAGATCGCTGTGACCGAAATAACAACGTTCAAGTAACTCTATCCCTAAAATAGTCTTCTATAAACTGGAAGTTATTAAGGGAATTGCCGAAGCAAGATTATAATTTATTATGGGCTTGTTCGTTATGGAAGAAATCAGATATATCTACAGGGTGAATTTTCGGTGGAAGCACGGTTAAGGTACCCTTACTGCCCTGTCTCAGAAATTTACCCTGTATAATACCTGGTCGACTCAACTTAATGGTTTCGTTGATGTACCTAATCGAACAACCAAAACTAGTAATAGGAATCACTTTTTTTGCTTTACCTACACGAGTAATAACGCTTTTGACCCGGTCGATTCCTGCCTGAATTCGTGTGACCTCAATTTACACTAAAATCGTGTCACGTTTGCCGAATTTTGCCGATGGAATTTGAAGAATGACAGAGTGGAAAATGGTGTATCGTACTATACCTTTCTGATAAATAAATAATATAAATGGATGTTTCGAGACGAAGCTCTTCAACTTGTCCGACATCATTGTCTGGGAAGTCAGTCAAATGTTTTACGCGTCGAGTTCGAGAGTTCTAAAAGGAAATCGCGGTGTGGAGCCAACGAGATGGGGTGTAAGCCGCGCCACTCTACAAACAGATTCCTAACTTTGAGGACGTTGTACATTAAAATATTTGCTTTTGTTTTGCACCATCAAAAATAAATTATTTTCGAAATCAGAGATGGGGCTTTCTATCAAATCGTCCTTTCTGTATGTATGTACACAAATACTGTACTTATGGAGTTACAAAATAAAGTGAACATTAAGCATGTATGTTCGTCAAACGGGTTTATTTGTTGCAAAACCGAGGCCGATAGTTTAGAAACTGGTAGTGCAAATGCCCAACTGTTTTGTAAAGGTCTAGTTAAGGTAAAAACACAACACTGCACTTAATTATTGTAGCGTTACACAGGTTAACCTTGCAGTCGGGCGGAGTACCCGGAACACAAAAACAAAATATCTAAAGAATGTGCGTCACTGCGGCCAGCATGGAATCTGTTACATCAGAGGTCATCTCATCAATATTTATGTTGTTTACATAATTTAGTTTGTTTTTAATCATTTTATATTTAGATGCATTGTAAACATGTTTATTGATTTAAAATATTCAAATCCCGCTGTCCATCAGACATGGAAATTTCACAAGTCATTAAAGTGTAGTCCTAGTCCTATCGATTTCAATAACGTTTAACCCTCTGAAAATTAAATGAATTAAAATTACGTTTAAGTATGCGGGTAACCTACGTTATCTTTAACAAGCGAGAAGAACAATGTAACAAATAACAAGCTTGTGCTCCCAGCTGTTATCTTTGCCTGGCATTCGTGCATATCTACACAGCTTAATCTGAGGTTTGCTTTTTATTTGGATTAAATTTAGGCTGCCGTCGTTAACGAGCAGCTACAGGGCTCGCATGGCATCGTGCCAAAAGCCGAATCGTGAAAAACTTTAACACAACAGTTTGTGTTCATATAATTTTTATTCGACTGGTTTAATAAGGTCACGTCAAAATGAAATGGCTGCTCAGATTTTGTGACGAGTTCCACAATGTATGAAGTTCCATAAAGTAAGTTACTTTAATTCAAGAGTTTTTAATTTTAAAATTCTCCTACAGAGTGCAAGAAATTTCTGAACTATTTTCCATATGGAGTATATATATGTGAAATGAAATAAAAAACAAGACGAATTAAAAATAGGGCTAGAAAATCTTAAGGATTGATCAATCCGTGAAATAAGGACACTTGTACTCGTATTAACTATTACGCAAGTGGTTGGCTCGTACGGGAAACGCACGTCACTAATCAATTAGCTAGTTGTTACTACTTTGTGCAATTTATTAGCACGAATCGTATTTACTTTGCCTTTATGAATGTTGTTTCTACGTAAATCATTAAATATCTGTGTGTTTATGGTATTCAAAGGAATATGACTTTGTAGTTCTTTGCTATTTATATATCATGACTTCATGAGGTGGGTATCATTACTAAGAGGTATATCTTAACCTACTAAATTATTGAATGGCCTAATTATATAGGCAGATAAGTATGTTTATTTAGGCATTATGATGACTTTTCTGGCTTATTAGTCGATTCGCACGAATTTACTCGACCGGAACGGGCGAATCGTCATTTTTAAATAATATTAGTTTTACTCGCACGGAGTTAATTTATTTGTGGGCGTTTTGACAACTCCAGAAGTATGTATTCGGCAATTGGCACATTTTGCATTTTATGCAATGAAGTATACTTTATTGCATTAAGTGACGATTCGCCGGTTTCGGGCGAGTAGATTTGTGCTAGTCGACTAACAAGGCCCTTTTCTATGTTCAATGGCGTTAGTATTATGTTTTCAACGTTGGGTCTCAGCATAAATGTCTGCCGACTCTACCTGCTTGAGAACTAATAATGAGTTATTGTGTGAGTAAAAGCTCCATCTTCTCTCTCCTTAATACAGAGAATATATTGCTTTGTCTGAGTGCTCTTGGAAAAGGTACAAACTGTCTATATGAGACGACCCACTCTTCATGCTAATCTAACCTTTGTTGTTGCCGTTTTCTAGCTTGCCGGTTTGCTTAAAGCGGTATCATTAGGTTGCAGAAAGTTCAGGGTATTGTGATGTTTGAGAAACCTTTGTTTATTAGACTAGCCGTAGGCCTACATAAAGACATGTTGGTGTACTCCTCCTATAGTGAAGTTTTCCAAAAAAATAATATTTATTTATTAAAACTTTATGCACAAGTAAAACAAAAATACTGTACAAAGGTGAACTTAAAGCACGAGGCATTTTTTTAAAAATATTGTTTTCAAACTTCGGAACACCTCGGAAGATTCTCTATCTTGTCTAAGAAGAAACATTTTAGAGAAGATTTTCAGCCAGTCTTCTATTCAGGTCATGCTGAAGAGCAAACATTAAAGCCGATACAACAAATGTAACTTGATCCTACCTACTTATACCCACATTCGCAAACTGAAGGTGCGGTAGCTAGCAATGAAATAATGATAATTAGGTATATCATGTACTTACTTAAAATTTTAACACAGTTATTACAAATCCGATCCATGCTTTCGTTATTTTTAAGCAACAACCGCATTTCTTAAGGTGTAAACGTTTGTACAATATTACGGGCGTGAAGCCCTACTTTAGTTTGTCTGTATCAATGTCGTAAGATTTCCGATACTTGGTATCTAGATACTTAAAGGGAAGTTAAGCAGTACATATATAGCTACCTTATTACTGCCTGTAAATAGTAGGCGTGTTAATAAAATGTGTATGTTTAATTATTACATCAATTAATTATATTTAATCTAGCTCCACCTAGCTCATTCATTTAATTAGTCGTTAAATGGATTAACATTTTTTTTTAATTAGCAGGTGTTGTTTGTATTTTTTTAATGCTTTTAGCTTTGTTATGTTTGAGGATTATTAATGAATGCCGCCTAGCAGGCTTGCGTGCCTACTTGTTTTAAATGTATAAAATTAATTAGGTACTTATTTATATTTCAGAATATTGTATTATTTACCGGAAGAAACTATTCATCAAATCTAAAAATCTATTAAAGTTTATAAAAAAAAAAAACGAAAACTCACCACATTAAAAAATTCCTAAACACAACACTTCATTCATGAAAAGCTGAATGAAAAATCACTTCACTGACACCGTTCTACATACACATTATGTAACTTAACGAGCACATCTGTTAATTGTGTGTAATAGTAGCTTCGCATGTTCATAGATGAATGGTATCGGATGCAGCATGCATGCGCGCACCGGCCTACGACGAATACGGAGCGAGGATTGGCCAGGCCGGCCCGCAACGACACGCAATTTAAACTACTGTCCGTAGACACGCGGCCTTGCCACTGGACCAGTAAACGTATCTCGGTAACAACAATCGATATATATTTTGTCACAGAAATGCTGCCATTGGAGTCCAAGTTCGACTTACGACATTTCAAAGAATTCAACCGTAGAATTTGGCGAATTGTAGCCTTCAAATTTGGAATTTGCGTGCCTACCTGTCTGATCTTAACGCTATGATGCATTTTAATGGTCGATTGGTTATTCAATAGCTGCATTGCGATAAATATGACTAAACCTTACTGTTTTTTTTTACAGAATTAGGTAAGGTAGAATCATAAGTATTACCAAGAGTGAAGCAACAGCTTACAGCACCGGGCTAACACCTAACTTGACCTAGGGAAAAACTCGTAACTGAAAGACTAATTACACTTTTTCTGGAAAGCTGTGTGACAAATCCTCCATTTCACTTTTTTATCTCCTTGTTCTGTTTGCATTATCCCTTGGACTTAGTATACAATAAACATTTATCTTCATCTGCTCATGTAGTAACTGCCAGTATCTGGAGGTCAACTCCCTAAGCAAGAAATCTAGTTTCGGTGAAACTAACAGGCGATTCCTACTCCGTATCACCTACGGTCATAAGAATTGTTTGGGGCCCGAACTAAAAATGAATGACACCATTATTTGACAGTTGTATCTACTCCCGATGTGTTTTTGCCCGTCCGAAAAAGTTAATTAATCCGGTGTAGGGTGAACCCTACATCCGATGAGTCACTCCGTAGTTTGGTACTATTTTCGCACGGGCCCGTATCTTTGTTGACGGACTTGAGAGAGTGGGCTCCGGTGTTACAGTCATGCTACTGATCTGCAACTTGACTAGCAGCACATAATCAGCCTATAACGTTCCCACTGCTGGGACACAGGCCTCCTCTCTGTGAGAGGGAGTGGACCGTAATTCACCACGCGGGCCCTGTGCGGGTTGGTAGATGTCACATTTTTTCGAATTTTTGATTTTGGGACATGTCGGTTTCCTCACGATGTTTCCCTTCACCGTTTTGAGAGCAGTGGTGATGAAATAATTTACACAAAGTAAAGCGCCTGTCCGGGTTCGAACCTTACTATTGGGTCACCACTGCTCTCACTAGCAGCGCTGACCACTAAAGAAAGACAACTATTTCTAAGTGTAAGGTAATGCAGCATTACCTACTACTAGTTGACCAGAAAATAAAGCTTTGTTTGATGTTCTACTTACTGCTTAACTGCTTCTGTGCAACGGATTTGTGAAAACAAAGAACAATCTACGGCGGTAACCACATGCTCCTGAAATGCAGCTGGGAAGGGATTCTGCACATTTTTCGCAATTCCGCGAATACTTTTATTTTAAACCAGATTAACTATTTGCAGATCCGACCTAAGCTTTCAAAGTAGAAGATTACGTGATTGAAATAAACACCAAATTATAGTTAATTACACTTTACTTATTTATATATACTTTAACAGATAAATGATGTTAGAAACTTTAGCAGCGGCTGTGAAACGATCCTGCACATTTTCGTTAATTCCTCGAACACTTTTATACTAACTATTGCCAGATCAAACGAATCTTAGCTTTCAAAGTAGAAGATTTCGTGATTGAAGTAAACAGCATGTAATACTTAATTATACTTTAATTATCACTTTAACAGCTAAACGGTGTCAGAAACTTCAGCAAAAGTTGAACAAAAGTCGGTCAAGTAACGCTCTGCTAAGTTTGAAGTTCGACCTATCATTGATTCCGAAGTTCGCTAGCGTTCCCATAAAATAAATCTTGTGCAGAACTTACTAATCGGAGTTTAAATAATTCCCAAGTCTTTAACCACAGTTATGGCTGTTTATTGATTAACAGGTGCTGCAAATACTTTATTTTTGGAATATTTAGCAGACGGTGTTTGTAGTTTAAATCTTCAAGGAGGAGACGACAAAACTACAATAAATGAAACGGCGTAAGTACCTATATCTAATGATGATGTTCCCAGTCTGCATAGAAAAATTCAACCAAATATATCCAATAGTTTAGTCACTATAGCTAGTCAAAGATTGGCACAACCTCTAGTCGTACCATCATCGCTACAATTTAGTTTGTGTGAAAAAATTATGTCTTCAATTTCGATGTTAAGTGTTATTTTAAAAACAATCCTATGCATTAGTATTGTCGGTGTTTTTATCGTATAGTATTATAATCAGCCTATAATGTTCCCACTGCTGGGAACTATAATCTACCACGTGTGCCCAGTGCGGGTTGGCCGATGTCACATTTCTTCGAATTTCAGGTTCTAGGACCTCACGCTGTTTTCTTTGACCGTTTTGAGAGCAGTATTATAGTCTCACTTCATATAAAAATAAAAATAATCATCATTGTTTGGAATTCAGCTTAATCGGGTAATAAAATAGAAATCCTATGTTTCGAACCTGTCAATATTTTTTTTCTCTTGAATATTGTCTGTTCTTTTCGAACAAAATATCATGTCATGTCATAAAAAATTCAAGATCACAAATATTTGGCTGGTTAGAAATGGTAGACAGATGACAGAATAAGGAAGGCACCTGCCAAACCTTTTAGTTGACCTAAGGGCTTCGCTCGTGAGACAAATAAAACCTTTCACGTCTAGAGACCGGTCATGTACGTAGTGTAGATGCCTTCCGCGTTAAAAGTAAATACAAGACATAAGGTACTTGTATGTTTGCTTTTTTATTTGTATCTTATCGCTTGAATATCTGGCTGAAAATAAAACAAGGAAACCTGAACCTTTAATGCCGGTAACCCTTCCATTGCTCATTTATTGAACATTTGTGACTACATCGACCTGTAGGTTAACCCCGTATCGGTGGCACAGGTTGGCGGGTCAACTGCTGTGGTTTCCACTTCCTCTATAGAGTTCTAACAGATGCGATATCATTTATCAGTGTGTATATAGTTAGGGTCGCCTCGCCGCAAACATATCGCCTCACTTACGACTTGTTACGATGTCACTCAATTACTCACTGATCATGCGTTTATTTGGGTGTATTACAATTATCTTCGAGGAACTTATGGCTAAGTAATTGCAGCCGCAAGTTAAGCTACGCTTGCCGAGGTCAGTGGATGGGTGTCCATCTTTATATACCAAGACCGATCCGTGAAGACCGATCCAAGACAGATCGCAGAAAGCTATAGTGAATAACACCATGCTGAGACCACCAAACAGTTACCATTACCTTTTTATTGGTAAGCTTTGCTTTAGGACACTGTTGCGGCGTTTGACCTGGGGTCAGCCATTGCATTTTTCGCTTACGGTTATCGTAAAGAATCCACTTTTCATCACATATCACAATTCGATCCAATATTCCTTCATTTCTGTATCGATTCAACAAGGCAACACAAGTTTCAACACGCGTTTCTTTCTGCAGATCAGTCAAATCTTGAGGCACCCATTTCTCATATTTTTTTATTTTATTGATTTATCGCAAGTGAGTCAATATTGTTGGTAAGGTAACGTTATGGCTAAGTAATTGCAGCCGCAAGTTAAGCTACGCTTGCCGAGGTCAGTGGATGGGTGTCCATCTTTATATACCAAGACCGATCCGTGCTTCGGAAACCACGTTAAGACGTTGGTCCCGGTTGTCATTTGTGGACATTTGACAGTCGTTACGGGTCCTGAGAAGGACTCTCGCTGGGGTCGCTGAATGTACAATATTGGTATTCAGCTGCATCCGGAAAGACTCGAAGCCGACCCCAACACAGTTGAGAAAACGCTAGGCAGATGATGCGTACCTATTTCTGATCAACGATTTGTTGTTGTATGGCCACCCGAGCGATGTGGTCAACATCAGAGCATGGGAAATTGGAGACCCAATTTAGAATAATTTGTTCACCAAACGCAGTGCCTTTTGTAGTTACAAGTAAGTACCTTTATGTCCATATTATTTATTTTGTGTGTGCTACGTGTCTCAATCAATGAATTCAACCTTGCAATACTTATTTTAAGAGTAAAACTCGGGGCGTTTTGTTTATTTTTCCACATATTAGCGTGTTTTTGCAAAATGCGTTGTGCATTCCAAGACTACTTTCAAGGTTTTCCTCGATTCGATCGGTTTAAAAGTAGAAAAGTGAGATCATACTAAAAAAAAACTAGATGGAATGAAGTGTTTCTCTTAGTTATATATCTTGTTTTTAAACGCATATCTATACTAATAATAAAGCTGAAGAGTTTGTTTGTTTGAACGCGCTAATATTTGGAAATACCGGATTTAAAAAAATATTTTTGTATTTGATAGCCCAATTCTTGAGGGAGGCTATTCCTATAGCCTCCCTCAAGAATTACTACTACATATATTTGGACTACTACGACTATATATATTTAACATCACGCTTTGACCTTTAGGAGCTGAGCAAAAAGAAAAAGAGTCTGAAAGAACGCCAAGCGAAAACGAAGTGTGGCGAGGGGGTGGGTCAGGGAACAAAAACTTTCACGCGGACGAAGTCGTGGGCAGAAGCTAGTCACTTATAAACCTACCGTTTCCTACTAATATTATAAACGTGAAAGTTTGTATGGATGGATGGATGGATGGATGTTTGTTACTCTGTCACGCAAAAACTACTGAACGGATTTGGATGAAATTTGGCACACAGATGGTTTATAACCAGGATTAACACATAGAATACTTTTTATCCCGATATTCCCACGGGATCGAAACTTATGCGGGTGAAACCGCGGGGTGCAGCTGGAAATTAATAAACAAATCAGTTTACTAACGAGCCTTTTAAAATATCGGCAGGCGTTTATTAAAAGCCACCGATCACATGGTGTTGACCTAATTTGAGCTGAAATAACTTTGGCATATACGTTAGCCGACCTCCACACTGTTTTACGTAGAGAGTGCTAAATAATATGGCACAGGAAAATAATGCATAGTCTTGTCTATACGGGGAATAGTTAATTATAATAAACACACTAATACATTGCGTAATACAGACCTTCGGATAATAGAGTCTCTATGAGAAGTAAGAACTGGTTTGATCAAGGCAATTTTTGTGACTATTATTTTTATGGATAAATTATGGATAGAGTTCATGGGAGTGCTGCGCAGTAATTTGGTAAATAATACAGTCGCGATGCCGTCCAGGAATCGAGCTTTGCAATATTTTGCCTAATTTACTATAATTCCTTTTGAGAAGTTGATAATTTTTAGTTGAATGTGTTGGGTATGGTAACTTTAGCGTTTATGTTTTGGCATATTAAAATTCGGATAAAATTAGGTAGAACCTTAAACCTTTTGTCCCTGCTTTCAGACTTAGTTTAATCAGTACTGTGATGTATATGAAGAAAATAAGCAACACAATTATAGGTCATCAAAATATTCATCCGCATAGCTGTCAACAGGAACAGTGCTCAAAAGGCTGGCAGCATTGCCACGTTGTACGGCGATGGTAATCCTTTGACCAAGAAATAGGCCAGCCCTCTGGTCACGTGAAGAGTCGACTAACCGCTTGGCGATTATTATATTATTAGTTTAAATGTTAGCTTATATTAGGGGTTAAAGTATGAAATTGCCGATTTGTACTGAAAAACTGAAATTCGTTTTTTTTTAAATTTAACATATTTATTTAATCAAAATAATTACCATTATTATCTATACATTGCTGCCATCTAATAGGAAGGTCATTTATGCCTTTGGGATAGAACTCTCGTTATCTAGATTCGACAAACTGTGTGAAAGCATTTTGTACTGCATCCTGAGAAGAAAACTTTCTATCACGTAGAAATTGTCCAAATCACGAAAAAAATGGTAGTCCGTTGGAGCAAGGTCTGGCGAATACGGAGGGTGACGAATGGTTTCTAATTGCAGTTCCTGTAGAGTTAAAACGGTTTCTCGTGCTGTATGAGGTCTCGCGTTATCATGGAGCAATAATGGTGAAGATCGATTCATGAGTCGGGGCTGTTTCACTGCTAGTTTTGCTATCATTGTTCGGAGTTCGGCACAGCAGACATCTGCCGTTATTGCTTGACCAGATCGCAGAAAGCTATAGTGAATAACACCATGCTGAGACCACCAAACAGTTACCATTACCTTTTTATTGGTAAGCTTTGCTTTAGGACACTGTTGCGGCGTTTGACCTGGGGTCAGCCATTGCATTTTTCGCTTACGGTTATCGTAAAGAATCCACTTTTCATCACATATCACAATTCGATCCAATATTCCTTCATTTCTGTATCGATTCAACAAGGCAACACAAGTTTCAACACGCGTTTCTTTCTGCAGATCAGTCAAATCTTGAGGCACCCATTTCTCATATTTTTTTATTTTATTGATTTATCGCAAGTGAGTCAATATTGTTGGTAAGGTAACGTTAAACCATGCCGCTAATTCCTGGGTAGTTTGGCTCGGATCGGCTTCCACCATCTCTTTCAATTCATTGTTATTCACCTGTGTGGGCGGTCTTCCACGTGGTTCGTTCTTCAAATCAAAGTTTCCATCACCAAAGCGTTTAAACCAAAATCGCATGGTGCGTTCCTTAGCAGTCCCCTCTCCAAACGCAACATTGATATTGCGAGCTGTTTCTGCCGCGTTAGTTCCGCGTCGGAACTAACCTCGTATCAAAAATAACTCGAATTTTCGAAGTATCCATCTTTCTTGTCTAAGCTGAATAAAAAAAAAACAACTGAAAGTCGATAATCGAATATTGCACATTTTTTAAAAGAAGAACTTCATAGGTACCTTGTGAAAAAAGTTTCACTCAAAAATCTCAAACCATGAAGGTTCTATGTCAATTCGAAGTACCTATTACAATAAAACGGCAATTTCATACTTTAACCCCTATTATTATGTAAACATTATCTTGATTCAGTAAATAAAGTAGGTACTATAAATTAAGTACGGTGATTCATTCTATTTGCCTAATTAGGTCATTGTCGCTTCGAAATATTATTTATTCATAGCTACAGCCTTGCTTTTTCACTTCGAAAAGTGCCAAAAATGGCAAAATGGCTTTTAACTACATGGCACGGTTCTGTAGTTTTATAAACTCAAACTCAAGTTCTTTATATCTGAACTTTTAATAACATTAGAATGGCATAATTTTATTAAATGAGTACCGTCTAGGTTTCCTCACGATGTTAATAAACATCGTAAGGATACCGGCATGTCCTAGAATGAAAAATTCAAGACATGTGACATCTACGAACCAGCACTGGGCTCGCGTGGGATTATAACCCACTCCCTCTCGAAGGAGGCATGTGTCCCAGCAGTGGGATACTATAAACCTACCTATTAAAAGTGGAATTTATGGACGCGAGACATTTGTATACGATTTGTATCGATATGTGTATACGTTATAATTAATCATTTGAACTTAACATTGAAAGTTGTAATGACAGAATTTATGTAATTAAGCTGCATATTTACGACCGTACCGACCAGATGACCGTCCGAAACGATTTTATAACCCGGCCTTCACCTTGATAGCTGATCACCTAACTTTGATAGATGTGCAGTCAAGGCAGCACGTGTTACATAAAAATAGAGTTCATTTTTATGTATTATTTTTAAAGTTTAGTTATAAAACTGGTTTTGGCAAACGAGCTAATACTAGAGGCCAATGAATGAAACAGGTTTTGGAATTATGTGGGTCATTGTAACACATTGCTGTTTGCACATAAAAAGTCATAGTATCGAAGAACAGGAAATCAAAGCGCTTGTCCAGGGACTCAATTGAAGGATCTGCGGGGTAATTGCGTAATATACTAGCAGTAGCAATGGCTTTCATTTTGACAGTTCAACAACAATCATTGCGTTATTTACGTTGCACAGCAGACAACATTTTCGAACTTAAGAAGCAAGGGATTAAAATGGATGCTGGATCTGGTTGAAGGATCTGAATGGATTGGTTTTAGCTGAGAACTAGTCAGTTTGGTCAGTTCTTTGTTAGGTCCCTACTACTTACAGCCAGACATACCGATTTAGGTGTAAATAAAACAAGAAACATTAGAAGAACACAAACAGAATTTTATTCAACTATTGATATACATTCGTTTCAATTGTTCCATACGTACTCGTACATTTATAATGTTGTTACACAGGGTGATACATTTTACACAGCAACTTTTTCGGTTGTAATTTTTGTCAGTGTTGATGAATCAACAAAAAAATGCTGTAGACATTCTAATGCATACATTGTTTAACAATACAGTCTACATTCTTTAATTTTCTTCTTTTCTAATACGACACCAATTTTTATAGCTGTTATTAATTGTTACGGGCAGTCAGAAACCCGAAAGTCTGACAACCAGTATTAACAAGGGGTATCATATTACCCAGTAACTGGGTTGTGGACGACAGATAGGCAGTCGCTCCATGTAAAATACTGGGTATTCAGCTGCATCCAGTTAGACTGGAAACCGACTCCAACATAGTTGGGTAAAGGCTTGGCAGATGATGGTGATTATCTCATGGTGCTTTTACAATGGTAGAGTAAGTAATCGATCTAGTACAGTAGAGCGGAAAACTTAATTACAAGCAACCCGCGGTTGCCTAGTGTCTGGACTGTAGACCATTCAGGGCGAGTTTCTCGAACAAAAATATCGCAAAATTAATGCGACACATTGTCAAGCTTCGATCGGTTGAATGATTTATCAA
Source organism: Apamea epomidion (assembly GCA_947507525.1). Classification (NCBI taxonomy): domain Eukaryota; kingdom Metazoa; phylum Arthropoda; class Insecta; order Lepidoptera; family Noctuidae; genus Apamea; species Apamea epomidion. The sequence goes on from OX382226.1 coordinate 14,506,633, forward strand.
CAGCCAATCACAGTAGTTTACGTGCGATTGACCATTTGTCAGGAGAAACTGACTCACACTACCAATGTAAACTGTAAAGGCCGTAAACCTGTGTGGTTCGTACGATACTTCCATCTGGTCTGGCCCGAATGTTCTTTACAGCGGCGAGGAAAGGGTTAATTCATCTAGTTGAACAATTATGCCAAAATTACACACCTTTATCAGCCTGATTAGACAGTGATATTGTTTAGTCAGCCATGGTTGAGGTTTTTCCATGCCTTTTTTCAGAGATCTTATAGCAGGTGTTTTGTGAGTGTCGTAGTAAGATTACTCATCCGTATTATTTTTGTACAAGACTGTGTAAAAGAGTATTTATTTTAACACAAAGTCCACTGAATCGCGACGGCTAAAGTACAAGTACGTGTTCCGTTAATTTATCGTATTTTTTATTGAGTTTATTTAAATTGGCTACAAAGCTGAAACTACGAATACAAAATTCGGTTTTTCATTATTTTACACAAAGTGTAAATCGCATACTAAGTATTAGTACCTAATATTTAATATGTAACGTTTATATTTAACTAATGTTGGCTGAATTGGTCTCGTTTCATCGTACTTACATATCTACTGTCTCCTGATAATTTCATCAACTTTAGTGTTTCACCTTCTTAGTCTATATGTTATATATTTGTTGTCTATGTTCCTCTATTGGGTCTAATCATTTTCCTTGATTTTCCTCCAACTTTAAGCCCGTTGGCACGGGCGCGTTCTTCCTGCGGCGGGATGTTATCCTACATTGGATTTTCAACGCACTGTTTAGCACCGAGAGTTGTAATTCCAGTGCGCGATAAAACCCCACCGCGATATGTTTAAGTCCGCGCGAACGTGGGCTAACTTCTCCGAATAAATAACGTCAATCCATCTTATACCAAAGGTAATCTTAAGTTTTGGTTTTTAAATTCATCATTCTTTACATAATATATGCAAGGTCTTTAGTTACTACCTACTTAATATTTTTATGTGATATTGTGCTATGCACAAGGGTCAAGCCTAATAGCTCCGTGCAATGTTAAAGTTAGTGCACGATCATATTTACATTAGTGAACGTCTTAGTTGGTATATTATGTACAATTGTACAATATACAACTAGATCTCTTCTTTACAAAAGTTTATTAAGAATGACTAAGTAATTTAAAATAACTCGAAACATTTCTACAGCAGTTTCGTTCTGTAATCGCTACACTTTCAACTCATACCATTAACAGGGTACATTAGATAGAAAACTATGTACCATTGTCAGTACCTACTTTTTAAATGAAACGAGGAGAGAGAATTAATAATTAAACATTTCAAAATTGACTCGAATATAATAAATCTTTCGCGTGACTTTCAGAATAGATATTCTGCGCAAACGATGAATTTCAGCTCAAAAGAGCTTTCTTTGATAAAATTATTATCAGCCTCGTCATTAGTTTGCGTTTATTAATTGATGTACATAATCTACGTAGGCCTTTTCAAGTCTAAGTTTTCGATTGTGCCTTACTATTGGTAATAAGTACCTAAGTACTTGGTCGCCATTCTTAGGGAGAATCTTACCAATGAAACTGAACGCGATAAGAATATCTCATATCTAAAACCTCGTTCAAGAGTTTTCAGTGTCATCATTGCTCGATAATTTATCAATATTGGACAACGAAAACTCTTAAACGCGGTTCAACATGTGCTTATCGCGATCAGTTTCATTGGTGAAATTCGCACATAGTGAAGTCCGGAGCGATACCGACCGCTACGCTTCATTGTCCGAGGCCTATACTGAAACGATGTTTAGTTATTTTCTAGCGCAGATGTGACCAGCACATTGCCACTTTAGCTTGCTACACATACACAATAGAGTTTACACATTGTATGTATTGTAAGAGAAATCGATTCACGAAACACTGAATTTCAATATTCGGAAACATGTATGTAGATGGATCCCGACGGAATTGATTAAAGTCGGATTTCCTTAGTGAATCTATTTACATCGTTTAGAAATCTGATAACAGTCGATTAATTGTTCAAGTATTTGTAGTCATGATGGACACTGTTTGTTCACAATTCACTGATTCAGAATCTGAGTGGAATGTCCAGGAAAAGTTTCATGCGCTCGCCGATGTCGACAATGGAGCGCTCGTCCAATTGCTAGCTATCTTCGCCACCAGTTTCGTCGTCATCGGGGTCGTCTTCGTCGAGTGGCTGGCTCGTGAGTGCGGCCCACAGCGGCGATCGCGCGCCGGGCTGCACCGAGCCGCGCCGCTAGCTGTCCCGGTTGCAAACGGCTGCGGCCGCTGCCGTGCTCATCGCGCCCACGGCCCCAAACAGTATTGTGCCCACTTCACGGTCTGGTGTGATCTCCACCTTCAAAAAGAAACCCTTGTTAAGATAATCTTAAGAGAAGCAGATATGTATGCGAAAGATCTTGATGGCTCCAAACTACTTGACCTGAATTACGATGGCTTGGGGCAGATATTTAAGCTACTAGATTTCATATTCAATTTAAATGAATTGCTCTTTGTGACATATAAATTATCTACTTATTAGATTTAGTGGTATATCATCAATGAGAACAGAAAGGAAGGAAGGTCGTGGGATGGACCCACGACCTTTGTCAAAGTTACAATGGAGCCGTACAAACATTATTGGAGAATTTATCACACATTCATTTCAATGATAGAGCCAGTGAAGATTTCTAGAAACAAAAGAATATTTTAATAATATACTGTGTAGCTTGGATATAAAAATCGTTTTACTTAATATCAACAAAACAGAACCTGATAACTAAATGACTGAAAAAGCTGTTTTTAATAACGACTCCTATAGAATAACAGCTACGCTCATAATTAAGTCAGTCCGTGAGAACAATACGAAGGTTGAATAAATAATATCAAGCATCACATAAAAGTCACGTTTCATTGTTTTATGTCAGATCACGATAAACCGCAGCAGTGAAATACATTTTATTTTCTAAAGCTTTAGTAATCTCTTTGTTTGTCAGATTCAATGTACCTACAAAAAGTATGTACAGCTACAATATAACAAAATATAAATATATATTTGAGTAACGATTTAAAGTAGCAGGTACAGTCAACTATACAATTGGACGGTGTTGCCGCCTTTATTTTGTTGTAATAAGGTGAATTTCATCGCTCAAGTGTTATTAGTACGTGCTATAGATCATACTTGTGAGAGTGTGGTCTGTTCAGGGTCCGATCGTTCTTCGAGCACGGTGTCCAGTTCCAGCGTGGGTGGTGGTCGCGGCGACCGGATCAGGCTGACAGCTCGAGGCTTCGATCTCACTGGAGACATCTTCACTACTGACAGCTCCCCACGGTCCAACTCGCAATTTCTCCGTCTCGCACGTTCCCTGTAAATATCTTGTGTACTGAACACTTGAAGGAATGTGGCGCTACTGGGATATCTGGATTGAAAGTGGCTTGGTTTTGTATCGAGACTCTTTACTGGATGGGATGCCGAGATCCAGAGGGGCTAGGATGCCGAGATCCAGAGGAGTGAGTTGGCAGTATTTTCAATGAGTTGCTTTACATTGTGGAGTGCCTTCTTCAAGCTACGATTTCTGCTCTTCTAAAGAGCGTGGTAGGAAAAGTCTATAGGTACCTTCATCAACATTTCTGTAAATCATGTTAATTTATCTAAATCTAAAAAATTATCCCACTTTCATTCCCTATGTCTACCCACGTGTCTATTAGGCACAACAGCTCCTTCTTTTTGATTACTGTGCGATAAAATATTCACTTTATTAATCTGCAGTGCGCAAAATTGTTTCACATAATCCGCAGGAGCATTGAAGCTGTGTTTAACTACAGCCGTAGACGATCTCAGTTGAATCAATCATCATTAACACGCACATTACGTGTAACTGCTTCCCTCCCGGAACGCATATATGGGGTATTAGGGTAACTCTACGGTGAAAGGCGAAATCATTTACCAAAATCATGCGCGCCATAGCTCCCTATATGTTATGTAAATACGTTTAGTAAAATTGGCCTTATTGCCCAACTTATCTTTTACTCGATCGAACAAGTAGTCGCAGAAGAGGCCCTTAATCAAGTAGCACATGAAAAGGTCTCGCGATGTCCTAAATCAACGAAATTTGACCTAAAACCGAACGAGCGATCCCTGAAGGGTTTATCGTGGGGAACATTACGTTATCGGGCCGGCCAAGTACGACCATAGTGGTTTAGTAAATGGCCTGTGATTTCATTACGTCCTTGTCATTATCAATATGCTCGTAACTCACCTCGCCATTTTGGCTCTCCTCCTCAAACAGCAGATAACGGTGAGCGCTAACAATGGGAAACCGAATATGCAAGATACAATCGGCACTACTATTGATTCTGGCGTCACTGGAACAATAAAAAGTACGTTTATAGTTTAATTCTTTTGGCTATTTTCCGTAAACAAAGGGCGGCGAAAAGTGGCGCCACATACATGTACCAAGTAATATATAAACCAACAGACTCGGTGAGTTTCAACAATGTTTGGAATCGGAAATAAAAACAAGACGTGTCGTTTTCGTTTCACTATTTGTATTTATGTTTCATCTACATATTTGTGTTAAATCCACAGGTGTGTGTCAACATGCACCTTGGCTGAAAACTTTTTGTTTAATTGCACGTTTGGGTAAATAAAGCATTCAGGTGTTTTGACGGCACATATCACACGCTGGTATACAGAAATAAATACAATCTTCTATCTATATAAAAGTCAATTGCTGTTCGTTTGTCTCGCTAAAACTCGAGAACGGCTGGGCCGATTTGGATGAAATTTTGTGCGTATATTTGAACAGGTTCCTGGATGGTTTCTGGGTAGGAGTAGGTTAGGAGTAGGGTAGGAGTAGGGTAGGAGTAGGGTAGGAGTAGGTTAGGAGTAGGGTAGAAGTAGGGTAGGAGTAGGGTAGGAGTAGTGTAGGAGTAGGGTAGGAGTAGGGGTAGGAGTAGTGTAGGACTAGGGCGGGGGGTAAGACACCACACGAACGAAGTAGCGCCGGGCAGCTAGAAATAATTTATATGGCAAAACAACATTTGCCGGGTCAGCTAGTCTTCTATATAAATAAAAATGGATCTTCGAAATGTATGTACGCCCATAACTTTCGAACGACTGCACCAAATTATAATTCTTTTTTTTGTGTTCGTTATTGTCAGGACAAGGTTTGTATATATAATTGGGCCCGGTAGGTGGCGCTGCTTTTTCGGGTGGGATGACGTCTGCCGGGTCCGCTAGGTTCTATCAATCAATCAGCGTTTTACTTAAAGGAGTAGGGAAGAAGTAGTGTAGGAGTAGGTTAGGAGTAGGGTAGGATTAGGGTAGGAGTAGAATAGGAGTAGGTTAGGAGTAGGGTAGAAGTAGGGTAGGAGTAGGGTAAAAGTAGGGTACGAGTAGTGTAGGAGTAGGTTAGGAGTAGGGTAGGAGTAGAATAGGAGTAGGTTAGGAGTAGGGTAGAAGTAGGGTAGGAGTAGGGTACGAGTAGTGTAGAAGTAGGGTAGGAGTAGGGTACGAGTAGTGTAGGAGTAGGGTAGGGGGTAGGACACCACGCGAACGAAGTAGCGCCGGGCAGCTAGAAATAATTTATATGGCAAAACAACGTTTGCCGGGTCAGCTAGTTTATAGAATAAAATATGAATATTTAGTCGTGTCTGTACACTACCCGGATAAATTATGTACCTACTATTTTAAATATAGCTAAAAGTTCGTGGAAATGGGAGCAGAGTGAAATGGAGCCTAGAGATAAGCATTTTTCTGAGCACTTTGTGGCAGCTAAATAAGTGAGCAAACGAGCTGACGATGCGATAGTGAACCACGGCCAACTAGTTCATATTTTTGCATATTTTAAACTTTTTTGAAGCTTTTTAGTTATACTTTTAACTTATTAGCTTCACGAGATTAGGTTGGTTCTCGTTATTTCTAACAAAATTAAGTCTCAATTAAACGCTGCAAATATTTATTGCGCTTTTAATCATTATTTGCACGTCGATTTTTCGATAGTCAAATAACTTGCGAATTGAAATTATGATATTTTGTATACTTTGAAAACATTACTATTATTTCCGACCCCCAAGCAGCAAATGCTTAATTTGAGGCTCGTCGACCAATCTGTTCTTGTACAATATTAATAAGAATTTGAATTTTGTGACGTATGCGCTGAATTTGAAATTGCTGAACTCAACTACCCCGTCCATTAGGTTAATCGTTTTTTGACAGCTGTCTTAGAATGCATATATTCAAGATTACGTAAAAGTTAACTTTAAAATGCCTAATAAAATAAATATATAAACTGCCTTATATTATTGAATTATCTTATTTATGGCTTCTTACATACATAATAATACCGTGCGTGTATCAATCAATGTATTGTGTGTTGCTGCAATCACTACTTCCATCTGTCAAAAAACGGTTTACATATTGAACAGGGTATAAGTTGGTATATAAGTCGAGAGAGATTTATGACTTTTTTAATAAACGGTTCAATAACTTGTCCTAGCTCTGTAAGTTAAACTTCCAAAAACTAATTAGGAGTTGCTTAAATATTAAATTAAAAACATACCGTTTTAATTCACCCTCTTATTTCGTTTGTCAAAAACAGCTGATCGATAGACAGTATTCAAACAAAGTTTTCAAACAACTGAAAATTGGTTAACGCCACGTTAAGTTTTAGTTAGGTACTTGAAAAACTGGACTTAATTATTCTTAGTTGAAACTTGAAATATATTTAATTGTATATGCCAGAACTTATTGCAATGGTTGCTTATTAAAGTAATATTCTCATTTTGAAACACATTAAGGGATAATGGCTGCTATTAAATGTGCCTTGTTTATTTACTTGAACAATTTAATATTTAATTATTAACATAATATTACGGGGGTCAATGACAAGTTTTGATCTTGAATACTACATTATATTTCAATGAACTTTAGAACTTCGATTTCAAAGTAAAAGAGAGCGAAGTTTTTAATCTACTTCTTTTGTCGTTGGGCTAAAAATACTCTTTTATTATCTAAAGCCAACATGGCCGGCTTTACAACGTGTGCAGTAGGTACTTATGATGTTGGAGCTCGAGGCAGAGGCAGCTAAGTGCGCAGCCTTCTCTACGATAAATGAGACCAATATTAAACAAGACACCGGCTGTTTGTACTAAGGAGTGCAGGCTATACGAGAGATTACGACATATTGCGTTTATGGGTGCTGTAAGTATGTAAGAACACTGGTAAGGATAATTACTGATATTATACTGTAAGGATAATTCCTATCTACAGGATACGTTTTTAACCAGTGCGTAAACAATAACCATGAACATTTGAATTTTTTTGTGGAATATTAAAAAAAATTTGCTCTGCCATGCATTTTGATCGCACTCTTTTCTATGAAAGAGCAGATATATTTTTTGATAATATACGAAAACTTTCTACGCTAAGGGTTCTAGAATCATGTGTTGAATTCATGGTTACAGTTTGCACACTGGTCCTGTATAAGGATATTGCTATAGGCAATTAAATACCTAACAGTAGAAATAGCTGCCTCTAAAGAGCGAAAATAATAAACGAGATGACTAATTCGAGACCAAGCCGAAAAACATCGTTCGTTCCGTTTCATAAATAAATCTGACACTGATCTCGGTAATTAACTCATCCTTTTCCAGTAAAAAAATGAAGAATATTTTATGAGAACGTAACTTGGCTTCCCCTTCCATCCTAATTACTTTGTCATTTTTTTCACTTTCCACCTAAAACAGGCCGGTCGGCATAATGACAACGTTGGCAACCCAAACTGCCACCCCAGTTCGTGATAACAATTGGCAAATTTTAAGCCCCCAGGGTGTTATGTTGCAATAATGGTACTATTCAAAATATCAAGATAACAGCTTGAAACTCAATGAAAAAACAAATGACTTTCAACATTAATTGTTGGCTTTCATAATGTGACTCCATTGTATACTGTTTCATGGTTTCTATATTAATAATAAAGCTGAAGAGTTTGTTTGTTTGAACGCGCTAATCTCTGGAACTAACAGTCGGATTTGAAAATTTTTGTTATTTATTGCCCAATTCGTGAAGAAGGCTGTAGGTAGGTTAATTAACATAACGCTAGGACACTTACGAGCCAAGCAAAAAAAAGTAAGAAAGAACGCTAAGCGAAATCGTAGTAATAGTATCTACGGGCAGGCGATGCGATGCGACGCGTTGAGTCGGGGGACAAGGAATGTCACGCGGACAGAAGCGATTTATTTATATACCTTTGTTTAATGTTATTAAGTTATTATATTATTATTAAATTCAATAGGTACCATTACTACTTAAATTGGTTCACAATGTCCGTCATATATTGATCGGCCCCAGTCAGAGGGGTAATTCTCGTAATTTTAAGATCGTTCATAGTCTGAACTCAGCCTCAATCTGTCAAAAGTGCCTCTAATTCCCCTACATTTTGACAAATTTTTGACATTTGTTTGTCGCCGAGATGAGTCTGCGACTAGATTTTGAACGTTTTAAATTACGAGAATTGGCCTTCTGATCAGTGGCATGTAAGCTCCGTTAACTTGGTTTATCACATTAGAACGTCAAGTAGAAACAGATTCCGGTTACCATTGAACTTACACGATTAAGCTGCTGCAAATTACCCATTTAATCACTCTTGTAGTAAGTCATTACTTCATTAGACACGCTACTAACTAGTACAGTTCTACTAGAGATGGTCTTAGTTTCTACACGCTCGAGTCGGGACCATTTTAGACTATATATTTGAGTAGATAACGGTAATTAAGTGGTGGCTAATCTGTTTCTATCCGAGAACAAGTGGATAAATCTTTTGTCGTATGTGTTATGATTATTTATTTATAAACATGGTCAAATTAAATTAGCTACCGAAACTCCGCAGACGCTATGGGTATCCATATCTTAATAGGATGAAATAAAAAAATCTAAAATTATATATATAATTATAGGTTTTTTTGAACCGCTCGTTTTCTTTTGTTCTTTCGTATTGAGCTCCCTACAGTCAGTGAAGTATAAATATAAAAAAAAAACTGATATTTCAAGCGACACAACACTAACTGTGGTGGATGATGCCACAAAGAAAATCATCAAATTAATAATTTTTTTGTTTAATCACATTAAGATATCGATACCCAACACGTTTGCGGAGTTTCGTTAGCTAATTTAATTTCACCCTGTGTATTAGTAGGATTATGTTTTTTTAGATAGGTAAATATGTATTAGATGGGTAAGTATGTATTTCACTGTTTCAGACTCAGACCCACTCTATTAAATCCCTGCCTGTATCAACGGAAATTACAGTCATTATGGTATGTTTGAAAACTACGTGTATTTCCAAATACCTTTTGAAAGGGACGGATGGGACATGGATGGAACTGTTTGAGTCTGTTTGCTTGGCATTTTAACCCTTCTCAAACTGAACCAACTAAATATGTAAGCTATCATAGTCGGTATACGTCACAATGTAACGCCCCACGCTCGTACGGTTATAAAATTATCGCGGCCGTATTTTTCGCGCACTGGATTTTCAACTCTCGGTGTTGAGCCAAGCGTTGAGAATCCAACAGAGCGCATCCCAGTGCTTCTAAAAAAAAAACACACTGTTGGATTTTCAACTCTCGGCGCTGAGTAGCGCGTTGAAAATCCAGTGCGCGAATCAAAATCGCCGCGGGAAAACGTGCCCATGCAAACCTAGGCTAATAGTCAAGTTAAAAGTTAGTGGCTTCCGCATAGGAAGCCACTAAGGTGCTCCAAAAAGTTGAAAGGTCGCGAAAATACAACGAGGCAATTCACACTGAGCCTTATCTTCTATTGTGCAAAAACCAGACTTCGGCCCTCCATTATCATGTATTTGTCGTTGCAGATAACTCCCACAGAGAGGTAAATACCTGTCCCATTTACATATCAGTCCGGAAAAATTGCCATCGAGGTTATAAATATGATGTGCTTCATAAAAAGGTTGGGGATCGGGGAAGTTAAAATAGGTTATTTAATTAGTTTCAGGGGTCAACGGTGGCCGTGTTCGGAAAAGAGTATAAAATTCCCTATGTTCGAGAGCAATATAAGGGTAAATAAGATCATATCAGAAGGACACAAGGATGGGCGGAACACCTTCCCTCGCAATCAATCACATATTTTGCTTGTTTTAGGAACACACTGTCATTTTTGAGAACCTTTATATATTTGCTAACTTTTGCCCGCGACTTCGTCTCTGTGAAATTACTTGTTCACTCGACCGCATTGCCTGATAGGCTCTCTAAGGGTCCTAGCGTAATGTTAAGTAGCCTCATGAATTTGGCTCTGAAACCCGACTGGTAGGTACGAGTAGGTCTAGAAATTGGTGGGTCCAAATGAACAAACAAACCAAATCTTCAGCTTTATTATAAGTACAGATAGATAGAAGATATGGTATCTTTGCTGAGTCACTACTTCTTTCCGTAATGTTTTCACCGTATAAAAAAAAAACAATTTAGAAAAAAGTTCTCCGCCCGGAGCGAGGAGCATAATACCTAAGGCTTAGGTTACATTATCTTGGCTCTTTAGTTAACTGAATTATCTTACCCGTGGGGTATATAATGATGGGCGTGGGCCTCTTGTTGTTGGCGTTGGGCTTGGGCACTGGTGGGCCAACATTGTTGGCGGTGGTGGTGGTGGCCGGCGCTGGCGTGCTGTTGGCGAAGCGCTCCAGCAGTCGCAGCGGCGGCGATGTCGATGCTCGCGTCATCCTCACACCTGCATGTGGAAAGGATAACGTCTTAGGGCCTGTTTCATAGTCTTCATGTATGCACTCAACTCATTCAACAAATTAACAAAAAATAAAACGTTTTGTATTAAAGTTTTTTTTTTACACTTTTTAGTTGTTTCTACATAAATTCATAAACCTTCACTTGCTAAGTAAATAACAGTGACAGGAAGTTATTATAATAACATCAACATACACTAAGTGGATAAAATACGTATTTTTGAAGCTAACTGTAAAACCACTCATCAGAACTTGACCATGGACTACCCTATAAGTATACCCTTAAAACAGAAGAAGATTTTTTTCAAATCGGTTAATAAATATCGGAGTTCTGAGATAACAAACATAAAATAAAAATAAAACCGAATTTCGAACCTCCTCCTTTTTTTGAAGTCTGTGAAAAATGGAACAGATTTCCCACTAATCGGAAAGTATCCGAAGGTAGTGAAACAGGTGATTAGGTGATTAGGCTTTTATTTAAACCTGCGTAGGACACAATTATATTTTTTATTGGTAACGGTTTCATAAATTAAGGATGGCTCGAAATAAACACGTGAATTTAGCCGAAGTTCAGAATTGCGCTGAGGTCGTAAGTCGCATCGTTCGCGGTTCAAGTTGCGACCCTATTGATATATGTACGAGTATGTAGGTAAGTATAGACTTCTTTTGAACTTGAATCCAGTCGAGTAATCTTACAACAACCACGCGAGCAAAACCTCAAACATTAGGGCGTTTATTTATAAACGGTGATTAAAGTTAAGTGACGTTAACATGTCAAAAATGTATGGTTAAACAGTCGCTAATCACTACTTAATTTTAAGCAAAGTTTATGAATAAAGGGGTTATAAACAAGTCTGAGTTTAGTTTTCATGTTTATGCATATTTTACGGTGTACCAGCTGTTACGAGGCGCAGGCTGTAAGAGTCATTTGATGGAGATGAATCAGGTGTCGTTAACCTGGGGTCGGGTTAACCCCCCGAGTTCTATGTAGGCATTAAATGTAAAGTAATGAATACTTGTACTTTAACTAAATACATCACGAGGCAGCAGGTACACTGCTAGGGGATGATTTGGCACTCGAATGACGTTGACAAGGGGGGCTTAAAATATATTAAAAAAACAAGATGGCGGAACTGAACTAAAAACAAACGGAACTACAGTCCATTCACAGCTTGAAAGAAAGAAAGAAAAAGCATTTATTTGCGGCAAACATGACGCATAAAAAAGAACATAAACACAAAAAAAAAATAACAAGTTGGGGGTAAACATGCGTCACATTCACGCAAAACGGCCATCGATCAGCATAATGCTAAGACCCTATATGAGATAGAGCCCCAGCGCTGGTTTTCAGCAGCAGCCGGCGTTGACGTGATGACGTTAACCAGTGCAGCATGCAATTATACATAAATAAATAAAAACAACAATCAAAACAAGAAATAAAATAAACCATTGCAACAGATGAGAGAGCTTGGTTTCCTCTGACAGCTGCAACCTTACTGTAACGAGAATAATGATCACAATGATTTTGACAGACAAGTCAGTGGCAGCAACCCAACAGCGACTTAATTAGAATGAGAATAAAGATCACTGTGATTTGGACAGTGATGCAAAATCAGAGGTAAAAAAACGTCATGAGAAAAAATTTTTTTTTTGCAAATCCTATATGCCGGAGGCATGACCGAGCACACATGAAAAAAAATATATATATAAACATCCAAATTGAGAATCTCCTTCTTTTTTGAAGTCGGTTAGTAACGGAACGGACTGTAACGCCAGTTCCGTTTTTTGCCACGCGTAAAAAGAAACTTGCAGCGCTACAGATTCGGAATGTAGAGTAGATCTATAGCGAGTTACATTCCTGCTTTTGTCGATAAAACCGCTTCAATGATAAAAGAGGATGGAATGAAACGTAACGAAAAAGGTTGAGTATCGCTGAACACTTGAGGTGTTCGTAGCAATTCGTAGCTCGTGCTCGTTGCTTCGTACTTCAATATTCTCTGGATTCTCGTGTTGCCAATCTGTTCTTTATTGTAACACGTACATAATAGTATTATATTGTATGTTACAAAAGGAAATACAATCCTCTACGAGTATGTACCTATTGTTCGTTTGTATTGCATGGTTTTTAATATCGCGTAGGACTCTCTGTGCCCAAGTTAAGTTATTGTTTAGCTTTTCATAGGTTTGGAGTGTAGGCTCACCTTTATTTGTCTTTATCAGTCAAGGCAAAGCAAGTTAAGTTAGCTAAAGTTTTCTCACATACATTTTACTTATAAGTTTTATGATTTCCTTTTTTTATCCTTAAAAACTGTCCATAATACCTTTATTAGTAAAATAGTCACCATCATCTCATCTGCCTAGCCTTTTCCCAACTTTGTTGGGGTCGGCTTCCAGTCTAACCGGATGCAGCTGAGTACCAGTATTTTACATGGTGCGACTGCCTATCTGACCTCCACAACCCAGTTACTGGGTAATACGAAACCCCTTGGTAAGCCTGGTTGTCAGACTTTCGGGCTTCTGACGACCCGTAACGACTGTCAAAGACGTCAGTGACGTGTGTCGTTTATTAGTAAAATTGTGTCAATAATTTAATTTGAAATTATGAGATTGGTTAAAAATGTTATATTTTAATTAAATGTTTATCTTTGCATCCCCAAGTTTACCTTCGCCTTGGCGAGCGTCAATCAATTCTATTTTAATATCAAATATTGAATCAGAATTGTCAATTTGATTTCTTTATTATTGTTGGTCGCCGAATCCGAACAGTGGTTTGGAAATTTATTTGTTTCTCGGCGTTTGGGAATAATAATAACTCTTGATTTATTTATTTATACGGAGTTACATTTCAATGGGTGGTCTCCCCAATAATTTGGGAGAAAACGCTGTAAATCTACATATTATAAATTAAAGTCGCTTTTCGTGTGACCGTGTGTTCTTGCCGCGGTTTCAAACGCCGACCTCATCTAGTTTTTAAATATGATTGACGTGTAAAAGTGTTTGTACAAACCTACTTACAAAATAAAAATCATTTATCATTTAAAATAAAAATCATTTATCATTTATCTTCTAAACTACGCAACGGATTTTGATGTTGTTTTCACAATCTTTTACAGGATTTATTCCATAAGGTTTATGTGTATAATACATTAACATTAAACTTATAAACCACAAAGAAATCTCGATGTTCTGTCAAGTCGTAAAAACCGTGCGAAGCAGGGCCGGCGAGATAATTGCGTAACAATGTATCTATCAGTAGCAATGGGTTTCATTTTGACAGTTCAACCACATTCATTGCGTTATTTACGTTGTTGAGCAGACACATTTTTAGAACATATGAAGCAATGTCCTTCAAAATGATTCAGATTGGGACTGATAGTGTGTTACGCAATTAGGGTACGGGTCGCTAGTTTTATAATAAATGCCTTAAAATTAAATGCTTAATTAATTAAATGCCTTTAATCGATTAAGGAAGACTAGGTGAATGTTGATTAATCGTTGTAATAATTACAACAGACGAACCTGATGATCTTTTGGGAAATCTCTGATATATTTCCCAAAAACTAAACGGTACACAAAGTTGCAGTTTCTCACACTGTACGCATTTAGGCCTAACTATAGCTAGGTATATTAAAATAAAACCGGTTGAAACTTCACTGAAATGTACACCTACGAATACTAAAAACTCGGATTCTTTTGTACAAATTCCATGTGAGAGTATATAGCCGGCGGAACATAGCAAAACGTAGTCACTAGACGTCTATTGAAAAAGTTTGTCAGTTCCCCTCACAAGATTAATTTGGTTTCAAACGTGAAAGTTTGATGGTTCTGACGGTTATATATAGGTGATATTGATTGCAGATAGACTTTAATTTAACTACTATATAAAGATAAATCAGTTGGGTAAAGTTGGAACTATTATTTTATTGATTCTGGCACATTACCCATTATTTTGTATACATATAAAGAAAAAAAGAGAAAGAAAGAAAATATGTTTATTTGCGCTAAACAAGACGCAGAGGAAGAACACATACACAAAAAAGAACAAGTTAGGGGAAAATATGCGTCACAACCTCGTAAAACGGCCATCGCTCAGTATAATGCTAAGATCCTATGCGAGACAGAGGTCAGGCGCTGGTGACAGTGGTGTATATAGTCTATTACATAATTCCCATAAAGACCAATCCACCCATAAGATCAAGTTTACCTTTTTATATTAACAGACTAAATCTCTACATAACCAATAAACAAATCTTAGAGAAGTTTGGTGACCATTTATTTACCTAATGCAATGATATAAGCTCATACTTTTACTTGTACAGTGTGAAAGGTGTCATGAACTTCCGATGCGTAAAACAAAGCTTTAAAATTGCTTAACATTTTCGTTTCACTCGTGTACACGTGTAGTCATGCAGTCGTGTTCATTTAGGTACATCTTTACATCTGAACATAGAACGTAGGTGTATGAAAATCCGTTGCTTATCATATCGTGACAGCAGCCTGTAAACAAACAGACCGTCAGTGCCACGATTATCTTATTTGAGACACGCGCGTTTCTACTGAACATCTTGCCTGAAGTTTTGTTCACAATTACCATACGAAGTTAATTGACACATGAGATTTAGTTTAACAAAGTGTATGTGGAGCATAGAATTTGGAATAGGTATACGTTATACAATGTGGAGACAACTATACGACAATAAATGAAAACACTGGCAATACTAAAGCATCGAAATAAATAAAATGATTTTTTCAAACAAACTAAATAGTAGCCCACTATGGTTTGTGCCAATCTTTGACTAGCTATATTGACAAAACTATTGGATATAAGTATTTGATTGAATTTTCGTATGCAGACTGGAAACATCCTTCTTTTTTTTTTTTTTTTTAAACGTTGCCGCACACTAGGAATTTCTCCTGTGTCGTGGGTGCGTTTACAAACATTTAAACTCACATACACAACCAGCCAGACTTGGAACAACTACCTGTAGGCCATACAAATATTTGTTGCATGCGGGAATGGAACCCGCGACACGCAGCGCAGCAGTCAATCGCTTAACCACTGCGCCAACAGTGCCGTATAAGATTAGCCATTAGATATAGGCTGTTTAATTTATTGTCGTCTCCAGCTTATATGTAGCAAAAAACATAACATAGGTCTAGATACCTAGATAAGTCAAGATGACTTATCTAGGTATCTAGACCTATGTTATGTATTTAATGTTTTGTCTTCTATGATGGATTTTGATACCAATGATAAATTAGTTTTAATGATTGATATGATTTGCTAATATTAACGGCATCAACTTACTGGCTTAGGGGTTTTTTTAAAATACCTTATTTGCCCTAGTCAATAGAACATCAAACGAGGGTTGGATTAAACCAAAACATAACATCACGCCTTGTTTCCCCGAAGGGTTGCGCAGAGGTGTACCTGTAATACACCCACATGTCGCCAGTTATGTTTAAGTTCCATGTAATAGAGAGCAACCTAATTGACATTAACCGAACAAAACCAAACACGCGGGATTAGCCCAGTTGTGAAAAAAAATTACATTAAATAGAGCATAAGAAACATCGAGAACTTCAAACGTTTCAATTTGGTTTTAAAATAAATTTTGCTTTCATTGCGGAACCGGGTTTGATGTAGGCAATTAAATAAAAAACAAACATTTACCCATTTGAATGAGTAAAAAGTAATAAATCTTAATGACAGGCGAGAAAAAACCGTTTCATGTAATTAATCAAATAAAACAAATTATAATTTCAGGCTTGAAAATCTTTCTAAGCACACAATTAAACCTAGTATAATTTACGAAGACGTTATCGGAATTTTCAATTCTGCGTGATTACCAATTTTAATCAGAACCGTTGATACAATCTAACTAATTAATTATACTAATCAAAAAGTGAATTTATTTTTCACCGTCGACCGCCCGGAGTAAGTTCAATTGTACCATTATTAGTGGAAATTAGCAGCAACGTGAATGTAAATCAAGTTCTCTTTATTCCAGCTGGTCCATTACTACCCAGCCTGGCAACAGTTTCCGCCCTTTACCGTTCTACTCTCTTGATGAGGAGTAATGGACTTTTTCTATTTAAGAGGATTCCGAAGAAGATTAACCATAAATCAAAGAGTAGGTTTTACTCAGAATAAGTAAAACCTACTCTTTGGTTTTATAGTTAATCTTCTAACAGTATTGATCCCGTTTTAAGGGTAATTTCTAAAACAATTTGTCCAGAAATAACTTATGTTTAATCTTATTAGTTAGAGCAATCACATTTACAATCGATACGATGGAAAGCTTTTAGGAAAGCGATTTCCAAACTTATGCTTTAGAAGGAACTCTTAATTAGATTTGATTCCATCAAAATTCTCGTCATATAATTTTACCAAAATAGCGCCTTGTGTTAAACACGGGCACGTAATTGAAATGCTTTAGTGTTCCGAAGTAAGTGAGCTGCTAGGTGGTACACATGGCGGTCTGCACTCACCGATGCAGCGCGTTGTTATGCACTTATCGAAGTCATCCTCGCTACACGCATCGCTGACACTTCAAAAACTTGTTTTAGATAACTTTTAAATCATATGTTCGAGAATTGTCTTGATCATCGGTGTTCGTATATGTTTCGTGTTGGTACGGTTTACGCGGAGTGGTATCGGGAGCGTGCGACAAGCGGCCGGCCCGGAGCTCTCCCGCCGTTACACTGGAAACCCGAGCCCGACTGAAACCGAAACATTAGTGAGTCGGTGCATTTCGTCCGACGACCCGGTTCGCAGCACTTCACTAACGCCGCCGATTCCAGACAATCCCTTTTGAATCAAACAGAACTTATCTAACGGAAACTCATCGCCTGAATGGGTAAAAGCTTTGTCCGGAAGGGTTGGTTGTTCATTATGTATAAAAGGATAGATAATTAATACGCTCGACAAGATTATGTACCTGCTGTACATTTTCAGGAACTGAGAAATGGGCTTTCAGTAATAATTTATTACGTGCTTTACGTTAAAAAATAGTAATTCATTACGTTTGAGGGCCAGTTATAAAATAAATGTAGTGTATAATTTATCAGTCTACTTTCAAGCATCCTTCTATTTAATTGTCAAAGTTGAACATTTAATCATTGTTCACGGTACAAGAGAGGATAATAATTTGGTATAATAATTCAGTAGAGTTTCATTTTTAACGGCCATTATGGTCATTTTTCTTCCTTGTCTCGAGACCAGTTGAGTACAACAAACAATTCCGTACAGACAGTCATAAAACATAATGGAATTTTACCACAATTATAACTTTATTTTATTTTTCACTTCGCTTTTTGTAATGTTAGGCTCCACCAAGCCTTTTCGTTTTCCTTACCTACTTATAATCCTACTTATATCCTAATCATTTGTATAAATAAATGGCTCCTAATTTTGTATAGCTTTAGTAAACTAATTCGTTTAATACGAGTATAAGCAATTATGACTACTTTTGCCCTCACTTTTTAACGGTACGGTTCACCAGCACTTTGCTTAAAGTCTTTTACTTAATTAGAGTACGTAATATAGTTATTTTGTAATGTTAATTTTATATTTGCTGAAAAATGTCGCTAACGAGTTTAATTTTCATTAACTTTCAAGTTCCCCAGGCTCTGACGAAATATTAAGTAAATAGAAGTAATTAATTTCTATTACTTAATTTTGAAAGTAACTGCTTGCCAAGTAACTTTACTTCCATGTGATTTTAATTAGAACGATATTCAGAAACTTTACTATACTTATTTAATTGTTTGTCGTCTAATATTTACAATATTATCACACTAATATTATAAACACGAACGTTTGTATGGATGGATGGATGGATGTTTGTTATTCTTTTACGCAAAAACTACTGAATGGATTTAGATAAAATTTGGCACACAGATGGTTTATAAACAGGATTACCATATGGGATAGTTCTTATCCCGAAATTTCCACGGGATCGAAACTTATGAGGAGAAAACCACGGGGCGCAGCTAGTTATTAATAAAAAGTTAACATCATCTCATTGCTTTCGCAGCGGCGCGGCGAGCAAAAGGTCTACGCGGTAGGTCTACGAGATGGTCTACGTCTCTTTGACCTATAGGGTAGACCTTTTTGTCTGATTTCTAAAACTAGATAAGTGTTCTTCTTTAAGCTTTCTATTGTACATTTAGACACATTTAATAAGCAGCCTGGAGTTAGGTATGATAGGTAGATGGTCAAAAAAATTAAATAAAAAATTAATATTAAAAAAAAACCCCGACACAAAGTGATAATATAAATAGTATGAATGTAAAAAGACTAAAACAATTTAAAAAACCTATTGAAAAAATAGCCACAAATAGAACAAAAAAGGTATAAACGTAAACCCTATAAAAAGAAAAAAATAACCTAAAAAATTATGACCCTACGTAAGTGCGCATGAATTTTTTTGATTCAATGTTGTCCCGTCGGGGGACCGCTCTAATTATTAGCCTAACGTCCTGTTAAAGTTTAAAATACTAGCGGTCCCCTGACGGGACAACAAAAAGAACAAAGTCAAAATCGGTTCATCCGTCCGGGAGCTACGATGCCACAGACAGACACACACACACACACAGTCACGTCAAACTTATAACACCCTGTCGTTTTTGCGTCGGGGGTTAAAAAAAGTAAAGGTAATAATAATGTAGTAAAAATGTACTAAAAGATAAATAAAAATCATTTTACAGGCACTTTTGAATTGACAAAAATAAAAAATCGGTCAGTTAGTCAGAAAGTTGAAGCTACATAGTTACCCATTCCAAAACGTAGATCTCTATGGAGAAGAACGGGCAAGAAACTCCAAGAAACTCCACTTTCCTCATCAATCTAGGGCATTGATCAGACAAAAAAATAATTTTCAAGTTTTTAGTTTTCATTTCGTTAGTTAATATTCCTCATTCCCTTTCAATATACTGTACAATATTCTACTAGGCAAGCCCTATCATTTGATACCCATATTGAGGGAGTTGTGAAAAAATATGTAGTCCACCATTTTGTGGCGGCGGCCCTCTTGGACCGATTTTTATCAAACTTAGCTAAGAACACTCCCGACAAATTCACCTTTCAAACAAAAAAAAAACAAAATCAAAATCATTTCATACGTTCGGGAACTACGATGCCACAGACAGACATAGACACACACACACACACACACAGACACGTCAAACTTATAACACCCCGGCGTTTTTGCGTCGGGGGTTAAAAATGAACCCTATTAAGTAGAACATAATATACTTAGGTATTCAAGCGCTCAATCAGCCGTATCAAAGATACGGGTCCCCCAAGCTACAGGCTGCCTACGCGACACGTGGAAGCAAACATTTTCTAAATATTATCCCAAACCTCAAATTCTTATTGAGAAGATGTCCGTAATGAATGAATACCTAATGAAAATATGAAAATTAAAGTAATTTGTTTATGGCTTACAAAAGCTTCAAGTTACAAATTCTCAAACTCTGCATGCTCTGCTCTCTACATTCTGCATTCGTTTGGTAAAATAAAACAAAATGTTACATAACCGAGTTAGGATGCTCCAATTTTCGAGTTAAAGTAAAATTTACAAAGAAATCTGAACCAATCCACGTCCAGTGTGCTCCCAAATTTCGAGCTCGCTACGTTCGCTCTTCAATGAAAACTTAACCCTACCTACGAGTACCTATCCGAGTCAGGATGCTCACATTTTCTAGCTCACTCTACTCGCTCTGACATTCAAAATCAAAAGTCATTTATTCAAATTAGGCTGAGAATCAGCACTTTTCGAACATCAAAATTACAAAACACAGTCCCCCAAAAACGCCCACCCTTCACCACTTCCCAGTGCTATCGCTGGGAAGAAGTGGCGCAACAAACTCCCCAGCAGCACAGCTGTCTGTTCAGTTAGTAAATACTTGATACTTGATTTTGTACAATAATAGGTGTTAAGTAATTAACATTACAAGGCATTAAATTATTTGCCATAATTATGTCAGCTAGCCACGCCAATATACCAACAAATATAATAAAAACTATACGTACTCAAGCTAAAAAATAATTAATTAAAATTAAAATGTAAATAAAAACTTACTACCTAAATAAAAGGCTCCAGGCATAAAGGGCGTGACAGCTTACATAAATATTTATGCATTGCTGGGTTCTGGTCACATAGCTGTCACTTGAAGTCACAGATGATAAACTAGGACCATCGAAGTAAAAATAAATAAGTTATTGTTATTAGTTATAATAACTAATAACAATAACCTGTCAGTAAGCTAATTCTGTAGAAAGAACATGAACATTGTCTTGAGTTAATTAGGGCGACCAACTATTCTTATGGTGTAAGTAGTCGTTGATGAAATAGTACGCCTTTGAACAAAGGGTGGATTTTATTTGAGCTTTAAACGCGTTAAAAGGCAAGTCTAGCAAAGAAGAGGGTATCTTGTTATAAAAGGTTATACCAAGCCCAACAAATGGGTTATGAACCTTATGAAGGAGGGAGAAAGCGGGCACGTAGTTTGTCCTTATTTCTAGTGTTAACACTGTGTATATCACTGTTTTTAGTGTACAAGTGTAAATTTTGCCTAATATATAAGATGTTGGTGAAGATCAATTGTGATGCAACCGTGAGAATACCAATATCTTTAAAAAAATCTCTTAGAGAAACTCTGCCGCCTAGCTGGTTTTGATTGCTCGGACAGCTTGTTTTTGAAGGACAAATTTTGTATATCAGCGGCTTTGCCCCACAGCAGAATACCGTAGGACATAACGCTGTGAAAATAACTAAAATAGACTAAACGAGCTGTATCAGCGTCAGTGTATTGTCAGTGTATTCTCTTATTAAAGTTACAATGACAGCATAACCTTCCAACTCAGGATGCTATTTTATTTATTACCAGCTGTGCCCGCGACTTCGTCCGTGTGCATGTCGGAAAACAAATTGAATTTCATGGGTTTTTTTTTTTTGCGTGAAAACATACTTATTTTTCTAAAATAAAAGTAACATAAGTTACTCCTTATAACATCAGCTATCGGCCAGTGAAAATCCTATCAATATCGGTCCAGCCGTTTTGGAGATTAGCCGGAATAAACATAGTTTTTTTGTTATAATTAAGTACCGTATATACGAGTACTTTCATATGCATTTAGTAAAAAACAGTTATTTTAACATTAAAAACAGACACTTTAATTTTATTTATTTGTAGATGCATATTTGTATATAGAAGATAATAACACATGTTTTACTCTTTTCCATGCTTTTGAGCTTCATTGCAGTCGTGTAAAAAGGAGCCCCAACATATATTGATACAGATATACCCTTTACGACTGCGCCATTGAGGCCTCAATATATTATAGCAATACAAAAGAGCAATCCTTTAAGGAATACCGACATGATTGTGTTATCACCATACATCACACGAGTAATCCGGACCGAGCCTGTCATCTGCTCTGCCGTGAGATGAGCACAATTTCGAAACACGATCCGACACCCCCTGGGGATGAAACTATAAGAAAGCTTTTATGCCGTGTATGATGCGAACAAACCCTTGAAGATAACGTAAGTGTTCTTCAGATAGAATGACAAAGTGTATCTGTTAAGCTGACTATTACTATTGTACTGAACAATACGGTAAAGACGTTAAAAATAGTATAATCAGCCTATAATGTTCCCACTGCTGGGACACAAGCCTCCTCTCAGTGAGAGGGAGTGGGCTGTA
Organism: Apamea epomidion; assembly: GCA_947507525.1. Taxonomy (NCBI): domain Eukaryota; kingdom Metazoa; phylum Arthropoda; class Insecta; order Lepidoptera; family Noctuidae; genus Apamea; species Apamea epomidion. Next base: position 14,529,116 of record OX382226.1, read on the forward strand.
ATCTACCACGCAGGCCCAGGCAGGTCTTCGATTTTTCGGTTATAGGACATGTCGGTTTCCTCACGATGTTTTCCTTCACCGATAGATAGATCGTTGTTTTGTGTTTCTGTCACTCTGCATACCTCTATGACATTCTCTTCGGTCGATGTGTCATAAAGAATGCACATGTTCTGTGGGCCTAGCATGAACGCGCGGAGTAAGCATAACGTAACTTAGAACAATTTTCAAAATTGGACTTTATTCATATCTACAGCGTGCTGCTTTAATGGTGACATGAATTTAGTAAATTTACACGTGTGTTTAATACGATTTCGCGTTTTCGTTTTATGCACATATTTTAACTTCATTAAACGTTATTATTTATGTATTTATTTACAATTTTCTAACATAACATCGAGGAGCAACCTGTACTTAAAGAACTGTAGCGCAGGGGTTATTTGCCGTGGTCACGGATCATAACATCGCATCAATGAAACTAAAACGAGTAACTTTCAAAGAGTAGGCGAATTGAAGGAACGAGAGAGAGCCCTATGTCGGCGAGGGGCGCAGGTGGTAGTTTTTAAATTACGATTTATTTTATGTTGTTATAATTTCTATGATTTCAGGCCATTAGCCCTACCCGTATGTTAAATTAATGTCGCCATTGTAGCGGCACGTTGTATGTGTGATACTAACTGTGCTTGTTTCAAAAATCCATACAAACATGGTATAGGATAGTTGTATTTTCGATGAGAAAAATCGCTCGAATTTACGTTACGATTAGGTCGCGTCTCCGTGCTAGTCCCTCTGAATCTACATTTTCAGTGGCATAGTTTACGTTCACGTGTAGTTTACTATCTAAAAATAGTTTACCTCATTACGATTTGTGTCGTAAGGTCGTAACTCATAAGCGTCGAACCGATCGATTGCAGCGTAAATCATATCAGAGGGGCAATTCTTGTAATTTTAAGAACGTTCACATTCTGGTCTCAGACTCAATCTGTCAAAAATACCTCTAATTTCCCAACATTTTTGACAAGTTTTTGAAATTGGATTGTCGCAGAGATGAGATTGCGACTAGATTTTGAACGTTTTTAATTACGGGAATTGGCCTTCTGATGGCGACACACATCTATAAATAGGGGTACTGCAGTATACCTCTACTTAATCACACGGTTGATTACGGATAAGACTTGTGAATTAGAAAGGTACTAGCTTCTTGTTCCCCGACCCGCTCCGTCGCATCGCTACGCCTGCTCGGGCTATTGCTTTGTTTTCGTTTAGCGTTCTTGCTGACTTTATTTCTTTTTGTTTGTCTCCAAAGGGTCCTACCGTGATGTTAAATAACCTTCCTCAAGAATTGGGCTATAAATGCAAAAAAGATTTTTCAAATCCAACTGGTAGTTCCAGAGCGTTCAAACCAACAAAATCTTCAGCTTTATTATTACGGATAAGACCTGTGAAAAAGAAGGTATTAATAGTGATTTAAACGGACCTAAGGGCTAAGAAAACGATAAGATGGAACTTCTTTGTTGCTTTTTCTTATGTAGTCAAAAGAATACTTTTTCTATTTTTAGGGTTCCGTACCTCAAAAGAAAAAACGGAACCCTTATAGGATCAATTCGTTGTCAAGACCCTTTTACTCAGCAACGCGTAAAGTTATCAATTTGAAATTAATATCAAATACTGGCTGTAATCCCTTGAAGCAGTGATAAAATCAAACTTCTAAGTCAACGCAATCAAAAGTTACGGGTGTTTATGTTCCAGAATCAAAATTTATAGGGTACTTCCTGTTGACCTAGAATCATGAAATTTAGCAAGAAGCAGTGGCATGTAACACAAGTAAAGGGAAAAATCGACTAAAATTATTTAGGTATACTTACATTAGTTTAAGAACTTATTATTAAGGTTAAATAAAAAAGGTTTACCTATTATTTATTGCTTTTCAGTTTTTTCGGCGACTTAATTTTTTTGTTAAAATGTTTTTATTTTATAATTTTTTGTGGCTATAATCTACTAATTGTTTGCCAAAGGGCAGGCATATGTGGCACTGAGTAGAGTAATCATACACAACTCAGTATTCAAATATGTGAGTGAACAATAAATCACCCCTATTTTTCCACCCTTAGGGTTGGTTTTTTTCCAAATTTATATGGGACCAACTTTATACCCTTTCCAATAAAAAAAAAAGAATGATCAAAATTGGATTACTCTGTAAAAAGTTATGCGTGCTCATAAATAAAAAAATATATATATACGCGTCGACTTGAGAATCTCCTCCGTTTTTTTCGTCGGTTAAAAAATCTGAAACGTCATCCGACTCGCACTTGACCGGTTTTTGTTGAAAGCAATGGTCTTCAATATTTTTCGACTTCTTATTTTGAAGACAACGTCGGCTGTTGTGTTGCTATTGAAAAGCTGCCATTATAGTTTGTTTGTCTGTAATTACTTCTTAAAGCTTTTGATCTGAAAATATCGTAGCTAAAAACAAATGGAACCACATAATTCACTAGTGTTTTTTAATAGGAAATCGTTTTCAACGCTCGTAAATATTACTGTAGCTCCTGCGATTAACTGCCAAAAATATCAGTCAGAATTCCTTAAGTAAATATGTAACATCTCATGGTGGCATATTTATTACATGGAAGAATTTTGCACACGGTACGTTGAATACATGTCCGTTGACGAGACCCAACGTTCACGAACGAGTGTGGTGATACTTTTACAGTCGAAACCAATCCGGGCGGCCCACTGAATGTCTGAATACCTTTACAAATTTCAAGAGAGAATACTAGCTCCAGGTTTTGCTACCATCCAGTATTTGATAAAAATAAGAACGTAATTGTATTTATGTTACATGTTCCAACAAAAACTCGTTGAGAGGTGAAGCTTGTTTTACATAAAAACATATTTACACACGTTCTATTAAAAATCCAGCGAGTGTTGTTTTTAGTTACTTTTTGAATCTGGCTTGGCGTTTGTGAGTTTTAATTGGATTTTTGTGTTTACAGTTTAAGAATCTATCGGGATAATAAATCTAGTTGGGGAGTGAGTAAATATTTTTATCAAATTCTGTGACAACGGTCGCAACTTATGAGTTGTAGATCGTAGGTTCGAACCCTGGCAGGTGCTTTACTTCGTGTGTAATGATTTCATCACCACTGCTCTCAAAACGGAGAAGGAAGACATTGTAAGGAAACCGGCATATCCTAGAGCCAAAAATTCGAAGACATGTGACATCTACCAACCTGCACTGGGCCCACGTGGTGGATTACGGCCCACTCTCGCATAGACGAGGCCTGTGTCCCAGCAATGGGAACATCATAGGCAGATTATGCTGTGACCGAATGCAGAGGAGGTAGAGTTGGATACGAGTATTACAAAAGTTAAAGTTGTCAAAGAACCGTTGACGTGTGAATCGACCCTTTCACATGACTGACTTCACCGGCTGTAGCTTAACAGTCCCTGCAAACGCCAGGAGATTTTAACTCCAGCCGCGTATTAGCGGTAATTTTAAGCTGAAAACTATTTCAGTAGTTCATGCTTCAACATTGTTTCCAGTTATTGTGTGGTTGTATATTCAGACTAGGCCAAAGACTTTATTTCTATATATATTATACTTAAATATTAAAGGCGCTTTTCGTGCCTGTCTGTGTTACCGCGTTGTTTTTTAATCTAATGCAACGGATTTTGATGCGGTGTTCACCATCATTTAGAGAATTTATTCATCATCATCTACCTAACCTTTTCCCAACTATGTATGTTGGGTTCGGCTTCCATAACCCAGTTACTGGGTAATACGATACTGGTAGGACTGGTTGTCAGACTTTCGGGCTTCTGACTACCCGTAACGACTGTCAAAAATCCACGAATGACAGCCGTGACCAACGGTTTAACGTGGTTTCCGAGGCACGGAGGGGTCTCGGTATGTAAAGATGGTTACCCATCCAAAGACCGACCGCGGCAAGCGTAGCTTAACCTGATCGATCGACCTGCGCGGCTGTTATTATTCATAAAAAATGTAATGTTCTGTAAATTCGTAAAAACCATGCGAAACAGGGGCGGGTCGCTAGTATATTTATAATTCGAAGGAGAATTTTCCTTTTCAATGGTTTTCTAATTGAGTAGGAAAAATATTTCGTAATGGTAAGGAATGAATTAACATCAAAATATAAATAAACTTAATAAGGAAGCCTATTTTCGTTTATGGTACGTGTACTCGTTATATAATTGCTTGTGGCGTAGCAGTCATCCGGCTATTTTAGCTGGGGAAAATAGGTACACTGCGTCTCTTATAGAATGATTTATATAAAGAGAACAACTGTTCATGTTAAAGCAGTACCTAATGACTTGTTTGGACAGTTTTGTTTATTTATTTTATTTAGTATGTAAACATTGTCTCATTGACACAAGTAGTCAGGTAGCTGCTGTCACTAATGTCATCTGTCAGTCACCTCAAATGGCGGGAGCGGTTGATATAATCAACTTAAATACGAAATCAACACGATTCTTCAGGTAGCAATAAAGTCTTTTGTAACCAGCGGGGTAATTAATTAACACACTACAGTAGGAATGGCTTTCATTTTGACAGTTTGACAACATTGATTGCGTTATTTACGTTGTTATGCAAACAAATTTGTCGAACATATGAAGCAATGGATTAGCAATATCCTTCAAAATGATTCAGTTTGTGATTGATAGTGTGTTACAGTGATTGATATTTATCGTTTGTAGAAAGTCGTGTAACATGCGACTGAAGGACTAGAATACCCGTGGAAAGGTTTGGGACCACTGACACGTGTACATACAAAGGGATTTATTGCATTAGTTCGGCTCTCTCACCACACCAATGTTTAACGCCCTAAGCTTGTCCAATTGGGACATTCCTTGTCTGACGTTTTTAATGTATAAATTGTTAACGATAGGCATTTGAAGGGCATAATACTTATATGTATAAAGAAACTGTTTACTTTCTTCACGATTTTGAGGTGCCTGAGCAGCACATACCTATAGGTGTAGGTATACGTAAAAAATGTTTTCTATCTTAGCTTGTTCATTTTATATATTGAAAAATACTAATACATCAACAGTATTTGTAAAACTTTTTTAATGTAGGTACCTAACATTCTGGTTAGTTCTTTGTTAATTAGCTCTAGTTTATCAATGTTTCATACCATATGTACATTTGGGATTAATTTACGAAAAACAACTTCATTAATTATATTTTTTTAATTAAAAGAGTTATCAATACATTTCACTGTATAGTAACACTTGGAATTAATTAAATGGATCGTGCTAGGATGACATAATTCTAAAAAAAGTAACTAAAGCTAACTATTAATTAGGTTAATTTCATAAATAAATAACGTTAAAGTACCAACGACGACAGAATAATGAATTCTTAAATAAGATAATGATAAAAATGAGTTATTTTCTGAAAAAGTTATGATTAGTAAATTACAAAAGTACAGGCCAATTTACCTACAAAAATAAGAAAAAGGCATTTCACGTCGTAAAAAATAAGCATTAAAAAGAAAACACAAATGGCTTTTCTTATTACGTTCTCGGCTTCCGGCCAGTCATATAATATCAATTTAAATGACCAAATAGGTTGAATGTATAAAAGCAAAAGAGTCTTTTTATTTTAAGACTAGCTGATCCGACAGACGTTGTCATGCCCACAATTCCTATAGAAAAAAGGGCGTTCAGATTTTCCCGAAATTGAAAATATTACAGTATTTTTCCATAAATATATAATTCTAAAGCGATGCGCTTACCAACGAACAGCATTTTATTATTATTTATATAGATAGCTTTTTTTAATGGCATCTCGCAGTTCAACCTAGGAGGTTGTCATCTGCTTAACCGGACTTGAATCATCATTCTCCTGCCCGTAGGTATCCCAATGTATTCGTGGTCGGCGCAACATGTCTTTTTCTTCCATACTCCTCGATTAGCCACCATCTCGACAGTCACCCCCTTTCTAACAATATCATCATTCACACAGTCCATCCATCGTTTCTTTGGTCTTCCCTTACTCTTATAGCCATCGACATTCATACTCAAAACTTTCCTCACGACATTTTCCTCATTCCTCCGTAACACATGCCCATACCATGACAACTGGTTTCTACACAAGTTTTCAGTTACCGGTGCCGCTTTCAGACTTCCTCTTATATACAGGCTGATTTTTTAAAGACCAGCCAAATTTAAGGATGTGGTAGAGACCATCAAACTGAACAACTTTCTCCATGGGACAAATAGCGTAATCGCGAAAATTTTATCAACTGTCCCATAGAAAACTTCAATACCTACTCGACCTAAATGTATGGTACGGCTGAATTTTTATTCGCGATTACGATGTTGGTCCCATGGAGAAAGTTGTTCAGTTTGATGGTCTGTACCACATCCTTAAATTTGGCTGGTCTTTAAAAAATCAGCCTGTATACTCATTACTTATTCTATTCATTTGTGTAACACCACACATCCCTCTCAGCATTCTCATCTCAGCTGCATTCAATTGGCTTTCATTCATCCCTTTTGTGGCGCAACATTCTGATCCATATAAGACAGCAGGTCTAACCATGGTTTTGTATATCTTCGCCTTAAGTTTAAGGAGAATGCAGGAGTCGTAGATTGTTCCCGTAACCTCCCGCCATTTCATCCATCCAGTGTTAATAGGCTATTTTCCTAAAAAATATAATTAGTCCGTCAGTTAGATTATCAAAAAATATTGAAACCGTATTTTTTCTTTTGTCAATTATATAAAAAATTATGAAGATATCGCCTCTTAAAGTTCCGCGTGACGTCACTTGCTTGCGACATTTTTGCAAGCAAGTGACGTCACGAACTCGCACTTCCAAATTTTGACACGCTTTATCTTTGTAATTTTTTGTTTGATTGACAAAAGAATAAATATGTGTCCATTATTTTTCGATAATCTAACTGACGGACTAAACATAATTATTATTTTTTTACCCAGGCAACTACTCTATTCTGTCCTTAACCGTCCAATCTACTTCGCCATAGCTTTGCACGAGTGAACCGAGATACCGAAAGTAGGAGCAGACTGGGAGAAGCGCGCCATCAAACGCTATGGCTCTAGAACTGGAGAGGCCGCCGAAATCGCAGAACGTATGTTCAGTTTTGGTTCTGCTGATTTTCAAGCCAACAGGCTTGAAAATCAGCAGAACCTGGAGGATGTTTCCTCCAGCTTCTGTTGCCATTTCTCCAATCTGTTCTGGATCTCAGATCCATCTTCACCGACAAGAACAATGTCATCGGCAAACAGCATGCACCAGGGTGCCTCCTCCTGTATGTCCGCCGTCAGAGGGTCCATAATCAATAGGAAGAGGTAAGGACTTAAAGCCGATCCCTGGTGCAAGCCTACAGCCACACTGAACTCGTCGGTATTGCCAGCAGCCGATCGGACGTAGGTACGAGATCGACTGTACATAGCACGAATTAACTCTACATACTTCCCGGGCAAACCTTTCTCTTTCAAAGCCCACCACAGCACATCCCGAGGTACCCTATCATACGCTTTCTCCAGATCAATGAACATCATCTCTTGAAAATAAATAGTAATGATTGATTTACATAGGGTGGATAGGTACGATGACGGAAGAATGGATTCTTTTATGTGAAAAAAAAAAGTCTGAAAAGGTTTTATTTAGTATGCAATTATAAAAGTGAAAGCCAATTTATCTTAAAAGAACATTAAAATATAAGTTTTAGGAAAAGGAAGCAAATTAAATTCTATATTGTGAACCAAGTTTATAAATCTTAAGTGTAAAGGAAGCTAAAAATATAAGTTTTATAAGGTAGAGTGCTGGATAAGAGTCCACGTGTCAGGATTTTGTTCTAGGATAAAACATTGCGAGTTAAAAGTGAATTGCTTTCAGGAAATAGTGCTTTCTTAACTTAGTTGAGTTTGATAGAATTACTACAAGGATTTAGTTGCAATACGAATACGAACAATAGAACAAAACGTACGTACGAACGTACGTCGTATATTACGAATATCGTGGTGTGAAACCGAAGTAATTTGTCCTCGAAAAGTTACAATTCTACAACCAAGAACTAAAATGCTTCCTAGCAAAGCCGTTTTACTATTAAAGTAGGTCTGCGTTAAGAATCATGTTTCCTGCGAATATTTGAATTAGTGAACTAGTGCGTCCGGGTTGCTTCACGTCCACTTGACGCACGTATACGTCAAAAATGGCGCTAACTATCGTCAAACCAAAAAAAAATTGTTTCACAAAATTATGGCTTTGACGTACGTCAAATAATAACGATTACATAATTTTCGACGTACGTATGTTAGGTTAACCAAACGTTTGAAACAACCGGCCCTTAATGAGTTTCCGTAATTTCACAAACGTTTGTTTACCCAGTAACTTGGTAATAAAGCTTCAGTTTAATTTAGGTACGTGCATATTAGCTCCCAAGCGCTTAACATAGTAATTAATTTCACAGAGCAAGTATTGTTTATGTCTTGAAGTCACGTGTTTCTGTAACATGTGCGGTTTAATTTGTTCACTCAAGCGGTAAATCTTGACGGATAGCCGTTAATCTGATTATCTGACGTAAGTACCTATATCACCCATTTTTAACGGTTGACTTCTATACAAATATTGTATGGCTCAGCTAGACTATTTTCGGATTTATTTTATCGAAAGGATTAAAAGATTAAAACTTGGATTTTTACCAGCAAAATATCTATCTTTAGAATCCATTTTAAAACCCAAAATGTATGCTCTGAAGTCTGAAGAAAAAAGTTTTTACTAAGAAATTTATATAAAAGTAAAATCAAAAAAACCTTCAAAGAAACAATTATAAGGAATTTCAGCAAAACATTGTTTCAAGAAGTTTATGAAGTGTTAACTCTCTAACATCACAAATATTTTGTTTCATAAATGCTACCAGGCAATTAAAATAATTTGGCTTTTTGCTATTTTCATAAAGAAATTACTTTTAATTTATAAATTAATAATTTTTTCCTTTTATGAAGGGTAAGATACCTTTAATTTTTTTTTGAAATGTTTTTTGTAGCGTTAATTAGAAAGTCCTTGACATTCGTGGGTTGCTATTTATATTTTTCATTATCTGAAATAGAAGACAAACTTCCTCAAAGTTTTTTTTTGTTTTTTAAAACGTTGCCCCACGCTAGGAATTACTCCTGTATCGTGGGTGCGTTTACAAACATTTAAACTCACATGCACACACAGCCAGACCCGAAACAACTATATGTAGGCAATACAAATATACGTTCCGTGCGGGAATCGAACCCGCGATACGCAGCGCAGCAGTCAGCCACTGCGCCAACCGTGGCCAACTTTTCTTTCCCATTTACACTTTCAAGGTTTCTCTAAAAACACATTCTAAGATCCCGTATCCTTTTCATTGAGTTAAAGTAGTCTTGTTATCCCTCGGCCCTTCTTTCCCTCCATCTTCCAACGTATCTGTTTCACGTTCCTGGGTTCATCTCGACGTGATCATTTGACTATTAAGCGTCTGTTCCCAATTCCTCCGACAGAAGACGTATTTAAACATACGCGGTTCCATCTCGTTATTTCACGAGAGGCACACGAGCGTGACGGTACAATTTCCAAATGCTCGCACTTCGACACGCATTGTTTAAGTGTTTTCATCGATAGACAAATTCGTCGTGGTTTAATAATACCCATTGTATACGAGAATTATTGTATTGATGTAAACTATCAGTTTATTCGTGTACTACATGGTGAGTATTTGCAACTGCCGGTTGAGCACTGCAATCTTCAGGGAAATCATACTTTTCGCAGGTCGAAGTCTAGTAAGTGAGATGGATGCAACAGCCCATCTTCCTAACATAATCCATTACCTATGTGCATTCACTCATGCTAGCAAAAACGACACGGTCATCACTGCATTATACTTTCATGTCGTATTTACATAGTAACAGCCATATTTCCTCAACTCAGCGAAAACTTCTAACATTACGTGACCTACTATTACTGGCACATTTATTCGTTACCCTCCAAACAAACTGTGCAGTATACATGCATACCTGGTAAGTGGCAAGATGGCGCGTGAAAAAATCTTTTAATGGCGCCGATTCACCCCCGCTTCTACACGGAGAGGGTGTGCCTCTTATCAATTAATTTCTTCGCCAATCCTATTCTTAGTAAGGTAAGCGATTTACAAGATTAGTTAATCAGCATAATGGTGAGATTAAAATCACTGGCCCGTGGCATTAACTAGCAAGGGATATTAAAAATGATTATCTTCTTCTTCTCTTACCAGTTAATTTTCATCGTCATCGCATTGGCACGTCATCTACTGTTAATCATGGATCTTAACAGTAGATGACTCATACTGTTTTGTAATTCATGCTCAAGGCGAACTCTAATGCATGATACTGGACGGAGGTAATATATGAAATGGTGTGTCTCATAATGTCATCCAGTAATGTCTTCTCGCAATGCTTAAATAATTTAATTTAAAAAAGCCATCTGTCTACTTTATGGGTGCTAAAGTAGAGAGAGCGCCACATTGCTGCTCTAAGCTCTATTTCAATTAAGAAGGTTCAATTATAATAATAATAATGTTTATTTCTCACCACAATATTATACAATACATCATTTAAAATTTTATGATAATAACTTTAACATTGTGGGAGACTGGTGCCTGAGCTAAGCTGCAAGCCTGTGTTTCAGGACACCAGGACTCCACCTTTTACATAGAATTCAAATCAATCACGTGAATAACATTTGGTATTGTACAAAGTCGGTGAGGCCGAACATAATTATTGTTTAAAAATTAGAGTTAGTATGATTGTGTTTATGTATGTATGTATGTGGGCATATAAGTGAGTGTGTGTTGTGTATGAGAGTGTGATTATGTGTGTGTGTGTGTGTCATTGAGTGTGTGTGTGTGTGTGTGTCGGTGAGTGTGTGCTCGTGTATGGGTATTACATTTATATTATTACACTAAGGTTGCAAGTAGTTTTTCGGTGTCGTCATAATTTGTTTCTTGTAGGAAGGAAGTTATTTTCATTTTACACATGGTCTTATTAAGATTGACTATCGGTAGCATGGCATTAATTTTATTATAAAGAAACCCACCCAGATGGCAGAAGAAACGCTTGGAAAATTGGGTTGAAATGCGAATTTCAGGGCGATCTACGGGGCTATATCGTCTCTTACCTTGTGAAGCTAAAGGGTGGTATATTAGCAGTGAGTGTTGTTTAAGTATTACGCTTTTAATGAAAAGTTGGCGTACTGTCAGAACCTTCGCTTCTTTATATAGGAGTTCAGTGGAGTAACGGTAAGGTAAAAACAAGGACACCTTCAGTATGGCTCTTTGCGCTCTCTCCAAGACAAGGAGTGTAGACTTCGGAGCTCCACCCCACACATTGATACAGTAGGTTAACAAAGACTGAGCGAGAGCAAAGTATACTGATCTTTTTAACTTCGCATCTGCCACTTTCCTCAGAGTTTTAAAAATGTATATAAGCTTACGTAACCTAGTGTTAAGTGCATCAATGTGTTCCCGAAATCTAAGGGTGTCATCTATTAATATCCCTAGGTATTTAACAACATGGGTGCTACTTAGACATGGACAATTACATGCATTTTTTTCATGTGGAGATGGACAAGTGTGTGCTGTGATTGCATAAGGTGTTACTGGTGTGGGAGTGTTATAATTAGATTTTAGTGTGAATGATATGTAATTAGTTTTGTCAGCATTTAGTGTTAATTTGTTTTTTCGTAACCACTCTGATACAGTATTGAAACCCAGCTGAGCGTTTGAAAAGACCTCACCCCAAGTGTCGGCATTGAAGAGTAGGGCGGTATCGTCAGCAAATGTTATTATCCTCCCTCTGGGTAGTGTAAGCATACCCAGGTCGTTGATGTAAATGAGGAAGAGGGTTGGGCCAAGCACACTGCCCTGGGGCACGCCGTAAGAGACTGTTCGTTCCTCGCTAATGAACTCATTTATCTTAACGCACTGAGTACGCTCACTCAAGTAGTCTGCAAAGAGCTCTTGTTGGGCCCCTCTGATTCCCATGTTCTCCATTTTTCGGATAAGGATGGGCACAGAAACCGTGTCAAACGCCTTAGCAAGGTCCAGAAATATCCCTAGTACCTTTTTCCTACTGTCTAAATTAGTGACGATATAGTTGGTAAGATCATGTACTGCATCAGACGTGGACTTGCTAGATCTAAAGCCATATTGTGTAGGAGAAAGCAGATTTTGCTTTTCAAGGTAGTCCTTTAGTCTGTTATTCATGAGCCGCTCGAGTACCTTAGACATAGCTGGCAGTACTGCAATAGGCCTATAATTGTTGACACGGCGTCTGTCCCCATTCTTAAAGATCGGGTGTACGATGGATCTTTTAAAAACTTTGGGGAATCTGCCCGTTGAAAGAGCTAGGTTACATATGTAAGTCAGAGGTGGTATGATTAATGCTTTATACTTTTTAAGCAGGCCACTGGAAATTTTATCCCACCCCACCGCACAGTCATTACGAAGAGACATTAATAGTCTTTCAACTTCATCTTCATTCGTTGGTAATAGAACCATTGAATGCGAGTTAGTATTTACAAGTGAAATGGAAGAATCTGTTGGGCCCATAACTTTATCCGCAAGGTTTTTACCAATCTCAGCAAAAAAACTATTAACAGAGTTTACCGATAGCTCAGGAGTCGATGACAACCTTAACAAATCAGACGAAGTTTCTCTCTTGATGGTTCTGTGTGTTATGCTATTTATAGCTGACCAAAGTAGCTTAGAATTAGTTCCTGCCTTAGCTATTTCATTTTTTTCATATTGAGTTTTAATTTTCCTTAGCAATATGTTACAGAAGTTTCTGTATCTGTGGAAGGTAATTTTAAGGTCATGATTTTCTGGTGCCTTTTTTAGTTTTTTGTGCAGATTGTCTCTGTGTCGGACACAACGAAGAAGGCCTGGCGTTATCCATGCCTTCAGAATCTTTTTGCGATTAGGGACTTTGACAGTCTGTGAGTTAACGTCTACAATATTCTTAATTTTATTTACCAAAGCCTCAGCTGCAACATTAGGATCTCGTGTGCTATAAACTTCGTTAAAGTTGAGTTGCTTAATGTCAATATCTAACTGCTCATGATTGATTCGGATCATTGATTTTTTTACAACAGTTTTAGAAATTTTATTTGCAAGGAACAATATTACCGTTTCATGATCTGTTAGTGCCGAATGCGCTACGAATGTTGAAGCAGGCCGCTGTGTTTTTAAGGCGATATGGTCAAGACAGGCGTGCTGACGTGTAGGCAATGTGTGTGCCGGCAGTAGTCCGTGTGAGGCTAATAGATTTAAATATGTATGTTTGTTTAAATCTTGGCTTTGATCGTGGATATTAATGTTGATATCACCGCTAATGATTATATTTTTGTAGCGTGCTATATTTGTTAACGTGAGGTTTAATGAGTTTAAGAAATTAGTAATGTCTTTATAGCCTGGCGGTCGGTATATTGCTAGTAGTATAGTGTTATGATCAATTGATATTTGTAAACAGTTTGCATTTAGGAATGATGGCTCGTCAACGGTAACCTTAAGTTCTTTTCTGACATATACAGTAACACCTTCATTTTGGGTGAGATTGTTAGCGGTTAATTAGAAGGTTTTCTTCGGGATAGCCTCTCGCGGTGGCAGCCTTATTGATGGGTGTCGGGTATAGCGGTGTTCACGGTCTACAGACCTTATTGCGTTTTATTTGTTCAAGTGTTGTTAATTAAAAGTGCTTCTTACAACAGTAAAAGGTATGGTACAATTATTTCTCTGGACGAGCTCCATCATTGTTCTTGTTTGAAGGGTAAAAAAACCACGACTCCCGGCCACCGTAGGCGCGGGCCTGCGGGCGGAGAGCAATAGGTAGCTCACCGTCCGATCAGGACCAGGCCCGTGCCGGACGGCGCGTATGTGTTCCACGCGCGCCTCAAAGAGATGTCAGCATAAGTGACGGGGCCCGATAGGGCCGAAGTCTGCCGGGGTAGCGGGATCGTCCGAAAGGGTTACCGCTGCCCTGGAACATAAAGGGCTAAGGCAGGAACACGGGTGGGTTTTAGTCAGTAAGAGTCTGACACTCCCTTCCGCTCCACCCAGGGGTCATTTGATGATTTCCCATGCTCAAAAAAAAAAAAAAAAAGGTAAAGGAACCGTTCTAATTACCGGCCATATTATGAGATACTTAACCCCTCATACAAAGAAGCGGCCTGTATCCCAGCAGTGGGAACGTTATAGGCTGGTTATGCTTATGCTTATGAGATAAAGATTATTGCAGATGCCCAACATTCTTGTACGACGCCAAATAACATAAAACACAGATATAGGGGCGGTAATCCGAAACAAAATAGGCCTTTTATTGACATGGTTAGTCGCTGACTTGTGGCATTCAGTCGTGTGTTGAAGGCTGTTCGTAACATTTTGGCAAGTCATGCTCAGGGCAAAAGGTAAAGAAACTATTGATATTCAATTCCGCAATGCGTTTTCATTTCTAGAATCAATATTTTTGTCAATAAAACGTCGTGTAGCAAAGGTTGTTATGAATTGGCTAAAACTACGTCTACTGAATGTAATTTTAGTACATAATTACATAATATTAGGTACGCAGATACGTGCAATAAAGAACTTTAGTTGGCAAACGATTAACTGATTCTTTTAGGATATGATTGACAGGTTTTCCTCCGAGGACGTTGGTTCAGTCTCGATATTGGTGCTCGTTGTGGTCGCTATTACGATAAGGCAACAATAGATGATGAGCGATGTTTGGTCGGCTATAGACTGTGCATCGATGTGCTGCTGCACACACAATTAGTATAATGCCACCACATCTAAAGAGGATAAGTCTATTTTTGTAAGGTAACTAACTATTTACATTAGGTACGAAATTAAATGACTAACTAACTATATAAATAAATACAAAAACAAAGGGCACTTAGGCATCGTACTCGTTCGCATCGCTGTCATCTGAAAACGTGCCCATAAGACTGGCAGAATCTGATAAGTCTTAGTTAAAAATCTGAAGAGATATAAAGAAACATGAGGTACTTATTACCTTTGCTGATAGTGGAATAAGCGCCTTCAAAGTTGAAACTTTCATCTCGGCACTAAACGCCTTAAATCTCAACATTGATTAAATTAAGTATTGACAGGGTCTACTTTTCCCGCTCTTTTAAGGCTTCATTTACTTCCTTTTGTTCAATAAAGAAATTGTACAGATTCGTACTCCATATGTCGGGCTGTCGACAAGGAAGCTGTGACAATGGTTACTGTTATTCTGAAGATAAGTCTGTTCGAAGACAAACGGCGAGGGCTTGTGTTACAAAATCTCTCCATTAGGGTGCGATCGATATCTTGTTTGGGTGGATGGTGTTATCTGTTAAATGCACGATAGAACATACATACCTACATACAGATGATGCCTTGTACGGCTCAACTTGGAGTACCCATCGACCTAACTAACTACGTTACAAATCGTAGGTATCTATAGGTTCTTCTACACGAAATAGGGAAAGCTTTATTGAAAGCTAAAAGCTTAATTCCTTGATCAAAGTGCTTTGAGCTTTTTCTATCGTATGCAGATGAAAGGAAAAGTTTTCATGAAGAATAAACGTACTCGGTTCTTCCAGTCTCTTGACTAATTAGGTAGGTCAAGCTTTTTAGTTTTTCAAAGACTATGTAGTTATTATCGAAATATTCTTAAACAAGCCTTATATCGAAGCTGTAATTATAAACTTCAGCTTCAGATGCATCCGCATGAAGACGATTCGGATTACAGTGATTCGTTTTCACGAGAATTCACAGCGGGTGACGTAGGTACTTCATCAATCCACTGCAATCAATCAATGTTTGCATATCCTAAATGAACTCACCACTCAATTAACACGATTGCTACGGACGCGGCTAGCACGCGGCGGCTGCCGCAAAAAGAATAGTGAATACAGTGTACCGTTTTAATGGCACTCTTAAAACTCATTTGTGTTTGTGTAAAGAAGAAATGGGTCTCGGAAAATGGTTTTCTTTGAGCTATTCTTAGGAAAAATATTAAAAAATAGAGACGGTGGACTTCTGTGTAACTCTGGGAGCCGTTGAGAACAAAATAATTTGCTTTCATTGCGTTGTATGTTGCAAGACGTAAATTAAAAGTTGACTGAAAGAAAGGGGCTCATTATTGAATACACATTTTAAAGTTACAGTTATGGAAGATATACCAAATTCATGAAAGTTAGTTTTCAATGTTTTTTTTTTTCTGTAAAAACCTAAATCGGACTATTACAAACACTTTAAAACTAAACATAGCCAAATCAGTCCAGTCGTTCTCAAGTGAAGCGCTTACCAAAGCATTTGATTTTTATTTATGTAGGTATAGTAAAATGACAACATTTTTCGGTAAAAATATGACATCGCTACGCTCGTTTAAAGTTGTACCGGGAATTTTTTCGGTAAAAATATGACATCGCTACGCTCGTTTAAAGTTGTACCAGGAATTTTTTCGGTAAAAATATGACATCGCTACGCTCGTTTAAAGTTGTACCGGGAATTTTTTCGGTAAAAATATGACATAGCTACGCTCGTTTAAAGTTGTACCGGGAATTTTTTCGGTAAAAGTATGACATCGCTACGCTCGTTTAAAGTTGTACCGGGATTTTTTTCGGTAAAAATATGGAATCGCTACGCTCGTTTAAAGTTGTACCGGGAATTTTTTTGCAATAGTTTCTATGATAAGAGTTTAAAAGTACTCAGGCATGTTACTAAAGCGAACTTCTGTAACAAGAATGCACGATATTAAAATTGTGTTCTATGCCTACTCCTTTGTTCTATACAAAAGCTTTGTAATAAGAAGACGTCGACGTATGCTTGGTGCTCAGGTGTGCGGGTAACAACTGTTTGATATATTAGAAATCTTCACGTGTGACCTGTGAACCGTTTGACAGTAAATCAATGTTCTCGAACCTAGACCTCAAAATAGATATTATATTGTTGAACGTTCCCTTTAACCATTTCAACGTCAACTTGCAATACTATTTTTTTCGTATTATATACTTGTATATAATGGTATATAGTATATATTAGTGTTAATTGGTTTTTGTACAATATTTTAAATTTCAATAGTATATATACCAACAATGTTAATAATCAACCTTTGATATAATCTGCAACCGGTAGGCAATAGGAATAGTGCTAAAACAGTTTGTGAATAAAATATTGCTTTGCTAAATAATTTTGTGTACATAATTTTAGAACAGTGAGAACATTGTGCAAAAGTATATAGTACTTAATTGTGAATACTTGCAATATATTCTGATAAAATCATGTCAAAAAAAAAAAATACCACAATAACGTCCTTTTCATAATATAACTATTTATTGTCAAAAATACCCTCTAATGGGGATGGAAGCTATCAATACAGTATTCACTCTCGGCGGTGTTGTGAAGTTGACACTTATCGATGTCCAATTTCATTTCCCCTTTGCCTCTCGTGTTCGGCTTGAAACGAATTTCGTGTATATTCAAACACTATTTCTTGGATGTTTGTTGGAATGAACCATTCTAGCTGAATAAAAATACCTTTTGGGTAAAATATGACCGATTCCTTGGTTTTGCTGTTTGTGAAAAGTTTATGTAGGTAGGTTGTAGTGTCCGAATGTGATCAAAACACTTGAATCCTAGAAGCGCATACTCTGTGTTAAATGGTAGACCCCCGATGTTCGTTAGAGTGAAGTACGCTAACTAAGTATACGGTTGATCGGCCATAGCTGTCATGGGTCGTCTATGTTTTGTTGTTTGTTTGCAGCTATCGAACAACTTTAGTATCATATTTTCCTGTTCTAAATTCTTACTCCTTAAAGCTGGTAGCGTCTCAGTGAGTAATTAGACCCTTAGTACCCTTACTCTTAGGTCTACTGTATTTGATGAAGAAGGAAGGAGTTTAAATATCATCTCATTTTCTGTCTTATAAATATTGCCAGTGCCAGAATTAGTTGCGTGACGACCGAGGTCTTCACCAAAATCTTTCTCTTCGTAACTAGCCTTGTAGGTAGACGTTTTATGGAACTTGGCAGTTGTTCTCATAATGGATTAGGTAATAAAACTGCTCTCACAAAATGGCCTGTCTCATAATATATTTAGTCAATGTTCAATAATAACTTTATACTGTATTGAGTCCGTAAATATTATTTGCAATTCTCTCAAGTTCGAGCTAGTTAGTGGTTTTTGTCAATTTATAATTTTCTGCTAAGATAAAAATCGAAGGCGTTGTTATTATATTGCAGGCAGATAGGAAATTGTATTGGATATGTCTCCATGCATAGCAATTGAGGAGTATTTTTCGATATTCTATCGAGTATGTCGCAGAATTGGTTGTGGGCACTAACGCGCTGATTAGAGTGCCTCGGAGAGGATGGGACAAAGACAATGTTTTTTTTTATCTCGCAAAAAGAGCTGTTAGTTCTGTAGGACAAGTAAAATAAAGTGTTTTCAGTTTTCTTAAAAAGGAATACGTTTATTCATGGTGTTTAGTACAAAAATCGAACTTATCACTAAATAAACTAATGATAATACATTGTTGTTGCAGGTACGTTCTTTTATTTTATGTTCGTGGAATGAACTTAACTTTGCCACCATTCTTGGGCCCCAAAATAACACTGTAAGGATCAGATTCCAGATGCTTTGGTCCATCAGGTGCGAATCTGTACTTCATAATCATCTGAGCGATTGCTGTACGTATTTGCATCATTCCGTAGCGTTTACCTGAAGATTAAAAAAAATAGCTCAGATTATGCCTTCTTACTAGTTCAAGTCTAAAATAATAGGTAATTGAGTCGGTGAGTATTGAATCGGGTTTATAATAGGTAATTGACTTCACAATGCAACATGTATTTTTGTTGCACTTTTCCAGATAAATTATTTATTTATTTAAAACAGCCAAAGGTCACATTAGTCCCACAATGACATTGTGTGATCGCCCTCTTGTTTACAGGGTCAACAAATGATTCGATTGCAGTAGCTACATACCGATGCAGAACCTCGGTCCTTCACCAAACGGCAAGAACGTGAAGTCGTGGTTATCGCTGTCGGTGGAGTTGATGAACCTCTCAGGACGCCACTCTTCAGGCTCAGGGTACGACTCCTCGTTGTAGTGGATGGCCACTACGTTCACGAACACCGGCGTGCCGGCTTCCACCGTCAGCCCGTCGGTCAGCTGGTATGCCTTGTTGCACATCCTGTCCAAGTGCGGCACTGGAGGATACTTCCGCAATGTTTCTGGAACATTAATTTACATTAACATTCCACTCAATAAAATCTACAGATAATAAAATCTGTCTTAGTTTCCGGTACGCACCATGCATACACGCAGTAACATATTTAACTTTCAACAAATCGTCGTACTCCAGAACGTCTTTACCGCTTTCTTTTAACGCCTCGCTGACTTCCTTATAAAGTTTTTCCTGGAAGAAATAGCTCCTTTGTATTACACGGTAAATATTAGTAAGAAACTGTAGCAACGGTTTGTGGAGATAAGGAAACGTGACATTTTATATTTCGACTTTGGGAAGAGAGAGGGAAAGCAAAAGAATCGTGTCTGAGAAATAAAAGCACAATGGGAAGTTGGGGTTGAATGCGAGTCATTTATTAAATGCATTGCTATTTTTTGTAAATAAGAGTCGAGGGTTTAAGCTGAAAACCAGCGCCGCCAGGACATGAGCATAATATTACTTACAGTTTTGTGTGTGTAGTTACTAGTATTAGCTGTAATACCGGAGACAATAAAAGATATTATATTACATTCTAAATGACATGTAATCCTCTATAGCCCAACATTGACCCTCCATAATGAATGTTTGTAACTCGTATTGTTGACCAGATAATTTAATGACCAATCATTTAGCTAAAGATGTTTTGATACCTGATCGTCGGGGTGGTATGCTAACTCGTGGAGCAAATAGGTTAATGTTGTGGATGACGTTTCGATAGCTCCCAATATGAATACAGCCGCCTGGGCCATCATTAGGTTATCAGCTAATTCTGAAAGATAAGAAGGTATAGCGATAAAATTGAAATTAAGAATGTGCTATCCCATTGAAGTATCAATTTGATTGATCATATTATTTGTTAGAGTGTGAGTTGTTATTTGTGTCATTTTGACTTGTGTTTTGTGTAACACTTTTTGCCGACTGATATTAAAGTTAGGTTAGGTTTTACTGTTTTTCCCTTACTTAACGTTTTGCTGCTTTATTTTTGAATTATCTTTAGTAGTGACATATCGTACATATATTCCCAGAAGAGAACTTACGTGAGTCGGATCCAGCAGGTAGTTTCAAGTTCGCCTTTAACTTCAACAAATGATTAACGAGATCCTTGTCACTAGCCTGGCCAGTTCTCTCTCGTTCGGTGGTAACTTCCGTGAACAACTTTTTTATGTATTCGGTTGCAGGTTGCGAGAAGAACTTCAATCTGAAAATTATCTGCTTTTAATACAACTGCTTCCTACAGCTATAATTTTGTTGAGATAAAAATTTGAAGTTATTATTTTTCATTTAATGTTATTTTGTTGTAGATAATTATTGTTAAGTAGTCACAAAACACAAACAATTCAGTAGGCAGATGCGTTTCTTCAATAAGCCAATACACTATCTGCCTCTCTCTCACATACGCTGTTTAATTAGCAATTATTATCATTCAGCCCATTAAAAAAACAATACGAAATAGTAAAATACCTGAGAACTTCAGCAATAGCGGGGAGGAAGAAGATCATGGTGAACTCGAAGCCTCGCCAGAAGGTCCACTTGACCATGTGGCGAGTGATGAACCAAAGGGGCGAGGTCAACTCCTTCAGCGCACTCACTCGAATCCCGAACACAGTGTACGCCACCGTGTCAGAGGTGTACATTGAGAACAGTTTCTGAAAACGCACAGATGAAATTAGACGTAATTTGCGTCGCTCAAAATCAGTTCTGCTAGACTTTGTGATGCTAGGTAGTGTTACTCAAACCGTTACGGAATGTAACGAAAGTTTAACGACCCACTTTGAGGAGGGAATTACGCGGGTTGCTTTCCTAAATACTCTTTTAAATAAAATAAAAAAAAAACAATTCTAAATTAAGAAAAAATGGACAAGTGGTATGGAGAAACTCTCAAGGTATTATTTCTAGACTTGGGTACAAAAATGTACTTTCTACTTTCATTTTCAAATAATTTCATTTTGAAACGAAAGGTTTCCTAAAAATAATTATCAAATGGAACAGATGTAGTGTGAGTAATAGGAAGTATGAGCGAGCGATGTTTTGTGCCCTGTCCAGGAATCGATAACCAATATCATTTCCTTTTTAGTTGGCTGTTACAGATAGGTACGTCTTCGTGAAACTTCTTTTTTTAAACTTTAACAACGGACATCCCGTTCTGTATTTAATATTTCTGATATCGTAGTCACTTTAGGACATAACGTCGAAATTGTAATGACTTTTAATGTATAGGAGCATACATATAGATGGATGGATTTTTATCAGTAAATTCATAATTGAAGAAATTAAGATTTATTTATTTATTTTATGAGCCAGTAAAGACCCTTGGTTAATATTGGGACTCCTAATTAATTACTGTTATTCATAACATCACGCCTGTAATCGCCGAAGGGTTAGGCAGAGGTGTACTTAATAGTACACCCATATTTTGCCAGTTATGTTAAGTTCCATGTAATAGGGGCGAGCCTTTTGCCACTAACCGGACACAAATTCAGACTCCGGTCACTCACTATCAGGAATAAAAGTCCTCCAGACCGTATTTCGGCCATGGCGGCCAATCTCAATGGAGACTAGCCTTATATAGATATACTTATGTAATATTATAGTGCACAAGCGTGTGGGCAGACACAGGTGCACACTCTCTTCAGTAACATGCATAGATCTCATGTAAACTAAAACTGAAAGCAAACCTGCCGCTCAGTTAGTTCAGTAGAAATTCATATTTGTAGTAGTAGTTTCTGAGTTTGTTTCGGCCTTTCTTCTCAGACTAGTCAGATAGGAAACGCGACCTCATCTAGTTTTAAAATATGATTGACGTGTAAAAGTTTTGGAACAAACCTACTTACAAAATAAAATCATTTATTTATCATTTATCATAGTATTCGTAAGTGATGGTAAAACGCGATATATGTAGGTAGTTATGAAACATTGAGAAGTGCGAGACACAAAACGCAACTAAGAGGCTTTATATGTAGAACTGTAAAGTATAAATCAAGTGTGTTTGGGATGGGAATAAAAATTTATAACAAACTCCCAATTTGTGTTAAAAACATCCCGTCCTTGAATATTTTCAAGGTCAGGCTTAAAGAGTTTCTTTTAAGTAAAGCTTACTATTCAATTAATGAATTTCTGAATGACCGAGCTATTAACTAAATATGTATGATATAATGTAATTATAAAACAGCTAAATTGACTGTTTAATTGTATTATTATGACTAATTACTGTATAATTATAAATTAAGATTATGAATCCAAAACGAATTTGACCATATTAAAGTACAAAGTGTTCATGACGTAATTTATTTTAATTGAAATTGACATGTGAATAATATTGTAACCAGTCATGTATTTTATATTCATTGAAATTGACATCTAATTATTGTAGCCGGCTTAATTTATTTTATTTTTAAAGGAAAATGACATGTATATATTGTAGTTAATGTAATTATGACCAGTGATGTATTTAATTTAATTTAATTTTAATTATTATTATTTTTTAAACATTGTACACCCCATGGGTATGTTACAGAGACATTATAACAAATAATTATAAGAACTAACCATACACCTGTAACAAGCAATAAATGAATTTGAATTTGATGATTCTAAGTTTGTTACCATGTACTAGGTTCATTCAACACAAATAGTAGCGGACAGTTCTTGATCCGAAATAGCAAAGTCTATTCTGCACAAGTTGTAACTACATACAAAAGTTATTATTACGGGAGTTGGCTTATGTAATGATGTCTGCGTGCTACAAGGCTGATCATAATTATTTATTTATTTTACTATTACAAACGCCAGCACAACAAGCTGCGACAATCTGTCAAATTTCTTTAATAGATTTTCAACTTTATCGCTAAAGCATTAAGGTTCAAGGTTGATTGGGAAAATTTGACAGTTTCGGGTAGCTTGGCCTGTTGGCGTCTGTACACACATATAGCACTTAGGCTTCGTAGCAAAGGATAACCAGTTTTAAAACAGGTAGGAGTGGTATTTTCTTACACGTAAAGATAATTATAATATAATTAATGTGCATCAAAATTATACAATATTTTCCTACAGTCGATTGTATAATCTGAGACAAACTGAAAAGTCTGTTTAATTGTTAGTTTAAACGCGTTTAATCTCTGGAAGTAGCAATTGGATTTGAAAAATTCTTTTCGCGTTTAATAGTCCGATTCTTGAGGAAGGCTACAGGCTCATAACATCACGCTAGAACTCTTAGAAGCCGACCAAAAAAAGAAATAACAAAGAACAAACTCACGCGCTCGGAGTCGCGGGTAGAAGCTAGTCATCAATATTATTCCACTTTTATCTTCGCGAGAGGTGCTTAAAGTTTTTATTCCACTTACATCAACGGTTTTTGTGAGCCTCGTGAAATATTGATAGTAATTAAGGAAAATGTTTGATAACGGTGATATTCGTATTTTCTCAGGCCGCCGCCGCGCCGTACCAAACGACTATAGTGCTATTTTTTTGAGGTTGTCGCTAATGTAGTAGGTACCTAAGAACATTTTAAATATCATCATCATCATCATCATCATCTGATGCTATTTAAAATGTTCTTAAGAACATTTGTAAAAAGAGGTAAAAGAGGCTTAGGTACAGCCACAGGTGTAAAAAGAGTCTGAACGAAGCTGAGAGTTTGTATATGTACTAGTTTAAGGTAATTTCGGTACCTACGCGTCTGTAAGGAAAACACGTCATCATTATTATATCATTATACAGGCTGATTTTTTAAAGACCAGCCAAATTTAAGGATGTGGTACAGACCATCAAACTGAACAACTTTCTCCATGGGACAAATAGCGTAATCGCGAAAATTTTATCAACTGTCCCATAGAAAACTTCAATACCTACTCGACCTAAATGTATGGGACGGCTGAATTTTTATTCGCGATTACGATGTTGGTCCCATGGAGAAAGTTGTTCAGTTTGATGGTCTGTACAACATCCTTAAATTTGGCTGGTCGTTAAAAAATCAGCCTGTATATTATAAATTGGAACTTTATTATATTATATTATTTTTTAACTTTATTATATTATTATAAATTGGGATAAGGACTCCTGTCCTTTTCCCAATTTATTTTGGATCGGCGCATGTCTTTTGCTTCCATACTTCTCTATTAGTCGTCATCTCAGTAGGCACTCCCTTTCTAGCCATACGAGTATCAATCTTTACACAATCCATTCATCGTTTCTTTGATCTTCGCCTATTCGTATTGCCTTCTACATTCATGCTCAAAACTTGCGTTGTAATACCTTTTGAAAGAAATGGCTTTGAAGAACGCCATCTCGGTCGCTCACGGGTCATCATCTGCCTAGCTTTTTCCCAACTATGTCAGGATCAACTTCCAGTCTAACCAGATGCAGATGAATACCAGTATTTTACATGGAGCGCCTGCCTATCTGACCTCTACAACCCAGTTACTGGATAATACGATACCCCTTGGTAAGACTGTTTGTCAGACTTTCGGGCTTCTAACGACCCTTAACGACTGTCAAAGATCCACACACAGCCGGGACCAACAGCTTAACGTGCTTTCCGCGACACGGAGGGGTCTTGGTATGTGAAGATGGTCACCCATCCAAAAACAAACCGCGACAAGTGTTGCTTAACCTGATCGATCGACTTGTGCGGCTGTTATTACTTAGCCACAAGGCCCTGTAAGAAGGAACAGGGTGCAATTACCTTAAGATCGACAGGCTCTTTGTTATCAATGTAGTCCTTCTGTATCCTGTGCACAAGTTCGGTAGAGTTGATGTTCATCAGTTCAGTGATGCCCCTCAGGCGCATGCTGGTAAACATTGGAGAGATCTCGTTCCTCATCTGCATCCACATTGGACTCTGAAAACATATTCTTTTCGTTATAGGTACAAAGTTACAAAAAGGTTCTTTACAGGAGGGCTGTGAACATTGGCAATTTGTATGGGTTTTTGACACCATACCTAATATAACAATACTTATCGCATGCTTAATGGAACACTGACCCATTAGTAGATAGGTCAGATGTGATTTCCGTTTTTTTTTTACTCAGATCTCACCAATAGTTAATCATAGACGTTCAAAATACAAGCATTCTTGCCATCAGTTCTATTTTTATGCATCAACAAGTAGGTTAAGTCCTCATAGCAAGATCTCCTTTTGCGATTTCCCAAAAATCGTCTTTTTTGAGTTAAGTCAGTATTCCATTAAGCATGCGTTATGTATTCCCCAAAGATCTCTGCCTACCCCTAGGTCCACCTAGGGGTAGGCAGAGATCTTTGGGGAATACAAAGGTATTCCAATACCTTACTGGACTCTAATCTAATCCTTGGTAAATAAAGTCATAATTTAATTATTAAAGATAAGATTAGTGTCCTGTAGTTAATAATAACATAATATGCAAATAGAGACGCTGGACGATAGACTCACGCGCCGATACTAAATCTTACATACATACAGATGCCACCAGCAGGTCACGCTACCCGAAACTGACAAATTTTCAACCTTGAACCTTAATACTTTAGCGATAAAGTTGAAAATCTATTAAAGAAATTTGTCAGATTGTAGTAGATTGATGTGCTGGTGTCTCTAATTACATCGTAATCTTTTTACTTGACACGTTAAAATACTGTTTATTTAACATTGGTAATGGCATAAATAAATGGTAGATAAGTTTTTTCACATTTTCAGAATGTTTAGTTACCGATTAAGACTGGTTTCTTTGACATGTTCTCAATGTAGAATTATAGCTCTGTTCTATAATCTGACAAACGATATTAGGTACCGCTGCCTTGGATAGGTCAGTCACATGTTAAAAATTGAAATATGGATTCCCCTCCCAGGTAGGAAGAGTTACCATTTCGAAATTTGAAAAGTTCTGACATTTGCAAAACGTTACTGACATTTTACTATTTTCAGTATTCATATAACATTTTTATTTTCTAAAAAAAAATCCCTAAACACGACAAGTCCGGAAAAATTACAAGGCTGGACGGAGGGCTAAAAAGCCGGACATGACCGGACAGATGGTAACCCTACTCAAAACATATTTGTACATACTTGTACGTCAGAAATACATAGCATAAATACATTTAAAGATCATAATTTAAAAGGCTTGTCTGTAACTAGTCATTAAAGCTATTATCATTACAAATGAATGCACTCTATTACCAATTACATAAACAAAGAATTTCAAAATTCAACGAAATTTTGGGTTCGATTGCATTTTCCAATAGACTGATATTAACATTTTGTTTAAAAGTGTAATATGTCTAGTTAGCCTCAAAATAAATTGGTAAATTTAGTGGAATTCTTCGATGAATGAAGGGCAGTCTTTCGGTATAGCTGAAGTATATTGCATGCAAAACACTAATTTGGGTGCAACGATCAAATTGCTTAAATTATGAGTACCGACATCCAAAACTGTAAAAAATTAACGTTAGGTATATGTAACTAGTGGTTAACTGGCAAATAACTCGGAAAATTATGTTAGATTGTAAAAAATGCTGATTGTTTGGTCGAGTTTGTAATATTATTGCTGTCGTAACAACAATCTTCCATGAAATTCGAAATACGCAACGTCACACTTGACTTTCATTCACTAATAAGATCAGGATTAACACTTGATAAACTAGTTTATCGTGAAATTATTATCTTGTACATACCTTTATCGTGAATAAATTCAATGAACCCAACGGGTCATCCTTCGCTCCTGCGTAACTGTATCTGTCTTGAAAACTATCACTGTCTTTCACTAGAACTTTCTTCGCAAGCTCCTTCGAATTGAGTATAAGGGTTGGTTTCCATGATAGAAACATTCCGAAATAATCACTCGTCTTGTACTTCTTGGCTAAGTCATAGAAGACGTCAAAGAAACTTCTCCTCATCAGGAACGAAAGGTTCCCGAAGAATATTACCGGTTCCTCGTAGGGAACGCCTCGTTGCTTCCAATACCCATATTTACTCCGGGAGAAAAGATAGAATATCGTTAAACAAGATATCACAAAAACAAGAAACAATTGAATGATAAGACCGAGCATATTGACGTCCGGTCTGTTCGCGAGTCCGAC
Source organism: Apamea epomidion (assembly GCA_947507525.1). Classification (NCBI taxonomy): domain Eukaryota; kingdom Metazoa; phylum Arthropoda; class Insecta; order Lepidoptera; family Noctuidae; genus Apamea; species Apamea epomidion. The sequence goes on from OX382226.1 coordinate 14,556,418, forward strand.
TTAGAATATCATTAAATGTCTTCTGGGATTTAGCTTAATATTTAATGAGTTTAAACCAGTATATTTGGGTATCTATAACGAGGTATTTTGTAGATAAAAATTATCAACCAATTACGTAGGTTTACTTATCGCTGTGTAATGGATCATTGCAGATGTCGTCGGTTCGAGTAGGGTTTATATAGCGTTTCGAAAATGCGTGACTACGCTACTAACGTGACTCGTAGCAGGGATGTTGCGGATGCAGATTTTTTGACATCCGCGGATACGGATGCGGATGCGGATTTTTAAAGGCTCACATAACACACATAAAAAAAAAATTATCTTATACATCTATATAAATAAAACAAAGTCGGGTTAGTTACATCCTTATAACTCAAGAACGGCTGGACCGATTTTTATGATTTTTGATTTATTGGACCTCCCCGCCCCTAATAGCAGAGTAACTATTAAAAGAAGGTTACTAGTCCTCTATTCACAAAAAAAAAATTAAGATAATTAATTTTGTATGGAACTACTTTTTTGATGATATCTCGAGAAAGGATTGACAGATTCAGTTTTTTTTTTAATTCAGCTAATAAGTTAACACAACATTTATTGATTCCGAGACGGTACGAAGGTCAGTTAGTAAAAGATAAATCTCGATGTTTTATCAAGTCATAAGTAACCGTCCGAATCAGGGGCGGTTCGCTAGTAAAAATTAAAGTAATACTAGATTCAAGTCAGGTCAGGGGGTTTTTTTGATCCCTTGTTTTGCATAGAACCAGACATTCACGGTCACCGTGAATGTGGTCCTTCACCTTCTCTCGGTATGTTTTTATTTTATCGATATTTTTGTATGTTTTATAAATTAATAACTTGATTAAATAAATAAATATCGACGACTTGAGCACTTCCTACTTTTTTTTGTCGATATTTGCCGATTGCCCCGACCGATCGACCCGATTCCCGACCTTTAAGAATAATGTAGGTATATTCGGAAACCAGACAGAAAAAAACCATACAAGATTACTAGTCATATTTAAAGAAAAAGGTTTATCACCTATAATGTTTATAACTCTCTCTATACTAATACGAGTAATAAAGCTGAAGAGTTTGTTCTTTTCTTTGGAACTAGTTGTCGTATTTGATTTTTTTAATGTGCATTTGATTGCCCAATTCTAGAGGAACGTTATAAGCTAACATCACTTTACGATCCTTAGGGACGGAGCAAAAAGAAACAGTCCGAAAGAATTCTAAGCGAAAACGATGTAATAATAATAATAATAACATAATAACCCACAGAAAGCTGCCATCTTAAACACCTGCAGAATAGTTAGGAAGTTCATGCAGTTAGAGGAAGAAAACACACCCTCGCCTTAAATACACACCACACGCTGCATTTACTTGGCTTTGGTCCGTAAATGTAGCAAAAACCAGCTTAAGCGATGAGAAAAAAAAAACCACACTCATAATAATAATAAGCGGTACTTCTGGACACGGCTCGCATTGTCAGGAAGTTCCTCTCTCTGGAGCCCTGACCGCCGGTAGCTTGGACCCTGTTCCCGATACCGGTGGGGTACAATTTTTTATATTTTTAAATGTTTTTATACTTTTTATATTCTAATATTTAAAAATATAATTGATATGTTTACTTTTAAATAAAGGAATAATAATAATAATAATTTTATTTCGGGTGGCATAGGCTAGTGAAGGCGGGCGCTATGTTGCGACGCGGTGGGTCGAAGTTTCACGCCGACAAAGTCACGGCCAGAAATTAGTTTATTATTGATGCTTAGTAGTTATTAGCTATTGTAGTAGTTATGTAAAATAAAGAAATATGTTCGTGGAAATACTTTTCCTAGACGAGCGAGAGCAAGCGCAGACTGAAATGTCCTTTCTTTCTGTTTGGTTGAATAATCAGCGTCCAGAACGCGTTGTGGCATTAATGATCACAATTCATTTCAGTTCAGCATCTGCAGTAGCACTACTTGAGTGTACCTTTTGTCCACAAAGCTTTCTGTTAACTAAGTATACTATTTTTGGGTTGTGGGTCAGCAACTCTTAACCTAAAAATTGATGTTTAGTTGCATTAATTCAATCTCCCTAGCCTTTTTGTTGGGATCGGCTTCCAGTCTAACTGGATGCAGCTTATTACCAGTTTTTTGCATGAAGCGGCTGCCTATCTGACCTCCACAACCCAGTTACTGGGTAATACGATATCCCTTGGTAAGACTGGTTGTCAGACTTTCGGGCTTCTGACGACCCGTAACGACTGTCAAAGATCCACGAAAGACAGACGGGACCAACGGCTTAACGTGCTTTCCGAGTCACGGAGGGGTCTTGGTATGTGAAGATGGTCACCCATCAACGGACCAACCGCAGCAAGCGTGGCTTAACCTGATCGATCGACCCGTGCGGCTGTTATTACTTAGCCACAAGGCCCTTCCATCATCACTTTATCATTGTTCTAGTATAATTATAATGCTACATATATCGCCTACCGAGTAGTTATCGTTTATGTAAAAAAACAGCGCTGTATATAAAGAGAACAATTGAAGAGCTAAACCAGTGTGGGAAAGGACAAATTATTATCATATTACGTCATCAATATTTAAGTGCAGAACGTACTGATGCAGCAGCACCCTCCCTGTCCCAACGGCAAGAAAGTGAACCAGAGATTATAGCCGGATGTGGTAACGAGTCTCTAGGGACGATAACCTCGGGCTCCGGGCAATATTGCTCGTTGGATAGCTCGCTATCAAACTCATAAACACTGAGTGCCTGGCTGCCACTTGCATGTCTCATAGCTTATCCAAATATTCCATGAACATTTGCAAGCGATATTTTGTGTGATCATCGTCGCATATCGTCTTGCATAGAGACAGCCTTTGAGGACACAGATGAATTTGAGTTTCAGTAAATGTTTGTCCTGCAAATTAGCATCAAATGAAGTAAAGTAGCACGAAGCCCGAGTATACAGGGTCAAATTAAACTAGCTAGCGAAACTCCACGGACGTGATGGTTATCTATATCTAAACAGGACAAAAAAAGGAATTGATGATTTTTTTTGGGGTCAATGAACGTTGTTAGTTTTGTTACTTGAAGTATGATTTGAGAAAATCTGTTTTATTTTCTATTTTTATCGTGTTTAGTTATCGATATCCAACGTTTGCGAAGTTTACACAAAAAAAAAAACGTTTTTTAAACTGATATTTTAAGTGTCACGACCCAAAAAAAAAAAACTCATAATAATAATTTCTTTTTTGTGTTATCATGTTTAGCTATCGATACTCATTAATTACATCTGCGGAGATTCCCTATCTAATTTAATTGGCCCTTATAAACCTAATGAGTAAAACGACGTCCACACGGCAACATCAATTTTATATGCATCAATGAAACCGAAAACGGTTTACGATTTGTGTATGGAACTCATTATCTCATTGAATAGCTTGGCTAATGACAGGCAATCCCAGTCCGTTAAATACACAGTAATCATGTTTGTATAGGTAATGTATTTGACCAATTATATTTATTTACTAATAATTAGTGAAATACATTACATCTCATCACCATTATAACTATGTAAATGATGATAATTTTGGGCGCGCAGATCTTTTAAGTACCTATCTCAAGGTACAAGGTACAGGTAGCAATCGTGGCTAATTGATAGCCGATATTGTTTCCATGTGACATCTACCAACGTGCACTGGGCCTGCGTAGTGGATTACATCCCACTCCGTGTCACCGAGAGGAGGCCTGTGTCCCAGCAGTGGGAACATTACAGGGTGGTTATGTAGGTAATGTTTCCACCACCCTAAGTAAGTGCCTAGGTACATAAAGTATAGTAACTAAAACGGGCTAGGTATAGTCTAGCCCGTTAGCCTGGAACACAGGTTGGTCGTCAGCTGGAATAATATCAAAAAGACACTTTTGCATTAAAATGGCAGAGCGCAACATTTGATTAACAATAAAATTTGGTAATAACCCTCACAGATAACTCCTTGATAATGATTATCGTGCAACAATACCTTTTTTCTAAATAACTAGTAACTAGATTTTTTTTTATCGAGTAGTATTCGATAGCGATGACATTGATTATGACTTTATAATCGCAATATCACCTTCAGATCAACACTTAGTTTGCTATCGACAATCATGAGTCTTTCGCACGAGTTTGGTCGAGTTCATTTGTACCCGATGTTTGTGCAGTGTGGTGTTAACACATTCATTACACGTGTTTTCCACATATTTCGTCTCTATTTGGCTCATATTGTCAAGGTTAATAAATTAATGTTCCGATGTCAATTGTATTACACTATTTGCATACCCATGTGATGGTAAAATATGGAGAACTTTATTATAAGCAAAAATATCTATGTATCTCTTACCCATGTTTGCAAATAAATGAATGATTTGATTTGATTCAAATTAAACGTTTTGGTGTAATTCTGTAACAAAACGTACTTTTTGACTAAAACTGCGGTTTCCCAGAAGAGCAGTGACCGCCCACTGACCTCTATTATACAAGTACGCTGGACTAAATATACTATAGGAAGTGACAGTTGTTTTTTATGCCGATTCAAAGCGGGGCTCGAGCGTCTCACGAATTAAATGCACACTTTGTTGCAAATGGCCGTAAACCGTTATAAGTTTGTGAGCAAATTGTAGAAGCTTTTCGTCATAAAAGAAAAGTAAGGTTTCCTTGAAGCATTGTCGGATCCTCGGGTTTGCCGAGGTTTTCCGATATCAATCATTCTGACATTGTTGAATATTTAAAACACTCGGTTAGGAAGTAACAATGGTAGATAGATAGATAGATAAAACTTTTATTCAGTGCAACAAAAGACACAAAACAAATAATAAAAAAAAAAACATCAACAAAAGGTGCAACATAAAAAAAAACAAAGATTAAAAAGCTAAATTGACCCATAGACACCTCGTACAAGTAAATAACGGTACATTACCTGTAATCTCCAATGTTATGTGGGCAGGTACTGCAAGAGGAGTGTCAAGATAAGTGGGCTGACTGCCTGCTAACTGGTGGTGCCTTCGCTTTCATCAACTGTCAGAAACATAGGATGACTGGTGTTGCCTTTGCTTTACGTTAGCTGTCAAACATAAGGCAGTTTGGCTTCCAGACCTTTGCCAGTTTAATTGACCAATATTTTAATAATTACCTACATTTGCAATTACCTACATGTGCGACAGAGTTTATTTTTGTGAAATCTTATTTGCCACTAGACAGAGACAGTGGGACTTGAATAAAATAGGAATAATTCTCGGCAATAGAGATTGTTACGATAACAGAACAGAGAGTTGGTTTTTTCAACTGTTGAAATTACGTTATCATAATACTTATCTACCTAAAAAATTGTAGACATTACAACTTGGAATAATTAAGGTATGCTAATATGTAATATGAGGTTATAGAAAAAGATGATATCAGCATTGTTCTAGATTTTGCCAGTATTTGCATTGCAAATAAGGTATTCCTAATTTTTCTCTTATTTTCTCGAAGATGGAACATTTACTGTCTACGAAACGCCTAATATGTAAAAACGTGCAAAATAACGTAGTTTTATTTCTTTCTTAATACACAGTTGAAAATATCACATCATAGATGGCGCCATCAATGGCGGCAGGTCACGGGAACAATCTGCGATTCCCGCATTACACAAAACCATGGTTAGACCTGCTGTCTTGTATGGATCAGAATGTTGGGCCACAAAAGGGATGAATGAAAGGCAATTGCATGCAGCTGAGATGAGAATGCTGAGAGGGATGTGTGGTGTTACACGAATGGATAGAATAAGAAATGAGTATATAAGAGGAAGTCTGAAAGTGGCACCGGTAACTGAAAAGTTGTGTGGAAACCGGTTGTCATGTTATGGGCATGTGTTACAGAGGAATGAGCAAAATGTCGTGAGGAAAGTTTTGAGTATGAATGTCGAGAGTAGAGAAGACAGAGAGGAAGGAAGAGAGTGTGTAAGAGTAGTTGAAGGCCAAAGAAACGATGGATGGACTGTGTGAATGATGATATGGTTAGAAAGGGGGTGACTGTCGAGATGGCCGCTAACAGAGGTGTATGGAAGAAAAAGACATGTTGCACCGACCACGAATAAATTGGGAACAAATTGAATTATTATGCACGATTTGTACCGAGATATTTATTTATTTATTTATTTTATTATTTATGTACACACAGTAAAATACAAATTGATATGACAGAATTATAACATGAGTACAAAGGTACTGCTTATTTCTTAAGAAATTAAAAATTTCGAATTTTCAATAATAATAATATGATTTTTCACATGTAAGATTAGATTGCGTTAGCTATCTAAACTGGGTAGCGAGTCCGACGCCTCTCTGATAAAAATTGTAGCGAAATCCAATTTGATTTTCTTTTTATTCCGTCGATACGATATTGTTAGTTTTTTTTTTTTATTTTTTTTTATTTAAGAAAAGCACAGCCACATCACGTACATTAAACTTATGCTAGAATAATCTTAATAACTAAAGGACTAATGTACATGACAATTTCGGCGTACATAGCATTGATTATATATCTTGCTGCCTTGAAAAGTATATTAAGCTAAACTAAAACGAATATAAACTAAAACAGACTGAAGTTAGTAAGATGGGTAATAAACATGAAGAAAAAGTTAAGAATAAAAACAATAATTGAAATAAAAAATAATGATAATATAAAAATTGAAATTACAAGAAACTTGGCAAGGATAGCGTGATTTTCTGTACTGTTTTAGATACAAAAACATAGTTTTTGGCTCTCCAAGGGGTTTATTTATAAAGTGACGTTAAAATGTATGGTTAAACAGTCGTTATTCACTACTTAACTTTTTGCAACGTTTATGAATAAAGGGTGTCTATGTCTAGTGTAAATTGATCTTCTATCAATGTACCTAATGCAGATTATTTTGGAACTTTAACCTTTAGATACCTAATTTAGATAAATATGAGATATAGATTGGCCATTTCAGTAAACCAATTAACAATGTGTTTCCTACAGCGGAGGATACTGCTGGAGAAATATAAGTAGTGTGTCTGGAATTACCGCTTAGGAACACCTACAGTCGTAGTGCTGCACCTAATGGTCAGTTTTGCTGCATTTTCCAAGTAAGTACACATATAGGTACACATATCAGTAACAAGGTAACGGGAATTGTATTTAGGTATCTACATAATATTATATGTAGTGTCCCTACCGGGGAGACAAGAATGCTGTAAATCTTCTTGGATTCCTTTTATTTCCTGATCAAGTTCTCAATGATAGCTACTGTGTTCTGCATCTCATGATAGCTTCTCTGATTAGTTGACCAAAATCCTTGAAGACTTCAAAGCTGTTCTATTTATATAAGAAAAACAAAGATTAAGTCACATTTCCTGTCGTTTTGCCGTAAAACGAAGCATCCGTAGGGAATTACTACGGCACGTATACAGCGTGACGACACGCTTGGGGGGTCCTGTCTTCATTTAATTAACACTACCCTATAGCTGTGTACGTCGTTCACTGATGGTCTTAAAATCCTTCAAAGCATTCAATCATCCTATTTATTTCTAGCGTTTACTTTTAAAAAATAAAACAAAATATTTAAAGCTTTATCATAAAACAGCCTCACTTACTTTTAAATAAAAAATAAAATAAAAATGGTTATTGCAATTACATGCAATGAAAACACACATGAGTTGGAGATCACCTTTTAAGCAAGAAGGTACTTGTGTTAGGTGAACTCCGCTCTTCCACTTATGATAATAGATATGCAAATGAAGAACAAAACAAAAAAATAACAAACAAAAAAAAATCCAATTAAAATAAAACAGACAAATAAAGTAAAAGGAGAATACAAAATACAACAAAATATACAAAAATAGGAGCGCACTTGTGTGATCTATGCAAGCGCGTTTTTGCGTGTGTGTGTGTGTGTGTGTGTGTGCATTGTGTATCAGTTACTAAGTGTAAGTTGAGTTTTTTCTCTTATTTGAGTTGTGTTTAATTGCGTTTAGCTAATACGTTATTTGAATATGCAATGATTTGTCAGTGCTGAAATATTTGCGCTCTACACGAAATATTATCCGGGCCTGAAATAGCGCTGCCTTTGTGAATACAAGTTAACGTAAGTAGTGGAAATACTTACCTACTGAGCAGAATTCATAAATGTGTGAATTGGATCGACAAGGCAGGAAATTAAAATGCCGAGTCTGATAGCAACACCGGCGCGGTCGTCTGATTGAATTACAAGTGGCAGTGGCTGGCTGTCTGTGCCCTGTCTGACCACGCGCTGGATGCTCCGATGACATTCGTGAATGTGCGCCGGTCGACATTCACATGTTCTATCCTGCATTAATGAATTCGGGACATTCGAGATATTTTATGCAATGAATTTCAAGTCACGTGAGAAATGAAATTGGTTCTCGAATTCAACATGACACAATTAGTTTTCAGCTTGTTGAAATAGGACATCGAATAGTTTTACAACTTAGGACAGCGACACTGCAGAAAATAATATTGAATTCTACTAAATTAAAATGAAAAAGCAATCTGCAACTTTATTCAAAGCAATTGCTTGAGTTATGTTCAAAGTAAAACGTTTTATTCACGCTAATAAATGGGTGAAGTAGATAAAAGACTAACAAAAGGAGCTTTACTGAGCCGCTGGTGCTCCATTTCACATCGGCCTCAATGAAACTGCAATTACTCACTGGGTGAACCTCACAAAGACAGTAATGTCCTGAAGTGGCAAATTAAAAACAGACGGAGCTACCGAAGAACAGTTACGTAAGTTAATCCTTTACAGTTGTGGATTCAGCTCAGCTAGGCAATGAAATATCGGAGCTGTTTCAGCGGCGCGGTGGTAGTAACTCCATTTTACGGCTGAGGAACCGCGAGCATGGCGGCCGCCGACGTCGGTACGTGTTTATCGTCGAACAAACTTCATAAAGTTTTTTAGATTGTCATTTTCTTAACAACTGAACTGTTATAGTTTCATTTTACTTATATTTTCGCGTTATTACAACAATTTTCTATTTCAAATTTTCTCGCTCAATTTATTTACAGACCGCGCTCTATTATACATTTGTATGCAGCGCTCAATATCACACTTATCACAATATTCGTATCTACTGTGAACATGAAGAGTGCTATCATTTCGAATGATTTCTAGAGACAGACATGAAGCCAAACCAATTACGGAACCCAATCAAATTGTTTGCGGTCAGTTTTGGTCTCCGAGAAATAGAGAGGAAACTGTAAGTTAATGAAGGAAGGACCGCAAATGTGGTGACATCTCTCAACAGAGCACATTGCTATTACAGTTTTTTGTTTAAAAATGTAAATTTCCCACTTTTGACTACTCTAGAATTAGCTTATTAACTTACACAATAGCAAGATAAAACAGAATGAAACAAGTGCGGTGCTTCTCGAAGCATGATACAATTTCTTTCAGTTTGGTGAAAGGGTCATAGCACCAAGTGAGCGTAAAATGAAAGGTCAAAGTTGCTCCACGTGTAAAATTGAATTCTTGAATTATAACTAAACATTCTCAAACTGCATCTTGTATCTTGTTAGATAAATGCCCTTTCCATGCAAGTAAGCATCGTACATCGGTAGTAACACTTGCACACCTTGAACTTAGCCCTAGCGTAGTACGGAGTTTTAATAGAATGCGAGACCAGCTTGTACTAGTTTTGTTACCACTGATGTGTGGCCTACGATGTACTATACAATACGATCATAGCACATAATAGTAATTCCACTGAGTATCACTAAAACTAGTTTGCACAAGGATATTTCCTCGAGCCGATGGGCCGACAAGAGATAAGATCATGCGATTCTCACAGCTCAAATGTCTGTGCTCAAAGCCAAAGCTGTTTTCCAACCAAACGTTATGTAAATACAGTTGGAACTTACACTCTCCCATATCAATAGTCGTACGATAGTTTTACTTGCCGAACTTTTCTAGTCAAGGGTCATTTCACCCTCGTATATGCATGTTGAATATGTATTTACGTGGTAAGTTATCTGTGAGTATGTTGATGGGTTAGTGGGTTGTGTTCTTACAAGTGATTCGGCAGGATACTGTTTGTATTGGTAAATAAAATATATAGAACTCTCAATCTACTTCTCTCTACGTACTTATTGATCTAGACTGCCAAGTAATGTAGTAATTACCGACTAATAGACTGCGGTAAATTCGAGGGAATTTTGGCTAATCATTTATTGTGTTTAGTTTTCTGATACGCTTGATACCTATAGAGTGAGTTTTGTCACGTACTATGTTGTGTTGCGAATATCTCGTAATAATGAATAGGATACAAAGGAAAAGCCTCAATCACTCCGCACGAACTGGGTATCAAACGGAGAAGACTTTAAGAAGTCTTACGACGCGAGCTTTATTCAGTTTTAAAGCTCAGATTAAGATGGCAAACATTATTTAATTAACTTTTAGCGGATATGAGACTACTTTTATTTACAGTTTAGTTAATTAACAAGAGCTTAATTTGCAGAACTAACTCATCTTGATCTGTAGCGGTCTTCACTCCGGTTATTCGTCGAGTATTTAAGTTGTCGCAAACTATGAGATGAGCTTGCGACCGCTGCTGTAACTACGTCATGCTCGCTAAATCCGATGTATTTTAAAGTTTTTCTCGCTTCGTGTTAGCAGAGCTTGAGAGGAGATTTTCCTCTAGAATTTTATTTAAACAGCTGTTAAAATGTGGTAATTGTAAATGTCGTCGCTTATACAGCGTGTATCAGAAACGTGTGTTCAAATTTAAGGGTGCGATACAGACCGTAAAACTGAACAAGTATCTCCATTGGACCAACATCGTAATCAAGAAAAAATAATCAGCCGGGCAGACATATGGGTCGAGTCATTGAAGTTGTGTACGAGATCGTAGACAATATTACTATATTGACTAAAAAACAACCTTTTAAAAACTTTATATTACTATATAAAGTTTTTAAAAGGTTGTTTTTTAGTCGTGAGAGTCTACGATATAAGCCTACTAATTTTGGTTGGTTTACTTTTTCATCCAGTGTTTTTACAGAATTTAATAAGCACATTTCAGAATGGTACCGGCTTCATTAGGGTAGATACCTAATTGAAGTCGGTACCGTTTAATGAAGCAGCTCCTTTTGATTGTAAAACTTTTCAGTTCATGCTTATTAAAAGTTAGCGGATATTCTGAGGCCCAGAAACATGATGTTAATTCCTTTAATTAGTACCACCCTACTTAACAAATGTTTGAATCTCGGTATTTCATCTAAATAGCATTGGTCTCAGTGCTAATCTGATCGATAATCCTTCGAAGCCGAAGTTCAAACAATGATTAAGCAGCCACGATCAAGAGAATTGAAATAAATTAGGGGCTTAAGGTTGCGGTGAGCAAGATCTACAACTTCATCTGAACTTTAATGCTATCCAATACATTCACAATTGTTTCGAATATAGGTACTTCCAGAAGCTATTGAACAAACGATTTCTTTTCGAAACATGTTACTTATTTCTTCATTAAACACTACACAATTTTAATTAACTGTGAAATTGTGAAAAGTAACTAGTTTGGATAAAATTTTACATATTCATGTTTATTTGAATATATTTATGAAACTTATAAACCTACATGTGTAGGTAGTTATATGACAGTTTGAAAGAAGGCCATAAACGGACATTTTCACTGACAAAATCAATACCAAAATCAGCACTTTTCGAAAGTCAAAATTACAAAAGACAGTCCCCTAAACCGCCCGCCCTTCACCACTTCCTAGTGCTTTCGCTATGAAGAAATGGCGCAACAAACTCCCCAGCACCACAGCTGTCTGTTCAGTTAGAAAATGTTAGATTGTGTACAATACTAGGTATGCAAAGTAATTAATAGTACAATACACAGAACAGTAAATTAAATTATTTGCTATATGCCAGCTAGCCACGCCACATATCATCATGTCACAAATTCTAAGCTTTTTATAAAGAACAAATTAAACACATATAGTAAATAAACAGTATAAAGTTCACTAGTGACTGTTGTAACATTTGTCTGCTACTAGTGACTAGTGCTAAACAAAGAACGAACGAACTAGCAAGTTAGAAACATTTCAGAAAGGCGACCAGTTCAGTTAAAACTGCATATATCAACGTCACGAGATGAAAGAATCGCCGAACGGTTTAGCAAAGTAGGTCACGTTCGTGTGTGATGTGTATCTGACCGCGACTGTACACTGGCAATTTCTCAGTAAACTGAACACTGTGCCTGTGGGGCTGCGGGCTAGTGATAAAGAGCTCCATTTGTCGCTCATCGACACGGCAACACACTTAGCTCAAGCGTTTGTTGCTATAATGTACAAACATAACATTATACACTCTAATGCCCAGCCTGCTAATTATTTTCCTTGAGGGAAATGTCTACAATTTTGAATATATAAACAACTTTATTCTAAGTATACTTGTTAAAGAAAATTGAAAGTCCCCTCCAGATTTATAATAATATTTTCAATCCAGGCGTTAGCAACTTAAGGTTCAGTTTAAAAAAGAGGAAATTGGGAATTTTCTTGAACATTTTCCTTCATTGTCTTTGTCTCATCGTGTACTACTTAAGTGCTTTATCTACTGATGGCATAGCATAGCATAGCATAATCAGCCTATAATGTTCCCACTGCTGGGACACAGGCCTCCTCTCGATGAGAGGGAGTAGGACATAATCCACCACGCATAGTATACATGGCATAGTAGACATTATCTCCTACATAAAAAATAAACTTAAATTCAATCTCTGTCAGACAACGCGCTGCCTAAACCGCTGTGTCTAGAAGCTTGAAATGTTACTCAAGAATCCTTTCATAACGAAGGTGATCACTGAAGACGAATTTTCGAAAATTTATCCCCTAAAGGAGTTAAATAGGGGATAAAAGTTGGTACGGAAGTTTTGTCGTTCTAGCTTTTTGCGGAATTCCATCGGGCACACGGCTTGTTTAACTATAACAACGGTGCTATACCTCCAACGAATACTAATGGCATCTGCCATATATCATATAGGTCGACAGGCCCAGCAAGTGAAGAGATCGTTAGCACGATGGTACGCACACAATATCCTTGAAGCTATACAGCGTGTCGTGTTCAATTCGTGCGGCTTACTATAGATAATCCGTTCCGAATGCTGTAGAGCATGTATACGAGGTAGTACCTCTTACTCCGCTATTGTCTATTCCATTTCGTACGTCATATAGGAGAGCTTCGCTGGAATCACGCTCAACTATTGTGTTTCGGCTATTGCTGACCGAATTTTCGTTCCGACGGCTACTATGTGCTTTCTATTTTCACTTTGTTGCTTGCGTCGGTTGAGGTGAATTTATAATAGGAATATCAAGTTTCCACTTTTTCAGTGCAAATTTTCCACTATTTTGGGATAGCAGAATAGCAAGTTTTAAATTTTTGAAATAAATGTGCATTAAAGTGACGAAATTCAGATCAAAAAGGCTAAGCTCGATTTATAATGATTTAATTAACATTCTTTAATAACTAACACGACCTCATTTAACAACATTATCTATCATATATTATATTCATATCAAAAGTCCTTTGATTACATTTGTTAATCCTAGTTTAGTCATGGTACGTATCCGTATTTGCTTGAAATATTCTCAAACCAGTTAGTTTTTCTCCACCAATTAAAAAAAATAAACATTTTAGTACCTACTCTAGGCACATTTCTCGGCGAAACAATATGAATCGTTTCAAGTGTGGGAAAGTGATTTAGATAAGGCCCGCCGATGGGAAATTTGATTTATAGGGTCCAATGGAGCGCTAAATATATACGGCATTGGACCGGGAACGATCCAAGCGATGGATGGCGGGGGCGTACGCTCAAGTAGCCCCCAGGGCGACTGACCCACTTCATTTTTCTTACGACTTGTTACAAAGAAACGTGTTGCATATTAGACGCAAACTATGAGTAAAGCCAAGGAAATGAATTGTTTATCAAATTGAACTACCAACTTAAATTTACCATATACTCAAATCACAATTGTCATTCCCAGGCAAACTTTGACAGTTGAACGAGGACACGGCAAATTCATGTAATGTGTCAATTTGATAAACAATAATTTTTTCTAATTGTACAAACAAATATAATGACTTTCAAAAAATGTTCGTACTTTTAAGTTCATCACAGGCATTCACCGACTAGATAGTTTTTGAGTTATCTGGATTTCGTTAAAATAAAAACAGACTTTTACAATCTCCCTTAATTTTTCTTTATAACCATGTTTTCTTTAATACGATGAACACCAGTGTCCGTTTGATTTCAAACGCTCATGAGGCCGTTATCTTTAGAACTTGAGTGTCTTTTGTTGAGCGGGAAACGAGGCTCAAACACGTGCTGGGTCAAAGAGCTTCGCAATCACATTGCTTTGACATTTACCTGTGTAGAACACGTAAACTAAGTTTTGTAAACATGAACTAGAAGCAGATTGTAGCATCCTTACGTCATACACGGTAATGTGTTAGACTAAAGAAACGGTAGGCAGGTAATAAAATTATATACATTTTTATAAACGATAAAGCCTAATCTTCCAAATAAAAGCGACTTCAGTAATTTCCACTTACTTAGAAATGTGTGAAAATAACAATAAGGGTAGAGGTAAATATAAGAAGTCGCTTAAGGGTCCATAAGTGAGGTAATAAGTCAACCGTAGTGCGTGTGGAGGCCCGGGCTGCAGGGGCCACCACACGTAAGCACGAGTCGTCCAATCGATCGGTTCCCGAACAATTATCAAATAGCTGCAGAGGGCCTTCCATTGACTAAGTTTCGTCCAACATACAGTGTCCTTGGGGAAGTTATTGAAGCTTATTGTGCTAACTTATACACTCCAGGGCATACATAAACGCGTACCTACTATAATTATCTACAGGTAGAGTCGGTCTATTCTGTAAAAAATTCACCGTGAAATCTTACGTGAAGTGAGATTTAAGTGAGCTACCAGTCCACCTCATGTTACGGATAGCTAGAGATTGATACTATTGACAAATCACTTCAAGCTCACTTCACATAAGTTTTCACGGTGAGATTTTAACAGTATAAACCAGCAAGTATAGAGAGAAGCCTTAACAAAAGAGTCAACGATGAACTTCGTTAAGAGTTCGAAGAAGACGATTGAAAGGTAAGAAAACTGTCTGTAACTACCCGTAACATATTGAAGATTACCCACTACAAGTTCTACTGTAACTCCGAGTTGATTGTTCAGACTTTGTTTACTTTTAAAGTTTAAAGATTTAAAAGTTTGTCGAAGAAATTCAGTTTTTTCCTTCTCAGCTCTAAGACTTTAATCCTTTATTCGACAGTATTATTTTAAATAAGATTGTATTGATGACTTGGGTACACTTTAAGTAATGAATAGGACATTATATTTATAGAATAATATACGTATGTGTAGGTAGGTAGGTATAGGTGAATAAAGTAGAAAGGTTCTCAGCACATGAATGTTTAAATATTTTTTGATATTATTATGACACCTTTTGGAGCAGAAGGGAGTGTCAGACTTTTACTGACTAAAACCCACCCGTGTTCCTTCAGTTGCCTGTGCCAGGGGCCACGGTATCTCTTTAGAACAACCCGTAGCCCCGGCGGCATCGGCCCTAGCGGACCCCGTCAGTTCGTGCTGACAGCTCTTAGAGGCGCGCGTGGAACACAACGCGCCGTCGACCCGGGCCTGGTCCTTACCGGGCGGCGAGCTGCCTAAAGCTCGCCGCCCGCAAGCCCGCGTCTACGGTGGCCGGGAGTCGGCTGTTGACTCCCGTCCAGGGCGTCTCCTGCGGCGGCTAGGCGCGCGAGGGTGCAGCTATTGCCTCTCCCTCACGCGCTCCGCCTCCTCCTTCGCGAGTATTACTGCTTCGCAGAAGGAGGTGACGGCCTCCCATTCACTCTCGCTCCGTACCATGGCCTGGATGAGGGCCGGACGCGGGAGGTCGCCGCCGCCGATCGCCGCCACGAGGACACGGCGGGGCCCCGCCCAAGCCGGGCAGACCTCCACCGTATGCTCCACCGTGTCCTCCGGGCGAGCCCCACAGTGGTGACACCCTGGCGTTTCCTCCTGCTTTATTCTGAACAGGAACCACCCGAAACAACCGTGTCCGGTGAGGACCTGCGTCAGGCGGAAAGTGAGGGCGCCGTGGCGCCTCTCTAGCCACTCCTCAAAGAGGGGAATTACCGCCGCAATTGTGGCGTGCCCAGCGCTGGGTTGCGACAATCGCACTCTACATGCCGCTATGAGATCCCGCCGGAGCTCTGTCCGCTGTGCCGTGATTTCTCGCGGCAGCGGAGTAACGCCCCGGCATTTTGCCTCCTCTCGCCACTCCCATATGTGGGCGAGGACTTTGGCCTCCAGATCCCATGGCGGCATTATTATGACACCTGAGAGTTACTTATTTAAAGTGATACAAATTTTATTTAAGTACATATTTGTTTGTGTCGGTCTGAGCATCCCAAGAGACTCAGAAATTAAGTTTTAAGAGCGGCGAGTTACGCGGGAAAATTAATATGTTTTATATTCTGTCACGGTAAATTCATTTTAAAATGCGTGACTGAAATGCAAAACGTAAAGATTCATGGCACGTCAAAGTGATTTAATCTGACTTTTCCGGAATACAGGCAGCATTCCAAATTATTTCGTAATTTTAATCACAGCTTCCCCTGATTCGTTTTACAGACGGTCGTGTTACCTGTCTATAAATATTATATTATCACGTAAAATTGTAATGTGAGAATATAATCGGGATAAATCCGATACAGATCATATATTTCCTTACGGAATTGAAAAATCTTTTCAAAACATTTTGTAAAGATCAATATGCTCTCCGATCGCAATGATACTGGGTTGTCACAGCCGTGATTTATGTACCTACACCTCGTTTAATCTATGTATAATTATATCGTTTAAGTGACTGTCAGCGCCCTTCGGCATGAGTAATTAATTAATCGGAAAAACGAAATGCTTTAATTTAGAGAAACGACCAACGATCAATTATCGAATTTCAATATGCTTTTTTTAATATGGTCATTGAAAGGTAGATTTATTTAGTTGTATAATAGAAATGTTGTTATTGTTGTGATTTTATTTTATTTTATATTCTTATTGTTTTGTTGTTTAAAAAGATGTATATATATATTAGAGTACAGATGTCCATAGTATAAGTGTTTTGTATTGTGTACTAGCGTTATATAAAGTATATAAGTTAGGTTTTATACTCACGTGTACGTATGCCGCTAGTAGCGGCGGATGTATCGAACTTATCCATATGTACCAACCATCTATGTACCTACCATATCCGACGAATAAATGTCTTTGTCTTTGAAAGTTCCAATCATACCTAATGATGATATTTTCACTTAAACTAGCTACATTTGTGACAAGTAAGTTAAATAAAAGTTGTTGCAGGATATTGGTGTTAAGTTTTGAGATTGTTACACCGAGAACAAGTTTGTTGATCAAATTAACAGCGTGCTCGCATACTGCTCCAATATGCGACACAGCCAACTGGGAAATATTAACATTTTAAATAAAGCACAAATTGCAAAATTTTTGCATTGGAAGGTATGTAGAGCAAAAGTGAAAATAAGTATGAAAACTATTTTCGTTTCGAATGAAGACAGCGTTCATCTCACAATTTATTATTCAACCGACTACCTAGTTTTATGGGCCAAAATGTAGGTGTTAAAACTATATAACGAGTTGGTTCTATAGATCGCTGAATAAAATGATCGTAGGGCGAGCAAAGGGTGCCGTCACCGAGTCGTTTTTTTGTGTTGTTAAATGATAAATTATTTTATTTTGTAAGTAGGTTTTACACGTCAATCATATTTTAAAACTAGATGAGGTCGGCGTTTCCTATCTGACTAGTCTGAGAAGAAAGGCCGAAACAAACTCAGAGGTCACAGTCTCTTTTAAAGTACAGACATAATCTTGGTCAGATCATATGAAGACCATGTACATCGATGTCTGAGATGGTCTTTTGAGGAAAGAACCACACAGATTGAGAGGATCTGTCCAGTCAGTGCACGCATTTGTCAGAAATCGTGCAGCTCAACTCAAAACTCGACGATTCGACGAACCATACCAAAGAAAGGACATTTGGGTAAAATAATATAAATAAAATGACCCACATAGTCTTCACATTCACAATAATTAAAATAATAGAATACTTTACAAAGTAAGCAAATGTCACAGTATATACAAAATTCATTAATATCAAAGTGTATACCTAGTTATAAAAAAAACAACAAAACAGAAAAAAATAAAAACAACCAAAATGTAAAAATTTGAAGCAGCTTAATCCCAAGCCTTTTTGTCCTCGATATAATCCTTAACGGTATAAAAGGCTTTCTGTTTCAGTGTTATTAGCAAATAATTAAAATGTATCATTCTTTCCCAGGCCCACTCCCTCTCACAGGGAGGTGGCCTGTGTCCCAGCAGTGGGAACATTAAAGGCCGATTATGGTAATGCTATTCGATCTCAGGAGACATTATGTACGGATTCGTGGTTATTCACCAACCATTTTACGCTATGTCGCTTAGTTTTTTTTCTTCAGTTTAATTGATTTATTGCTGTGATGTCTGTCTGCGTTTCATTTCAGTTTGATTTGATTTCATGAAAAGAGAGGAGCCGGAAGATATCTTGTTTTTACCTGACTTTAATTTTATAAAGTGGAATACAATGAAGTCTTAACTTTAGCTCTACTTAAGTTTTTCATAAAGATGGTACGGCGCTCGTAGGTGCTTAAGTAAATTTCACAATAAATGAACCTCAGCCAGTGAAATCTAGTAAATTATCATGTTTATTTTATTACTACTTAGATAATAGTTTCTTATCTCATGAATATTTCATATTAATTATTATCACCTAGGGCTTTACGCTCCACTGCTGAAACTAAATCTGTACGTACTTAGGTACCTAAATATTTAAGTCAGAGCTTTGTAAATAATGGCTTGAAGCTCATTATATTAACACAGACACTCAAATATTATGTTTCTCTCGCATTGTAATATAATGCTTAAAGAGATATTATAATTATTTCTCGCGTGTTCTGCCCCTGTGTCACCTTGCCGAGAAATATGATTTTCGAAAATTTGTGGAAAATTGCTGTCGGTTGGAGCAGACCTCTATAAACTGCTGGGGAGCGTCAATTAGATAAAAAATAATTCTATCGCCTAATGTATCTCTCATGGCTGCTTCAGTGCAAAGGCAAGGAAGAGGTTCGGTTGTCATCCTTCACTTTGAAGCTCTGCTTTGACGGCAGTTCTCGATCGGAATGAATGTGTTTTTTGACAAACTGGGACATTAACCGTGTCCAATATAATTATGCACTCAGGGTACCGTTAGGGCGTTAGGGCCGAAGCCCGGGGTAGCGGAATCGTCCGAAAGGGTTACCGCTGCCCTGGAACATAAAGGGCTAAGGAAGGAACACGGGTGGGTTTTAGTCAGTAAGAGTCTGACACTCCCTTCCGCTCCACACTCTTTACATATAACTTTTTTTTTTTTTCAACAGGAAAAGTAAGGAATCTTTTTACGTAACTTTATTTATTAACTTTTCTCATTTGATGATTTCCCATCCGAAAAAAAAAGGATGTTTGCTGAGGCGCGGGTGGATGGCTTTGCCGCTATCGTTAGGAAAAGATTCGCCTCTCTACTCGCTCGCGTTCGTGGCAGTATCAACACTATCCTGGGTGTTTTTAATGATCGGTGGGAGTTCCCCATGCTGCAAAGGTGGGTGAGGCTTCATGTCGTAATTTACTTTGGTTGCCAATACGTACTAGCATTAGTTTTTTAAGTACATTGTTACTAACAAAACATGGAACTGGTCTGCAATTAATGTTTATTATTATTATTAATGAAAAATCATTAGCTAGACTTTGCTTTGCTGGATTTTCTGGACACTTGATAATCAGCATCCCAGCGATACAACATCTGTAATTAAGTACGTTACTCCTCTTGAAACAATAATACCAAGGAAAGGTCTAGTCGGCTTATTGAAGTATAAATCTGATAACTAGCTCATATGAGAGGTTGTGGTCCTCGACAGTGGTACCCAATGGTCTGGAAAGGCATATTTATTGCGCATACTGTGCGAAGAAAGAAAGTTTGTCTCTGATAATACCACAATCTATAGATCCGATATGAAACTCTTTGTTGTTAGTATCTACTTATTACTTTATTGACATCGTTTATTACTTTTGTGTTCTCCGACACGTTATTGTCAAGTTTGTCAGGTTGGCTGCGTCCGGATAGACTGGAAGCCGAGCCCAATATAGTTGAGACAAGGAATAACTTTTATTTAGTAAAGCCTTGACGACTGAGGCCTTTGTAGCGTTTACTTTTGCTATCAGCAGTTTCGCACCGTATTGTTAAATAGATAATGCATAATCATAATATTTTCTTAACAAACAACATCGAAATAAACATCGAACTTTTACAATAAAATGATCATAAAGAAAGATGCATCATTCTGTGATAGTAATGAAGCTAAATAAATTAAAATATTATTCATCTAGTACCTAACTAATATTTGTTCTCAATTGATTACAGAGTTTGTTGAAATTACCTTATAAGTCTCCGCGGGTGCTTACGAGATTGAATTTTCCCCTGATCTGCTAAAGTTGCCCATTCGTAATAATTAAGTGGCGGCATGCAATTAAGGAGCAAACGTAACAGAGGAATTTATTGTTAGCAAACTTTTATTCTCTTGTGAATTGTATTGGTAAAGGTTTGTTGACCTTATTGACAAACCCTTTATTGCATGAAGTGTGGATATGTGAAATAAACGAAGATCACAGCATGCCTACGCACCGTGAAAGTGCATGTCGAGTTAAAATGATAGAGCCTTCGCAAGTAGGTACTTCGAATTTAATCAATATAAGGGATCGGAATATTCTCATCATCTTCATTTCAGCCGAAAGACGTCCACTTCTGGTTGTAGGCCTTCCCCAAGCACTGCCACAGCACCCGATTCTGTGCTTCTCGCATACAGCGGATTCCTGCGGGCATCACAAGGTCATCGGCCCACCTTGTGGGAGACCTTCCGACGTCTTTGGAATATTCTAAGTTACTATCTTTGCCCGATTTGCTTGCTTGCGATTGCCCTCTAAACCGTAATTCATGCCCCTACCTGGACCTACTGTACTTGTAAGCGAGTACATACATAATCCCAACGAGGAAATACATTACCTGATTAACTTTACGAAATCACAGCTTAAGTATATGTGCCCACATTAAACATTCCCTTCAGACATTGTACAATTTGTTAACATGAAACTTGGCTACGTAACGTAGGTATATTTATTCAGCTAATAACCTTTATATACCTATTCAGAATTTACGTCTACGTGGTAGTTCACGGCCCACTCCTCCCCTCATAGTGAGGAGCAGCTGTGGGAACGTTATCTATAGGCTGATTATGTATTTACCTCTGTGTTCATTTATGTAAATACATAGCTTAGATTGAAACAATTAATGTTTTCTCGCATCAGTAGGTACTTGAAGTAAATTTGTCAAGTAGTCACATTGTTATCAAAAATTTATGGTCAGTCTACAGAACACCAGAAAAGGTACGATTGTAACCATAAGTCTAAAAGGACAAAGACGTCGCCCTGAAAGTGGTTAAATATATTTTTGTGAAATGAGCATTTCACAAAGCCCGCTCCAAACTGTGTGTGACTTTGGTACTCTGGTTCACTTCAAGATTCTACTAATTGCTTTGTCGCTTTCGCTGCAAAAACTGCCCTGACTGTTAATTAAAGACATTTTTGCTCTCTTAAAGGGTGTGCAAGTCGGTTCATTACGGACGAGCTGCATCCACCAGCATGCCGATAGTGAAACTGCCTCGATAACTTTATAAATCATTTTTCTATTTAATATTGAGGGACTATTGGCTTTGAGATAAAACTTTTTATCATTTATTTACCCAGCTGACCAATTCTGGTCTTCCATCGCCTGTTAAATGGCAAAATCATGTTTATCCATGACGATTTTCTCCGTCTTTGGGAAGTACCTAAGTAAGTTGTGTATTTAGGAAACTACTTATAATTCATCAGCGGGGTAATCGCGTAACACTAACAGCAGCAATGGCTTTCATTTTGACAGTACAACAACATTCATTGCGTTATCTATTTTGTTGAACAAACAATTTTTTCTAACAAAGGAAGCAAGAGATATAATTTAATTTAATTCTGTATTAATAAAACAGTATAACTTGCTAACTATTTAACTAGTAAAAAAAATCACCACACTAAAAAAACCCAGCGTTCTTCCTCCTCCCTCTTACTTGATCTATGCTGTGCCCGACAGGGTCCATAATTGTGACTAATTTAATTATTTCCTACTAACTATGTATATACATTATGGTACGCAATAAATAATTGAGAATTGAATTGAATTGAGATTAGCAATATTTGTGATGGTGTTTTGAAAGTGTATTGCGCAATTAGGATGCTGGTTCAAGTGTTTAATAAGCATAATAGTGCGAACAACGTAGTTATCTGAACTATTTATCAACTATTTAGATTCGGGTCGCAGATCAGAGGATGTTATGTGTACCAAAATGTTTAGCCAAGGTGTTGCTATCGCTAAATAGTTTTAGCGATAGCAACATCTTAGCTAAACATTTGGGTTTAGTGGAAGATGTATACCTTTATCTTTAAATAATCTTGCAAGGGCAAATAGCCTTGGTAGCTTCTTTTTAGAGGAAATGTAAACCTCCACCCTGTTGTCTTTGATCTTCTTCTCCATATTTTGAACTAATGTCCATTCTGTATTGTCCGCCTCTCTAGTTCGCCGTTTCATCGGTCTCTTCGAATTTTTATTTGTTACGTCCATATTACATTGCTCCACCACGTCTTGTTCCGCTATAGAAATGTTGCTGTTAGTCAAAACACTCCTTGTTAAAAAGCTCAACATTTTCGTTAAAAAGCTCACTATCATCCTCCATTTTAAACAATTATATTATTCTAATAGGCATATTCTATTAGTTAACGATGCGCTAGTCCTAGTAGTAGTTGTAGCTATGGTTTCATGGCCGTCCATTATTCTACAAGTTTTAGAATTAAAATTGACTTTATAACCTTTTCTTGTTAACTCACTTCAAAAGTCAAACTATTTATTTCAACTAACCGAATTACAGGCACTTTTGAATTGTCAAGGGTCGGTCAGTCAAAAAGATGAAGCTAGTTGCCCATTCCAAAGCGTAGTAGGTACCTATGGAGAAGAACGGGCAAGAAACTCCATGGACACTCTTTTAAATCACAATAATATACATAGTTACAAAGTACTTTTTTTTTTATCTGTTTGGTTGCACCAGAGTCCACGTACCAGACATCATTCTTGAGATTTACCGATAATGCTGACAATAACACCTTCTTCTTGTCCTTGACATTAATCATTGGAGTCGTAGAAGCAGCATTCTTAGGGCAATTCTTCTGTGTCCTGGCTTCTTACATCGGTAACATTTGATCTTCTTGATAGTAGTCAAAGCAAATACAGTCTGTGTCTTGTCATCTCTTCTGTAAAGCTCCTGCAATCATTTCATTTTCACAGTTTCACTGACAAGCTTGTCACTGGAATTCACCAACGCCATGATGAGCGGGTCGTAATTGGATGTCAGTCCACTCAACACTGACTGCTATGAAGTCATCGTCTAGTGGAGAACCTATGCCATGCAATTGTTGTGCAATTTCAGTTATTTTCGTAATGTAAGCTTCCATGTTACAAGCATTCTCTTCGAGCTTAGTTCCAAAAAGCAACCGCAGTAATCCTAAGCGTCTGCACAGACCCTTGTCCTCATTAACCTTTTGTAAACTTGTCCATGCTTCACAAGCTGATTTTGCGCTACGCACAAGCGAAAAACATTGGGATGTACAGATAGACAAATTTTTGCAAACGCGCGCTGTTTTTTTCTGATATCTTTGCTTCCATCGGTGGACTCGATACATTCGAGTAGGTCCTCGTGCATCAGGAGAATCTTCATGGAAAAAATCCAGTTATTGTAATGTTCCATGCCCTGCAGCTTTGCTATTGGAATTCCTGTCGAACTATGAGCTTTCCAGGTCATTTTGAATTATTTAAAACCAGATTAGAAAGCTCACGTAAAGATGAAAAAAAAAACATGTGGCGATCGTTTTTTTTCTCTTACAACAATTTACAACTTTCCGAGAAATAAATCAAACAACCTTATTTGAGTAGGTGGCTGGGCCCATAACCTGTTAAGTATTTAGGTGTGGAATTATTAAACTTTTATAAGAGTCAAATAAGGATATAATTAATTGTACGGACCGTTCTTGCAGTAGGTTACGACTTAACAGTTGATAGATACAAAGTATCATCTTGACACTTTTTCCATAAATATATAATGAAGTTTTGTTCACAAAGTCCAACACTGCCGGTTTTTTCGTTTACGCGTTCATCAACTTCAAATAATGGAGATTTTTATCATCGCGACGGCCGATTTTAAAGATTAATGGCTATAATTACCTATTATTTCTACGTAGATAGTGGTAGGTTATCTGCGATTTACTTACTACCAGAAACTGAAGAAAGGAACGAAAGAAGATATTATAAAAGTTGATGCTGACATTGCTCTCAAAGGAAGATTCGACCTTCGCGAACTTTACAACCGGGACATTTTGGGACATCAGTACAATATAATATATATTTTTATATTCCTACTGACTTCATGTTTTTAATATGAATCCCTCACCACTATCCAGCAGTTTCTTCAAATAAACTGACTACGTCTTCTAAAAGTAATTCATGTTATAGAAGGTACGTGCTATTTACTTTAGGGAAGGTGTGTCACTTAAATTATAAGGTTCTCTTTATTTTATTTTATGACCATTCAAGAATTCTATATTCCGCAGAACGAACGGGGGCGAGGGATAAAATAATAACCTTATAAAACGGATAAATCAACGCGAAATTATTAGAACAATAAAATCACCTTTCTTTTTCAAGATATATTTTATGCCGTAAAGTTATTAGGACCAATATAAGTTGAACCCAAAAAGTGTATGGAGATGTTAAAAAATTGACAGCAACTTATAAAAATTTACCACTTCTAATAATTAATTACGCGGGGCAGTGTGGCTATAGTAGATCATATTATCAAAATCATGGATTTAATTTACATTCATCATCATCTCAACGACTTAATTGTTCTGGGATTTAATACATTTTCTGACGGAAATTGGATTTTATCTAATTTTTCGCTACTGCTTAGTTTTATTATAGCTATTTTTAGTAGCTAATATTGTTTTCTCTCGAGGTATAGGCTCGGCTAGGCGCGATAATGGACGTCTATACTTCTCTTACCCTAACGATAATACTGTACACGGCCCCTGTACAAACACTGAGAAGGGCGGGCGTTTTTGGGGGACTGTCTTTTGTAATTTTGACGTTCGAAAAGTGCTGATTCTCAGCCTAATTTGAATTAATGACCTTTGATTTTGATTTTTGACTATGCCGTGTGAACAGTCAGGAAGGTGCCTCAGAACGGGACCTGGACATCGAGGCGTTTATCTGATGGTCCCTCATCACATCTTCGCCCCTTCCCCTCCCCCTACACTCTTGGTCCACACTTACCCTAGCTAAAATTAGTTGACGACTTGACGCGTTTCACGTCAAACAACGTCGGGTCGTTTGATCGCATACCTTTGAAAAACATTCTTAACGAAGGACATCTTTCAAAGGGTATTTATAACTCGTCAGTATTTCTGTCCGAACCCTGTGAGCTGCCAGTATCGTCTAAAAGAAAAATAAATTGACTGGAAACTGAATGACGGGAATTTGTTTTAAGAGATATTTAAAGGGATTCAACGTTACTTAAGAATGTTTACTTTTATTTGCCAGAGTCCAATTCATTATTTTGGGGAAGCTTAGATTAGTTAAAGAAGAAAATATTCAAAAATTTTCATTTAAAAAACGGAGTCAGTATCGAGATGAGATTTTAACATAAACATGTTTGTACGATAACGTAGCAGAATCACTGTTCCTTAAATATAAAACAACCTGCTTAGTAAGGTAAGGGTGATATCTTGGCCGCACATCAATAGAATTTAAAGGAGGATGCTGGGGAACTCCCAGGGAATTAACTTCACGATTTCTCTTTGTACCCAGCGCCGTGTTTCCATTTGAAGTCTACAAGCAATCATAGGGCTACAGTTATAGCAAGTTTTTTTTTTATTTGTAGGGATAGAACCTTTCTCCCAAAAGACATCTGTATCTACCCAAAACAGGGCAAGTCTTTGTGCATAACTAAAATGATTCCCAGCCCCCCGTGGATACACGTCAATTGTAAATTCTTGTGTAAAGTTCCTACTCCCCGAGGCAATTGAAGTCAGTTTAATAATTAATGTGTAATTTTCCCACAAAGACGGCAGCCACTGGATCCTGTTCACCAATCCCACTCGAGCCGAATATTACATTCGATAAGCCTTGCTCCATAGCTCGGCCAAGCGGCATATATGGCTTTCGGGCGAATTGATACTAAAATTTAACCCTGCAGTCGAACAACAGAAAGATATCATTTACATTAGAATAACTTTTTTAGTCTGTCAATCAACAAAAGGAAACCTAAAAACTGCGCCTCTACGAGGACACGGCGGTGCTCTCACCGCCGTGTCCTCGTAGAGGCGATCGGCAGCGGCGGCGACCTCTCGCGTCCGGCCCTGGTGCAAGCCATGGTCCGGGGCGAGAGGGAGTGGGAGGCGGTCACCTCCTTCTGCGAAGCAGTCATGCTAGCGAAGGAGGTGGCGGGATGGGCGAGGGAGAGATCCTCACGCCTCAGCCGCCGAGGGAGACGCTCCGGGCGTCGGAAGCCGCGTGACGACTCCCGCCCACCGTAGGCGCGGGCCTGCGGGCGGAGAGCAATTGGTAGCTCTCCGTCCGATCAGGACCAGGCCCGTGCCGGACGGCGCGTATGTGTTCCACGTGCGCCTCAAAGAGATGTCAGCATAGTTGACGGGGCCCGACAGGTCCGAAGCCTGCCGGGGTAGCGGGATCGTCCGAAAGGGTTACCGCTGCCCTGGTACATAAAGAGCTAAGGAAGGAACACGGGTGGGTTTTAGTCAGTAAGAGTTTGACACTCCCTTCTGCTCCACCCAGAGCGGGAGGGGTCATTTAATGATTTCCCATCCTGAAAAAAAAAGAAAAAAAAGATAAGTTTGTTCAAAAACAGCTAGATATATGTAGGTACATTTCTACATGCTCATTAAATACTACTTTGATAATAATTTATGACTCATGGAACACCTGAAAAGTACAACAGTCATAAGTCAAAATCAGTGTTTCAATTTCCGTACCTATCTATCTCAGTCAATAAACTCAAGCTCACAAACAATTCTATCTTACTGAAAACTGATTGCCTTAATAAATTCAGTGTCATAATTATAGAAACAATAATAAACTAAACGCGACGGTTCGTCGCAACATGAACCGAGACGAGATATAATGCCGGAGGGCGCGTATGTGTTCCACGCGCGCCTCAAAGAGATGTCAGCATAGTTGACGGGACCCGACAGGGCCGAGCCTGCCGGGGTAGCAGGATCGTCCGAAAGGGTTACCGCTGCCCTGGTACATAAAGGGCTAAGGAAGGAACACGGGTGGGTTTTAGTCGGTAAGAGTCTGACACTCCCTTCTGCTCCACCCAGAGAGGGGTCATTTGATGATTTCCCAACCTCAAAAAAAAAAAAAAAACCGAGATATAATAGTAATATACACATAATAATATTCTTGGCACATAACTTTTATTTAAGACGAAGTTTATAATATATCCCGTACATTAAAAACAAGCACCAACGTTTTACAAACCGTATATTTTTTCAATTTTATTTTTAAAAGGAAGTTCACTTTATCATATTCGTCTAATTTTTCGGTATCTACGATCGAAAACCTTCTGGAATCTACTTCGCATTCGATCACTTTCGATTTATTTTAGAGAAAAAATTCCACCCAGACAACAACGTTCGTTCCTATAATAAGGTTGTTACGTTGGTCATTTCACTGGCTTTCGAGGCACCCGCCGTCCGACTCCACAAGATCATCAGCGGCGAGCCTCGGAGCAAGAAGAGCTCCTGAACCACACAAGAGATACTTTGCGACGATTACATGCGGTATTTGTTTAACGCGCACTCATTGAATTATAACCATTGTAAATAAAAATACTCTTCTATTCCTTTTCAGATATCTCTTACGTTAATGTTAGTTCGAACATCCTGAGCCCGGTATATTTGGAGACTTCATTTCCTGTGTCTGCTTTCATCAAACCTTCCCCAATGAAGTGCGCTCTATCGAAGCTTTATTTATGTTATGATATAACAAACCTAAAACTTTAAGGACTTGATACTTTATACATGTAACCAATGTGAGTTTATCATACCTTTTTATCTATTAGATTATGGGAATTGACTGAAACGCAGTTAATATGTGTTCTACCTACAGTAAAACGCATTGACACATTGCATTCATGAGTGAGTGTTCGGTGAATCAGATTAAATGTTGTGGTTGCTCGGTAATTTAATACAAATAAGCGTACAATTTAATTTAAGTGACGTCACGTCAACGTGAGTGAGAGACTAGAGTCTTGCCTCCTCGTGAGCCTCTGTACTGAATTATAATACTAAAGTGTTGTTTTATAGACACCTTGACGTAATTTCTTAGCGAGTGGAATCATACATCTTACATAGTGATGTGTCCCTCACTTATTAATGCACATCGTTTAAGGTACTCGTGATCGCAAATAGAAAGAGTTACTCAAATTTCAATATTGAACCATCCCTCATCACCTCACTCGTTCACTCGTTCACCTAAACATTGACATTGACAATAGGAAATAGAGGCGAGCGAGTTTGTGACTCGCGAGTACTCGCGAGTGAGAATTGAGGGATTGAGTGAGCTCAGTGAGCTAATGAACAGACTCAAAAATTGTTTACAGAATTGAGAATGCATTCGTGATTTTAATACTATTTATCTATTTAAACGTCGATTAAAAGAGCATTACCTTTCCTCTATACCGTGAGTATTTGTATATATAGGTATATATATATATATAGGTGTTTGTATATATAGGTTTATATATTTTTGTATTATGTATTTATTTAAGTATACTTATTTTTTTTTTTTTTTGCGTTATATGTGTAGGTATATTTAATATTTTTATTTTAGACTTCACACATTCATATTTTTCTCTTCTTGTTCTCACACACTATTGTCTACATTTCTTTTTTTACTTCTCCTTTCGCAGGTCTGCTGGAAGAAATTTCTTAAGTATTTCTTAAGAAATTTCTTCCAGCAGTACCTTTGTACTCATATTATAATTATGTCATATCAATATGTATTTTACTTTTACTGTGTGTACATAAATAATAAAATAAATAAATAAAATGAGTGAGGTTAGGTCTGGTCTTGAAATTTTGACAGCACACTAACACAGTAAACATTATGATTTTGGTATGTACCTAATGAAATAATGAAGTTTGTTGTGCCATGTGTATGTGGTGAGTGTAGTACTGATGTTTGGTAGGATATTGTTTACATTAAGAAGAGATACAAAAAATGTGTGAAATGAAAATATTAAAAAAATAAAAATAATACAAAATATTTTTATTTCCGCTATAGTTCATTAATATGAACGCTAAAAGCATTAGCATTAAATTGGTAATCAAGTGTCATCAATACAACATTGTTACTATTTACATTATATAAGCTAACATTTTAAATAATAATACAAATGTACATACATGTGAAAGTGTCATTGATTCGTTTATTTTGGCGGTGTAAAATTTATGAGCGAAAGAAAATGATATGTGTGAGAGTGAAGGCGTGAATAATCGGATTATCGGAGAGTCGTGACTCGTGAGTACTCGTGAGTCGTCGTTGCACCCGCCCGCCTCACTCCCTTGGAGCTTCGTCTGAGTTCGGCTCGGGCTCACGAGTCGTTGAGGTGAATATGCCGCCGATACGATTCCTCGCCTCAAATGAGGGGTAACTCGTGAGGACCTCGCGAGGTAAATTGAGGGGCTCCCTTATCCTCACATAAAATTGATGAGTTACCCATCACTAATCTTACAGCCCTTTATAAAGCACGTCATCCTCGCACACACGTCGACGGCAATCAATAAAATTATTTCTCCAATTGTCGAATATATGCGATATGAATATGTCGCTCCGGAATATGATAATTTATTATGATTACACTCCAAAGCCGCGCTATATGCGATGAATCAATCATGCTGGCTCACCGCACGTTATCTCTCCGCCACATACATAAATCCTCTTTGTATAATAACTAGGTTCTTGTTAGGACCCCACACCGCACGTTCTTCGTCTCCACCGATAATGTTTTTGTTGCTAACAACCAGACAGACGCTACTTGTATATATACCAGCGTTTATTTCTTGAAATCAATTTGTTAATCAAATACTTGAATTTGCTCTGTAAAATAAACTGAATGCTGCATCGCTTGCTCATTGACGAGCAAGCGATGCAGCATACATTTTATTTGGTCTATGAGACATTACCCCGTAAATTACAATAAATTAAATTAGGGTCAGAGATGATACACAAGTGTTAATATAATATTGTGTTTTATATAATTTCGAGGATCTATTAAATATTTTCTACCTCTAATAAGTACCTAGTGAAGTATGCTCAGTTAGTCCTTATTTGACGGTAGTGTAGGAGTAGGTCCAACAGAAACTTTGCTTTCATTGGTAAGATAGTACAATGATTTTATTTTATGTATTTCTTATCAATAGTTAGCAAGGAAGGTTTAGAGTTTAAGTTATTTTTATGGTAAAATATTTTTAAAATGTGATATTTCATTGAATATTTAGAGGTCCTTGATAACTTGTTAATATTTTATACATCGTTTCGGAAATCATAGCAGTTTAATGCATAGCAGATAATATGTACATATCATTTAGTTTTGTATAAAGACAATTATTCATAATGTTATCATATTGACCGACCTCAACTGAAAAATAAATTGTAAATATTTTATCAAAATACTCTGAAACCACGTTACATAATATTGTAAATACCAGATTTTATGATAAAGAATGATTTAATTACTCTCTTGTGTATTATTAATTTCATCCTTGTTTGAATGTGCTGCAGATATAAGGAATTAATTGCTAAACAATGGGTAATTAACTTTTGTGAACGTAATTCAATGTTCCTAATCATCCCTCGCCAGTAAAAGTTAATTTTAAAAGCGAATTAGTGCAATATTCCTTGGATTTGTCTACTACATCAGTTAATATAAAATATCTATTATGTTAGTATGGTATTGTTCCCGTTAGATTTTAACACGTTCAGTGCCGGGAGCCCTCCTGGAGGGCTCACTCAACTCCCATATGGGATGCCGGGAGACCTCGCGGAGGGCTCATGTACGTTTTTCTTAGCGAATACAGCATTATAAACTATGAAAATAAAATTAGTCGTATATTTTAACAAGATTTATCAGTATACTCGTTGGTTTTCAAATACCAGCATTTTTATTTTCAAAAATAATTGGGAGCTATGATATTTCAGGGGTGGTCAACCATATTGCGGTTACAAATATTCACTAAAAATAAAAATATTTATTTTGAGATTATAAATTACGAGGCAGAGTTTAAAATAGAAGCTTTTCAAGGGTCCGTATCAAAATTGTAAAAAAGAACACCCATGGTGCGACTTCGTTTGTCTCTTTCCGTTCCTTTGTAAAAGTTGCTTATTTCAGTAACTACTAAGGCTATAGGCTTGAAATTTGAAATAAATATAAATAATGCTTGTCAATGTTTAGAGCAAGTTAATGAATTGAAAAAATATTACGATGCCTTTACCTACTTTGCATTTTTTTTTAAACATACAAAAATCTTTAACATGCATAGGTACTTACAAAATCACAAAAAGTTTAAATTCAAAAGTAAAATAAGCGTTTTCCCACGTAACATGCATCCCTCTTACTAAATTGTTGTAAATCATTACTGTGTTCAAACATTTAAATAAAAATACAATAATTATACGCCCAAATCCAACAGTCCATAGACAATCTACGACCACTAGAAATTATCAGTGCCAAAAAATGCACAATTAAAAAAAAAACAATTTGCAGCTCTGTTCGGTCGTATGGTTGATCACAGTTTGATACGCGGTTGAAATGATAAGTACCTACTAGGTTATTTGCCGAATAATATTAATAACTGAAATCATTAATATATTACAATGTCTCTTAAGTTTTATTTGTTTGGAAATATTATGACTATTCTGTAAGAACATGACGTTTTCCAGCAAATTTTAATATATAAATTGATAAAAATATGTTAATAATTTCTGCTAATTTTGTTCGATTTTCATTATAATATCTTTCTGCTATCCAATCTGAGGGTCTACATTTAATTTCAAAATGATTGTATCCAGTGTCTCAACAATTTTGGACACAGCATCAGCTCATCTCTAATTAATTGTATTGTCTTCGAAGGCCAATTCTCGTAATTAAAAACGTTCAAAATCTAGAAGCTGTCTCATCCGGCGACAAACAAATGTCAAAAACTTGTCAAAATGTAGGGAAATTAGAAGTATTTTTTGACAGATTGAGACTGAGATCAGACTGTGAACGTTCTTAAAATTACGAGAATTGCCCCTCTGGTCAGTCGGCTTTGTACATTTGTCCACATACTTCGCTACATACACGTCATTTGGTATTAATTTTTGTCCTCTATGATAGCAATCACCTACATCATATTTATTCTGGCAGAATAGCTCATCGTAATACGGTCAGCAGAAAAAAAAAGTGTTGGAAAGAGCCAGTATTTTGCATACAGCCTTCTTACACAGAGCATTTTTCGTGATGGCCAACCTTTAATTTTGCCAAAATACGCTACGAGGACATTAAATTTGAAAACAAAATGTACACAACATTTTGTTTTCAAATTTAATGTCCCCGTTGCAATTGCAATAAAAACGCTTAAAAAATATATGTAAAAAAATTGCGTTAAATAAACGGCTATCTCAAACTAGGATCCTAATTGGTAAAAATGAAACGATTTATTGTACCTATTGCTGCTTTTGTATAACTGTTGGTGAATCATGAGCAGCAAGTAATTAATAGAACACTAAACGTTAATAAGCTGTTACAAAATAATTACGTTTTGATTACATAAAAAAACTACTAATATTGCATAATGTAATTGTTTGTTGTTCCTATTTAATACAATAAAAAATTATTACATTGCGTGAAAATTTCAGTAAGGTTGGACACCCCTGTCTCGGGATCAAAGGGAGCGATTATACTTTTTCTTAATTTTTTAATTTTTCAATATTTCGCGTCTCCACCCCACTAGTACATGTAAATACCCCCAGGGATACTAAATATAGCAATAAGACATTGTAAAAACACTATTTTACTTCGTTTTACAGTGTTTTATAATACGGTTTCTAACCTAATGCCAACGACCCTCCTCGAGGGTTCACTTCGGCACAAACGTAATGCCGGCGACCCTCCTGGAGGGTCCACTTGCAATATGTATGGCGGCATCCAGCGTGAGCTCTATTAAAAGTAGGTGGCGTCGAAAGTGTTAACAACAAAGTACAAGTAAGTCTATAAGTGATGTCGAAGCACTTAGGCTTATTAACATCTAGGCTCTGTTCACTTTAGCAACCAAACGGTATGCTACAGCCATAACCACATGCCTACCTATAACAGCTGAACTTTATAACAGCTGGGCCCGAACAGTGTCTGCTTAAAATACTTTGGGAAAGTTTTGTTGACAAAGATCTAGGCATTCGAAGCCCAGACCGCAGGCTTAATATAGCTGGCTGAGTAGTTAGTTTGAGCTTAGTTATTGTTGTTATTCCCTTGTGTCGAAACCAGCTATAAAAGTAATAATTCATGTGGCATGCCGTGGTGAATAGATGGCCTGTCAGCGTGGTTGATACCCAGGGCTACAGGCCTAGATTGCGCCAGACGTATTTATGTAGGTATCATACTAGTGCATTTCAGTTTAAAGCATCCCACATCGTGAATGTTATACCGTATTCACGAGTCATTCCATCCCGAATAAAGGATTTTATTCGTGCTGTATAATAAAATTACCCTGTATTTCAACAAAAAAATAAACTAAAACCCTGTCGATTCTAAACTCCACATTTATTTCAAAAGCACAGCGAAACGAATAAAACTAATGGGCTGTAAGAGCAAATCGCAACAGAATAAACGGAAAAATAATACTGAGCTCCTGAAATGATATCAGTGGATAGGGTGGTCCATGGTGAGATTAGATACGTGAGCTTTTGTGCGACACGGGACCGCAGTGTGCGATAAAATATTTGCGGAACGATCTGCGAAGCCTGCTGCCTGCCTTACGTGATATGCCTCGTAGCGATTACCACCGCTTATGAAATACGGGAGAGCGTCAGTAAAATGACACTATGAAGAATTTTGATTCCCTCCAAATAAATGTGGATCATGTGAAGACGTGAGGTGAACACGAATACCTATGAGTGTATTTCCGTTAGATTTACTCAAGGTGTGTGTATTCTACGTATCCGGATCCCGATGCGGAAGCAATAATAAAGAATATTTTATTTTTTGAAGCCTTCAGGCGCGGTCTCTTGGAGGCGCGGTCCTTGCGAAAATATTTTTCCTTTACCAAGAAAATGGTAGGTATCCCTCATTAATTTAGGACTTTTGTTAAAAACCAGCCGTCGGTTCATCACATTTAATTAATCACTTCTGTTATGATGGTTCACCCAAAGCCTGAAAAATGACCTAATAACAATGCAATGCAAATGGAAGCACGCGATTGCCTGTTTTATATCCCATAACGCATAATCATAATAATTATAAGTAATAATTAATATAAACAAATCAAGTATCTTGACTTGGCTCGCGAGGTTGTTGACATGTGGGATGTGGACTCAGCGATCATTGTGCCGATAGTCGTGACAGCCAATGGCTTAATAGCCAAGAGCCTCGACCAACACATGAGGAGGCTCTCGTTGGGCAGCTGGATCAAGGGCTTGATTCAGGAAGCGGTACTTCTGGACACGGCTCGCATTGTCAGAAGGTTCCTCTCTCTGGAGCCCTGACCACCGGTAGCTTGGACCCTGTTCCTGATACCGATGGGCTACTATTTTTTATATTTTTAAATGTTTGTATACTTTTTATATTCTAATATTTAAAAATATAATTTATATGATTACAATAAAATAAAGGAAATAATAATTAAATTATTAATCATAATAATTTTCTTCACGAACAACATCGAAATAAAAAAAAACAAAACTTGTACTTACAGTAAAATTATCATACAGATAGATGCCTTATTCTGTGAAAGTAATAAAACTAAATAAATTAAAATATTATTCATCTAGTACCTAACTACTATTTGTTCTCCACCTTATCTAAATTGATTACAGAGTTTGTTGAAATTACCTTATAAGTCTCCGCGGGTGCTTACGAGATTGAATTTTCCCCCGATCTGGGTAAAGTTTCCCACTCGTAACACTGAAGTGGCGGCATGCAGTTAAGGGGTAAACTTAACCGAGGAATTTATTTGGAATTGTATCCTATTGTTTGCAAATTTTTATTCGCTTGTGAATTGTAGGTAAACCTTTTATTGCATGTAGTTTGAATATGTAGAATGAAAACACAGCACGCCTAAGCACCGTGAAAGTGCATGTCGAGCTAAAACAAAAGAGCCTTCGCAAGTAGATACTACGAATACAATCAGCTTATGGGATTGGAATATTCTAAGTTATTATTTGTGCCCGATTTGCTCGCTAAACTGTAATTCATTGCTCCTACCTATACCTATGTACTTGTAAACGAGTACATATACCTATATATGCCGACGAGAGAATACATTATCTGATTAACTTTATGAACTCACAACTAAGGTATATGTGTCCACATTAAACATTGCCTTCAGACATCGTACAACTTGTTAACATGAAACTTGGCTACGTAACGTTTTATACGGTTAATGACCTTCATATACCTATTCATCATCTACCTCGGTGTTGATTTCAATATACAGCTTAATTGAAACAATGAATGTCTTCTCGCATACGTATACTTGAAGTAAATCTGTCAAGTAATCACATTGTTATGAAAAAACTTATTGTCTGTCAACAGAACACCACAAAACGTATAATTGTAACAATAAGTTCAAACAGACAAAGACGTCACCGTGAAAGGGTTAATACAGACAAAGACATCGCCGTGAAAGGGTTAAAAGATTTTTTTTTGAAATGAGCATTTCACAAAGTCCGCTTCAAACTGTGTGCGACTCTGGTACTCTGGTACATTTCAAGATTCAACTAATTGCTTTGGCGTTTCCGCTGCAAAAAACTGCCGTAACTGTTAATTAAAGACATTTTCGCACTGGTAATGGGGGCGCAAGTCGTTTCATTACAAACGAGCTGCAACCACCAGCACAGACAAACAGCTTCGACAACTTTTCAAATTCATAAATTATTTTTTGGAATTAACACTGAGGTACTAGAAAATATTATCTCGGAGATAAAACTTTTTATTATTAATAAACCTGGCTAGGTACTTCTGGTTTTCCATCGCCTGCTAAATGGTAAAATCATGTTTATCCACGACGATATTCTCCGTCTCGTCTTTGGGAGATATAAGCGTCTTTGCCCAAGCAAGTTGCCTATTTAGGTAGTACCTACGCTACTTATAATATAGCAGGTTGAAGTGGTTAATAAGCATAATATTGCGAACATCGAAGTTATCTGAACTATTTAGATTCGTGTCGCAGTTCAGAGAATGTTATGTCTACTATTTAGCGATTGCAACATCTTAGCTAAACATTTGGCTTTAAAGGAAGATGTGAAACTATATTACCCCTAATATAAACATCTAGAAGAGGCTCGTGTTTGAAAATTTGATTTCCACTATTAATATGAAATACCTAGCGAGGATAACTGTAACCGATCGTGTAAACTAGAGTTAAGTAACAACATTTTTAACGATTTTGAATATTTAGTTAACTAATAAAATTCATTAAAAATGTATTACAAAATAACTAAATATACCTAACGAATGGCCATCTTGTAAACACCGCCCACATAGTAAGCTTCTACATCGCTAATGAAGCTTATCTTTGGAAATTTTGGTTGTTTGGTTTTGGTGTGACCTACATAATAGTAAGGGATTGTAATTAACTGCAATTAACATTAAGCACGGAAAGCAACTTAGTGTGAACGTGTCAAACTAGGGCGATTAACGAAACGAGAAGTCACGTACCCTCACGGGGTTGCAGGGGCTCGACACGGCGGCGCTTCCAACACATTCCAAGTGCCTATAGTTCCCAAAATCGTTGAACGTTGTTGATTCAACATCGACAGGTTTTCCTCTTACCAAAAATTTTCGAACCGTACGCTAAACATATCGGACAAATTCAAAGTGGAAACAAAATAAAAGTGGTCGTATAGCCGAATAAAACGAAGATGGCGAAACTATACAAAATGTAATGAGTTCTGAGTTTTCGGCGAGAATTTTATACCTTTAAGTCCGTTATACGAGGAGATAGGAACGTTGGGTTGAAATTCATATATGAAGTTAGCTTTCAGCGAGCTTTCACTACATTATAACATTCAGCCAGTGATGGTGTTATCTGACAGTTTGTATGGGCGGGTACCTGAAACTTTTCAACTTTTCACGTTGCGCGTTGGCATACTGAAATCATAATGAGCAAAAGTTTTAAAATTGTTGAATCTCATTCAGCCCGTGACATATTTTTAGATTTTTACACAGGCAGGAAAGTGACTAC
Organism: Apamea epomidion; assembly: GCA_947507525.1. Lineage (NCBI taxonomy): Eukaryota > Metazoa > Arthropoda > Insecta > Lepidoptera > Noctuidae > Apamea > Apamea epomidion. The sequence goes on from OX382226.1 coordinate 14,594,225, forward strand.
GAGAAAGAGAAAATTCGTAAGTATCATTTTTCGTTCAAACAATCATATTCCAAAAATAGAGTATTTTTTCATCGCGATGACGGGAAGTTATTGAATTTTAAAGATTGACGGCTATAATTATTATATTGTTTTGCCTCATGTACGTAGATAAGATAGATAGAGATTTACTATCAGAAACTGAAGAAAGGAATGAAAGAAGATATTATACAAAAAATATTTGATGTTGATATTGCTTTCATCAAATCAAGATTCGACCTTCGCGAACTTTACGACCGGGACATTTAGGGACATTGCTATAAAATATATTTTTATATTCCAACTGGCTTCATGTCTTTAATATGAATCTCTCACCACTATCCAGTAGTTTCTTTAAATGTATTGACTGCGTCTTCTAAAAGTAATGCATGTTTTAGAAGGTACGAGTTATTTACTTTAAGGAAGGTGAGCCTGTCCCTTTTATGGTTCCCATCAGGGATATCTTTTTTATTTTATGGCCATTCAAGAGCCCTATATTCCTCAGAACGGGCGAGGGATAAAAATGGTTAGCTCTACGCGAAATTATTGGAACAATAAGCTATTGTTTTCAAGATATTTCTTATGCTGTAAAGTTATTAGAAGCAATATGAGTTGAACTCAAAAAGTGTTTGGGGATGTTTGACAATGACTTATAAAAACAGATTATGTGACCATATTGGTTGACCTTAGGACACAAAGTAAAGCGCCTGCCTGGGTTCGAACCCACGATTCGTAAATCGGGGTCGATACCACTGGACACCACTGATCCACTCACTACACTGACCGAACACCTATGAAAAACATTCTTAACGAAGGATATCTTTCAAAGGGCCATTTATTGTCACTCATCAGTATTTTCTGTCCCAACCCGGCCCTCCCCTGTCTAAAATAAAAAGAAATGGGCTGGAAACTGTACGATGGGAATTTGTTTTGAGAAAGATTTAAAGGGATTGAACGTTCCTTAAGTAAATTTATTTTCAAATTTATTAATTTATTTACTAAGCAAGGCACGCCAACGATATATTTATAAGGGTAGTAACAATATGCAATCACGAGTCTTCGAGTTCTTCAATTCTGTGTAAATACATCACTTATAGGCATGCACAACATTCACATTAAAAGGTTAACTATTCATTAAATTATTAGAATATTAGCAAAACATAAAATTTATACATAAAATAAAGTAAAAATAATACATTTAGTCACGTTGCACTAATACAATAATTGCACATAAGATAAGAAACCTGGTAAGTAATAAAAAGACGAAAAAAAAAAAAAAATCGTATAGATCAAAATTAAAAGAGTAAAAATAATAACAAATATCGTAAGTCTAATTAAACTAAATTCAAATGAAATGAAATTAAATGATTGACACATTGATGACATTATTTAATTTAAAAAAATATATATAAGTACCTAGTCTTGCCATAAAAATTGTCACGAAGAAAAAATTTTTTTTTTATTGCAAATGATATTTATTACTTTTACAGTGTGTTAGTTTAATACATAAATATAAAATAAATTAAAATATGAAAAGCTTATTCGAAGTGGTCTCCATTGGCTGCAATATAGTCCTTTAAACGTTGAGGCCAGTTATCAATAGAAGCACGCACTCTTTCCATGGGAAAATTCTTCACTGCCAATCGTATGGATTGTTTGAGGGACTCCAAATTATCATGGCGTTTAGAGCAAGCCGTACTCTCTAAAACTGACCATAAATGATAATCCAGCGGATTAAGATCGGGACTAGACGACGGCCAGTCTTAAGCTCTGATGAATTCCGAAACGTTCACTTCCAACCAAGACTGCGTGGACCGAACCCGGCGCCGAGTCTTGTTGGAAGGACCATACTTGGTTATTGGACATGGTGTTGTTAAGGGGCTTAACTACCTTCTCAAGAATGGTATCTTGATACACTTGTGCCGATATTTTGATACCTTTTTCACAAAAAATATGGCTCAGTCACTCCTTCATAGCTAACATCCCACCAAACCATCACTGAAGGCGGATAATGCCCACGTTGCACTCTGTCGACTAATTGGGAAGCTTCTAATACATTGTACAATATTTTGCGATATCGCAAAATATTGTACAATGTATTGGCGCCAAAATTAGAAAACTCAATGAACAATCGTATAAAAATGACAGATTCCAAATTCAAATGTAATATCTTTATTATTTTTAATTGTAACAGTATTTATGGCCAGACTGTGTATATATGTGTATACATACATATATGTATTAAAATAACATTATCATTATTCAATTTGTATATGTATGTAAAAGTAAAAGGAGGCAGCTGATTACAGGACAATTTTATTGATTTTATTTTTAAATATTGGCAGACTATCAAAGAAAATACCGATATTGCTGTCGACTGAACAGGCTCTGTTCTAAGAGGTCAACATTCTGTTTAAGGGAGCATGCTGGCCCAGATTTGTGCGACACGACTTAGTGGCAAACGTCGTAGAGGTACGCTTTGACCGGAGATGTGAATGACGAGGCACGTCTAGGTTGATTTTGTTAAGGAGATCTGGAGTTGATGTTAGCCCGTTTACAACTTTATACAGCATTGTCAAATCATTTAGAGCTCTGCGTTGTTTTAATGAAAAAAAAATTGCGGGTATTTGCCGGAGCCCAATTCAACATATTTTGGGGAGAGCCTGAGATTGGTCAGGGAAGAAAATCTTTAAAAATGTTTAACATGAAAATGGGGTCAGTATCGAGATGAGGTTTGTACGATAACGTAGCAGAATCACTGTTCCTTGATTTTATACCAACCTGCTTAGTAAGGGTGATATCTCGGCCGCCCATTAATTGAATTTAATAGAGGACACCCAGGAAATTGACTTTATGATTTCTCTGTCTATCCCAGCACCGTACCTCTATAAGACTTTTTTGATGTGTAGGATAACCTTTAGGTACCCTTACCTTAAGGTAACCTTTCTCCCAAAATACACTCTTATCTACCCCAAACAGGCAAGTCTTTGTGCAGAACTAAAATTACCATAACAACTAAAACGTATGATTCCTTTATTAACGGGGAAAATATAATGAACTAACTATTAAGTTACACTTTTTGTCAATATTCAGCATTTCAAAAAACATATATTATGGAGCTTATAAAATGTTAGTTTTAGTAAACTGTTCCAAATGGCCGATATAGTAATAATTCAGTCTTTTTATATAAAACTAGCGTTGTTACAATGAAAGACTTCGGTCATACATTAACTACATTTAAGAACAATAAAAAACACACTTATGTTAACATTTTCACGTAAAAGTTATTCTCTGAACATCACCTAGAACGCAAAAGGAAAACTCAGGATGATGTAGTCATGTAAATGTTTTAAAACACGTTTTGCTGAATATTATTATAAATTACTACCAGCGCCCGGCGGTTTCACCCGCATAAGTTTCGATCCCGTGGCAATATCGGAATATAAAGTCATATGTGTTAATCCTGATTATAAACTATCTGTGTGCTAAATTTCATCCAAATCCATTCAGTAGTTTTTGCGTGAGAGAGTAACCAACATCCATCCATCCATACAAACTTTCCCGTTTATAATATTAGTAGGAGGTGGACAGGAACCTTTTTGGGTGTATTAATTTCCTGCAGACGCTATTGGCCTTTTTTATTAGATATCAGCAATGATTTGTGATTATAGTTGGTTTTGGTGGGTTTGAGCAAAAACAGCTACTGCATTTCTAGTTAAATTATAACTCATGGAGAACCGGAAAGGAGTGAATTTCAGTGAATCGTATTTCCGTACCTATCTATCTCCGAAAACGCAATATGTCAATAAACTCAAGCTCACAAACAATATTCTACTAAAGTAAAGACTGATTTCCGTATAATGTATTCAGTGTCGTACTTATAGAAACAATTATAAATTAAACGCCACAGTTCGTCGCAACATGAACCGAGGCGAGATAGTAATCTTGTTGTTGTTCGGGGCTCCGTGGCTGATGCCGCGATAACTCCACCTTAATTGGACCACCAATCCTTTAATAAAATGAAAACTGGACCAGACGGGAGAAGACAGAAGGGATTCAAAAGCGGATGCTCACTTCCCATGACCGAAATTCTAGAGCAATTAGCAAGAGTAATCGTCTGCGTACACTTGGAATTACCTCATTTAACATTTCTCACTTATTTCGAGCGAACCTAACAGATGTTACAAACTTAAGTACCGAACGTTATATTTTTAGAGATTTATAAGAACGTGCAAATACCAACGTAGGTACATATTTTATTCATGCAGTGTCTGATCGCTTTCAACCCACTTCAGCTTCCGCACATAAATAAGTATTTTCCAATACTTTGGAATTTGAGGTTGTTTTCATAACAGTTTTCTTTAATTGTCATTGTTTTTGATCGTAGAAGGCTTACAGAATTACATCGATTCTGTAGGATGGCTTAATAGAGCCGATACATATAAAATTATTGATATTATGGCAGTAAAAGACATTGATGTCTCTGAAAAATGTTACATGCACACAACTTTTGCATGAAGTAAAAACTTTTTGTGCCTACACATTAAAGTACCATTTCCTACTACCGGCATAGCGCTTCGTAGCAGATGCGCACATACGCGGCACCAGCCGACTGCATCTGTCTGCTAAAATCTGATGGACCCAGGGTGCATTTGCGCGCATTCACCGGCACGCTGTCGTGACTAGGACGAAAGCGACCGAGTTCTTACGCGTCCCATTCAATTATTTCGGCGATGATACCCGAGCGCGTGCGGTTGTAGCCGAACGGAGCCGCCCAAACGTGACGGCAGCCGTCCGCGTACGCGAGGAGTCGACCGGTTACCGTCGTAAGCGCCAGCGCGCAAGCGTCCAACCGTGTTCGAAGCTGTGTAAATTCCACGCAATAATGACATTTAACGAATTCATAAACACAAATTCTGAAATGCGCTCCGATGAGGCACGACGAGCGCCAGCCGGTGTAAATCGTATATTACTCTACGACATAATGTATGATTTACCGGTGTACCTGCAATGTACTTACAAACCTACTAATTAAGTTTTCGAATTACTTTAGGGACTACAAGCTGCCCGTTGACCGCAAGATAATAAAGCGATTTACTTATTTTAATATAAAACACGGGAGGAGACTTACTGAGTAGCCAGAATTACCTTTTAATAGAGTTTTTACTTTTTCAGTCCTCGGGCATTACATCATAGAAAATGCAATAAACATAACAAATACATTACCCACTACATAGCACACATTCTTTATCGTAGCATTATTAAATTGGTTCTATGAATAATTTAATCAATGAATACAAAAGGTACTAAGACTTAAGTTTTTATAAAGTTTTAATAACGTCGGATAAACAAATGAAGGTACATGCCCTCATTTGTTTATCCGACTTTATTTAAACATTATTTTCGCCCCTCTCTTCGACTTTCTCTTTTTTTTTTTGGTCTTAAGCGTGTACTTATGACCAACGACAGAAGTGTAGATGTCCTACTGGTTCCGAATATAAATATTCAGCGCCAAGTAGACGCGATTGAGAGTCATCAGCCGTCTGAAATGGAATATACCCGATTCAGTGTCACTGTCCCGAGCGTGTCGGTTACTTTCGTCCACTGTTCAGAAAGAGCGCAAATAGCGCCTAAAGAAGTTTTCACTTCAAACATACATTATTCAAGTACTTACATAATTTTCTTTCTCCTCTAAAATAATCAAGTTCACAACTTGCCTTTACTCTCAAATTTTATTAAACTACAGTGGAATTCCCGATACATTGAAATATTGCATAAAAGAGAAATTACGGAAGCTCCGACATTATTCGCTTATAATTTTTATTAAGTTTGACAAAGTGAGCGATGTTCAAAGTAATAAGTAAGTATAAAGTGAGACCACGTTATTTCAAACCTTTGCTAAATATGTTAAAAGTAGTGATTGTTAATAAATAATACCGTACAAACGTTAATAAGTATATGGTTTATGTATTTGTTGTATATGTCAATGATACACCAAACTACCTGCAGTATTGTCACTCCTTCTCCCTTAAATCCATACAAAGGTTGTCAGATCGTTTTTAGCGACATGACCGCCCATTCTAAAATTTCTACATTTAGGTATATCTGTAATTTGTATGGATAATAAACAACATTCTATTCTATAAGTAATGTTTACCGCAGCTGCTTATAATAATATTTTTTTTTTGTGCTGATAAAAATACGTTTTAGTGTTTTCTGCTGGCTAATGCGATCACAGCATTGCGGTGCGGAACTGCTGATAGCAAAACTAAAGGCCTCAGTCGTCAAGGCTTTACAAAATCAAAGTTCTTAAATGACTACCAACATTCAATATACCTAGCCTTTTCCAACTATGTTGGAGTCGGCTTCCAGTCTAACCGGATGCAGCCAAAATTATACACTTGATATTACAAACCTAACAATAAAGTGTTGGAAAACACAAAAGTCATTAACGTTGTTAATAAAGTAAAAAGTAGGAATAACAAAGAGTTTCATATCGGAAATACGATCTATAGATTGTGGTATTAGGTATCAGAGACAACCTTTCCCTCTTCGCACTGTGTACGCAACAAATATGCCTTTCCAGACCATTGGGTACCACAATCGAGGACCACAACCTCTCAAAGGAGCTAGTTATCAGATTTATTCTTCAATAAGCTGATTAAGCTTTCCTTAGTATTATTTTTCAAGAGTAGTAATGTACTTAATTACAGATAGGCCTTTCCTACAACCGAGTAGGTATAGTCAAGGATATTAATTGTTAAGCAAATTGACTAATTAAATTGTACGTATATTCAAATCACATTTTGACAGTTGTATGAAATGGATATAACACGGCAAATTGACGTAAATAGGATGTCAGTTTGCTAAACAATTAAGTTCCCTGATTGTACGTATGCTTAGTCTATTCATAATTTAATAAGCCTAGAACTATCAAGTAAACGAGGGCGGCGGGCCCTTGTTCATTCCATATTCATTCGGACGCTGACAATCAAGTGTCTAGAAAATCCACTAAACCAAAATGTCTAATGATATTTCATTAATATCGCAGTTTGTCAAAAAATACACATTTCCGTTCCGAGAACTGCCGCCAAGGCAAAGCTTCAAAATGAAAGATGACAACCGAACCTCTTCCTTGCCTTTGCACTGAAGCAGCCATGAGAAATACATTAGGCGATAGAATTATTTTTTATTTCTTTTGACGTTCCCCAGCGCTCCATACGCCAGCGATTCTCCACTAATTTGCGAAAGAAAATCAAATTTCTCGACAAGGCGACACAGAGGCAGAACACGCGATAAATCATCATAATATCTCGTTAAGCTTTATGTTATAATGCGTGAGAAACATTATATTTTAGTAACTGTGTTTATATTACGAGCATCAAGCCATTATTTACAAAGCCCCGACTTAAATATTTATGTTTAGGCACCTACGTACAGATTTAGTTTCAGCAAAGGAGCTTAAAGCGCTAGAAGTTAATAACTTATATGAAATATTCATGAGGTAAGAAACTATTGTCTAAGTACTAATAAAATAAACATGAAAATTTATTAGATATCTATGACTGAGTTCCATTTTCTGTGAAATTTACATAAGCACCTACGAGCGCCGTACCTTTATGAAAAAAAGTTATGACTTCATTGTGTTTTACTTTATAAAATTAAAGTCAGGTAAAATCAAGATATCTCCTGCCGCCGTTTCTCTTAGGGCTGATTTTCCAATCATCTGATAACTTTATTCGAGGAATAATTTTGAAACTTTTGACAGATTTCATACAAAAACTGTCAGACGTCAATTTTATTCCTCGAATAAATTTATCTGGCGATGGAAAAATCAGCCCGTAGTGCAGATATTTCCAACGCCAGATAATTTTATCGGAGGAATAATTTTGAATTTTTGACAGTTCTTCCATACAAAAACTGTCAGACGTCAATTTTATTCCACCAATTAAAAAAATCTGCCGATTGAAAAATCAGCCCTTAATTTCATAAAATAATAACCATATAGACAGATTTTTTTTTATTCGTGGAATAAATTGACGGCTGACAGTTTTTGAATGGAAGAACTGTCAAAAATTCAAAATTATTCCTTCGATAAAATTATCTGGCGTTGGAAATATCAGCCCTTAATCAAACTAAAATTAAACGCAGACAGACATCAGAACAATAAATTAATGACGTAGCATAAAATTAATGACGTAGCATAAAATGGTTGGAATCCTTACTAAATATGTCTATAGCTAGTATCCTGACAAAGAATGACACATTTTAATTATGTGTATGCTAATAAGCCTGAAACAACAAAAAATAAAACTGACGCGGTGACAGCACACTTCGCTCGATACGATAATTTTATTCAACACACGTAAAAACCAACTCGTTATATAGTTTTAACACCTACATTTTGTTTTATATACCTACTAGGTGGTCGGTTGAATAATAAATTGCGAGATGAAAGCTCTTTGCATTCGAAACGAAAATATTGTTCATATTTATTTTCACTTTTGCTCTACATACCTTGCAAATTGTGCTTTATTTAAAATGTTAATATTTCCCAGTTCGTGTGAACTACGAATTAGTGTTCGAAGCTGTGTCGCATATTGGAGCAGTATGCGAGCACGCTGTTAATTTGATCAACAAACTTGTTCTCGGTGTAACAATCTCAAAACTTCTTAATCCTGAAACAACTTTTATTTAACTTACTTGTCACAAATATAACCAATTCAAATGAAATATCATCATTAGGTATGATTGAAACTTTGAATGACTTGTTTGGCTAAATTAAAGCATTTAATCACATTTTTTATGATTAATAAATTACTCATGCCGAAGGGCGCTGACAGTCACTTAAAAACGACTTAACATAGATAGATTAAACGAGGTGTAGTACTTACATAAATCACAGCTGAGACAGCAAGCTTATCGAACTACCCTGAATTTCTTGACAGGATTTTTCAATTCTGTAAGAAAATATATGATCAGTATCGGATTTCTCCAAATTATTTACTTGCATACTATGTTACGTGTTAATATTATTTATGGTCAGGTAACACGACCGTCTGTAAAACGAAAAAACGAATCAAGGAAAGCTGTGATTAAAATTACGAAATAATTAGGGATAGCTCTCTGTATTCCGGGAAAGTCAGTTAAAATCACCTTTACGCACCGTGAATCTTTACCTATTTTATTTCAGTTACGCATTATTATATGAATTTACGTGAGAGAACGAATAAAAACCTAATTCTTTTTCCCGCGTTCTGAGAGAACTTTATGCACATCAATTAGCTTATTTTACTCGCCGCTCTTAAAACATAATGTCTGGGTCTCCTGGGGTTCGCAGAACGAAACAAACAAATGTGTACTTAAATAACATTTGTTTCACTTTAGATAAGGAGCCTACATAACTTATAATTCTACAACTAGGTGCTCGGTGTTATATTAATTTAAAAAAGTATTCATACATTCATGAGCTGCTTTCTGCTTTAAGTACCTATAGGTACTTACCTACCTACTTAGAACACATGCATTATTCTATAAATATTTTATTTTACCTTTAGATTTCTTAATGTGTACAGTTGTCAATACCGTCTTATAAACTTAACCGCCCAATAAAGGATTAAAGTTTAAGAGCTGAGAAGGAAAAAGCTAAATTTCTTCGACAAACTTTTAATTCTTTTATGTTTTAAAAGTAAAGGAAAGTCTGCACAATCAACTTGGAGTTACAGTAGAACTTGTAGTGGGTAATCTTCAATATGTAACGGGTAGTTATAGACAGTTTTCTCACTTTTCAATCGTCTTCTTTGAACTTTTAACGAAGTTCATTGGTGACTCTTTTGTAAAGGTTTCTATAGCTATATATTAGCTAGTATACTCTGTAAAAATCTCACTGTGAAAACTTTGGTGACGTGAGCTTGAAGTGAGCTGTCTATAGTCTAGCTATCCGTAGCATCATGTCATGTGGTATGATAACTCACATAAATCTCACTTCATGTAAGATTTCACGATGAAATTTTTTACAGAATAGACCGGCTGTACCTGTAGATATCAGTACACCTTTATGTATGCCCTGTATAAGTTAGCACAATTAACTATTCCCCAAGGACACTGTATGTTGGACGAAACTTAGTCAATGGAAGGCCGAATTGTTCGGGAACCGATCGATTGGACGACTCGTGCTTACGTGTGGTGGCCCCTGCAGCCCGGGCCTCCACACGCACTACGGTTGACTTATTACCTCACTTATGGACCCTTAAGCGACTTCTTATATTTACCTCTATCCTTATTGTTATTTTCACACATTTCTAAGTAAGTGGAAATTACTGAAGTCACCTTTCGTTTATAAAAATGTATACGAGTACTTATTATTTTATTACCTGGGTACCGTTTCTTTAGTCTAACACTTTACCACGTCTGACGTAAGGATACTACAATCTGCTTCTAGTTCATGTTTATAAAACTTAGTTTACGTGTTTTACACAGGTAAATGTCAAAGCAATGTGATTGCGAAGCTCTTTGACCCAGCACGTGTTTGAGCCACGTTTGCCGCTCAACAAAAGGCACTCAAGTTATAAAGATAACGCCCTCATGAGCATTTGGAATCCAACGGACTGTGATGTTTATCGTATTAAAGAAAACATGTTTCTAAAGAAAATATACGGGGGGTTGTAAAAAAGTCTGTTTTTGGTTTAACAAAATCCAGATAACCCAAATCTAACTGGCTGTAAATGCCTGTGATGAACATAAAAGTAGGAACACTTTTTGAAAGTCATTATATTGGTTTGTATAGTCAGAAAAAAATATTGCTTATCAAATTGACACAGTACGTCAATTTGCCGTGTTATAACCTCTTCATTCAACTGTCAAAGTGTGCCTGAGAATGACAGTTGTGATTTGAATATATGGTCAATTTAAGTTGGTAGTTCAATTTGATAATTAATTTCCTTAACTTTACTCACAGGTTTCGTCTAATATGCAACACGTTTCTTTGTAACAAGTCGTAAGAAAAATTAAGTGGGTTTGTCGCCCTGGGGGCTACTTGAGCGTACGCCCCCGCCATCCATCGCTTGGATCGTTCCCGGTCCAATGCCGTATATATTTAGCGCTCCATTGGACCCTATAAATCAAATTTCCCATCGGCGGGCTTTATCTAAATCACTTTCCCATGCTCGAAACGTTTCATATTGTTTCTTCAGGAAGTGTACCTACAAACCGTATATGGAGCAGACTATGTTGCTTAAGATTTTAACTACGATGATTTTTTTAATCGGTGGAGGAAAACTAACTAATTTGAGAGTTCTTCAAGCAAAGCGGATTCTGACGATGGCTAACCTTGGATGAAACGAAAGTAGTCAAAGGACTTTTGGTATGTGGGTATATGTATGTATGGTGTATGTATGTAACTGCCCCGTTGGTCTGTTGGTCGCAAAGTGCGACTGCTGACCGTGGGGCCGAGGGTTCGATTCCCAGGTCGGGCAAAGTGTTATTGGGTATTTCCATAAGGAATTTCTTAGTAACTTATGCGCATAGTCTTTGGAAGTTGGCGGTGTAATACCCCCGTGCCTCGAAAAGCACATTAAGCCGTTGGTCTTGCTCCTGATCTTTCTCGGCTCCGGTCGTGTCGGATTGCGTACCGTCCCATCGGACTATGAAAGTGAGGGAAGAGAGAGTACAACTGTGACTGGGCATACACTTGTGTATATCTCCCGCGCTGAAGGTTAGTCTCTGCTGGGATTGGTTGCCATGGCCGAAATTCAGTCTGGAGGACTATTATTATATGTATACTGTTTAATGTATTCGTGTTAGTTATTAAGGAATGCTAATTAAAATGGCTTTAATCGAGCTTTCTTCATCTTCTTTGTAGGACTCTTGCCAGAGCGGTCGTGGTCTTCATATAGTTTCTTGTCTAGGGGTTGATGTGATTCGCCGCACGATTTCTCGACATCTATTCCATTTTTTTGTATTTTTGCGACTAAGCCTTTTTGTGCACTTATACAAGCTTTACCACATCCTTTTTGATCTGCATTACGTAATTTAAATGTACATTTTATTGAAAAATTAAAAGCTGTTGGTATTTTGCTATCACTGAAAAAGTGGAAACTTGATATTCCTACTACAAATTCAGCTCGATACGTAGCTAGTAACAAAATGAAAATATAAAGCACGTAGTAGCCCTTGGAACGAAAACTCGGTCAGTAATAGCCGAAACACAATAGTTGGGCGTGATTCCAGCGAAGCTATCCTATATGACGTACGAAATTGAATAGACAATAGCGGAGTAAGAGGTACTTACCTCGTATACATGCTCTACAGCATTCGGAACGGATTATCTGTAGTAAGTCGCACGAATTGAACACTACACGCTGCATAGCCTCAAGGATATTGTGTGCGTAACATCGCGCTAACGATCTCATCACTTGCTGGGGCCTGTCGACCTATATTATATATCGCAGATACCATTAGTATTCCTCAGAGGTATAACACCGCTGTTATAGTTATACAAGTTGTGTGCCCGATGGGGTTTCGCATGGACAATAATGACGAACTTCCATACAAACTTTCATCCCCCTATTAGGGAAGCAATTTTTAAAAATTCGTCCTTAGTGCTCACCTTGGTTATGAAAGGAACTCGTGTGCGAAATGTCAACCCAGCGGTTTAGGCTGTCCGTTATGTGTCTGTATTTTTAATAAGTAGAAGTGCATATTTTTAATGTTCAATTGATTTTTTTTTTGTTATGTATTTTTGTAGTGTAAAATAAAGTATATATAAATAAATAAATAAGAAAATGTCTACAATGCCACCAAAAGATAAAGAACTTAAGCAGTACATGAAGAGACGAAGACAGTGAATGAAAATGTTCAAGAAAATTACCGATTTCCTCTTTTTTAAACTGAATCTTAAGTTGCTTGAGTCGCCTGGACTGAAGATATCATTATAAATCTGGAGGGGACTTTCTATTTCCTTTATCTAGTATACTTAGAACAAAGTTGTTTATATACTCAAAGTTGTAGTGTCCGCGTGAGATTTCCCTTGAGAGAAATAATTAGCAGGCTCGGCATTAGAGTGTATAATGTTATGTTTGTACATTGTAGCAACAAACGCTTGAGCTAAGTGTGTTGCCGTGTCGATGAGCGACAAATGGAGCTCTTTATCACTAGCCCGCAGCCCCACAGGCACAGTGTTAAGTTTACTTAGAAATTGCCACTGTAAAGTCGCGGTCACATCACACACGAACGTGACCTACTTCGCTAAACCATTAGGCGATTCTTTCATCTCGTGACATTAATATATGCAGTTTTAACTAAACTGCTCGCCTTTCTGAAATGTTTCTAACTTGCCTTTTTTAGATCGCTCGTTGTGTAGCGTTAGTCGCCAGTAGCAGATAAATGTTACAACAGCCACTAGTGAACTTAATAATGTTTTTTTTTACTATTTAGTTTAATTTGTTCTTTATAAGAAGCTTAGAATTTATATGTTTGATATGACTAAGCACACTTTCACTGTCCAAAAAGTAGACACAATAGTTAAACAATCATCCTGAATCATATGTGATTCATGGGACAGGGAATGGGTTAAATAAGTAATATAGGCCTTCTTTCAAACCTACATATAACTAACTAAAACCTACTCAGTTAGGTTTATAAGTTTCATAAATATATTCAAATTAACATGAATGTGAAAAGCTTTCGTAATTTTACAGTCAAAATTGTGTAGTATTTAATGAAGAAATTTGTGCAATAGCTTCCGGAAGTACCTACATTTGAAACAATTGTAAATGGATTGGATACCAATAAAGTTCAGATGAAGTTGTAGATCTTGTTCACCGCAACCATAAGCCCCTAATTTATTTCAATTCTCTTGATCGTGGCTGCTTAATCATTGTTTGAACTTCAGCTTCGAGGGATTATCGATCAGATTAGCACTGAGGCCAATGCTGTTTAGTTGAAATACCGAGATTCAAACATTTGTTAAGCGGGGTAGTACTAATTGAAGGAATTAACATCATGTTTCTGCATGGGCCTCAGAATATTCGCTAACTTTTAATAAGCATGAACTGAAAAGTTTAACAGTCAAAAGTAGCTACCATTTTCTGAAAATATCTTTAGTAGATACCCAAACGAAGTCGGTACCATTCTGAAATGTGCTCATTAAAACTCTATAAAAACACTGGATGTAAAAGTAAACCTACCAAAATGGCTTATGTTGTATCCAGATAATCTCATGACTTTAGAAAAACTTCATAATTATCAAGTAAACCTACTTATACAGCGTATATCAGAAAGGTGCGGACCACACTTTTCTGATAATTTGATTACACCGTGTGGTCAAATTTAAGGGCCTGGTTCAGACCATCAAAGGGAACAACTTTCTCCATGAGACCAACATCGTAATCAAGAAAAAGTTATCAGTCGTTGCATACATTTAGGTCGATTAGGTATTGAAGTTAATACGATTTTGATGTTAGTCCTATGGAGTTAGTTGTATTTTAGTTTCAGAGTATCTAAACCCTTAAATTTGACCAAATCATTCTGATACACGCTGTATACTGTTTTCCAGCGACGACATTCAAAATTACCACATTTGAACAGCTGTTTAAAATTCTAGTGGATAATCTCCTCTCAAGCTCTGCTAACACGAAGCGAGAAAAACTTTAAAATACATCGGATTTAGCGAGCATGACGTAGTTGCAGCAGCGGTCGCAAATTGCTCATCTCATAGTTTGCGACTACTTAAATACTCGACGAATAACCGGAGTAAGGACTGCTACAGATCAGGATAATTACTTAGTTCTGCAAATTAAGCTCTTGTAAATTAACTAAACTATAAACGAAAGTATCTTTGTATCTGTTTAAACTTAATTAAATAATGTTTGCAATAGCTTTAAAGCTCGCTTCGTAAGATGTCAGTCTTCTCCGTTTGATCCCCAGTTCGAGCGGAGTGATTGAGACTTTTCCTTTATATCCTATTCATTTTTACGAGAAATTCGCAACACAACATAAAACGTGACAAAACTCACTCTTTAGGTATCAGGCGTATCAGAAAACTAAACACAATAAATGATTAGCGAAAATTCCACTGAATTTACTGCAGTCTATTAGTCGGTAATTACTACATTACTTGGCAGTCTAGATCAATAAGTACGTAGAGAGAAGTAGATTGAGAGTTCTATATATTTTATTTACCAATACAAACATTATCCACCGAGTGACTTTTAAAAACACAACCCACTAATCCATCAACATACTCACAGATAACTTACCACGTTAATACATATTCAACATGCATATACGAGGGTGAAATGACCCTTGACTAGACAAGTTTGGCACGTAAAACTATCGTACGACTATTGATATGGGAGAGTGTAACTTCCAACTGTATTTACTCGTACATAACGTTTGGTTGGAAAATAGCTTTGGCTTTGAGTACATTTGAATTTTTGATCTTATCTCTCGTCGCCCCATCGGTTCGAAGAAATCTCCTTCTGCAAACGAGCTTTTAGTGATGCTCAATGGAATTATTATTCTGTGCTATAATCGTATTGTATCGTATATCGTTGGCCGCATCAGTGGTAACAAATCCAGTACAAGCTGGTCTCGCATTCTATTGAAACTCCGTACTACGCTAGAAAAGCTCAAGGTCCAAGTGTTGCCCACGTGCGGTATACTGTGTTTGCATGGAAATGGCATTTATCTAACAAGATACAAGATGCAGTTTGAGAATGTTTAGTTATAATTTTAGAATTTGATGTTACACGGGGAGCAACTTTGACCTTTAATTTTGTGCTCACCTGGTGTGATATGGTGACCCTTACACAAAACTGAGAGAAATTGTATCATGCTTAGAGTAACACAGTATTTGTTTTATACTGTTTTATCTTGTTGTTGTGTAGGATAATAAGTTTTATATTATTTTGAAGTTTATTCTAGAATAATTTTATTACTTTACATTTTTTAAATTAAACCTTAATAAGAAAAGTGCTGAGTTGACAAAGGTAATATTGTCACCACATTTGCAGTCCTTCCTTCATAGACTTACAGTTTCCTCTCTATTTCTGGGGAAAGAAAGACTGGCCGCAAACAATTTGATTGGCTTTCGTAATTAGTTTGGCTTCATGTCTGTCTCTAGAAGTCATACGAAATGATAGCACTCTTCATGTTCACAGTAGATACGAATATTGTGATAAGTGTGATATTGAGCGCTGCATACAAATGTGAAACAGAGCGCGGTCTGTAAATAAATTGAGCGAGAAAATATGAAATAGAAGATTGCTGTAATAACGTGAAAATACAAGTAAAATGAAACTATAACATTTCAGTTGTTAAGAAAATGACAATCTAAAAATAGACAGAAATAAAACGTTATGAAGTTTGTTCGACGATAAACACGTACCGACGTCGGCGACCGCCATGCTCGCGGCTCCTCAGCCGTAAAATGGAGTTACTACCACCGCGCCGCTGAAACAGCTCTGATATTTCATTGTCTAGCTGAGCTGAATCCACAACTGTAAAGGATTAACTTACGTAACTGTTCTTCGGTAGCTCCGTCTGTTTTTAATTTGCCACTTCAGGACATTACTGTCTTTGTGAGGTTCACCCAGTGAGTAATTGCAGTTTCATTGAGGCCGATGTGAAATGGAGCACCAGCGGCTCAGTAAAGGTCCTATTGTTAGTCTTTTATCTACTTCACCCATTTATTAGCATGAATAAAATGTTTTATTTTGAACATAACTCAAGCAAATGCTTTGCATAAAGCAGAAGGTTGCTTTTTCATTTCAATTTGGTAGACTTCAATAATATTTTCTGCAGTGTCGCTGTCCCAAGCTGTAAAACTATTCGATGTCCTATTTCAACAAGCTGAAAACTAAATGTGTCATGAATTCGAGAACCAATTTCATTTCTCACGTGACTTGAAATTCATCGCATAAAATATCTCGAATGTCCCGAATTCAGTCATGCAGGTGCACATGTGAATTTCGACCGGCGCACATTCACAAATGTCATCGTGGCATCCAGCGCGTGGTCAGACAGGGCACAGACAGCCAGCCACTGCCACTTGTAGTTTAATCAGATGACCGCGCCAGTGTTGCTGTTAGACTCGGCATTTTAATTTTCTGCCTTGTCGATCCAATTCACACATTTATGAATTCTGCTCAGTAGGTACGTATTTCCACTACTTACGTTAACTTGTATTCACAAAGGCAGTGCTATTTCAGGCCCGGATAATATTTCGTGTTGAGCTTAAATATTTTAGCACTGACAATTCATTGCATATTCAAATAAGGTAGGTATTAGGTAAACGCAAAGTAAGTGAAGCTGTTTTATGATACAGCTTTAACTATTTTGTTTTCTTTCATAAGGTATAAAAACAGACACTAAAAGTATAACAGATGATTGAATGTTTGTTGGATTTTAAGACCGAACAACACACCAGCTCTAAGGCAATATTAATTAAATGAAGACAGGACCCTCCAAGCGTGTCGTCACGCTGTGTACGTGACGTACGTAATTCCATACTTAGTTTTACGACAAAACGCTTGGAAATGTGTGTTATGACATCTTTGTCTTTTTTCTTTTAAAGTTGTCCATAAATAAAAGGCCCGTTTTGCCATTGACAGTTCTAGTAGTCAATAAAGATCAAATTCGCAAAATACGTAAATTCGTTTGTATGAAACTGACAGGTGTCAAAAACGCATTCTCAAATGTCAAAACGGGCATTTCATTTTTTAACAACTTTAAGGAGACGAGTTGAATCTTTTGTGTTCTAGGATTGTTTTTTTTTTGTTCTGTTTGCGACTCGTGACTAAAGGATAACGGCCGCACGGGTGGATCGAAGTTTAAGCTACGCTTGCCGCGGTCGGTTCGTGGATGGGTGACCATCCATTACATATCGAGATCTCTCCGTACCTCGGAATGCACGTTAAGCCGTTGGTCCAAGCTTTTATTTAGTAACGACTGTCAAAGATCTTGTAAAGGCTTTTGGGCTTCCGCCCAAAAGTCCGACAACTTCCAAGGGGTTCCAAGGGGTGGGTGTTACCCAGTAACTAGATTGAGGAGGTCAGATACTGATACTGGTATTCAGCTGCATCCGATTAGACTGGAAACCGACTCCAACGTATTTGGCAAAAGGCTCGGCAGATTGATTAATTGGTTTTTGTTAGTTGAGTCCGACCGATAACGAAAGCTAACATGAGATCCAAAGTCACGATCGCGAATAAAAGGACACCAGAAAGATTTTCACCCTGGAAGGTGCTCTATTATATACCTACAATTCCCGCTACTTTGTTACTGATACATGTATATCTGTTCTTACTTGGAAAATGCAGCAAAACTGACCATTAGGTGCAGCTCTACGACTATAGGTGTTCCTAAGCGGTCATTCCAGGCACACTGTTTATTTTTCCAGCTGTAGCTGTGCGGCCGACGAGATAATGCGTTCTTGACACCTGTCAGTTTCATACAAACAAATACGTGTCACACTGACCTGTCAGTGTGACACGTATTTGTTCACGTTTTTGTATTTGTTCCCAGTCTTCGAGAGAATGCGTTCCTGACACCTGTGTCAGGAACGCATTCTCTCGAAGACTGGGCTGTAATGGTTTACTAAAATTGCCAATCTGTCTCTAAAATACTTTATTAGTTTTATAGTTTGGCACATTTATTGTGTTTCATGATTAAAGTGCTATCGAATAATTATGTCAAAATGCAGACGACCTTATAACACACTGATAAAACGTATCGTTGACCTGAAAACTAGTTCATATTTATCTAAATTATTATAGACGATAAATTCAGACTAGACAACGAGAGCGACAAAAAAGGTTTTATTATTAAGGGCTGATTTTTCCAACACCAGATAGTTTTATCCGAGGAATAATTTTGAACTTTTTACATTTCTTCCATACAAAATCTGTCAGACTCCAATTTGAATCCACGAATAAAAATTATCTGTCGATTGAAAAATTAGCCCTAAAACTAACATCATCGTATCGACGGAATATGAAATGATTTAAATATGTTCTCGGACTAATTTTTATATGAGTAGCGTCGGATTTTATACTTATTATTAACTGGCCAGTTTTAACGAAAATACGCAATCTCAGCCACTTATTCAAAAGAATAAAATAAAAACGAAACTTCAATGGCTTCACATCAATTTGTTTTGGACGCAAAAAACGGTTAACCTAGTAGACAGAGTATAATTGCGAATTCCACCAAACTTTTATTATACCTAAAATAAAACCTGAGCATAAATGGTAAATTTTTGACAGTTTTTCCATATTAGAACTGTCAGACGTCAATTTTAATCCACGGATAAAAAGACTGGTAAAATCAACCTTAAACAGATTTTTAGGTTTCCCTTTGTGGATTAAAAGAAGTTGAAACAGTTAAATATTGTTATGTAAATTATATATTTCTATACTTCGACTGCAGAATTAAATTTTAATATCAATTCGCCCGAGAGCCATATATGCCGCTTGGCTGAGCTATGGAGTAAGGCTTATCGAATCTAATATTCGGCACGAGTGGGATTGGCGAACAGGATCCAGTCGCTGCCGTATCTGTGGGAAAATTATACATTACTAATTAAACTAATTTCAACTGCCTCTGTTAGCACGTTACACAAGAATTTACAATTGACGTGTATCCACGGGGGGCTGGGAATCATTTTAGTTATGCACAAAGACTTGCCGGTTTTGGGTAGATAAGGATGTCTTTTGAGACGAAGATTCTATCTCTACAAATAAGAAAAGTCTTGCTGTAGCTGTAACCCTATGATTAATTGTAGACTTCAGATGGAGACACGGCACTGGGGTAGACAGAGAAATCATGAAGTCAGTTTCCTGGGTATCCCCAGCGTCCTCTTTAAAATTCTATTGCTGTGTGGACGAGATATCACCGTTACTGAGCAGAGGCCGTATTCTCTATAAAACAATGAACGAAACTGCGAGAAATGAACGCGAGATTGGCGTCATTAGCTAAGGAATTGACGTGGTTTCGAAATAAGGAATCATTGAGTGGTCAGAGTGAATTAGGGCCCAGGTTGGTTTATAAATAAGGAACAATTATTCTGCTACGTTATCGTACAAACATGTTTATGTATGTTAAAATCTTATGTCGAGACTGACTTCGTTTTTACAATGAACTTTTTTTTAATTTTCTACTTTAACTAATCTCAACTTAAAAGAATATACCTAATTAGACAACGGCGAATAAGTACCTACTATCTGAAAATAAATATATTTAAGTAACGTTCAATCCCTTTAAATCTCTCTCAAAACAAATTCCCGTCGTTCAGTTTCCAGTCAATTTTCTTTTATTTTAGACGATACTGGCAGCTCGCAGGGTTCGGACAGAAATACTGACGAGTGACAATAAATGGCCCTTTGAAAGATGTCCTTCGTTAAGAATGTTTTTCAAAGGTGTGCGATCAAACGACCCGACGTTGTTTGACGTGAAACGCGTCAAGTCGTCAACTAATTTTAGCTAGGGCAAGTGTGGACGAAGGGTGTAGTGGGGGGACGGGACGATATGATGAGGGACCATCAGATAAACGCCTCGATGGCCAGGTCACATTCTGAGGCGCCTTCCTGCCTGTTCACAATGCATAGTGTTTGTAAAGGGGGCGTGTACAGTATTATCGTTAGGGTAAGATAAATATAAACGTCCATTATCGCGCCTAGCCGACCCTATACCCCGAGAGGAAACAATGTTAGCTACTGTGTATAACAAGACTAAGCAGTAGCGGGAAATGAGACAAAATCCTATTTCCGACAGAATATGTATAAAATCCCAGAACAATTAAGTAAGTCGTTGAGATGATGAATGTAAATTAAATCCATGATTTTGATAATATAATCTACTATAAAGATGATTATCAGGCGTTGTTCACACTGCCCCGCGGAACGCAGTGTTAACAGTGTTAACGACGCCTTAAAATGGAGTTATCATCAGCAAATATGTTCAAAATAACCTAATTTTATAAGTAATTGTAAATTTTTCACGCAAATATAGATAGTTTTTATTCTATAAATTTCTCCAAACACTTTTTGGGTTCAACTCATGTTGATCCTAATAACTTTATGGCATAAACAATATTTATTATTTATTTAATTAAACTTCTCGGACATAATAAGGTACAAAGGCGGACTTAATACCAACATCTTGATAACGAAAGCTGATTATATTTATCTAAAAATTTCGCGTAGAGCTAACCACTTTTTCCCTAGCCCCAGTTCTGCGGGGTGTAGGAATCTTGAAGGGCGATAAAATAAAAAAATATATCCCTGATGAGAACCATAAAAGGAACCAGGAACACTCCTTCCCTAAAGTAAATAACACGTACCTTTTATAATATGAATTACGGTACTTTTAGAAGACGTTGTCAGTTCATTTTAAGACCCTACTGAATAGTGGTGAGGGATTCATATTAAAGACGTGAAGTTAGTTGGAATATAAAAATATATAGGTATTTTTGTAGCGATGTCCCAAAACGACCCGGTCGTAAAGTTCGCGAAGGTCGAATCTTCCTTTCAGAGCAATGTCACCATCAAATATTGTTGTATACATTCCATATGTTATTGTTTTATTTCTCCATTTTTTTTAAAATATTGTTTTGTTGTTTCTTACATTCCTATCTCCAGTTTCTAGTAGTAAGTAAATCATAGATATATAATCTCACTACATTATCTACGCACCTACATGAAGTAAAACAATAATAATGAAAGCCATCAATCTTTAGAATCCAATAACCTCCCGTCGCGATGAAAAAAGTCTCTATTATTGGACAATGATCGATTAAACGAAAAAAGATACTCAGGAATTTTCTTTACTCCTCACGGTCATTTTCCATCTCCTTAAAAATGAAAAATACGTCACAGCCTGGATGAGATTGAGCAATTTTAAAACTTTTGCTCATTATCATTTGTGAAGTGGAAAGTTGAAAAGTTTCAGGTCCCGCCATACAAACTGTCAGAAAACACACATCCCTGGTTGAAATGTTATAATGTAGTGAAAGCTCACTGAGAGCTAACTTCATATATGAATTTCAGCCCAACGTTCCTATCTACTTGTATAACGGAATTCAGGGTAGGTATAAAATTCTCCGCCGGAAACTCAAAACTCATTACATTTTGTATCGTTGCGCCATCTTCGTTTTGTTCGGCTATATACAACAACTTTTATTTTGTTTCCACTTTGAATTTGTCCGGTATGTTTAGCGTACGGTTCAGGAAATTTTGGAAAGAGGGAAGAAATCTGTCGGTGTTGAATCCACAATGTGCGACGATTAACGGTTTGAGAAACTTTAGGTATTTGAAATGTGTTGGTAGCGCCGCCGTGTCGAGCCCCTGCAACCCCGTGAGGGTACGTGACTGCTCGTTTCGTTAATCGCCCTAGTTTGACACGTTACACTAAGTTAGTTTCCATGCTTATGAATGGTAATTGCAGTTAATTACAATCCCATTCCCACCACCACCACCAAAATTTCCAAAGATAAGCTTCATTATTGTTCGGTATAATAATTTCAAACTTGAATAATTCTTTTATATTAATTCGGCGAGTAAGGCACACGTGAAAGTGGAAATGATTCCTTTACCCGAGGCGAGGGTAAAAATTGGGCCTCCCAATATTACTCCAGTGCTCATAGATGCATAGCGATGTGGGGCAGTGTCTATGATATGGCCATTCGTTATATTTAGTTATTTTAAATTGTCATTCAATTATAATGGATTTCATTCGTAAATATTCAACAATTTAATAGGGGTTAAAGTATGAAATTGCCGTTTTATTGTAATAGGTACTTCGAATTGACATAGAACCTTCATGGTTTGAGATTTTTGAGTGAAACTTTTTTCACATGGTACCTATGAAGTTTTTCTTTTAAAAAATGTGCAACATTCGATTATCGACTTTCAGTTGTTTTTTGTATTCAGCTTAGACAAGAAAGATGGACACTTCTAAAATTCGAGTTATTTTTGAATACGAGTTCCGACGCGGAACTAACGCGGCAGAAACAGCTCGCAATATCAATGTTGCGTTTGGAGAGGGGACTGCTAATGAACGCACCGTGCGATTTTGGTTTAAACGCTTTGGTGATGGAAACTTTGATTTGAAGAACGAACCACGTGGAAGACCGCCCACACAGGTGAATAACAATGAAAGAGATGGTGGAAGCCGATCCGAGCCAAACTACCCAGGAATTAGCGGCATGGTTTTACGTTACCTTACCAACAACATTGAGTCATTTGCGTCAAATCAATAAAATAAAAAAAATATGAGAAATGGGTGCCTCATGATTTGACTGATCTGCAGAAAGAAACGCTTGTTGACTTGTTGAATCGATACAGAAATGAAGGAATATTGGATCGAATTGTGACATGTGATGAAAAGTGGATTCTTTACGATAACCGTAAGCGAAAAATGCAATGGCTGACCCCAGGTCTAACGCCGCAATAGTGTCCTAAAGCAAAGCTTACCAATAAAAAGGTAATGATAACTGTTTGGTGGTCTCAGCATGGTGTTATTCACTATAGCTTTCTCCGATCTGGTCAAGCAATAACGGCAGATGTCTACTGTGCCGAATTCCGAACAATGATAGCAAAACTAGCAGTGAAACAGCCCCGACTCATGAATCGATCTTCACCATTATTGCTCCATGATAACGCGAGACCTCATACAGCACGAGAAACCGTTTTAACTCTACAGGAACTGCAGTTAGAAACCATTCGTCACCCTCCGTATTCGCCAGACCTTGCTCCAACGGACTACCATTTTTTTCGTGATTTGGACAATTTTCTACGTGATAAAAAGTTTTCTTCTCAGGAGGCAGTACAAAATGCTTTCACACAGTTTGTCGAATCTAGATCACAAGAGTTCTATCACAAAGGCATAAATGACCTTCCTATTAGATGGCAGCAATGTATAGATAATAATGGTAATTATTTTGATTAAATAAATATGTTGAATTAAAAAAAAAACGAATTTCAATTTTTCAGTACAAATCGGCAATTTCATACTTTAACCCCTAATATTTATTAATCTCATTGTTAAATATTTTATCACCTAACCCTAGTTTACTCGATCGGTTAATTTTATATATATTGATACCAAAGTTATAAAACTGTTCTGATATGTACCTTCGCTAGGGATTTAATTTTCTAAGTAGAATTATATTCACACCTTCCTATAAAGCCAAATGTTTAGCTAAGATGCTGTTATTACACATAACATCCTCTGAACTGCGACCTGAATCTAGATAGTTGATAAATAGTTTAGATAACTACCTTGTTCGCAATATTACGCTTATTAAACACTTGATATTATATGTTGATACCTAAATACACAACTTGCTTAGGCACGCTTATATTTCTCAAAGACGAGGCGGACAAAATTATCGTAGATAAACATGATTTTGCAATTTAGCAGGTGATGGAATACTAGAAGTGGCCAGCCAGGTTTATTAATCATAAAAAGTTTTATTCCGAGATAATATTTCCTAGTCTCACCTCAGTGTTAATTACAAAAATTAATTTATGAATTTTAAAAGTTGTCGGGGCAGTTTCTTTGTCAGCATGCTGGTGGATGCAGCTCGTCCGTAATGATA
The DNA here is from genome assembly GCA_947507525.1 of Apamea epomidion. Taxonomy (NCBI): domain Eukaryota; kingdom Metazoa; phylum Arthropoda; class Insecta; order Lepidoptera; family Noctuidae; genus Apamea; species Apamea epomidion. The sequence goes on from OX382226.1 coordinate 14,618,838, forward strand.
CTACTTCCACCCCATTAAGCGAGCAAAAATGTCTGTAATTAACAGTCAGGACAGTTTTTGTAGCGGAAGCGACAAAGCAATTAGTAGAATCTTGAAGTGAACCAGAGTACCAGAGTCGCACACCGTTTGGAGCGGGCATTGTGAAATGCGCATTTCACAAAAATGTATTTTAACCCTTTCACGGTGACGTCTTTGTCTGTTTGGACTTCTTGGAATAATCGTACATTTTGTGGTGTTCTGTAGACAAATAATAAGTTGTTCATAACAATGTGACTACTTGACAGATTTACTTCAAGTATACGGATGCGAGAAGACATTCATTGTTTCAATTAAGCTGTGTATTCAACACAAATGTACTTGATGAATAGGTCCATGAAGGTCATTAACCGAATAATTATACGTTACGTAGACAAGTTTCATGTAAACAAGTTGTACGATGTCTGAAGGCAATGTTTAATGTGGACACATATACCTAAGTTGTGAGTTCATAAAGTTAATCAGATAATGTATTCCCTCGTCGGCATTACGTATGTACTCGTTTACAAGTACATAGGTACAGGTAGGGGCAATGAATTACGGTTTAGCGAGCAAATCGGTCAACAATAATAACTTAGAATTTTCTCTTATAATATCCCTTAAGTTGATTAGAGAGTTGATTATTATTAGGCGTGCTATGATCCGTGGTTTTATTTCACATATGCACACTTCGTGCAATAAATGCTTTGTCAATAAACTGATTTAGGTCAACAACCTTTACCTATAAAATTCACAAGAGAATAAAAGTTTGCAAACAATAAGGTACAATTTAAAATAAATTCCTCGGTTAAGTTTGCCCCTTAACTGCATGCCGCCACTTCATTATTACGAGTGGGCAACTTTACCCAGATCGGGGGAAAATGAAATCTCGTAAAATCCCGCGGGGACTTATAAGGTAATTTCAACAAACTCTGAAATCAATTGAGATAAGGTGGAGAACAAAATAGTAGTTAGGTACTAGATGAATAATATTATTTTAATTGGTTTAGCTTTAATAGTTCGTTTCCGTTATAATAATTTTATTGTAAACTACTGTTTTTATTCCGATGTTGTTCCTGAAGAAAATATTATGAGTATGCGTTATGGGACATAAAATGGGTAATCGCGTGCTTCCATTTGCATTGCATTTTTTTTATTAGATCATTTATCAGGCTTTGGATGAACCATAATAATAAAAGTGATTAATGCAATGTTATGAACCGACGACCGTTGTTACCGTTACCAAAAGCTCAAAATGAATGACACTTACCATTTTCTTGGTAAAGGAAAAATATTTTCGCAAGGCATACCCGAGCCCCCTCTTGAAGGCTTCAAGAATTAAAATATTCTTTCTTATTGCCTCCGCATAGGAATGAAGATACGTAGAATACACACACCTTGAGTAAATCTAACGGAATTACACCCATAGGTATTCGAGTTCACCTCACGTGTTCACATGATCCACATTTATTTGGAGGGAATCAAAATTCTTCATGGTGTTTACAATTTACGGACGCTTTCCCGTATTTCATAAGCGGTGGTAATCGCTACGGGGCAAACCACGTAAGGCAGGCAGCAGGCATCGCAGATCGATCTCGCGACTATTCTGTCGCACACTGCAGGTTCCGTGTCTTTTTTTTTTAAATGATATAAACTAGTGCTTGACTGCGATCCCGCCTGATGGAAAGCAGTGATGCAATCGTTGATGGTAAAGCGCACTAATTTATTATGTGCCTATTCACTCTAGGCTTGAAGACACTTAAGCCGTACAAAAGCTCACGTATCACCATGGAGCACCCTATCCACTGATATAATTTGAGGAGCTCAGTATTATTTTTCCGTTTATTCTGATGCGATTTGCTCTTACAGCCCATTACTTTTATTCATTTCGCTGTGTAGTAATGTTTTTGAAATAAATGCGGAGTTTAGAACCGACCGACGGCGTGTTATTTTATTTTTTTGTTGAAATACAGGGTAGTTTTATTATACAGCACGAATAAAATCCTTTATTTGGGATTGAATGACTCGTGAATATAGTATATCATTCATGCTATGGGATGCTTTAAATGGAACTGCCACTAAGTATGATTCCAACATAAATACGTCCGGCGCACCCTAGGCCTGTAGCCCTGGTGCTATCAACTACGCTGACAGGCTAATCTATTCACCACGGCATGCCACATGAACTTATTTTATTTTATTACTTTTATAGCTCGTTTCGACAAGGGAATAACAACAAAAAAACATAAACTAACTACTTACCCGGCTATATTTAGCACGCGGTCTGGCCTTTAAATTCGTCAACAAAACTTTCCCTAAGTATTTTAAACAGACACTGTTCAGACCCAACTATTAAATAATTCTAATACGTAGGCATGTGGCTATGACAGTAGTATACCGTTTGGTTGCTCAAAGTGAACAGGACCTTGACGTTAATAAGCCTAAGTGCTTCGACATCACTTAAAGACTTACTTCTACTTTGTTGTTAAGATCTAAAGTCAACACTACCATACTTAGACAATAGATATGTTTATTTTGACTGTTGTAGTAGAGAAATCCAAGTAACATTGCAGCATTCATTCGCTTTCAAAATTGACATTTACTGGCGAGGGATAATAGAGTTAACACAGGGATTAGGAACGTTGAATCACGTTCACAAAAGTTAATTACCCATTGTTTAGCAATTAATTTCTTATATCTGCAGCACATTCAAACAGAGATGAAATTAATAATACACAAGGGAGTAATTAAATAATGCTTTATTATAAAATCTTCTATTTACAATATTATGTAACGTGGTTTCAGAGTATTTTGATAAAATATGTACAATTTATTTTTCAGTTGAGGTCGGTCAATATCATAACACTATGAATAATTGTCTTTACACAAAACCTAATGATATGTACTCGTATTCTATGAAGTATCACATGTTAAAAATATATTACCATAAAAATAACTTAAACTCTAAACTTTCCTTGCTAACTATTGATAAGAAATACATAAAATAAAATCATTGTACTAGCTTACCAATGAAAGCAAAGTTTCTGTTGGACCTACTCCTACACTACCGTCAAATAAGGACTAACTGAGCATACTAATTCATCTATAATATTTATGTATTTAGAAATATATAAGTATGTTTATCAGTTGGCTAGTACCCATAACACAAGCTCTGCTTAGCTTGGGACTAGATGGCGTTGTGTGATAGTTGTGGAATATTTATTTATTTTTTTTTTTTTTTTTTTTATACATCACTATAAGTAGATAATATTTAATAGATCCTCGAAATTATATAAAACACAATATTATATTAATGCTTGTGTATCATCTCTGACCTTGTAATTTATGGGGTAACGTCTCATGGACTATTGACGAGCAAGCGATGCAGCATTCATTTTATTTTCCAGAGCAAGTTCAAATATTTGATTAGCATGTTAATTTCTTGCTGTCTGATTGTTAGCAACATAAAATCGGTGGAGACGAAGAACGTGCGGTGTGGGGTCCTAACAGGAACCTAGTTATTATTCAAAGAGGATTTATGTATGTGGCTGAGAGATAACTTGCGGTGAGCCAGCATTCATTCATTGTATGTAGCGCGGCTATGGAGAGAGCGACATATTCATATCGCATATTCGACAATTATTGGAGAAATCATTTTATTGATTGCCATCGACGTGTGTGCGAGGATGACGTGCTTTATAAAGAGCTGTAAGATGTACGATTCCACTCGCTAAGAATTTACGTCAAGGTTTCTACAAAACAACACTTTAGTGTCATAATTGAGAACAGAGGCTTGCCTCTTTAATTTAATTTCGAATCAATTTATTCTTACATCACTGAATTAAATTGTACGCTTGTTGTTTATCCATAACATAAGATTTACAGTATAGAAGATAACATTTAAAATAATAATATTTACAGTAAGCGGTCATAAATGCATTATCACCTTGAGGACTATATTGCTGTGAACACGCGGTAACGCCGTATCGCATACTGGCGGGGGCGTCGAACGAAACAAAAAACATACCGTCGCTTTTACACACAGGCTACGTAATTACGTATGCCCTTGGTTGGTTCATACCATTGCTAAAATTCAAATCGTTACATAAGTTATGAAGATTGAAAGTAAACATCAAAATAATCCTTATTACGGATATGACACAATATTATTTTAATATTATTGTAATCAATTTGTAATTAATAACTTAACTAGCGATCCCGTGTTTCGATCCCGTGGGAATATCGGGATAAAAAGTATCCTATATGTTAATCCTGGTTATAAACCATCTGTGTGCCGAATTTCATCTAAATCCGTTCTGTAGTTTTTGCGTGAAAGAGTAACAAACGTCCATCCATCCATCCATCCATCCATACAAACAAACTTTTACGTTTATTATTATTATATTATACATATTAAGTAGGCAGTAGGATACTTTGTATAACCCCCCATTATTATCAATGCAATCAAGTAACGCTGGCGCATGGATCCTACAATATTTAAACATATACATATCTGTTCCTATTAAATTTTCCCATATTTCCATGCAAAGCAACTTCAACTGCTCATCAGATCTCTTATTCCGTGCTTCCCATCACTGTGTCGCAAAATGTAAACGTTCTTGTTCATGATTTTCAATCAAATATGGTTTTTGAGTTGGTTTTCGTTTGCACGGCAAACGGTTCGTAAAGACGTGTCGAATAATTCGACAAAATATCTCGTTGGTATGAAACCACTTGTTTCATGTTCACTGACGAGCTGGGGTCGTCCACTTTGATTTCGACTAGCAAGGCTACCCTCTTCTTTATATCTTTTGACCCTTTTTTTTTTTTTTTTTTTTTTCTGGGTGGGAAATCATCAAATGACTCCTCCCGCTCTGGGCGGAGCAGAAGGGAGTGTCAGACTTTTACTGACTAAAACCCACCCGTGTTCCTTCAGTTGCCTGTGCCAGGGGCCACGGTATCTCTTTCGAACAACCCGCAGCCCCGGCGGCATCGGCCCTAGCGGACCCCGTCAATTCGTGCTGACAGCTCTTTGAGGCGCGCGTGGAACACAACGCGCCGTCGACCCGGGCCTGGTCCTTACCGGGCGGCGAGCTGCCCATAGCTCGCCGGCGCTTTATCCTGAACAGGAATCTCCCGAAACAACCGTGTCCGGTGAGGACCTGCGTCAGGCGGAAGGTGAGGGCGCCGTGGCGCCTCTCTAGCCACTCCTCAAAGAGGGGACTTATCGCCGCAATTGTGGCGTGCCCAGCGCTGGGTTGCGACAATCGCACTCTCCATGCCGCCATGAGATCCCGCCGGAGCTCTGTCCGCTGTGCCGTGATTTCTCGCGGCAGCGGAGCAACGCCCCGGCGTTTTGCCTCCTCTCGCCACTCCCATATGTGGGCGAGGACTTTGGCCTCCAGATCCCATGGCGGCAATCCGGCAAGGAGGCTCGCCGCCTCAGCGGAGACCGTGCGGTATCCTCGAATGAGCCGGACAGCCATGACCCTTTGGGACGCGATCAACTGGCGGGCTGGTCGCCGCCTCAAAGATCGCGCCCATATCGGTGCCCCGTAAAGGGCCATGGCCCGCACGACCCCCGCATAGAGCCTCCGGCAGGAGGCGTTTGGTCCCCCTAGATTGGGAAGGAGCCGCCTCAAGGCAGCCCCGGCCCGCTCCAGTCTGGGAGCCAAACGTCGGAAGTGCTCCACGAAATTCCACCGGCTGTCGAGGACGAGTCCCAGGTACTTCATCGTCAGCTCGACACCGATGTGAACCCCTCCCGCCGTTATTTGTGAACCCGACGGTGGCGCGTCCCGAGGACCATGAAAAGACATGGCCTCAGATTTGTGCAATGCCACCTCGAGTCCCAATTGCCGGATCCTCTCGACGATTGTCGCAACCCCGCGTGTCGCTGCTTCGGCCGCCGCCTGGTGCGACCTCCCCTGCGCCAGGACCAGCGTGTCGTCAGCGTAGCAAACTACGCTGATGCCATCAGGGAGGTCGGCGCGCAGCACCCAGTCGTACCCGATATCCCACAGATGCGGCCCTAGAACCGATCCCTGTGGGACACCGCACGACATCTCTCGCCGGTTCCACTCTCCCCGGTGACCGGGGTAGATGACGGCCCTGTCCGTCAGATAAGCCTCGACAATGCGACGGAGGTAGGTCGGCATCCGGTGATAACCGAGTGCCTCCCTGATGCAACTCCAGGGCAGGGTATTGAAGGCATTGGCGATGTCTAGAGACACCGCCAAGACAACCCCACCCCGGGCCACAGCATCCCCCGTCGTGAGGGCTCGCACGCGCATGATGGCATCCACCGTAGAGCGCCCCCTGCGGAAACCAAACTGGCTGTCCGCCAAATCCGGCCCCACCCGCACCAGCTGCCCGGCAAGGCGGTCTGCAATTACTCTTTCAAAGAGCTTGCCCACCTCGTCGAGCAGCACAATGGGCCGGTAAGCGGACGGAGAGTCCGCAGGGCGCCCCGGCTTCTTGATGAGGACCAGTTTCCCCGTCTTCCAACGAAGTGGGAACCGGCCCCTCTCCAAACATGCGCTTAGTAGCCCCCTTAGTCGAGGCCCGAGAGCCTCCAAGGCCAGGACCCAGGCTTTTCCAGGTAAGCCGTCGGGTCCTGGGGCGGTGTTTCTGGCATTCAGCCTACGTACCGCCACTCTCAACTCTACCTCGGTCACCTCTGGAGCATCGTCGTCGTCGTCGGTGTGGTCCGCATCTGGCATCGCAGGAGGCGGAGCCATGGACGGGGGAGTATGTTCCCCACGCCAAGGGAACAGAGCGCTCACCACGTCCTCCACGAGCTGGGGCCGGAGACTCTGCGTCAGCGGGGGAGCCCATGGGCGGAGTTTATCCCGCACCATCTTGTAGGGGCGTCCCCACGGGTCTCTGTTCAGAGTCCCCAGCGACTCCTCGCGGGCCAGCCCCCTGGCCCGCAAGATCTCCGCTCGGAGGGCGGTCTTCGCCGCTCTGTACCCCTCGTACAGCTCCGCCTGCAGGGCTTCCGTATCCGGAGGGCGGATACGGAGCCTGCGGTGCCTGGTGTACCGGCGTCGCGCAGCCACGCACGCCTCGCGCAGAGACGTCAACTCCGGCGACCACCAGTACACCTGGCGCCGGGCGCGTCCGGGCCGGACCCGGGGCATTGCCACGTCACAAATTTCGGACATGGCCTCCCGGAACCACTCTGCCTCGTCGTTGATGTCAGCAGGCCTGTCCGGTGGTGACACCCAGGCCTGCACGATGGAGGCTTCCAGGAGGAGCTCCCGGTCCAGCTGCTTCAGCGCCCACCGCGGACCACCCAGGGTCGGTCGGACCGGCGCGCTCGAGGTCTGGGCGGAGACGTCGAACCGGATATACCGGTGGTCGGAATAGGTCTCCACCTCCTCCAAGACACGCCAGTTGACGACATGCGGCGACAGGGCGGGGCTGGCGAACGAGATGTCCACCACTGATTCACCCCGCATCCGCACGCATGTTGGGACCGAACCCCGGTTTAGGACGACCAGGCCTGTCTCCAGAGCCCAGTCCTCCACCATTCTGCCCCGTGTGTCCGTATGCCGGGAACCCCAAGCCACATTCTTGGCATTGAAGTCCCCGAGGACGAGCACGGGGAGGGAACGGAATCCGACGACGACGACTCTCAACTCCGCGAGGGAGTTGTGGAACTCGGTGAGAGTTCGGCTCGGGGAGAAGTATACCCCTACCACGACTATCTTCCCGAACCGTGCTGCCACGCAACCCTGTCCTCTCTTGACAGCCTCAAGGGACGGGGTACCGGCGGCGGCCGACGAAATTAGGGTCACCGAGCCGCTCAGGTCCTCCACCCAGTCGTCTCTGGGCGGGACAAAGTACGGCTCAGCGACCACGGCGATGTTAATCGACCACTGCGCCATGCTCTGGAGCAACAGATCCTGAGCGGAGGCGCAGTGGTTGATGTTCGCCTGGAGGAGGCGTAATGGGGCTATATTAGCACTCCATATCAGCCTCCCGATCCCCCTGTAAGGGCCCAGCCACGGCGGATGCGGCGGCGGTCACGGTGGAGGCGGCAGCGGCGACGGCAGTGGTGGCGGCGGCTGTGGCGGCGACGGCGGTGGTGGAGGGCTTGCCCCTGCCCCTGGCTTTGGCGGGTGGAGCGCAGGCCTTGCTCCCAGCCCGGTGATCGGCCGGCTTGCCAGCTGCCGCGCATATATAGCAGTGCGGCATGGCGTTGCACGAGCCGGCCTTGTGACCGGGCTGACCACAGCGGAAGCAGAGACTGCTGCGGTCCACCTCCGAGGTGCATTTAGCTCCCACGTGACTGCCCACATGGCAGCGGAAGCACCTCAGAGGTCTGGGCTCCAGCAGTTTCACCTGCGCGGAAACCCAGCCCACCAGGAGCCTTCGGCCCTCCCCGGCTATTTTTTGGGCCGCCGACACGGGGCAGCTCACCGTAATGGCTTGCATCCCCGTGAGGTCAGGGCGGAGAGTGCCCGCCCTCACCTGCTCGGCAGAGCACCCCCCAGTCCTGACGATGGCGGCCACCACCTCTTCCACCGTCGCAGAGTCGTCCAGACCCAGGATGCGCATGTCAGCACACTTGGTGGGTCTGGACACTCGGGCCTCTTCCGCATTTAAGGACGCCCTAAGCCTTTCGGCCAGAGCGTCAGCAGTCGGGCCGCTAGCCGCACCAGGGACCTCCAACATCCGGGCACCAGTCGCTGTGACCCTTAGCCGGATGCCTTCTGCCACGCCGAGCTCCTGTAGGTTAACCGCCGCTCTCGCCTTGGCAAGGACGTCACGGTAGGAGATGCCCTTCTTCTCCGCTTCCGGCTGTAGTGTGATCACTACAGCTGCGGTCTTCGGGGCACCAAGCCTAGCCGCGACGCCTCGCTCCTTGCGCCGTTGCCGCCTCTCCTTTCTTTTGGCCGCCCTTGCAGCCTTGCTCGCCTTCCTCTTCTGCCCGGCCACCTGCCAATCGGCGTCGGCCGGAGGCGATGCAGGAGGCGGTTGGGGCGGCCGTTTCGCCGCCGGGGCTGGGGCTGGGGCTGGGGTTGGGGCTGGGGCTGTGGCCCTCGCGGGTTTCGGGTGGCCCGTTTTGCTGCTTGCCCCGTGGCCGTGGCTGTGACAGCCGCGGCGGCAGCATACGATACGGCCTTCCGCTGGCCCGAGGCCGGCCGGTCCGCCGCCAGCGGGGGGCGCAGGACGATGGCCTCCAGGGCGGAGAACCGGCTCTAAAAGGCAGCCAGCTCCTGCCGCACCAGGTTCAGGACCCGGTCCTCAGCAGATACTGGCCGCCCCTGTTGCGCCCCCTTCTGCGGCACCTCCCGGGGGCCGGCTGCTCGCAGCCCGGCCAGGTCCGCTCGGAGCTCCTTATTCTCCTTTCGGAGGAGCTCCATGGCCGCTGTCAAGCGGGCCACCTCCGCCCGCATTTCGGACATTTTGTCCGGCGGGGGCCCGAGGTGGATGGCCTCCGCTGCCGCCATTATGGAGGCCTTTGCCGAGACTATGGCCCTGTTTTTCGAAGTCTGTAACTTCTTCAGGGCCACGTCCCGGATCGCGGCCTCCACGACCGCCGCAAACTTCTTCTTGCGGTCCACCTCAGGGCCGCCAACCTCTACCGCCTCGTCGCTTGAGGGCTCCAAAGCGACCGCGCCCCGCTCCTTTGCGGGCACCTCCGCTTTTTCTGCCGCCTCCCGAGCAGTAAGCCCCCTCCCCATGCCTCTCTCTCGGGCTCCTCCCCGCCTACTGGTGGGGATTTTTCGAGCCGAGGCCAGCTCACCGTCAGAGGACGACCCCTGGCCGTCCACTGACCTTGGCCGCTTGCTTTGGACCTTCCTTTTTGCAGCGGCCGTCTCCTGGTCACGGTAAGGGCTCACTGAGCCTCCCGTGCTCGCTCCTCCAGATGCAGCGTCGGACTCCGACACCGCATCACTCCCCTCCTCTACGCGTTTCTTAAATGTTTTGTTTTTTAAAAATTCCATTGTTGTTCCCACGAGTACAAACTTTATAACTTGCTCAAAATAATGTGGTTCGCACTGGCGACTAATTCATGTAGCTACCCATTAGCCAAGCTACCAACCTCCCTCACGGTGCGCCGCCGCTTGGAGGTTTGGGGTGATTTTTTATAGAGGTTTTCTACCTCGCGGCCCGGGCGGTTAAGCCAAGACCCTCGACCCCCGTCAAAAGTCAGAGACATGACCTTGACAGTCTTCGGGGCTACGATATTAACGGTGGCAGGAGGGGGGGGTAACCCCTCCTGCCTGCCCGGCGGCAGGGTAAGTGCACACCAGGCCCGCTCTTACTCCAACACAGTTGCCGCTCTGCTCCTCATAGCAGCTTGTGTGGAGCGTTCCTCTTGGCAGAACATTAGCATGCGGGCAGCGAGATCTCATTGGGAAATAATCCCAATGAGAAATAGCTGCCCGCACCCCAGGATGCACCGGCCCGAAAACTGGTCTTCCCCCCGGACGTATCCAGAAGGGAACTCCAGTCCCCAGGCACACGTGGAGGTTTTCTGCCCTGGCACCCCATATCTTTTGACCCTTCGACTCGAGTAGGTATTTCTCGAGAACAAAAAAGGAGTAATGTTAGACTAGTCTAACAGTACCCCTTTTTATTTCAAATATTCGTATGTTTTGAAAATAGAAATGTTACATATTATGTATAATGTTATATTCGTCAAGTAAATAAATTTACATTTGATTTTTTTTCTTCTATTTGGACCTTATGGTCAATATAAAACGTTTAAAAAAATTACTAAAAAGATCAGCAGTAATACTTTATTTAGATAAATGTTCGATAAAATAATTAAATCACACAGTCAGTCCGGTTTCATCAAATTTTTGTGATACAATATTAAGTCCACTTTTACGCAGCGTGATAATATCCGCTTTCTTTTCAATATTTAAATTTCCTTGCATTTCAAAATGAACAGCAACACTGCTAATAGATTAAACACATGACACTAACCCACAATAACAACCAACCAAGAACCAGTAATGTTCTATTTAGTCGCTGTGTATGAGTCTTAAGTGAGCTGCATCTGTCTTATTTAGATTTCTGTGGGTATCATCATACAGTTTTACGAATTATGTGAACAAGACGAACATGACACGGAACTATATTCAATAACGTGATTATTTACTCATTAGAAAACGGTCGGAAGTTAAACAAAAGTGTCAATCTATTGCTTTGTGAGAATGTCACTCCACTTTTGTCCGCTACTGTCCATGTGAAAAGTAAGTAAAAGAATCATGGGGCATCAAAAAATGAAACGTTTGTTTGAATTAAATTAGTGCACAACCACAACATTTCATCTGATCCACACACGACCACTACGTGTTGATGCTAGATATATTGTAGGTAGAACACATCTTCAACTGCGTCTCAATAGGATGCCTAAATCTAAGAAAGTACTTGAACAAACATCTGTTTAACTTCGCAACTGGGTCAGCAAGCTCGTGATGACTCGCTCTTGTATCAATGTGCCATTCTCATCTATAGATAAATCAATAAAACGTTACCCCTTTGAATCGATGTCACATCGAATCCGCTCAGTACGACCAGTGGGCCAACCATTTGGCCAACTTTATGTTAGAAACCGAAAGATAAAATGATATGAACTCACATTGTAACATGTATAAAGTCTTTATTGGTAACTATCAAGTCCTTAACGTTTTGGGTTTGTAATATTATAACCTAAAAAAAGCTTCGATAGAGCGCACTTCAATGGGGAAGGTTTGATGAAAGTAGACACAGGAAATGAAGTCTATAAATATAGCGGGTTCGGGATTTTCGAACTAACATTTACTTAAGAGATTTCTGAAAAGGGATAGAAGTATATTTTATTTACAATTTTTGTAAATCAATGAGGGTTATTGAACGTATTTGTTCAGCATGTTCAGTGCACGTAATCAACACGTTTATTTTTACCGTGGTATCTTCTGTGTGCTTCAGAAGCTCTTCTTGATCCGTGTTTCGCCGCTGATGATCTTCAGAAGTCGGACGGCGGGTGCCTCAAACGCCAGTGAAATGGCGAACGAAGCCAAAAATGCCATCACTGCATACCCGGAGTATATTGCGAGCTGGAAACAGTAATATTAAAATTAATGTCTCTTTTCAAAGAAACTGCTATCGTTTAGTTTGTTTTAAATGCAGACAAATAACAAGACATCACAGTTTTATTATTGGAACGAAGTTGAACGAAGATGTCAGGGTGAAATTTTTCCTTTAATTAAATTGCAAGTCATCGAATGTGGAGTCGATCCCAATAGGCCTTCAATAGGTAGTACCGAAAAATTTTAAGATTATGTTAAAGCGAGATTATCCTAAATTGAAAAATATTCGGAATCCTAAGAACCTACTTATGCTAGAACGTTGGTGATTGTTCTAAACATACGGGATAAGTTATAAACTTCGTCCTATACAAATATGATGTGCAAAGAATATTATTATGTATATTAATGGTAGCCGAGGGTTTATGTGCGTGAAGAAGAGCCTCCCGGGCGAGTCGTAGTTATGCTCAAAGCCACTTTAGTGAGTGGTCATTAATTACCTCTTAATTATTACCAAATTAGTGTTAATGTAAACAGGGGAGTCCGTTTCTACAACCTTTAATACTACAAGGCTATAATCGTAACTTCATTTTATGCTTAATTCATAATTTTGTTGTTAATATGTACTTTAATCATCATGAAACTAGATTCAAACAAATTATAATATAATCTACATTGCGATTTGGAAACTTCCAAGTGTGTTTATATGTCTTGAGTAATATTAGAGTTTACCAGCACAGTGCAGTAGTGCACAGTATACACAGGTCGCAGTGATTCCTACAAAACTTTGCATACCTCCCAACTTCATTCACCGAAATGTTATTTGCGCAAAGCATTTCAGCTGATTGTATGTGGGAACGTAAAAGTTAAATTCAGGTTATGGTTTGAGTGCAATTACATAACTCAACATTTATGTAAGTCCGTACGAATTTTATGTTACGTCTTGAGGGGGAGAGGGGGGTTGAATAAGGAATGAGGTTTCCCCTTAACCAGAACAGTAAAGTATACAACAACTAACTCCTTCCTGAGGTGTCAACGTGATATAAATCTTTTGGCCGCAAACTGTCGGTTCCCCGGAGGAAGCGCGGGATAAAGTTGACGGGATAACTTATCGCCTCGACTTTTGGTTTTGACATAATGAGGCGACATTTCACCCTTCGTGTTTGATTAACGGCGGCAGCTAAAAATATTTCATGGTCTGTACATGTTTGAGAGCGAGGCAAAGTTTAATGGCACGGTTTGACATTAACAGTGTACGGTAGGTTTAATTTAAGATTTCAGGGGAATAGTACAGTGCTATTACGTTCAGTACTAAGAACTTACTCTGAAACCATTACAGTGCACAATGTAGTTGTTCTTAAGTTTTGTGTTATGGTAGGTACAGCTGTACTTCACAGTGCATTACTATCAAACTTGAAGATGCCATGTTTCATTTGAACTAAAAAGGATTATATTCACCTGAGATGGTAAAATCTCTTGAAAAGCTTTTTACACTAATTAGTGCTAGACTAATGGAATCTTTATGACATTAAACGTCATAAAATTTAATAGCCACATTATTATTCGAACACGATCTTAATTTTGCGATACCTAACTTTTATCGGAATAATAAAATCGTCTCGGAAGTATATCATCACGTATCATGTACCTACTATAGCATACGTGTTTACATTTCTGAGGCGATAAAACAAGAATATGAAATGGGATTCCTGAATATCATTTAAAATAAAATGACATTTTGCTATTACTTTTATATGTCGGTTAATAAAGCCGAAAGGACGCACAGAAATAAAAGTAGAGAGCGTCATAAATTATTATTCATGTACATTGATATGTGTTTCCTTGTCTTCCTCAATCAACATTCTATTCGCCGCATATGTAATAATGGGCATGGTCATACATCGATAACAAGAGCTACTCCGACCCTATTCAATATAGCTATATATCAACAGGTACACTACATAAATACGAAAAACTTTGTTCCGCCAGTCACAAATACGAATTTCAAAATACCGATTTTCATAATTCCGAATGGTTAAAAATTCCGAATATAACAACTCCGACTTATCATTACTCCTATTGTTATATTTCCTAAATTTCACTATTCTGGCATGCAGCATGCAAGCAAGCATGCAGCACTCAGCCGCGGCGGCGGGCCTTCAAACCACCTGCTCCTCAGCTCGCGGGCCGCCCCAGCTCTCCGCGCCTACGCTGGTTTAATTTACTCTCTAGGGTAGAGCAGACAAGACTGCGTGAAGTTGGTTTTGCAGCGATTCGTTTCTGTCACTAAATTTTGTAGCACAACATGTTGACTTTTTATGACAGTATTTTAATTTAATATTGAAAATGCTACCAAGTAACCGGCTATATATTGGTAACCAAATAATATTCTGTAAAATGTTGTTTCTGTGTGGTGTAAATTATGGTGTCATCACTGCGAGGATCGCCCAGAGGACACGGTGGAGCATACGGTGGAGGTCTGCCACGCTTGGGCAGAGCACCGCCGTGTCCTCGTAGAGGCGATCGGCAGCGGCGGCAACCTCTCGCGTCCGGCCCTGGTTCAAGCCATGGTCCGGGGCGAGAGGGAGTGGGAGGTGGTTACCTCCTTCTGCGAAGCAGTCATGCTAGCGAAGGAGGTAGCGGGATGGGTGAGGGAGAGATCCTCACGCCTCAGCCGCCGCGGGAGACGCTCCGGGCGTCGGGAGCCGCGTGACGACTCCCGGCCACCGTAGGCGCGGGCCTGCGGGCGGTGAGCAATGGGTAGCTCTCCATCCGATCAGGACCAGGCCCGTGCCGGACGGCGCGTATGTGTTCCACGCGCGCCTGAAAGAGATGTCAGCATAGTTGACGGGGCCCGACAGGGCCGAAGCCTGCCGGGGTAGCGGGATCGTCCGAAAGGGTTACCGCTGCCCTGGAACATAAAGGGCTAAGGAAGGAACACGGGTGGGTTTTAGTCAGTAAGAGTCTGACACTCCCTTCCGCTCCACCCAGAGCGGGAGGGGTCATTTGATGATTTCCCATCCACAAAAAAAAAAAGAGGCTTCGGCCAATAGAAAAAAGTTATATTGTAAATCGGCGAAATATAGTTTGGTAAAATAATACCTATGACACATCTAAAAAAACAAAACACATCACACACACATCACAAAATAACACACACACACACAAAAAACATCACATCTAAAAATATATGTCAAATAATGCATATAGCAAAAAAGACCTCGGTCAATAGTTTTCGATAAAATTAAATTCGAACAAATAAAATTCGGAAAAGTGATTCAGAATCCTAATTTTAATAGTTTAATCGAACTATTGAAAATCGGAATGTCGTTTTTCGGACCGAGAACCCTTCAAGCATTTGATTCTTCGAACGTATGAAAATCGGAAAACTAATAAATCGCATTTACGACTTTCGGTAAAATAAATTTCGTGATTTTTAATAATAGACATTATAATTCCTAGGTATTATGAAATTCGGACTTTTGAAAATCGGAACATCGAAATTCGGAATAAAATATTTCAGAGTATTTGGGTGTTCCCAGTATCAACACTCAACAGCTACAACCCCTACAGATAAGGGTGAAAAGACGAACATTTAGAATATGAATCCATTAAATTTTAAGAAGGATCAAACACCTACTTTGTTGTAAAGCAGCATTTAATGAAAAACAACTCCACGCTCAATTTTCTTTTGTCAACGTTGTTTCCTTTCGATTTTTCCTTTGTGAATATTAGGTATGTTCATATTCCATGTAACATTTTATTGTACACGACAATAAGTGCGTAATGTAATTCCCCTGAAAGGTTTATCTCGTTTCCAAGATGTTAGATCCAAAACCGGTCTCGAGTGTCAATTAGGAGTGTCGGGCGATTACTGGTCGCCCGACACTCCTAATTACGTACGGTAGTTACGTTAACATCAGCTAATGAGTGCTGGCAGATACAAGGTACAGTTACTTGGAAAAAATACTGACAAAAGAGTCATTCTTTTGTCAGTGGCTGGCTGCCAGTCCGGTGTCATGAAAATATATTGTACTTTACAATGAATCTGAAGTTTTTCACACAATTCAAGGGCCGGCTTTCAAGCGCCAACGTTTGAATGGATGTCGAGAGCGTGGCATAAATCTGAACCCGTCAAGTACCCAGCTATACAAGTGTATTGCAGCTTTCAGACCATTCTTTACGACACATTCTACGTGAGGAGGCGACAGTAACGAAATGCTTATCTCTCATTTACCCACTTTTAGTTTTCAGTCATGTATATTCTAGTGTTACCGTTGTCTCTCAAATGAGAGATTTATGTCGGTAATAAGATCAGCAGTTTAATCTCACTGTCCCGAAATTCTTTTTGGCACCCTGTATTTATAAGCAGCTACGGAAAACATTAATTATTTACGTTTCTACGGCATTATTTATTAACACTTACTCTTTTGGATATATTCAACAAAGGTTTAATAAAGCTTCGATTTAAGATAAAATACTGAAATAACGCCTCATTTAGTGGGGCTTACTTATTATATTATTTTGAACAGCGCTCACTTTGTCAAACTTCACTGCTTTCGTTACGTTAATACTATGTATAAGCGAAGAATGTCGGAGCGTCCGCGTTTTCTTTTCCAGGAAATATTTCAGTGTACTGGAAAGTCTACTGTAGTTTAATAAAAATTGAGAGTGCAGGCAATTTGTGAACTTAATTATTTTAGGGGAGAAAGAAAATTAAGTAAGTACTTGAATAATGTATTTTTGAAGTGAAAACTCCTTTAGGCGCACTTTGCGCTCTTTCTGAACAGTGAACGAAACTGAACCGCCACGCTCAGGTCAGTGACGCTGAAACGGGAATATTCGACCCCAGTCGGTCGCTGTCGCTGAATCTCTTATACTCGAACCAGTCGTAAATTTTCACTTCTATCGTGTAGTCATAAGCATAGACCCTGTTTTATATCCGACTTTATTTAAACTTAAATTCGTTGGTTATTATTTATAGGACCCGTTTAATGATGCTACGATTTGTACACAAAGAATTTGTTCTATGATATCAATTAAGTGCTTAAATACGATGTAAAACTCTATTAGTTAGTTATCCTGGCTGCTTAGTCAGTTTCCATCGTTTTTTTATATTAAGATAAATGGTTGCTGAAATCTTGCGGGCAACGAGAAGGTTGTTGTGCCTATAGTAATTTGAAAACTTCGTAAGGAGGTAGGTAAGTATACTAAGTACCTGCAGCTACAGTAACGCTCGAAATTCCAGTGGCATGCTAAGGACTACATTGCTATGAACTGTGCGAGCACGATGCAGCCAGTGCGTGTGCGTGTATGAGTGAAATAACATTATATTTCTGTTGCATTTAAAATACGCGTCATAGTGGCGACCTGTTCTTACCATTGGATTGCTAAAATTCGCGGGAATGTAACATGTGATGGTAGCTGTTTGGGCTGAGCAATGGATTCACGATCAATGAAGTCTAAGTTCTAATCTTAATGTAATTAAGATTAGAACTGTGTGGCTTTTTTTTGTTTCTTTGAAACCATAAACTTGTATTTTAAACAAAAACTTGTTAGGTAATATTTATGTATATTTATGATGTATTCATGCTTATTATTTATTTAAAAGAAGTTAAATATTAGTTATTGTATTATTACTTAACTATTTATGTGATTATGTTTTATTTCATTTAAATCTTTTCGGTGCGGGAAGGTGGAAATAAAAAAGTCGTGCTGAAAACAAAAATGTTTATTCGTTTTATTTATTTCTAAAATTAGAAAACTTTTATGAGAATTGTGACGTCACACTCCCGCCTAGATAAAAGACGTGCTCTTGTAAGGTTCATAAGATTTTTTGTTGTATACTCACAATAACATAAAAAGGAAAGGATATTCTAATGACACAAATATAATTGTTGATACCCACTTATTATAGGTATCGGTATTCAGCAGAGTTTATTGAAAACTAATATATATTTTGGATTTTATGAGCATGTTTTTTATGTAACGTCACAATTAATGAAGTGAGGTTATAGCTTAAGTGTTCATTTTCTTGACGAAAAGAAGATTGAAACTAAACCTCAATTTAAGATCATTAAATTACGGATATATCAATAGGTATTACTAAATATTTAGTTACACCGTCTAATTATTAAAACCATAACATCTAAATAGGTATTCATATTTTGTATAACCCCCATTATTTTCAATACAGTCAAGTAAACGTTTGCGCATGGACCCTACAATATTACCACATATTTTAGTTCTTCTTAAATTTTCCCACACCTCCATGCAATGGGCTTTTAATTGTGGTATACACCGCTCATTCCATGACTCCCACCTTTGCACCATCAAACTCCATAGATTTTCTATGGGGTTGAGGTCGGGTGATCGCGCTGGCCCTGGAACAACAATTATCGCCGGGTGATTATGAAACCGCTCACGCACAGTGGTCGCCCGTTGCATAGGACAATTGTCCTGCACAAATGATATTTGTGTCAACTCATCAGCTGGGTAAATGTTGCGCACAGTAGGTAGCATGACATAGTCTCATACTTCTACATAAGTAGAACTGTTGGTGAGTGGAGGAATAAAAGCCATTTCTCCTGGCCCAGCTGCACTCATCCATCCCCACATATGAATTGTAATTTGACCTGAGTCTGTATTAGGAATTACGTTTTTATCACACCGATGTCGAGTTAACACTCGCTGGTGTGCTTTTTTATGGCGCTAGGATAACTCCTCGTGCCATAATGAAGCCTACCCTTTTGACTAGATTTGAAGGTCTTTTCATCTGAAAATATGATAGTATTCCAGTCAAAATCTAAATAATCCTGTGCGAAACGTAATCGTTCTTGTTTATGTTTTTCTGTCAAGAAGGGCTTTTTAGTTGGTCTTCTGTGATGCAAGCTTTCAGCGTGGAGGGCACGGCGAACAGTTTGCATGGCGTCGAATAATACCGTAAACTGTCCAGTTGGTGTGAAACCATTTGTTTCATACTCGCTCACCATAATACAATGTCGTCGCTGCGCCTCGCTAATAAGCGACGGCCTTCCACTTTGCTGTCGACTAGCAAGGCTACCCTCTTCCTCATATCTTTTGATCCAGCGACTTACAGTATTCCTCTAAAACAAAAAAAACAAAAAAGTGATATTAGGCAGTAATAATAAAATATTAAAGTGACTTCATTTTTGTATAATATAATAATATTTATTTAATATAACAATACAGGGTGGCAGGGACATCGACGCACAAACTGTAACCATGAATTCAGCCCATGATTGTAGACCACCTAGCGTTTCGTCTAACTTTACGAAATGTGTGAACAAAGCGAACAAGATAAAGAATATTATATTTCTGTCATTACATCCAATCGAGTAAAAACTTACAAAAAGTCGAAGTACTGCGTGAGATTTGAACACACGGCTCACTGATTCACGCATCTATCTGCACGCGCTTAACCGCTAGGTCATGTTGACTCATAACGTTGAAATTGTGAACTACAATCACTTGTTGACGACAGTGTGTTTATTTTCTTTTAACTAGGAGGTCGTAAGTCAAGTTAAATGTCAAGCTATTGCTTTATGAGATTGCCTATGCACTTCTGATCGACACTGTACACCTGGTAAATGGTACATTAGGTATTGGCAGGCTCACATCGGGCCTTATCATAGCGTATTTTACAATGTGTCAAAGGAATTTTTAATCGTTTATGTATTCCTTAAATGTCATAATTATATGGAATTCATACAGCTTGGAACACCTCGCGCATGCCTCGGTAGCCGGTCGGCTACTCGCGTACTGGGACGGCTGCGTTCGGCTTCCGTCGTGTTTGGCTACACCTGCACACGCTCGGGTGTCGTCGCCGGCAAGTGAAATAGTAAAATGCGACGCGTAAGCACTAGGTCGCTCAAGTCATGATAGGGTGCCGGCGAACGCGTGTACATGCGCTCTAGTTTCATAGCAATTTAGCAGACGGGCGGACGCAGTCGGCTTCTGCCACGTGTGCGCGCATCCGTTACGACGCGCCACCGCGCCGGTGGTGAAAATAGTGCTGTAATGTGTAGGCACAAAAAGTTTTTACGACAGTATTTTTGAGAGACATCAAACTATTTTACCACCATAATATCAATATTTTTATGAGTAACGATTCTGTTGAGCAACCCAACAGAATTGACGTAATTTTATAAACTTTCTATGCCCAAAAACGATGAAAATAAAAGACAACTGTTATGAAAACAACCTCAACTTCCAAAGTATTGGAAAATACTTATTTATGTACGGAAGCTGAAGCGGGTCGAAAGTGATCAGACACTGCATGAATAAAATATGTACCTACGTTGGTATTTGCACGTTCTTATAAATCTCTAAAAATATAACGTTTGGTACTTAAGTTTGAACCATTTGTTAGGTTCGTTCGAAAATAAGTGAGAAACATTAAATGAGGTAATTCCAAGAGTACGCAAACAATTACTCTTGCTAATTACTCTAGAATTTCGGTCGTGAGAAGGGAGCATCCGCTCTTGAGCCCCTTCTGTTCCCCCCCTCACATCTGGTCCAGTTTTCATTTTTATAGGATAAGTGACCGTCTTTGCATACCGAGACCTCTCCGTGCCCCAGGGCCAGGAAGCACGTTAAGCGGTTTGTCCCGGCTGTCATTCTTGGATCTTTGATAGTCGTTACGGGTCGTGAAAAGCCCGAAAGTCTGACAACTAGTTTTACCAAGAGGTATCTTGTTTACCGTGTAAATGGGTTGTAGAGGACAGATAGGCAGTCGCTCCATGTAAAATACTGGTATTCAGCTGCATCCGGTTTGACTGGAAACCGTCCCCAATCTATGTACCTACTTATATCTAGCTATTTTGATGTTTATTTATATTTTATACAAATGAAACTACTAGATAATTATTCCTGAAAATTAGCTAAAACTAACTGACCCGACAGAAATGGTCCTGGCCAGACAAGTGATGCGCTTACCAACGAACAGCATTTAATTTTTTTTATTTATATACATGTAAATACTAATAGAGCCTAAATTAAATACAACCAAAAAGTTTTCTTTGTACTACTAACTGGCCAATTGAAATTAAACATTCGCAATCTCAGACATTTATTCATAAAAATAAAATAAAAATGAAACTTTAGTGGAAATTTTAATTTCGCTTAGATAATCAAATATCTAATAATATTTGATTTTCTAAGCGAAATTATTAAATTTTCAAGATAATTAACACGAGCCCCTTCTAGCTGGGGTAAAATAATTTCACATCTTCCTTTAAAGCCAAATGTTTAGCTAAGATGTTGCAATCGCTAAATAGTATACATAACATTGTCTGAACTGCGACACGAATCTAAATAGTTCAGATAACTTCGTTGTTCGCAATATTATGCTTAATAAACACTTGAACCTGCAAATTTATAAGTACGTAACTAAATAAGCAACTTGCTTGTGCAAAGACGCTTTATATTTCCCAAAGACGAGACGGAGAAAATCGTCGTGGATAAACAGGATTTTACCATTTAGCAGACGATGGAGTGTGCATAACTCCAGCTTCCTCATATGTGATAGTATAATTCTACCTATGCCAATATTTAAGGCATAATAGCTGCAATCAAAGTTCCCAGTCTTAATTTAGCTGCCACAAAAACTTCGTTAATATAAGTCGTTTAGTGTGTGTTAGCTGGAGTGACGTCACCCCAGCTTCCTCATTCGATACAGGCAAACCAGTGAGGTTAGGGTTTTGGACTATAGTCAGAAAAATAAGGCATAATAGCTGCAAGGAAGGAAAAAACTGAACGATAATACTTAAAAAGTGTTGAAACTACGATCAAAAACGTGTGTGTAAGCTGGAGTGACGTCACCCCAGCTGCTCATTCATATCTTCCAAACGAAAGAAGATAGGGCACATATACCTAAGCTGTGATTTCGTAAACTTAATCAGATAATGTATTCCCTCGTCGGCATATATAGGTATATGTACTCGTTTACAAGTACATAGGTATAGGTAGGAGCAATGAATTACAGTTTAGCGAGCAAATCGGGCACAAATAATAACTTAGAATATTCCAATCCCATAAGCTGATTGTATTCGTAGTATCTACTTGCGAAGGCTCTTTCGTTTTAGCTCGACATGCACTTTCACGGTGCTTAGGCGTGCTGTGTTTTCATTTTACATATTCAAACTACATGCAATAAAGGGTTTACCAATACAATTCACAAGAAAAAAAAAGTTTGCAAACAATAAGATACAATTCCAAATAAATTCCTCGGTTAAGTTTACCCCTTAACTGCATGCGGCCACTTCAGCTTCAGCTTTACCCAGATCGGGGGAAAATTCAATCTCGTAAACACCTCTGACCGTGTCCCGGACTTATAAGGTAATTTTAACAAACTCTGAAATCAATTTAGATAAGGTGGAGAAGAAATAGTAGTTAGGTGCTTGATGAATAATATTATTTTAATTCTATCACAGAAGCATGCAATGTTATGCACCGACGTCTGTTTTATACCAAAAGCTCAAAATGAATGAATGCTTACCATTTTCTTGGTAAAGGAAAAAGATTTTCGAAAGGCATCCACAAGCCCGCTCCTGAAGGCTTCAAGAATTAAAATATTCTTTCTTATTGCCTCCGCATCGGGATCCGGATACGTAGAATACACACACCTTGAGTAAATCTAACGAAATTACACCCATAGGTATTCGTGTTCACCTCACCGCGTCTTCACATGATCCACATTTATTTGGAAGGAATCAAAATTCTTCGTGGTGTTATCAATTTACTGACGCTCTCCCGTGTTTCATAAGCGGTGGTAATCGCTACGGGGCATTCCGCGTTAGGCAGGCAGCAGGCATCACGGATCGATCCCGCGTATATTATTTCGCACACTGCGATCCCGTGTCGCGCAAAAGGTCACGTATCTAATCTCACCATGGATCATTTTCCGTTTATTCTGATGTGAGGTGTTACTACAGCCCATTAGTTTTATATCTACATATTTGTTTCGATGTGTAGTAATGCTTTTGAAATAAATGCGGAGTTTAGAACCGACAGGGTTTTATTTTATTTTTTTGTTAAAATACACGGCAATTTTATTATACGGCACGCATAAAATCCTTTATTCGGCATTGAATGACTCTTGAATACGGTATATCATTCACGCTATGGGATGCTTTAAATGGAACTTCCACTAGTCTGATACCTACATAAATACGTCCGGCGCACCCTAGCTTTGATAGCCCTGGTGCTATCAACCACGCTGTCACGCTAATCTATTCACCACGGCCAGCGACATGAATTATTACTTCTAGGTATAGCTTGTTTCGACACAAGGAAATAACAACAAAAACTGAGCATAAACTTTCAACTTACCCGGCTATATTTAGAGTGCGGTCTGGTCTTTAAATGCCTTGATCTTCGTCTACAAAACTTTCCCAAAGTATTTTAAACAGACACTGTTCGGACCCAACTGTTATAAAGTTCATACGTAGGCATGTGGCTATGACAGTAGCATATCGTTTGGTTGCTCAAAGTGAACAGAGCCTAGACGTTAATAAGCCTAAGTGCTTCGACATCACTTAAAGACTTATTACTTCTACTTTGTTGTTAAGATCTAACGGGAACAATACCATACTTATGTAGACAATAGAATTTTTATTTTGAGTGATGTATTAGATAAATCCAAGGAATATTGCAGTTATTCGCTTTCAAAATTGACTTTTCCTGCTAGAGATGATAGAGTTAACACAGGGATTAGGAACGTTGAATCACGTTCACAAAAGCTAATTACCCATTGTTTAACAATTAATTCCTTATATTTGTAGCACATTCAACCAGGGATGAAATGATACACAAGAGAGTAATTAAATAATGCTTTATTATAAAATCTTCTATTTACAATATTATGTAACGTGGTTTCAGAGTATTTTGATCAAATATTTACAATCGGTTTTTCAGTTAAGGTCGGTCAATATGATAACATTTTGAATCATTGTCTTTATACAAAACTAAATGACAAGTACTTATTATCTGTCATGCATTAAACCGATTCCGCCGATTTCCGAAAGGATCTATAAAATATGACGAATTGTATGAACAAGTTATCAAGGACCTCTAAATATTCAATGAAATATCACATGTTAAAAATATTTTACCATAAAAATAACTTAAATATAAACTTTCCTTGCTAACTATTGATAAGAAATACATAAAATAAAATCATTGTACTATCTTACCAATGAAAGCAAAGTTTCTGTTAGACCTACTCCTACACTACCGTCAAATAAGGACTAACTGAGCATACATCACTAGGTACTTATTAGAGGTAGAAAATATTTAATAGATCCTCGAAATTATATAAAACACAATATTATATTAACGCTTGTGTATCATCTCTGACCCTAATTTAATGTATTGTAATTTACGGGGTAACGTCTCATGGACTATTGACGAGCAAGCGATGCAGCATTCATTTTATTTTCCAGAGCAATTTCAAGTTTTTGATTAACAAATTGATTTCTTTATGTCTGGTTGTTAGCAACAAAATAAAAAAAAACGGTGGAGAACAAGAACGTACGGTGTGGGGTGGAACAAGAACCTAGTTATTATATATACAAAGAGGATTTATGTATGTGGCGGAGAGATAACGTGCGGTGAGCCAGCATGATTGATTCATAGCATATAGCGAAGCTATGGAGTGTAATCTTAATAAACTATCATACTCCAGAGCGAACGCATATTCGACAGTTGGAGAAATCATTTTATTGATTTACCTCGTCAGTGCGAGATGACGTGCTTCATAAAGGGCTGTAAGATGAACGAATCCACTCTCTAAGAATTTACATAAAACAACACTTTAGTATTATAACTGAGAACAGAGGCTTGCCTCTTTAATTTGATTTCGAATCAATTTATTATCACATCACTGAATTAAATTGTTCGCTTTTTTTAAATTAAATTATCGCACAGCCACAAAATTTAATCTGATTCACACACGACCTTCACACGACATTCATGAATACAATGCTCGGTGCACTGCATTTTGATGCTAGATATACTGTAGGTAGAACATATTTTCAACTGCGTCTCAATAAGATGCCTAAATCTAAGTAAGTACTTGAACAAGCACATGTTTAATTTCGCAACTGGGTCAGCCAGCTAGTGATGACTCGCTCTTGTGACAATGTGCCATTCTCATCTATAGATAAAACAATAAAACGTTACCCCTTTGAATCGATGTCACATCGAATCCGCTCAGTACGACCAGTGGGCCAACCATTTGGCCAACTTTATGTTCGAAACCGAAAGATAAAAAGAAAATATGAACTCACATTGGTAACATGTATTTATTGGTAACTATCAAGTCCTTAACGTTTTGGGTTTTTAACATTATAACCTAAATAAAGCTTCAATAGAGCGCACTTCATCGGGGGGAAGGTTTGATGAAAGTAGACACAGGAAGTTAAGTCTCCAAATATACCGGGTTCGGGATATTCCTACTAACATTTACTTAAGAGATTTATCTGAAAAGGGATAGAAGTATTTTTTTTATATTTACAATTGTTGTAAATCAATGAGTGCGCGTTGGACAAATACCGCATGTAATCAACACGTTTATTTTACACGTGTCAATGCTAGACCGTGGTATCTCTTGTGTGGTTCAGGAGCTCTTCTTGCTCCGAGGCTCGCTGCTGATGATCTTCAGGAGTCGGACGGCGGGTGCCTCAAACGCCAGTGAAATGGCGAACGAAGCCAAGAATGCCATTACTGCATACCCGGAATATATTGCGAGCTGGAAACAGAAATATAAAACTGAAAACTCCGTACCAAGAACTAGTGGACTGTCTTATTGTCTGTTTCGAATAACGAAACATTACAGTCTGGTTGTAGAGACGAACTGTTTGTTGTTGTCAGGGTAGAATTTTTACTCTTATTAAATCTAAAGTTTTCGATCGTAGATACCGAAAAGTAAGACGAATATGATAGAGCGAGCTTCCTATTAAAAATATAATTGGAAAAATATACGGTTTGTAAAACGTAGGTTTTACAAACCGTAACGCTTAACGCTTAACGCTTTTTCTAAACATACCTGCGGGAAAAGTTATAAGCTGCGTCTGGCATAAAACTTATTTGAAAAGAATATTATTATGGATATTAATGGTAGCCGAGGAATTATGTGCGTGAGGAAGAGCCTCCCGGGCGAGTCGTAGTTCCACTCAAAGCCACTTTAATAAGTTCTCGTTAAATTACGAGAAGCAACATTAATTATCTCTTAAATATTACCAAATTAGTGTTAATGTAAACAGGGGAGTCCGTTTCACAACCTTTGATACTACAAGGCTTTAGTCATAACTTAATTTTATGCTTAATGCATAATTTTGATGTTATTATGTACTTCAGTCGTCATGAAACTAGATTCAAATAAATGATAATGTACTACTAAATACATATACTAAAAAATAAACTTTCAAGTGTGTTTAGATGTCCTGAGTAATATCTGAGTTTACTTGCACAGTGCACTAGTGGACAGTATACACAGGTCGGAGTGATTCCTGCAAAACTTTGTATACCTCCCGACTTCATTCACCGAAATGTTATTTGCGGAAAACATTTCAGCTGATTGTATGTGGGAACGTAAAAGTTAAATTCAGGTTATGGTTTGAGTGCAATTACATAACTCAACATTTATATGAGTCCGTATGAATTTTATTTTAAGTTTTGAGGGGCGGGGTTAGATGTTGAGTGAGGAAGGGAGGATCCCCCTTGTCCTTCAACTAGATCAGTAAAGTATACGTGACGCAACTAACTTCTTCCTGAGGTGTCGACGTGACATACATAAATCTTTTATCGTAATAATAAAATCATCTAAGAGGTACTTATCATAAACCTACTTTAACATTCATGTTTACATTTCTGAGGCGATAAAACAGGTATATGAAATGGGTTTATGAATACAATTTTAGTTGAAATGACACTTCGTTATTGCTTTTTATGTCGGTTAATAAAGTCGAAAAGGATTGCGATGTGCACAGAAATAAAAGGAGAGAATGTAGCTAATTATTATTTATGTGTATTGGTACGTGTTTCTTTAAATAGGCCATTCCGAAGGTTACAGGGGGCCTCTATCCTCGATCAACATCATGCCAGCCCTATAGACATGTAATAATATACACCGTGTTCCGGACGATATACATAAACTTCGACAGATTCAGATGTTCAGGCCATGGAAATAAGCATTTTTCATCAATTTTCAATGAAGACCCTTTCTTACTGCATAGCTCAATTACATTTCATTAATTGAAATTACAAATATCTCTGAAACGAAGTCTTTTTAAGTATTACTTCCTTTGCTAGGGTTGATTTGCAAAAGCTAAAGAGCGTTTGCAAAAGTTTATGGATAACGTGAATAACACGGTGTATATTGTCATACATCGCTTATAAGAGGTACACCGACCGTGTTCAAAATGGCTATATCTGTACATATGAACACTTAACAGCTACAACCCCTACGGAAGAATTTCAGATAAGGGTGAAAAGGCATGGGTACATTTTGTGTACGAATCCATTAAATATTAAGAAGGACCCAGTACCTACTTTGTTGTAAAGCATCATTTAATGGCAAACAACTCTACGCTCAATGTTCTTTTATCACGGTTGTTTTCTTCAGGCATTTCCTTTGTTTATGTAAGTTCATATTCCATGTAACATTTTATTGTGCACGACAAGTATTGTTTAAGTGCGTAATGTAATTCTCCGTTTCCAAGATATTCGATCCAAAATCAGTCTTGAGTGTCAATTAGGAGTGCCGGACGACCAGTAACTAGTTAACAACTCAGTAAATACGGTAGTAACGTCGACAGCAACTAATGAGTGCTGGCACATAAAAGGTACAGTTACTTGGAGAATATACTGACAAACGAATCACCAGTGACTGGCTGCCAGTCCTGTGTCATGAAAATATATTGTACTTTACAATGAATTAGAAGTTTTTCACACAATTAAAGGGCCGGCTTTCAAGCGCCAACGTTTGAATGGATGCCGAGAGCGTGTCATAAGTCTTTGCTCGTCAAGTACCCAGCTGTACCAGTGTATTGTAGTTTTCAGACCATTATTTACGACACATATTACGTGAGAAGGCGACAGTAATGAAATGTTTATCTCTCATTTACCTACTTATAGTTTTCGGTCGTGTATATTTTAGTGTTACCGTTGTCTCCCAAATGAGAGATTTATATCGCCAATAAGATAGGGTTCCAGTTTAATCTCACTGTCCCGAATTCTTTCGTGCAGACTCTGTATTTATCTAACCCGTCGTCTCGAGTTGAGGACTTTAAATAAATGAAAGGAAGTTCGGAAATACGAGTTTTGGAATTGTTTCAAATTTAAGCTACTTGTACTTGACTAGTCATTAACGATGCTGTTTACCCAAATACAATCGGTAATTTAACTTTCATAGGGGTATATAGCTGCTATAACGGGCTTTAAAAGACTGAAGGAAGCTGAAAGTCACTTGTACTTTTCGTTACTGTAATTTTTTTTTGTACTTGGGAACCTTCTTCGGTAACGGAGATACCAACAAAAGTTCCAACTTTTACTGAAGTTTTTTTACGAAAACCAGTTTTTAATGTTATAACACAATTTTAAAAATACCCCCACGGTTTCTGTACTGCTGCATGCACCCATAAGCACAGTGTTTTACGCGCGTTTCATTGCACACTACCGCAAACAGAAAAATTTCACACCAAAAATAAAAGTCGTTTCCCAGCAATTATTTTTGTGCATTGTTACTCAGTTTTATGATAGACACATAATGCGTAGTTGATGGCTATGTGCCATCACATAGCCGTCAACTATTTTTTTACACCCTGTATTGGTTTCACGTCCTAGCTAACAAAACCAAAAAAGAAAGCTTCATTTTTATTTTTTGCCTCTAGGTATAAGCGATATCAGTTGCCTGTTTCCTAAAGGAACACGATGTTCCTAGGAAATGTCAATCCAAGTGAGGTAACTCGGGGAACACAACAGTATCCTATCTTTATGAGGCGGTAACAAAACTACGCTTTATGATTTATACGGGACGAATTTCCTTACAGTATTTTAGCTCGGCTTTAATATTATTTTACAAAGTCTGGTGATTTTGTTCTTATTCTATCATCGCCTAACCTAAACAGCTGAGACAAAACTGTGTTCTCACTATTTTACTGAAAAAACAACATGTCCAATAAACAGTTTGTGTTCAATAAAATACAATACGGAATGAGAACTGAAGAGAATTCCTAGTCAATTGTGTATTGTCGGGTCCAACCAGCTGGAAAGTTACAACATTGTGCGAGATCAAACTGATTGTTTGCAAGTTAACAGCAAAACGAAATAAACATATTATCGAGGCTATGGTAATAATGTAGAACAATAAGTACAGTCACGGCCAAAATATGTATATTATAATTGTTGTAGAATTTCACACTTAGCCTTGTGTTAATTAACATTTAAGTCAACTGTTTAGATATTTAGGAAATTTGTCATAAACCAACTGTTTAAGTAGGTACGTAACCAGTGGTTTGAATGTTGGTGAACACAGGCCTTAGTGAAATTCAACAACCATTTTCTCTTTAATTATTTATTGAAATTATGAAGTTCTGTGTAGACAGAATCTGTAAACACAAACTATTACGGTTTGTTACTTGAATTGATACCAACTCTCCGAGAAAATCGCTTATAATTTTGTTGAAGAGTGTAAATATTTTTGCTCGTAACTGTACCTACTACGAATATTTATGACACTGTGTAGGGTAGTAAATTAACGTCCATATTTGCTGAAAAGGGTGAAGTCAGGGAGTGGGTAATGAGTCACCCGCTTCTCTGGGTAATGAGCAGGTATCAAATTTTACGACGTTTTTATATGCTGTGGAATGTAGACTGTTTATGCGAGTAATTTGGGGAAGTTTATGTTCTTATCACGCTGTGCAGGTGAGTAAGAAACAACTGTTCCTGTTGTTAGCACTCAGGGTTGTGCTCCCTTGATATAATTCTGTATTCCATAAAACAACGAATACTGTTGCGGCTTTAATTTCACTAAGCATTATGAATCCAGTGTGACATCAAAACACTTAATCTGAGCGGTATAATGTGTAATAATAGGGGTTAAAGAATGAAATTGCCGTTTTATTGTAATAGGTACTTCGAATTGACATAGAACCTTCATGGTTTGAGATTTTTGAGTGAAACTTTTTTCACATGGTACCTATGAAGTTCTTCTTTTAAAAAATGTGCAACATTCGATTATCGACTTTCAGTTGTTTTTTGTATTCAGCTTAGACAAGAAAGATGGATACTTCGAAAATTCGAGTTATTTTTGAATACGAGTTCCGTATCAATGTTGCGTTTGGAGAGGGGACTGCTAATGAACGCACCGTGCGATTTTGTTTTAAACGCTTTCGTTATGGAAACTTTACCACGAACCACGTGGAAGACCGCCCACCCAGGTGAATAACAATGAATTGAAAGAGATGGTGGAAGCCGATTCGAGCCAAACTACCCAGGAATTAGCGGCATAGTTTAACGTTACCTTGCCAACAATATTGACTCATTTGCGTCAAATCAATAAAATAAAAAATATGAGAAATGGGTGCCTCATGATTTGACTGATCTGTAGAAAGAAACCCATGTTGAAACTTGTGTTGCCTTGTTGAATCGATACAGAAATGAAGGAATATTGGATCGAATTGTGACATGTGATCAAAAGTGGAATCTTTACGATAACCGTAAGCGAAAAATGCAATGGCTGACCCCAGGTCTAACGCCGCAATAGTGTCCTAAAGCAAAGCTTACCAATAAAAAGATAATGATAACTGTTTGGTGGTCTCAGCATGGTGTTATTCACTATAGCTTTCTCCGATCTGGTCAAGCAATAACGGCAGATGTCTACTGTGCCGAATTCCGAACAATGATAGCAAAACTAGCAGTGAAACAGCCCCGACTCATGAATCGATCTTCACCATTATTGCTCCATGATAACGCGAGACCTCATACAGCACGAGAAACCGTTTTAACTCTACAGGAACTGCAGTTAGAAACCATTCGTCACCCTCCGTATTCGCCAGACCTTGCTCCAACGGACTACCATTTTTTTCGTGATTTGGACAATTTTCTACGCGATAAAAAGTTTTCTTCTCAGGAGGCAGTACAAAATGCTTTCACACAGTTTGTCGAATCTCGATCACGGAGTTCTATCGCAAAGGCATAACCTTCGTATTAGATGGCAGCAATGTATAGATAATAATGGTAATTATTTTGATTAAATAAATATGTTAAATTAAAAATAAACGAATTTAAAATTTTCAGTACAAATCGGCAATTTCATACTTTAACCCCTAATACATTTCACAAAACAATATTGCACAAATGTTTACTAACAGCGCCCCCCTGTCAACGTGAATACAACGGCATACCACTCTATATACAGTCAGGTCTTATTATATCTTCGTCGGTATTTCAGGGCACATAATATCTTTCTACGCTATTTAATTATTTGAAAACATAAATAAAAAAATAGCATAACACCTTTGACGATTGTCGAGTTGACATCAAGCTAAAACCATTTTTAATGGCCTGGCCATTTTATGAAATAAATTTTAAGAGATTCCTCAGAGATTGTCAGTATCACATTTTTGATTCGGTCTGACATGTAGACAAGATGACTGAATGCCATTCTGCGGTATTGACATTACGACGAAATATAAAATGCTGAGTCAGTAAAGCATCATATTTTGGATGTGACTGTACTCACCACTGTGGAGTTCTGCATGTGATAGGGTCCGTCGAGCAGGAAGGAGGTATACATCATGATGGTGGGGTGCACGAGGTAGGCGCAGTAGGTCAGGCGGCTGAGCGGCAACAGGCCGCGGTACGACAGCGCCGAGTTCACCAGGCCGCCATACCCGCTGCAGCAGGAGATGGCAACCCACGCTACTGCTACGCCCCAAGCTGGTGGTGAAATAATAATTACATTAGTATATTGTAACCTCTTAAAGGTCAACGTACGTGTATAAGCAATGCACTGGGTCAGCATCGCGACAAATCAAGACGTTGAGGATTCATTATTTATCAAAAAAAAAAAAAAAAATTCAAAATATTTTATTTCACATAAACATACATGGGCACTTATAAAAATTCAGAAGCTAGGTGCACGGTTCCAATTGGTCGCTTTCTGTGGAGAAGAACCGAGAAGAAACAACGCGACAACTCTTTTAAAAATAGAGTAATACCTTTGCCTAATCATTCTGGGATTACAGGCGTGATGTTCTGTTATTTAAACCAAATGACATGATTTTCGTTTAAATCAAAAGTAATCATGTAAATCTAATTCGACCTCAAGATCAAACACTGAAGGCACTTTACCCACCCTTTTGTGGGTACTTCTTAGTCTTTTACGACACCCCCGGTAAACAACGCCCTATAAACATAAAGTTTAAATTGAAATAACAGAGCGATCATTAAAAGATTATGTTGAACACGTTTTCAAGCCTTTAATAACAAAAGTGTTAAATGCTCTGCGACAACAGTAAAGGAGCAAAGCTGTTAGCGAAATGTTAACACCAACTTTATTTAATTTAACTTGAGTGGTTCTCTTATATTATAAATAACAAGAGTTTCCTAATAACTTACTACAGAACCAACTCAAGGGACTCAACTATTGGTTAGAAACTAAAATCAATGTAGACAAAAACAATGTGTTTTTCAGTTTTTGTACGTGTGTCATCTACGCCGTAGCGTCCTGCTACGCTTCGCTACGCAATGAGCTACGGCGTAGCAACGTGCTACGATCGTTTATTTCGGAACCGACCTTCGTGTTTTGGTCCATCATTTGGTTTTGAATAAAATATATTTTTTATAAAATGATCATACACCTATTGTACTCCAATAATTATTTTATAAAGATTTATATTTTTTCTTTGTATTATTTACAACCGAACGTAGATAACTACGCGTAGCTGTGTAAGTGTGTAGGTTCTCGATAACTCGGCAAAAAAGCGAAGAATAAGAGTAATCTTTATGGCGTAGACTGGTTTTTGTAAAGCCTTATCAGTGATATAAGATTTTAAAAAGAGCCTCTTTATGTGGGGGCTTGGGAGTATTAATTATGATTCTTATCAATTTCTTCGCTTGTTAATGCCGATCGTAACTTAACAATATATTCTAATGAAAGTATGCCAAAAATCTTTTAAATTGGTCATTGAGATAGCACAAAAGATACCGTAGTAGTTCTCAGTGGGGTGGTAACGTTAGCAAGTCAGCACTCTATTGTCCAACTAATCGGATTCGGATACTTTGCACACGAATGGGTAAATCACTCTTGATTTACCCATTCGTGTGCAAAGGATGGGTATTTCAGCAAAGTGGAAAATGTGGAAATTGCTTAATTTTGCTAGTCGCAGCCGAGTATGATTGGGTTCTTATAATTCAACTGATAATAAACTTACCCTGAACTGCCTTGAAGTATATTTTAAGGTGAATTAAAACCTTAACAGTGGGGTAATTTCGTAACACACTCACAAAATTTGTGGCATTAATTTTGACAGTTCAACAATATTTATTTCGGTATATAATTATGTTGTCGAATAGACGAATTTTGCAAACATACAATGTTTATAAAATCCTCCAACATCCTTTGGATTGTGTAAAAGCGTGTTACGCAAATATTATGCAGAACAACTTTAGACTACTTCCAGTAACAGATAACAAGTAGTAGGTTTTATTTTCTGTATTACCTGTGAAATGAGCCAAGATGGAATAAGTAGAATGTTATTACCTGTATGCCCGATACTAATATAGAAGGCAGTGGGCCAGACTTCGAAGTAGCCGTCCACCATACTGAAGATGAGGCTGCCGATGATGGCCAGCGCCACAGGCCAGCCCAGCGCCACCACCCAGTACGGTAGCCTCAACTGGCACCTGGTCTTGTGCAAGTACCATCCCACCACCATTCCTGGAACAAATACAATACTTTTTACATTGCTAAAAAAGGTTGTTCGTATATAAATGTTTCTTTTCATTTTATCTAATGTGAAGTCTTCGTTCTGTGAGCAACTATGTTGATTGAAATAACTTAGTCATTCATTTTGAACTGTTGAATATATGTTTTTTCGAGAGAATACCAAGTACAGCGCTTCTAAACTGCTACAGTTTAATATATGTAAATATTTGTAAATTGGTGATCCATGGAGATTACAATCGGAAGCCATACAGAATTGCTTTAATCAGACATTCACGCATGTGTTGTATATTACATGAGCGGAATAAATCCAACTGATGAGACAGTTGAGGATGACAGGCAGCCGTTGGTACTTCCTATCGATAGTAACAATCTAATAAATTTTTCAACGACCTCGGCTCGCTCGCGTCAGGCTGACTTGTTATTTTTACACCCACGTTCTACTTTCAGACTACCTTCCAGACAGTGCTGTTCAAGGTATGTTGTATGTCTGTTTAAATCAGATCCGAGGAGCGTGCTCAAATAAAATATTCACACACTCGCTTATTTTGAGCAGCATTTTTATATCAGCTGGAAATTGTAAAACAAAACACAATATACATAATTGGATATCCAAACGACAAAATACACACACAATTTCTAGTGAATAGAAAATGCCGAAATAGAAAGGATGTTTCTTCTCATGCAAATTGCGTAAGAAAAGGGGTTCTATTGATAATAATCAATGTTCATGTCGAGTACTTACTCGAATAGTGGGAAACGGACGGAGCCGTGAGCGAAGTTATCGGGTTGTTCAGTCTACCATTTACGCTTTGTCGAACGCGTTCATGATTCCCTCACTGACCAGCGAAAGGAAACCGAAATGTAGTGAGCGTATAGCTTTCTGGTAGGATCGATAAAATCTCAGTAAAAGGCCCATTTTCGGAGATTACGCGAGGAGGCGAGTTCGGAAGGGCTACGCAATCAGTGGCGCGTCGAGCATTCCGCGCGATCTCGGTACGGTCGGCTTGTATCGATCCACATAATTTTTAACAGAGCTTTTATTTTATTGCATACTGCTAGCTGAGCCAGCTATTTTGACCTATTTTAATATGCGCTTTTCAATTCTCCGACATTGTTTCGTGAACTGAAAGTGCATACATAACACAATGTAGGCTACGTGAAGCTGAACAAATGAAGTCCAATAACGAACCTTCGCAAAAGACTGCCATGTTTTAGAGTTAGAATAATGTCAACAACAGGGAAATGAAAGTTGTTTAATATGTTGTTATTATGTTAAGTTACATGCATATTTATTGACAGTTTAAATATAATATTATTTACTTTGCGCAATGCGACCATGGATGTTTTTTGAGAGTGACACCTACTTTCGTAATAGTACATATCTGTATGTAATATGAAACCGGCTTATGATAAAAAAGGACATACAGAATTTGGTAAATTAGGTATATTAAAAAGATAAAGTAATCCTTGAAAAGACAAATTTTCTTTGAAAATATTAATCTAAGAGTGTTTTAAAACACTTATATATATATCACAATAATAAGAAGGATGACGCACGAATACATTTGTAAGAAGGTATAGTAGCCCGTCATCCAATTTCACCCGCTCTTCATAATTTATGAAAGTTGAAATTGCTTTAGAGGATGATTCGATTTAAGAAGCTGAGAGCTTCGCCGATACAGATATAATAAAAAACCTCAGCCAACTTGAGATGACGGAACATGCGTAACTTTGCCGGGGATTGGAATACTTAGTCAACTGGTAATTACTTCTTGCTACAACATTCATCCATCACAGTTTATTCATAATTTCGTCCAAGTTTTACTAAGATTGACGAGCACCAACAAATATTTTTTCTAGTTTCCCTGCTATAATTGGATTCGGCTTTATCTTTGTGGTATTAAAATGTTTAATCCTCTTACCGACTAGATAGGGTCCGATCCTCGACCAAGGCTTGTCGTACAGCGGGTCGAACATCTCGAAGGGCTCCTGTATCCGCGCCTTGTATTGATGCCACACTGATATGTAGATGGTGGTTGCCCATGAGCTCACCAGTAGCAACCCTAGCGATATCATCGCGGACTTTGGATGCCTGGAAATATAAATATTAGCCTGTATAATATACCACACCCACAAGAAACAAGATCAACAAACAAAACAAAGATATGAAAATACGATAGGCAAAGTTAGCGAAGAAAAGTACGTAGCTCGTTGAATAAAGTGTATTACATTAGGACCGCGCTGGCTGAATACCGTTTCAAGATTCTACAAAAGGATTTATAACATAAATCGGCTTAATAGTTCCTCAGGCAACTTGTAAGAATTCAGTAAACAAACTTTTATACTTTAGGAAAAGAACGTCCACGGAAAAAAGCAGAGAGTTTTTACAAGAATTTATACATTTACACGACACTAGGTAATACGGACACCATTGAAAATGTACGCTACATTATGTCACTGAATTTTTTACATTATTTTTCATTTTCGGATTTTCATATTTTAAATTCACACTTACTTCACAGAAATGAGTAGCAGTATAATTCCAACGACGTAGAACTGTGTGTCGTTGGCCATGTACCACGACCACACCATGCACATCTCCCGCTGAGGGTACAGGTTGTTGATGTATAGAAGGTTGCGCCACCAGTACTTATCACACGTAATATGGTCGAAAATCGCTGGCTCGAAAACTGATCTATCGTGCGTATACCTAAGAGCAATCTCGTTTAGACCAATGACAAAACCGTAAGCTGGGGTAAGTCTGACTAATCGATAAGAGAATAAAATGAAGAAAGACTTGATCATAGCTACGAATTCTGCTATGGAGTAAGCGCTGCTTTTCGGCTTGTCCAATAAATCCTCCTTAAAAGATTGTTGGCTTATCACAGAGATGGAGAGTGCGGAATTACTGAAGCCGTTAAGATTCTTGTTGATGTCCTGTTTGTCTTGTTGCTCAGCTTTTGCGGCCTTTTTGTCTTCTGTTCGTAAGAATAGAATCGTGACGAGTATCCCACTGTAACAAATGAGAGCGGGTTATTGAAGACTTATGTTACGAAGTCCAGTTAATACGAGTTGGTCAGTTGATACTGGGAGGTCGTATAAAGGAACATATTGATAACTATTAAGCTCTAATGTCCGACCCTTTTAGGTCATTCACTGATGGCTATCACGGAAGAGGTTCTTTATAAAATATTGCCCCAAGATAGCAGAGGACGTTATAATGATTTTCTAACACAAAATGTTTCTTTTAAAGATAAAGCTCTAACATCAAGTAATAATGTGTATTAACACGGTATATTTTACTCATGATCATAATAATTCCGGCCCGAAGGTGCCCATCGCTAAGCATCCATCATTCCATTGTTCTCTTTAATCGGATCCACTTTTATAGCTAATAAAAATAACTTATCTACTTGATTACATCGCCCAAGTGAACCACATTAATTTGATTTACACCAGTCTTATAACACATACGAAGTTACCCTTGTGCACTCGGTATTACCAGGGCTGTCAAACACAAAAGGAGGAAAAAGAAACTGCTTGAACTGCCCAAATAAATTGGGCATTGTTATAACAATTTATTGTATTTATTTATTTAATCATTTATGTACACACATATATCAACAGACAAGAAAAAACAGAAGAGAAAAAATAGGTACAGAGGTGATGCTTATTTCATAAGAAATCTCTTCCAGCACACCCGAGACAGGACAATAGATACAGAGATGTAGACAGCGTGTGATCGAGCAAAGGAGACAAAAAATAATACATAGAATCAAAAAACAATTCACTTAAAAACTAAACAAAAATTACCAGAATATACTAATATACATACAAATAAACATACACAAATACTTCTAAAATAAATATTACTAGAATGATAATAATTATATCATACTCAAAATAATAAATACATACACAACTAGGATGAAGTGGACAGATAGTGTTCTTTCACTCTTCTTTTAAAAACTGCAACAGTTTGGCAGTCCCTAATGTCAGGCGGGAGTGAATTCCACAACCGCTCCGCGTGCACTGTGAAGGAATAGGAGTAGAAGTCGGTGGAGTGGGGAGGGACTTGAGAAGGTTTCTAAGATGCGACCTGCAAGGTGCATCTGAATGACGGGCGTAGGAAAAACGTCCCCGCAGATAGGATGGTGTTTTAGGATTGTGAAGGAG
The DNA here is from genome assembly GCA_947507525.1 of Apamea epomidion. Classification (NCBI taxonomy): domain Eukaryota; kingdom Metazoa; phylum Arthropoda; class Insecta; order Lepidoptera; family Noctuidae; genus Apamea; species Apamea epomidion. The sequence goes on from OX382226.1 coordinate 14,657,034, forward strand.
ATTGAATAACAGACACAATATCCGCGAGTTCCTGCGATGTCGAATGGGGAGCCACTCGAGTATCTTACAAAAGTCGGAGACGTGATCATATTTTTAAGGTTAAAAACAAAACGAATACAGATATTTTGCAAACGCTCAAGTTTATTTAAAAGCTCCTCGGTGGCATCCAAATAAAAGGCATCGGCGTAATCAATAATGGGCTGAATGTGTGTTTGAGCAAGAGAGATCTTGGTGTTTAAGGGCAAGAAGCCCTGGAGACATTTCAAGGAATGGAACGTATAGTGCACTTTGCGACTAACTTGAGCAACGTGAGCAGTCCACGACAGGTAGGAGTCCATGGTCACCCCCAGGTTTTTAACCGTTTGTGCGTATTCAATCTGAACTCCATTCAGACAGCGACGCTACATCGAGCCTATTCCGCATATACCTGCCGCCGATAATAATGGCCTGGGATTTCCAAGGGTTGATTTGCAATCCAAAATACCGCGACCACTCGCTAATCAAATCCAGGTCACTGTTCATGACTGAAAGAACGGCTTCCGCATCTTCCCTTAGGAAATTATTGTAAAGCTGCAGGCAACAATTGTATTATTGGTACTCGTGTTTTGATGAAGCTTTTTCTACCATAAATACAAATATAGAGTCAGGTAACGATATATACGGCGCAATTTTGTTGTTCCCTTTGTTCTTTTACGTGTAACAAAAATAGTAATGAAAATTGTCATGCCCACGGCACATGTCAATTTGTACTGGACATGGTACAAAAAGGTCAAACAAATTCGCAAAAAAAATAGAATGATATCCCTAGTAGAGCTATACAAAACGTAGAGGTGAATGAAACAGTTTTATGAGACTCGAATTTGATGTCCGCAGCTTTTTACCGCTCGAAAATCTATAAGTAACTGTCCCTATAACTATTCTAAATTGACAACGGCGGGCGTTTGCAGTCCTTTCGGAGTTTCGGACGTAATTGGATTTGACGATCAAACAGTCTGATGGATATCAAAGCGGATAAGGGTTCCATTGTCGCTCAGATGTAAGCTCGCTAATCGTTAATCAAATGTTCATTTGTTTTTAATCGTAATTAAATGTTTTTGAAGCCAAAACGTGTGGACAGTCCCGTGGGTAATCGCTGGACCGGAATTTAATGTGCTTAGGTACACATTTGCCTTAAAAATAAACATTTAATGGGTCTGATTAATTTGATATAAAGATTCGTTTTCCATTACGAAATTCATACAACAAGTTGAATTCTGGTAAATTCACATTGGTACACGGACACTCTTTAACTTATAATTTAGGTCAAGACGACATTCTTCCTAGTTAAAAGAAAGTTAACAAAAGTTGGTTTTACAACTTCACAGCTAAACGTTTGTAATGGAATGTTAGAGCGGTATTTCGAATCTTCCGAGGTATAAAATTTAGTTAGTACGTTTTCTACCGGTAAATCAGAAACCTTTTATGTGTGAGGAGTGCGGGCTAAGATTTAAAATGTTGTCTAAAGTTAATATCATAAAGACAGAGAGCGAATTTTGTGAATTTGTGTATTTCTGGAAGGTAATCTCCGGTACCATAGCTCCTATTTGAACAATTCTTTCACCATTTGAAAGGTACATTATTCCAGATGGACAGTCACGAACACCAATATGTCAACACTTTTCACTTTTCTTTTCGATGTTTGTTGAAATACGACACATTACATAAACCTATGGGTTCGAAAACGCTATGTTCGTAACAACATAAAATTTCATTAAAAAATAAAGGAGTAAATCGTTTTTGAATAAAGCCGAGTGTATAGGCAAGTTAATATATTAAAAATAAGTACTTAACACATAATTAAATACTATCGTCCATTCATGCATGCCTAGTACTTTTCGTTGGGCTACTGCTCAGAATCTGTGTACAACGTGTCGAGAACAGAAGTACATATATTGCACCGGTGGGAAGCCAGGGTGGGTCGCTAGTAAGTAATAAAAAGGCCTCCGAAGAAAACCCCTTTACGCATGTTACATAAGTTATTTAAATACGATTGTATGAACTTTACAAGGGTATACTAAGATTGTTGACTTTCTATTCTACTCAAGGCCAGTGTTTAGTAAGTTAATAATCCATTAAATAAACCTAGTTTAGATCGTTATATAAATGTTGAGTGTGTTTTAGAATCACATAATCGTAAAAAAATATATGAACATCTTACACATGGATTTAAATTATAATGATGATGATGAATAAGTGCGTATTGCAATAAGCATTTTAAAATCGGTGTATTATTGCATTACAGAGAGCACTGAGAGCAATGGTGGCCCAGTGGTAACAACCGCGACTTATGAGCTGTAGGTCGTAGGTTCGAACACAAACAGGCGCTTTAATTTGTCTAAATTATTTCATCACCACTGCTCTCAAAACAGTGAATGAAAACATTGAGAGGAAACCGGCACGTCCTAGAACCAAAAATTCGAAGACATGTGACATCTACAACCGGCATTGAGCCGGCGTGGTGGATTACGGCCCACTCCCTATCACCGAGAGGTCTGTGTCTCAGCAGTGGGAACATTTTAGGCTGATTATGTAAGTTATGTATTGCATTACAGAATTTTATTCGAGGGTATGTAGACATCGTCATTATTTGTGCAACATGGAACATCTAGACATCATCATTCTGGTTGGCTCCTGTAGTTGCTAAAGTGTCCCAAGTAGTGTCACATTGTCTATCAGTCATGTACACAGCGGGGATGCTCACAGCACATTGTTGAAATTATCAAAGTCAAGCATTTATTTCATAAAAGCTTTGACTTTGACTAAGGAATACTTCGAATAGGCACTTAAAAGACACCTTTGAACGTCAAAATTTACAATAAAATAGAATTGATTCTTGTCGCCCCTTCCAAAAGGTAGTTTCTTATGGAGAAGAATGGGCAAGAAATTCCACCTTCATCTAAAGAGCAGCCCCGCTCAGCCAGTTTCAAAACAATATGAGGAAAATACACACAAAACGAAGAAAATAAATCTTATAACTGACCTGATAACAAAGAAGGTGTCGACACAATAGGAGGCGTTCCCGACGGACTGGTACCAGAAGTTCCTCTCGGTGATGACGCGCATGGTCTTGTTGTCAGCCACGTAGAAGATGGTCAGGTACGTGTGCACCATTATCACCCAGATCACCGACATGAACCTGTAAATGTGAATAGTGTTAGTTTCTTATAGTCCAAACCTTAGTAGGTTCAAATCTAAAATTGTGTCAAATGTGGTTGTGGCCTGTTAGGATCATATAGGAACGAAGAATTTTTGTCCTTTTGTCTTCATGTATGTTCCGGATTGGCGCAAAGACGAATTTGCATGAAAGAACAATGGGTAATTTTATATGCACCTTGTATACCCACCCTTGTAGCATTTTAGACGTGTCACTTAGAAGTGGTCATTGAGACAGAAGTTATGCCAAAAGTTTTACTTTTTTGCATCTAAGAACAGACTTAGACTGTTCTATTAATTGAAAAGGGCAATAAATAATAGACAAAATTATAATGAATCATTCTTTCCTACCCTAACCTACTTAGCTCCCTTCCTTCCGTACCCACCTACTAATTAACTAATTACCTATTTCGCCCCTAAAATGTTGTAGCATTATAATTAAAAGGTTTTACTAATGTTAAAATAGCAACTAGTGAAAAGCTCATTAAATAATTGAGTTTAATGAATGATAGAAAATATTACAGGAATATGTTTTAGTCCCGTTGTACCAAAAATTTTCAAATTTTTCTCTTCTTGTTCTCACACTTTTCTCACAATTTCTTAAGAAATAAGCAGTACCTTTGTACTCATATTATAATTATGTCATATCAATATGTATTTTACTGTGTGTACATAAATAATAAAATAAATAAATAAAAATAAATGTTGATAAATTAGGTATAGACTAAATAAAATCATTCATTCAGTCATTTAAATGAGATATAACTAGGTACCTACGGCTCGTATCTGCTGCGGAAAATATTAATTAAAACCACCACCACCATCATCACCTACCTAGCCTTTTCCCAACTATGTTGGGGTCGGCTTCCAGTCTAACCGGATGCACCTGAATACCAGTATTTTACATGGAGCGACTGCCTATCTGACCTCCACAACCCAGTTATTGTTCATTAATTAAAACCACCATTCATTCAAATACACTACATAATTACATAACAAATTAAGATCACGTCATATTAAGCAACTTTTCTAAATTGGAGTATTGCTCTCAATGAGTATATTATTTCATCCCAAGCACTTGTCTACGAAGTTATCTAGGTACCTGACAACACCTAAGTAGCATATAATCCTGCCGGGGTAGCGGGATCGTCCGAAAGGGTTACCGCTGCCCTGGTACATAAAGGGCTAAGGAAGGAACACGGGTGGGTTTTAGTCAGTAAGAGTCTGACACTCCCTTCTGCTCCACCCAGAGCGGGAGGAGTCATTTGATGATTTCCCATCCACAAAAAAAAAAAAAAAAGCATATAATACTCCATTATGAGCGCAGGCGCCGAGAGTTTCCATACCTGTCACGCAGGGACAATAATAGGCTTTGATTGCTTCGCTGCCTTGGACATTCGATTCTATCAAAACGTACGTGTTATATATTTTATTTGATACGTGCCTCGATGAAATGCCGCCACGAAATAACGAGCAGGTTTTTGTCACTAACCCATACTACGACATACTGGGCTGAAAGACACATATATGTATATTATAATTATATAAGGGCGCCATAGTTCCTAGTGCTAGGTAAATGAGAAAACACGCGCGTCTATGCGTCGAGGGTTGAATTCACAAAGGCTTTCGGCATATTTTAATGTCATATAACTTTTTTCTTCCGCAAACTACAAAGTTACCGCTTTATAAAAAATATATATACTCAAAGACCTTTCTTATGGTATAGGCCTTAAGTTGCTACAAGGGTGGGTAAGTTATGGGCATCATTCTTTGGCACACAAATAGTTTATAAGCTGGATCTGTGCCTGGATTAACACATAGGGTACTTTTAATTCCGGTAGTACGTTCCCGTGGGATCTTTTCTGACCACCACGCGGGTGAAGCTGCTGGCAAAAGCTAGTTTTAGAATAAAGAATACTGATGGTCAGTACCATACTTAAGTACTTCGTATATAGGAACCCTAATAATATACTTACTATACTAAAGTACTGACCGTTAAAGTGGAACTAATTTGTAAAGTTTGATTAACTTTCGTTACCCGCGTCGGAATAACGCTCAGAACTAACTCTATAAAATCTATCGATTGTATACACAAATAACCATGCTTCTATTGTGGTTCTACAGTTATTTACTACGGGTACAACAAGTTTCCCATTTCGTAGCGATTTACGTTGGAAAACCAATCATAAACGCGTAAAACTAAACAATAGAACAGAACGCGCTCCAATCAGGCTTTAGTACAACACTTTAGATCAACGGGCACTTTGTACGAGAGTGACCGTACATTTACATTCATATACTCACATAAGCTGATCCGGGACAAAAAAGTTCCGTAATAAAAGAAACGTAAGTACCTCATTCCGTGAAGACATGTGAGGGCCCCATCGTTCGGCAGGTCCGTGCTGAGGATCGTCCGCCCATTCGACAAGATGGAGAAAGATAACAGCACCTCCGACCATACTCCTGAACACAGAAAAGGACAACTTGAATTGAAATAAAGATAAATTCCACTAAAGGATCACAACTTCCAAGTTCTCTGAGAACGTTTTCCCAGAACAAAGGAATTGCATTGATTCTTGTTTCCGATTTATTGAGTCGACTATTTCACTTTGCTATTTATTTTACAGAGTTGCCATACAAACAATAGATCGCAACTCAATTGGATATAACATTGTTTCACAATGTAATATCCTGCGACACAATTTTCTAAAATAAATCTGGAAAAGGATTTGGGGGCTTGGAGAAATCATAAAACCGGAGGCCGTAAGTCCAAGTAATTACTTTGGAGTTTTTACTACAGTAGGTAACATGCTTGTAGCTAGAATGGCGGTGTAATGTATACCTTAACTAGGTATACATTACACCGCCATTCTAGCTACAAGCATGAACGTGTCACATTAGCTAAAATTTCGTCTAATTCCCATTAAGTGAAGGTTGTCTCAAGGGAAATGCCGTCACCGTCAGCTTAATGTCCCCCTGACTTGTATAACTTACTTAGCGCAGACATATAGATACAACATTAGGGTTGCTTAACCATGCTATTAGCACCGCGAATGACAATTAGTTATGTTTCATAGCCCGTATATTATGCTCTCCATGAGAGAACCACTATCATCTATTATATCTAGTAGGTAATGCTGGTTGAATCGCTGAATCTAAACTCCCTTATTCCCAATCCGCGGAAATTATTACAGTGTTTAATTTATTAGGCAAGCGAATATATCCTTACCGACTTCGTCCAAGGGAATTCTACTTTGATGTGATTCACGAAATATGCTTACAAAAGCAATATTAATGACATTAAATTCTCACAAATCTCGTGAGTAAAATATGCATGTTAAATACAAAACCCATTGTCGTAATTTGCGAGCTGGTAGTAAAGTTATGCCTCCCAGCGATTGTATTCCTTGACCTCACGACTTCAAAGTTATTCAAACTTCTTAATTGTCGGCTTATGAAAGAACTTTATTTTCAGAGCTATGAAGAATTGGCAGGTTTTTTATACCCGAACAAAATGGAAAGTTTCGTCAGTTCTTAAAATATTTTCTTTGCATAATTCCTTGAATGCGTAGTTTTCTAATATGCTAATTATCTTTTGGGAACTTTCTTATAAGGTTCATTATTTTTAATATATTCTAATTTAGTTTATTATTATTATTGTTTTTTTTTGTCTTTGACATATCTCGGTACTCTGGGGTCTCGGACCTTTGAAAGACGTACCAGGGGCCGAAGCCAACTCGCAGAGGCCCTTTAACAATTTTAGATGATGAGGAGGCACCAACCGACGATTATCCCTGTATTCACCATGCAAGTGCACCCAAGGACAACAACCCCCTGTTGGTGCAGGACTATTGCTGAACATGGAAACAAAATATACTCGGCTATGGGTGTGGGTGGCTATTGTAGATCCGTTACCTTGAACTATGGAAGGTCTATGTCCCCTGCCTGACCAATTATAATATAATTCACAGATAAAATGGCTGGGGCTGACTTGCACACTCAATAATGGGCCCCCGAAAACGCTCGCTAGCACATAGTGTCGTAGCAACAAGGGGGCAACATGTCCTGAGGTGCTTGTGAGGAGTGGAGAGGTATTCCAAAGAAATACTTCCTTCCTCCGAGCACGTTTGCTCTTGCGAATCTCCACGCAAGCCAGCCAATAAAGGCAAGAATGAAGCGGGAGCTCTGTTCCTCGTCAGTGTTCACGCCAGCCGGCCAATAAAGGCAAGACAGAGGTGAGGAACCAGACTACTCCGAGGAGATAGGGTCCGTGGGGTCGCTACTGCCCAACAGCTCGCCACATGCTGCCCTGCAGGTTCTTGTATCTCCCTTGGTCTGGCTCTTCACCCTAGACCTGATCCGGCAAAGCAAACTCTTCCGTCACAGACATAGAGTTTAGAGCGCGCAAGCCCCACCACGACGTCAACATAGAGATACGGCGGTAGGCTTATTTGTTATTATTTTTAATATGTTCTTTACCTCATATTCTAGAAGTATTATCTGTAGTTTTGGAAATAAATATATTTTATTATTTATTATTATTTAGTTGGAAGAAAGCAAATAAATTTCGGATGGCGTACATCATCTTGGGCTCATTGTGTTTTCTTTGTTTGGGGTCACTAAAAAGGTCTGTATATTTTTAATTATTATCAGAAATTCCTTCGCGACCTCTTAGACTTCGAGAGTCCTTCAAACAGAATTTAACAAGCTCGTAGGTATACGTTTAGTATCTGTGTATGTAGTGGCTTTCTCCACATAACGCGCAATAAGTACTCACCACAAGTTTCCCGTCGAAGGTCCCTATCGCCATTGTCTGCGCTCACTGGCTTCCCATCGGCAACCGGCACATTGTTGTTGGCCTGCAAATATCGTGACGTCAGAAGTGCTCATTGGCTACGAACAATAGAAGAGCCTCCAACCCTTTTCACATAATTATTCGCTTGGAAAAAAAATTATAAACAACTATAGAAACCGTTAGATAGGTACTTGATAATTAGTATGATTAATTGGTCACAGTCTGAGAAACTTTCGTCTGTGTGTTCTGCTAAGTTGTGATTTCAATTGAGGCCAATTAAAATAAAAAGACATATAAAATGTATGGTTGATTAAATGAAACTGACGTCCTTTGAATTAAAAATGTTAAAAAATAATAGGGGTTAAAGTATGAAATTGCCGTTTTATTGTAATAGGTACTTCGAATGGACATAGAACCTTCATGGTTTGATATTTTTGAGTGAAACTTTTTTCACGTGGTACCTATGAAGTTCTTCTTTTAAAAAATGTGCAACATTCGATTATCGACTTTCAGTTGTTTTTTTTATTCAGCTTAGACAAGAAAGATGGATACTTCGAAAATCCGAGTTAATTTTGAATACGAGTTCCGACGCGGAACTAACGCGGCAGAAACAGCTCGCAATATCAATGTTGCGTTTGGAGAGGGGACTGCTAATGAACGCACCGTGCGATTTTGGTTTAAACGCTTTCGTGATGGAAAAGCAAAGCTTACCAATAAAAAGGTAATGGTAACTGTTTGGTGGTCTCAGCATGGTGTTATTCACTATAGTTTTCTCCGATCTGGTCAAGCAATAACGGCAGATGTCTACTGTGCCAAACTCCGAACAATGATAGCAAAACTAGCAGTGAAACAGCCCCGACTCATGAATCGATCGTCACCATTATTGCTCTATGATAACGCGAGACCTCATACAGCACGAGAAACCGTTTTAACTCTCCAGGAACTGCAATTAGAAACCATTCTTCACCCTCCGTATTTGCCAGACCTTGCTCCAACGGACTACCATTTTTTTCGTGATTTGGACAATTTTCTACGTGATAAAAAGTTTTCTTCTCAGGAGGCAGTACAAAATGCTTTCACAGTTTGTCGAATCTAGATCACGAGAGTTCTATCGCAAAGGCATAAATTACCTTCCTATTAGATGGCAGCAATGTATAGATAATATTGGTAATTATTTTGATTAAATAAATATGTTAAATTAAAAAAAAAAACAATTTAAATTTTTCAGTACAAATCGGCAATTTCATACTTTAACCCCTAATATCATAAATCTTTTCTAAAAATAAATAAAATCTAACTGTGACATTCAACTAACGCCTCTCCCGTTTTTATCAAGGTCGTTAATCGCATGTCCACGATCTGCCCTCCGCGCCACATCCGTATCTTCCCGCGATGCGATACCTTGGTAATGCTAATGGACCCATTAACACCGGTAAGGAATATTTTCGGTTTCACAACATAATGTATATTAAAACCATCATTTAACACTTTAAAAGTAATTATAATTTTAATCTAACCTTTGTTTGCTCTACTAAATGAATATGAGACAGTGAGTAGGTTTATCAACTTAATTGGACTTTCGTAATTAATTTCTGCTGTACTTCAATAATGGAGATTTTAAAATCCGCTTATTAATTGGATATTAAGCCGGCTGGTCGGAATATAGGAAAAATGTGGACAAAACATTGAATGGCACAAAAGATCCGCTCATCCAGTCACTTGACGCCCTGCCCTGGTTAAACGGATCGATTATTTTCGACGCTGCTAACATCCATAGCCTTAGCCCCCATTGATATTGATATTAAGTATGCTATTATGTAGCGATTTATTCCATATTAGCATAATCAGCCTATAATATTCCCACTGCTGGGATACAGGCCTTCTCTCAGTGAGAGGGAGTGGACCGTAATCCACTACGCGGGCCTAGTGCGGGTTGGTAGATGTCACATGTCTTCGAATTTTTAGTTCTAGGACATGCCGGTTTCCTCACGATGTTTTCCTATTCCTATTCAATATTACCTAACTTTTATTAATATAACGTCAGGGTTTGCTTAAATAAAACTGTGTAGAAGAGAAGTTGTAAACAGCTTAAAAGAATATAAAACCGAACTTCGGTTCTGATTAAACAGTAAAGTCATCGCAAAAAACAATGGTTTAAAAAAGACTTCATAAAATTTTCAATAATTCCTGTTAACAAGTTGGAAGTTGTAATATTTGAGTGGGTACGGAACTTTTTGGTTTAATAATAAATGTTAATGTTTCGTCGACCACACAATGTCGTTCGGTCACGTTTGTTTTTGGGCTTAGTTCAAATTAATTTGTATGGAACCGTGAGCTGAAAAATACGACGACCTTTCGACCTGAGTCGGGCGTGACTGGTTGTTACACGCCATGCTCAATCACCCGGTAGGTATGTTTAATGAAACACCTCTGCGAATCGGGAAAAATGTATTTTCCTTTTTGTCGCTACCACGTTTGTACGTTCATCTTAATTTATTGCCATCGGCACACAACATGACGTACAGTACGGGTCAGAAAATAGGGCACACATCGAGTAAAAAAAAAGTCAGGATGAGAGCTCAACTGTCAGTAATGAGGCACAATTACTTTTTCTATTGCTGCTAAACGCCTAACAGACGAGGGACTAGCAGAGCGTTGTCTCTGCCACTTAGATATACCTGTGTGACAGGCTCTTTCTGAAGCTAGATATCTTATACTAATGCCCTGGTTCAGAAGGATACTGTTAAAACTAAGGATTTTATAAACGAAAGTACCAACAGGTTGCTTATGGTTGACGTCGGTTGCCACTTCGAGGTCGTCGTCCTTCATCAGCCGGTACTTGCGTTCCAGGTAGCCCTCGTACAGGGACGCGAAGAACATCAGGATTCCCACCAGGGTCACCACCGTTCTGCAACAAGACACGATTCTTACAAACAAAATTCACAATTGTACAGAAACTTATATTTCAAACCTCATCTCGTATATTCAAATAGCATTCTGTTTCTAAAAGTTTCGTAGGTAGTTGAAGTTTACTAAATTTCTCACAAAATCTTTAATGACATTGTTAGCGGTAAAACTCTTAACATGATTAAAAATTGAACAGCTTCCAAACATTTGTTATCATGCAAGCATGGCAACGGCCAGGGGCTGCAGGCTGCACCAAATTCGGTCGCAAAGTCCCGGATTGACAGGTGTAATGTATGGAGTGATAGGACTTTGCGACCGAATTCGGTCGTAAAGCGATCGCTATGAATGTCGAGACTGCAGCCCCAGGAGAGGCTTTAACGAGATTCTTGGCACTCGTTCAGAACCTTGTTTAACAACTGGTTGGATTTTGGCAAACTCACACTTTAGCGCAAAACAGCCCGCCAGCAAATACGCATTTAAATAAGGAATAAAAACTATGAGACCAGTGCGTACAGCGATTAAAAACTGTAATTGCCCACAGTGTAGTGTTGCCATTCCAATCTCCTGAAATAATTTTTAAATCCAAAATGCTAATGGTCTACGTGTTTTCATAGAAGAGTATTCAAGTTTAGTGCCTTTCTTTCTCCTTGTGGAATATGTGCGTGGCTGAACATACGTGATCGTAATAGCTGTTAGTACTGGGGTCGCATTGCTAAACGACTCATGTGGATAATACATCTTCGTCTAAGACGTTTCAGCATCAGTCTTTGTAAAGGGGTTGTCAGACAAAGCGAGCAATACGTTAATGTGTTAAAGTTATTAAGTAATGATAGTTCTGACCTTAACAGAGACATTGTGTTTAATAATAGACTTTGAAGTGAATGTGTGACATTCGGTACATTCTAAACCTACTATGTGTCTGCGACTGTAGGTCAAGACTAAAATACGCAATCCCGGGTTCATTAGGACAACCTAGTCATCATGTCGTTAAGTTATTTCCGACTAATCATTGCATAATACTGCAGTAGCAGTAAGAAAAAAATACAGGATCACGAAAGGTTCAGTGTAGACAATCTTGAAAATTGCACTTTGTAACAATAGTGAATGCAACACACTACTTACTAAGTTGCTTAAAAAAATTGTATTCAATATTTTGAAGAGCGACGAGTTTTCGGAAATCGCGCCAAAATAAAACTATAAACATATTTTGAGGCGTTTGTAAACAGGCAGGCAAAGGTTTCCACGGATACTGCCTACAAGAGGATATTTTATTTCATAAACAAACGTGTACTACAGTAATAGTTGCGAAATAAGTTTTACATATATGTTTGTGTTAAATTCATATTTTGTATTCACATGTCTCTACTCAATAGCAGTGATATTCAATTAAATAATTATATAATTTATGCATGCGTTTGGTTGGCTGCATTCGAAATTATTTAAATACAGCCATGACATAATTATTGTATTTTGTTGACGTGCATTTGATTTCTGCTTAGAAATACTAGGCAATACATAATCCTATTCCGTTTTGTAATAAATTAAAATGTTAGATAATTGTATTAGTTAGGTAATTAACGTTAAATTATGTTGCAGCCTTTTTAAAAAACGAACTTATTCGTCTTACTTATACTATTGTAGTCTTTGGTCTTACTGTTAAATTAGGAATCGTGCGAACTCTTTTTGCTCATAATCGTTTCATATAAAAAAAAACAATCTGTCCGGTTCATCAAACCTATTTATTTGGATTTCGAGTTAATTAACATTCCCTGTCATAAACTAAGTAAATGTTTTTGGAGCTGTAAATCAACCTTGAATGGTGATGAAATAATGTAGTCCCGGCTTTCATGAGTGATTTACATAATACGTCATACGCAGTGAGATTAATGAATTAATTAGTTCAACATAGTAAACAAACCTGCCTCATTATTTGAAAATGAACCTAATTAATTAAGTTATGCATAAATGTAAATAGATAGAAAGAAAGAAAGAAGAAGAAAGAAAGAAAGAAAATGCATTTATTTGCGGCAAACATGACGCATGAAAAAAGGACATAAACACACAAAAAAAACAAGTTGGGGGTAAACATGCGTCACATTCACGCAAAACGGCGATACTATTTTGTAGAAGTAAATTCTGTGTACTCGAAATATTCCTTACCTAATTTGTAAGGAATATTTGGTACATGTTGCGTCTATTTAAGTCCATGCAGTCACAAATAAAAAATGCCTACTACAAAGTGATCAATAGGTACCTACTGAACATCTGCACATTAATGTATTTGTTCTAAAATAAAATGCAGAATATAAATAGCTCTTGCAAAACTCAGTGTTTCTAAATGAAAATTAGTGTGCTATCTCATAACTACTCACAATAAAATAAATTACATTCATGTTACCAAACACGATTATCATTATTGTAATTTCATGTCAAGTACATCAGCTTAGTTAGGAGTGTCAGGACACAGCTCACTAAACATTAACTAAATTCTACAAGGCCAGCAACCTTTTGTTTGATTGTTTGGTCATCACTATCATTTTAACGCACAAGGAACCTTGCACAACTGTAGATTACTCTTGTTTATATACTAAATGAACTATCCACTTCCTCGAACAGCTATTGTGTAAAGTCAGCCTTAGTGCCATTACAAAAGCCGCCGCGGCGCTATTTGTAACGGTCCTTACTCAAGCGCAGTTTCATTAAACAATCAACAGCAGCTTACCCTAATATTTGCAGCTTAGGGTCAGCGAAGAGGTCGTAGTCTCCAGGTACGGGTCGCACGTTGAGGATGGCGAAGGATGCAGCCAGGCCGGCAGTCGACGCCTGCGCAGCGGCGGCGCCTTCAGCGGCGCCTAGCAGCGAGGTGACCGCGCTTTTGTCGCACGATGCGGGCACGCACTCGCCGACAAGCATTAGTCTGCTCTGCATTTGGAAAAGAAGGAGATTAGTGGGAGAAACAGCAAACATAAAAGATAATCTTAATAATTATGTTGCTTTAGGGCCATAGGATATAAATACATAGGTAGCCGTTATAATATCACCTGAGTACCTGGCTAATCCCCGTAAAGTTTGGCCGCCGTGACCGAAATGCGGTCGGGAGGATATTACTATTATAAAAAAAATATTGCCTGGCAGTCATTAATATTCCGTTCGAGAGCGAAAACTCCTGAAGCGTTTTATTATTATACCAACAGAAGCGGGGATTAATCACGTTCAAACACTAAAACCTCAACACCAGCCTGGTTAGTTAAAAAGTTAAGCAATAGAAGAAATAACTGGAACGATTTTGTTTTTCTTTCAACATGCGGCATAAAACTTGTAAACAACATTAAAAACGGTCAATGAAACAGTTGCCGGAGCACCAATTAAAAATAAAATGAGAGTTTTGAAAGGTTATCCATTATTATATGCCTGGGTCGAATCAATTGCCTTAACAAAACGAGCCAGTGTTGGCCCGATCAAGTTTAGTTTTTTTTGTATTCATCTTATTCGGTATAAAAAATGGTGTTATGCTTCTCAGCATGGCACCATTTTTGTTTTGTTTGAAGCAGTTTTGATGTAATACCGTATCATACCGTAACCTAACGCTTTCAAGTGCGAAAACAAGAGATTATCGTATCAAGTTTGTTTAACAAATAATATCTGAGAAATAATACATTAGATCCCTATACTATTTTGTGCACTATGCTTCCATTTAAATAGTTGGGACCAATTTTGGCCAGGATTGTTCAATTGCACTGCATTCATTAATCCAGCGGATATTACCGGGTGATCTTTGGGTAAGCTCGCGATACGTAATTGAATGTCAGTCAACGTGACGAATGCTCTCACACGATGTATCGGTGTACGACTGTCGGCTGTACGGAAACAGCCGACAGCTGGCGGTTCCCATCGCTTGTCTTCGTCCTTAAAGGCGCCCCGTCACCGGGAACACTCGCTCATAAAGTAGCAACACCAGATTGCACTGTAACAGCTAGGGCTTTGCAAGTAGACTGCAGGCCGTCAACTGTTTATAGGTAGTCTTCATTGTCAACTTTTCCCAATTATGTTGGGGTCGGCTTCCAATCTAACCAGATGCAGCTGAATACCAGGATTTTACATGGAGCAACTGGTTGGTCTTTTAAGGTGGCGTGAAGAGATAATTGAAACCAGCAGGATAGACAGAAAGAAAATTAGTTTATTTGACCCAGCTCCCAATTGCGTAAGACACTGTCAATCTCTATCTGAATCATTTTGAAGGATATTAATAATCCATTGCTTCTTAAGTTCGAAAAATTTGTCTGCTCAGCAACGTAAAAAACGCAATGAATATTGTTGAACTGTCAAAATGAAAGCTATTGCTACTGAAAGTGTGTTCCGTAACTACCCCGCAGAAACACATAAAATAGTATTGTGTGTTTCATGACTGCCGATAGTTTATTACCAGTGATCGGATAATCGGATGCATATTTACCTAAAGTGTAGGTGTTGGTTATTATGGAATGGACTTTTGTATCGAAAAAATCCCGGGAATTCGGAATCGACAAATTTAGTTTTTTTACTATAGAATCAAATCGGGTGTAGGAATATTTACTTAGTTTAAGGTGTTGGATAATATTATGGAATGCACTTTTGTATTGAAAAAAACCCGGGATTTATATTAAAAAAAATATGTTTTAAGAAGCCGCTTCCATAATTTCCTAACCAAAAATGAACTTTAGGTAAATATGCATCCGATTATCCGATCACTGTTTATTACTTAATTAAATATGTAGAAGAACACGGTCCCAAGTAAAGGTTTACATGACGGGTGAATGCTGAAGTGAGGGAGCGCCTTTAGGCATTACGTAAACAAATGCTCCGGATTTTTCTTTTCGAGACTACGAGCTTTCCGGCGATGTTTTGTTTAAGAATTTGAGACAATCCAACGGCGTAAAAGGTTGTCTTCAACTTTGTTACTTTACACCTATGTTAAATACACTAAGCTGTTCGTAAATTTGAAGATGTTTTTTATGTAGGTAATGGGTTGGCAGGTTGTCTTTTCGGCTTTTGAAAACATATGAAGGTTTATGAGAACGTAAACGAGGAAAAAGGAGTATGTAAGGATCGGATCTTAACAAGTGGCGTCCTGTAGTTTCTGCTTACCCCCATGGGAAGGAAGGTGAGTTTATGTATGTACTCATATGTACGAAGGTATCCTCGAATCGGTTTTAGCGGAGGAGTAGCGGTCATTACCCTTGCCCTAATATCTTTCCGTAGGAACCTAAAAAATAAACTGTATGGTTTTTCGTTATTGGAACATCTTGAAGATCACGCCGCATATTGATTCGGAACGTTAACGGACTTTATTTCAGTTTTAGAAATAAATAATGCTAGAAAATGTAGGTGGGGTCAATGACCGCCATTGCCACGCTAAAGCGATTCGGGTATAGTTCAAAACATTGTGTTTATTTATTTATATATACCTACTTTATTGTAGGTACACCACAAAAATACACAACATAAAAAATACATCAAACACTACGAAATATACAATGGGCGGGCGGCCTTATCGCTTTCTGCAATTTCTTCCAGGCAACCTTGGAATGGACAGTGATTTTCCTGGACATATTTTTTATGTGGTCCACATGGATCCAGTAAGCCCAGGTACGCACGTGCGCGTTTTTCGCGCGGCGATTTTTTTACCGCACTGCTTAGCGCCGAAAGTTAAAAATCCAACAGTGTGTGTTTTGACGCGCTGGAATGCGCTCTGCTAGATTATCAAACGCTAGGCTCAACACCGAAAGTTGAACATCCAGTGAGCGATAAAATCCCGCCACAATATTTTTATGCCCGTGCGAATGTCGGCTAATACAAAAATGAATAGCTATGAACTAGCCGTGTATTTATAGCCGCCATTTTAATAACGGGCCAGTGTCAAAATTACACAAAGTGGACTTTAATACCTGGATAATAGGTATATTATCATAGCGCCATTAGCTATAATGTTTAGACCGGCTCTGACATCGTGTGATTATTAGAATTATTGCCTGATGTTGCAACAACATCCAATTTACTGTCGATTTTCACTGGTGTTGACTAATAATAATATACCTACTGATTGTGTAAATATTTATACTGATCTATGTAATAATAATACAACAGAAGAATTTGGTTTTGTTTGGTTGTTTCAACGCGGTAATCTCTGGAACTACCAGTAGGACTTGAAAATTTATTTTTTCGTTTGGTAGCCCAATTCTTGAGAAAGGCTATATAGGTTATTTAAAATCACGCTAGGAACCTTAGAAGACGAGCAAAACGAAAACTAATCAGAAATAACGCTAAGCGAGAATGAAGTAATAGCGCGAGCAGGCGATGCGATGCGATGCGGTGGGTTGAGGGAACGATAAATTCCACGCGGACAAAGTCGCGGGCAGAAGTTATCTAATGAGATAAATTGACATAGTGAATTTACTGCTTTTTATTCGATGTAAAATCTTCTTTAAACTTTCATGTACGGTGACCAAAGGAGATAAGTAACCAGGGCTGTCCGATATAGTTGAAGTTTTATAAAAAACCGATACAGTTTTTCGAATAAAATTTAATTTAATTAATATAAACAAACAAACAGTTAATTTATCAAATTAAATTTCATTCGAAAACATCCATCGGTTTCTTAATAAACTTCAACTACATATATCCGACGACCCTGGTTACTTATCTCCTTAGGCGAAAAGGATCAAAGTCGATCAAGGTCAAAAGGAACTGTCGGTAGGTACACTACCGACAGATCCTTTTGACCCACTATAATAAATACATCTTAGAAACGAAAAAATAATAAACAGACCCACATATGTACAAGCTTTAATCCCCGCATAATATTAGTAAAGATACGTTACGTGTCCAAGTTCCATATCCCGTTGTAATAAATGTTGATTCATCCACGCCTCGCGCCTCCCGGGGGATGAAAACTTTCTGACCATCATTAATCTATAGAGTCATATTACTCTCTTATATACGTTGGCAAAACCTACTGTAGATAGAGTTGAAATGAGCAAAATAATGGCTGAAGAATAATGAAAAATTAATTAATTATTTATTTTAACTTGTTCACCGGGTTAAGAATCCAACAATCCGTTCCATCACTAAAATAACTGATGTCACTCGGAAAGCTGCCACGCTGGACACATCAGGCGCATGTCAGACGATCAATGGGCCAAACTTACGACCTAGTGGGTCCCGCTAAATGGCAAACGACGTCGCGGCGGGCCCAGACGGAGATGGTGGGATGAGCTGGACTTCCATAAAAATGGTCCGTGGCAGCTCTGGGCAGAGAGGGGTGGAAAGAGAGTAGGGAGGCCTTTGTCCAGCAGTGGGACATTAATGGATAATAATAATAATGATTAAAGTATTGAAAACCTATAGGTAGAGTTGCTTATCTAATCTTAATCTAAGTCTTAAATTAGAAAAGGGCCCACGAAGAGTTGTTTTTTATTTCAAAGGAATTTCTTCATTAGGTAGTTCAGTCGACCGCACGTTAGGGCTTACACTTTGACCATAAGCTGGCCTAGCGTTGTGCGGAGTTTCAGAAGTATATGAGGCTAGGGGGTCGACTCCCTAAGCCAGAAATCCGTACTACGGACATATTATGGTTAGTTCGGGCCCCGAACTAAGAATGAACGACAACAAGATTTGACAGTTGTCCCTAATCCCGGTCTGTTTTGGCCCGCCAAAAGATTTTTATTTAATTTTGTCACTTGTTTTGACGGATCAACTACTTTTGGACGGACCTGTATCTTCGTTGACGGTCAAAGAGAGTAGAAGTACGGGATTTTAAGAACGTTCCCAGTCTGATCTCAGTCTCAATCTGTCAAAAATACCCATAGTTTCCCTATATTTTTGACAAGTTTTTCACATTGGCGGGTAGATTTTGAACGTTTTTAATTACGAGCATTAGTCTTCTGGTTACACTGGTTTGGTTACCACTGACATAGTGCGGCCGACTGTAACTACTTCCTCTTTAAATATTTGTAATCCTATCTCAATCGGACATCAATTTTTATTAAATTGCGCACCCACCTAAGTACGTTACCCATGGAAAGTAGTTCAAGTTAACGTTTATTATAGTCATATAAATTCATATCATGGCTGGAAGGTTCGTTGCCTTCATTTACCGAAGGCGAATTGCCTCGAATTTAGTTGGTTTGGAAAAACCTCCTACTATACCTTGCAGCTATCGTTGAAAAAGATTGTGGCGGATGTTCTAACTTATTTAATATAGCTATTGGTTGACTCTTCACGTGACCAAAAGGCTGGCAAATTTTTAGCCCAAAGAATCAGCATTGCCATCCAGCGTAGTAATGCTGTCAGCCTTTTTTACTTATCCCATTGACAGCGATGCGGATGAATTTTTTGATGCCCAATGAGCTCCTGCCTTATATGTGTTAGTTAGTTAGTGTTAGTTATATATTTTAGTGTTAGCTTGTAAATTGTAATTGTTGTGTCTTTGTGCATAAACTTTATTATATGGCTATTGCATTTAAACATGACGTTTTCCATTAAATGCTACGATAATAAACGACACACTGGCAATACTAATGCATGGGAGTTTTTTTAAACGACGAAATACCTAAAATCCAAACATCGAAATTAATACCTGAAATATATTTGTTTTTCAAACATTCTACGTTGTAAATAGTAATTGATGGGCTGTCTATGGGTTTTGCCAATAAGCCGACTAGCTATGGTGAATGGATAGTAAGTAATTAATTGATTTTTGTTTGTCGACTCCCCGACGTCATTAGTTAGATACTTTGCGAAGTTTTTTAGTCTTCTGGGCACGTTTCCGGATGACAGCGATGCGGGCGAGTACTTCGACGCCTAAATGTCCTTTTGTTTTTGTTTTTATTTATTTAGTTTGGGCTGGTTGTTTCACGTCCACTCGACGCACGTGTATACGTCAAAAATAGCGCTAACTATCGTCAAACCAAAAAAAAGCGTTGTTTCAGATTACAATGACAAAATTATGGCCTTGACTTACGTCAAAAAATAACAAGTACGTAATCGTAATTATTTGACGTACGTGTGTTACGTTAACAAAGCGTTTGAAACGTAGGCCTTAGTTAGTTAGTCTTTTAATTTAGTACCTAGTGTAAATAGTTATTTATCTATACATATAGAAATTAATATTTATTATCTTATTGACGTCCCCACCCAGTATAACATGAGAATTTAATTATTATAATTTAGTAAATATATCGTTATGATTATATGCGTGAATTGTCTTTCGATCAACATACGTCGTAATATAGAGCTGCAATTCTGCAAATATACGACAATTTGGTTTTCGTAGCTGAAGAGCTTTAGACTAATATAAGAACTGGGATATTATTTCATTACCTTTTCATAGAAGCTGGTGTGTTTTCCCACAAAACTGATGGGAATAGGAACGTACCAAATTATGTTGACTCTATAGACGAAGGTACTTCCGCCGCGAGGCAGTAAAACTTTTATGTTAAACTTGCCTGACGTAAGAGTGAATTATGGCGGGTTGTTTCACGCAAGCTTGACGCACGCGTATACGTCAAAAATGGCGCTAGTTATCGTCAAACCAAAAACACCGTTATTTCAAATTACAATTACAAAATTATGGCCTTGCCGCACGTCAAATAAGGGCCAGTTGTTTCAAACGGTTTGTTAACGTAACATACGAGAATGTACGTCAAATAATAACGAATACGTAATCGTAATTATTTGACGTAAGTCATGGCCATAATGTTTTAATTGTAATTTGAAATAACGCTCTTTTTGGTTTGACGATAGTTAGCGCCATTTTTGATGTATACGCCGCGTCAAATGGACGTGAAATAACTCGCTCTAATAATGAGCACGTAAACTTTATTATTTAACGTACGTATGTTACGTTAACCAGCCATTTGAAACAACCGGCCCTAAGTCCCGCATTACCGCGTTGATAAGTTCCGCGTTGTTGTGTGCTATTTATCTTGTTTGTGCCTACACCATGATAATAACGGGATTGGAGGACGACGCGTTTACGATAAATACTTGAAGTTTATTTATTGTTGTTTGTTTGGCTGGGTTGTTATTGTGTTTTTGTCAATTATTTTTTTATGACCTATAGTTAGACTGTGGTTAATGTACCAACCTAATCTATACAAATAATTAAAATTGAAGCGTCTGTTTGTAAACTTCTATACAAAAAAGTAAAGTTGTAATGTAAAAATAACAGCTTTGTACAGACGGCAGCACATCAGGCTACCCGAAACTGTCAAATTTTTCTCAATCAACCTTGAACCTAATACTTTAGCGATAAAGTTGAAAATCGATTAAAGAAATTAGACAGATTGTAGTAGCTTGGTGTGCTGGCGTCTGTACTAAATGCATATCAAAGTATATACATATATATACGGTATTTATAACAAAAAATCATTTTTGTCTGTCTGTTGGTTCCGGCTAATCTCCGAACCAGCTGGACCGATTTTGACGTGACTTTCACTGGCGGATAGCTGATGTCATAAAACGTAACTTTTAAAAAAAAAAAATTAGGGTCCCGCCCCAAAAAAAAAACCCTTGAATTGGTTTTCCAACTTTCAAACTAACAGCACAGCTAGTTTCTAAAATAAAGTAGGTATTTTATTTGTAACAAGTGTAACATAAGCCACGAAACATAAATATGTGACATAAAGTGGGTACAAAATAAATATTTGCTCTGTGCATACGTCTACGTGATTAACCTCTAGAGGTCATAGAAATCACGTAACTTGGATTGAATTGTCATAGAAAGGCTGAGTCATGGAGTGAAAGTTTGAACTTCACGCAATCGTTCACATCTTCCATCAAATAGAAAGCAAATAGTAATAGCTGATGAAATATTCGAAATGCCGTAACTGCGTGACAGTTTCGATAATTAACATAAACAGGTACTTAAACATCTATTTTAAATGTATTATTACTCAGCTTTGTAAAAGTGCCACAAGACGGGCATTCAATTTTAGAGGTAAAACAATTTGTGAACGAACAATTAAACATAACTACACTCAACCTATCGAATTGCTTTAAAGATGTAAAAAACAGTATGTAATACATTTTTACGGTACTTCTTGAAAAGGTTATCCACCACGCGGGCCCAGTGCCGGTAGGTAGATGTCAATGTTTTGGTTCTAAGACATGCCGGTTATCTCAAAATATTTTCCTTCACCGTTTTGAGAGCAGTGGTGATGATGACATAATTTACACAAAGTAAAGTCCTTGCTTGGGTTCGAACCCACGGCCTACAAATTCGTAAGTCACGGTCGTTACCACTGGGCCACGACTGCTGAAGAGAAGAGTAAGTAGGTAAGAAATTGCTTTGACACAAGTAAAATATGATTTCCTCAACAAATCGATCAGATAGATTTGCTACAGTATCCACAAATAAATGAACCCAAATATAATTTTACCTGTGGCAGATGATCGTTGTCCACCGTGAGGTTGATCTTGGCAACATAGAAGGTTGTAGGGAAGGGCGGCGTGTGCGCATAGTACTCGGTCAGCTGCAGGTCGCGACAGGCGTTCTGCGAGCCCAGCCAGTACTCGTTGCCGAACAACACGTTCGGCGTGTAGTGGCCTGACGCGTCGAATACTGGAAACAGAGAAAAAATTGGTTAGGACATCATTCATAATCCTGCGGGGTAACAATAACATGGCAATCGATCTCAATGCCTTTCATTTTGACAGTTCAACTACGTTCATTGCGTTATTTAGGTTGTTGAGCGGTAGTATTTTTTAAACTTATAAAGCAATAGATTAGGAATATCCTTCTAAACCCTCGGATTGTGATTGAAAGTGCTTTTCGCAACATTGTAATATTAACAGACATCCTATAGAAAACGAAGTTGTACGGATGACATTACAAACACACAGGAGATACTGGATGAAACAAATTCCCTTTACGAAGTCTCATATGAATGTAAAAATCCTAAAATAATTTTAAAAAAACTATTGAATAAATAGCCACAAATAAAGCAAAAAATGTATAAACGTGAAACCCTATAAAAAGGCAAAAATATCCTTGAAATTATGACCCTACGTAAGTAGGTACGTATGAAATTTTTTGATTAAATGTTGTCCCGTCGGAGGACCGCTCTAATTATTAGCCTAACGTTCTGTTAAAGTTTAAAATAGTAGCGGTCCCCCGACGGGACTATTAGTCAAGCCCTTTCATTTGATACCCATATTGACGTAGTTGTGAAAAAAATAAATAATTCGCCAATTCGTGGTGGCGGCCATCTTGGATTTGAAATTATTATACTGTATAGTATTGTACTAGTCAAGCCCTTTCGTTTGATACCCATATTGAGGGAGTTGTGAAAAAATATGTAATCCGCCATTTTGTGGTGGCGGCCATTTGGGAGCTACGATGCCACAGACATGTCAAACTTATAACACCCCGTCGTTTTTGCGTCGGGGGTTAAAAATAGTTGGGAAGTCTATACAAATGGAACGCGGAAAAGGTTACATTTCAAATGTATTGATCCTCTTTTGGTTCGAATCCTGGCTAAGCCAATATAAGTTCTTTAATTTTCTTTAACATCGGACTCCATTTTTGTTTTGAGAATTGCATCTCGCAGTTGAATCTATGAGGTTGTCGTCTGATTAACCGGGCTTGCTTAATCGATCTCTTTCTCTCTCATATGCATTTTAACCAATTTTCTCTACTCACAATAGATTCAAATTCATTCTCGAATTGAATCTCAAAAACTCACAAAGATTAATGTTGTTATTCCGTACATTTAAGATTGTCTGATAAGTTGCTTCACGTTGTACACCTACAGTCTAACATTATTTCACACTGTGTGCAACATAATGTGCTCAAACTATTTCCTGCGGTGCGTTTTAATGCAGTTTAATATACATGACGCTCTTAAGTGCTAGCTTTGACGTATTTCAGAATATAATTCGCTACAAAGTGTTTCATCATAATTCCCTATGCTTCAACACATTGTGTGATGTGGTATGGCAAGATGGATCAACTTGAGCGTTAGTAAAAGAGTTAATTTTGTTTAGAAAAATCAGCATGACGCTTGTAAATGACAGGCTATTAACATTCTACTTCATTCTCTCGCTGAGGAGAAGCGCTGTGTAATATGAAATTATGTAGGTAGCAACATATTAAATATTTAGAGGTATGAGGAACAGGGTGTAAAGTCCACTCATCCTCTATAGAAAAGGGAGGATACTCCGACCAGACGGTGTTGTGTATGGCAAGCAATTGCCCCACGACTGATGTCGGGAAGTTTGTATGTATGCTAATTGCGCGGTAAACTCTGCTTGCGAGATGCAGGATTTGCGTGACGTCAGTATGACGCGTGGTCCGCATGTGGCGTTGTAAATACCGCTACAAATAAATGTACCTTATAGGTACCTTTTTGGTAGCTAATATAGGTACCAAAAATAACTACAAACTCCGCTCGACAACAATCGACCCGGCTACTTTTAGAATTCCTAGACAGTTTTTTTCAAACTTTGCTATTGTTTCAACCCATAGGGGTTGGAACAAGGATCAAAACTCTAAGTGGACATAGGCTTACTTATATAGTTTTTTAAAACATGTCCGTGAACTTTTTAACAGGTACTAACTTGAGCATAATCGGTGGAACATATATTTGTAATATTTCTTAGTCAAAATTCATGAGGGATTGGAATAGGAGTGAAAAAAGTAGGGAGGCCTTTATCCCGACAATGACACATTGTATGCTGATACAATAATCAATAATAATTTATAATCATTCTCCTGCCTTTATCCCAGTAATATAATATTTAATGAACAGTCATAAATAATGATTTTCCATTATTTCAAGGCAAAATCAATTTATCAACCATGGATTGAGTAACATAATATCCAATTAAGGAGATTCGACAACTACGACGCGACGTCGTCGTAGCTCATTTAAAATAGCCATCTCAAAGACAAAATTCGTCCCTTTCACTCTTCTAATAAGTCCACAGAGTCCCGAATCGTTTATAATGTGGGCTTACACCAAAGACAGGGTTCAAATTAAGCCAAAGTAAAGAGAGTTAATTGTAATTTGATAATTTGAAACAGCCACCAACGTCGACGGCAATTACATTGTCATAATAATAGGAATTGTCTGTGAATGAAAATTATCTTCATTTACATATTAACAAACAGGGGAATGGAAACTAATTCTTTAGAGAACGCTTTTATTTTCAAACAATAAAGTAGGTTGTTTAACTTTTATGTCCAGAACAGAATTAGACAAAATAATAAATGCCAGATTATTTTTTCTGAGGAATAACTTTGAATTTTTGACAGCTCTTCGAGGTACCTATACAAAATCTGTCAGACGTCAATTTTATTCCCGGAATAAAAATTATCTGTCGATTGAAAAATCAGCCCTAAAATAAATAAACAGCAAACAAAGTTTAAAAATAGGTAGTAAATTCTTCCTATTTCGGCTCTACTGTGGAGATCTAGATAGAAAAGCAAACTAAGATCTAATATTGTTAACTGGGATATGTAACTAGGCTTGTGAAACCCAGCTTAGAAAAATGGCTCATTACCGTAAATTCTTATAAAAATGGCCGGACAAGAAGAAAGACATTAACAAATCAAATTCAATTTGCAATAAATTAAGATCAGCACTCCTCGTTTTCATTTCAGCTTAGTGGGTTTTTGTGCTTATATTAATAAATCTTGTCTAAACAAAGCATTAAAATTGGGAAAATTATGACTTTTCAACAGGAAGTGAAGCGATCTCATCGAAGTTTTTATTTAAGACGATGTAATTCGCTTAATCCCAAGAATTAGGGGAAGGAGATCCTTTTATAAATTCTTAATTCTGCCATTACGCGCGGCCTTAATCATAAAAAGTATACCTTTTTTGTCCTTCCCTTTTGTTTGTGTTCTAAAGGAATGTGGAATTATTCATATAGCATTGAGAATAATGGAGCTAAAAATACCCAAAAGCTTTATTATTATTTTCTATACCAGAAAATGCCTTATTTAAATCCTGTAGTATACCTATAAATGATGTCAAAAGAAAAAGTTAACAAATTTTGATCCATAAATAGAATAAAGCTAGAGTTGAGTTCAGATAAACACGGTCGTTATAGTTGGATTATTTTGTTAGAGTGTCGATTAGATTAGTCCCAGCTTCCGACAGAGTAGTGAGCCGGACGGCCGGATACTCGGCGTTCTGCAGCCTGATCCTGAGTTAGATCCCGGCCGCTGCAGAATTCCTCTGATTTATAGCCTTCACACTTATTAATTCAGTGAAATATTGCCCTCTCTAGATGAGCCCCGCGGGTGGTTCTATTATCTGCGTCGTAAATGTATTATAAGCTTCCGTGGTGAAGCGGCTTTTGTTAGAGGACTTACGTGATGACCACACATTTTCCGCGCAATATTTTGTATTATCAGCCAACTTTAGAAAGTGCTCTGAAAATGTTCGTTCGTGAACACTATTACCGGTTT
Organism: Apamea epomidion; assembly: GCA_947507525.1. Lineage (NCBI taxonomy): Eukaryota > Metazoa > Arthropoda > Insecta > Lepidoptera > Noctuidae > Apamea > Apamea epomidion. The sequence goes on from OX382226.1 coordinate 14,683,382, forward strand.
CGTTCAAGCCAGGCTACGAAGGTATTATTTTGTGTTATTTTATTAAACCAAAGCTATGATTTGTGCTTTATACTGTTTTACTTCGAGGGTACAGCAGCCGGCGCTAGAGTCTAAAATTTCGATTCTATTACGGACACTTTAACGGCTACGGAAACTACAAATGTATCGCAGGTGCAGTAACGGAGAACGTTAAATAAGATTCGTACGATGGCTATAAAACAAGGCTGGAGATATTAAATCATGCAAAGCCAATTCCAAAGAACATTTTTATCTGTGAACACGGCAGGTTAGCACACTTCTGGGTGAGATATTTGAATGAATATAGCGGTAACCCACTCTGTAATAAATTATTAGCTTGGAGAGTCATTGTTAAAATGCAGAATAAAGCTCGGAGAGACTCCATTATAACACAACCCTTGTTTTAGTTTCTTGTGATATCGATGACAATGCTTAATAACTAAGAGTTTGTGATAGATGTTTTTATTACATACACTTGATATTGTGGTATAGTGTGTTAAGCACTCTGTGATCCGAAACTTTATTATTTATTGGAAGTCTAGCTATCTGACTATGTAAATAATTATATTAGGTATATAATTATTAAGTAAACTATTATGTTTAATTTGCTAGACTAAAAATGTCGATCGCAGCTGTCATTTTGGTCTAACAAATAAAAAATCAGAAATTGTACTTACCGACTCTTACTGAGAAAGAAAGTATACGAAAAAAAAAGTAGAAGAATCAAGAACAAAGAGAAAAGAGATATTATCAAAGATTAGGTACTGATACTTTATATTCTAATGGATTGTTTTTTGGATGAAATATTTCATGTTAGGGCTAACAACTACTCGAAATATTTTTTGGTTTCCATCGTGAATGTGGCGTCCGATTTATCTAGGTCACAAAGAAAATAAAACTCACCGAACTTACTTTTTTATTGACAACTAAGGGCGAACCGTTTTCTGGAAGGTTTCGATATCAAACAAGATGCTGTTTGTTATCAAAGTCGATTCCCGGATAACATCCTCTATGTCTCATCGGGGTCATGAAGGGTTTACTAGGTAGGTAGTTCGTTTAAGTAATAATCACGGTCACATTTCTCCTTAAATTGACATACACTCACTGAGGACCAGCTGTTTGTATTGTAACTACAATTACCCATTATACGAATCACACGAGGTTGTACAGACTGTGAACATTACAACATACATATTCAATGAAGTAACCCAATATTGATTACTTTGAAAATTGATACCAAAGTTTGAACTGAGATACCTGTGGGTTGACACAGATAACCACAGGAGTCGTAACAAGCCAGGCGTTCACTATATCCGGAATTAGACCTACAGACTACAACAATATTAGATCGTATGAATAGAGTATATCTGGATCAACCTGCACACTGCTCCATCTATTTGCTTCGTCGTTGAAATTAATTAAGAATCCAACATAGCCAGACACAATATAGATCATGGAATTGTATCCAATTAACATTAAATCAAAGCCTAAGTCTCTGTCCCCGGTATTTAAAAGAGTAAAAAGGCACCTGAATAATTTATATTATTTGAATTACTTAGTTACTTTAGGCACGTTATCCCGTTTATTTTCAGTTAAATTTGCGCAGCGATCATTACATTTACCACAGACAAAATAAATTGAAACTGAAATGAATAAAAGTGTTTTGGACTTTTTGGAATAGTCGAATGACAGAAAGAAAGATGGCAGCGAGCCATTCCTGGCAAGGGTTCCGTTAGAACCTTTTGAAGTACAACATTTCGAATAGCATGAATTTTATGTTTGCATTGGAATCTGTTTTTTTGTGAATACCTAAACGGCCTCAGGTCCCTTTTGCGGTCGAATTCTGTATGGTCCATCTGGCAAGCAGAGGCAGGCCTTAAAATCGTACATTCATTTGTCTCATAAATAGGTCGCATGTTACATATTTAAGGAACCTTTGTCAATGTCGGAAACATTCACATTTAGTGGGGAAACAAGGAAAACAGGGTATTTGGTCTGAAGGCTTCCTTGTGTACATTTGTTTCCCAAGCTTATAATTAAAGACGTGCGTGGATGCGTCGCCGACCGTCACCGTCACCGAGCCGCGGTCGGCGCGGGCGCCGCGGTCGGCGCGGGCGCCGCGTCAGCGCGTCGTATGCACCTGCAGTCACGGTCGGACAACGTCCCACTTTGCGGTCAATTCTGCACTTGCTCGAATATTCTTCTCATACTTATTACGTAAGTAATGAAACATCTCGCGCGTCAGTTGATGTCTTCGTAAAAATTCCGTGCGGTGGCGACGACGTGGCGTAAAAATGCTTTAATAAATTATATTTCGGCGTTGTGACTTCATAAACACACATATGAATCATACTTGGGATAAAGAGATGTATGATATAAGATCCACTTCACTTCATTTAAATATAAATGACGCCAGCGTGCACGACAATATTAAAACATAGTGGAGCTTTCTAAAAGCTTTTCGGTTTCCCACGGGCAATCAAACAAAAAATACGGAAATGTGAGTCCAATAGTAGCATACACGGAATAAACTAGGAAAGTGGCTTTATATTTTGCAACAGGGAGATAGTTTTTGATTTAAAAGAGTGTCCGTGGAGTTTCTTGCCCGTTCTTCTCCATAGATATCTACTACGCTTTGGAATGGGCAACTGGCTTAATCTCTCTGTCTGACCGACCCCTGGACAATTCGAAAATGCCTGTAATTGGTTAATTTTAAATAAATTCTTTGAGTTCAGGCTTAAAAAACTTTAGTTCAGGGGTATTTTTATCCTATTGGTGACCCTGTTTTCAGATCAGTAAAAAAATATTATCGTTCATTGTTTAAAATGTTTAGTTGCGTTATCCCGAATACAATATAATAATTCGTATATCTATAAAACACTGCTGTTGCGGCAACGATTCTAAAATAACGCTTCGCGAACAACGCATAATTTGTGGCGACGTGAATGACACTTCAATTTGATATTTTGATTATGTTGTTATTTATTACTTTGTAGCGTTTCCCTGTTTCGACAATAATATCCGAGGGTTGACAAATCGGTGCAAAAACGGTTTACTTCTAAAAAAATATTTTGAAAGACCGGTTATTCTAAGAACAAGGTATTTGTTAAATACACACAACACAGCATTCTATACAAGAAGTTTTTTAGGCATGGCACCCAGAATTTATAATAAAATACCGAAGCCTAAAAGAGAAAGACATGAACTAAAAGATTTTAAAAAAACATTTTAATAATTTCCTAACTCAAAATGCATATTACTCCATTAATGAATACCTAGAAGATAATACATTATGTGGATAAATGTGTGCATTAAGAATTAGTTAGCCTGAAAACAATATAATAATGCACAGCATTAATTTTAGGTTATGTTTGATATTTGTAAATATATTTAAAATTTAAATAATTATAGGCACATAAGAAATGTTATTATGTTTCTAACAATTTAAATGTTATAAACAAATTTTGTTTGCAATATTGTTAACTTTGTTTTAGGATACCTATTAGATATAATTTAGCTCTGTTAGCTTGTAATTTAATTTTTAACAAAAATTCGATTGTAATTTCGTATGCCTATTTTTACTGATATTTGTACATACGCCAGCAAGTCAAGCTACCCGAAACTGTCAAATTATCCCAATCAACCTTGAACCTTAATGCTTTGGCGATAAAGTTATAAATCTATCAAAGAAATTTGACAGATTGTAGTAGCTTGATGTCCTGGCGTCTGTACGCCGTTAACGGCAAAACATAGAGATCTCTGTACCTATTATATTATATATAACACCTATTTTTACACCTATGTTTAATAAATAAAAAACTTTGACTTTGTAATGAGAAGAAAGTGATTGAGAGTGACTCGTGGAATTATTTAAATCACACAGTATTACATACAGTGATGATGATTATGTAAAGTGGACCTTCGTTTTTAAACTTGACATTAAAATATCACCGGTTACTTTTTTATAAGGGATTACTACTATTACAGATGAGAAGACCCCTGCTCTTCAAACTAGGAAAATCCTGTTACTTTAAGGACAGTGTACTTATAAGGGATTGACACGTTTTACAAAATATTCATGACGGCGTAACAGCTCTGATGCTGACATACATATTCATTAAAAGGGCGTAAAAAGCTAATTGTAAGGAGTGTTTGTGTGTGTGTGCTGCTGTGGAGTTAGACTGGTGTACTACCTGTGTTATATTTATACCATGTGTTATAGTTGTGAGATTGGAACATATTCGTAACGCAAGAACACGGATATTACGTTCATTGCAAAAACACGGATATTCACTGGAGACCAATAAATATATTCGCAACGAAAATAAGTTGGCCAATAACTCGCTCATTCTTTCTAGGGACCTACAAACATCACTGTGTCCATACATCCGTTCCACTTGCCGGCATGCCGCCATTAAATATTTCATTACAAAGGATTGACGCTAACGTGTGGTGAAATATTGGGCAAAATCCTGTTAATTGACCGATTGGCTTACACCATTTGGTCGCTGTGTGGTCGTGGTGAGGCAACGTCGGCACTACAGACTGCAATGCGTCGTGGTAGATGCACGACGCACGCGCAGTCATTTCGTGTCAACATCTTCACAATAACGAGTGTTTGTTGGCTCGGCTGTTATTCCAGTTTTAGGCATGAAACACAATTATTTATTTAACATTTTGTGGGTTTCTTTACTGATATCTAAGAATATTGACAAAATGTGTGTGAGGGCAGCTAGTATTGTTAGGCTGGGTGTGAAAGGCAAAGTTCCAGGTTTTTGGGGCAATTCTTTAGAAATGCTGTCTAGCAGTAAATCGAGAGAGAGTTCACCTTATTTTCCAAACCAGCACAGTTTTATTGCATTTTAGTGTCTGAAAGTTAATTTAGGTTCTGAAAAAACCGTTATTTTGGCTTGTTTAGCAAGCAAATACATAACCACTTATCTCAGCCAGAACATGTCGTTTAGATAGAATGATGTAAGGCAGGCCGTACGCGATATTATCAAATTATGGATGAATTGTTACGCTATTAGACTGTACAATCTACCCACCTACGTAAGTTATGGAGCTAAATCGATTCCGCTATACTAATTATACATCGTGGTTGCTAGCGCTTCCATTGATCGCTATCTATTAATACCATAAAGCGATTCAATAAGATAGCACTCAATGGATAGGCATTACTCTCGACCCTATTAGATCACGCTTTCATTAATTTTAAATGGCACTCAGGATAGAGCCGCTCGGCATAAGCCTCAACAAAAAGTAGCTAAATATAGAATATCGACTAAAAGTTTCGTGTTTCGATTGGAGTGGAAAAAGTCGAAGTTGCATGTCAGTCAGGTTACCTCATCATCATTAACTTTGTCGGCTCTCTATACATAATGTTATACTCATTACCTATATACGTTTTTTGATGTTAACATTTCGATTCCACGAAGAATAATTTCTTAACCGGACCTTGCTTAAGATATTCGTCAGAAAATAACAGTGTCAATTTTCCTCATGCAACAAGCAATTAATGTCATAACATAGCCGTCAAGCTTACACCGTTTGGAGAAGTAAGTAGAGCATAATCGCTTAGTCACAGCTTACTGAAGAGAAGAGAAGAGGCGGTCGGTGCTACTGAATCCGACACAGTATGTACTCTAAGTATTTACTGAGTTACTTTATATTGAGTTCAGTTCCAACCTCGAATGATTTTTGTAGACGAAAAACCAATCACAAACTGGGGGTCTATTCTCTAAGTCCGTCACTGAAGATACGGGCCCCTCCAAAAGTAGTGAGGCCGTCTAAACAATTGGCAGCATCATTCCGGACGAGCAGAACACATCGAGATAAGGGACAACTGTCAAATCGTGGTGTCATGCATTATTAGTTTGGGCTCCGAACTAATTTTATGTCCATTAGTAATACAGAGTAGGAGAGGCCTGTAACTTTGGCCGAAACTACGGACAACTAGCATTGCATAGTAGACCCCCTTGTTCGAACCGAAAAATCGACGCTGAACTAGTTTTCCCAAAAAACACTTAGAGAAAGACTAACACGGAAGCAGTAGTTATCAAAGAGAAATTCACTGACGTGGCATTTTAAACGCGACGAGCAAATACAATAATCGTAACATTAACATAAAATACAGATACAGCCGTTAGCCAGCTGATGGAATGAGATTTACGTAGATTATGTCACCACAAGCATGGCATGTTTAACAAGACCCGTCGATACGCCGCAGCAGTGCGTGTGAGTGAAATGAATCGCTTACTTTCACGGGTTACTTATGAAATTTGCGATTTACACGTTATGAGGCGTATTTTGCGCAAGAGTTTGGCTTTGCGCGGCCGCAGCGCTGTCGGCTGCCCGCGCACCTTACGTCACAAGCCGGTGCGCACAGGTTTCCCAATAGCATCACTTGCTGAGGCTCGTCTCTATAATAAAGAATAATCTCTATTCTTTGTCTTTAATTAAATTATTACATAATATTATTATGCCTATTACAATGAATATTACATATCTCTGAATTATATGAGTAGATAATTTCCGCTCTAGTTGCGTATTCAAATCCATGCTATTTAGTTCGGTACCTATTAATATTATACAATGGCCGCCTAACCTCATAATGACTAGATGAGAATCTGGAAATTAACTTTGGCCTATCAGGCCTGGGTTTTAAGTTACTAGCAACCATACTTACATCATTATAATTTATGTGCTAAACCGCTATGTATATGCAATATTTGTTAATCTAAATGAATAAGTTTCGTGCTACAATACCACCGATTGTTCGTGAACAGAACCGGTTACATTACAACATGCGACAGCTTGAACCAAACACTCGCCGACTTACCACTGAATATTAAACCAACTGTACCAGTGTACACTAAACGTATCTATAACCCACTTACTACTTGAATCAATTAGAAAATTAACAAGCGTTTCAGGGCAGTAGTCAATTGTAAGCTTTTAACCAAGAGTCATTGCCCTAAAATAGTCCCAAACAAAATTCACAGTGATATGAAAACAAAACCGCATCTCTAATTAAACTAGCCTTTTTTTATATATATTTATTCATTTATTTCAGGCGACGCAGGCCCATAGATATATACCTTAACCTAAACAGCTTTTACCTGAGGCTGCAGAAATTATCACACGGCAACTGGTTCCAAGATTAAAGGTATACTATGGCCTAAACCAGAGGAATTTCGAATTTTAAGAACATTCACAGTATGATCTCAGTCTCAATCTGTCAAAAACACCTCAAATTTCCCTATATTTTGACAAGTTTTTGACATTTGTTTGTCGCCGAGATGACACTGCGACTAGATTTTGAACGTTTTAAATTACGAGAATTGGCCTTCTGGTCAACCCAGGTCTACCTGTGTCCCAAATGTCATCGAAATCTGTTCAGCCTTTAAAGGCTGAAAGGGTGTCAAACAGACAGCCTTTATAATATGAATGTGGAAGTTTGGATAAGTAGAGTAAATATCAAATTAAATAAGCATTTCAGGGGAGTCGTAAATTGCAAGCTTTTAATCAAAATTCATTACCCAAACACAGTCCCACAAAATAATTAACTATGGTGATAGGTTAAAGTTAAACAAAAGTGCATTTAAAATTAAACGAATGACGCTGAAAATAACAGATAAAGTGACATAGAGAATGAAGGAATTAACGAACTATACGGATACATAAATACACAAAGAGGTGAGGCACGTGATGGAACAGTTTGCATTATTCAGGCATTAACAGGTTGTTCCCTTTGTGTCTGGCGTATAACTCCACCCGAGAGAAATTTCGGCGTTCCAATAATACCTGTAATTAAACATGAGCGCTTTGCGGTTGCGCTGTACAGGAGTCGGTTTATCAGGGTTTGCTACCTCGCCTACTAACATTCCATGTCAGTAGGCGAGGTAAATTGTTAAATTACTTAACTTGTATTGGTATTTCAAATCTCACAGATAGACGAGCGAGCAGAGAGACGTGATGGGATATCTAACGTCACATCTGTGAAATTTTGCCAATTGATTTAAGGAATTTGACTCCTATACAGGTGACGTATTCTCTTTGACACAATGAACGAAACCGCGCGAAATGAACGCGAGGTTGGCATGATTAGCTAAGAAATTGACGTGCTTTCGAATAAGGAATCATTAAGTGGTCATAGTGAATTAGGGCCCAGGAGTCCCGTTGATAAAAATAAAGCAGTATTTCGGCTTTGCCGAATTTTAGGCTAAGATCTATAAACGTTATTTAACTCGAGCTTTACTGACACATGTTCCCGTCACTATTTTGCACTTGATAGTTTGTCAGTTATGCGACAGACATTCTAATCACGTGCAAAGTACGTGCTAAGCTAAGTATCACAATTGTTTCCTTAATTATATTTTAAGTAAATTCAATTCTGAATACAATTATTACAGGCCGGTTCCACGTGGAAGAAACCCGACGGTGCATGAAGTTGAAGCGCGGGAGAGATGCAGGGGCACGCCGTGCTACATCTCGCAAACATGATCATCTCGACGAAATATGCGCCAAGTAGGTCGGTCTTATAATTTCATTCATAACTGGATACCTAGGTAAACTAGTTCGTATATTATGTAAGTAATGTACCCCGCAGGTCTGCACTTCTGTGGACAGTTAGGAAACTCTCACTGCAACGTTAATAAGCTGACCGTAGTTCAGCAAGTTTAAGCGGATATACTACTTAGGTAGGTAAATGTGTTGTAAACGGATATCGACTTAATACAGTACCCTAATTGCGTAACACAATTTGAATCTTTTTGAAGGATATTGCTAATCCATTGCTTCATATGTTCGAAAAAAGTCTGCTCAATAACGTAAATAACGCATGAATGTTGTTGAACTGTCAAAATGAAAGCCATTGTTACTGGTAGTGTACCATGGAATGGCGGGTTCAATATTAAGATATGGCGTTATTTTTTGGGGAAACTCAGCCAATAAGGAACAAATATTTAAATCCCAAAAAAAGTGCATTAGAGCGATGTTCGGTTTGAAATGTACAGACACTTGTAAACCATTTTTTATTCAGTATAGAATACTGACACTGCCCTCTCTGTACATATTTGAGGTTGCGGTATTTGTGAAAACCAACCCAAATTTATTTCCCAAGCTATCTGACTCAAATAACCGTAGTAGACGACACGTCAATATTCTATGTGCAAGACAGTCGAAGACAGCTCTGATGCATAAAAGTGTTTTCTGCATGGCACCAATTATATATGACCATATACCAGAATCAATCAAAATCTTAAATGTTAATTTGTTTAAAAGACATCTAAAAAACTTTCTCATAAGTAAATCTTATTATAATATCTCGGAGTTCCTATCGGAAAAAATAAGTGGGATTTAAGTACCTATGGCGTTGCAATTTTTTTTTATTTTTTTTTAATGATTTTATGATTGACTTCTTGGTACTCATCTTGTTTTCAGTTTATTTATTCTTGACATGCACGTTGTAACAATAATTAAAATTAAAATGTGATTGGACTTTTTGATAAAATAAATTATTTCTTTTTCTTATTTTTACTTATTTAAATTGACATTCTTGTATTTGTATCGATTGTTGACATACTTAATATTGTAGCCAGTGACATTTGTAATATATATGTATGTAATATTACGACATTTTTATTTTTTATTTGTTGTGATTCAAATGATTTGATGACAATACTTTGTAAAATGGAATTATAATAATACTTTAATAGACTTTACCAAAATTATATTAAATGATTACGATTAAATTTTGACGTTGTATTTTGAATTGAATTTAAATTTTAACATTTTTAACTGTGAAAGAAACTTAAATTTTGACGTTGTTATTTAAATTTAATTTTTAATTTTTTGACGTTATTCTTTTTATTTTCTGTTTTTGTTTTTGTACTTTTTGTTTTTGTATTGTCGAGTGCAACTAATTTTGTATGCCATAAATGGCAAAACATGTAGCCACCTCATATTAATTATAAGACCTTCATACTGTACTCATGTTTTACAAAAATAAATATTATCTTATCTTATTATCTTATCTTAGTGTATTACGCAATTACTTCGCTGGGAAATGCCATACCATATCAATGATATTTTGGTTTCACAACATGCAATAGAAGTTTATCGTAGACGTAACATAAGCATTATTAAAAAAACGAAAGGAAGTGTTATGTTAGTTGAAATCCAAACACTTGTAAATGTGTAATGTTTATTCCGTAAATATATTACTAATTGTGAGTGGTCTCTTATTGCGATCTGTTTAAATATTGACGGATATTGTGTAGGAGATCTGTAAGTTTATGCCGAGAAGGCCAGCGTGAAATTAGAAAGGGCATAACGGATCTTTGTATTCGGACGTATTGAATCAATTTCAACGAGAGAATGACGAAACTATGACGAAATATAAAAAAACACCTGGGAAAACCTAACTTATTGCGAGAATTTGAAAGAGGTATTGAAAGAATTTTCTGAAAATAGATTTGTAATTTCGAACTTCTAAAATTATATATAAATCTTATTTTATCAACAAAAGGACACCTTTATTAACTAAAATAATCTTCAGATTCTTTACTATTAAACCCCTTGAAACCGGAATGAAAATACCTATTGCTATAATTAGCTTGGTAAGATTTCTGGCTTACCTTAGGCACTGTATTTTAGTTTTTATATTAATGTGTAACCTAAATAAATATGAATTAAGGTAGTCTGCCCGTCCTCGTGGCGGCGATCGGCGGCGGCGATCTCTTGCGTCCGGCTCTGGTCCAGGCCATGGTGCGGAGCGAGAGTGCATGGCAGGCCGTCACCTCCTTCTGCGAAGCAATAATGCTCGCGAAGAAGGTGGAGCGCGTGAGAGAGAGGCAATCTCTGCGCCCTCACGCCCCTAGTCGCTGCAGGAGACGCCCTGGATGGGAGTCAACAGCCAACTCCCGGCCACCGTAGGCGCGGGCTTGCGGGCGGCGAGCAATGGGCAGCTCGCTGCCCGGTAAGGACCAGGCCCGGGTCGACGGCGCGTTGTGTTCCACGCGCGCCTCAAAGAGATGTCAGCACGTACTGACGGGATCCGCTAGGGCCGATGCCTGCCAGGGCTGCGAGTTGTTCGAAAGAGATAGGTACCATGGCCCCTGGCACAGGCAACTGAAGGAATACGGGTGGGTTTTAGTCAGTAAAAGTCTGACACGCCCTTCCGCTCAGCCCAGAGCGGGAGAGGTCATTTGATGAAATCCCACCCAAAAAAAAAAAAGGGGAGCCCATTTAATGAACAAACAGAGCGACAAGGACAAAAGACATTGGAAGTCTTTGGCAGGGTGGCAGGACATCGACGCTCAAACTGAAACCATGAATTTAGCACATGATTCCAGACCTTGTAGAGTAAAAAATGTTCGTCGGTTATAAAAAAAAACAGCTGTTTCATAGAAAACTGCAATACCTACGCGACCAAAATGTATCATATTATAGAGATATGAGGAACAGGGTGTAAAGTTCACTCATAATCCATAGAAAAGGGAAGATCCTCCGACCAGACGGGTGTTGTGTCTGGCGGGCAATTGCCCAACGATTGATGTTGAGAAGTTTTTTATATATGCTAATTGCGCGGTAAACTCTGCTTGCGAGATGCAGGATTTGCGTGACGTCAGTATGACGCGTTGTTCGCATGTGACGTTGAAGATACCGCTACAACATAATAGCAATAAATAAAATAACCTACGATAAATTTCAACGCTTGGGTTCAGTCAGAATCATGTACTGCATCCATGGTAACAGGTTGCGCGTCGTTGCCCCTGCCACCCTATATAGTTATACCTATCAAATCGAGGAAAGTCCACGTTACCTACGTACCCAAATGACCACAAATGTTTGAACAAATGGCGTCACATAATATTGCAATCCAAATTTCTTGGTCCAGGACAATCAGCGAAGGAATGTGAAGCTCGCACTGAACAAATAACTTTCGCTGTCCAAGCTCAGGTGAAGGCGGTTTACATTTGCCGGTGAATTTTCAAAGTTCTACCAGTTCTAGTACCTAACTACGAGTACCTTAAGTTTAATTTCAGCAAACTGAAAACAGTTTTCAAGTAACGTGAAAAAGATTACTTTTTCTGTAAATATTATAACATACATACATAAAACCATGCCCTTCTTCTCTTGGAGGTAGGTAGAACTCCAGAAAGCCTGCACCTGGTACGATCATTAAATACTTCTGTTTCGTTTACCTTCATACATAATATGGTCATACACGCAGGCCGGTTGCGAGTACTACAAACCTGACCTTTCTGAAAAACAAGGTCACTATACTTATGTCCTTCTAGGGCGTTTCCATTCACAGCCTTTTGTTAGGCGCCTTTCATTCACCCTCTCATTGTCAAACCATCTATTTTTTTTATATATTTTTGTCTCCGTCTTCTTTTAAACCGCAACGTTGTCTCATTACGTTATTTCTCAATCTATTTCTTCTAATTCTATTTCGATTCATAGTTACTCCACAGATACTTCGCAAGAAACGCATTTGCACAGCATTTATCCTGCTTGCATGCCTCTTTCGCCACAACTAACATTCACTACCATACATAATTGTACACACCATTGTGAACAGCCCGTTAAGCCTTTTTGGACATTGACTGGTTGGTCACAATCGGATGTACCTATAGCACCATTCACGAAACCAATTGAAATATTAAAACTATAATTATTATTTATGTTGTTCATTTTCCTTAATGCCTTTATAGCTCTAACAAATTAAAAACATTAATTATCTACTGTTTGCAAAGTGCAAGAGAATACCAAATACATAAAATTAAATTTACCAAAATTGCCTCCAATATAACTTCTAAGAAAACAATGCAAATGATGACCCGTTAAAACAAATGAATATTTATATAAACTGTTCAAGTACAAGTTGTTTACGTCCAAAGTTTTCTCGTATCTGGCACAAAGGGACGTAAATTAAAAAACTAATCTTCTTTTAAAGCGGAGTGTCCTCTGGCGGAGTTCGTAGGTAAATAATTGCGAAATAAAGGTGAGTATAGGCTGTGAACCGGCGAGAAGGGTTGCGTCACAAGTACCTATGTACCAAGAACGATACTACGACAAAGGTTGGCGGTAAATAAATTACACATTGGGACGTTGCCGCCTGAAACCGCACAACTTCAAACAGAAAGCTTCGTACGAACATGGTCGGTAAACATGTACGTGCCTCGGAATCATTAATTGGACGTAGTAGAGAAAACAACAGACAGGATTGTATTGTTTTACAAAGACACAGCCCGCAGGAATACAAGAAGCAATACGTCTGTTACTATAGTGTGAATATTACAAGTACAAGTACAAGGTTTTAACAGTTCGACAACTCTTTATCTACCGCGCAGTAATCCGCAAACACTCAAACTTGCCATTGGTTATCAGTAATCCTTCCACATCAAGAAGAAGACCAGAACCTCCATGTCCTACAAAAAGCAGACACACGACTTTTGCTAAACGACACTACCCATTCCTAAGCGCCCTCACTTATAACAAGTTAAACCAGATTTTGAATATACTCGTACATTCCCTTAACACATTTCATTGTAAATCTAAAATTAAAGAATATCTTTTAACTCTTGATTACAGTAAAACAGAAGACCTATTAAAATCACAATATACATGACCAACACACACACACCCCTTCACACACACACCCCCTCACACACACACACCCTAACAAACACAATTACACACCCTGACAAACGCACTCCCCACACCTTTTTCACACTAGATATAAGCACATAATCGCTCGCCTAAATAATGCGTAGGTACTACTTACTTACCTGTAATTTGTATAATGGATGGATGACCCCTGTAACACAGGTTCCACCTAGCATGGGGGTTATTGATCAAATCTCTGTGCACTTGTAAGTCCTACGCTGTAAATGCTGCGAATATCTACTCTGTACATTACTTATGGGAATAAATCATTTATTATTATTATTAATATTTAGCTAAAAATTATCGTCACCGTTATTGTGTTTTAGGGTCAGTTGAAATTTAACAAGAGTTGTTACATTGGAACGATTCCCTAAACCTACCATGAGCATTAACACTGGTTTACTTGAGTTTAATATTCCATATTGCAAGTACATTAGGTACTAATTTATTATATATACTAAGTTATTCTCACATTTGTGTCAAAATAGTACTTCTGTATGATAGACGGTGTCATCCTACAAATTGTTAAGTCGAATGTCCACACAAACAATGTCGGCACATTAACAAACACTGAAATGGATCCACAAGATAATTTAACTTTACGCTCAACTGAGAATCAAAGCCTGTTTACTAGGCACTAAAACAATGAATAGATTCCCGTAGTATTTGTTTCTTACATTAACACAAGCTAAACATTTCTGGTCGGTTTTATGTAGGGCTTCTTCTGTTTGTAACAATTACTGTGGGAGTAGGTACATACTTCAACAAATTGGTAGATATAAAACAATGCCTACATCTCTCACGAAATTTTTCCTGGTTTTACTGATAATATATATGTTAAACAAAAAGGATCAATTTGAATTCCACTTATGCGGATTGTATTCTATTTCAAGAACAATAAAATGAAAACTTTAATTTTATTTATTCGGAAGAAGTAACAATTATGCATTACATATTTAAAATAAATAGACTATAAGGGTTACACAAATGTGCAACAAACAACGTTCCCCACAGTGTTGATAATATTGATAATTTTTAAATCATTATAAATATCCCTAAAATGATCCTAGATATAATAAAACGATTGAAATCTTATTTACGCAGTCCAGTAGTAATACGGACACCTTTCAATACACTTTTCTCATCCCTGATCCCTATAGTCCAATGTTTTATGTCTCCCGACCTTGTCCCATAGCAGCCTGGGATGGTACTTACATATATTTCAAATATTTGGGACACATTTCTGAAGTCGAGACATTCCCGTGATAATCGTCTGTCAAGGTTCCAAAGCGTCCAAACACGGACTTGAGTAAGGTAAGATTAATGTGAAACTATTGGCATATTTTACGTCCCGTGCCGCTCATGAGCGTCATCTTTAATTGAAATAATGTGGCCTAAATTACCACACTTTACAAACGCTTCTGTGGTACTCCGTTCTCTTAGCATAATCAGCCTACGCTGGGGCCTTTTCTTGGTGAGAGGAAGTGGGCCGTAACCCACCACGCGGGCCCAGTGCAGGTTGGTAGATGTCACATGTCTTCTAATTTTTGATTTTAGGAGTTTTCTCACGATGTTTTCCTTCGCCGTTATGAGAGCAGTAGTGGTGAAATAATTTCTGCAAGGTAAAACCACTTGGCCACCACTGCTGTCCAGTTCCATTAACACAAGCTATTAACCATTGCATACTACCATATGCATTACTATACTGCTCGCAACCCGAAAGTAGTTCCTAATCAAAACGTGCGAGCTCCTCCGCCTGAACACGGCCTTATGCGT
Source organism: Apamea epomidion (assembly GCA_947507525.1). Lineage (NCBI taxonomy): Eukaryota > Metazoa > Arthropoda > Insecta > Lepidoptera > Noctuidae > Apamea > Apamea epomidion. Next base: position 14,698,853 of record OX382226.1, read on the forward strand.
GGTTTTTACTGCATACATTTCATTATTAGGATCATATAGTAACAAGTTATCTCTTTCCTTATTAAGCTCAGATGTTAAAGCCGTACTATAATAGCAAACAGCAAAACGGTAAAGAGCTGCGATGCATTAGTTCTACGTCCATATTAACTTTTTCACGGGATTTTTAAAAGGTTTATCCACAAATTCAGGAGTTTCATTCCCTTAGTGTTAGTAGAGCTTTGTTTCTTTTCAATACAAGCTGTCTTCAACAAGCAAAGTTTCAGGTGGGCGCGAGTTAACCTCACAATAAGTCAACTTTCCTGATTTATGGAGGCGAATGTTCGGAAAAGCGGTTTATTTTCGGCGAAAATAATCATATTCGTGTCTTGCGAGTAAACAAAACTCGAAAAGGCTTTCATAAATCTTTCAAATGTTCGTTTTTGTTTCCCTTTATTTCTTTTTCTAATTGTGAAGTATGTTTCTGGTACAAACGAATGGGGCCATTGCATTAATATTTATAGATATCATGGTATCGGCTTCTGTCTTCACAAGAAACGGCATTATGGTGACTTGTTGTCCAGATAGAAATTAATAAAAACATATATAGATAAAATGATTCCCGCCCCATTGGGATAGTGAGTGAACTCACCTATTAAGTTAATAATTAAGGTGCAATTTTGCATTTATGAATCTTAGTGCACTTTGTTGCTGACTGTACAGCAATTCAATAAGATGCAAATCACCTAATGTGTAGGTAAAACGGTATACGCCATGATGCCAAGAACTTAATTGCCCTGTGTTTCCCGATTTACCGCCCTAGCGATTGTGAAATAGGGTAATTTTAGGGACATGTTCATTTACTCAGATCCGTATTGCGCATTGTTCAACAGTAGGTACACAAACAAACAACCGTGTTGAATAAATGAGATGTTCACAGCCAGACCACACAATGAGCATTATTTCCAGATAGTTGTACATCTGCGCGGACGGGCGCGCAGCTTCACCTCGGCTATTCATTTGCCTGAGCACACTCATTTAACTTCATTTACCGCGGTCCACTTCCCTGAAATCTTTCCCCGCTGTATGTAATGTGACGTAATCGATTCCCCCAATTCCCTCTTTTGTTGTACATTGTAAAGCCGGGTTAATTCGCTGAAGGGAACAGATTATGGGGAATGCAGATTTAAATCCGCGAGGAAATGTGCTCTATTTATGTAAATAAATTCGTTCTATGTCAGCCAGTCCATTTATAATGGTTTATACTCATTGCTGCACTTTTATAAAAGAAACGTTAATTAGAACCGCAACATTTATCGCGATGGACGTGGGTAATTTTCTGTCAGAAATAATGTTTGCTGAAGCATGATGCTGCAGACCAGAGATAACCCGAGTTTTACACGTTATTGACCACCCTCTTAACTGTAGCAATAGACGTAATTCTCAAGTCTCTAGACATGGGCTAGTGCTGTGTTACGAAAGTAAATTAGAACCGCAAGAACAAGAACCGCCGGAATTAGTTACCGCAAGGAACTATAGCAGTCTAGCAACGTCACGAATTGACCGAATTATTGGAATCCAAAGATTCCTTGTGAATGATTGGCAGTCGATTAACAGCCCTGGCTCTGAGTGATGTCTCTGTTCTCCCTCAGTCGAGTTCTGTAGGTACTTGGACGCTTCACTGTTTAACTAATGTTCTGTTACAATCGCAGACACAATCAAAATTACATCAATTTTATCGAGTTTTATATTGTTTTATGTTTGTATGAGTGTTGTTAATACGTTTTAAAACTGTGGTTCAGCGATAAAACCAACTATAATACTATAAACGGATAAAATATTAGGCCATTCATATTTACGTTAGCGTGAAAAACCTCAACAGCCCGTTTATTCACGTTTCTGCGGCTGCAAATACAGTTGAAAATTAAATCTACGAGCATTTGAATAGATGGCATCCAATAGCAATATTGCAACCATTTTGTTTCCATAGTGAATCTCCTTTGATCCCAAAATAGCCTAACGACAGAATATTGGCAAATTCTCATACTTACACGGTTTTCGCAATAAATGTATGATTATTTACTTTATTGTATGTTTCTTCGGAGAATATTACGTTAAGATGTTTCCCGTCCCTTCCCTTCTCCTTTCGCAGGTCTGCTGGAAGAAATTTCTTAAGAAATAAGCAGTACCTTTGTACTCAATACTACTATATCGTATCTGTATCCACTTTACTATGTAATAATAAAATGAATAAACGAAAAGCCAGTTTAAGAAAAGAAGCAGATCACCTTTATTATTCTCTAGTTAGTTAATCTTTTAAATTTTATATTTTACTTAAACTTTCTAGTAACTTCACATGGGAATGCTGTAGGGCAATATTTAAATTAAAACGCCGTAACAGCTAGGTAAGCTCTGGAATAAAATGATTCCACTGCTTGTGGCTGACAATACAATTACAGTACACATCTGTTCGTTCTGTTATTGTGTTTCCATACTCATTACTTACTTGAAAGCTTATATTTATAACTGGGTAGCTGATATACTAATTACTACCTACAAGCGCAAGAAGTAATCAATTCAAGTAATAGTAGATAGGTGCGTACATAGAGAATTTAACCGGTTGAATACCGTAATTACAGAATCAATTAAAAAGCCATTGTGTCTCGCGTGAATTTATACTAATAATAAAACTGAAGAGTTTGTTTGTTTATTCGAACGCGCTAATCTCTGGAACTAACAGACAGATTTGAAAATATATTTTTGCATTTTATAGCCCAATTCTCGAGGAAGGCTATTTAACATCAACCCTTAGGAGCCAAGTAAAAAGAAAAAATGTCAGAAAGAACGAAGTAATAGCGCGGGCGGGATGCGACGGGATAGGTCGGGCGAACAAGAATTTTCATGCGGACGAAGAAGCGGGCATAAGCTAGTCGAACATTTAATCGAACATCGAATATATTGAATATTGACACGAAGGGTTAAAAGCTATATTAAAGAAGTGAAAAGAAATACACTACAAGTAGAAAAAACGATATTTCCGTTGAGATTAATAAAGTTTCGAAACAGATGATAAATCATTCGGTGCGAGCGAAAGTTTGTTTGCTCTATTACCTTCGAGATGAGATACAAGACGAATGAAGCCAGTCAAGAATGTGATGTGAAACCATAGAGCAGTGATAAATGATATTCGAATCATACAGTGACCGTGACGAGAGATATGATTCTCATTTCGGTCACGTTCAGTGAAAATTCAAGACGTCGGAGGATATTTAATTTATGACGTACGGGTTGCGAAGGGTGGCTGGAAAATTATCTCACATCTCAGGGTAATAATCTATTGAACACGAGGAAATGGAGTATAAGTTCAACTTATTTAAGCTGTTGCATGACGTCACGCGGGCACACTTGATGATAAAAATAATCCCATAAAAATCCAATAAACATTCGCCGACTGTTTAATATTAATACATTTTAGATTTATTCCAGAATACATTTATGCATGATTGGTGAGGATGAACGGACAGTAATGATCGGATGTGATGCGAATGAAAACATCGCGCCTGCGCCTAGATATCGGAGGCTGCTCTGATTCGGGATAATTCGACGTACCTACTTACTATAAGCAGAATACCCTGACATTTCCTGAAATGTTCTGTCAGAGAGGTCCTTATCGCGGAATTAAAACCGGCCTCAGTGAAGGAGATTATCCCCTATTACTTTCGGATTTAGCGCTGCCATTAGCAAATTGTGGCTGCAATTAAGGGATTTTGGAAATGGTTCTAAGTCTTTGATAATACGCAAAGATTGATGAGAAAATAGACTGAAAAACCACTTCTCTGAAATAACTTACTGAGAGATTATTCAATACATTTACGAGAACAATGCATATATGCATATTTTACTTTGCCTAAAATATTTAAAAGTGTAATTTCGGCGCTGGCATTTCGTATGAAACTTGTAAGGTATGCAGCCTGCGACCTAGTTGGAGCATGATAGAGGCGCGGGCGGCGGGTGCCTGCGCTTCCAGCTGCTTTTTTACGACTCTTATCTGATGCTTATGCAACTCAAGTGAGGAGCTGCGACTGCCGAGAATACCGCAGCCATTATAAATCAAGTAAATAGATACTATTAACGGTTATAGAGCAATTTCTTTCAATCGGTTATGTTATTAGATAAGTTACGGATACAATGATTTACCATTACAATTGATATCTTATAACAAGTGATAATTACAGTTTCAAAAACGGCCGCGGGAAAGTTGCAGGTCGAATTTGATTAACTTACTTTTCGAAGCCCATAGTTGTCCGTCGTTGAGCGCCGTCAGATATGTCCTCAGATCTGTTTCACAGTTCAGAGGCAAAGTCAGGCTGCCGTTGCTGATGTACTGCATCCAGTTGTGGTGGTCCAGCAGGGACTTCATCCACGCCATGCGGGACGCCCCCGACACACTCGTAGTGTTCACATTCGCACCCACAACACTCACTAACACTAATATCGTCGCAACAATCATCGTTCTTGAATCAAATGTTTTTACGCACATCTTAGAATTATCACAGAAGCATTCCGTTCAACACAGTGCTTGAATATTAATCACACATTCACCATACTGCAGTAATACCTGAAAACAAAAAATACAAATGTAAATAAAGAATTTTTCAAACAAAATTTCATCAATTGTAAAATCGCGCTCCGTTGTAGCGTTCTGAAAATGAAGATTTTTTACATGGCATAATCCCGAGGCACTCTGCAGCACATTTAACAAACCTAGTTTAATTAAAACTCGGGTCATTTTGCAATACATTTTTATTATTTAAATTTTCTGTCTATTCATTTCAATGTCCTCCATCCACTGAACATATTTTATTACTACAGCAGTTCCATATCCATATCACTAGGATATAATAAAAGATGGAACACCTTCAGATAAACAATGTGCTAGTGATGTAATTGTGTGGATCCAACCCCAAAAATTTTCAAGGAGCAAGCTCTCAAAGAACATTGTGAACAGCACAAAGAAACTTCCGAGTCGGCGATTAGAAAAATGTGTCTCTCCTTTCATACATTACTTTGATGCCACTTCACTAATGTTTCCCACCGTTTTTCACGTTGTCTAACAAAGTATAATTCAACGACAAACAAGCTCTTTTTATTGGGCAAATACGAGGGCCGCCATAATTTTGTTTTCCGACCAAATTAAAATTTTGTCAACATTTTATAGGCAAATTGCGTTACACGGACATTTCCTGAATATTTAAGATTGGCTCTCGCTGTTATTAAAGTTATAATCGATCCGACTTGGATCGAATAAAGTAACGTTCATAGGGTTACCTACATAATTATCGATAGGTATAGTATTTTATATCAAAACGACGCGCCCTTTACTTGTGGTTACCAAGTGTACAAACACGCTGTGAATGTGTCTGTAAGCGCAGAAGCTCTCGGCTTTCCGAGACAATGGTGAAGTGGTAAGAGTGTGTGTGTGCGTGTGTGTGTTATGTACAACGCTACTCGTCTTCACGCACATAGTCACAGTGTGTTTGTACACTTGGTTGCCACAAGTAAAGCGCGCGTCGCTTCGTAAGTAAAAAATATTGTTCCTGCTTAAGTCAACCTGTTGGTAGAATTATAGAAATACATATTTTTACATGAATATATTTAAAAAATAAAACTTATTTATTTAAATGAAAACCGGATTTTTCGACTTCAAACGAAATCGTAGCAACTGTCTTAAGCTTCGCGTGATCGTCGTAACGTAAAATTGAATTTTCCGGAAAAGTAGATATTTATATGGCAATTCGGTCTGACCATGTATAACTGTAGGGTTCTGTTGGAACATGGTGTTCCAGGCTCCAGCATTTACCCTAATTACATGTACCTGTTATTGTTAGTCATAAGACATCGGATTATATGCAAATATGCACTAAAAAAAGGGCGAAATATGCACAAAATATGCACAATCTAAATACCATTTATTATTAGAATTTCAATTATTTTTACATTATATTTATATATTATACATATATTAATATTCGTTATAATAAATTATTATTATAACATATAATAAACGATAAATTATACACAAGAATTATAACTTATTTATTATAATTCTTGTGACAATAAACAATAACATTTTTCTCCAGGTTTTCTGCAGCAAACTTGTGACGTTTGTCACTTAATATTAATTTATAGGCTGTAAATGACCTTTGACAGCGCCTTTTTTTTTGGGTGGGAAATCATCAAATGACTTCTCCCGCTCTGGGCTGAGCGGAAGGGCGTGTCAGACTTTTACTGACTAAAACCCACCCGTGTTCCTTCAGTTGCCTGTGCCAGGGGCCACGGTATCTCTTTTGAAAAAACCGCGGCCCTGGCAGGCATCGGTCCTAGCGGACCCCGTCAGTCCGTGCTGACATCTCTTTGAGGCGCGCGTGGAACACAACGCGCCGTCGACGCGGGCCTGGTCCTTGCCGGGCGGCGAGCTGCCCATTGCTCGCCGCCCGCAAGCCCGCGCCTACGGTGGCCGGGAGTCGGCTGTTGACTCCCGTCCAGGGCGTCTCCTGCAGCGACTAGGGGCGTGAGGGCGCAGAGATTGCCTCTTCCTCACGCGCTCCGCCTCCTCCTTTGCGAGCATTACTACTTCGCAGAAGGAGGTAACGGCCTCCCATGCACTCTCACTCCGTACCATAGCCTGGACCAGGGCCGGACGCGAGAGATCGCCGCCGCCGATCGCCGTCACGAGGACGCGGCGGTGCTCCGCCCAAGCCGGGCAGACCTCCACCATATGCTCCACCGAGCCCTCCGGACGATCTACACAGTGGTGACACCCTGGCGTTTCCTCCCGCCTTATCCTGAACACCTTTGACCACGCCTAACACGTATAACTACTGAAATAAGCACTGTCAATGAAAAAGTACTAAAATATGCAATAACGCTATAAAAATAGAATTATATGCATTTGCATATGCAAACATGTAAATACATATAATCCGATGTCTCTATGACCTATAACCACGACCTATGACCTACTAATTTATAGGGCAAGCGCCAGGCTAGCCCGCGAAATTCAAATTTTATGATTTAATGATTATAATTCTGTAAATACATACTAGTTACGCTCGCGAATCATTTCTGTTCCACATACAACCTGACACTGACCTGCAAATTGCAAAAATTGCATCCCTTTTTATGGCAAGGGATTAGTGGCAATTAGCGATGGCGACCGTCTGAACAAAATTAATTCTTGAAACAAGCTGTACTATGTCAGATATAAAGTGACACATATTTTCTCGTTTTGTTATTACAATATTTTCCTGACAGGATTGTCTTCACAAAAATGTCGTAATAAAGCCAAGGGTCGACCAAACAAGAGGACAATGAAGTTTGAACAATCGCAGTGCGTTGATTAACAACACAAAGCGAGCCAAACCGAAGGCAATTAGAGTCTATTGAAGATGCTTTTTTGCATAAACATGGAGTCTGCTGGTGAATACGTAATTCATGTTTGAGTGGTCTACGTGCGTCCGCTTTGAGTAGACAAACAATTCGGTTTGTTATAGTTTCCAAATTAACCGTTTGGTGAATTTCGTGGGTGAATCATTTGTTTTGTGTTGTTTTCTTGTTATTGCTAATTTAAAATATACCTGTCACAATAATATTCCTGAGTGCTTGCGCCAATTTTTATTAAATTTATTACTTTGGTGAAAAAATACTTGGTACCGAGATTGTACAGACGCCAACCCATCAAGCTACTACAATCTGTCAAATTTCTTTAATAGATTTTCAACTTTATCGCTAAAGCATTAGGTTCAAGGTTGGTTGGGAAAATTTGACAGTTTCGGGTAGCTTGATGTGCTGGAGTCTGTACTTGCTTTCATATTCTTTAAGAACTTGCAGAACTTTTCACTGTGGATGACCAGTTGAAAATGAAGAGTTACGAGATGTTACTCTACAGAGTTGCTTGAGCAGGTACTTTTAGTATTTATGAACCATCAACCCGTTACTGTTTGACGAATATTTGGTTCAACACTTTGTAGTAAAGCGTTTCATTCCACTACGCACACTCGTAGCTTGTTACAATTTGTGCGGAGAAACAGAGTGTACCACAACTTTTACACTACGTCGCAAATAATCGGTTCTCTCATAGGTACGTTTGCGGTCAAAAATATCTGAATAAAATAAACTTATTTCGTTCAGAACTTTAGAGATAGCGGTCACTGAGGCCATTTCGATTTTTACAGTTTTTCAGTGACCCGGTACCAAAAATAAACAAACCAGTTTTATTTACCGCATGGGGTTTCAGCGTTTGTTGTAACACACCCATATATATATATATAGGTTTGTATTCGCAACGGAGAACCGCAGAAGAGATACATTTCGGTAAACCGCTATGTATATATGAATGAATGCTTGAACAATGAATTAACATGAAACCAAAGAAACAAATTAAGCTTCTAATTAACAACACAACATAACATTGTCGTGTTCGCAGCAAGAATATTATGAAATAACGTGGGTGTATTAAAGTTTAAAACGAGTTATTCGAAATCTCATGTGATCTTAAGTGCTTAAGCAATTGTGCAAACAAAGAAAACTTTTCCATGCGATTTCGCGTCTATTTTAATTCAAACCTCGTTAAGCAATAGGTCATAAGCAGGCTGTCGATCTAAATAAAGTTGCTGTAACAGTCCAGTGAGCATCGCACACACTCACGATTGTTGCTCGCGTTTTGATACCGATTAGTTTATGCAATGAATTGTGCAACACGCACAAAATGCTAATGTGGTCAGTGATTGAATTATTTATTTTTAGTTTTCGATTTTAACATTAAACCATTTTCTGTGATAGTACCTATTAGTTTTTTTTTTATTGGATTAATTTCATTCGTTTTGGTCCGCATAAAAAAAACACTCCAAATACCTGCCTACAAAAAATTATGAAATGAAAAGGTTGTAAAAAATACTCAATAAAAATCTACGTAAATAATGAAAACTGGATTACCAAAACCTACCTAAAATCCGAACAGGAAAAGAAAAATTTAAAATTATAATCCACCATCTTAGAATTTATAAGCAGCCGCTCTGAATATCGGATGTAGATAATACGGCTTATACGGGAAAATTAATGTGAACCGAGCGAAATGTCTCGGCATAAACCATTTCATTTTGGGCTGTTTCTTTTTACCCAACAATTATTTTAAAACCGATTGTATATCTGGCCATGGCCTAGTGCAGCAACACCTACAAAACAGACAGGTTTTCTTTCATTCCACCGTAATAACAAGCAGCACCCAGCCGTAGTAAGCAATACGTAACTAAATATATTATATAACCTCACATAATAGAGGTGTGTACTATCGCTAATTCATTTAAACTGTGGGAACAGAATAATTTTGTGGTCATTCGCGTGATTGCGGATTATCGCAAGTGCGTGTCTCTGATGCAGGGATGACCTAGATAGCTGGATGGCGCGCTTTCCGCGTCGGGACTACGCTGACTGTGGACCGCAGCACCGCTGTCGGCGGTCGTCACCACATCGCATTCTCCACAATTGAATAATGTGCTGATTCGATAATGTCTGAAATTCATGCAAACCAATTGTTCAACCGATTTTGCATTTCGATGGCTGCCGATTGTATATTTCCTCTTTTAGCTTTTATTTAAGCCTACATTAAAGAATCAAAAATATAGAAAATTTATCCCGAATATTTCAATGCGGAAGTAACCCGACCTATTTCACACATATTTAGACTTGCAGCAGGCCTGTACCATTAGAGAAAGTTCCGGCAAATTCCCCAAAATTTAGACAATTCAAACTTTGGATGGATGACAAAAAGTGACAAAGTTTCAACTAGTTCCATACTAGTCCCGTCCAATGTGAGAAGTTTTTAAGGAAATAAAAACTTCTCACCCAATTTGATACCACAGCACATCTCCATTACCGAGTTGTAAACATTGTTCAGTTATGTTTGTGATAATAGACACATCTGAGAGCATAGTGTATCTGTGTCCATTACACAATACCCTTGAGCCGTGGTCGTGTGAGCCAAGTGATATAAAAAGCCGGTGAAAATGGTCTACACTTAGAGGGGCCACTTAACAAACGACTCTAACAGATAACATATCCTCAAACGCACACGCCTCTCTTTCTTACCGCAAAACCAAGTGTAATTAAGCTTACATTAACACTTTAAGCGGAACACTATTTGGTCTCACATAGATTTAGGTGGTCAGTAAGTTTATAGCCAAAAATAAGAAATAAATTAAATCGCGTTTGTTTAGTAACTTTGTTTTCACTATTAATTTATCAGATCTTTTAAAGCCAGTCAATTGAATCTTTTTGTTGGCTACTTATCGATTGACAATCGATACGTCCAAACCGATACTGATTGGCCATCGATTGTTGGTACCGTCAGCGAAGTGGAAATAATTTTAAATAACAAACGTTACGTCACATTCGAAGCTCGTATTTCGCATGACTTTCATTGTTGTTTGAAACAACATTAATAAATCAATCATATGCCCGCAGCGCAGTGCTACCGAGCTTGTGTTTAGATTCGAATAACTCAGGGCGAATTTCACCAATGAAACTGAACGTGATCAGCCCTCTAAACCACGATTAAGAGCTGTCAGTGTCATCATTGTTTTGGAATATTGGCAGTGACGCCGTTTAGATGTGCTGATCCCGTTTAGTTTAATTGGTGAAATGCACCCTTTTAACATTGTTTGAAGTAGGTAATCAATTGATTTTTTGATTAATGAAAATAAAACAATGTCATATCCCTTTTTTTCTTTTTCCTGGCACGCGTTATTTGATACTGATCAATCAATATCATCAAGCCAGTCCTTTTGCCGAGCTTATTGGGGTCGGCTCCCAAAGTAAACAGATGCGGCCGAATATCAATATTTTGATCTGATTGATCGAGGAATAAGTAAATATTGTACGGACGTGGATGTGGGACATAATACAGAGGGGTTTTTATGTTATCGTCTCAATATTATCTTATTTACGCTTCATAAACTTTTTGATAGGGCAACTAGGTATACATGGTGGCAGGGACAACGACGCGCAACATGTTACCATGGATTCAGTAATGTTCATAATATGATTCTGAATCCAGAAGTAATAAAAAAAACTTTTTAAAAACTAAAAAAGATTATTATATAAAAGTTAAGTTAAGATATATGTTATTAAAAAGATTTTATTGAAAACCGAAGAAAAATCGTGACAGTACGGGGTTTGGTCTTATAGTGTTTTCTGTTTGCATTGATGTCAGCTATCGATTTATATAGGTCTCCTGCGTGGCCGCCATTTTCAAAATGGCACAACAGTAGGTATGCCAGGCTCCAAACAAAAATCTAACGCAATAATCGCAAACCCCTTTCTACGTCTAGAATCATGTGCTGAATTCATGATATCAGTTTGCGCGTCGATGTCTCTGCCACCCTGTATATCATGCACACTTAGTTTTTATTAACATCTAATCCTTACATATATAATTGCGTGTAACATTAAATCATCGTCCACCATCATCTTTGTGCACACATAAAATAAGCTTCCCAATTAAAACAAATCCGACAGCTGCATCCATAAATCATAATACAATAACTCACTCACGTAACAAATGCTCCTACCTCCAGGGAAGGAAGGAATCACAATGATTAACTAGGTACAGAAAGATAGGACAACAATAATAATGCTGTCATACCAAAAAGGGTCCAAAAAGGTCTTGTACAACATCGAGGATCGACGTGACTGATTTCTCAAACAGGGAAAGGTCCTCATCTCATTACTTTAAGTATATCTGACGCGTGATATCCGCCAGTGAGGCGCTTAATCGGCAGTCGACTACGAAACTACAAATGGAACAGATTACGCGTGTACGTAATATTTTTTTCGCGTCACTTTCACGAGATTTAGTAAGGTGGGTCGACTTGTGATGGTCAGAGATCATGCTATGTTCCGATTTGTAGAAACGGTTAAATTGCTATTGCAGGCGACTTGATCGTGTGCATAATCTAACCATAGAAAGAAGAGTCCTGTAGGAGTCGCAAGAAATACTTTTTTTTCTTTCTTAATTAACCTATAATGTTCCCACTGCTGGGACACTGGCCTCCTCATGTGAGAGGGAGTGAGCCGTAATCCACCACGCGGGCTCAGTGCGGGTTGCTAGATGCAACATGTCTTCGAATTTTTGGTTCTAGGACATGCCGGTTTCCTCACGATGTTTTCCTTCACCGTTGTGAGAACAGTGGTGATGAAATTAAAAACACAAAGCAAAGTACCTGCCTCGGTTCGAACTCACGACCTACAACTTGTAAGTCGGGACCGATCTTGACTAACTTAGTCGTGTGAAACTTAAAAATTCGACCTGTGAGATGGTAAAAATTCTTTTGAACAATTTGGAATCCAAAGGACCTATGTTATGAAAATATGAATATTTAACGAAATGGAGCTTTCTTTAAGCTTGTTTTCCTTTTAGATTTCCCACGACGATACAGTGGGTGAGTGGGTACCTACATAGCTGGATTGTGACGGTAATCGGTGTGTATTCTGTCCCTTTGAGTGAAAGATCGTACATACCTGTCAAACGTGTTTACTTTTCCTTTTAATTGACATACTGTTGCCCTTGTTATCCATTGCTTGCTTTTACCACACGAAATTTCCAGCCTTTAAAAAACAGTGCCTCCAAACTTGTTTAGAAGGATATATCATACTGTAACTGACAATACGGTTCTGTATGTAGGAATAAATAGATCAAAGACACCGCACACAAAGGTGCCTAACTTTTGAATTTCAAAGGCTGTACGGCCTTTGAAAGCGTTTGTTAGAACTTGACGAGTACACCTCCAGTTCTGTCGAATATAACAAAGCATCTGTCGGATATGTGACCAGGTATAGAAATGTAGTCAACTGTTATATTATTATATGGGGATAGTTTAAATGTAAGAAAAAAGGACATAATAGGGTAGTTGCCTCGGTAAAAAATAATTATTATATTTAATCCGTCAGTTAGATTATAGAAAAATAATGGACACGTATTTTTTATTTTGTCAATCAAACAAAAAATGACAAAGATAAAGCTCGTCAAAATTTGGGAGTGGGGGGTCGTGACGTCACTTGCTTGCAAAAGTGTCGCAAGCAAGTGACGTCACGCGGAACTTTAACGGGCGATATCTTCATAAATTTTTATATAATTGACAAAAGAAAAAATACAGGTTCAATATTTTTTGATAATGTAACTGACGGACTAATTAGATGTTTTTAGAAAAATAGCCTATTGAATGTGTCCATTTGATGTTGCATCTTAATGAGACTAATAATTTTAAATTTATTTTTTGTGCCTTGCCTTATTCCCATTATTTAACTGATGACCAAAATAAGCATATTTATAATTTAAATATGTTCATTTAAAATAGGGCTTGTCGTCACAGTGATGCTATTTTATATTTTGATTGTAATCAATTCATTACTGTTTCAGCGTGATGATCACTAATAAGAACAAAGAGATCATACAAGATAAATACTAGATAACGACTGATAGAGATGTATGGAAGAAAAGGCCCCAAATAATAGGGAGAGAGATAGAAATTAAATTGTTTATTATTATTATACACAGCTGAAACACAAATGAAAATGGCATAAGTGGCTTAAAATATGACCTACAGCTAGGTTACATTTGTGTTATAGTTTGACCAAAACCGCTGTACCGCGTCTTCGGTATGTGCGCGGCGAGGCGGGGCGGCAGTGCAGGCCGCTCATTCGTCATCGCTCACGGAGTCCCGCCCCCCGCCTCGCCGCGCATTCCTCCAGCCTCGCCGCATTTTCCTCCAGCCTCGTCGCCCTTTCCTAAGGCGCGGTACAGCAGTTTCGGTCAAACTATAGTTGCCAGTGAGTTCCAAACTAGACAGTTAGTCTGTATTTTGAATTGATGAAGATAATAATAAAGCAGAAAGAAAATACGTTTATTTGCACGAAAAAGAACACAAAAATATAACAAGTTGGGGATAACATACGTCACATCCACGCAAAACAGCCATCGCCCAGCATAATACTAAGACCCTATGCGAGACAGAGCCCCAGCGCTGGTTTTCAGCGACAGCCGGCGGTTGTCGACCACCGGTGCAGCATACGATAAGATAAAAGAAACAATATAAGAAGGAGTGTATTCTCTTGATTTGAAACACATTTCTGTACAATAAGCAACACAGTTTGTGATTACATTATAGTTATTATCGTAAAAACTAGTTCACTCAATTAAGTTGAATGTTACGGGTGTTCCCTCATGCTTGTATGCCATCACGACGTACGTGTACGTGTTCTACGGAACTGCGACTTATGTAAATTGCTATTTGAATTCAACACGTTATTGCGGTGTATGGCTGCAGCTAAGCTGAAACTCATGTTCATATTCCTCCGAATCCTGTTCAACATCAAGACTCGAGTGCCGACAGAGTGTAGGTACGACGTTACGTACGGATGTTACTTTAGAGTGTTCAAAAAGTGTTATTATTCCAGCCCCAGCAGTCTCGACATTCATAGCGATCGCTTTACGACCGAATTCGGTCGCAAAGTCCTGTCACTCCATACATTTCACCTGTCAATGCGGGAGTTTGCGACCGAATTCGGTCGTAAAGCGATCGCTATGAATGTCGAGACTGCTGGGGCAGTATAGGTTGGTTAATTTAGCAGATTGTAAAATAACACCCGCGAGACTCGAGAACGTTTTTCTAAAGGGCTATACACTAAGGGCCGTATTATAGAACCTTACTCAGACTCAAGCATTACTTAAAACTGGTTTCAACCAATGAAATGGCTTTAAAGTAAGTATTTTCTCGAGTGTAATATCACGTAATATCACGTTCTTACGAATGGTACAATACAAGCAAAAGCTCAATTTTAACAAGCATTTCCATGTATTGTAACGTTCCTGAGAATGCTCGAAGTAAATAAATTTTTCACAGATAAATAAATTTGTATTTGAAGTAATGCTCACAGCGAGGCATCCACCTGTTACATTCCTTTCTATTTTGCGTTTACTCTTCGTTGAAATATCGGATGTGCAGGCTCGATGAATTGTTACACAAATCCGCCCCGTTTGTTTGCAAATTTAAGTTGTAACAAAGCAACGAGAGACGTGTTCATTGTTCGGTTCGCGAAGGAGTGACACATCAGAGCGGTTCGAGATTTTGTTACAAGTAAAGGCTCTGGTCTATACCCACCTTTAGGCATTAGTCGACATTAGCATTAAAACATTCTTACTCATTTGAAACAAACGACGACCGTCAGTCGGGCACATAAGTTTTCTAAACTGAAAATTAACTTTGAGTTATTTTGATTTATCTCTGTAAATCTACTTAGTAGTTTGGGTACATAAAACGGGGAATTGAGAACCGTGTTGTGGTGAAATCTGTGCCAAATCTGTTTGAGTGTAACCCGAGCTTAATGACGAATGTGGTTTCGAACTTTGTTTTGCAATACGATGTGATTTTAGTAAATAATATTTCATTTAATTCGTGTTACTGGTTGACAAACTCTGTTGAAAAAGTGACCGACCGTGTATGTACACATGTGGGTCAATAAGATTGCGATTCCGTCAATATTACAGACAAAGGTATGGGCACACGAGGGCCCGTAATTTCACCAACAAACAATCCGTCGGCCTAGCCTTTCCCCAACTATGTTGGGGTCGGCTTCCAGTCTAACCGGATGCAACTGGATATCAGTATTTTACTTGGAGCGACTGCCTGTCTACCCTACACAACCCAGTTACTCGATACCCCTTGGCAAGACTTGTCAGACGTTCGAGCTTCTGACTAAACGTAAAGACTGCCAAAAGGTCTACAAATGACAGCCGGAACCAACTGCTTAACGTGCTTTCCGAGGCACGGAGGGGTCTCAGTATGTTATGGATGGTCACCCATCCATGGGCCAACCTCGGCAAGCGTTGCTTAACCTTGAAGATTGACCCATGCGACTGTTATTATTTAGCCACGAGCCCCTTCATGGTAGAAGAAGAACACGCAGTTGAAAAAGTTGATAGTAGGTAAGTGTATTTTCCCAAATAATAAACCAACGAGCTTATCTATTTACTAAATACTAATTTCTGAGATTATCTACCTAAACTCTACAGATTAGTTAGTAATTTAATCAATCAGCGATTACAACCAAGCGCTGTGTAATTACGAACTGATACAATTTGATCAGGTCCTAATATCATCGCTCATCTGTTTCTGGGTAGTTCACCCCTTGTCAACTGCTGAGACTCAATAAGGCACTAATTGTACCCAAATATTATTTACATCGGATGTAATATTGTAGACAGGACCTTTTGAGGACACAATAGTTGTAATTGTGCCCAACGAAGGGAACATTCCCGCTTAGTGCTTATCTCGTATACTGGTAAGATTTACTAAATGGATGAGAACAGTGCTGCCCTAGTGGTTACGGCCCTGACTTACGAGTAGGTAGGGCGTGCTTTCAAACCCACGCAAGCACTTTACTTTGTGTAAATAATTTCATCCCCACTGCTCTCAAAACGGTGAAGAAATCGTGAGGAAATCGGTATGTACTAGAACCAAAAATTCTAAGACATCTACGGACTAGGCCCGCGTGGAAGATTATTAGCCCACTCCCTCTCGAAGAAAGGAGGCCTGTGTCCCAGCAGTGGGGACATTATAGGCTGATTATGTATGTATTTGTATGTGCATGTTACCTCATACGGAGAATAAAAAATCCTTTTTGACTTATGCCATTGTCATAATCAGCACGTAACGTTTTATTTTCGGTTTGAGTCAGGTATAGTCAGGTAATGGCGCTGATTCCCTTGCTCACAAACTCAACTAAATTTAAGTTCTGTCCATCTTTTTCTTTCTATTTCATTAAGAAAAGGACAGAAGATAAAATATTAGCTAAGTTCTGTCAAATTAAGATACTTCATAGATAGATTAAACGTGATTAAAAACATGGCTACTAAAAATACGTCAATTTACGTCAGGCGTTGACTAATTTGACAGGACTAAACTAATATTTGTCTTCTGTTCTTTTCTGAATTAAATAGAAAGAAAAAGATGCACTGAACTTAAATTTAGTTTAGTTTGTGAACAATGGAATCGGCGCCAATATCCTACTAATATTATAAACGAAAAGTTTGTGAGGATGGATGGATGTATGTTTGTTACTATTTCACGCAAAAACTACTAAACGGATTTTGATGAAACTTTGCAGTAATATAGCTCACATAACACATAGGATACTTTTTATCTCGATATTCCCCCGGGATCGAAACTTATACGGGTGAAACCGCGGGGTGCTGCTAGTATTTAATAAGTTCACTAACTGACCAAAACCAAAACATTACTTTAGCAACAACTTCCTTTATTAAAAGTGATAAAGCAAACCGAAACCACGAGCTTGAATAATAATATATTAATCTTAATTATGGATATTAAACCAGTGTTAATCTGCGAAACCCAGCCAGGTTTAAACTCGACTTAGCCAGATAAATTAATGTTTCATGATGGTTCCTAAAACTGTAGGGTTGTCAACATTTTATCTTTTCATTAATGGCTAGAAAAAGACCGATTAATTAATGAAAAAGATTACCCATTGACAGTCAGAAACAGTTTGTACTTACAAAATACTCCATTGGGTTTTTTAGGGTTCCGTAGTCAACAGGGAACCCTTATAGTTTCGCCATGTTGTCTGTCTGTCTGTCCGCGGTTCAGCTCAGAAACTATTGGTACTAGAATGTTGTAATTTGGCATGAGTATACACGTTAATGACGCCGAAAAAGTGGTAAAATAAAATTTTGAAAAAAACAATTATTTAGGGAACCTCACCTACATCTAAAGTGGGGATGATATTTTCTTTTTTCGTCCTTCCTATAGTGTGGGATATCGTTGGATAGGCCTTTCAATAATATTAGGGGTTTGGACAGACCGTTTTTTGATTAAGTAAACCGTTCGTGACTTATCAAGCTTTAAAGTACCAATTTTCGTTAGAGTCAAGTATCCCCCCATCTACTAACTAAACGGTTGTAGTTAGAAATTCAAATGTCACGGCAGTAGTACCAATATATAATGAAGTTTAAAAGGAAAACTATCACACACAAGTGGGCTTTACAAGTTTACGAGTAATAGTCGACCAATTGTATTAGACTCGAAAATTTCGAACAACTCCATAGAAATGTCGATAGATGGCGCTAAGCGTCAGTTGTATCGCGCTATTTTTTCCGTCCTAAATAAGTCTTATAAAAAAAAAAACAGTTGCTACACCGGCTATGACAAGTCTTATCGAAATCTCAAAAAAAAAATTAAAACTTTCCGTGCAAAATTATCAGATGAGGTGAGGATTTGTATAGGAAGTCAAATTAGGTAGGTATGTTTGACTTTTAGTTAGAGCATGGTGCGAAACTATCAGTCAGCGAAGACGACCCGCACTTGACTGTTATAAAAACTACGGAACCCTACACTGCGCGTGGCCCGACACGCACTTGACCGGTTTTTTTAGTATTAGTTTTTATGTTAATAATTAAAAGTTAGGTAGGTTAGTAGGTATAAATACCTACTTCAACATTATAATCATGCTTATTGTAATTCATAAATTATTTGTAAAATAAAAACGGGACCCAACGAGTTTCTTATTTCTTTTCTGCAAAGGAAGCTACACTTGAGATGGGTTTTCTGATTCATTAATATTTTCTTATAGGAAATTTAGGTTTATGTTTTCTCCTATCAAAAGTGTTTATACCTAAATCTCAGTATTTATAAACCTTAATCAACAACAACAACAACCTTAATCAACGCCTTTGCCCAGCCGTGGGACAGTATAGAATAAGAAAAAAAAACAAATTATGAATGGATTTAATTTTCCTATTTCTATGATGGTTGCTAGAGCGGTTGGTGGTCTTTGGTACTAGCCTTCTAAAGACCATTTGTGACAGAACTAACTCAAATCACATCGCAAAAAACGATGACTTCACGCTGCCGATTTTTGCCCCTGACAAAAGAAATTAGGAGCAGCAAGTTGGCGTATAAGCACTGAAACTTCAGCCTTGAAAACAACATCGTCTGGAGCAGCATTAAGAAGATTAAAGCAACTAAGGCCTTCAAAGGCTCCGCTTTAATATAATTTGAGGCCTGTAGATACCACGACCCACAGAGACTTTGAACTAGATACCTACCTACCTACCTAAAATACACAGGTACGGACCTGCTTGGTGGCTTTATCTATTTTTTTTGTTTATTTTGTTTTGCTATTTCTTAACAACCAACTAAATCTACGGTTCTCTACGACTGCGGTTGCCATCACATAGCGTCCGATTTCCCGCCGAATGACATCACTGAAAAGTTATTTATGAAAATAAATTGGTGTGTTTCCCTGAAGAGTGTTTTTTTGACACTAAACCCCGCTGCTATCACTTTCATGACAGCCGTCACTGTGGCCGTTAAGTGGCGGCGGCCGCTGTCGTAGGAAACCGTAGCTTAAGCAATTTACTTTAACGTTAAACTTGATATTTCATGTCAGACATTGTATTATCTATATTACTTTTTGTTTTATTTACGCACCAGGGAATTTATTTGCGGGACATTCTTAAACGAAAGTATCATTATTATCCTGCTGTCGCTTGAATTACCGCCATACTGAATACAGAAATGGATATACCTATATATGTCGGGTACATAAGCATAAGCATTTTTCCACGACGAACCCTACTAACCCGTCTTAGCTTGCCCGCCGTTCATCGGATAATTGCTTGTCCATTTTCGCTTTGTCACACAGATCGCGAAAATAAATCCCTGAACTTGTTCAGGGATTTATTTTCGCGATCTGTGTGTGTGTTTTGCTACATAAATCGAATTAAGACCTTTTTAAAAAAAAATATGTGACACTATAGGTCCGAAAACCGCTAAACTTACGTTGGACTGGGCCGGACATGTTTGCCGCATGTCAGATAATAATTGGGCTAAAAGAACCACCGATTGGGTCCCACTAAACGCACGACGCCATCGCGGCAGGCCAAGACGAAGATGGCGAGACAAGCTTGACTCCTACCGTAAGGACTAGCCGGCACTCGCAAAAGACAGAACTGTGTGGAAAAGGGAGAGGTAGGCCTTTGCCCTGCAGTGGGACAATACAGGCTAGTTAGATTAGATTACAGGTAGATCCGGCTGTTTGTAATCTAATTGAAGCAGGTCTGTGCAGGTATACGTTACGAAGTAGGTTGATGTAGGTGGGATCAATTTCTTGGTGGTTCAGAGCGCCGAATGCCATCTTGTGTCAGACTGTTGAAAGCTTTCGAGTAGTCGATAAAGGCATAATAAATTGGTATATTGAACTCTTGTGGCCTTTGCCCAGCAGTGGAATGCTGCAGGCTAACATTTACAGTGTAGATAGGTAGGTCGACGTACCCATCAATATCGATATCTTGTCAAACCACAGAGTAAATACCGACTCAATCGTATTCAGGATTACCTGTCAAAATTCGAATTCCGATAATCGAATAGGCAGGATTAGGTTCCAATGAATTCTGATATGAATTCGACGTACAAATAGGCCAAATAGTACTTATTTCTTATCCATTTTAAAATCGACTACTATTTCATTTTTTCCAGTACCAATGAGTGAATTTCTACACAAATAATTACAGTGACCTCTAAAAGTTACTGGACATTTTTCCACTTCAGTTGTGACACCAAATTATGATTTAAAATTCTAGTACTTAATCCAAATATTTGAACTGCTATAACGTTTTTATTGCTAATTCAAATTTTGTTTTTTTTTTTCGTTATTTTCCCACTGCTGGGCAAAGGCCTCCCTAATCTCTTTCCACCTCTCAATGTTTAGAGCCGCAAAGCTTTTTAACAAAAAAATTAAACCGTCAAAAAAACTGAAAAGCAAAAAATAATTTTGAGTCGGCGCGGCGCCATACAATCAATAAACAAGGATCACTAAATTGCCTTAAATTTAAACGGCGCCGACTCAAAATTATTTAGGTATACTTACATTAGTTTAAGAACTTAGTTATTAAGGTTAAATAAAAAAGGTTTATTATTTTTTGCTTTTCAGTCTTTTCGGCGGTTTAATTTTATTGTTAAAAAGTTTTGATTTTATAATTTTTTGTGGCTATAATCTATCAATTGTTTGCCAAAGGGCAGGCATACTCTACTCAGTGCCACCACTGAGTAGAGTAATAATACACAACTCAGCATTCAAATCTGTGAGTGAACAATAAATCACCCCTATTTTCCCACCCTGAGGGTTGGATTTTTTTTCCTAATTTAAATGGGACCAACTTTGGGGTATACCCTTTCCAATAAAAAAAGAATTATCAAAATATGTAAAAAGTTATGCGTGGTCATACATAAAAAATATATATATCTATATATATATAGGCGTCGACTTGAGAACCTCCCCCGTTTTTTAATAATTTCAACTACCTACGACTTATCATAAAATAATCCCTTGGGAGTACCTGATTTCTCTTTTATTTTAAATCATAATGTGACATCACAGCTAAAATGGAAAAATGTCGACTAGCTTTTGGTGGCCACTGTGTATGAAAGGCGGATCCCCTGATATAATTAATTGTAAAGAAACTCTCTTCTATTTAAGCCGAGTGTCATGATTGCTTCTGTGAATAATATATCATAAGGCTCACTGGAATAACTCGTCTCATCTTTGTGAATGTCTAAACACACGCCTTCCTAAACGGAATTTGAACGATGTTACTTACAAAGATAATATGTAATTATAACATAGGGTAGGTACTAACTATGTATAGAATAGAATAGAATACTATTTATTGTACACCATACAAATTGTATTATTTGTATGTATATCGATTTAAACACGTGCTCACCGAGGCATAATCAGCCTATAGTGTTCCTGTTGGGACACAGGTCTCCTCTCGGTGAGAAGGAGTGGGCCATAATCCACCACGAAGGCCTAGTGCGGGTTGGTAGATGTCAGGTTTTAGGACATACCGGTTTCCTCGCGTTTTCCTTCACCGTTTTGTGAGCAATGAGCGCGATTTTATTTATACTTAGTGACTTCTCGTTCGTCATAGTTCCCTAAAGCATAAAATGCGCCCTTCTGAATGATTATAATAATTTTTTAGACGACATTTATCTAACTAGCTGACAAACGTCCTGTTTCCTAGAACTCGATTCGAGAGCCTCCTACCGGGTCCAATTATGAACCTAAGCCACCAAAGAACCCACTTAAACACAAACAATTTCATCAAAATCGGTCCAGCCGTTTAGGAGGAGTTCAGTGACATACCTACACATGTATAGAAGAATTAAATACACCCTTTTTTTTTTTGAGGATGGGATATCATCAAATGACCCCTCCCGCTCTGGGTGGAGCAGAAGGGAGTGTCAGACTCTTACTGACTAAAACCCACCCGTGTTCCTTCCTTAGCCCTTTATACACCAGGGCAGCGGTAACCCTTTCGGACGATCCCGCTACCCCGGCAGGCTTCGGCCCTGTCGGGCCCCGTCAACTATGCTGACATCTCTTTGAGGCGCACGTGGAACACATACGCGCCGTCCGGCACGGGCCTGGTCCTGATCGGACGGAGAGCTACCCATTGCTCTCCGCCCGCAGGCCCGCGCCTACGGTGGCCGGGAGTCGTCACGCGGCTCCCGACGCCCGGAGCGTCTCCCTCGGCGGCTGAGGCGTGAGGATCTCTCCCTCGCCCATCCCGCCACCTCCTTCGCTAGCATGACTGCTTCGCAGAAGGAGGTGACCGCCTCCCACTCCCTCTCGCCCCGGACCATGGCTTGAACCAGGGCCGGACGCGAGAGGTCGCCGCCGCTGCCGATCGCCTCTACGAGGACACGGCGGTGCTCTGCCCAAGCGGGGCAGACCTCCACCGTATGCTCTACCGTGTCCTCTGGGCGATCCTCGCAGTGGTGACACCCGGGCGTCTCCTCCCGCCTGATGACGTGCAGGAACCTCCCGAAACATCCGTGTCCGGAGAGGACCTGCGTCAGGCGGTAGGTGAGAGCGCCATGACGCCTCTCTAGCCACTCCTCAAAGAGGGGTCTTACCGCCGCTATCGTGGCATGCCCTGCGCTGGGTTGCGATAGTCGCGCCTTCCATTCCGCCATGAGATCGCGCCGGAGGTCCGTCCGCTCCGCCGCGATTTGCCGCGGGTGCAGAGTTTCCCCCCGACGTAGTGCCTCCGCGCGCCAGTCATACAGGCGCGCGAGGACTATCGCCTCCAGATCCCATGGCGGCAGTCCGGCAAGGAGGCCTGCTGCCTCGCCCGAGATCGTGCGGTACCCCCGGATAAGCCTTACGGCTACCACCTTTTGGGGCGCGTTCAGATAGTGTGCGGCTCGAAGCCGCAGTGAACGCGCCCACACCGGGGCCCCATAAAGGGCCATGGACCGCATTAAATACACCCTTACATTTTGATCGTTTTAATCCTCTAAAAGGGTTATTGTACCCATCACTACGAACAACTTTTACTATGGGACCAACCCTGAAATCGTGAAAAAAGATCAGCTTTCAGATTTTTTCTCACGATTTTTACGATTACGACGAAGTTGTTCATAATGATGAGTACAAGACCGAATGTAACAGGGTATATAAAGGAGATTAACATGAGTCTGTTCTCGTACGTTGGTGTCATAGATCCATAAGAGTTCCAGTTCATTCCACTCACTAATAATAGTTACTTTTTTTAGACAAAGACAGTGACGCACTTAGCGAAAGCAATTATTATCACTTAAACATAGTGCCTCAGTAGGTTGAAATGCTTTAAATCAGGGAAGGCAGCTTTTAATTAAAGCCACCTGTCTCTTAACACATGTCTACATAAGTTTTGATCTCTCAGGAGTAGGCAGTTACATGGCAGATAAAGGGAATTTGCGAGGACCACGTAGTTACTACAATCACACTTGTTAAATAGGAGAAACATTCGCATAAAGTCATTGTGAGCTGGATTTACGAAATAAAATGTTGAAATACTTAACATATTTTTCCTCAAAAATATAGGTTTCTGTACAAATAATTCATTAGTTCGGCACTAGGTAATCTTGCAGAATTAGTAGAGCTGCAAGAAGTGCTGTCATCATTGCCAGTGTTGCAACTCTTGTCCGCTTTCTATGAGAACGCCGATGGCACCTTTTCCTTTGCACAAGGTCATGTGAAACTTATCTAACCATTCATCTTACTGGATTGCCTTCGCAAAACCGAAAGGATTGCCTCTAAGGCTTTATGTCAATAGATAGAAAGTTGTTGGGGTTAGAAATTATATAGTAATTTATCATCATCTTCTTTGTCAAGAATTTTAGCTAGCCTTTACATAAAGAAAAGCCAAGTATAAAATTGGCTCTCCATTTACTGTTCAAACCGCAGACTGTGTGCCTTGTGATTTAGCGGTAGGCCGGTTAGGTCCGCCTGGATTAAACTCTTAGCTAATGTACTCATGGCAAAAGAACAAAGGTAGTAAACGATTCAGTCACTCACAATTAACTTACGTAAAGAAAAATCGTTGTACCAACCACCGAGAGATTGACTAGAGTTAGAAAGAAAGAAGGAAAGATAAATATTTTATTTGGGACATGCATAGGAAAAGGCTAGGCTAGATGATAACACGCACAGGAAACACAAACAGTAACAAACAAGCATTTGAAACTAACAAAATTACATCAAAAACAAGCAAAATAAATCATGGGGTTTACTGCGAAGTAATATCAGCCGAATGTTCGGCCGTTTCCTGCTACGAAGTTACTATTTGGTTCGGTCGATTCCGATCGTACACTCCTACACTCTTTCGAATATTGACTATGGTCCCGACCCAACTGACCCGATCCTTACTTTTTTCGCATTTTTCAATAATATTCGGTTCGGCCATGTGTCGGTCCGATCCGAACATTCGCACTTTGCACTTCGGAGTAGGCCCCCATGTTCGAGGCCAAAAAGCCTCTTATCTTAGCATAATACTGCGATATTTTAAATAATGAGAGAGTTAGCTATAAGTAGATACATAGTTGCTCCTAATTATCTCATGTATACTCGTACGAACTTGGTTACTTAATAATGTTGTACCTGCACTGTACCATAACATGTTCGTGTACTCACATTATATAAACAATACGTATACATATTACCTGCTACAGTAATTAATTACATACATAATTAATAATCCAGTTCGTTTACATCGACTATGTTGGAATAGATGGATGGGTTTCAACTCAAAAACTATCTCATCGGATTAATATCAAAGCTACGTCGGCGGAGTTGCTAATGGTGTTATAAGCTTAAAGGGATTACTGCGGGGTGGAAAGAATAATGAGAAAACCGAGAGATAATCAAAATACGTGTTACTTTATGAAGGGTATACTTATTAAAGGAATAATAAAAACCGACAAATAAAACCGGCCGAGGGCGACTCGGACACGAAGGGTTCCGAATCACAAGGTAAAAAACGCCGAAAAAACACGTTTCTTGTATGGTATAAAATAAAGTTATAAATTAAAGGGGGTCTCCTGTAATTTATAACTTTATTTTGGTTTTTATTATTTGTTGTTATAGCGGCAATAGAAATACACACTGAAAATTTCAACTGTCTACCTATTACGGTTCATGAGATACAGCCCGCTGACAGTCAGACGGACGGTCGGGCGAACGGACTGCGGAGCCTTATTAATAGGACCCCATTGGTCACCCTTTGGGTATGCAACCCCAAAAACAAAGGAAAAATGTCGTTAAATGAGAAATAGGCTGACTGTTCAGTAATTTCCACTATTCCTTTTATTTGCAAACAACAAAACACGAATTCCGTCACAGATAGTTACAGGCTATACAGCTCCTAGTTTTACGAGTATTTCTGAAAGAATCATCTCCGGAAGGAAATATTTCCTCATCCTCCTTATATATAATTTGGAGACATACATGAATGTCTCTGTTAATATATCCTCCTTCTAGTTATCTACTTACATACGTTTTTATGTATATTGTGAACCTTTTAGCTGTTTATTGTACTGACGAAAACGTTTTAGTTTTTCTATAGACGAACTACGAAAAGGGATCCGTTTGAAAGTTTATAAGTGGTATGAGAAAAGGATATTGTTGGAGTATAGAACAGTTCTGAATGGGCCCGTTCTGTGGGAGTAGTTTTAAAGAGTTATTCTACCTATCATGTTTCAATTGCGATTTGCGACGGTATTAATTTCGCTGCTCTACAGCCTCGACAGCTAAGAATTAGCAATAGCGTCAATTAAAGCAATTTTCATCTCATTCAGTCAGATCAGATTCAATAAAACCATACAGACTTCACTTCTGAAACATGGGACATATTGACATAGGGACCTATTGAGTATTCGATTCACGTACTTATAACATTCGCATGTTTGCTGGTTGACTTACCATTCCCATTCAATGAAGCCCAGTGCGTTCGCACGTGCCAGTGCGGTAATTGGTTCTATGTGACACTTCGCAAATCTACAATTCATTACCAAAACTTTTCCCCGAGACGTTATTTCAGAATGATGAATGAAGATCAGAATCATTAATGATGAATTAGTTATATAAGAATGACATTGGAATATTTGTACACCATATGTTGTGATAGAGTGTATAGAACTTGAAAAATATTAACACCATACTATGTACACATTACACACACACTATGTATACATTCTTACAAATAAATAAATTCTAATGAAAGCTGTGTAGAAATGTGTTCAAGAATAGGCATCTAAAAAGCGGTTTAGCCAGCAGGTTATATTAACGAAGCCATAACTCAGGTGGCTTACAAAAATGAATAAATTGTGGAGTCATGACAATTGAGTTCGCGCAATAAAGGCTAGCGAGCGCGTGGAGCTAAGCCGCGCGGTCTCACGTGTATACTACTTAATATTATTACGATACGTATGTACGGTGTGAACGAGGGGTGATCATTAACCTAGTTGCGCGGTTATTACTCTCTTACGTCACAAAAAATCACATGATTAACACCGAGTATAAAACTACAGCGTTCCATATCCACTTTTGTTGGACAAAGACGGAAATCGGGACGTTTGAGGCTTTGTTTATCATTAGAGCACAGTGAAAGTGCGCCAAGCAGTTGCGGAACGCGATAACGAGCTATTTTGGAAATAAGACGATTACTCCGGACCGTTTGCCGCCGCCGGCACGGCCATCCGACACGGATTATTAATCCGGCTAAGAAAACACTGTAAGAAAATACTGAACGAACCATTATTTTATACACTCTCGAGTTACAGTAGCGAAATAAAAGAATATTTGATAGACGCACTAATGGTTTATAGCGCAGCTCGTCTGCATTTTGATTTAATAGTCGATTAATATATCTACGTAATACCTAACCAATATTGTTTGTGTAGAATTTCAAATACATAATCTTGTGTAAGACTTTAAGTATGCTTTTGTAAGAAAAGTTACAAAAGTTCAATCAAATCATTTTTTCAAGACACTGGTTAGATCTTAATCCAGAACGCGAAGTTTTAATTTACCTTGTAATCTTTTACAGATTAGTCCTTAATTAAACTGAGGACTTCGTAAACCAATTACTGAAACTTGAAGCCGTGCTATGTTGCTTACAGATAAATAGGTTAACGTTTGTTTTTTTGCAAATGACATGTCCACAACAACACACACCCACAACTAATGGCAACCGTGAGGTTTTATACCCTAATGGAAGACAATAACGAGAGTTTTTTTTTGTGATGGTTTTCCTCATTTTATTGACTAACTAATTATACCTACTTCAACTTGTAAAAACCATCCGTTTGAGCTATACATTTCATAAACTCCAAAAGTCCGAGGTGAATCAATATCGTAGTATTTTCAGTAGAACATGCCACGAAAATATACTTGCAAAGGGTAAACGACTCTGCTTAAATATTGCATAGGTTATTAGGTAGCTCGAGTTCGGGCTGTTCACGGGTAAAAAACGATAGCCGTGCAGATTTCCCCAGGTAAGTATGAATTTATCATCACCCCTAATGAAAAGTTACAAGAAATTCTGACGTAAAATTGTGACGCTTCGGGCGACAACCTTGACTTGCTTTTAGGTGTCAACTTTATGATTATGAGCTGTTTTAATGTGATAGGTCGAGATGAAGAGCCCCAGGTCAAAGCCACATAGAGGCGGGGGATTCCCAACTCTATGTGCCTTTAAACTAGGGCTGTGTATAATAACATACACAGAATTGAGAATACTTTGTGGTGCCAAGTGAATAGGAGTTGAATACGGAATACTTAAGCACCGCGTTTTATTGTAAGTAATTAAGTCCCTAATTAAAATCTTCAGTTGCTCGCGGTACCGAGGTTCTGCATCTTCTTTGTTTTGTAAACAATTTCGGAGAGAAAGAGCTAATAAATCCTTTTATTTTTGCTTTTATTCCGACTTCGGTCTGGAAGTTCTACTTATAGGAAACTTTAAACTAGTTCGGATCATCGTGGCTTTTGGGCGGAGCTGCTGACAAGTTTGTTGAGTTGCGATCAGTCGGCGACTAGCATAATGGGCGTGATTCATTGTTGGGGCCCGGGACGATCGCCTCCCAAATAGGGTCAATCGCTCACACAAAAACCGACCCTCTCGATAGTAAATGACCGCGGTCGAAGGAAACTTGAATTGCAAAATTAACTAGTAAGTAGCTTTTAACGACGTCGCTCGTCATGCTATCTAGGCTCACCGTGGAATATGCTATACACTTATATAAAGGTGTGCACGCGCCTTGTTAGTGACATAAATGTTCTGACGCAACATGACATCTTTGTCGGAGGAGCAAAACTAACAAACGGTGAAAGTTCAGAGGCGAGTCTGCGACGACGATCTCTTATTTACTCATGGAGATGACTCCTGTTTCCGACGTTTTATCGGTTGTTCAAACGTCGATATTCGCTAGGAGCCACTGCTCGAGCAGCGCAAGGCGCATCCGATATTGCGAAGGGTATAAGGCTATATAGCGGCAAATGTTCGATGTTTTTCCACTTTCATCGTGAGTGCGTATCGTATGAAATGGAGCGGCAATTTAGGACTGGTTCTTTTTGTTCCACTTTACGCAAGTGGTCGATGCAATAATATTGCCTGAATTCCGCGGCGATGATTAAGTCGGTTATGATAAACACTGCCTACTTTTTAACAACGTGTGCATTATAATGTATCGAATGCCGAAATAATTCGACTGTAGGTAATGTGAATAAGCACTTATTGATTGTGAAACTCTTTTATAGCTCTTTGTTTACAGCGAGGTTAATGTGGCGGGTCGCTTTGTTTACGGATGGCGGTCTAGGGAGAGTCATGATTGTCATTTTATCCCCGAACTTCCTATCAGGATTTGCCCTCACGTTTTTATTTAACTTGGAGGGATAACCGACATTCTGTGCCAGAAACTTTATTTATTTTATGTTATTCTGTGGGAACATGGAGCATAATATTGGAGTAACCTGTATCAATATTCCCAAGTCGACGCACGATAATAAAATCAAAACTTATAATAAAGTTGGTAGTAACCGCTAGATATAATACTTACTATTACCGATATATTGTTAGCGAAACTTCCAGCTGTGGTTTTATTTCGGGTGTAATGTTTCACCGCCGAATTGAGATGAATCACTTTTCATGAACATTGATTAATTGGAATTGTGAATTCGTTTTGGAGATATTGGAGGCTTAGCTATTTTTTTGTTATTTCGTTCGTTGGCTGATTAGCACGGACCCATTATCAGACGACGATAATTAAATTAAGTAATTGGTTTTCTTTTAGATTGTAGAATGGAAAATAAGTGTTTGTTGCCTAATTTATTAAAGTTACTAACCTACACTTAGTTGTATATAGGCGGGTAATAGTATCCAGCTTCACACCTAGAGTGTTTGTGGCACTTAACAGGACAGTAACTGCGACCATTACACTAACTTGCGCTCGGTTGCAGCAAGCTTGTCGGGTAAGTTGGGGCAGCTTGTGCTTGCGGCCATTGGGCATTAAAGCTTAATGACTTTAGTGACAATCGCGATTACAACATGTCAATATGCCGGTCATTTAGCAATAGGTATCTACTATAGTTTTACGTTACTTTTCACTTTCTCAGTTCCTAAGTCGTCCTAAGTAAGTCTTTGGGTTCTTTAGTATAATTCAGGTTTTTTTTTTGCTATGTAAGCCTCGCGTTTACCTGCCAGCGTGTTATCACAGTATCTACTTACAAACTTTCGTCGGTGACCTCCGGGTCTGCGTATGTAACGACGCTTTCTTCTCTACCTACTAACAACTGTGACTATTCACTCTATAGCTCTAGGTGCAAGAAAAGTCGTAAGCATAACATTATTGCCTAGTGACTATTGTCGCTTGTAGCCGCTCCTTATCCGGGAGCCATTATAAAGCCTGCTCTACTTTTCAATTTAATGTTATGTTGACATTTAGTTTATAGTCCGCAGTTAACCACATACTTAGGTGAAACCTCTTCTAGCTTCGTAAGCAATAAAAATATTTCTCAATTTCCCAATAATATAAAATAATACGAACCTTGAATTTGATGGCTTTATATCCCGTTAAATATTTACCAAATATTTTGAAATGGTCACTACAATTCACTGTCTCTGCGTTACTTATCGAGTTTTGTTTGAAGAAGTTAGCCGATGCGGAGCGAACCGCGATGCTTGCTCTGCGGTGAGCGGAGAGGTCGAGCGCGTGCTGCGCTGGAGTCGACGGTCGTGCGGACACTGCGCTGCCGCCAACCAACACCCGCCAACCGGTATGAAAGTGTGTTACATCAAATTAATATCACTTACAAAGGATTGCCTTAACATTTGCCACCTATTATGTCAACGTGAGATTTTATGCGTAAACGCAGCCCATCTTTTTTATTAAAAACTACACGATCTAATAATTTAAGCCATTTCAGAATACTACTTACATAAGTAAAGTTATTGAGAATCATCCTCTATTTACGATAATTAATTGAACACTTTCAGTTTCATTAAGTGTAAGCGAGTAAGACGGTAATAGCGAAGAACCATGATGATGACGCGAGCGCCTAATATTTAGGGGCCTGACAAATTACGTGCCCTTAGTATTCACCGCCGGGAGGAAAGTCGTATTACTACTCGTATATTACAAGAACATGCCACCGTGGGTGCCGCCCATCGCATAAATAGCAACCCTTTAGGCCTTTTATACGCGGCTCGGTTTTTTTACGTTACGGTTACCTATAAACCGCGCCGTAGAAAAAACGTGAGTGTAAACTAGCTTCCAT
The DNA here is from genome assembly GCA_947507525.1 of Apamea epomidion. NCBI lineage: Eukaryota > Metazoa > Arthropoda > Insecta > Lepidoptera > Noctuidae > Apamea > Apamea epomidion. Next base: position 14,730,059 of record OX382226.1, read on the forward strand.
AATAGTCATCCATACAACACTGACGAACCGAGCCTACACACGGCGTATAAACCGCGCCATAGAAAAAACGTGTCTGTCAATAAGCTTCCTAGTGATCCATACAACACTGACGACCGTCCCTATACACGGCGAATAAACCGTAGTTTTTCACGGGAAGAAAAACGTGTGTGTATATTGGGCCTCATTAATGATATTCCTTTCTGTAAACATGAGTTTTCTTTTCGAAATACCGTACTAAACAAGTAGGTAACCCCGATAACAGTTTGGATTACTCAATCAAAAGGATTTGAATTCTTTTACTGGGTCTTGAATTAATATCATGTCGAAAGACCCTAACCGTTGCCGGAATGTTTGCGGTTACCGAGCAGCTGAATAGCAAGAGAACATTCAATGAATTCGCCTTTATTCCGGATACTCGGATGCGCTTTTAATATTCTAGTCTACCTCTATGTCTTCCAGTTTATTTATAGCTTGGTCTTGGGTCCTTGTTTGCGAGGTATTGTTTCCGATTCGTACCTACGAGTACATGCGGTGCGGATGTAATCCTCTATAATACGCATTTGCTATGAGAGTGGCATGTTACCTCAGGTGTGACCTTTTTCCCGGAGGAGGGAAGCTAATCCGCTGCTCTACCTGGTGCCTGGTGGCTTACCGGCGAAACGTGGTTAGATTTAATGTGATTATGTTATAGTTTCACGTGGGGTTGCTATTGCTAAACATTCTTGTGTTTTCCGAAGACGTGTATAGCCTCTTTAGAGGTACCTACGCAAGTACATAGGTATCTCAATATATGTTCCTTATTCAAGATACAAAATTCAAGCTTTGATTATTAAAATTCTATTTTGTGGTTTGTATAATGAATTCAATTAAACACACTTATCGAAAATTGCGGGATGCGTAGGTAACAAATATGGATTTCAACGTGTGTGAAACATGAAACTCAATTATGATTTAATGAAATTAACTGGCGGTGGATATTGTCAGTAATCAGTTGAGCGAATTAACAAATTAAATTGTTCGTTGTTGGTAAACCATATACCTTTTGAATATAAACGTTTCTGCACATCCACCTTGGAATCCATCAGAGGTTTCTATTGCCTTTTCATTCAATACAAAAAAAAGGACGATCGATCAGGTTAAGCTACGCTTGCAGCGGTTGGTCTGTGGATGGGTGACCATCTTTACATACCGAGACCCCTCCGTGCCTCGGAAAGCACATTAAGCCGTTGGTCCCGGCTGTCATTCATAGATCTTTGACAGTCGTTACGGTTAGTCAGAAGCCCGAAAGTCTAACAACCAGTCTTACCAAGGAGTATCGTAATACCCAGTAACTGAGTTGTGGAGGTCAGATAGGCAGTCGCTCCATGTGAAATACCGGTATTCAGCTGCATACGGTTAGACTGGAAGCTGACCCCAACATAGTTGGGAAAAGGCAAGGCAGATGATGGCAAAAAATCCCGTACCTAATCCTGTAGCCCTCATCCCAATTTTGGGATCAGCACAGCATGTCTTCTGCCGATCACTACCCATGCCACTAAAGGGGGTGAACCCATACGCTTAGTATTATCATCTTTCACACAATCCATCCAGCTTATCCGTGGATTTCATTATTTTTATAGTCGTCCACATTTAGACTGGAAACTCTATTTGCATCACATCTCAATGTTTTACCAGGAAGAAATATTTCGTCGTTTGTAGGCATCTAAAACCTGATTATGACCGGCATCATAGGATTTACATAAAATGAATAGATTTATTAGATCCCTACAGCTAGCTATCACATACTACCTATATATACCAAGAACCGCACCCTAATTGCGTAACACACGATCAATCGGAATCTGAATCATTTTGAAGCAAATTGCTAATCAATTGCTTCATAAGTTTGAAAAATTTGTCTGCTCAACACGTAAGTAACGCAATGAATGTTGTTGAACTGTCAAAATGAAACCTATTCCGATTGATCGTATGTTACGCAATTAGGGTGCTATTCGGACTGGGGAGCTGTTAGTCGTTGGTTCGAAACTGGATAAAAGTTTGACTTTTTGTAAATATTCTAAAGCATATAGTTTATAAGAGAAAAGAAAAGAGTGTCCTTGGAGTTTCTTGCACGTTCTTCGCACGTTTTGGAATGGGCAACTAGTTTCAAAGTTCAGTTCCCTAACTGACGGACTAAGTATTTGGCAATTCAAAAGTGCCTGTAAATGTTTTAATTGAAATAAATGCTTCGAGTTTAAAAAAAGTCTTAAGTTTTAAGTACGTGCGCAAAATTGTAATATTGTTTTTCTTGTAATTTTATTATCCTTTTTGTTATTAGAATAGAATATAATAGAATATATTTATTGTAAAACATGAGTACACATCAAATAATATGTACGAGGTCTTACAATAACAGGTAGATCTGCATGGTTTGCCATTTATGGCGTACAAAACCACATATTTTTGGTTTAGAATAAACCATAAAAAAATTGAGTATACACAACAAACTATGACATTAATAATATAATAATAAATAACTTACACACTATAACACAACTAACTATAACGTAATCCTAATGCTAATTAAAAAGGGGAAAAAAATCTAATTCAAAAGTCAAATTCTGAAAATGTCGAAATTATAAGAATCTATTTAATTAATTGCGGTCATTTAAAAATTCCGATATGGTATAATAAGCATTTGGCTATAAGGTATTTTTTTAAATGTATTTTAAACAGAGTAGTATGCATTTATCTAATAGGTTTTGGGATTATATTATAAATGATTGATGCTAAACAAAAAATACTTTTATGCATCAATGCAGTATTTGATCTTGGTACGCATAATTTATAATTATCCCGTCGATTACGAATAGAAACGTCCGATAGTATCTTAAATAGGTTAGGATTGGTTTGGATTCAATTAGCATTTCATAAATAAGACTTAAAATGCTATATTTAATAAAGTAGTCTTTGCAACTACCAGTTATTTTTAATCTAAACATAGCCCTATTCAGCTAGCCATCTTTTTTGTGACTATAAAATGATTTCTTTATTAGTAGAGTTTCCCAAAAATATAACTCCAAACCTAAATATGGAGCCGAAAATACCATGGTAGGCAGTTATAAGCGCATTGGTACTTATAATAGGTTTTAATTTATAGAGGGCATAGGCAGAAGAACATACTTTTTTATTTAATTCTTCTGTGTGTGCTTTCCAGTTCAGACTTTTGTCAATGGTTTTAATATAATTTTACAGATATTTTTGAGTTTTTTTTTTATCTTAAGTTTAAGAAGTATTTCGCTATAATTTCCAAATTCTAGAGCTCTTAGTTATATGATTATCTCACTATTTATTCATCATTCACATCAGCCTATAGCAGTCCACTGCTGGACACAGGCTTCTCCTATTGCACGCCACTCAACTCGATTTTCGATTCGACACCATTTATTATTATAGAAGTAGGTATTTCTATGATTGCTGTCTAACCTGTAATCGACGACTGTGTAAGTCCGAGGCCGTTGTTACCTGTAGAAACTGGAGTTAAACTTAAGTAACAAGCTGTTGGTGTAGGTACCTTAAATAAAAAAACTTGGGATTTTTAATTACAATAGCAAAAAATCAGGTTTAGGTACTACAAGTTGAACAAAGTTATGACTCTAATTAGTTTGTTAATTTATAGCAGCACATTCAATGTGGGCGGATTTGAACTTGTAGGTGTTAGCTTGCCGGAGCAGAGTTCATAAGCCAAACTTGGAGAGTTTTCAATACTAAAATAACCCCATTGTATTTATTACCTAAATAAACATTGAATTATAAGTAATTGCTTTTCTTTTTATTTGCCTATACTATCCCACTGCTGGGCAAAAGACCTTCCCTTAAGTCCCTCCAAGAACTCTTTTTCCTCGCCATCTCGAACCAGCCCTCGCTGTACGCGTCCAGGTAATCTTGCCAGCGCTTTCTGGGCCGACCTCAGCAATGCCGTCCATCTTTAGCCACCCATTGTGTAGAGCCTTGTCATTTTCATTGCATAACCTACTATAATTATTGTGGACAGTACCTACCGTTGGCGCCGCGGCCAAAAAATGGCTTCTGCGCTACGGCCAAGTGTTTAATTCCGCACGTCACTTTTGTATCGCCTAATATACTTACAGATAGATGTGACGGGTCTGGATTATAAGTATTTCCTCGATACTGTAGAAAATCCAAGATATTGCACGAATAGTAGCGGCGGATGTGTCGAATTTATCCATATGTACCAACCATCTTTGTATCTACCATATCCGACGAATAAATGTCTTTGTCTTTTAGCAAAATAGGGAATCGCAAAGGTCCAACTCTAGTAATTCCATGAAAGAGATGAATGTACAAACTGATGACAGTTATTAAATAAATGACTTGTAGACTCATTAACAATAAAATACCTCTTTAGGAGTTATTATGAAAATACTTGTAAAATAATTATTCAAAACATTTCTGACTTTCCTACGACCTTTTCAAGTTGAAAAACTAGGCTTTTAGTTTATATTATCCAACATTTTCCTGCTTCATAGTTCTCATTTGTAAAGATAAATAATTAACTACGATTACCTACCCCAAACTTCGGAATAACTATGTTGATATAATGAGGCCATCAGTTTCCCCGGAATTCCTCCTCATTTAGGATTCTCTGGGAATCTGGGAATGTTGTGGACTTTCACTTTGTTAGAGTTGTGAGCCAATTATTTCCATTCATTCTGAAGTATTTTATCCAACGAAATCTTCAATCTTTGCGCAACCATGATTTTCTTTGTTTATCTTCGGGTTTAAACAGAAGCAAATTTTTAATACGTTTTCCTTACATGCCGAACTTTTTAGTGTTAAGTATTTCTAAAATCAAAATATTTTATTTCACATAAACCCTACATAGGTACTTATGAAACGTCAGAAGCTAGGTGCACGTTTCCAATTAGTCGTTTCCTACGGCGAAGAGACGGCAAAGAACTACACGGTTCCTCTTTTACAAATAATTGGCTTTTACAATGTATTTAAATTACAGTGTAGGACCGTTAAGAAGTACCAGGTACTTAACAAAATAGAAAATGGTCTATAAATCTACAGTCTATAAGTACACTAAATATAAAATAATCTATTTAAGAGTTAAAAATAAAAACCTATTTAAACCAAATAATATGATTGCCATTCTACAAATTACAGCTAATTAATCTGAATACATTGGTTTAGATTTGAGATCTTTGTGATCAAATTATCATTTACATTTGCCCACTTACCAATTTCTGCTGACGCAAAATTATATCATATGTTTACCTAGGTTATAAAATGCAAGAAACTATTTTACGCAAACTAAATAATTATATGTATATAAGACTTTTTGTTATTTTGATCTTTAAAGTAAATAGTATTTAAGTAAACTAGGTATAAAATAACGAATTAATAATTTTTTGTCATTACCTATATGAAGACTTCTAATGTTAAATATTGGAATTTTATTGTCCTACAATTACCATAAAGTATGCTCATGCCGCCTGTGTTACAGGTTTATCCTAGTACAGGCATCTAACATTATTATACCTTTGTAAGTTATTTCTAAGACTTTATGTAAATATTTTACCAATTTAATACTGAATAAAATATTATTATTATTATTTACCTACTGCTATCGTTCAACCGTGATAATTATCAGTTATGCAATATCTTTTCAGTGAGTTCCAGACATTAGAAACACCTGACCTATCTGACCTAAGTACCTAATTTGTATTTATTATAATGAATCAGCTTAGGAGGAATCAACTTGTATATTGTTGTAAATGTGTATCTACATAATGCGCAACAAAGTATGAATGTAATGTAACGACCAAACAGCTAAAGGGGACAGACCGCCAATGATATCACATAAATCTATTGTCATCAATGAAATTGTACGTAAATCCTATAGTTAGCTATATTAGTTTTAAGACGGACGCGGCTTTGTCAACATTACCTACTTAAATCTTACTTCATCGTGTGCTGTGGCTAGGTTTTGTAGATAGAAGTAGAATTGCCCAAACCACTAAAAGACTCGACTTGGTAACGAAAGAGGACGAATAGGTACAGTATCATAATTTAAAGAAAAGTGAATACTTTTGAGCCATTTTCATGCAGCATGAGGGCAATGTATGCTGGGTAGGTAGGTTCCTCGTATCTAGCTGGATACTATCGCCTCCATACCATCCGCAATTCAAACTTGAACAGCGCACAATTTTATTCCAAAAGCTCTTAACCCTGTTCGTGATCTCGTTTTTATTCGTATAATGTGGAGATGCGAGTAGTCCACAAAGCGTAGTGGCACGAACTTCCCCGGTGGGTTGCGAACAGTGAGCAATTCTACAACTCGAGCTCACCGCAGCAAACGACTCATTGTCTGAACAATCGGTTGTTGGTCGCAATCCCTCCGCGGATGCTGTGGCCCGTTTACAACCAACATTTCACTTGTCTACGTAGCTGTAGTACTGCAATGAAAACCTGTTGGAGTGGTTTAACAGATGGAAGGGTTACATAATTCGTTGCTTCAACAAATATGCGCCCGCGGACCGTGTTAGCTTTTCTAATCAGTTATCGGTCAATCAAATATTAGATTAATTGATGATTTCCTTTGCATAGGAACACGAAGAATCACATTTACCCGCATATTCCAGGAATTTAGAATAGGTTCACACATGTTACGTTGGAGCAGTGGTGACTCAATGGTAACAGCCCCGACTAACGAGTTGTAGGTCGTGGGTTGCTCTCAAAACGGTGAAGGAAAACATCGTGAGGAAACCAGCATGTTTGAAAACCAAAAATAAAAAGACATGTGAGATCTACAAACCCGCACTAGGACGCGTGGTGGATTACGGCCCACTCCCGCTCACAAAGAGAAGGCCTGTGCCCCAGCAGTGGTAACATTATAGGCTGATTATGCTACATGTTACGTAAGCTACGAGTACCTATGTCATGCCTACTCCATTTGTAAAGAAATATGCTTCGAATTTTATGTTTTTATATGGAAATCAGCTGTGATCGGAAATCTAGGCTATAATATTATCCCATTTAAATGACTGAATTGGAATGGTGTAATAACAGGTAAGGTAAGGAAAATACGCTGGTATCGGTAAAAATATTACTGACAGAGCTACAACTACCCTCCTAAGAAAATATTTAAAAGCACGAGATGTTTTTCATCATCTCTTACCGCCACGTGATCTTCAGAGAACAGTTAGATATAATAAAATCTACTTTTTTGCAACATAATGGCTACTTCATTTTACTTTTCTAACTAAATCATAACCTAAGAGACAGTTTTTATTGAGCCATTATACAACACGGTTGGTAATTTAAATATTTTTTATTATGGTGTCTGCTGGTAGCGCTGTCTTCTCTGTAGGCAATACCACTTTATTACTTATCTAGGTCGTACTTAGGTACCTTATTCAATGAGAACTTGTTCAGATTATATAACTTACTTACTGGGCCTACTTTATCACGTGACATTTTAAAATCCATTTAAAGACTCCCATAACTTTATTGGAGTTCGACGATCTGTCTCAATAATGTTCTCCAAAATTGCACATTCCAATGATAGCTGCAATTTTTGACTCCCAGGATAGCTATTATACAATATCCCCAGCTATTTCAGCAGTAGCAGGAAAACCATTTAAATATTTGCACAATCCCCGACCTCGGGATGGTGTACCCGCAGTTCCCGCAAAACTCGTTTAGCTTGGGACTTCTAGTGGTCCAGTTATGTAGTTAAACTCACTGAAACTGTTGTACATCGGCTAGTAGACATGGATGGTAGCGAAGGAAGGCGGTAACTAGTCTGCAATGGTTGTTTAATGCGTGTAAATGTCTGATGGTTAGCGAATCCAATTATGCAATGATTGCGTGGCGAGACACGGAAGGCGGTGCACTCGGCCAATGGAGCAGCGAACGCAATGTAAGCCTTGCGTCTCATACGAACATACACGATGAGGGAAGTTATTTTTTTAATATAAATTGGCTAATTAATTTGCCGTGAAATTATTACATCAGTTTATCAATCGATATTTATGAACTCCGTCGTGTCAACAGACGCTGTTTGCAAACCAACACAATTTACAAAAAAAATAAGTGTCTGTTTGTAATGTCAAAATAACAGCTTTTTACTAAATAGTCCTTATAATAAAAAAGGTACAGACGACAGCACATCAAGCTACTACAATCTGTCAAACTTTAATAGATTTTCAACTTTATCACTAACGCATTAAGGTTCAAGGTTGATTGGGAAAATTTGACAGTTTCGGGTAGCTTGGCCTGCTGGCGTCTGTACTTATAACGAAAAAGAAACTTTTAACATTTTCGTCTGTCTGTTTGTTCCGGCTAATCTACGTAACGGCTCGACGGATCATGACAGGACTTTATGGGCAGATAGCTGATGGTATAAGTAGTAACTTAGGCTAACTTTATTTAAGAAAAAGTAGGGTTCCGCGCAACAACCATGTAACTGAATATGCACGCGAACGAAGTCGCGGGCACAGCGAGTGTTTATATATAACAATAGTCATTGTCGTGAAGCCAGATCCAGTGAAACTATGTATTAATCATTTGTCACGTTCTGCCGACTGTTCACCAAAACGTGAGGATATTAATGTCGACTGGTGACGATTGCATAAATATGTATTTTGGTAACTGGAAGTGAAAATGTAAAAGTTGATAGCCATCTAGCTAGGATTACGCTGCATAATTTTACACTTTTTGTGACGATTTCCGTCACGTTTTTTCATAAATAATCCAGGGGGCCTACGCCAAAGTGCAAAGTGCGAATGTTCGGATCGGACCGACACATGGCCGAACCGAATATTATTGAAAAATGCGAAAAATGTTCGGTTCGGCTCAATTGGGTCGGGACCATTGTCAATATTCGAAAGAGTGTAGGATCGGAACCGACCGCACCAAATAGTAACTGAGTAGCAGGAAACGGCCGAACATTCGGCCGATACTACTTCGGAGTAGGCTCCCAGTTCTTCGGTCTTAGTAGCAGTATAGTAGTAGTGAGTCATGTTGTGTTCAACTAATTACATTATTAACCGGTTCAATGCTGTAATTACAGAAACAATTAAAAAACCATTATGTCCGCGTGGATCCACGTTCCCACAAACGAAGGGTTAAGGCTGCTTTTCCACCAGAGATATGCTATGCTACGTTGCTATGGATGCGTTTGTTATCCACCAATCATATTCATTGGTCCACATAGCATAGCACTGGTGGACACGGATTCAACTAAGCTGTTTTTATAAGGAAGGATGCGTGCTATGGATGGGAGCTATGGATGCGCGAGTGGTGTAGCTATGTGCAGAGTAGAGTACTCCCCGTGCTATCCCTTCTATCGATGCATCACATAGCTCGAGTTGAGCATCTTCCTCGCACAGTTACCTCGCGGCGCCGCATCTTCATAGCACATCTTACTCGCTCCGCTACACAGCTTAGCATTAGTGGAAACGGTCGCAGTAGCAGTTCGTAGCTTAGCTTTCACATCCTCGTAGCATAGCACATCTCTGGTGGAAAAGCAGCCTAATGGTCTTCGTTCGGTGCTAGTTTAGGCGGGTAGGACGCAATAGGCAACACGTAGCACCATCTATAGTAAAACAAACATAATGCATATTCCCACTGTATACACAGTTTATAGAGTACTTGTTTTTAGATTATAAGTTTTATGTCGTGAATTGTAGTGAACTTATGAATTAATTGTTAGGTACGAAATTTGATAGAATTTAATATTATTTACTAACTGCATGTATTATGTATATTCAAATAAATTATTAATGTTGTTTTTTAAGCCAGAGAGATTTATGTAGGTAATGATTTCATCAATTTTCTGTACCTTATTTACGCAAATATATATTTCTGTAATTTTTACGTGGTTGGGACTCGGGCTTCCTGTCTGTGCGTGCCATCTATCATACCGAATACGAACTACAGAGCCGAAGTGAATACAACCTTCTTGCATTGTTACAGGTTGGGTACTCAAGCTAAGTGTTTTGCTGATAACTTCTATAAGCAACACATGTCTCCCTACAAAATAAGCGTAGGCTTTTGCTGTTTATATGTATATATATTTATTTACACTAAACAGACTTTCTAAGTTTATGGTTGCACATGTTTGCAAACGTAGGCGTCAGGTGCGTTCTGTAGTTTCTGCTTCAACCATGAAAAAAGGTGCGAGTTGTTGAGATTGTGTCCAGCATCATTTGAACTTGCTTATTTGTTAAACTTTTATAAAGTTTCTATGCCCGGACCGAAGGGCCTGATTAACCACGCTCATGCTAACTTTCGGCTCACCTATCTGGTAGATACACCTATAGGTAGATGTTTCAAAAATGTTGTCCCATTTTTTATTTTATCCAGCAAATAGTGCCGTTCTGGATAAGACATACGAAAGAAAGCACAAGAAAGGCCTGTGCCCAGCAGTGGGTGACGTCGGGCTGTGGACGACGATGATGTTATACTGTAACATAGGCCGCCATCTGTCCAAAACATACAAACACAGTTGTTGTCTCACCTGCCTATCTCTCATTCGTTTGCGTAGTCATGCTCAAGTTGCATCAGTACTTTGAACCTATAAGCATTAAGGTCACGTGGTGGTGTAAGGCCACCGGCCACGCTAGGTCGGTGCCCCGATTAGAAAGGAACTTAGCACCGTACTTGCACAATCGGATGACAAACCTTCATATACAGCGTTTGTATGGACTATGGACTCACTGTCGCGCGATAATACTTAATTAGTTTCTTCCACTCTGATAATTTTGTAGATTAAGTAACTATTTCTTTTTTAATTTTTTCGTTCTCTTGGGCCCTTTGGTCTTATGGTGAAGAACTACGCTGTTCGGTGGGTTATCTTCGGATTTTTAATCTTAAGCATCAATCATTTTAAGCATTAACATTCTACAAAATTGTTAAATTGTAGAAAAAATTTAGTAACACAGAAATTACAAATACCTATGTATGAGTTACAATTTACAATCTACAATTCTCTCGCATTTTTAAAAGCGATATTACGAAGGCTATGTATAAATTGCAAACTTGTCACTACAATTTAATACCCAATACTCATATATTTATTGCTTCCACATGTGAACTTAGGTTGTAGATTTTACAGAATATGATCATTGTGGACCCTGTCGGGCACAGTAAAAGTAGGAGAGAGGAAGAGGGCTTTTATTTGACTACTTTTTATTGCAAGGCCAAGGTCGAACAGACCTTTTTTCATTCTTTTGTCAAAACTCGTGTCCAACTTCTAAGGATACCTCTTAACTTCACACAATGGATGGCAGTTTGTCACTGTATGGCCAGCGACCTCGGTTTAATCGTGTATTAGTGTTGAATGACAAGTACGGGTTTAGAGCAGAAAGAAATCAAAGATCCTTGTAATTGTCGCATAATTTTATATTTGTAGAAAAATTGTATGCTTCACTTTCATACATCATCTCACCTAAATATAAATACATGAACTATATATACGTTTCCGCAAACAGCGTATATTCAGAAAATAACATCGGCTAATCGTGACTTTTAGCTAGCTTTATTAGATATTATCCTATATAAAATTCAATTAAAGTAAGTATTATACAATACATCGCATGTTGACACAGGAATCATATTACATGTTATTCATAAATCATTATAATATGTCGATAGCATTTCAAGTTAAGTCTAAGTTTACATATTTTACACATTTCATAACACCTACACTTTATCTATTTTTGCTATAATTTCAAATACTCAATGGCAAATAACATAAAAGCAAGATTACAACTATCATAAGTACGAAATATAAACTTATTACGTAAACAGCTGGCACAATGAAGATCTAGATGAGTTACACCACATTACAATTAACATTACGCTATTACGGTATACTTCATACATGAAAATATGTACGCCATATAACCAACAATATACACAATAAATAAGATCATGGAATGTTTCCGTTTTTGTTCAATGGTGGCCTACGCCAGGATAACAATCGGAATAGAAAGAACACGATAAAAAAATAATGCGAACATTTTCGATACGATAAATTATAGCAAAAATACTTGTTACTATATAGGCCACAAAACATTTGAAGGTATGCGCGTGCGGCGCGAGCGACTCGCGGCTGCGCGCGCCGCCCTCAGCTTGCCGCCGCAAGCGAGCGTGTGGGACGTAACTTCTGGAAAAAACGCCAACGTTTCAAAAGTAACTCGGAACGCCGCGAGTCACATAAGTGCGTATCCAGTTCAGGCGATTTACCTAGTGTACTGAACGCAACAAGAATATGACGCCGCGCATTTGGACTCAAAACGGCGAAGCATGTGGACAATAAGTATTGGCTCTAACTATCTCTGTTACACGCGTAAATCCGCGTATCGTAATCGGCGTAGTCCCTCCTTTCACATCTAAATATCCCGTAAAAACACTTCCATTTTTTCTTTGCCCCATCTTGTAGTGTCGTACAACACATAATACTGATATTCACCAGCTAGTGCGCGTTGGCGTCTGCGTAAAGCGTGGTGGCGATGTATGTGGTGGGCACGAAGCCCTCCTCGCGTGTGTGGTGGCGCCGCACGCGCGTCCAGCCGTCGCCCGCGTCCGTCTCCAGCACCAGCAGTCTCTCGCCGCATTCCATTTTCATTGTGGAACCGCTGCCGATTCCTGGGAGAAGGAAATTTTGTTTTATTTAATTTGTTTTTTTTTTTTAATATTAAAAGGGGTAGTAGATTGTGTCAATCATAAGGGGTGGAAAGCCGCCTGCCTACTACAATACAAAGGCGTTCATTGTCAAAATCAAATTGTTATCATGGACGTGCTGTTGACTGTACAACGTCGACGATATTTATTTTTAAGATAATGATTTATTTTAAATAAGCGAATTGTCACAAGATCAATTGACAAATTGATGTTTAATTAAAAATCCTCAAAATCTCTAACGCCCAAAATCAATAAATAATGTATTTCAATCCCAATCTTGATCCTGAATAAGCCCAATCTATGTCTCTAACTAATGAAGCTCTATCACTATCAAATTCAACTCACCTTCAAAAGCATACAACGCCTTGCAGTAGCCCACAGGCTGCAAATCAGGCTCGCAATAATAATAATCAAAGTCCGACTCATGATCATTGTCGTGGTCGTTCTCGTCCTGGTCGTGGTCGCCGTTGGCGTGGTCGTGGTCGTGGTGCACGGTGGCGAGCTCGCCGCCCAGGCCGGACTCGGGCGAGCCGCCGGCCGCGCGCGCGCCCGGGCCCGCCGTGCCGGTGCCCGTGCTCACCGATGATTCCGATGCCGACCGGGATAGAGACTCGCTGTTTGAGCCGATGCTGAAAATTAAGACTGGTTCATAAAACATTCTTATCATTCTCTTGTCTTTACCCCAATTTTTCCGTGCCACATGTCTTTTTTAACCCCCGGGCCCCGACGCAAAAACGAAGGGGTATTATAGAATAGAATAGAATAATTTAATTCAGATAATTAAAATCCATATCTTGTTAGTATACAGGGTTATTTTTTAAAGACCAGCCAAATTTAAGGATGTGGTACAGACCATCAAACTGAACAACTTTCTCCATGGGACGAACATCGTAATCGCGAATAAAAATTCAGCCGTCCCATACATTTAGGTCGAGTAGGTATTGAAGTTTTCTATGGGACAGTTGATAAAATTTTCGCGATTACGCTATTTGTCCCATGGAGAAAGTTGTTCAGTTTGATGGTCTGTACCACATCCGTAAATTTGGCTGGTCTTTAAAAAATAACCCTGTATATTAGCAACAATGTCATATGTATGTGTGTGTGTTATGAGTTTGATTGTTTGATTAAATGCAGTCCCGTCGGGGGACCGCTACTATTTTAAACTTTAACAGAACGTTAAGCTTCATACGTACTTACGTAGGGTCATAATTTCAAGGTATTTTTTTCTTTTTATAGGGTTTCACGTTTATACATTTTTTGTTCTGTTTGTCGCTATTTTTTCAATAGGTTTTTTTTTAATTGTTTTATTCTTTTTACATTCATACTATTTGTATTTTTATTTTGTGTCGGGGGTTTTTTAAATTTGTGATTTAATTTTTTTTTCCCCATACTTCTCTATTAGTCATCATCTCTAATTCTCGATACTCACCCCCTTTCTAGCCATATTATCTTTCACACCGTCCATTTATCGTTTTTTTTTTTTATCTTCTACAGCTACACTTATAGCCACATTCATACTCAAAACTTTCCTCGCGACTTTTTCCGCATTCCTCGGCATCACATGCCCATACCATGACAACCGATTTCCAAACGAGCTTTTCGGTCACCGGTGCCATTTCTTATTCTATCCATTCGCGTAATACAACATTTTATAGAAAAACTAGCTGCGCCCCGCGGTTTCACCCGCATAAGTTTCGATCCTGTGGGAATATCCGGATAAAAAGTACCCTATTTGTTAATCCTGGTTATAAACTAATGTTGTGCCAAATTTCATCCAAATCCGTTCAGTAGGTTTCGCGTGAAAGAGTAACAAACATCCATCGATCCATATAATACAAAAATAATATTAGTAGGAAGTAGGATTAACACTTGTTCTTACTATCTTCGTATCATGGTTACCAATAGTTGCGCAACATTGCTACAGCAACATGTTTATGTGTTGCTGAGAATACGTTGCTAGTAATTTAAGGTGCATGCAGTATTTGTGTGCAACATATTTCCACCGACAAAAAATTACGGTTAACAGTTAAAACGCAGACTCGGTACAAAATTGGGTCAGTCAAAACGCACTGTTCGTTTTAAATGAGCCAATTTTTTGTCCTTATCATACAAAATAAACATAACACTGCTATAACGTCAGCTTGCGCTTATAACGTAAACCAATTATGCTAGATATTTTGTTCCTTTTCCTTAAAAACTACAACATAAACTTTCAGCCTACTTGACTTAATATGGCTCAACAGTAAGCAAGTCCAACGTAGTTACCTGGTGGCCTGCGTGGGCGCCTGTCCGTTGGTCCTGGCGGTGGGGTGTAGGGGCGGCGCGCCGACCTGACTGTTAGCCTCTGCCAGCAACTCCTCGAACTTGTTCAACTGAGCACGAAGCTTCTTTAGCTTGTCACAGCACTCGTTTAGTTGGCCTGGTAATATAAAAAAATATATTATTTAATCTGTTTTTAGTACGAAAATGTGTAAAAATATGCCTTATTTGTATGCAAAAAAGTGCTTTGCTTTGGTTTTGAAAGGCTAATAATAAATCTAGTGTACCCACAGCCCAATATATTTTGTTTCCACGTTCTGCAATAGTTCTGCACCAACCGGGGGTTGTCCTTGGGTGCACTAGCATGGTGCATACAGGGATAATCATCGGTTGGTGCCCCCTCATCATTTAAAATTGTGTAAAGGGCCTCTGCGAGTTGGCTTCGGCCCCTAGTACGCCTTTCAAAGGTCCCGAGATATGTCAAAGACAACTAAATAATAATCTAGTGTAATAAATAACGTAGACTAAGCTATAATAGCGAAACCATAATTTGCAAATTGCTTTTATTTCAATAAAATAATAAGAACGCAAGGTGGTTAATAGCTACGTGAATGTGAACTTAAATGTAAATGTGTATTTTTAGTTCAATTAACATTTATTATGTAATTATTGGTTTAATATAAACCAATAATTGTTTTAATTGGTAACTTGATTGCACTGTTTTCACATAATTTATTACTTCGCACCCGCAATTTGCACACCTCCATCGAAATTAATTAAAAAAAATAAAGGATGTAATAATGTATTATGCTATTATTGTTTAATAGCATAATAAATTATTA
The DNA here is from genome assembly GCA_947507525.1 of Apamea epomidion. Taxonomy (NCBI): domain Eukaryota; kingdom Metazoa; phylum Arthropoda; class Insecta; order Lepidoptera; family Noctuidae; genus Apamea; species Apamea epomidion. The sequence goes on from OX382226.1 coordinate 14,745,859, forward strand.
CATCATTGATTTTGCAACAAATGAATAGACAATTAATTTTAGAAAAGAGGAAATTAAACGAATAAATAACAAGGATCACGTAGGCGTTTTGCGGTAGGAGTCCAACATATGTATATTTAGTTTCTAGATCGTCCGACGCCCGGGAATACGTAACATAAACATTATTCGTAAAAGGTCTACTAACTATGTACAGTCAAGAGCACCAATATGTCAACACTTGGCAGCTTTCAATTGCTATTTTTTCGTGAAATAACGAATGTATCGTTGAAATACGACACATTACTAAACCTATGGGTTCGAAAATTCAATTGTTCGTAACAACATAAAATTTAATTAAAAAATAAAGGAGTAAATCGCTTTTGAATAAAACCGAATATACTACTACTCCCGAATACTTTTGCTCGTGACTGTACAACTGTACAGCCAAGGAAATTATTTGTTAAGCAAATGGACACCCTGCCTAAATCCGCAGCGTTATAGAAATTTCATACAACTGTCAAACAACAGCAACTATCTACAATTGTGTAAGCCTAGCCTTTTCTCAACTATGTTAGGGTCGGCTTCCAGTCTAACCGGATGCAGCTGAATACCAGTATTTTACATGGAGCAACTGCCTACCTGACCTCCACAACCAAGTTACTAAGTAATACGATACCCTTGGTAAGACTGGTTGTCAGACTTTCGGACTTCTGACGACCCGTAATGACTGTCAAAGATCCACGAATGACAGGCGGGACCAACGGCTTAACGTGCTTTCCGAGACACGGAGGGGTATGTGAAGATGGTCACCCATCCACGGACCAACCGCGGCAAGTGTTGCTTTATCTGATCGATCGACCATTGCGGCTGTTATTACTTAGTCACAAGCCCCTTTGAATATATGGACAATGATTTAAGTTGGTAGATAGTCAATTTGTATAACACTTAATTTCCCTGACTTTACTATGACATCCTCAAATTACCTTCAACAGTCATGGGATCACCGAGCGCGGGGCTCGTTTCGTAAACTCCTTTCATTTTCATGAGACCTTCCATAGCCGCTTGCTCTTGAGCCACCTGCAAAAAAACCGACTGTTTTAGCATACGTGGGACGATAAATCATGATTTTAATCATTCAAAGTAAGTTTATTTTAGTTGGAAATCGGAGAACATCGTGACAATAAGGATTAATAAAATATTTTTTTATAGACTCTAAAAAATAAGGTTTTATTCGACCTGTGCATGTTCGTTTGTGCCTTTATCCCAAAATCTACTTAACTAATTGTGTTATCAGTGTTATCACTCATAAATACACATTTATGTGTCTATGTATTGTTTGTCATCAATAGGATAAGGCTGTGTCCTATCTATGTAATGATTTAAAAATAATCTTATAGCAAAAAGCGACCTCTGCCAGACATTAAAGACATAAAATAGGTAAGTTTTGATGAGATCACACATGCTATGAAGGTCATCTCGAGGAATAGTGCACTCTATCAAACAGTTGTGTATGCGAGAGGCGTGTGCTCCAACCACGATGATTTTATATATTATGTAGGTAGGTGTGTATTTTATTAACTACATAACTCCGATCGTCGATTAACGCTTAAAAGGAAAATATAAATTACAATCAAATTGACGACACGGTTGGTGCAGTGGCTGAGCGACCGACTGCTGCGCTGCGTGTCGCAGGTTCGATTCCCGTACGGAACAAATATTTGTATTGCCTACAGGTAGTTGTTCCGGGTCTGGCTGTTTGTGTATGTGAGTTTAAATGTTTGTAAACGCACCCACGATACAGGAGTAATTCCTATTGTGGGGGCTACGCTTTTTAAAAGAAAAAAAAAACGACTAAAGGAAACGGGATTTTACGTCCTTGGTAGGTTTACCTGTGTGCATAACTATAGCACTACCTACCTATATTAATTTAAAAGTGCCTCGCCGATCGTGGCAAAGATTTTTTACCGCACGTATACTTGAACTGCGAAAACCAGCCTTACTGCTAAGTAATAAAGGTGCTGGCAAAGTCGAATTGCTGCCATGACAGCGTCGTTTATGTACTGTACAGCCACGAGCACTAATATGTCAACACTTGGAAACTTTGAATAGCGATTTTTGCGTGAAATAACGAAAACAACAATGAAATACGACACATTGCCAAAACCTATGGGTTCGAAAATACTATGTTCGTAGCAACATAAAATTTCATTCAAAAATAAAGGAGTAAATCGCTTTTGAATAAAGCCCAGTGTATACATACTTATGCTCGTGACTGTACATGTACAAGTTTTTTTTTTTTTTTTTTTTTTTCACGATGGGAAATCATCTAATGACTCCTCCCGCTCTGGGTGGAGCAGAAGGGAGTGTCAGACTCTTACTGACTAAAACCCACCCGTGTTCCTTCCTTAGCCCTTTACGTACCAGGGCAGCGGTAATGTACAAGTATTAACTCCGAAATCAAAACATAACATTAATGATATACGACAGCGTTTGAGTCATCAATCAATTTGAAACGCGTTTGTTTGTGTATTTTGTTTGCATACAAACTATCCACATTATTGAACTAGTACATAATATTGTGGTAAACCGTAGCAGCATATACGTGTTTATGTAGTGGATATAAAATACTTAAAACATTACAAGTGAGGTATTCGTCTGTCTAATGATTAGAGATCGCATTTGACCGACAATATAAAACTTCTTTAAAACAATACAGAAGGCCAATTCTCGTAATTTAAAACGTTCAAAATCTAGTCGCAGTCTCATCTCAGCGACAAACAAATGTCAAAAACTTGTCAAAATGTAGGGAAATTAGAAGTATTCGTTGACAGATTGAGACTGAGATCAGACTGTGAACGATCTTAAAATTACGAGAATTGCCCCTCAGATGTCCCACAAAAAAAAATCTTACAAACATCGGATCAAGTGACGAAATCTCGCCAATACAAGTTTTATTGATACTGCTGGCAAGGGCGGAAAAAAACAAGGGAACACGCAACAAATGCAAGCGGACAACAGTAGTCGTCTGCTTTTTGTCGGTGACCGATTGTTTTTACTATATCGTGACTATGTTCGTGTTGTTTCTCTGGCAGCTTAAATACTAAAACTAGTTTCTAAATCGTGTGTATACTAACCAAACGTCGGTGAGAATCTGTAATCTAAGGTTTCCTAGATATAACGCCATATAACGGCGGCAGTGACGACCATGATCGCAGCGGGGTTTGACTTTACGGTGTAAAAAAACGCTCTCTAGAGAAACACCAACTTACTTCCATAAGTAACGTTGCAGTGACGTCATTTCGACGGTAAATTGCGGTCGTTATATAGCGGCCACCGTAGTCTTAAGACACCCTAGCTTTACCAACAGATGTCTGGATTTAGCCTCGTTTTATTTATTCAAGGTTTACCAACAGCTTCTGTATACAATATTTCTTACTTAAGTACAGGTAACAAGCTAAATATAGTTTTCCTTGTGCTATCAAATGAATAACATGTCCGAGGCAAGTGAAACGACTTGGTTACCATGTGTCTACATTTACTACATTTATTTAGCAAAAGGCTAAATACGACCATATCTAGCTGGTCAAAAGAGAATATTTGTAGGGTTCCGTACCCAAAGGTTAAAAACGGGACCCTATTACTAAGACTCCACTATCCGTCTGTCGGTCTGTCTGTCACCAGGCTGTATCTCATGAACCGTGTTAGCTAGACAGTTGATTTTTTTACAGGTGATGTATTTCTGTTGCCGCTATAACAAAAAATACTAAAAACAGAATAAAATAAATATTTAGGTGGGGCTCCCATACAACAAACGTGATTTATTTTCCGTTTTGGTATGGTACGGAACCCTTCGTGCGCGAGTCCGACTCGCACTTGGCCGGTTTTTATTGTATAGTCTCGATATGTGTATTTATAATTTAATTGTGTATTCAGAGCATGCATTAATTATGTATTCATCTAGCCTATTCCCTATGAAAAGTCTAGGCAAATGATTCAGAGCATGTATACTCGATAATGTGTAAGCTGTATGAGTGTGTATTTGAGTGTGCATTACAGGGTAATGAATATTATTCAAGTTCTATAATGGTAAAACATAATTCTAATATATCTCTTGGTAATCCTTTAATAAATAAACAAATGTATAATAATTGGTGTATGAAAAAGAGACAATAAATAAATAAAAATTGTGAACAAATAATAATTGAAGGAACATACTGACCTGCTTACTCAACTCCGCCACCTTCGCTTGAAGTTTCTTTTTCTTCTGGTTCGGTGGCAAGTCTGAATAATCCTCCTTTCCATCCATAGACATGTTATTCTGTAACGCAAACAAACACTTTAATCCTCAGTCTTTACTCTTTGGCCAGTGCAAAATGCAACCATACACCACGAACTCTGCTAACTCCACAAAAATACCACCCTGTGTCGAAAACTTTGGAAAACATATCTACTTAAAATTCTGTAAATATAATATCCTTACATTATGTTTAGCCTTGAACAGGTTTTTCATAAACATGCTTAACAAATCTACGAACACTTATAAATTCCTGAAACTACGTACTGTTATTAATGTTAAATTAGGAACTACACGACGCCACCAGACTTGGTAGCCAACTGCCCGACGCTCCCGGTAAATGGTAATTATCCGGCCAAATGCAATCAAATAACTATAAGTGACCTTGTTTAATTCATATAGCTGTAAATCTAAATATAAATAAATTACATAATACATATTTGTATTGAATAATAAACGTTACACAAATACTTAGTCACAACATCTAATAACAAATATAAGCATGCAAACAGAATGCGAGTGTGCAGAAACCAAAGAAAGCCGTGTAGGCATGGTAAGTTAGAACAAGCATACAAACCAACCAACTGTGTGACGAAGAGAAAGTTTATTGGTCATGTCATGAAAGAATCACATTACTCATTGCTTTACTGTTTCGTAAATCAATTAACATCGTGCCATTGAGAGCGATTTGTGAGGAATTCCGAGCAAAAGTTGAACAACAACGATTGATTTATTGTATTGTTCTTATTTATGAATCTTGAGTCAGATTGCAGTGACAATGCAAAAATTCTTTGCAAAAGATAAATAGACAGAAATATCTTCAAAAATGCTAGTGTCTATTGTACTCATCATATTCAGTGGCCCATTGGCAACGGCCCCAACTTACCGAGTTGTAAGGTCGTGGGTTCGAACCAAGACTGGCGCTTTTCTTTGTGTAAAAAATTTCATCACCACTGCTCTTAAAACGGTGAAGGAAGTCATCGTGAGGAAACCGGCATGTCCTAGAACCAAAAGACATGTGACATCTACCAACCCCCACTGGGCCCGCGTGGTAGATTATAACCCACTTCCTCTCGAAGAGAGGAGGCTTGTCCCAGCAGTGGGAATATTATAGGCTGATTGTGCTTTAATCAGAGTCCTCATATAGCTCAACCATCGACCACTATGACGAAGTGACAGAGATCTTACAGAACATGCTTCACGTGTAACACAAAGGCTTACACACATCACACAACAATCCAATCAAAACACAGACATCGTTGTTATAACAGACGACGTTACTAATACTGACGGACGTTATATAACAGTTGTTACTACATACTAGTAGACCAATAAACAATCTCATCACACATCACCGAATGCACCACGCACGACACACGAGTCACACGGGACTGACCTTGATCGAGTTGCAGGCCTCGACAATCTTCTGTTGCAAACGTTAGCGGCGCGCGCGGGACGGGGAAGGTAAACAGAGAACATTAATGTAAGGGTAGAAACACTCCGGATAGACCGCGACCACCGCAACAAGCGATATTATGTAGATGTGTAGATCACGCAACATAAAAGTGTTTGCACGATAGTGGACCGTGTGTCTTAAAAGTTGTCAACGTTATTTTATGAACCTTAGTAGAAGTCTCAGTGGATAGAACCCTAGCATGGTTAACAGCACTTCATTCATCGATACCCTCCACCACCTTGAGTATTTCAAAATAAAGGCATATCGCCTTTATTTTGAAATACTCAAGGTGGTGGAGTATACACAGTATAATTGTAACCATGGATGGACGTTAGGTTGACTCTACATAACAAAATTTTTACCTCAAGTTGTTATCATAATTTTACGTCTAAATGCAGTAACTCCCACAATTAAATATACAGTTATAGTTAACAACTAGTCACCATGATGAGACAGAATAATACGTTCTAATAAAAGATGGCGCACCTTTTGAGTCATAAAATAACGTTTATAAATAACATTCACGGATTGAGAGAAAAAAAGAAAGTATAAGTTTTGTATAAAACATTGTTCAAGACGGTGTTATTCATAATTGCTTGTTGTTTATCAACAGTAACAGAAGCTAGTGACTCATGCTAATGACTTACAACATCCCCACCACCGCGGGACAACTTACTTTTTCCACATGACATGGCACCGACGCCGACAGCCAAAATATCAATTGGTTGTTATTTGTACCCATGTTAAGTAGGATCGAACAGGGATTGAAAGATAAAAATAAATTAGTACCTCCAACTTACACATACTAAAAATAAAATAAGAACCTCACTGGCGTTTAGTCATTGTGTTTTCAGTTTTCCTCGTTCAATTGATTCAATTATAATACACATTTCATGACCATACGCCAGCTGTATAAATAATGAACAAATGTAATAACACAAAAATGATATAACATCAAATCGTATTGTACAAATTGAATAAATAAATTATAGTACCATACCATGCAAGTACGTAATAATAATTATTTAAAAATTCATGACAAATAAGCTGATATGAAGCCCATACATAATTTCAAGCACACAGCCCCATAACCATATAATTTGCTGACGAAACAAAATAAATTTAACGTGTGTTTGAATACGATAAGATAGCAGCTGGAACAAAATAAAATAATAATAATCCTAACTACGTTATGAAGTCAGCATTAGATCTCACACGTGCAGCACATTATTATTATACAGTAAAGGCAGATGAGTGAAAATGTGCGAACATTGATCGGAACAATGCTGTCTTCATAGAACTCTGACTACAATAACATGGAACCATTGACTACAAGATACCTCTATTGAATATCCCACTGGTTATTACGTAGTATACAAACATGATTGAATAACCCAAAGCATCTGTCACACTTGGCGAGCATCAATATGTTCCTCTCACCTTATTGGAGCTGAAAATGGACAGGAGTCCTCCTCTCTTCTTGATCTTGTTGCCTGAAACTGTGCCGCGCGCCGCGGTGAGGTGGTTGTGTGGGTGGTGGTGGGTCGTCGCCGAGTCCGTGGTATCAGCTCCCGATGCCGTCTCGAATGCGAAATCTTCGGGCGGCACGAAACCTGACTTATACCTGTCTATAACTAATTTTGTGTCCTGTAAACATAATGATAAACCTTTATTTCAGATCACAGAGAATCCATACAGTAGTGTTAGTAAAGAAAACTTACAACGAAACCAAATAATTATATTGTAACCTAGCTGTAGGTGGATGGGATGGCGGGATGAGCTGGACTCCTTTAATAAAGATTGGTCCTTGGCAGCTCTGGACAAAGAGAGGTGGAAGGAGAGTAGCCAGGCTTTTGCCCAGCAGTGGGACACTAACGGCTAATACAAAAAAGCTGTAGTTGTACTTTAAGCTACTCATGTCGTCTCAAATAGCTGTAAAATTAACCTGTGAACTTGCTTACTGCATTACCTGGACAATAAAATATTATCTATGTTCTATTTTTGATCATCATTCTCGTGCCCTTTAAATTCCAATTTAATTAAGGGCGGCGCCACATGTTGATAAAACTAATGTTAGTATCCAAGATATTACATTGAACCTGCAGCCATCGTAGCCATCACACTATCCACGTTCACGAAGTATATGTATGTATGTGTATGTACATACTCGTAGACAAGTAATAAACTATGAAGTGCGATGTCATTACTTGTGGATTTTTTTAACAAAAATTCAAATGATGCCAAGAATTAATTGGCACTAGTTTTTAGGTCGCTCCAAGTCGTTAGATCTCGATAGGCTATAAAATTCACCGTAACTATTATTGTAACCTATTTCTTAGTTTAACGATCCTTATAAAATGTTTAATATTCTGCTAATAAACTACATATTTTCTTTGAATCATTAAACAGTGGACTATGTATCATCAGAACATCACGAAACTTGAAGTAAAAAGCTATTATTAGTCAACGTTCGGTTTATCAACAAACCATGCAATATGTGACACCAATTCTAATGTTATGTAAACTTGAAAGATGGCCACTACCAGTAAATAAAATATACAATATTCATTCCACGTGTAGAGCATAAGTAGACAATTGCTTATAGAATATCAATACCAAAATGCGTCGCAAAATGAAGGAGAATGTAATTATCTCGAGTTTCAGATTAAACAATCTCTATGAATCACTGTCTCATTTACTAACTCATGACTATGCGTGTCTACGAATATGATCTAGTGAAGCTTCGTGCTGTTTTCACTATTGGACACAAGTCTTAAATTAATCCGAGTTAATAATAGACTAAAATTCATTTTTAAATTAAATTTATCAATTTGACACTAATATGCTTCTAGTCGTAACTCGTAAAGCAGAGTATCAGTAATTATCTTCCCTCTTTTTCATTAAATTTTTTTTAATTAATCCGAGTTATAGACTAAAATCCAATTTTTGATTAAATCTTTCAATTTTACACTAATATGCATACTCGTAAATCATAAAACAAATTATCAAAACTCATCTTACCTCTTTTTCATTAATACTATTTGCTGCAGTCTCCATGCCATCGAGACACTGCATGATTATCGGAAACACCTTCCGTTCCACGTCCACTGAACTCAACATGAAGTTCTTGATATTTTTTATCCTTTTCTCATCTAAGTCCTGCAAACAAGAAGATTACTTGTTAAAATAATAAACACGTTTCCGTATAAAATTATACGAAAATAGTGGACGTGTTTTATGCATGTCTCTCCCATTTGACCTAGTTGGCGTTACGCCAGAATGCACCATACAAAGTGGTTGCACTATTGGGCCCAACATTTTCCTGAATTTCTTCAAACTCACACAATGACTCATGTTTACGTCCAGAAATAAATTACCACTCTTAATTCATAGAAAAAACTTACAATAACAGCGAGCATCTTGTAATCCAACCCATTTACAAGCAACATGACAGATTATGATTAATCAAATTGTTAAAATGTCATGAATTATAATTCAATTTTCTTGACATATGCAATTATAAATGAGACAAATAATTTTCTTGTAATATCGAAAAAAAATATATATAAATTGTAAAGAAACGGGGTATATTATTTAAATATGGTACATTATCGTTCGTGACAACAAATCATTAGCGTCGTAATTTATTGGTTAGGTCGTCGAGCGGGTTACGTTTCTACAAGATTATTTTAGGATATATACGATAGACGCGCCGATTGCGTCCCAACGGTATTAGTCATTTGAAACCAAAGTGAGATATCCAAAATTCAAAAGATATCAGAGAGGTGTGAATTTATGGTTGTCCATTATGTAAACCTAAAAGCTCTGCTGTTGCACACATGTCTACACTGTCTACTGAGAAATTAATATTATTCGACTACTTTATCTCTCGGATAAAAACTATGTTGTGTAAATTTAAAAGATAGAGATATATCGTTTAATAAATGATTGAAATGAGACAAGACTCATACATTGTCCAAACGCTGTTAAGGCAAAAAAAAGTCATAGAATAATCAGAATAGTTCTCGATTTTTTCTGATCACGTTATGGCGATACACCGCTTGTGAGCAAGGATAAAATTAATTAATTACTTTGACTTTGAAAAAAAGCGGGACGCACAGGACCGATCATTTTGACGGTGCTTGAGAGAGGCCTATGCCCTGGAGTGGACGGCTTTCGGCTGGTCGAAGATGATGACAAAGTAAAAAGTCGTAGCCCACCTGCAACTGCTTGAAGACATGCGGCAGTCGCTGCTCATAGTGCTGTCGTTGCGCCTCATTTGTTTTGCGCAACTGATCCATATACTCCTGCTTCGCGTCTTCGCACGCTTGACTCCGGATTTTCATGTTTGCTTTCTGTTTTTCCACTTCCGCTCGACTGCAATTCAAATTAAATCAATTTTATTGAAAATGGAAGAAGTTTTTATATAATAATTGGTAACAAGAACTATGTTAGACCGGCACTTTTGTTGCTCGTGATTTCATCGAAGAATAGTCAAATCCTTGTTCCTCAAGGAGTTATCGTTAAAAGGCGACTAAAATGTAGCTAAAAGGACTAAGAGCACTGTACCCCGAATGCGTATTTTAATGGTTGCGTTCATTAACAGACCTATTAAAGATAGTAGACGTTTAGTGAGCCGATAAAAGTAGTAAAGGTTTCAGTCTTTAGTCAGTAAAATATATCTTCTATAGGTTAACCATCTGACCGCAACGGTAACCGGCAGCGGTTTAAGCTGAAGTTCTCCATTTGGCTCATATATCACGTGAATCACCATCTTATGGAGCTATTAAAGTTAGCTTTGTTCGAGTCACACAAGTATTTCATGTTATTTATTTTAGAGCCAAAGAGAAAAATTGGCATGAATGCTTCAGACACTGTGGCATCCTCAACCCCATACGGTTTACCCTTGCTATTGTACTGCATTAAGTATTGAACTCATGCCAACGCGTCATTGTTTATGAGGTCAAGAATATATTTTCTTGCTGCCAACTTACGCCCCCACTGCCAAAATATGACTATTATCAAGACTCTCTTTAAGAAAAAATGTAAAGAACCACAGAACGAATTCGGTTAACAACGAAATCAATGTTAACATTGAAATAACACAGCATTAAAATTCGATTACCACGGCGTTTACAATTCGCTGTACATTTTACGCACTGTTTAATCAGCTGTACAATTTCTGGGTCAAGTCAGTATTATCGTTGGAGTGAAGTAGGTAGTGTATTAGATAATCACCTCAGATTAAGGTCAGCATCTGCCTTTTGGAAGGTCTCCAGTGCTCGCTCCGATTCCCTGGCCGCTCGCTCGTACGATCTCCTCGCTCGCTCCAAAGAACCTATCGATGAGTTCAACACTCCCATTTGTTTTGCACCTTCGTTTAAATGTTGCTGTAATTAAACACAACATTGGATAATCAAAAGAACAACAAAACAGTTTCAAGGAAGACAATCAAGATCGGAGTTATTTTAATCCCAAGATTCGATTTTGAATTATAAACGACTCGATGTAGTCATGTTTATTTTTAGAAGCCCTGCGTTAGGGTACCGGCCATGCCATACTGTGGCGTCTTAGAACTCGCAGTTTGTATAATGAAAAGTATGCGATTTAAAATTAAGGCTATTTTAAGATTACCCTTCTACAAACTAAATTTTACTTGTACAAGTGGAACCTTCGGAACGGTGATAACATCAGGTGACAATTTACTGCATAGACACAGATGTCTACGTGACTATTTCCGTTGACATATCCCGAATAAAAACAAACATGTGGTTATTCTGTAAGTCGATGCAGTTTTTTATCATCCTAGCAGTCGTCATACGTGTTAATTATATTTTTCCTTAATAAACATTAGCTATTATTAATGCACAATTTCTGCACGACTTTTGTTTTGTGGGATACTTTGTTGTATTGAATGCAGTACCCATTTCTGTTAATGTAGAACAATACGAGAATCCAAAATCAACGTCCCACCTGGTTTCCACAAAGGGGTACTCAGGTAGAAGTTAATTATATAAGTGTAATCATATATTGCCAATTATGTGCAAGTCCCATGTAGATGTAATGGTGAATGGCGAGCCATTATTGCCAATAGGCAATAACGGGACACATGGACGGATTTCGAACTGCTACCTGCTATTTCTGAGAATGTCATAATGGAAATATCCAATACCAACTCGCTCGACCTGGGAATTGAATCCAGGCTCACGCTTATCAGTCGTGCTTGCAACTACAAGACCCGTTTTCGGAAATGATCGTTTACAAAATTAACAGTAAGACAATCTGCTAAAGTTTATTCATAGTGAATGATTTCCTCACCTTCCTTTCTTCTCGCAGCTCTTTGGCGAGTAGATGCAACTCTCGTACTACATTGGACTGTAGGTTTTCCGCGACCACTTCCCGCTGGCCCGCGAAATCGTTTAACTCTTGAAGTAAATGTTTAAATGCTTTACACGCCGTATACCTGAAAATTTTATGATTGTTACTCGTTGTTACAGCTGTAAACAAACTTGCAGTAAGTTTAATGGGGCTATGAATGGTGCAACGCATATCGACTGTCAAATACTAGTATCCAGCTGCATCCGGTTAGACTGGGAGCCGACCCCAACGTAGTTGGGAAAAGGCTAGGCAGATAAAGGTCCAACAAATATGGAAAAGGGTAGTTGCCGGGGTAAAAAAAAAATATATTTAGTCCGTCAGTTAGATTATCAAAAAATAATGGACACGTATTTTTTCTTTTGTCAATCAAACAAAAAATTACAAAGATAAAGCGCGTCAAAATTTGGGAGTGCGGGGTCGTGACGTCACTTGCTTGCAAAAGTGTCGCAAGCAAGTGACGTCACGCGGAACTTTAACGGGCGATATCTTCATCATTTTTTATATAATTGACAAAAGAAAAAATACGGGTTAAATATTTTTTGATAATCTAACTGACGGACTAATTAGATTTTTTTCAGGAAAATAGCCTATTGCGATAAAGTAAGCTGTCGTGTTCTCAAAACTGTGAAGGAAGAGATCGTAAGAAAGCCGACATGTCCTAAAACAAAAAATTCGAAGACATGTGACATTCATCAACCCGTACTGGGGCTGCAGTCTCGACATTCATAGCGATCGCCTTACGACCGAATTCGGTCGCAAAGTCCCGGATTGACAGGTGTAATGTATGGAGTGACAGGACTTTGCGACCTAATTCGGTCGTAAAGCGATCGCTATGAATGTCGAGACTGCAGCCCCTGGGCCCGCGTGCTGGATTATGGCCCACTCCCTCTCACAGAGAAAAGGCCTGTGTCCGAGCAGTGGGAGCAGTATAAGTCGATTATGCTAGGCTGTCATGTAAGCAACCCTGACATTTTAGACTCATTGCGGATACTGTTAGAAAATCTTCAAAAGATGGGTTTTTTACGGATCAGCATCAATGTATATAAGTATCATCAGTTCAAAACATAATAAACAAAAGTTCCTTGATATTATTTCGGCAAGAGCCGATACCCGTTTCTGAAGTGCACAAAATATTGTGGAACCATCGATATTATAGCCACATAAATTAAGCGTCACCAAATTAATATAAGACAGTAAAAATGCTTGGCTATAGGATTGGCGTGCCAAATTCAGTTTTCCGATAAACTGCCTTAGGGTACTCATGACATTACTCGTATATCATGTTTACAGTACAATTTTTACAGTTCCATATACTTTTCTTTTTTTCGCCGGCATTATAAAGTTAAGATTAGCGATGAATCAACGTCCTGGCAAAGGAAAAGTTAAGGTATTTGTGACGCTGGAAGGTAAATAAGAAGTTCTTGGAAAAAACTGCATGATTCATGTCCTATCTGGCACAAAGCTCAATAAAATTCAAATACTCACTGATATTCATCTTCTTCTTTTCTTTTTGGTTGATAGTTTTTGACAAGCCTCCTGTAAAAAACAAAATAATTTGAGTAAGGGCAGATTTTTCAATCGACAGATAATTTTTATTCGTGGAAAAAAAATTGACGTCTGACAGATTGTGTATGGAAGAATTGTCAAATATTCAAAATTATTCCTCGAATAAAATTATCTGGCGTTGGAAAAATCAGACCAAGACAAAAAATAAATACACAAATATAAACAAAAACACGCTGTAATATTAGCGTAATAATCGCAATCGCAACAGCAGTCGTTGTTTATAAAATAATTTAGATAACATTAATATCAGCAAGATAAAAGTAAAACTTCTTATCGCAGACTTTATAGCAGCATTACATCATCGCACAAAAAGCTGTTTTTGATCTAGCTATTATTACTTTTTGGTCGACTAAGGGGGATGCCCTAAGGTAGCCCGCGAAATTGAAATGTACTTAGGTTTTTTGCAATTTGCAGGTCAGTGTCAAGTTGTATGTTGATTAAAATATGATTCGCGACCGTAACAAATATGGCTTTCCAGGGTTATATCATTCATATTGAAATTTACATATCTCGGGACCCTGGGGTCCCGGACCTTTGAAAGGCGTACCAGGGGCCGAAACCAACTCGCAGAGACCCTTTAGACAATTTTAAATGATGAGGAGGCACCAACCGACGATTATCCCTGTATGCACCATGCAAGTGCACCCAAGAACAACCCCCGGTTGGTGCAGGACTATTGCACAACATGGAAACAAAATATACTGGGCTATAAGTTGGGGTGGCTATAGTAGATCGGTTACCTTGAACTATGGAAGGTCTATGTCCCCTGCCTGACCAATGATAATTCACAGATAAAATGGCAGGGGGTGACTTGCACACTCAATAATGGGCCCCCGAAAACGTTCGGTAGCACAGTGTCGTAGCAACAAAGGGGCAACGTGTCCTGAACTGCTTGTGAGGAGTGGAGAGGTATTCCACGGCTATCAGGACAATCCCGGAAGTACGGTCAAGATCCCTACCAGCATCTTACTGAAACACTTCCTTCCTCCGAGCACGTTTTCTCTTGCGAATCTCCACTCAAGCCAGCCAATAAAGGCAAGTCATATTATATTATTTCATATTATCATTAGAATCAGCAATACTACTCCTCAAGTTAGAATTGACCTCAAATGTCGTGATTTCATGAAATAGTAATTAATAGGGTAATATGAACTTTGAGAGATGTACTTATTGAAGATTTTTATGATTATAATTCTATAAATAAATATTACGGCCGCGAATCATATTTAGATCAGCATAGAACCTGATACTGACCTGCAAATAGCACAAAACGAAAGTAAATTGGACGCTATGAACGAACGTAAAATTGTATTGAAAACTAAAATAAAACTTTTGCATTATCTATTTTACTAGCTTATTTCGTTTACTTCATTCACCTGAGTTTTCCTGCATATTCTAGTTCGATAGCACACCGCTCCTTTACGAAGTTTCCATATTTGTCTAAAAAATCAATTCCTTTATGTGTATGGGCGGCTAAGTTATCATACTGATCCTGTGAACAAAGAGAAACAATATACATGACATTAATATTACAATTACGGTATTATAAGCTTATAGTTTAGTTAGTCATAATTTTTATTAATTACGTTTTATTTTAAAAGTGTACAGCAAAACAATGAAATACATATTAATGACTATACAAGGCAGAGGAAACGGGTGGCGATAGCCGGGCCGGCCCAGCGGGAAACTGGCGAGTAATACCGATAACTGCTGTTGTTTAACTAAGGTTATTCATTCTCATTATTGAATATAAAATAATTAGGAAATACGCCTTATTTAAAGCTATAATATAGTTCTTTTCCTAAAAAAATTATGGCTGTGGGAATAGGATTCAGCAAATTCCAGTTTCATAAATGGGTGCATTTCTGCTAAAGGCCTTCCCATTCCCACCGAGGGTGATGAGGCGGACGGGAATATAGTGATCGCGTGCCGTGATGCGCACGCGACTGTACTTCCCAGTCGCCCTTGACTCTTCAGCTACGTATACCGAGTGCAACGACACTGCTCTCACTTTAAACACCTCCAATTTAAAAGCTCATTCCTGCACACCTCATTAATATTGCATTATTATGACTCGTGAACAACATAATATATTATTACTCCAGTGTTCTACGCTCAAACAAATAACGGACGTGATAATATTTGGCGTCTAATAGCATTAATTGAATGCGTAGCGACACAACTCAGCTGCAATGAGCGTTTTGTGGGCACGCATAATATGAAATGTGGATAGAATATTTTTAGACATGACAGTGTCTCGCAAACGTTTATATTCAAAAAAGTTCTAAAACACTGGGATGGAGGCGGTTCAGTATCTCGATCCCGTATGGAGAGAGCAAACCGTCTGAATAGTTGATGAATTAATAAAAGAGAAGTGGGTCAATAAAGAAATAATAGACGAGGAAGAATCTATTGTACGCTGCTTAGAACAAACTAAATTGACATAAATTAATGTGTTTATCTTAGTCTTCATTCGCAAGAAAAATTTCACCCAGTTTTTTTTTCTTCTTGTTTTGACCCAATTTATTTCTCATGATTAATTCAACTGGACTCGAAAAGTAGAATGGGACTTAGTATTTAGTAAAGATATGGCATTGGCATTATTGGTGTGGGTAGTAAACTATAGTGGCATATTTTAATTTTTGTAAAACAAAAACACACTTCCATGTCTATGTATTTGTAGAACATATTGTGAATACCATTGAAAAATTAGAATTTGTCTGTTATGCATATTTCTTCATCAATTTTCAAATTCAAAATTGCTATTCTCGCATCTATGTATAACGTAACGGCATCAAACTATATGTTGAGACAGTGAGACCCGAGTACCATGGCAGAGAGCGTAGACAAAGGTGTTTCATAAGATAATATGCGGACCAAGGAATATACCGTTGCGTTGGAAAGCCTGTCATTAGCGTTTTACCTTCGAAATATTAAATTAAACGTCAAATATGAATAGCCGATCATTGGCCACGAGTTACGTAGCAAATTAAAAAGATATCTTATCTGATACTTGTGAACTTGACTTGCAGAATGTGGTACTTAAATGCTATTGAGTGAAAATGATTGTGTATTTTATCAATAATAAATTACCAATGTCTCTTTACAGTTAAGAAATGAATGTAGGAGGGTGAATCAAAAAGTTCTTAGAATTGCATATATAAACCTTTTTGAGAGATGTTCGATATGCAAATTAGAGAGTGTCTCTCAGTCTGTGAATCACACAATATTTATGCAAACTGTCACTTGTTTTTGTCAGTTCGTTCGCACGTAATAAATTGTTTAGTGCAACGAGTTGCTAAAAACCCAAAATTATGGATAAAAGTGAGTTAAGTGCGGTGATAAAATATCTCAGTTTGAAAAAAATGTCTACGAACGAAATTTTTTCGGTCATTCAGCAGACATTAGGGGATGATGCTGTACCCCATTCTACGGTGGCGTACTGGATGGCTGAATTTAAAAGAGGTAGATCAAGCTGTAAAGATGACCCGCGTTCTGGGCGGCCTTCAACCTCCGTTACAGAAGAAAATGTCAAAAAGGTTGAGAATCTGGTTTTGGAAAACAGAAGAATAACTATAAAACATATAGCTGAGATCCTAAAGATATCATTTGGTAGCGTTCAATCCATTTTAATTGATTCACTGGGGTTCAAAAAAGTGTCGGCAAGATGGGTGCCACGAATGTTAACCGACGAAAACAAAAAGCGACGTTTGGAAATTTCTAAGCGTAATCTCGAAATGTTCCAGCGTGATTCGGATAATTTTTGCCGTCGCCCTGTCACCATGGATGAAACGTGGGTCCACCATTTCGATCCTGAAACTAAGAGACAAAGCATGTCTTGGAAACGACCATCCTCTCCATACATGAAGAAATTTCGAGTTGCTCCTACCGCTGGCAAAGTTATGGCGTCAGTGTTCTGGAATAGTGAAGGAATCCTTTTTATTTATTACATGCCAAAAGGCCAGACGATTACTGGACCCTATTATGCAAATTTAATCCCGAAAGTGCGTGAAGCGATTAAAGAAAAACGTCGTGGAAAACTATCGTTGGGCGTGTTGTTTCTTCAAGATAACCCTCCTGTTCATCGATTGGAAGTTGCGCTCAACGCAATCCGCTGTGCTGGCTTCAATCTCCTTAACCACCCACCATATTCTCCGGACTTAGCCCCAAGTGATATTCACTTATTCCCAAAATTAAAAGAGGACATTTGTGGAACAAAATTTTACGATAATGACGCGGTTATGGCTGCCGTAGAGGAGTTTTTCGAAAGTCAAGAAAAACTTTTTTTTTTCACAAGGAATAAGGAAGTTAGAAAAGCGTTATTCTAAATGCATTGCATTGGAGGGAGATTATGTAGAAAAATAAAATATTTTTGTTTAAATCTTTGCATTTTTTTATTTTGATTCCAAGAATTTTTTGATTCACCCTCGTATGTCGCTGTCGTAGGTACTATAATAGTCACGCAAAAAAATACAATGGTTATGTGTTAGTGTGGTGGGTCGGTTCGTTAACCCTGATGCTGGAGCGACATCGCACAAGTCCGCACAGCAGTGCGAGAGTGGCTCGACTGGACGTGGGAGAACCTGATTTGTGTCAACTGTGATACGTTTGACGTACGTTTTAGTGCGAAACAAACTCCGCACCGCACCTTGTACAGTTACATTACAGATTATAACTGAAGTAATTTACTTAATTAGAGGAGTAAGTACGTATTGTCTGGCGCAGTACAAGTTTGTGCATTACATGCTAATTCAGAAGACAGAGAGACAAGTTTGCTAACAGAAATGGAACGCATGAATTAGCCAAAACTCCATAAATTAGCCTCGTCGTTTGAGCTCTTAAAAGACTTAGCCTAAAAGTAGTTCTTATCTTTAAATACAAGGTCACCTAGTCTTTTGCATCTTAGAAATGCGTGAACCAGATAGCAAGTGGCAAATTATTGAGAAGCGTTGGATGAACTGGTCCTACACACGAGTGTGGTTTAAAAAGGCGGTTGGTGGGCGGCGTCGGGGCAAGGAATGCGCACACGCAATGTTCAAACCATGATCGCAGTCATCAGTATGCGGAGCACACTCAGCGCGGTTACCGACACGTGTTCTACCGACTACCATGGCTAATTACTGCGATTCAAATTCATATTTGACAGTCGATACGTGACAATTTTGATATATATGCATTGAAACATTTTTATGATTACTTATAATTACTAGTCATTGTTATAAATTATTATTAGAACAAAATTAGAACAAAGAACCTTTTTTTTTTGTAAAGAACCTATCGTACTATCAAGGATTATTCGAACCCCCACGTTCCTGCCTCCATCTTCTTTTTATTGCACTCATCATTACGGAACAATTTACATAAATAGATTTTATAAAAAGAGTCTTCTATTTTTAAACTGTCTTCTCAACCGTCATTTACATACGTTACTATTTTTACGTTGATATTTTATTTAGATTTAAGATGACAAACTCGATGTGCGAACATAGCGAGCGACGAACGGATTTAGCGTCTTGGTTTATTTACTTAAATAATTTTACAGTAATTGAGTCTAATTCCCATACAATGTATGTCATATTTGGCAGCCAGGGCGGGTGTGTCAGTGAACCTGTCACGGCGTTCGTGCACAACTGCGGCAGGGTCGACGCCATCAATACTCAGTAATTGGCACGTCTCTCCACGCGATAACCAAATATTGTCATAGCTACACAATATCAACAACGTCTGCCACACTAATCTGACCCGTAATCGTTACATAGCTTGTTATCAAGGTCTGTATAATTTTACGATCTTGGAGAGCTAGCAGATCTAGGTATTAATTTTAATGGCATAATATAATTTTGTCATTCTAGAATTTTAAGAGCCAAGCCTGCCTGATGGCAGGCTTGGCTCTTACAGCCGGTTTTCGCAAAGTAGTCCACAATCATGTGAAATTTATTTATTCATTTAAAATCAAGCCATTTGGTTAGTGTCAATAGGTTGTATAAAATGTTAACAATAGAATTCAACTGCTAACGGGTATGGCAAATGACCTTGCGTTCTAGGTATCTGAACGTCTCACCTGAATGCCAATGTCACACACACCAAGACAAGTATATCATATAACACGAATGGTTTACGAGATTATATCTCGTATATCTTATAGTTAGACAGACGTGTGAAGAGCTAAACACTCAATGTATAGCTGCACGTATGTTATTGATGCAGGGAGACGCTACTCGTCAGTTTTCTCATGCATTTTGCACAACGTCCACTTCCGGTATGTCTCGAACTCGTCAACATTTATTGGAAGTGTGGATGGCGGAGTCATGCCGGAACCGTCTGGGTCGGCAAACAGATTTGTTTGATCGAATGCTCGTCCGTCGATGAGTCACAGTGGAGGAACGCCCTGGCCCTGTCCTTTGCTGATTAGCCCTCATTACTCATCGTTTGTTAATCAGACAACAATGCCCGCACGACTAGATAAGATTGTGAAGTTTATGGAATTAACAATAAATAAATGTACACATTTACATATTCTTAAAAACCAGTTTGTAAAATAAATACATATATAATAACCGCATAAATCATGCTTGATAGCCAAAAGTGATGTATTTATACAAGTATTATTTTGCCATGACTCAAATTTGCTGTACGTATTGGGTTCACAATATTAGAATTCGATAATAATATGCTTAATTAATTATTGCATATATGGAGTTTTTATGTCAATGGGAGTTACAGCTTTTATATGGCACATTTAAATAACTAAATGAGGATAGATACTTAGAGTAGGTACTTATATCAACGTAACAACTGTCAGTGTGAACCAGAAATACGACATGGCTTGTAAATGTATGATTTAATAAATGCTTGCAAACAAAGAATTATAATTTAAAAAAAACAGACATGTTTTATACCCTAAAAGCCTTTGAATTTTATACAAATTGCTATCACCCAGTAGCTAAACTAGCTGAAACCGAACAAGTCTGCAATAAAAAACTAGTACTACTGCACAGCTACTCGCCTCATGTTCCGAGCCGCTTATAAGCTCGTTATAAAGTTTGGATCGGGCTGTAATTAAAATTAAGTTGTATATTACATTAAATTGGAAATTAATTTACAGAAATTCACTTTAAATCTTCATCGAAATAATATTTATGAGACTATACCTATAATTAAATCGTTTTTCTTTACGTTTCGATGGTACTTTCTTAAATCACTTGAGCCCAGTAGACGGTCACGTTAATTGCAGCATCAGCGGCGATCATCAGTTCCTCAAAACTGTAGCTGTAAGAACACTTGGGACACAGCAAGTGGGTCATTGTCTATTTGAGCTTCGTGCCAAAATAACTCGACATTTCAACAAAATTTGGCTGGAACACAGAGTTCCCGAGAGTCAGAGGTTGATAAGATAAAAAGATTAATAAGTTATACATGACCAAATTAATTTTAAATAACTCACGAAAACATGGTTTCAATGTGTTGAATGTTAATTGGCCGCAGTATTTGCTTGGTTATGCTATTTATTTCGCATGATTCTAGAATTATATCGTTTTTATCGTTATTGGAAATGAGGAATGTGGATTCCGTGTTTGCTTTTCTGTTCCGTCTTTCGATTGATTGATTGGACGAACACAAATTGTTCTTGGCATACTTTTAATATTATTGATCCCGCCCAAAACGAAAGAAATGATAAAATAAAGTGAATGTTAGGAAAGTCAAATTATTATCATAGCTATAGTACCTATAGGCTCGTTATGTCCAGCAGTGGACGGTTATTCTATTGTTTTACACATTTCGATGAGGTATTATTGATTGCGCATTGAAATGTCTGAACAAGTCGTGTGACCTATTAATAGTCCGAATGGTCTAATTATTAGTACCTAATTATAATGACGTTTTGGACGCCATACTGTACGATAGTACCATTATCTCATGGTGGTCCTAAATCATATAGTCAACTCGGGTATTGTAAACTAGCCGCCATAATAATTTAAGCCAAATAAAAGATTATTGTCCTACTGATAAGTGATAGATAACTCATAGTTTCGTCATCGGGCTAGGGAGAGGCGTCCAGCAGTGGATGTCTTTCGGCTGAAATGATGAGTCATCAGTGGTGCTGTGATGCACCATAGTTGATCATGACCATAGTACGGTTTATCTATACTAGAATAAAATAGAATTTAATGATGTATGACATTCTGGCTCTTTAGTCAACTTAGGCCGCTTGAACTTATCCCGCGGGATGAGTTGACCTAATGAACGTTTTGAATCGGGCAACTGATCCCACTGATACAAGTACAGACACGAAAAAAAGTGTTAGACATTAGATTTACGAAAACGAGTTGGTTTGATAGTATAGATGGCGCTGATGGCGATATTATAGTATCGCCATCAGCGCCATCTATACTATCAATAATATAATCACGTCAGGACACTTTCTATATTATTGGTTTTGCCCTAACTATCGATACTGAAATATCGATATGCAAACACCATAACGCATGATTATTAATCATTCATTGGTACCAGTTTTGAAGTTTTGGCAGTAGAGGTGAAATCAAACCAGTGTATTTACAACATTTTTTGTTATTTAAGAAAGCAGCAGGATGACTAAAAACCTCTTCGTGTCTGGCCTAACCTAAAAATATCCTTTTCTTCCTAAAGTTCTCCGGCCGTGCAAACGTGAACAATAATGTTCTTTACCTTGTTACCTGACAAAAAAATGGCCACGTACGAGCTGTTATTTCAATTAATAAGAAGTCAAATACCTGACTGGAACCCGAGTGACATCACAGTTGATTTTGAAGTTCCAGATGTACTAGCAATCAGAAGCAACTTCCCAAATGTGAAAATAACAGGTTGCTATTTCCACTTCAATCGCAGTCTCTGGCGTCTGCTAAGGCGCTAGGTGTATGCAAAACACAGTTAGGCAAAGTCCATGTAAAACTTTGTGCGGCCTTGTCTCACCTTCCATCAGAGTTGATTGATGAAGGATGGCTCTATGTGATGGAAGAAGCTCCCGATAGCAAATGTGTCACGAAATTCAATGACTACTTCGTCAAAACTTGGCTGGAGGAGAATTCACTACTTGCAAACACTTGGTGTACATTCCATCAAATGAATAAAACTAATAATGTAGTGGAAACGTGGAACGGGTATATAAAAAAATATGTAAAAAATAGACGGCTCTTACTTAATTGACATTTTATTAAGTAGAGATTATTTTAAGTTAGATCAAGTAAAGACCGATAAGTACCAGTTTTAGCTGACCTCACTTTGTAAAGGATTTTCGTACTATGAGAAATCAGGTTATACTGGAAATGTATAGCTTGATATGCCGCTATTCGTACGACTTATTGGTATTTACTTGATCTAGCTTAAATAATCTCTATTGTGATAATCCCCACTATCGACGTCAGTCGTTACCAACGCTAAAACCATTAGCACTCCGATAGGCACGTGTCAAATTAAAAATACTGCTTTGTATACAGAAATGGAGCCCCCCAGTTACACAAGGAACCCGCGCCCTTTGATACACCTACGGCATACAGGTTCAGCTCTTACTTTATGTCATTGAAGTGGACTTGCGTAACGACCCACTACAGGTGACATAATTTATATGCATAATACGACAAATGCCAACCGACCCATACTTACACTTTCCAATACCAGTTCTGAGTTCGACTTTGGTATAATATAATTAATCAAGATTGAGAATATAAACAAATACGTCATTATGTTGTAACATTAATTTCGGCGGTTTAAGTATGTAAAATATTTAATACGTTTTGGATTTTTGGTCATTTATCTTCACGGTATGCTAACTAACAACATTCACTAAGCTGAATTAAACGTTATACATCTATAAGAGCTCATAAGCCTCTAATTAAGCACGAGTTTCTTTTAGATTAGAATGTCAACCTACATAGTTAGTGATTGTAACTTTATCACAATGATGTTCAAAATTAAAAACTAATTTGTAAATGTGTTGGGAATTCTAATAGCCGATGACACAGTTCAAGTTTATAACAAATGTGACACATGCTTTTGTCCGTCTTACTTACGCAAAAGACTGCGGTTTTTAAATAATACCTAATTATAATCAATTTTAAAGAAACCAACGCGCAAATGTAGTACTCGAAACCAATCATAGCAATAATTTGATGATGAAGGTTTTTAGAAAGCCTAGAGAATTAATTTTTGAATAGTTTACGAGCATGATCTCAAATTGATACGATAATCTAACATTTGGAGAGTTTGAAAGATAAAATGGTATGAAAACTTCGCCGCTTCATTCATAATATTAGCCGTCATCGTCAAGAATAACTTATAAGGGTGAAATCACAATAAAACCTGACGACTTCCTTTCAGAACGTTTCACATTTTATTTGCAGTCTAAACTTGGTTCGGTCCAAGCGAGGTCGGATCCTATATTGGTAGGCATGAGTCACGATTGATGACGTCATGGGGTGTCGGGGCGCGCACCCCGCCTGCGTCACCCTGTGTGACTCAATGTCGCGCCCCCGACCATTCGCCTTGGGCCAGACAACCGCTCAGACACAAATAAATATAAATTGATACCAAAATAGTAGGTACGTGACATTTTACTTGGTCCAATACACTAATGTATGAAGGTTTTACCCAAAAGAAGTCTTTATCAAATATTGTTTCTATATAGTCGTCGCCCTATGTTTTAGTAAATAAATAACGTTATCTCATACTTTCGCCCAATTTCCGGCGTTATCAATCTAGGCTACGGAAGATCTTCATTCTATTTATTTGTATTTTTACTCTCTGATAAGCATAACATTACCGAGGCATCGTGGAGCAATTTTAATAACATGCACTTTTAATAGGATTCAAAATAATATTAGACTGAATCGTAATTCATGGATCGTTTAAATCTCTGGTACAGTTTTTTAAATCAAAATATTTTATTTCACATAAACCATGGGCACTTATGAAACGTCAGAAGCTAGGTGCATGGTTCCAATTGGTCGTTTCCTATGGAGAAGAGCCGGCAAGAAACTAGTCTAAAAATAGAAAATGGTCTACAAATCTACAGTCTACAAGGCTTGCGTTCTCACATTCACAAAATATAAATTATATTAAAACCTATTAAAGCCAAATTATGTGATCGTTACAACCAATAACAAATATTTGTAGGTTTATGCATTAAACATGACCTATGTGCAAAGCTTTCTTTTAATGAAGGTACATTCTCCATAAATAAATGCAAGCCACGTCCCAAAATACTTCAACGCATACGTAACAATTTCACTTTCATCTTCACTAACAAAATATAAATTAACTTGCACAATACTCACTACTCAGTATACAACTAACAAACTGTTATCTCTTTCAGTGGAGAATCCAGGTTTAGGAGGAGGACGTCCCGATCGTAAAATCATAGAACAAGAATGACTCTTTCGATCTAATTTCCGATTTTCAACACATTTCATCACTAAATTAGGTTATGGTTTGCACGCACTACGTAAATGAATAATACTATATTAAATTTGAAAGTAGATATTTCACCACTATAGTCATAAAAACAGATATAAACATGTACAAACATAACAACAAAGTACATACAGTTTACGATGGTAATTTTTATGAGAAAACTTTAAATGGCTCTCAAAACTTCATGTGTTAGTGTAGATGGTACCTGTAGATGTAGATGATACCTGTTTCGAATAAAAACCACGACAATAATGCTAAACCTTGCAAAAGACTAAACAAAACGTGCCATCACTACGAGCCAGCGAGCACCTTCATTATTTAATTCAAATCCAACGAGCACGTACGATCTTTTATGGCTGTAACTTTTGGTACTTTCTACACTCGGTTTTTGTTGTCTACACGTTTATGCAATGCACTAAGAAAATTAATTTGCTATCGAAATTCCATACAGCCTCAGGGAAAAGTTGAGTATTATGTAATTTGAATACATTATTGATCATTCATTCTATTATTACTCTTTCAATTACTTTAGTACTCTCTTGCTTAGTAAAACTGTTTCAAACATGGACTTTAGGTCTCAGTTAAGTACTCTAGAGCTAAGTTTAAGATATTATATAAAATCTTCATCTGAATGAAAACGAAGTCTGTACATTAATAAATAATATCAATATCATTTTTGAACTACTTGACGAACCACCAGAACTTTTCCATGAGTCAAAATTTTGAAGACAAATGGGAAAATGTTAGTCAAACTTTCAGCCACTTTTAGCATTGGCTTTAGTTAGGTAAGTGATAACATTGTGATTGAAGAACACTGAACCAGAAACTCACGTGAATGTTGACCATGCGTGTAAGGGACCCAGTGTTGATGGTAAAAGTGGTGGAAAGCAGCTCTCGCGCTGGTAGAAAGTAACACGAGGACACCGTTTCTCATTAATAACGATGATACAAAAATTTCATATTTTCACACAGCACTGCACCAACTAAATAAATTGAAATATGGTATCAACCATAAGAAGTAAATATGGAAAACAAGAGAATTACCGTTTATTAGTGAATCGTTCACGGTGCATGCACGGACAAGGCCTTCATAACAAAACAGTTAAGTTGTGAAAGTCGCACACGAGATCTGCGAGGTGCAACGACTTGGGCCAAAACTGTGCCAAACACCCCTCCATTACATAAGAAGCGATCGATTTGTTACAAAATCAATACCCACAAAAACCGAACTATTACCATATTACGAGTTGAGTTTGCCAGACCATTACAAACCATTTTATTAAGTTAATAAAAACAAAGAAACTAATGGCTCCTTGAAAAGTTATGAACGAACATTGTACGAAATCGTTTGGCGGTTTTTTTTTTCAATTAATTCAGCAGAACAAAGCAATAGGCTTCGAATAAAAAACCTCATTATAAAGTTTTTATATTCAACCAAAAACTCAACTATGTTTGAAATACTCAAACTACACTTCATCGCATGTATTGTAAACAAATTGCCGAAATAGTACTACCATTGTTCATGAAGTCCGAAAGTTTATAGACGGTTTTGAATTCATGTCTACAACGTTTGCTAAAATGTGTAATTTAAGCGCAGCTCGCAGTTTCAAAATAATCCTAGTCTGCAGTTTTTTAGTCCGACCAACCACAGGCGAGAAAAGTTAGTCAATTGTAGTTTGAGCCAGACCAAGCAAAAACGATTGAAAATGTTTCTCGTCGGCTGAAGAACTCTTTCGCAGTCGCAATACCCATATGTCGGTGACATCGAATTCTAGCAATCTGTTAAACTGCATCTTTTTGAAAAATTATTTGTCTACATTTTTGAGGAAATATTACATTTTATCCTTGTATAAATGTGTTTAGAGAGCCAAAAATCGTCCAGCACGAAAGTGGTTTGAAATAAGAAACATATTTTAAGTCGTCACTTTTCACAAAACGTTCGAATAATTACTTTCGTCCTTTAGGAGATGATTACACGTTTGCAACGGTCTACGATCCTTCCAGTTCCAGAGTTACGTGGGAAGTCGGACGAAGACAGCCCGCGGGTGCATTGTGCAGGCCTGGATACTAAAAAAGTTTTTGTCATTCTATTGCTCATTGTTAAAACACAAAGGGCCTGTTTCCTGCTATTAAGTTTATTCTCCGCACATTACAATAGGACGAACATTATTATAGTAGCTCTCGGTGACATTTTATTTTAAAGATAAACAATATTGTGGTGCGATTATCGCGAATTAACTAGGATCCTAAAAGAATTTAAGAGTTCTAATCTGATCTTTCTGAGTAGGTAACCCAGAAAAATTGTCGGTATTAAAATTAAGGAGTGCTAATTGTGCCGTAAATCATTTGAAAATCCAGCTTTATGATGCCAAAATTCTACTACTTAATCAAGTTTCGATTTCGAAAACTTATTAGTTTTTTTAAAGCTTTTGTAATTGGTTGTCTGATGATAACGGTATTATTATTCATTGAGAAAACTGTGGGAAGATTGTTTAGAATCAAGGTCTACTAGAAAGTATCGCAAATATGTAAACGACAACACGATCGCCCCCACGAGAGGGATGCGTTATTGGATTAGTGGCCCTAAGATTTTGTACCCCTTCGTTTAAGGGAGAATGCGAACTTGAACGAAATCGAAATGCGTATGTACCGGTATCGATTATTTTCGAGAACACTTGTCGCAAGCACTCATAATATGGATTCCTACAATCACTTGGGTAAATTCCAACCACTTGAATGGTTAGCTAAACAACATTCAGATTCGTAATAGTTTGGTCCGTTCGTTACCTTAGTTTGTTTAGAATTCTCCGTTGTGTCAATAACAACGTTCCCGAAACTAGCTCCTTCGTCATTTGTTGTAACTTATCCGTAGTTCTTGGAATAATATTCAGTACAGGCGCAGAATGTGGTTCAGCACGAGTCTCCAGCCATTGTTGCGACACGCGCGTTTCCGCTTTCTCGTGGAAAAATGCAAGCGCATTGTTGGAAAGTAAACGTAAGCACCCGAGGTGATTTCAAGAATGGGCACGCCACAATTGCGGCGATAAGTCCCCTCTTTGAGGAGTGGCTAGAGAGGCGCCACGGCGCCCTCACCTTCCGCCTGACGCAGGTCCTCACCGGACACGGTTGTTTCGGGAGGTTCCTGTTCAGGATAAAGCGGGAGGAAACGCCAGGGTGTCACCACTGTGGGGATCGCCCGGAGGACACGGTGGAGCATACGGTGGAGGTCTGCCCGGCTTGGGCGGGACCCCGCCGTGTCCTCTTGGCGGCGATCGGCGGCGGCGACCTCTCGCATCCGGCCCTCGTACAGGCCATGGTCCGCAGCGAGAGTGAATGGGAGGCCGTCACCTCCTTCTGCGAAGCAGTTATGCTCGCGAAGGAGGAGGCGGAGCGTGCGAGGGAGAGGCAATCGCTGCACCCTCGCGCTCCTAGCCGCCGCAGGAGACGCCCTGGACGGGAGTCAACAGCCGACTCCCGGCCACCGTAGGCGCGGGCTTGCGGGCGGCGAGCTATGGGCAGCTCGCCGCCCGGTAAGGACCAGGCCCGGGTCGACGGCGCGTTGTGTTCCACGCGCGCCTCAAAGAGCTGTCAGCACGAACTGACGGGGTCCGCTAGGGCCGATGCCGCCGCTGCGGGTTGTTCGAAAGAGATACCGTGGCCCCTGGCACAGGCAACTGAAGGAACACGGGTGGGTTTTAGTCAGTAAAAGTCTGACACTCCCTTCTGCTCCGCCCAGAGCGGGAGGAGTCATTTGATGATTTCCAACCCAGAGAAAAAAAAAAAAAAAAAAAAAAAAAAAAAAAAAAAAAAAAAAAAAAAAAAGGTGATTTCAAGAACATAAAGAATAAACATATATATGTTCATTCCACTTAACATATTGTATGGAATGTTTGTCGTTTCTTTTGCTGTTGAAAACTTGATAGACCAAGGAGGAGATAATATGGTTTCAGGAATATGTGCCGTCGGTTGTAGTGCATACGGGTGTTCGTCAGACAGGCGCCAGCCAGCCGGACGGCCACAAGAGCCCACTGTTCTTGACGTTTCAATGTGAGTAGCGCAATTACACTAACGTATTTACCCGACCGCCGCCGCCGGTCGATCAACCAAGGCCTCAGTTCCCATCGATACGCACTTTTATGTTTACAATACAACTAAATGACGTAATTCACTAGTTAGTCTAGTAATAATAACAAAGCAATCCTATTGACTTTCCTTACTTCATAAAGGCTAATTTACATTGTTCCAGTATTTCTAACCAACACTGAAATCCGGTAACACTAGATCGTTATTGGAGCCAGGTAAACACTTTTCACGGTCATCATCGAGTATGCAGCACTACTGGATTAGCCAAATCCAGCGCTGGATCCAAATGATGGGCTGGCACATCATCCAGTGATGATGGGCTGGACTGAAGTGTTCACATTGGTCATATTATATCGATCCAGTATTACTGGATTTCAGTTCTGGGTTAAAAATACAAGATCAATTTGCATTTGCCAATGAAATTTTTTTTGTTTAAAAGTGCAGTTTCAATTCTTCAGAATACCTATCCACAATTACTTTCTAAGTCAAATAAAAAAACTCGAACAATGGGTGCACGACCTTGAGATTTATATCCAATCATGAGGTTGCAAAACGCCACATATAAATGAAAATTAGGTATCACAAAGGTTGTAAAGAGCAGATGTGTGCATAATTTCACAGTAGAGCGGACGCGAGACCGGTCAGAGGGGTCGGCTAACCGCAGCAGGTGTAATGGCATCGTCCGACCATGTTGCTAGGGATCGTCAGTGCACACTGACACCACTTTACCATTTATAATAATACGAAAACTAACCAATATCTCCTTACGAAGGAAGTCTGTTATATCAATTCATTATTGTACATCTTTGGGTAGGTATATTTTTTTCTTGCAAAGTTTAAACCAAAGAATGTTATGATTGTGTCGAGCGAGTCCATAACTATGTGCCTTTAAGACAACAGTTCTGTAACATTGTCCAAATGGCCCGTATGACGTCAGCATTTGCCGAAAACTCGCCGGAGCAGCTATTTTGGTTTCAGCGGCGCCCGTATTATTATGATGACTGAACTGGCAAAAACGTTCGGCATTTCAAGTGGCCAGAATAGAGCGATTAATGAACAATCGAAGCTAAAATTAAACGCAAGAGTTGTAAACTTTGCATGCCTCATTAAAATACCTCTATCAAAGCTGATGAAGCTTCAAATATGTGATTTATTGTTTTTTGAACCAAGTTCTTGCGTACGTTCAAGTAGGTACTACTCAAAACTTCCCACGAGAAAACATTAAGCTGATTGTGTCATGTATTAAAGCAGACGCATTATCAATCAGTGATCGAATCAAACAATGAGTCGTTGATAAAAATAAACGCCTGTAAGTAATAAACGTAAGTATTTCAATCTAATATTCCCATGGTATATCGGTATTTTATATACAGAGAAGGGTGCGTTAAAAATAAAAAATACGCTAAATGAAATCAACCCGGAAGAATATACAAGGAATCGGATGAGCAAGAGTGCGTTAACCTAAACGATGGACGCTGCTCACAATAATATGGACTAAATGTGTAACACGCAGGTTCCCTCGCTACTGAAAGATACTGGAGTAAACAAACCAATTTAAAAAGCGTAAAATATATTTTAAAATATTACATCGGTTGCACATAATAAAACACATGAATACATATATTGATGAAGTACTTATGTAGTGCGAAAAGAAGAACTGATTCAGAAGAAACGAAGTGTTAAACGATGATTTCATATCAAATAGATTTAGTCAAAAAAAGGCACCGCTATCTACAATATTGTATCTAGTGTAACATATGGCTTGTTATAGGGAAGGGCTTCCGATCGCGGTGCATTAATTTAAAGCACGTGTCATGCACCAACTGCACACATGACAATATTATTAAAAAAAAAGTCCCAAAGCAACCATATGTTTAAAAAAATAGGACAGAAACGTTTAAAACGCAATAAATAGTCCTGTTCCAACTTCCAACGTGAATCAATGAATGAATCAATAAGAAGCTAGAGTTTAAAATTAAACACTCTTTTCAATGAGGAAATATTTTCAATGTGGGGTACACTATGGCTATACATCGATCAATGCAATACCCATTCATCGGACGACTGAATCACAAAACAGTATATGAGAGCATGTAACGACAAGTGACGCATTCAAACCTTTCAACCTGTCTATAGGGTACAAGTGTTTTATGTTACTGCTATGGTATTGCATTGCAGCTATGTAAACAACGAAGATAACAATACAAGTAAACCATAGTAATGGTACTTATTTGAACAAATAAACACTGTTAGAAAAACCAAAAATCCAGTAAAATCGGTCTCTTATCTGACGTAGATTCCTTTCACAATTGAACCTTGAAAATATATTGTTGGTAAGCAGCTGCGCGGTTAGACGTTGAGTTGAGCCGGCAACATCGTGCGAAGGCAAATTCTCACGCGGAATGCGCGCAAGCATAACCTACGCGGAATTCACATAGTCGTCAACACATAAGACTATTGTTCACAAGAGCAAGGGGAACTTTTCTATGATGCGCTCCACTAATGACATACATTTGCATGGAAATGGAAATATCATTTTCAGAGTATATCCATGTGGGCAGACTGGCATAGAGAATTAATTTATTTTCGAATATTAGGAATTCAATGACAACCAAATTGTGGAACTCATAAGGATAAATTTGACCAAAATGGTTGATTTACAATGTTCTTTAACTATTCTCTAGACTTGTAGAGATTAAGAGATTATAAAAGTCTGCGTAGCTTCAAAGCAAACAGTAAATCTAACATTAATCCTGCAGATCACTTCCTCAATCCCGCCTAGTACGATAACTGCCTACACGATATAATACAGTCCACTTTACCGTTTAACAAGCGCTACAGAGTGGATGGCTTTCAAGTAAGCGTGATGAGAACAACAACAAAGTTAAAAGCAACGTTCACCTGCACTATGGAATGTGAATGCATGGACCTAACACTATAAAGATACTATAGCCATTTTATTGACATGTTCAACAGCACAGTTGCCTTCAAGTCGCGCTGAAACCTTTCACTGAAATATCAAGCGTGACGTAAGAGTATATTCGTACAACAAAACTTCGATAGTGGAAGGTAAAGAAAAAAAAACAATTTTCAAGAAAAATCGTAGTTAACAATGCGTGGCCATTAAATTAAGGTGAATAGCTAATCTCACTTTGATATCACGGCCGAGTTTGCAATAATAAATATGAGAATTTCTCGGAAAGCGAGTCAGGTGTGACGACAGTTGTGGAGGTGGAGCGCGACACATCACCCACTTGCGCGAGGGAGGTCCGGTCCGCCGCACCTCCGCCTCGACACTTTCGCTCACCATCATCACTTGTTATATCAGAAGTTGAATAAACAACTAATAGATTATGCAAAATATTATATGCAAAAAAACATCACTTTCGGCACGAAGAGCCAAAAGATTTTAGCACTGAAAGAATCAAAGCAACAACTAAACCATTAAGTGGTTTTATTTTATACGTTCAGTTTTCATTTAACCAGAATAAGAAACTTAATCTAGACATAAGACGTCGCCACATGACTACAACATCTAGTACGCTGTACGCAACATGACGCTGGAAAAGATCGACGCATTCAAAGGCATTCGTTATAACGATAATATCTTTATAGCAGCCGGTGTTGCGAATACGAATAAGAATGAACTGCCACAACTATCATACTTGTACGACCGTACGTACTTGGTATGTATTATAGTAACGTGGCCTTGCTGCCGCGGAATATTCTGTAACGACCAGTAAGTATCATGACCTATTTGCTAAGCATCAGGAAGTTTGCAAATTAAACCGATGAGAGCATATATGAACAAAACAACGATGATTACAATTACAAACGTTGACTCATGAGATTGAGTAAACAAGTGGAATCAATATCGATGCGTTTGATGCTCAACATTTGCACCGTGCTAGACTACGCCAAACCGGTCGTCTATCTTTAACCTCTTGCAGCATCGTAAATATGGAGAAATACTCGAGCGAAATAGCACCCACATCAACGTATGATGAGCTAAGACAACATAATCAACAAAAAGTGTGTACTAAAGCCACGTTGCCGATACATTAGATAAGTTCTTATCTAATCAAACAAATGTGGTTTATCTAACGAAGATTCTCACGATCAACGAATTGATATTGAAATGTCAATCGTTTCCTTGAACGAGCTATAAATGTAGTATTCAAACATGCGGTGATAATAAACAGTTTGACTGATAGGAGATAAAAGATGTTTATTCTTCGGGTCGTTTCATCGTTTGAACTCGAGTTCATGCAATCATCATAATGTTCCTCCCTATAGTGCTGCGCCGGCTGAATTGAAGCAACAGGAAATCGATCTAATGCCAGAGGCTAATGGCTATGTAAACACCAGTAATGGGCGCAGGACGGGCCCTTCGCATCCAGTTACGATCGATAACGAACTTTATAGTAGTCCATGTAACTGTGATCTTAAAAATTTAGTTTTCTAAATATAAATAAATTCATTGAAAGATAGAAAGGCACAAGTGACGAATAAAATTATCAAATTTGTAACAACTGATACTAATCTAACATAATGATATGTCATCATTGTTATCAAACAAGACCAAAATACCTTTGAACATAACATTTAATTACATCAGACATGTATTGCAACGCGTATCAAATAAATATCTGTCTATCAATGGTTGATCCACATTGATAACTGGCTAATTACGTCAATGATGGTTTTAAGTGAATCGTTACTTGTTGAGGAGTAACGTGCATTAAATTGCGTAACAATTACCTATTAGTCTGATACAAAAACAAAGGTTTAATTAACACATTTATGCAGATTCTAATTGGTAACGGAAAACTAAGTCTGCAACTCTACATGGTTAGATCGTTTCAGCAGTTTTACTTTGTGATCGCATTCGTCCTTCAGTGTAATTTAAGTTTTTAGATGTACCTACTACTTCTAAATGGAATACGTTTATTGTTTTTATCGTAAAAAAAAACAAGAGCTCGTTGGTCACGGCACCTGCAAGTGAATAACC
Source organism: Apamea epomidion (assembly GCA_947507525.1). Classification (NCBI taxonomy): domain Eukaryota; kingdom Metazoa; phylum Arthropoda; class Insecta; order Lepidoptera; family Noctuidae; genus Apamea; species Apamea epomidion. Next base: position 14,780,074 of record OX382226.1, read on the forward strand.
TCGAACTTGAACGTAGAAACAGTTGCCACATGTAAACAGAAGCGCGCTGTAGCAGATGAAACTCTTATTGACGAAAGGTGCGGCAGCGGTCCGGAGCGTGCGTTGACTACCACGTGCCAAGCGGAGAAATCCTGCTGTACGATTACGAACCACACTGACACACACATGCTCGTTGTGCCTATTTCTATTTTACACTACGTACAACCGACAACCATAATTTGTACCCACTTTTTTAAACGCTTTTATTATGTCCGCCTACTCTCCGACTCCGCAGCTACAGTTATTATTACGACTGGAGCACTATCTGCGTTAAATGTTGAAGGCATAATCTTCAGCTGAATCAAGTTTGAAATGTATAACTTTATGAATCAAAAGATAACCAGCGCATCGAAGGCAGGAAAGCAACACGATCTGTCTTGCGAGATGTCGGGATTGCAACGTTGTGAGATAACCCGAAGTAATATTAACTAGTATGATTAACCCAGCTCGTTAGTTCACGTGTTTCAAACTTCCTGCTTCAAGCTTACCGTGCAATGCGTCACTAACGGTTTTGCAAGAACTGCTTTTCTTTACTGCGCAACGGCAACCTTCCGTTAACATAAAAATAATGGGATAATTTCATACCATACAGTATGAACGTACATCAAATTCTTGTTGTCTTTTCAGAATTTTGACAATTTTACAGTACTGAATCTCAGGGCATAAAGTATACATACTCAGCTGTACTCTGCCTATTTGTTTCACGGTTGGTTTCGAATCATTCGATTGTCATTACAGTGAAACAGACATTGACCTTCGAATTCTGCTCAAACATTGGCGTGAGAAATTAATTTGCCACCAATTCCTATTGAGGTATAAAATTACTTAATTTAAAGTGTTATAGATGGTAATCAAACAACAATATCTAATTGTCAAACTTACTTAGTTTGTACAAACTTGAAAATAATATAACTTGAGTTTGTAGTTTTATTTTTTTCTGCACAAGGCCCCAGAAAAAATATAATTTTTAAGGAACGATGATATTGATTCATCTGCGCAGAACCAAAACTGCCGACGCTATACAAATAATCTAGAGAGTTGGGTTCCTTTTGTGACGTAGGCCACGGATTTTTGGAAATTCTACCCCTAAGGAATGTCAGTTTGTATGACAATCCGCAATTTTAAAATAAAATTAATGAAGATGTATTTAAGGTTTTGGTTAAAAATAATAATATGAAAACGCGGATTTTAGGATTTTTTAATATTCTACGCCAAAAGGCGTAAAGTGCAAATGACAGGTTGTATGAGAAAGTCCGAAATTTGCGCGGGATTTCGCCGGAAAAATGCCATTTTTATATAAATAGGCCAGTATTTTTTTAAGCTAAATATGTGTTATTGAATCTAATCAAGTTATGTTCTGCACTCCAAGCTTAGATTTATCATACAAAAACCACAGCGACTTGCAAAATACGTCATTAATAAATAACTAACTACGTACAAAGAGATTCCTTTAGAATGACAATGTTCAAATCAAAACAAGAACGAAACAATTTAACTCATCAAACGAATGTAGACAGACATATATATAACAACATTGTACAATAAAATAAATTCGTGCATGATATTACGAGCCATTTGGTGAAAAGCAGAACTTTCGCGCTACGTTTTGGAATTTATGTACCCGAGTTGACATTATGTAACCAATTTTATAATATTATTCGCTCAGTCTTTGATATTTGAATTGTAAAGGATCACCTCAATTATGTTTATTTATGAAATCTAAAAACACTTCCTAATCCACTTTTTTATTGCGTGTGTCTACACCAAAGTTTCGGAACCGATTTAGCGAGCGAGCGCCCGCGCACCGGATCAACTATAATTGCTCCATCGCCTTCTAATTACTCCAGTCCCTCACCTCCATCAGACCTCATGCGCGGCTTGCATTGTTCTTCTCATGGTCTTGCTAACATCATGGTTATTGATTCGTATGTTATTACTTCCCTTTCTGTGGGAACATGGACTTCGCGTGTTGTCCTTACGTAATGTACAAAACTTTCAATACATTCGTCAAGTATAGTATTTACTTCTTGAGTTATTGCTTTTTATCGTCGTCAACAATAACAACGCAATGGTATATAATTTGATGTCTAAGTGCGTTATAGCAACTTGAATAGGTCGTGACATTTACGACTGACTTTGTCTGAGGATGACGCTTCAGGCTTGACACTATTCTCGTCCCAACTCAGCACGACATCGAAGATTATCTCAACCGATACATTTAGTTACACTTTCTCGTAATGTGCAAATTCCATGTGTTTTAACTTTCGCGAAGAATGTAACGGCCCATGAACATCAGTTGGTTTCCATATAAAATGAATGGTTATATTGAATGGTATGATAATATTTGATGGTTTTGAATTTAAAATAGCTCAATTCAAATGATTACGTGAACATTCAAGTAACAAGCTATAATTGATACATTGTTGTAATCAACCCGTGTTACATTAATAGATGAAAACAGTGGATTTTTGCTGAAGGGTGAGCAATCTGGTCAATTAACAAAATCGCTAATGCATAATCAAGATGAAGAAGAATATCAATATTCACGCAACAACGGACAAACTTAAAGAGCGGTAGTAACGAGGGAGGATACATTCGATTCGAACGTAAGGGATCTCAAAAATAACACAGTTCGCATGATGCTAAAACTACTTGACGTCTGTTGGGTCTGTCATAATTTAGTTATTTGAAACCTTATAATGTCCTCTATAGAATGGTTTTTTGCTTGCCTTTATTCACGTTATACTTAGCCATTATTTGGCGCGGTCCTGCTTATTCTGGTCGAACCGGTTCTACGCCTGGCTTTGCGACTGGACCTGCTACCACACGCCAAATGAGTCGTGCGCGCGCCTACGTCGCAAATATGTTATGGCAGCATGTATCCAACGGATCAGAAACCAAATAAACGCTCAATTCACAATCTATTCACCAATTCCGGTTTGGTAACTAACATCAACAAACGTCCAAAAAACCTTGAAATGTCACTATGAACTTAGTAAAATAGAACAACGCAGGTGTGGCAGCCATCAAGATTATTGAGGGTAGTGCTTCTAAAGGTCACAGCTAAATGTAATTCGAACCTGATCGAATTAAGTAGGTCTATTAGGCATACTGGCTCGCCCTGCTACAGAGTGGAACTTACATTTTTAAAGCCTTGTATTTAAAGTGGGCACCAAAATACAACGTAGCATTCATTTAAAAAAATATTCTAGTCGAGTTTAAAACGGAGACGGCTTCTATAAAACTTTATAGACGGTAGTTTTCGTCTGTTTGAACGAATCAAACAAATTGGTTTGAGTTTAACGGTTTCACTTTCAGCATTTTTTACGACGATCATTAATTACTATTGGAGAATTATAGATTCTTTTATGAGAGATATAAAATCATATTTGTGATCACACTGATCACCAAACCAGTTTTACTTTAATTACGAATGAGCGTCGTGTAGAAAAAAAAAAATAATATTTTTATAACATGAGATTGATGTTGACCGTTTTTCGAATGGACTTGATCAGATTGCTGATATTACTACTCAAAATTAATATATTCTTTTAGTCGGCGTCCAAATGTCCAATTCAATTCAATTCCATGTCGTCAAACAATCTACGTTTTGGCGTAGTAAACAATATGCCATTTTATGATGACATCATCGTCCAGTCAGGAACCCATAATAGGTAGGCTCCTTTTTTTCGTTTTGGCCAGCCCACAATCGAAAACTCGTTTAATTTTAAATGAGTTTGGAAATCGGGTTTTTACTATGAGGAAAATGTTGTCAAGTATTGATAGCGACTTCAGTAAATACCTTTACCAGTTTAAAACCGTTTTTAGGGCCAACTTAGATAGTACTAGGAGCACTGGTGGTCCAGTGCTAACGGCCGCGACTTGTACGAGTTTGTAGGTCGTGGGCTCAAACCCAAGCAGGCAGTTTACTTTGTGTAAATTATTTTATCACCACTGCTCTTAAAACGGCGACGAAAAACATTGTGAGAAATGCCCTAGAACCAAAAATTCGAAGACATGTGACTTCTACCATCTACCAGCACTGGGCCCGCGTGGTGGATTATGGTCCACTCCCTCACACAGAGAAGAGGCTTATGTCCCAGCAGTGGGAACATTATAGACTGATTATGCTATGCTTATGCTAAATAGTACTGCTCAACAAATGGCAGGATAAAATAATAAGTAACTTGTATTAATTAAGTCGCATCAAATTATGTACTTATTTGAGGAAAGTGTGTATCTCATGTGTTGTGATACAGTTGCGTAAATGTGTTCTGTTCCTGAATGATTAAATATCGGGTAATAATAATTTAAAGAAAACAGAAGTTTTAAATCGATATTAAATTTGCTGTAACAGTATTTTTGCAAAAAAATAAAGTTCCTAGTTCTTTTTCCTTTTCAACATAAAAATATTGTAAGGAAAAACTTATCGTGCCAATGCAACTCCTGCGTCTGGCATTTGAAGTTTTTGTAAGTCTACACAGTCTACAGATAACTTTAAACGATTTCCGGATGATTGACAATTTTGTATTAAGTCTATAAGTTTGTACTGATATCCTGAGCTAAGTTCAGTTAAGGTTCAAGAACAAGTATTGCTGAACAACCTTCAATACAATCTTTTTACCTGTTTGTTAAATGTTTATTGAGCCTTAGTTTCTCATTACAACCCAGTGCCCTAGTAACTACGTGTCAATAGAAGCCAATCAAGCGCATCGGCTCTAACCGAGGACGTAATGACATCAAATTATTGCTCGGCAATCTCCGCGTAAGTATTGAAGTGATTGTCACTACTCAGCTTAAAACTTTGGATAATAATTAAATGGTATAGAGATACTTCCGCAGTAAAAAGGCATTTGAAACTACACTCACTAAAAATAAATAACTGTACCTATTAGAAATATGTAGATTTGCTTCATCATCGGTCATAAAAGAAGGCTTACTTTGTAGATGATGGCAGAAGTAATCAATATAACTGTATGTGTATACCAGCACGTGGGAATCGAAGGGTACCTATTTACCTACATTCTGATTGATGACTAGCGTTTAATCAGATAAGTAATCGGTGAAGATAACGAGAGGACCACTCGTAGTGCACCGAAGCAATGCATGCTAACGTGCATACTTGATTAAAACTAGGCGCTTGCTGACGCTTGGTACTTAGATAATAGGTTAATACTTACTACTAGTACTGGTATATTGAAACGCAATAACATTTAGCATTACGTTCTAATGGTACTAGTATGGACCTCTTTAGAGGCATTGCGGCAAGTGCATACAAACGAGCGACTTGTGTTGCCAATCAGAAACATAACTGCAATTTTTCATAGAAAGTTATTGCTTTTTGTATATTATGACAAACATATCTTAAAGAAAACGCATACATTATTGGTAAAGATATCCCAAAGGCGAAAGTTTCTGACTTGAGAGCGCATGATTCGAGTAGAATACGTGACCGGATCACTAAGTAAATATGCAACAACAAAGTGAAATATTGATTTTGAGCGGTATTCAAAACCTGGTCTGTAGAGCAGGGTGATGCAGAGTTGTCAGGTGACATAAGCAGAGAGTCCAATTATTGTTTAGTGGTCTTTCGGGCACCAGGCACATATTGCATATTGCACATCATGCGCAGTTTTTGTAAAAAAAATAATCTTTTACACTGACCGTATACCTACAAAGAACGGAAGACATTGGCAAGTTCTTTCTCCAGTTTTTTTCAAAAGCAAATCAAACAGCCCTGGGCTAATACCGTACTTGTGTTCGTTGTGTCTGACTGTGGCCGCTATCCAGGTCGCGTTACAAAACGCTTACGAACTAGTTCAGGGACAGCACTGTAATTGAATTGTTCAGGATACTGGCTACTGACTGCTGAGTAATGTCAATTTATGGCTATTTCACTTTTTATGCTCTGTTACTGTTTGAAAAACATTTCGCAAATCTTTAGCTTGCCGACTCGGAATTACTTAAAGTAGCAACCATAATGTTTAACATGCCCAAACTTTCTCTCAAGTAAGAGCTATTAAAATGAATATTATTTAAAGTCGTTACCACCTAATTAGCACCAACCTTGCAAGGTGACCGGCTTTGTGCTTGTTTCAAAATACGTAGGCAAAATATTAAATTCTCACTTTCTTACTTATGTGAAAAGAATGTGAAGCTGATCTTTTTTCACATCAAGAGTCCATCTACAATCTACATAGTGATAGGTAGGTGCAACGAATGGACCATTTCACAACTAGGCAGCAAGTCGAGCGGAATGCGGGCCGCCACCGGCCTTGCAGCTTGCCAACACTGACCACTCTCGCACACTTATAGATCCAAGTAGATACACTATCAGCGACACAAAGTGTTGCTGTACGCGTACAGAGTGCGATGACCCTAATGTCAATCTTCGCTATTTATTAGCAAGTCAAACAGTCGGTCCGTTAGGCCATTAAAAAAGCTAGTCTACACCCTATCCCTATTAACATTTTTTTCGAATTCCAAAGCGATGCGCGGTTCAGGTTTTCTAAAAATCGAGGCCAAAAAGGTGCGCGTATTCCAAATCGCGTTAGAAAAAGCCTAAAATTTTAAATCTAAAACTTTTACATTTTTGACCTTGATACATAGTTCCATATTTATCCAAGTAGCTGTACTTCTGTTCATTTATAACAGAAGTACAGCCAGATAATACCTAATGTGCTCAATTCTTTGGCACGGACTTTTCATCAATACTACGAAGTTGAATGCCAACATATTGAATGAAATTGATATCAATTAATAAGTGGGTACACATGTCAATAGGACAATTGTAGTGTTTTTTTAGGATTTGCTTTGCAAACATTATAATGGATGACATGGTGTAACCTTGTAAGTCTCTATATGTATATGCAGCCAAGATAATTAACACACAATACTGGGCAGACACATCATGCTTCTGCAACCACTACCCATTGTTTGCTTCAGGGATTGAGAACAAGCTAAAGTATGAAAAATGCAGTCTTAGACATTGATTTGTTTGTTACCTTTTTCAGTAATCAGTAGGGTTTATTACTTACTATGAATATTAACCTATAATCATAACCAGAATGTTGAAAAATTTTTGGTAAACTGAATTATAAAAAGTGTAGTGATAACATAATGCTTAGTTACTAAGGTCTGATATTTATATTAATATTGTGAGTATGAGGCATGGCACAACATGATATCATGTCACATCCGAACACTGACCCAGTTATCAAGATGGAATAAAACCCAATATTGTGACACTGAAACTCAAGGCATTTGAATGTACTGAATGCATGATAACTTGCGTGACACAGTATGAATCATAATCAAATTCTTACCTATATTTTTTCCTATAGTTAATTATTCCACATACACAAAACTTAATGAAATCTTTATGAAATTATGACTGATTGGAGGTATGAATCACTGTAGGTAATTTAGCAAATTCGTTAGTAAATTAAAAGGAACCATAATTGCCCTAATGATTTTCATTAGGGAAAGATTAGAACTGGCCATTGAGAATGGCGACACAGTTGGCACAGTTGTTAAGCGATTGAATGCTGCGCTGCGTGTCGCGGGTTCGATTCCCGCACGGAACAAATATTTGTATGACCTACAAGTAGTTGTTCCGGGTCTGGCTGTTTGTGTATGTGAGTTTAAATGTTTGTAAACGCACCCACGATACAGGAGAAATTCCTAGTCTGGGGCAAAATTATTAATAAAAAATAAAAAATTTAATTACTTGATAAAATAAACTTCATTTTATTGACTATTAAAATGTTGCTAAGGAAAAGAACTATAGCATCAACCAATATTAGCAGACAACAGTTACAAGTTTTGCTATCATAATTATTGAGAATATATACATTATATTTAAAAGCAGTTTTGCAAAATAATTACATACTAACTGAAATCTCACCTACTGAATGCTAATGTTTAAAGAACATTAATAGAATACATATAATGTTGCTACAAGCATTCCATAAAATGTTCTAAATGAATTGCAAACTTCATTTAAGTTATTCCAATTATTATATTTTATTCTTGAAACATTCTCATTAATATTAGAAATGTGAAAGTGACCATCTGTATGCTGTTTTCACTGACTACTACAATGAAACTAATTATTTTTGGTAAAAAGTTTGTTCGGAACCTGGTAGATATTTACTATTATTATATTAGAAGAAAACGGTCAGAGGGTCTTCTGAGGGGCCGTAACTTTAAATCTTGAACAAATGACCACATTTTGATTAAGTAGACTATAGTTTCTAAAAATGGTTTAAATCCTGTTCAATGCAGTGGTGACTTCCAAATTTATTTTCGTTTGTTTATTAGTTATGCTATAAAGATATCCTCACTTGCCAGTATGTATTTCTTAGACAAAAGCTTTGCCTTAAAACCATGTGCTAAAAGAAGTTATGTAGTAATGTGCAGCAAGTGATTTAAACAGAACAGCCTCTTACTTACATTGCAAAACATGAGAATGTATTTAGTACTGATTTTCAAGTGCACTTGTTAGAAAGTTTAGCAAACTACTATACATCAAGTAGAAACTAGCATTTTAATAAGCCTTTAGATTTCGCAATATAGGTAAAAGTATAGCATTGCAATTATTTCATTTATGATCATTTGAATTGCGAACTCAACAAAACTATCATTAAACTTTCTACTTCCGATTAACAGCGCAGGTATCCGTAAAAATGTAACATGAGCAATGTATGACTATCTGAAGTCGTTAGATTAATAAATAACGGTGCGTTTCAGTATATGTACTACGTACGTTTACTCGTAACAACAGCAGCTATACAATTTACAATTTGCTGGACAACCGACATGGAATTTTAACGTCGTAGTCACTTACCCAAAGCTCAATACCCCAATTCATTTTCACGGCAATAGAATCCACACTTACACAGAAAAACACATTGAAGATTCACTAAAACACTACAGTTGATAACAAGTAAAATTACGAAAATATTTCCACTAATATGTTGTTTTTTATCACTACCACCATTTCAAAACACATTCTATAGAAATAAACATGGCTGACTGACATGACATTTCGAAAGACTGGCTACATTGCACTGAGCGACTGACGGACGGAAGTCCGAAAATTAGAAGTGTTTTTTGCAGATTGTCTATGGAATATGTTGCCATCTTTTGAGGATTTCCAACAATTTGAGGTCAAATAAAACTCCAAGGTGCTGAAAAATTGTTTTAATTTGTCAAAATTAAGAAACAAAAATTTTGATATGTCTTTGCGTGTGTGCACTGCGTGGTTGCAATAATGAGCCGTCAGACCCTCGACGAACGAGTGCTGTCCGCCGAACTTCCTAAAACAATTTTTTTCTGCTTTTAGACAATGTTCTAAGGATTGTTACTTTAGGCCTGAATCCTACTACGTAATACACTCGTAATTTACCCAAATGAATATTGCCTTTACATTGACAGCTCTACATCCATTACGTACGTTGAGTTGTTTTTAAAAATATGTAGGTACACCGTGTAATTGGTATCGATAATTACTAAAATGCAAGTGATTGTGATTGCGAGTACGTTACGCAATAAGGGAGAAAAGACTATGGATACCGATACCTAAACCTTTAAAAACTAGGCTTTAGTAAATATTTATATGGAGTTTCAGTGTCATATTGTTTTTAAAACAAGTATTTTACTTAGGTTACGCTCTCGCCTTAAACACGGACGAAATAATTACTTTGACTGGTTCCAAAATAGCATGATGACTTGACCTTCGTGATGTAGGTGGGCCTGTGATCGAGGAAGCCCGTGAAGATGGCAGCGGGCTCTGTAAGAATGATAGTATTATTATTAACGTTCGCTATTATCTATTTTTTTAAACAAATAAATATAACGTTATATTCATCTAGTCACTAAATATAATAATATTAATCAAACCAGTCGGTTTGTCTGAAACTTGAACAAAACAAAGATTGTTCCATTCATATTTTATTAAACATTATTTTTCTTTAATTCACCTTTAATGCCGGTATAAAACCAAAATCGGATGGTAAAGGTTGAGTTTGTATGTTGTGCATTCCTTCTTCCGATGCCACAGAGACTATAGAAGGCCGAGCCGACAACTGCTGCGCCAATAAAAGCGGGTCCGTATCTGAAAAAGTTATATAGTGCTTAGGAATATATTCTTTTGATTGAATAATTTACACTATATATATTTTGAATCATGATGATGGTGTTGAGGTCATTCTTCGGACTTACCAATGTTCATTCCTTTGGCAACTCTACTTGCTTGCACAAGTTTTCCTGCACTTCTTCTGAATCTTATTCCTCTTTCAGCTTCTCTTCTCAATCTTTGAGCAGCAGCAGCTGATTCTGCAACCGCTTTAGACATTGGTCCCATTCCAGATCTTTTCAAATTTAAATCGACTATGTAGCTTAGACATATAGCATTTGACAGGATATCATCGCTTGGCTAAAATTAAATAATATAAAATCAGGAAATAAGTTGATATATTTTAGTTACATGACTGTGATAAGTTAATGGTTTAGTTTGGTTAAAAGTTGCAACGGTAAACTAATTACAAATGTAAAAACCGAAATACGTACGGAACCAATATCATTTACACTGATATCAAGTGAACGTAAAGGAGTTTTCACTAAACCAATGGCTCGTGCTAGTAGATCACCACAAGTTGGAGGATTTTCTGCACTCGTAGTTGACCATACTCCTGCTGGTGGCGTCAATAAAGGACCAGGTGTTATTCCACAACCTGATATATTTAAGCTGTAAAATACACATTATAGAAATTACGCAAAAACACCATCCATTAAAAAGTTAAAAATAACTTCTTATTACCTGGTTAGATTGCATCCTCTTGCAATAGATACGGCTACATGGGCGATTCCTTCAGAACCAAGTTTTGTGTTAAGTCTTAAGTCTAGGGTGCGGACCCCACACCCGGAATGATTAAGTGCATGTGTTATATTTTCGACACCAGTGGGACCTACAAAATTAAGGTTCTCCATCAGCTTTAGCCCTCTAAGTTTACATAGCATAACTCTGTTTTTACGTCGGCTGGTGTCCTTTAACACGAAAGTCGAATATGAGACGGTTTCCTAAATCAATAGTAGGTATGTACTTTGTTACATAAGATATTACCAAATATGTTATCCGCCAATATAAGAGTTCGTAAAGCAGCACGTCTCATAATAAATTTTCCAATTGACGAAGCACCATCATCACCTATTTTGCAATGACTGAAATCCAGTATTTCTAATTTTAAGTTGTCCGAAAGTCCCCGAAGTATGTATTTAACTCGTTGGCAATTCATATCACTTCTTGTAATTCTGAAGGAAAGAAAGAAGAAAGAAAGAAAATGCATTTATTTGCGGCAAACATGACGCATGAAAAAAGAACATAAACACTCAAAAAAAAACAAGTTGGGGGCAACATGTGAAGGCAATAATAAGTTCTCAGTTATACTCGTATACGTGAAAAATAGTCAAAAAGGAAAATAACCGTAGGTTAGGATTGGAGGATGGAGAACAATACATAAATAATACCTTAAAATCTTCAGCTGCACACATTTTTCTAATCCATGAGCCAAATTTTTAGCATCGTTGTTTGTAAATTGAAATTGGTCTGTACGGTATTCAACTCCAATTGATCGCAGTTGGTATGTTACATGCAATTCGACTAAGTTTGTCAAACTGCCCAAAGCAGCATGAAGAGATATATGATCTGAAAACGTGAACATGACGTTGCACGTATGCATTTCAAACCATAGTATTATATACGACCGCTTCGATCGGTACAATGAAATTTAATATGATAATAAATGTATAAAAATATGTCAGAATAATCACTTTTAGTGATTACAATTAATTGTTTCTTAATAAATTGTAAATTTAAATAAATTGTAAATAATAATTTTATGTTTCACTTTTGCTTACCTCTAGAGATTACTTCTTTATCTTTTGCTTGCTGTTTATTTCCATTTTGCCGCTGACTTGTAACTAAGTGAGCCAATTCTGGTGAAGCCATTCTCTGTACTGGAATATCAGTTGGTACCAAGCTACGGATTGATAACTTTTGTATGTATGGTTCACAAAGCTTCACTAAGGTATTCACCTAAATAATTTAAAATAAAATAAACTATCAAATTTTCCCAAGTCAGTATCTAAGAGCCATTTTAATCTCTGAGATGGTACTTCAGCAGTATATGGAAGTATTTAATTCATCATTGTTACAGTGTCAAAAAGACACGATGCTATTATTAGGGTACGTTTTGTAATTCTCCAACCTCTCATCATCCGTGGGACCAGTTAAAGTTGACCGAAAGCATTATGTGAAATGGTTAGTAACATTTAACAGAACTCGGCTGCTTATTATAACTGAAAACGAATCACTCACACACGCATGTAGATTCAAAAGCACTCTCAACTGACCTTTTCAGGATCGTATTGCCTCGGATTCATGTTTTCTAAAATATCAGCAAAATGCCGTTCCATAAAAACATTAATCCATTTTTTATCATCTGCCAAAAGAGGTGAATCCGTGAATTTTGAATGGTAGCATCTTTTCCAAAATATGTCGCTTTTGATATTGTCCACTAAAATCTGAAGTGGTACATCAGTATCCAAGATTTGCAGAAATAGTTCACGATCTTTAGCAACCAAATGATGTAGTTTAGGGTAGCCTGCAATATAAAACATGTTTTAAGTGAATTCGTTCGAAAACATATTTATTTATTTATTTAATTCATAACAATTTTTACATTGTGTCGAATATTAAAAATTATCATAAAATATAAAAAATACAAAAAAATAAACAACAATAAAATACATGCCACTTAATTACTACGGGGAAGAGTAATAATAATGATATATAAATGTAATTTAAATAACTAGAATAATAATGCTACAAATAATTAAATATAGCCAATGTCAGATGTTCAATGTCAATTACTTACTTATATACTTATGTCATGAATGTAAAAGAACAATAGAAGATTTTTAGACTAATAGTACCCAACAAAAATAACAATCATGATAATATAATATTATGTAACAAGATTCTAGTATAATATTATGTATGTTTACAATTTAAATATCATTATATTTAAATTGTAAACATACATACGTTTCTATCTTCATAATAATCTTACGGCCAGTGTGATTAAATGAGAATGATTAAATAATATGTGCAGAAAGTACCTACTGCTAATGGAGGTAAATTGTGTTTAAAAAATTATGAAAATATGGAAAGGTTACCTAGTGAGGCCTAATGAAAAAATAAAAAGTATAGTAGTAATAATTTGCATATTTTCAATACTAACCCATCCAATTTTCAGCCAATTTCTCAATGCAAATAGAAGCAAGAGGTTTTGGAATATTAGAATCCCATTCGAATTCTTCTGGTTGAATTTTTCTTCTAGGTTCTATATTTTTTGTATGCTTATAAGCTAAATAAGTGGTGAATTTTACACTTTCTGGAAACTTCATAATTCAACAATCGAGGTTCAAACCCTTTACAAAATATGAATTCACACATGAAATGAAAATAATTTACTAAATATGTTGAAAGTCTGTAGTATCTTTGTTATACCGACGTTCATCAACGAACAACGCAACCATAGAAACAAAAGTTTTGTTTGTTCAATTTTTCTTATTGATAAACGCGCGCTTTTGAAGGCTATTTATAGCGGAAGTGCTGTTTTTTTCATAGACAAATTACAATTTGGGGAATGAGAGGCGTTACTTTTGCAACACTGTGCACCGTTCCTCTGCTCGACCCCTTCCTTGTAGATTTGGACTGATTTTAGTATTCAATTGTTTTTGCATTCAGGCTAATATTCTTTATTTATTCTTTTTAAGCAGAATTTTTAAATAATACATTTAGCTAATTTCGACTGTAGGTTTCATTTTCATTCATCTTACAAAACCTCGCGCACAACTGAATCTGACACTGACATCAACATCATTCAATCATTTCAATTAAATTGACGTTTGTTGAATTTGGAGAGAAGGTTCTGTCATTATTTTGATAATTTCATGTTTTGCTAAGGAGGAGGAAAGGCGTAGGCGTAGGACTCATAATAGTTTCTTTCAGTATTCAGGACTTAAAATTCGTTGACGATGGATAAGCACAACAGTTCTGAATTATTAAATTCAGACTTTTCGTTATCAAAGAATGCCAGTTCCGACTCATTGGACTCGGACTCAAAATCGAGTTCATTGAATTCTAAACACGGACAAGACTCCGTAAGTTTCCTAAAAGGATTAATTTATTCTTATTGAATTTTATAACAGCCGCCTCCCTGCTTCCTGTAACTTAGTTTAAGCTCGCGATTAGTCACTGTTGTGCGCTACTATTTATTTGCAGAACCAATTGTTTTAAGTTTCCCTGTTGCAATGAGCAGAAACAGATCTATTCATATTTGCCTATTTATTAACTGTATCCACAATCATAGGCAACGAGAGCTGTCCAAGGCTGGTATCATGTTGCGTCACGAAGTATGACTGCTGACTGATTACTTTCCATATATTCAAGTTTATGTTTCTTTTCAGCCTCACGTTCTGGGGGACATTCAACTCCTGGATGGTGAGAAAGTGATGAGTTTAGCCCGGGATGTGACATACTTGTGCCCATACAGTGGTCCCTCTCGGGGAGTTCTAAAAGTGACCAACTATCAGCTGCACTTCAGGCCAACGGATACGGCTGCGTTACAAAGTACTCTCAGTGTGCCCCTTGGTGTTGTAAGTTGTGTTAAAATTTTTCTTTACCTATTATCTCTATAAACATAAGAACTACTATTTTATTATACTTACTGTACTCCTGTCCTGTGGCCTGGTATACCTACATGTATACCAGACCACAGACATGTAGTTAAGTACTGTTCGTAGATGTGAGTTTATTTGACTGTATGCTGTTTTCAAAATTATATTACAATACTGTTGATTTTGGGCAGAGAGTTATTTATTTAAATAGACTTTAGTGTGTATCAGAAAATACGTAACAGAAAAAAAAATCCCTACAAAACATGCAATGCTGCCTTATTACTTTCAGCAATCTTTTTTAGTAGAGTTATTTTCAGTTATCACTCAGTTCCTGGAATAGGGTCTGTATGGTAAACGCAGCAATATGTAAACAATGGGTACTACTTCGCTTAGCCCAAATACTGGTGGGCTGGTGGATGATTATGGTGATGATATAGACGAAAAACCGCATAGTGAATTATGGCCCAATCCCTCTCACTGAGAGGAGGCCTGTGTCCCAGCAGTGGGAATGTTATAGGCTGATTATGTGTTGAGTAGACAAAAAATAGAAGACCCACAATTAGGTGAACATAAACATGTATAAATGTATTTCAGGTATCTCGAATTGAAAAGGTTGGTGGAGCTTCATCAAAAGGAGAAAACTCATATGGCATTGAAATATTTTGCAAGGTAAGCAATCTACTATCAAATTACAAAGACTTCAAGTATTTTATTGTTTTCTATTATTAATCATTAATGCATAATTCATTACAGGACATGAGAAACTTGAGGTTTGCCCACAAACAAGAGAATCATTCTCGACGCGGAATATTCGAAAAATTGCAACAGTTAGCGTTTCCGCTATCACATAGACTTCCTTTATTTGCATTTAGCTACTCAGAGAGCTTTCCTGAAGATGGATGGCATGTGTATGAACCTATTGCAGAGCTGAGGCGCATGGTAAGATGATTATAATTATGGGTAAATTCATAAACCTTCTTAAAATTACTCACAAACCCTAGATTTTTTACCTGGCTGGTTATGATTTCAACAGGGGTATGTATGTTCATCTGTTCACTCGTAGCTCCTAAACTGCTCATGGTATTTTGACAAAATGTTTAAACAAGACTTGATTAACAAGGTTTGATTTGCCTCAATTATATGACATGTGACACTGGATTTTTAATTTGTCTGTGTGTGATGTCTAGTTAGTTGGTGTTTTAGTTTTTAACATATAAAATATACAATGATAGAGATAAGTGGTGTTGTGTATTTTGGCCATTTTGTTGCATATTTCGTACATTTATGATGCATATTTCCATACATATTTCGATTATTTTAAGTTGAATATAGTCCCAGTCTCTACTGACTATGCTTTAGAATATCTTAGAAAAGGAGTTAAGGGCTGAAGCTATCTGTACATATAAAAACCATACATATTCCTCCAAATTAAAAGTCTCTCTTGGTCTCCAGGGCGTAAATAACGACATGTGGCGTATCGCCCGGATCAATGACAAGTACGAAGTTTGCGACAGCTACCCGTCAGTCTGGGCTGTGCCAGCAGCTGCTGGTGAAGACTTGCTGCGCGCCGTGGCCACTTTCAGGTCGAGAGGAAGGATACCTGTGCTAGCCTGGATACACCCCAGCTCTCAGGCCACTATCACTCGGTGTAGCCAGCCGTTGGTTGGGGTGAGTGAACATCTTTTTCTTTTATGAGGAACAACCTATACATATAAGAAATATCATGAGTACCGTAGAGATTTCCTTATCTTCAAGGATGATAACAAGGCTAACTGTCCTGGGAGTGGACAAATTTAAGTATTACCATACGGGATAATGATTTCAGACATAACATAGGTAGGTGTAAGTAGAAAAAGTGGCATCAATGTTCTATGTTCTATGTTACGGGTTTGGTTTCCACACTTAGTCCTTCAGCTGGACCATTGTGCGTGGGCCATGGCGGCCGTCGGTGGTTATTCCAACCAGCCCACCTCCCTCCATAAGCTTAAGTCTCCTGGTCTGTTGAGAACATCTGTGTAAGATTTGGGTGTCCCGTGGGTTTCCGACCTAATCTGGGTGACGCCTGTGTACTCAAAGAGCACGTGCGCGACGGTTTCATCAGCCTCCCTGCAAGCTCTGCACAGGAGGCTGCCCGTTATGCCTATCGTG
The DNA here is from genome assembly GCA_947507525.1 of Apamea epomidion. Lineage (NCBI taxonomy): Eukaryota > Metazoa > Arthropoda > Insecta > Lepidoptera > Noctuidae > Apamea > Apamea epomidion. The sequence continues at coordinate 14,797,006 of OX382226.1, forward strand.
AGGAAGTGTTTGTTTAGTCAGCAGTGTCCCGTGATGGTACCCGTCACCAGGCCTTTCCTGTCCAGGCGTAGTAAACTTTTGGTTAGCTTGCCATCTAATGATGGCATGGCTTCCTGGGACTGCCTGCAGCCCGGTGTCGAGGACCACCAGTTCTCTGCTTGTGTGTGGGTGTGGAAGTGGCATCCATTATTTATTTATATGCAGGATGGCAAGGACAACAACACCCAACCTGTTACCATGGAGTCAGTATATGATTCTGGACCCCCCCGCGGAGAAATTTTTCGTTGTTTATTAAAATAAAATAGCTGTTCCATACATTGTGATGTAGATAGTGCAGTTTTCAATGAAACAGCTGTTTTTTTTTATGACAACTGACGAAATTTTCTATGCGGTTTAGAATCATGTCTTGAATTCATGGTAACAGTTTGCGCGTCGAAGTCCCTGCCACCCTGAAAGTATATTTTCTTGTACACCACAAAAAAAATGAAAACAAAACACTGCAAAACATACAATGGGCGGCCTTATCGCCACGTACAGTCGCCAAAGGCGATAAGTAACCAGGGTCGTCGGATATAGTTGAAGTTTAGTAAGAAACCGGTGAATGTTTTAGAATAAAATTAAATTTAATTAATAGAAAACAAACAGTTCATTTATCGAATTAAACATTCGAAAACATCCATCGGTTACCCTGGTTACCTATCTCCTTTGGTGACCGTACTAACAAGCTAGGCACATAATATTATACCTATAAATATTCCACGGAGGCGCATACAATTCGGCCGCGGCTGAGTTCACCTCATAAAATAATAATTAATTATATGTGTTATAAGTTATTGTTCGCCTATCTATAACAATTTTGGTTCTCAAACAGAAGGTCTATTGTGAATGCAATATTTTGAGAGAATCCTATTGAGCTGCTGGAGTGATTTCCACACTCATTACAAAAGCCTTTCAACATCATTCATCTTTAAACCTGAAAAGATGATTAATTTGTTTTCACCTATTTGCATGTTTGTTTGTACAGGCGCCAGCACATCAAGCTCCTACAATCTGTCAAATTTCTTAAATAGATTTTCAACTTTATCACTGAAACATTAAGGCTTAAGGTTGATTGAGAAAATTTGACCTGCTGGCGTATGTACTTCCACCATATTCCTACACAGTGTATGCTAAGCTCCTAAAGTAAAAAAAATGTTAATTGCAAAAAACTTATTTTTTCCAACATTGTAACTCAGTATATTTGGTTTTATCAGTTGAACGTAGTAATTGCGCAGATAAATATTGTACCTACTGTGACTAAACTCTGTAGATTGGGAACAAACTTGGTCATCCATCATTCGTCTAAAATTTTGATTGAAGTATGACGTAATTCAGTTGTTTATGATGTCCTAGCGCACCAGTCATTTAGTACTTAAAGGGAATTTACCCAAGATCTAAATAGGTCGGTGGGTAATCTTTCGAGAAGTCATTCAATTGGTCATTAGTATGTACAGGGAATTTTATAATGTCATTCTAGTCTTAGAAAGTTGACAATGGGTTTAACCACAATAAGACTGAATGACTAAAAGGAGGTCACGGATGTTTTGTTCCTAAAGGCGTTTCTACATCAACTCGATAAGCCCCGTCGTTCAAAATCTTGTTATTTGATCGTTGAATTATGAAAATAATAATTCGTTCCGTATCTAAGAAAGTCCACGGTCAATTGCTCAGGCTTATCGAGGACAATCGAGACGGTGAAGAACCACCTTGATCGAATTCAACTGTAATAATTATCATATCACTTATTGATTTATGCTTCTAAATTCACCGCCAAAAGCGGTTCCGGCTGCACTTCTATCTTACTAATTACAGGATTTCTGTGTAGGTGTAAATGTAAACACCACGGAATTATAATTGTTGACGTTCGTTATTGATTTTTTTCTCAGTATTCTTGTTATGACGCGTAAACTTGCGTCATTGAATTGCAATGATCGTTAGACTTATTAACATACTTCTCGTTTGCTTGAGAATATGTAGATTATTTGAATTTTTTTCCTGTATCTGTTTTTAGTAAACAATGAAAGTGATAAAACGACCTTGTCCCACCGAACTGTACAAAAAAAAGGATTGAATGATTATAATTATGATTATGGAGTCTCCTAATACAGGTTTCTTTGCTTAAAAGGAGGCTGGAGCCTCCTATTAAGTTGTTCATCACCTTGTTGTTCTGGTTTGGTTATGAAATAATAGTTTTTTTTTTTTTTAATGAACAATGATAACTTCAGCACATGGACCCAGTGCAGTTTGGTGGTTTGATGGTTTATGGAATAATACGTTAAAGAAATTTCGAGAGAGAAAACACGGAAATCATCTCAGTTATCAACATTGTTGAATGAGTAACCCATATGCGTATAAGTGCTCTGTGAGAGAAAGTATGCAAGAGAGTCCACTGAAAAAGGGGCACCAAAAAAAAAGGCCAAACAAAAAAGCCTAGTCATATTTTAAGGGGTGAAAGCACCTATAAATATGAAGAACTTTTAGTCAGGATACAGTCTGAATTCGAAGAAATCAAACCACCACAAAATATTAACTTATTGTACAGTTACGGAAATTGCTACTGAGGAGCTGTTATTTTGAAAAGATTCCTCTATACTTAAGTTGTTCATATTCAGGGAAGCATTCCTCCTTTTCAAATCTGGGGATAGCAAAGACACAAATAATTATAGACCCGTATCGGTTTTGCCGGTTTTCAGCAAGCTGTTTGAAAAAGTAACGTTAAATCAAATGCTCAATCATTTTAATCGTAACAACATCCTACACGATCAACAGTATGGTTTCATCAAAGGACGCTGTACAACTGACGCCGGTGTCACCTTATTAAAACACATATTTAACGCATGGGAAGAGGTACAAGATGCAATAGGCATCTTTTGCGACCTATCCAAGGCATTTAACTGCGTGAATTTCGAAACACTGCTCCTGAAACTTGAGCATTACGGACTGGGTAAACTAGCTCTTAGCTTAATATAATTATATTTAAATAATAGATTTCAGCAAGTTCAAATAAACGTGTGAATTCATTGGGATTAAATGTCAAAATGGGTGTACCACAGACCTCAATATTGGGGCCGTTCCTATTTTTAGTATATATAAATGATTTACCTCATTTACTAAAAACCCGACCACAAATGGTGTTATTTGCTGATGACACATCATTGTTTTTTAAAGTAGGCAGACGTGCACAGGAGCTTGACGACGTAAATAATGCTATGCTTATGGTCCATAATTGGATTACTGTAAATAATTTAGTATTAAATGAGAAAAAAACTAACTAAATGCGAAAAAACGAAACTAACTAAGCGAAACTAAATGCATTAGTTTCGCTTTACCGAATGTTAGTAGTAGTGAATGTCACGTTGTATTGAATAGGGAGATACTTGAATTCGTCGAAAATACTGTTTTCTTGGGGATCACGCTTGACTCAAAGCTGCAGTGGGGTCCTCACCTAACATCACTTGCAGGGCAGCTAAGTTCAGCCGCTTACGCTGTTTGGAAAATCCGTCAATTAACAGACATGGATACCGCGAGATTGGTCTATTTTAGTTACTTCCATAGCATCATGTCTTACGGTATTTTGCTGTGGGGCGGGGCTGCAGATATTGATTCTATCTTTATTCTGCAAAAGACGGCTGTCAGAGCCATCTACAATCCCAGCAGACGCGAATCTCTAAGGGAACTGTTTAAAAAAATTAACATTATGACGGTTCCTTGTCAATATATATACGAAAACATTATGTACGTTCGAAAAAATCTACATCTTTTTAGTAAGATAAGTGACAGGCATAATTTTAACACTTGGAATAGGAACAAACTAGATCAACCGCGCTTCAGATTGTCTAAACTAAAAACTTATTTTATGGGGTACTGTGTAAAATGTTATAATAAAATACCACTCGATATTCTTCAACTAAATGAGAAGAAATTTAAAACATGCATTAAACGCACACTATGTACACAAGCATATTATAAGTTGGATGAGTATATCGTAGATAAAAATGCTTGGCTTAATGGTCCTGCTCCAGAGTGTTTTTTACATATACAGATAAAATCTTTGCAGGTAAGTGGTAAACGCAGCCGCGAAGATGAGCGCTACATACAACTGATAATGGATGCCAACGCTCAAGCACACAAGTTGTTCATCATGGATGCTCGACCTACTGCCAATGCTGTCGCCAATAAAGCTAAGGGAGGAGGGTGAGTAATTGAGGACTAACACACTGAAAGTTATGAAAACGTTACCTATTGCATGACAACATTTTAAAAACTTGTTTTTTTTTTAATTTTGTCGTAGGTGTAAAGATAGGAATGCATGTTAGTTCATTAAGTAAAAAAAACATCATCATCACCATTCGTTCGTTCATTTTTAAATTAGAAGATGCGTATAGGTAGAAGTCCTGTCGCTACTGCCCAACAGCTCGTCGCTTGCTGCCCTGCGGGTTTCTGTATCTCTCTTGGTCTGGCTCCTCACCCTAGACCTGTTCCGGCAAAGTAAACTCTACCAGCACAGACCTAGAGTTCGGATTTTTTTTAAATTTCTTTTTATTGACATTTATTATTTTTTGTTTGCTAATTCACTTAACATTAATTAATTGGACTTGAAATTATTAATTTAAAAGGAGGAGCCAGACGCTCCTCACCCTAGACCTGTTCCGGCAAAGTAAACTCTACCAGCATAGACCTAGAGTACGGTTTTTTTTAAATTTCTTTTTTATTGACATTTATTTTTTTTGTTTGCTAATTCACTCAACATTAATTAATTGGACTTGAAATCAATAATTTAAAATAATTATTATTTATAATCTTTGGACGCCATACTACTACTAGGTGGCAAACATGTGTGATGCTTTATTTTTTTATGTTATCCTGCATGCATTTTATTCTTATACGTGTTTTGACCACACATGGTTGAGCAAATAAATATATCTTATCTTATCTAAGCCCGGAGTAGAATTGAACTATGATATATAAATATAATACACCGGAATTCCCCGAAGGAGAAGGACAATTGTTGTTTGATGGAAATGTTGAAGGGTCTTTTGGGTGCTATCTTTTGTAATTTTTGTGCGAAAAGTGTTGATTCTCAGCCTTAATTGGTTCTTTAGAGACTATAGCACCTACATTATCAGACTATAATGTTCCCTCTGCTAGGACGCAGGCTTTCTCCCTTGGAGAGGGATTGGGCTGTAATCTACCACGTGGGTCCAGTGCTGGTTGGTAGGTAGATGTCACATTCTTAGATTTTTTTTTTATTCTAGGAGATGCTGGTTTCCTCACGTTGTTTTCCTTCACCGTTTAGAGAGCAGTGGTGATGAAATTATTTACCCAAAGTCGGGGCAGTTACTACTGCTTTTTTTAGCACCTAAACAGCCACTAATATTAACTTGCGAATAACAAATTATAACAAATATTAATCCTTTACAGATATGAGTCAGAGGACGCGTATCAGAACGCCGACCTCGTGTTCCTAGATATACACAACATTCACGTGATGAGGGAGAGTCTGCGCAAACTGAAGGAGCTCTGTTTTCCGCAAATAGACCAGACGAGGTGAGCGACCGCTATGTTTATGATATTTTTTTAAGCGAATATTATACATAAACATTAGAATCGATTATGTTTATGTTACTAAAAGAGGTTAATGTTGACCATGATCAACTCATTCATTAAAGGATGCTTAGAGCCGATATTGATTCGCTATCCGAACTAGTAATATACTTGTCTCATTTATTTATTTCAAAATTACACTGGCCTGCAAAACTAAGTACTACACTTTTAAAATTTCATAGAAGTTAGAGATTTAAAATAAAAAACGTTTTATAGCAAATTTTATCAGCTTTTTTGAAACTAGTCAACTATACATTTGTAACTTCTTTACTTTAAAAAAGATAAAACAATAAAAATAGTTTTTTTTTAGCTTAGTGTCAAAAAACTCAATTAACATTTATAAGTATTTTTTACATGTTATTTAATTTTTAATAACTGGTATTGCCTCCTCGGGCTCTGACTACATCTTCGAGCCGGTTTGGCATACTGAACACGAGGTTTCGGAGCCGATGTTGGGTAATATTCTCCCATTCTTCAATCAGGGCCTGTTTTAGTGCCCTGAGGGTGGTAGGTGGTGGTCTGCGGCTTCTGACTAGCTTCCCTAGCACATTCCAGGCGTGCTCAATCGGGTTCAGATCAGGAATTCTTGATGGCCAAGCCATCACGCAGCTACCAACCTCCTAAATATATTCTTGCACGACCTGAGCCGTGTGTGACCGGGCATTATCATGCATCAGCATCGATCCATCACCCATATTTGCTAAATACGGCCCTTCATACCGTTGAGAATCTCTTGGGCATATCTTTAGTAGCCATAGAAAATGGCACTCTGACGGGTCAGAGTGCCATTTTCTATGGCTACTAACTCTGTGTGACCTTCTGAAGATATGCCAGCCCATACGTTTCCACTGCCTCTACTGTATTGGACTCTTTCTGAGAAGCAGTCTTGAAGGTATCGCTCACCAGGCTGCCTGTAGATACTTCGCCTTCCATCAGAAGTGTAAGAAGACTCACCTTTTAGCAAAATTCTTGAATTCTCTCTTCTTCATCCCATGTGTATGTGTTCACGGGCGTATCGCAGTTACTTGAGGCGGTTCGCGACAATTTCTACTTGATCCAAATCCAGTGATCGACACCCTTTTGTGAACTTCGTGGAAGTTGCGGGCAGATGGCACTGGTTGCCTGTTAGGAAGCGCAGTTATGTAAGCTGCGCGCGCAGCCTTGGCACTTCCTCGTCCCATTCCATAGTAAAAATGAATGTCGGCAATGTGTGCCGGGGCGAATTAATTTATACGCGGCATCATGTAGCAGCGAACGAAAGTTACGAAACTCGTAGCAGCGAACGAAAGTAACGAAACACATGTAGCAGCCGCGAATAATTCGGAGCAACTGCCTGTTTTTTTTTTTTTAATAAATGGCATCTCGTAGTTGACCTTGAGAGGTCGTGACTACTTAACCGGACTATAAGCGACTGCCTGTCTGACGTCTGTTATAATTCAAGGTCCCTTCGGCTGGCCCTACCTCCCCGCACCGCAACCCGCGCACATTCACAACAAAATTCACAAAAAAAGGTTAGCTACCTGCTAAACAATAGTGCGTAACCATGAGCTGGACCTTTCTTTGACAGTTGATAAGAAATGTTGGGATTGAGTAATAAACATGCAGTTTTTACTATTGGGTAACTAATACGATGAAGATTAATTTAAAGTAATAAAAAGATAGCTAATGGGGGTGTCTTATTGAGAAATTTTATGATTATTAGTATAAAAATTTATGAATATGAATTATGAAAAAACGAATTTTTCTAAAAAAAAACATGTATATTTTCAATTGAGGGCAGTTTTATCCACAATTTTCATTTTATGAGGACGCTTAATTACTTCCAATCATTATGGAGTTTATTTCATCGTGATAGATCATTTAGTTTAAAAGTTACACCGTTTTGTTTACACTGGGTTCACAGTAGCGAACAATTTTTTTTAAATTCTATAAAAAAATATTTAGATTTTTTTAAATATTTTGGCCGTCGATAAAATTAAGCTTAGATTTTCTCATTTCGATATGTGCACATTATAAAGAATCACACTGTATAACGGTCTTCTCGGGCACTAGTACACTTGGGTCTGCCATTACAAGGTCTCCTCAGATGGTTTCCAGACTCTTCGTACCTTCGCTTCACTTTCTGGACCGTTCGTAACGTCACACCCACCATTCTTCCAGTACGACGCATACTGATACCTAGTTCCAGAAAACTCATGATCCTAGCACATGTCATGGCTGTCCGGCTGGTCCGAGGATACCGCACGGTCTCCGCTGAGGCGCCGAGCCTCCTTGCCGGATTGCCGCCATGGGATCTGGAGGCCAAAGTCCTCGCCCACATGGGAGTGGCGAGAGGAGACAACGCCGCGGCGTAACTCCGCTGCCGCGAGAAATCACGGTACAGCGGACAGAGCTCCGGCGGGATCTCATAGTGGCATGGAAAGTGCGATTGTCGCAACCGAGTGCTGGGTACGCCACAATTGCGGCGATAAGTCGCCTCTTTGAGTAGTGGCTAGAGAGGCGCCACGGCGCCCTGACCTTCCGCCTGACACAGGTCCTCACCGGACACGGTTGTTTCGGGAGGTTCCTGTTCAGGATAAAGCGGGAGGAAACGCCAGGGTGTCACCACTGTGTGGATCGCCCGGAGGACACGGTGGAGCATACGGTGGAGGTCTGCTCGGCTTGGGCGGGGCCCCGGCGTGTCTTCGTGGCGGCGATAGGCGGCGGCGACCTCTCGCGTCCGGCCCTCGTCCAGGCCATGGTACGGAGCGAGAGTGAATGGGAGGCCGTAACCTCCTGCGAAGCAGTAATGCTCGCGAAGGAGGAGGCGGAGCGCGTGAGGGAGAGGCAATCTCAGCACCCTCACGCGCCTAGCCGCCGCAGGAGACGCCCTGGACGGGAGTCAACAGCCGACTCCCGGCCACCGTAGGCGCGGGCTTGCGGGCGGCGAGCAATGGGCAGCTCGCCGCCCGGCCCGTGCGCCTCAAAGAGATGTCAGCACGAATTGACGGGGTCCGCTAGGGCCGATGCCTGCCAGGGCCGCGGGTTGTTCGAAAGAGATACCATGGCCCTTGGCACAGGCAACTGAAGGGACACGGGTGGGTTTCAGTCAGTAAAAATCTGACACGCCCTTCCGCTCAGCCCAGAGCGGGAGAGGTCATTTGATGATTTCCCACCCAAAAAAAAAAAATCCTAGCACATTCTTCAGGTGAAAGAGGCATTATAAGTAAAATCTATGTGCTGTTGTCTAACTTAGCTTTTGTAACAAAACTCATCGATCAAGAAAAAATTTGAAAACAAAAAATTAATGGTTAAATTGTAATTCGAAAAGGATTAGGTATTTTTGTTTTTAACATTTTTTTTCGGCCTGTGCTTGAAAGAAGGTCGTCGACTATGAAGTTTTTATATACAACATTAAACTCATTTTTGAGTCCTTTTTATTTCGAAGGTATATCATCTTGTGTACTTAAAAAGTTATTCCAATTTTAAAAGTGTGATATTTAGTTTTGCAGGCCAGTGTAGTTGTCACGTCGTAACGTCTGAACGGATTTGTATGAAACTAAGGACCTTTTGAATATACAAACGTCTGCAAGGACATCGGAGTCTAAAGCTAGGCATCACATTTCATAATACTTTGGCCGGGTTGTTTCACGTCCACTTTACGCAAGCGTATACGTCAAAAATGGCGCTAACTATCGTCAAACCAAAAAAGCGTTGTTTCAAATTACTTGTTCTACTTGTCGTACGTTAAATAATAACTAGTACGTAATCGTTATTATTGACGTATGTTACGTTAACCAACCGTCCCTTATCAAGACAATCTAAAAACAACGTTTTATTTAAGAGCTCAACTATCACTAATGAGGCACAATTACTTTTTCTATTGTTATCGAACTTAATAAGCTTGCCTAACGAGACGCGATAAGACGAGGGGTAATAAAGGAAAATGTTCCGCGGGGTAATTGCGTATCCCACTATCAGTAGCAATGGGTTTCATTTTGACAGTTCAACAACATTCATTGCGTTATTTAAGTTGTTGAGCAGACACATTTTTCGAACATATGGAGCAATGGATTAGCAATATCCTTCAAAATGATTCAGATTGAGATTGATAGTGTGTTATGCAATTAGGGTGCTTTTTCTTTTATCCTAATAATAAAACAATGTTTGTCTAACAGTTTTGATAATTTCCAGATGGTTTAGCGGCATTGAAGCCAGTTGCTGGCTTAAACACATCAAATGTATATTGGCTGGAGCTGTTCGTATAGTGGACAAGGTAATCTCATAATACTAAATATTTTATTTCACTATTAAATTAACCTATTGTTATTGTTTTTTTGTATCATACAATTATTTTTTTAATGTGAATGTTATACATGGTCAAATTAAATTAGCGACCGAAATTCCGCAAAAGTGATGGGTATTGATATCTAATCAAGAAAATTTTTTTAACATTATATAAGCTAACATTTAAAATAATTATATGTACATGTGAAAAAATAAGCTAAATAATCATAGGGCATCAAAAAATTCTTCCGCATCGCTGTTAACAGGAACAGTGCCCAAAAGGCTGGCAGCATTGCCACGTTGTATGGCCATGCTGAATAATATAAAAAAATTGAGTCAAATGAGTAGGGGAAAACCAAAGAAACGATGAATGGACTGTGTGAATGATGATATGGTTAGAAAGGGGCTGACTGTCGAGATGGCGGCTAATAGAGGAGTTTGGAAGAAAAAGACAAGTTGCGCCGACCACGAATAAATTGGGATACGGGCAGGGAATGATGATTTTTTTTGAGTCAACGACAGCTGTTGGTTTTGTCGAAATACGATAAAACAATGTTTGTGTTTTATCGTGTTTGGATATCGATACCATCACGACTCTCAAGTTTACACCAAAAAAATTACAGCAAATTAGCTATTAATACAAAATTAAGTTATAGGCTATTTAAAAAAAAAATCTAACTAGTCCGTCAGTTAGATTATCAAAAAATATTGAACCCGTAATTTTTCTTTTGTCAATTATATAAAAAACGATGAAGATATCGCCCGTTAAAGTTCCGCGTGACTTCACTTGCTTGCGACACTTTTGCAAGCAAGTGACGTCGCGACCCCCCACTCCCAAATTTTGACGCGCTTTATCTTTGTAATTTTTTGTTTGATTGACAAAAGAAAAAATTCGTGTCCATTATTTTTCGAAAATCTAACTGACGGACTAAATATAATAATTATTTTTTTACCCAGCAACTACCCTATTGTATTACTCTGTCTTCTTCACACAGAATGTTTTCGACGTTCTACCATTAGCGTATTCCATTCATCAGCAAATACCACAATAGTTACTTAAACAATATCATCATCTGCTGAGCCTTTTCCCAACTATGTTGGGGTCGGCTTCCAGTCTAACCAGATGCAGCTGAATACCAGTATTTTACATGGAGCGAGTTATAGTTACTTGAACAATAGTTATTGTATTTATTACAATAATAATACTATAACTTGATGATTAGTGTTGGAATTGTCTTTATTTTACCACATTATCATTATTATTATCCACATTATTTATTTATATATACTTTATTGTACACCAGAAAATACATAACAAAAAAAAAATGTCTCAATGCCCACTGCTCTGCATAACTCTCGGTTTTCCTTCTAAACCTCTTCTTTTACGACTTCTGGATATACAAGCCATGTGCCCAAGGGGATTTCCCATTGGCAAAGATGACGAACTCTTATCCCTTATTTAACCCCTTCAGGAGGTTAATTAAAAAAAAATAAAGCTTTCCTTAGAACTCTTGTGCAAAATTACATGCTTCTAGACACAGCAGCTTAGGCCGACCGTTGTCTGTCAGTGAATGAATTTAAGATTTGCATCCGGTTAGACTGGAAGCCGACCCCAACATAGTTGGGAAGAGGCATGGCAGATAAGATTAAGTACATTTGCCCTGCAAACCAATCCAAATTGTCACACCACCTTCGCAATGGAGCCTGCGGAAGGACATTCCCACCGAGATCGCCAGTTGCAAAGGTGGTGTGTGACGATATTTGCCTATATTGACTTCATTGACTTGCTTAATTATAAACCTTGTGCATGAAACAGGTGGAGAATCACAAGACTTCAGTGCTAGTTCACTGTTCAGACGGATGGGACCGCACGGCTCAACTCACAGCATTAGCAATGCTGATGCTAGACCCTTACTACAGGACGCTCAGGGGATTCGAAGTGCTTATCGAGAAGGAATGGCTGTCATTTGGACATAAGTTCCAGCTGGTATGTTTTTAATATTATTTGTAGCTTCGTAGGTTGAATTTGAAATGTTTGTCAATGAAAAATAACTATAGTTTTTTTCCAATGCTAGTAAGTACTAACAGCAACAAGGGCCGTATTACGAAGTATTAATGTCATCATGATTCCAGTGCGAAAAAGGGATGAGGCTATCGGTCATGTATAGCCCCGTCTCTCTCGTACACGGGAATCATGATAGCCTACAATTGAAAACCAAACATCCAAACTTACTCACATTTATAACTTGATTATTTTAATATCATCGCTGACTGTCGATACAGGACAGCTGTACCAAATTATTTTCCTCTATCTGTATCTGAATTTAAGGACGGAAATGATAAAAAGATACTTAAAATAGACACGCCTACATTCATTTGGCATTACAATGGAAGAATTAAATAATTTACCATTGTCAAAGGATATTTTGATGATGATGAAATGATTAGTGTAGTCATTGAACAAGCGTACATCATCGGTGCTAATCAGGATATTTTGTTATTAAGGGTTCAATCTGGCAGAATGCTAAACTTACATATAGCCTACGAGTTTTTACCCGTGGTTACTCTCGCATTCTAGGGTAACTACTTAATGTGTCCCACTTAAAAACTTTGATAAATATTAATCCGGGACATAGTGTATCTGTGTTCCAAATAATATGCGCTATTGTCACCTAAGACGAAACTGACTAACGGTGAAGGAAAACGTCGTGAGATCCCAGACTTATAACTGTTTGAAATAGCCAACACTGAAGGTGTTGTGTTCAATGCTCGAAATAAAATAAAATGCTTTTCGTGCTTTACATTGCGCGCTACCGTAAACAGCGATTTTTCACCCTAAAAATAAAAGTCATAGGTTAAGCATAATCAGCTTATAATGTTCCCACTGCTGGGACACAGGCCTCCTCTCTGTGAGAGGGAATGAGCCGTAATGCACCACGCGGGCCCAGTGCGAGTCGCTAGATGTCACATGTCTTCGAGTTTTTGGTTCTTAGACACCGGCGATGATTTCCTTCACCGTTTTGAGAGCAGTGGTGATGAAATAATGTATTCAAAGTAAAGCGCCTGTCCGGGTTCGAACCTATGATCTAGAAATCGTAAGTCGCGGATGTTACCGCTGGCTCACCACTGCTCTCTCTCAAATAAAAGTCGTTTCCCAGCAATTATTTTTGTAATACTTGACTTGATGTACAGAATGCGTAGATGACAGCTATGTGGTGATTTTTTTATATCCTGTATATGTTTTACTTCGCAGCGTATCGGCCACGGCGACGAGCGACATTCAGACGCAGATCGGTCACCCGTCTTTGTCCAATGGGTGGACTGCGTGTGGCAGCTACAGCAACAGTTCCCGACTGCCTTCGAGTTCACAGAGAGACTGCTGATCACGATCGTTGATCATCTGTACTCTTGTAGATTTGGAACCTTCCTGTTTAATACTGAGAGGGAAAGGGCGAAGGAAGGTGGGTGGTGAAGACTTTTTTGATAAAAATAAAATAAAATACATGGTTTGTCGTAGAGCAATGAATAGCAAAAAAGGTGTGGCACCCAAGATAATGTATACGTATATATTATGTGAACATAAGGATACTTTAGCTGTAACGGAAAAAGAAATACTATTTTGGATTTGTATTTCATTTACCTCTAACGAAAAAAGAAATCCTATTATAGAGGTATGAGGAACAGGGTGTAAAGTTCACTCATCCTCCATAGAAAAGGGAGGTTCCTCCGACCAGACGGGTGTTCTCTGGCGTCTGGCGTCTGTGTCTGGCAGGCAACTACCCAACGGTTGATGTCGGGAAGTTGTATGTATGCTAATTGCGTGGTAAACTCTGCTTGCGAGATGCAGGATTTGCGTGACGTCAGTATGAAGCGTTGTTCGCATGTGGCGCTGTAGATACCGCTACACTATTTTGGATTTGTATTTCATTTTCCACACCATATTATATAACTTCCCCAAATCACCACTTAAAATGAATCCTTAAAAAAAAACATTCCTTTACAGAAGTCAAAACCAAGACCGTATCCCTCTGGTCGTACATCAACAGTCGTCAGGACTTGTACCTAAACCCTCTGTACTGGGGCCCGCCGTCATTCGGTGCGAGTTCCCCTCCGTCGCCGTACTCGCGCCCGCAAGTCGTGCTCGTGCCGGTCGCGTCGTTGAGGGTCATCAAGCTGTGGAAGGCGCTGTACTGTCGGTGGAATCCTACTATGAGGCAGCAGGTTAGTGTCACAGAGTCTTATCATACACTCTTACAGTAGGTTAATATTTGAAGAAAAGTGAAATGTACCCTACATGTCATTTCTCGTTCAGACCCTGTCTAACCATGTTAATTAAGTGTTAGTTCTCAGTAGCAGCCTGGAGTTTAAAAGTTGGTAGTGTCATACCCCCGCTTCCTGCGACTGATCTATTCCCGGTCGTGTCGGATTGCAGTCCTGTCGAACTGTGAGGGTAAAGGAACAGAGAGTGCACCTGTTTTTGCGCACACACTAGTGCACTATACTATTTCCGGCGTCCCTCCCTAATCTCTGTTGAGAGTGGCCGGCGCATGACCGAAATTCGGTCACGAGGATATTATTATTAATTAATCGTTCATTTTAAACCAAACAGAACGTGTGTGTGTGACGTGTTATTATTTTTAGCTTGAACTATATTATGTATTGAATTTTATATATATATAGATTAACTAACAAAATATTTTTAATGAAAGAAAGAATAAAGTTTATTTGGACACAGTTCGTGAAACACAAAATAAAAAAATAACTAAATAAAAATAATGTTTCAAACAAACAATAGTGTGTGCCTCACGGTTGCGTTAAAAAAGGTAATGCGCTTATCCAGCTTTAATTCCGCCGATAAGGACATTGTTAACATACATCTGTAACCCGTATTTTCTCCCCATAGGATCCTATTTACCAGCGCACTCGTGAGTTAGTCGCCATTCGGGCTCAGCTGGAGGCGGCCGCAGCGGCCGCGGCTGGAGACCACGCGGCCCGCCAACACCGACTCGGCCTGACCCCGCCCCGGGTCGCCAGCCCACACCACGTATGAAACGAGGACTTGTACTTCTACGACAGCCATTTGTCTGTCTGAGAAGTCGACTTTAAGTCTCGAAAATGGACTCTATTACCTAATGTTACAGTTGCATTCTTTTTGGACTAAAAGTTCGTGTTTGGTGGTACATATTCTGCACACCGCTTTAATTTTGTGTTCGATCATACTTGGCCACCTATCAAAAATGCACTATTAAAAGGTTATAAAACAATCAGTTGTAGCGCAAACAGAACCTTATGTGTTGGTAGCAAAGTTATTATTCCAAAAACACATATTTGTTTACATGTATGGAAATTAGATTGCGAACACGGATTTAGTGTATCTGTTTTTTGGAAAGTGGTTGTGTCTCCAATGAACTCTGGCACCTAAATCCATCCTATTCATACTTATTGAATAGTAAGTTTGCTTAGTGTAAATATTGTTATAATAACGTATATGGTCTCAAAATTTGACTTAGTGACACTGACCAATATCTAACTTATTCTACTAAATCTAAATGTATTTTTTAAAGCGTTAGTAATGCCAAAGGTCAGCGCTCTTTATAAGTTCCGGTAAATGTATTTTCCGGAATTTCATAATAATTCCTTACTTTTCTATGCCATGAATGAATCAGGTAAGTGCCGAACAAGTTGGAACAGCATAGCTATTCACAAGCACTCGACACGCTTCCGTACCGTATCGAACATCAATCAATGTTATTGTAGGAGTCCTCTAAACGCTGTTCAAAAGTCCAAAATCCGAAAATGTTGTCAGTTTAAATCAAATAGACGACCGCTATTCTTCCGACAGCTGTCTGCTGTCGGGGGCAAGGCAACTCAGGTTATCAAAATGTGTAATTCTCGATATGATAGCCTGTCAGATGATTGTAACTAGCTATGTAGAACAGTCCTAATTTCTTTAAGGGGGATACGCCAGGGTACCCCGCAAATTTAAATTCTCCTTACTTTTTTTTTTAATTTGTCGGGTCAGTGTCAGGGTGTATACAATCATCAATACAACCATCAATACAACCCTCGTATGTTTCTATAATAATATAATAGAGTGTTGTATTGATGATTTGAATGATTGTAATCCTGTTAATATTATATTATGCGAAAGTTTGTGAGGATGGATGGATGTTTGTTACTCTTTCACGCAAGAACTACTGACCGTGTTTTGATGAAACTTTACGGTAACATAGCTTATACATCAGAATAACTCATAGGATACTTTTCATCCTGATATTCCCACGGGATCGACACTTAAGCGGGTGAAACCGCGGGGCGCTGCTAGTTCGTAAATACATACTTGTTACGGTAGCGAATCATATTTTGTTCAACCTGGCATTGACCTGCCAATTGCAAAAAACAGAAGAAAATTTGAACTTCGCGGGCTTCCAGGGCGGTTTGCCCTTAATGTGACTCCCAAGCAGAAAGTTGCATTTAGAACTTTTAAAATTATTGAATTAGACAAGTTTTGGTTGAATCAGGAAGTAATTTGATAAAGAACTTGCCAAAAACTATTTCGCCACGTATTATTATTGTTTCATATTACATGTAGGCTACACGTCAGTGGTCACACTAAGGCATTGAGCTACTCTAGCGTAGTAAGGAGGTTCAATAGAATGCGAGGCCGACGCTTGGGGCTGAGGGGGGGTAGGGTAGGGTTCCGTACCCAAAGAGTGCCAACGGAACCCTATTACTAAGCCTCCGCTGTCCGACCGTCCATCCGTCTGTCTGTCAGCGGACTTTTACTCATTAACCGTATTAGGTGGACAGTTGAAATGTTCACAGAGTGTGCATTTCTATTGCCGCTATAACTACAGATAATAAGATTAAAATGAAGTTAAAAATTAAAGGGGTTCCCAATTCCCATAGAGGATACGCGTTTTTGGTCGGCGTATTTTGTAGCGGTCAGTATCTCATGAACCGTAATAGGTAAACAGTTGAAATTTTTTCAGTGTGTATTTCTATTGCCGCTATAACAACAAATAATTTAAATAAAGTTAATACAAATTAAAGGGTGTCTGTTTTTTGCCTTGAGGTACGAAACCCTTCATGTGCGAGGCCGACTCGCCCTTGGCCGGTGTTTTACCACTGACCTGCGGCCTACCAGACAAGCCATTAGGAAATTATTTGTTAAATCTTAATTAACTACTATTTAAGCGTTTTATTTTTAATGAGTATTAATGTTTTCAATATTTACCAACTGTTATCTTTTAGAACGATGACGTCTTTTAAAATGTTGTTCTCTGTTTGCGACTGCTTATTAAAAACGATTATTATTTTATTTTGTCTATGTTACAAATGAAGGGTGCTTTCTAGCCATGAGATTACTACACCATGGACTATGGATGCCACTTTAATTGTAAAAGAATGGTATACAGGGTGGCACGTACATCGACGCACAACCTGTTACCATGGATTCAGTTAATGATTCCTCTGCGTTGAAAATTTTTCGTTGGGTATTTAAAAAAAAGTAAGTTAAATAAGTTTTTTAAACCTACGAAAAATTTCTACGGTCTAGATTCATAATTATGCTGAATCCAAGGTTTCAGTTTGCGCGTCGAAGCCATTCTGTATATTGATTACTTGTATGTATATGTGTGATGACTCGCGAATTAGAACTTTATATAGTATGATAAGAATGATAGGAAAACGTATTCCATTTTATTTATGTATGTATGTATCACAGAAAATATGTAAGTATAATATTACAACTAATGTGTAATTATGTAAATGTAACATTAGTTAGATTATGAAGCATTTAAAATATATATATTTCGTATACTGGTTCGCAAAACATAAATATATCGGGGTCAAATTAAATTAGCTAGCGAAACTTCGGAGACGTGAGAGGCTCGATATCTAAACACGATAAAATAAAAACGATTTGATTACTCTTTTTGTGGGGTTAGCGACCGCTGGTGTTTTTCTTTTGTCTTATCGCTTTGAGAAAGATACCAATCATGTCTGTAAAGTTTACACAATAAAACTATTTTAAAACTGATATTACAAGAGTCTACACTAACTGCCGTTGCTGACCCGACAAAAAAGTCTTTTTTTTATCATGTTTAGATATCGATACCCATCACGTCTGCGGAGTTTCGCTAGTTAATTGAATTTGATCCTGTATACAGGCTGGCAGGGACATCGACGCGCAAAGTGTAACCATGGATTCAGCACATGAGTTTAGACCTCATAGCGTCGAAATTTTTCGTCGGTTAATAAAAACAAATATTGCTGTTCCATACATTTTGACCGCGTAAGTATTGCAGTTTTCTATGAAACAGAAGATTTTTTTTGATAACCGACGAAAAATTTCGACGCTATGGGGTCTAGTATCATGTGCTGAATCCATGGTTACAGTTTGCGCGTCGATGTCCCTGCCACCCTGTATGTAATTGATTATCGTGTAAAAGTTTATACAGTTCAATTTTAACAATAATTAGTGATAAGTAAATATTAATATTGACATACTGTTAAGCGTTTACAAAGAGGCTGTATGTTTATAGCTCATTCAGCAACGATTGGTGTCTAACTGGGCTTTTAAATTGAGATTTCAGCGATGTAAACAAGTATTAATATTAAGTAAGTTAGTTTTTATATAAACTGTTATTGTAAACATTAAAAACTATATCCACACATTATTATTTAGTCAATGTAATAAGTTGTAAAAAATAAATGTAAATATTATAAAAATAAATGTTTGTTTACAGCCATTTTTCGGTTTTAATGATTCCTCTGCTTAAATTAAAACTGTTTACGCTCGATTAAAGTGTTAAATGTTAAACAAAAACAATCATCTTGATAAAACAAAAATAACGGTTTGAACCCAGATAACTTGAGAAGATAGGAGACGCGGCGGTTATCAACTTTATTATTGTGTAAAGCATTCTTATATGAACAGTGTTCTAGTCAACATTTCCTAAATTATTTAGTCCTTTAAAAAATGTTAAAATTCGTTAGAGATGGAGCCACTAGGACCCAAGCAGTGAATTATTTAAAAACATTCAGAAATGAAAAGAGATTGATAGCTACGAATCAGGAGGTTGTGTCATGGGCTGATGTTGTGATCGTCGGTAAGTTTTTTAAAACGTATAACCCTTTATTACAAAACAAGGTTTTTCTTTAGATCAGGTTTAATTCACCGAGCCCAGTTATTAAGAACCTAACTGTTATAGAAATGCAGTTATTTATACAAAAATGACAACTTATTTATTTAATACTTTAAGTACACAAATGTACAGTGGCGAACTTTATGCCATTGGTTATACTAGTCAACCTTTGGGTGATGCAGAAAAACTTAAAAACTTAGTTTGGTGCTAAATTGTCATTTTAGTATTAAAAACCTTGTTTAAATCGAAATAAAGTTGTAAATAGAAATACTAGCCCAAAGGTTTAGGCTAGAACTAAAGGTACATTTTGTTTTGAAGACAGATAATTGAGAAAAAAAAAAAGAAAAACGTTCTTTGTTGAATAATAATATACTACAACTTCAAAATAGTTTCACTAGTCCTGTTGTTGTAAATTATTAGAATTGTTATATTGACGCCGTGATAACTCCAGTCTCAAGCTAGTGATTTTGCCTAAAAAATGTGAAACTGTGAGTAGCCGTAGATATCAAAATTTACTGTTAGATGAAGAAATAAGTTAATTGGTTTGTGTTTTGATGTTCTTAGGGGGAGGTATATCAGGATGCAACACACTGTACCAACTCACTAAGAGAGGGGTTAATGCTGTTCTGCTGGAGAGAGCCAAGTTGACCTCCGGGACGACATGGCACACTGCTGGTAAAGTACTTCTTCATTCTTAAGTACCTAGGAAAATTTAACAATGATTAACTCCTAAAGTTTTGATAGAAATTATGAGGTTGTGTGTGTTCTGGTGTCTATGATACAATGATTTTTTCGTTAGTACTGGCACCAACGATGCACTTTCTTCTATCAGGTTCATTTTTTACTTGGTAAATTGGTTTCATGAACCTTAAAGTGTTTTAAAAAAAATGTATTTATTTATTTAAATAGCATCTTTGCAGATATACTTGAATTGTATCATATTTCAACAACGGAAAAGATGTTCTACGCGAAACTCGCTTTTGTAGTGCTTGATGTGCTCATATTTTAAGAAGTCGCGGTTCAAATAATGTATTTTGTTTTGAATATTTTATAGGACTAGTATGGTCGCTCAGGCCGTGCGACTTGGAAGTGAAACTGTTGCGAGATTCGAGGAAAGTGTACAGTAGCCTAGAGGAGGAAACTGGCGACTTCGCGGGCTGGATCAACAACGGAGGCATGTTCATATCACGTAGCAAAGTGAGTACCAATACCTACTCCTATGTTCTATGTTACGGGTTTGGTTTCCGCACTTAGCCCTTCAGGTGGACCATTGTGCGTGGGCCATGGCGGCCGTCAGTGGTTATTCCAACCAGCTACCTATACTACTGCCTACTCCTATAAAACTTAATTATTGGGTTTTCATTGCTCGAAGCTAAATTAAATTAGCTGGAGAAACTGTACACATCAAAAAGATTTTTTTTTTGTAACACAACTGTCTCTTCCAGCGGGGTAGTTGCGAAACGCAATATCAGTAGCAAAGGATTTCATGTTGACAGTTCAACAACATTCATTGCGTTATTTACGTTGTTGAGCAGACACATTTTTCGAACATACGAAGCAGTGGATCAGCAATATCCTTCAAAATGATTCAGATTGAAATCGATAGTGTGGTACGCAATTAGGGTACTGATACCAGTAAATGCCTCAAATACTTATGAGCATATTATACAACGTATTTTCTTTCTTTAAGGTCCGAACACAAGAATACATGAGGCTCCACACATTAGGTAAAGCGATGAATATTCCTAGCGAAGTTCTGGACCCACACGAGGCTCAAAAGAAGTTTCCACTCCTCGACCCATCAGTATTTGAAATGGCGTTGTACGCTTCCGAAGACGGCACTATTGACCCTTCTATGGCGTGCAATGCACTTGTTAAAGTGGCCACGAAAAATGGAGCAAAAGTAAGTAGTAAACTTGGACTTTGAAAGCTGCATGATGGTTTTATTCACCAGTTTTAACAGTAAGCTAGTGCCGATAGAAAATCTAAATAGAAGCAGCATTAAGATAAGATCGCAAATTCTTGAACTAGGTGGAGTAAAATATTCTTAGCATAAAACTTATAACTGAATAATAAATTGACATTGCTAAGCGTTTGGACTTTTCGACTCTTGACGTGACCAAAAGGCCTGGTGTATTATTTTGCCAAAGAATCAGCATTGCCATACAACGTGTCAATGCCACCAGCCCTTTGGGCACTTTTCCTGCTGACAAAGATGCGGACGAATTTTTGGAGCGTCTTTCTGTCTCCCATAACTGTCTTTCTAATGCCCGATGTGGCTTATTAAATGTAAAATGATTTTATTTCTGTAAGTAGGTTTGTACAATCATATTTTAAAAATAGAAAAGATCGGCGTTTCCTATCTGACTACTCTGAGAAGAAAGGCCGAAACAAACTCATAGGTCAGGTTGAGGCTACATTAGGCCGCGACGCGACCTGCGACACATGAGCGATTAAAACAAATAAGTAAATGAATGCTCACGTATATGGCTACACCCTACACCGTACATCAAATATTACTAGCGATCTTTGATTTCTTTCTGCGATAGGAACAACATTACTGTAATCACGGCATCGGCTACATCAACGTATCAGCGAAATTGAAGCGAATTTACTAGATAATTTCTCACTTGCACGACTAGTTCAATAGTGCTACTAAATATGCGTGTGGCTACATTATGCGTATAGGATGATATTTGGATCGTATTCTACGAAAACGACAGATTCAAATTGAGTCTTTGTTATGATAGCGGCTAAATTACAACTGCAGTGCGATTCTGTAACCATCTCACCGTGAAAACTTAGGTAAAGTGAGCGTGGAGTGAGCTGTCATTCCGACTAATGCTAGGGATTGACACTATTGACAGCTCACTCTAAGCTCACTTCACCTAACTTTACACGGTGAGATTTTTACAGAATCGATCGGCAGCTCACTCTAAGCTCACTTCACCTAACTTTTCACGGTGAGATTTTTACAGAATCGATCGGCTGTACTTCAGAACGTAAAAAACAAATGCTCGTCAGTTATATTAAGTGGCTACATTATTTGACCGAATTTAAATGATGAGCGATTTATTTTGCGAGAAGTTCAAAGTTACAGTTTTAGTGGGTCCTCTGTCAAGTGGCTACATAATACATGGCATCGAACTGAGGTGCGGGAGACGAGGGCAACATTTGTGCACTCGGCGCTCGCTCATGACGCTGCGACACGTTCAGAACAGTTGGTTTTGATCGCTCTTCTAAAGAGGCTTATCTACGATGGACGTTGAGTTGTTTGTATCCGAAACACAAGCACGTCCTGCAATATGGATGGCTAAACTTGGAGCACACAAAAATAAAGTAGTTATTAAACGTTTAATTCTAATCTTTGCCAAAATATAATCAAACGCTTCAGCTTTCATTCTTGTATATTCAAAGAATCTTTCTGGAAACTGATGTAGTTTTTAATACTGTTACGAGCTTCAGGTTCGTGACAATAAAAACTGCCGATATAAATTACCAAAAATTACACTTTAATTAAACAACACTAATAACAACTGAAACACAATAATTATAAAACACAATTGCTCTTAAGTCGCACTTGAAGATCGCTTTCGATGTATTCGCTTCTATCGCAGATCCAAGTCTGACTGGTCGCGGCTAGTCCCAGCCTTATATGTATAGTGCCGCAGATAGTTCCAGAACCTTCTATTGTAGAAACATCTAGAATGTTCGAGAACATACCGGCCCCGACTGACCCGATGTCGATAGTTCTAGTATCGAAATTTCTAGAAGGATCTATTAGTTCTGTTACTCGATACTAGATGGCGCTAGTAGTCAATTAGTTCTACTACTTGATACTAGATGGCGCTAGTGGTAACTAATGTCACCATATACCAGGCGTTGATTGTGGCGCGCAACGATACAAATTATGAAATTCTCCATATTTACTGCGCTCTTATTTATTTATGTCGTGAATCCAACACAATCGCTTTTTCAAAATTAGTTCGCACTTGAGGTAAGAGCTTTCAAGCAAAAATACAAGGTTTGATTTTGAAAAGCCATTGGAAAAAAATACACGTTTACACAAAGCTACAGCAACCTATCGACTGTGTGAATGCCGCGAACTAAACGACCTACTAGTACCCTCTCGCGCGCCGCGCGCGTCGCATGTGTCGCCTGTGTGTGCTCTCTCTATGTAGCCACCTTGACACGGAGTCGTCGCGAATGTTTTAAGATCATCAAAATGCGATGAACCAGCTAATCCTCAGCGAAATCGCTGTTTTTCTCTTTTTATAGTGTAGCCGCATGAATCGCTCTTGCTGATTTGTTGTGTAGCATGTATACTGTAGCCACGCCATCGCCGAATATACGCCGGATTTTCGCTTTTAATGTAGCCATACCATGTTTATCTCGTTTCGCTCTTCCAGTCGCATCGCAAATCGCGGCCTACTGTAGCCTCAGGCTCACAGTCTCTTTTAAATTCCAGACATCATTTATTTATTTACTATAACTTTATGCACAAGTAAAAAAAATACTGTATAAAGGCGGACTTAGTGCAAAATCTTCAAATCATATCTTGGTCAGATCATGTGAAGACCATGTAGATTGGTGTCTGAAATGGTCTTCTATAAAGGTCGGTTAAGTCTGGTTAGTTAACGGAAGGTTAGTAGAAATATGCAAAACTTATCACACTTATGAGATCACGTCTATTTTCTCCGAAGGGTTAGGCAGGGGTGTAGTAATCGAACATTTTTATGAAATAATATAACAAAAGATAACTTTCATAGGTGTACGAGGATTGCCCAGTGCTCGACATCCATTACACTCACAATCAGCTCGGAAACAAGGAAGTTACAGCGGTGCACACTGACAGGGGAGTCATCAAGACCAAATGTGTTGTCAACTGCGGAGGTAAATAAGTTTTTTTTAAATAATCTATTGTTTTAGGGAAGCTCAACGCAGGCAAAGACATTCCAGGGAAACTGGCTTGTATGATTACTGGGGACTTACCACCAGCTCTTATAGCAGGGCAGAAGTTGAACTGCACTGCTTTTTTGTACTTAGTCATAAAACAAAAGAGCGGTGCAGTTCAACTTCTGCCTTGCTCTAAGAGCTGGTGGTAAGCCCCCTGGTGTTATGTCGATTTGTTCTTCGACTCCTACTACATCAGCCGGTGTGTGTAATAATTTTTTTTTCTTAAAAAACACAAAGCGAGAGAGACGTGCCTTTCTTTGCCGGCTGTTTGTCTGTGATTCGAATTTGAAGCTGGTCTTCTGTTTACTATAAATATTATATTATTAGTAGTTAAACCTGTATATATTTCAAACGCGTTGTCTAATTTAAACTAGAGGGCGCTGCACGCTGTAACGAAACAGTACCCAACCTCCATGTGCCATGTCTACGGCCGCGTATTCTAATTATTCTTTTATTTAATAGGTGCTTGGGGTCCTCGCGTTGCCAGGTTTGCAGGAGTGCCCAACCTTCCATTAATTCCGTTTAAGCACGCGTACGTAGTGTGTGACGCTACGCCCGAAATCCGGGGCTGTCCTAATATTCGCGACCATGACGTCGACTTGTATATCAAGGTGCAGGGAGAGTCGTGCCAAGTCGGAGGATATGAAAGCAACCCGCATATGCTTGATCAGGTATTTTTTGATAATAAGCTTAGCAAAAATCTGAAAGTCACTCACTGACAGACAACGAACAGCCTAAACCATGAACTTTTGGATAACAGTACCTATACACACTAAGATGAGAGTTAGTATGGAATTTTGAAAGTAAATAAATAAATTTTGTTAGTTATATCAGATACGAAATCCCATAAGGCGGGCCCAATGAAGTATCGACGTCGATTTTAATTTCAACACAAAATTGTAAGACACCAAAAGAATCTCCACATAATTTTTGTTTGAACCATTTTACGAGGAACCCAATCTTTCGTTATCAACACCGGTTACTGACCTAGTAGTGGATGCATTATTTGTTTATTTATTATTAATATTACTCCACGAATGTCCATACCGAAACGTACGACTGACGTCACTGTGTTGACGGCTAGACTTCCGTCTTAAATCCAGCCTAAGCTCATATACACTGCTATAAGGCTCTCTTGGCGCTCGACTGACTTTGACAGGGGGGCGCTTCAAACAGCTCAGCCTATCGCAGTCCACTGCTGGACATAGGCTTCTCACCTTGTCCTCCGCCTTCCGCATCCAGTCTACCCCAGCCACCTTCTTTAGGTCGGCCGTCCATCTAGCTGCGGGGGCGCTTGGTAAACATTATGCAATTGCTTTGTAGAAAGTATTGAAATAACAAGATGGCGGTGTTAGTTCTGAGGGGCAATTCTCGTAATTTTAAAAACGTTCACAGTCTGATCTCAGTCTCAATCTGTCAAACGTTTTTGACATTTGTTTGTCGCCGAGATGAGACTGCGACTAGATTTTGAACGTTTTAAATTAAAGAAAGAAAGAAAAAACATTTATTTAGCACAGACTAAAAGACACACAATACACCAGATACATACATCAGATACGAATTACTAGAATTGCCCCTTTGATGTTGGCCATCGCTATAATTCCTGTCACGATCGTGTCAGTATTGACCGGTTGATCTTAACTCCTCTTCACCTTTAGGTGCCAGACCACCTCCAGTTCCACTTATACGACCTCGACTGGGATGTTTTTGGAGTCCACATGAGCAGTGCCTCGTCATTGTGTCCCAAGCTGGGTACAATTGGCATCAAGAGTACGGTGTGCGGGCCCGAGTCGTTCACACCCGACCACAAGCCGCTGCTCGGAGAGGACCCGAATGTGTTCGGTAAGTTTCGGGATTTTGATGACTGTTCAGTCGAAGACTATTTTACCACATTTATTTATTATTACGGTGGTGTACACAACTTTTGCGCGAGTCCGCCTCGCACTTGGCCGGGTACTACTATAGGGTATACGGGAGATCGACGCGCAAACTGTTACCATGAATTCAGCTCATGTTTCTAGGACCTTACAAAGTAGAAAGGTTGTCCCGTACACCGTGTATAGTTTTGAACTTCAACATTGCACGTGGCATATAATTAAACAAGCTATATACTATATTAATTAAACTATATACCGAGTTCGTGAGAAATCGCGAGTTTAATAATCATAGATAATATATTAAGGTCAAGGTACAGTTAATGTAATGTAGGTCAACAGGTCAACGTACTTAGATACATTTGTGTAGTAATATACGTTAAATTGTAGATATATTACATTATTGATCTGACGCAAGTACGCAACGGTTGTGAACTGATTATAAAAGTTAGTTCACGACTAGTATATGCTGTACCTACCTCGCTAGCCAGTAGATATGTCGCAGAATAATTGTTGAATCCGCTGTTTTACATAACCGCTACCCGTTTTACAAAACAGCTCCGTTATGTTGGTTGGATTGTTGAATTGCTACCCACGTTAGAAGTAATGCAGAATGGCTTATCGACGGTCACAATTAGCGTTTGTTGTGGCTCCTAATGCCGAATAGGTTGCAAAAACTACTATCAACCCTGACCAATTAGTTTAGGTAAGGCTAGAACTGTGATCAACAGCGCGAGCCGAGCGAGCGAAGCGAGCGGTGCCGCGGCAGCGGCTGGCGAGCGCTTCTCAAGTTGGTCGCAGTTACTTGACTATTTAGTATTTTTACGAGTGACTCTCATAAAACTCTGAAACTTTATATTCAAATTGTCCTTAAAATTACTATTTTCACTTGAGTTAGTGCCATTTTCACAAATATAACTCGTTTTATTTATTTCTGTTTCGGACGCCATTATCGTTGTTATGACAGACAGAGCGACCAGCGTCATAATTTAGAACCAAAATCTACAACCTGAAGTTTAATTTCACGCTTTTTTACAAAATCTCTAATCGTTGACCCGCTGCATTGATAAACGCAAAACGTTTATGCAATTCTGCGTGTTGAATTTCAGTAATTATAAAAAGTCGCTAAACATCATTCAGTTGTTGTACATAACGGAGCTGTTTGGTAAAACGGCTGGCGGTTTTAAAAAACAGCGGATTTGACTATTCATCTGCGACAGATATACCCTGTTGACTGATACGGGCGAACTAGGAATCTGGTTCAGATGGATCTATGAATATGGCCCGAAAATTTATTGGATATCCTGCCTTTGCTATTACGAAATGGATCGAGTTCGGGACCTCTTCCTAATTTAACATTTCACCGGGTTTCACCGACTTTTAAGCAACGGTAAAATTTAAATATATATATCATCTATACATGGATTTCAATAAATTAATAATGAAAGAGTAAATTATGGATAAAAGTGGTGCTACTTGGTTATTATTTTTATTCAGGTCTGTACCACAACTGCGGCTACAACTCAGCCGGGATGATGTTCTCTGCGGGATGCGGTATACAAATGGCAGAGTGGATCGTCTCTGGAAGGTGAACACCTACTTTATTTATCTACAGAGCAATGGTGACCCAGTGGTAACTGGCGCGACTTACGAATTGTTGGTCCTAGGAGCAAATCCCAGACAGGCGCATTACTTTGTGTAAATTATTTCATCACCACTGCTCTCAAAACGGTGAGGGAAAACATCGTGAGGACACCGGCATGTCCTAGAACCATAAGTACGAAGACATGTGAGATCTACCAGTGCACACTGGGTACGTGGTGGATTACGGTCCACTCCCTCTCACCGAGAGGAGGCCTGTGTCCCAGCAGTGGGAACGTTATAGGCTGATTATGTACCTTCTTTCGTATCGGCACGAGCTACGCGTATGCAAGCATTTGTGGTGGCCTATATTTATGTTTCAAAACGGCGTACTTATCACGCGTACTGATTGACGAGTGAGAGCTTTTTAGCACGACGTTAGCAATGTTCACTATGGCCGTAAACCTACAGATAGGATACTTCTTCAAACTTCTTTTTTTTTGGTCGATGGTACTTTGTAGTACTGTAGCATATGCATACAAGCATAATCAGCTAATAATGTTCTCACTACAGGCCTCTCGGTGACAGGCACGGTGTAGGTAGTAGGTGGATAGATATAGGATACACCTACCTACTGAGAGCTGCATAATAACAGAGATAAACTTCTTGACCTTTTCTTGTGTAAATATAGCCGTACCTCTGTGACGTGGCACTGCCGATCCCCCAGATACAGGCAAAATTAGGTACTTTCTCTCAGTCAAAACAAGTTCAAAGTCTAGCATATGCCCTGTGTTTTGTAAAACGTTTCTTCAGCTTTTGGAATGTGAACTCATCCGTTTGTTTAAACAAAATAATAACATGAGGTTATCACCGCTATCGCTTTTGCATAAAACTCCGCGTCATCACAATTGATAGTAAGTATTTATTATTTACCTATTTTATATCAGAAGGATGTTTATGTGTAAATAACAATGATATGCATTTTTTAATTTAATTTCTACAATTGTTGTTTTCTTTAATAACATTGGTTAGGTATGTGTTTTATGTAAGCGTGTCACGCGGAGCAATGTTACAGACCATTTCGAAATGATATTACTTTAGTAACTAGACTTCGGCCTACTCACACCTATCACAGCGGGCCCTATCAGAATACCAGCGCTGCGACATTTATTTTTTAACGTAATATCATGCTGAGATAGGAGCCTTTTGGCCTCGTACAGGACTTTCCGTTTCATTTTTCTTTTTGTTACTTTTTTTTTATCTAATTTGGTTTTGTTATTTTTGAATGGAGAAGAATGGAAGAAGAAAACGTTTTTGGCCGACCCCAAGTAACATTGGATAAGGGCAGGAAGATGATGATGGTTTTGTTATTTTTGATTGTGTTTATTTTAGTTTTATGATCTTCCTGTCCGTATCGCAATAAATACTTTTTATTTCTTTCTTTCTTTCTACTCCCTCTCACCGAGCAGCGGGAAACTAAATCCTAAGCACATTTTCAAAGAGTTTTAACAAAGTGGCCCTCGCACCACACGTACATGTGGGAACTTTATAGCCTTACTAACTTCTGCCGCGACTTCGGCCGAATGAAATTTTTTGTTACCCCGATCCACCCCATCGCATCGTATCGCATCACCTGCCTGCGCTTTCACTTTGTTTTAGCTTAGCGTTCTTTATTATTTATTTATTTATTTTACCATTTATGTACACACATATATACATAAAGTAACAGACAAGAAAAACAGAACAGACAAAATAGGTACAGAGGTGATGCTAATTTCACAACAAATCCCTTCCAGCACACCCGAGACAGGACAATAGATACAGAGATGTTGACAGCGTGTGAAATAGTAAAGGAGACAAAAAATAATACATACAATCAAAAACAATTCACTAAAAAAACTAAACAAAAATTACGAGAATATATCATACAAATAAACATACATGCATACTTCTAAAATAAATTCTGACTTTTTTTCTTTTTGCACGGCTCCTACGGGTCATAGCATGTCAAATAGCCTATAGCCTTCCTCAAGAATTGGGCTATCAAATGCAAAAATAATATTTCAAATCCGCCTGGTAGTTCCAGAGATTACCCCCTACATACGTACAAACTTTTACCTTTTTTTATTAGTATAGATTATGATGATCTAGGCTTATGTTTCACCATAATTATTATTGTATCGAGAAACATTAGGCCCGTTTCTGAAAGGATGAGTGCCAAAGCTCTACCTACATACTGTGGTGTAACACCTGAGAGAGACTTGTCTAAAAAGCCGCCGCTTTGTATACGGCACGCTTTCTTTACGGTACGATGAATAAACCGCGTCGTCTGTCAACAAGCTTCCATAGTGATCCATACAACACTGACGACCGTGCCTGCACACGGCGAATGAACCCTAGTTTTTCACAGCAAGAAAAACGTGTGAGTACAAAGGGCCTTTTTTTTTTTTTTTGATGTTGGGAAATCATCAAATGACCCCTCCCGCTCTGGGTGGAGCAGGAAGGGAGTGTCAGACTCTTACTGACTAAAACCCACCCGTGTTCCTTCCTTAGCCCTTTATGTACCAGGGCAGCGGTAACCCTTTCGGACGATCCCGCTACCCCGGCAGGCTACGGCCCTGTCGGGCCCCGTCAACTACGCTGACATCTCTTTGAGGCGCGCGTGGAACACAAACACGCCGTCCGGCACGGGCCTGGTCCTGATCGGACGGAGAGCTACCCATTGCTCTCCGCCCGCAAGCCCGCGCCTACGGTGGCCGGGAGTCGTCACGCGGCTCCCGACGCCCGGAGCGTCTCCCTCGGCGGCTGAGGCGTGAGGATCTCTCCCTCGCCCATCCCGCCACCTCCTTCGCTAGCATGACTGCTTCGCAGAAGGAGGTGACCGCCTCCCACTCCCTCTCGCCCCGGACCATGGCTTGCACCAGGGCCGGACGCGAGAGGTCGCCGCCGCTGCCGATCGCCTCTACGAGGACACGGCGGTGCTCTGCCCAAGCGGGGCAGACCTCCACCGTATGCTCCACCGTGTCCTCTGGGCGATCCTCGCAGTGGTGACACCCGGGCGTCTCCTCCCGCCTGATTATGTGCAGAGTACAAAGGGCCTTAGGGGCCAATTTACAACATCGTAAAAATTTACCTACTAGTTATGTACGTTGCACATTAACAGTAGTAATTTAGTTATAAATAGCATCCTATTTGAACGCACCCTTATCGCTTCGACAGCGTTAATCAGCGCTAATATCCTACAGCTCCAGGGTGTATAATATGCCCCCTACTACTTCTGCAAACTGTTACTTTTTTCTTTGCTAGAGCTGTGGACTAACAACACCTTTACAAATACCCACAGGCCAAACTACAACATGTTCTCATTCGACATCCGTCGCTTCACTCCCGGTCAGATGTCCCGCGCGCACTGGATGCGCGAGAGCAGCCACGAAGCGTACGCGCGGAACTACAACATAGTGTTCCCGAACGATGAACACTTGGCGGGACGGGACGTGAGCCATGACGCCTTGCATCAGGAGCTGGTGGATGATGGAGCGGTCATGCAGTCCAGGGCTGGCTGGGAAAGACCGGCCTTCTACCTCCCTGGAGAGAGGGTGAGTTATTTTTGTCATAGTTTTACTTGGTCGCACATGGGCTATACTATTGCGGCAACTATACTAGACGCAACGACGTTCAGGACAGGTTATAAAACGACTCGAATTAGGCTCACTTTGCACCCCAAATCACTAAATAATTTTAGCGCTAGTCACATTTAACACATCATTCTGTCTCTTTCATCTTCAAATGATTGACAGAAATAGAACGATGTTTTAAATTCGTTTGTAAGCGGATCTTAGGAACTTTCATAAATACGGAGTGGTAAACAACCTTGCATTTCTTACACCATTACCTTTAAGACCAAAAACATTATGGTTGCTATATTATTTATTTCGTTTAAGGTAATTTAGTAGATAGTAGATTAGTTGGTTTTACAGTGTTTTATGTTTCGTTGCAGATAAGAGTACAACAGTACGACTGGGGCGGCGCCGACACAGACTATCCTAGGAACGACGACACGCGCTACGAAGAGATCGTCAAAGGAGACCATTCGTTTGATTTCTCTAAACACCATGATTTGGTAAGTCTGTGATTGATTTGTAGCTATTTTACAAGTTTCTTTTTTGTTTTCGATGTTCATTTGTTTGGTATTTTTTGTATGTTTTAGGGCTATGCATGCCTAATTCAACTTTGTATGTTTAATAGACGTAGGAATATGGAAATCTTTGCCCTAGATTTCTAAGCCTAAGCCAAATCATTCCATTATCCATTCAGACTCAGCTTTACAAATTCACAGACACCGATTGAAAAACAATACATGAAAACTATTTATAATACAATATCGCCCTTGCCACTTATAGTTTTTTTCAGCAAACACCATAATCTTATACCTACTTTTGCTCCCCAGATCGGCCAAGAGGCTCTACAATGTCGTAACGCAGCCGCCCTTTTCAACATGTCTTACTACGGCAAGTTCTACCTCACCGGGCCCGACGCGCAACGCACTGCTGACCTCGCCTTCACTGCTGACCTCTCCAAACTTAATGATAGGTATGTATCAATATAACATAGCATAATAAAGGAAAGGCCTCGAGAGGGCAGGCCGAAATTTCGCCAGTTACAAGGGGTTTGATGATTTTTTTGTAGAGTCATACCTACCGTCGCGCCATTTTGAAAAGACGGCCACACACGAAGCCTATATAAATTGATAGCTGACATCAGTGCAAACAGAAAACATTGAAAGACCAAACGCCGTAAATTTACACATTTCCGAGATATTAACGTCCAAAGTCCAAGATCACTTGCCTCAATCATTAACTTTCAACTTTTTGTGTCATTGGAATAAAGTTGAATATCCTTAAATGCTCTTTGCTTAGTCTGTTGCACGACGCTGGCTGTACTGGAACACCTACATCTTTCTGTCTGTATGGTGAAAATAAAATAATTTTCTTTATGACTTATCGGTGTATGGTATAAAAAGTAAGTAATCGTTTCATATTTCCAGGGTGGTGTATTCTCTCATGTTGAACAAAAAAGGCGGAGTGGAAGCGGACGTGACAGTCACTATACTAGACAGTGGCACTGGGCAGCTACACGAGCCCATCTTTAAGGTATGTGCCGGAGTTGTAACGGTCATATTTATTCTTTTAAATTTTAACAGTGTCGGAACATTGATATCAAATCGGATTTCTACTACAACTTTAACTTTTATATTCAGTAATTTTTAAGCATATTTTTATTAAACTATTATTTAAAGTTTTCGTACGCTTGAAAAAGTTTGAACCGCGTTGAATGGTAATGCTGATTCTTTGGGCTGAACCTATGTTCAGCCCTAAGAATAATAGAATAGATAGGCAGGTTCAGATGGCTGGCCTATGCCAGCCATCTGAACCTGCCTATCTATTCTATTAAAATCTCACCGTGAAAACTTAAGTGAAGTGAGCTGTCAATAGTGCCAATCCCTAGCATCAAACAGAAAAACAGCTCACTTTACCTACATTTTCACGGTGAATTTTTTACAGAATAGACCGGCTGGTCACGTGAAGATTCGACTAACCACTCGGCAATGTCCCTAAAAACACGATGAGCACTTCCGAGTGCTCTTCGTGTTTTTCGGAACGTTGCCAAGTGCCATAGTGTTGGACACTAGGGCCACGGGGTTCGCCCCATGGCCCTAGTGTTACACCAAATGGCTCAAACATAAACTCCCAAAATGGTTGTTATATTTGCGTCGTTTGAGGTTTATCATTATCAATAATGTTAAGTATTTCCAACTCGATCCCTGTTCAAAAACTCACTCTTTATAATTGTTTCTGTGACCAGGGTCGTGGTTACTACGTAGTGACAAGCGGGTTCAGTCAGAACCACACTCTGGCGCACATGCGCCGAATCATCCAGACACACAATTTGAGGGCCACCATCACTGACGTCACCAAACAGCTGTGCATCCTTAGCCTTCAGGGACCTGACAGGTCAGTAACAAACCTTCTCGGACCACAAATTCGGTTTATCCTAAATATTTCAGGTTAAAGCCCTCGAGCCATTTAGCACTCTATTCCGACCAAGTTAAAGTTCTAACTAGAAAAGCTAACGTCAAACTCTAGTCTCAGTCCATTTTCTCAAACGAAATATCGCATAATTAATGTGACAAATCGTTCAGCACGTGTAAACTGCTGCGATTATGTTATATAAATCAATTATCCTCCGAGAAACTGGCCCTAAGTTGTCAATTTTGTATTAAGAACTTCCCCTGCTATGAATAAAGTTTATCTAAGGACACTACCCTACATTCGCCATTTATTTGCCAAAAATGTCAACAAATATGAGTTTATGGAAAATTAACTAAATCATACACAATAAAGTTCAGTTTACGCTACAACTTCAGACATTTTTATAACTTTTTCAATAACGCTTAATTAAAACTTAATTAAAATAAAATTGATATTTGTTTAACTTGAAATAATATTAATTTGAAACATAAGTTTGAATAGACACAACACTAACTAGCTCGAAGGTTTAGGCTTGGACTAAAGTTAGAACTCGCTTGTGAAGATTGTGATCGACCGATGATGTCAACCGTTTTAATTGTTCCATGCACTACGCATGCCAGCCGAATTACGGTTGATCGACACCGACGTCGATCAATTTTGTAAAATTTACCAAACCTTGCGTTTATTTAAAAAGGTACCTATGCACATAGATATGATAAGTTGTTCAGCAATCGATATGGACAACAGATTGTATTTGAAGATTTCATTAACGACTTACGACCGCAATCCAGTTGCTTCTTCATATAAATTATTTTAAAAAAAGTTGATTATAACGAACTTTCGAAAGACTGGAGCCCCGTTACTACTTAGTATCGAGACAAGAACCTCCTTCATTTTTCCGCAAACAATCTTAATACATTTTACTTTTTCCTACTATTCTACTTTTTCCAATTGATTTGTTATGTACATAATAATAATTATTATGTTGGCGTACCTACTCTAAATAAATACTAATATTTTTCACAGCCAACGCATTTTGGAGCGCTACACAGAAGCAGGTCTCAATAACGACGCATTCCCAGTGAACACGCAACGCAGCATCCACGTGACTCGTACCCCGAACAATCCCGAAGATAAAAAATACCGCTGCCGAGCACTTCGGGTCACGTGGTCCGGTGAACTGGGTTGGGAGCTCCATGTACCGTCCGCTCATGCGATACCGGTGTACAAGGCTTTGAGCCGCGCTAGGGGACTGAAGAATGCTGGCTGGAGGGCTTTGACTTCGTTGAGTGCTGAAAAAGGTAGCTTACAATATGGAAAGAAAAAGTAAACACGACAAAAACACAAAAATACATGCATAATATAAGAAAGATAAAACAAATATGTAATTAAAAACACAGAAACGAATAATCGGCGGCTGCACATCTTGACTGTGACAAGAAGGTTTCCATTCATATGCATAACCAGCGTATAGTTTTCCGACTGCTGGGTCACAGGCTTTCTGTCTATGAGAGGGACTTGGTCATAATCCACCACCCGGGCCCAGTGTGGGTTGGCGGATGTCCAGTGTCAGGGCCGATACCAGTAGTGGCCAACGAGTTGTAGGTCGTGGGAGGCACTCAGCACCCAGACAGGCGCTTTACTGTTTGTAATTTCATCACCACTGCTCTTAAAACGGTGAAGGAAAACATCGTGAGGAAACTGAACTAGAACCAAAAATTCAAAGACTAGATGTCACATGTCTTTGAATTTTCGGTTCTAGCCACACTGAGGCGCGTGGTAGATTACAGCCGAGTCCCTATCGAAGAGAGGAGGCCTGTGTCCCAGCAGTGGAAACATTATATGCTGATAATGCTAATGCTGAATGCCATAATCTTTAAACTCTATAATATTTACTCATCAAACAAGATGTAACCATTCTCTTTATATTTTCTTAACAAAACATTATTTTGTAATTAAATTTCAGGATATCACTTATGGAACTCCGACTTGAGAGCCGATGACAATCCGATAGAAGCTGGTTTGGGTTTCACGTGCAGGAAAGACGGCGATTACATCGGAAATGAACATGTTACTAGTGCGAGAACTAACGGAGTCACCAAGAAATACGCCTATTTCACACTTGATAATAAGGTTTGTATTCTCATAATCTACCTAGCCTTTTGCTGGGGTCTTCCCCTTGATAAGACTGGTTGTCAGACTTTCGGGCTTCTGACGGCCCGTAACGACAGTCAAAGATCTACGAATGACAGCCGAGACCAACGGTGTAACGTGCTTTCCGAGGCACGGAGAGATCTCGGTATGTAAAGATGGTCACCCATCCACATACCAACCGCGGCAAGCGTAGCTTAACCTGATCGATCGACCTGTGCGGCTGGGGGGGGGGGGGGGGGGGTTCTCAATAAAGTTTGTATTGTATTATACAATAATAAATTCGATAGACGAAATGAACAATCAGATGACTAAAAGGGATGTATCGAAGTAAAAGACGTACTGCGCCGATCCCAACTAAACTAAATATAAATTAGGATAAGTGCAGAAGGATAATGAAATGAATCTGGTTACTATCTGTTTTAGGCGTATAGATATAACGCCTTCGTCCCATGGGGATGGTCAGAAACACGAGCTACAGCACTTACAAAACTACTTTAAAATTCTTCAATCCTTACTTAATCCTTTTGTTTGATCAACATTCATGAAACTTTGCACCAGCGCGCCCGTGCTGGCGACGGTTTTTTAACATAAATTACTAGCTGACCCGATAGACATCCTGCCCAACAAAATCCCATAGAAAAAAACGAATATTCCCAGTCGCCCCCACATGGATTGCCACTCGGTGGCAATCGGGAATAGAATTCCCAGTTGCCACCGGGTAGCGACTGGGAAGTTATTGCCCCCACTTCAAATCGCTGTACACTGCGGCGTGGATCGCCAACCCCCCTCATCGTTGTCTATTTTACGGCCGCGATGAGGGGGTTGGCGGACAGACTTTTCCAATGTGGTTTTATTAGTAGAGAGAGTGTATTATTAGGGACATACACAAGCAAAATTTACTTCATCGTAGT
This sequence comes from Apamea epomidion, assembly GCA_947507525.1. NCBI lineage: Eukaryota > Metazoa > Arthropoda > Insecta > Lepidoptera > Noctuidae > Apamea > Apamea epomidion. The sequence goes on from OX382226.1 coordinate 14,833,569, forward strand.
TGCTTTTAATCACTTATTATTATTAATAATAAAAACCTGATTTAAATTCATATCACAGATAATCAAAGTATTTACAATAATTAAAATACCTAACAAAAGCTAATCATCTGTCACAGTCACAGTCAAAATACTATAAAAAAATTAAATTAATAATATAATCAAATTACTATTTTAATATAATTATATTTTAACAATAGAATGACCTTCGAATGTTCTTAAAAGTTTATATCAAAAACGCTTAAAAATGTAAATAGTACAAAAAACTTAAGAATAAGTCTCATTAAAATATATCCAAGTAAATCACAGATCATCAAAATAAATTATCTCCAATAATCAAGTTATAATAATAAAATTACCTATTTGTCCCAATTTTTCTTTCTGTAAAAAACAAATTCGAACTATTAAAAACATTGTAAAATAAAAAAATGCCAAATCGGTTCGGCCGTTCTCAAGGGACTCGCTTACCCACGAACAACATTTCATTTTTATTTATATAGATAGATTGATTGGTAATTTAATTAATCTTTGCAGGTTGCCGTCTTCGGACAAGAAGCTATATTTAGAAATGGTGAACCCGTAGGCTACCTAAGAAGAGGAGATTATGCGTTCTACCTGGACAAACCAATCGGTATCGGCTACGTCACTAACAAAGGCTCAGAAGTTACCAAAGAGTATCTGAAAGAAGGCGATTACGAGATCGAAGTCATGGGACAGAAGCACAAAGCGACCTTACACTTTAAATCTCCCTTCGACCCCAACGGTCAGAGGTTACTTGGCAACTATGCAAATCAAGAGCAAAATGAAAGAGAAGGCGGTTGTGAATAGCTTTTTTTTTTAGTGTAGTTATGATCTCAATAAATCCTTTTTATATCTAATCGGACGGTTTCATTAGTAAACAAAAGTTTTAAAATAAAATAATGTATGCGAGCAGTTTTTGTTAGCGTGACGGGCAAAGGCTCTCTCCCCATGACTTCCAGTTTTTTCGATCCAGGGCTAATGTGGACCACAGCACGGTAATGGCGTAACACACTATTAGTAGCAATGGGTTTCATTTTGACAGTTCTTCAATAGTCATTGCGTTATTTACGCTGTCGAGCAGACAAATTTTTGGAACATATGCAGCAATGGATTAGCGATATCTCTCAAAATGCTTCAGATTGTGATTGATAGTGTGTTACGCAATTAGGGTGCTGGTCGTTCGTTTTATCCATAAATTCCATAATATGAAAAAAAAACACCATTGAATCCTAGTAGGTGGAAGTAGAAGGTAAGTAAGTGAAAGGGAATATGACTGTTTTGGAGCCTATTGCAGAAGTTCCTGCGACGAGCACTGTGTGGCACTAGGCACAGTCCCCCCCCCCTGCTAGACTCCACCCTTGCACCCAATATAAACTTAAATTTAGTGCCGAACTCTAGGGCACAGTGTGTAGCCCTAGCGTCCCCGTGCGTGTCCTTCAACGTGCGTTTCATTCCAAGGCAGTAATTTATAAAGTATCTTAAATCACTGGTTTCTAGTACCTATACTAAATTCAAGTTTTTTCGATCGACCAGTGCGGCATACATACATCGTGAAGCATAAAACGTGTTTGTAATATTATAACAATGTTTGTAATATTATAATTATTTCTAATTTATAACATAATTGTTGTTGTAAATGTTCAATATCGAGCACAATCTGTCACATAGTCTTCATCGATACAGGTCCGCGACGCGTCGTCGAAGGAAAGCCCACGTTCGCAAAGCAGGAGCCGAGGATGCCCGAATTGACAGGCTAGGGAAGAAGGGAAACATTAAAAGGATTAGTTTTGTGTTAGATTACATTGGCTGTGAACCATTGGCCAAACGTAAAACAAAGAACACAAAACCTCCCCCTTTTTAGAACTAGGATAAAAATAGAGCACATTGTATTATAGGTACCTGTATTTGTGGATAATATCAGAAACTTGCCCATCCTCGTGTGAAGTGAAACACAACAAGTGAATTCCTTGAATAATGAAAATAATAAAGAAGGCTGAATGATTAGTTTTGCTTCTGAACTGAAGTCATGCCTAATTTATTTGGATTAGGTACCTATCGTTTTCAACCTACTATAAGAGTTACATTGTGGGACATTAGCGAGCACGTCACAGTTAATTGCTTGCTTGTGGGTTGTACTTGTAAGCCACACCTGTAGGGCACTTCTTTATAGTGGCTAAGCCTTTCTGGCAAATTATGAATTGGCCGCAGTCGCCGTCATTCACCCGAGAAGGATCCGTATTGATGTGGGCATTCGGCTGTAGGCTCAGGACTCTCTAAAATAAAAAAAATATATTGAATAGAATAGAGACGAGAAACGTCACTCGGTAGACATTCTATTGTTGAACGAAAATAATAAGAACGAACGAAGAAGACCCCAATTCAAAGAAAGGTTTTGAAAAAATATTTGTCTAAATACGTACGTTCACCTGGCATGCATTTTACTATAAGTGCATGGGTATTCGTTGTATTTGGCAGCAGGATTGAAGTGAAGACCATCTGGGCACGCACGTTTCATTGCTCTGTTTTGCTGCAAAGAGGAAGAGGGATGGTATGCAATATATAAAAATACGAAAAATAAGCATCTTATTCATTTGAGTTATTCAGAGCAAGCAGCAAATCTTTAATCAAGTGACGCATTTATATTGAACCTTGCATTCAATGTAGGTGTCGCATTCATGTTCAACGGAGTAATATCCATTTCTTTCTTTACACTGGAAGTCAAACTTTAATTGCCCTGGTGCTTGAGTCACCGCTGGATGTGATTGTGTAGTGACTGCCTCTGGGGGTGCCAGAGGAGCAGCTTCTATTACTGGTGGTTGGGGTTCACCAGCGGCAGAAGGTTGAGGAAGAGCGACAGCCGGCGGGGCTGGTCTGATTGGCCTGATTGGGGTGGGGGGGGGGGGGAAGAAGTGGCCTGTATACGGGGTGGAGTGGCCGTGGACATAAGACGGAGCTGCTAGTGCGGATGGTGCAGTGGGAGCTGATAGTCCATCGAGTACGGGGGCCTCAGGGGCTGTAGTTACGGGACCAGTCACCAGCATTGGTCTCCCTGGCGAAAGGCCATTGTCCCTATTCGCCTCTGTTCGCATGAATTCACAAACTCTTGTAAACAAAAGAATATCAAGCTTATCAAAACCATGTACAATAGCAAAATCGACCCTTTGTTGCCATATTTACTACCAAAAAACGTTCTCCTTTTTTTGAAGTCGGTTAAAAAGAAATGGTTACGAGTATTGGTCGTCAATGGTTATTTGCCACACAAACATAAATAAAATAGTGTTAGCCTTTTATTAATTTAGTGGATTATGTATCTAAATCAATATACTAAATGATTTATTTAATTATAAACTTATTTTCAAATTGTAATCGTGTTCCCAAGAGAAATGCCTTTAATAGTTGTTAAACTGACTTTTGTCGGTTGACAGCAAGTGGGGTAGCTGTCAACGTGGGTAGTCTCACTTGAGAGCACGGCACTCAGGCTTGAGCAGTGGCCCCGGTGCCCCGGTATCTTATAGTACTCTTTGGCAGTGGCAGATTAAAACGGGCGCGCGCAACTCACGCGCGCCCGACAGGCCAAAAAGCCTTTGAGCGAACAGCATGAGGGGCCCGTATTTACGGGCCACCGCATAGCGCTCTGCGGCCGGGGGGCATAGCCCCGGTACCGCTCGCCTCGCCCCCTTGCGGGGGCGACGCGATCTCTCGACAGGCAGATTAAACAGGTGTACTTGTTAAAGAGTGTTAAACCAAGTAAAGGTAACAGTGCAATTAAAAGGACTTATATAACTTTATTTTAAAAGACTGCTTTATTTCCTTCGCAATCTTGAAGTAAGTTACAATAGGTGTTATTTCATTATTCGAAAAAAGGAGGCTCTCAAATCGCCGCGTATAATACGCGTGTGTATCAGAAATGTGTGGACACATTAACGGTGTGAACCATCATCAAAGTGAACGTCTTTCTCCATGGGACTGAAATCATAATCACGAAAAAATAATCAGCTGCCCCAGCCCCATACATTTGGATCGAGTGCCTAGGTCAGTGGCATAGCTGCGTGACCAGGGGCCCCGGTGCGGAAAAAAACTTGGGTCTCTATCTAAACTGGTTATTTTTTATTTTTTCTAACGTAACCTTATTTTTTTTTTGTTTCGGGGTGGAAAATCTTCGTGGATGTTCTCCGCCTTGCGGGCGGCGGAGGGGTCTGTCAGACTCTTACTGACTAAAAACCACCTTGGTGGTCAGGGGGGAAGTGAAGTGTTTAACTCCCCCCGCGACGTCGAAGGCGCCATCTCCACGGGCGAGAGACTCGCCGTGCCATCAAATTCTCACTCCGATGATATCGCCGTGTGGAGACACGTTCTATGAGAGTGTATAGAAATACGTGGTACGACGATAATATCACCGCGATTATCTCGTTCGTGGAGACGGCCCCTAAGAGGGGCGTGCGTGGAACACTACGCGCCGCCACCTTGGGTCCAGCAAAGCGATTCTGTAACCATCTCACCATGAAAACTTAGGTGAAGTGAGCGTGGAGTGAGCTGTCATATCAAATAATGCTAGGGATTGACACTACTGACAACTCACATCAAGCTCACTTCACTTGAGTTTTCACGGTGTGATTTTTGCAGAATCGACCGGCTGATGTGTGGCCCCCCACACATCGGATCATGACGGACGTCCCCGAGTCCGTTGCCCCTGGACCCATTTAGGGGGGCTGGAAGAGGGCATTGTCCGCCCTCCGCCGACGCCCGGTGCGCCTGCTGCAGGCCGAGTGAGGGGACGAGATCTTCCTCTCCCTTTCCGTAGCCTGGGACGCGGTGGTTTCCTTCTGCGAAACATCCTTGCTGCCGACCATCGAGTCGACCACGGCCGGCAGTGACAGGTCACTGCCTACTCCTAAGATGAGGACACGGCGTGGCTCCTCCCAAGCGGCACACTGTGCCAGCGTATTCCGCATCGTGTTCTCCCGGCAGTTGACGCAGTGGTGACACCGGGCGTCCCTGTTAATGCGATACAGGTACTTCCCGAAGCAGCCATGCCCCGAGAGCACTTGTGTCGCCCGAAACGTCAGGGAGCCGTGCCTTCTCCCGAGCCAGTCCACCAGTACCGGCCGGATCACCTCGATGGTGATGAGGCGGTAGGGCGTGAGAGCCTGTCCCGCCATTCCACCAACAGGACCCCGCGAAGCTGAAACCGACGCATCTGCATGTGTCACTGCATTGGTTGCTCACCCCGCGCCCTGGCTTCCTTGCGCCACCGATACAATGATGCGAGTACTTTCGCCAAAATTAATTACTTAGGTACATTAATTTAGGGGCTAATTAGACAAACGTTTGTGTTTTATGTTTCGCTTGTCGGTTGATTTTTCGTCGATTTATTTTTTTGTAGTAATTCTTAAAACCAAAAGCTAGTAACATTGTCAGTTTTGACATGTCGTTCTGTCAACTGTTTTGTCACTTCTGAAGTTCGGACTAGAGATGTTATATTAGGGTAATTTTTAGGTAATCCTATTATTGAATAAATTAGTTAACGCATATTATGATACCATACCTATTACTGGATATTAGTCAATATTAGTGAACCGATTCATTATAGCTACTCAATCTAATATGCTTATCTGCGTATTATCGGTAATAGTCTCCATAATTATTAATATGAAATACGAGATTCTGCACGTTTGTTATTCACGTATGCATATTATAGAAGTGAAACGGTGACTAAATTTTCCTTGGACCAAAACCTCCAACAAAAATAAATAAAATATCAACCCAATCACTAAACACTAACAAAATAATGAATAGTTATACTAATATATTAATGATCAATCACTACGTGCATCAATAAAAGGGAGTCTAATCTAGTCTAAGAGACTAATACCTGGTATCTATTATTCTATATTCGCATATCCTAATATGAATATACATGGCTTGTATTATGATACCTGTACCTATTACGAATATATTAGTCACACCTCTACTTCGGACTTCACTTAGGTCAGAACTCAGAAGTCACTAAGTCAGACAAACAGAAAACGTCAAACGGTACGCGAGCGAGAAGAATTTTAGGTTGTTTTGAAAGTATTTATAATAATAAACAAAAAGTTTGTGAACTCACTGGTTTGATTTCTATAAAGTATTTGAAGCATAGTAAAAAAATTAACTAAGGCTCGAGGCAAAATGTCTGTTACATTGCATACTGACGTTGGGGATATAAAAGTAGAATTATATTGTGAGCAATGCCCAAAAGCCTGTGAGAACTTTTTAGCATTATGTGCTAGCAATTATTACAACGGAAGCTTATTTCATCGGAATATTAAGGTAAGACTTGGTGCCTTTTATGTTGAATTAAAAGTACCCCTTTATATTTGAATAGAATTAAGAGTTGTATACTTACCTGTGGTATTTTTTTAGGGCTTCATAGTACAGACAGGCGACCCCACAGGTACCGGAAAAGGAGGCACGTCTATATGGGGACGAAAGTTTGAAGATGAATTTAAGGAAGAGTTAAAGGTATGGAATATATTGTTTACATGTATGCACTGTTCTATAAAACAGTAGTTTTTAGTGGGAACCTTAAAAACTGCTGTTTTGTTTTGTCTGGGGTATGGAAGTACCTCAGAAGGAAAAACGGAATCCTTATAAGATCACTTTGTTGTCCATTTGTCTGTCAAGACCTTTTTTCTCAGAACACGTAGAGTTATCAATTTGAAATTAATATCAAATATTCAAGGCTGCAATCCCTTGAAGCAGTGAAAAATCAAAGTTCTAAGTAAACGCAATTGAAAGATACGGGTGTTTATGTTCCGTTTATGCTGCATATTTTGACACTTGCAAGGGAATCAAAATAGGGTACTTCCAGTTAACCAAGAATCATGAAATTTGGCAGGAAGCAATGCCATGTAGCACAAGTAAAGGAAAAAATCCGAAAACCGTAAATTTGTAGTTGCATACCTACAAATTTGTACAGAACCCTCGGTGCGCGAGTCCGACTCGCACTTGACTGGTTTTTTTATTACCAACGAAAAATGTCTATACTAGGGGGTCTAGAATCATTATATATCATCATAGTTTGAGCATCGATGTATCTGTCACCCTGTATTGTGAAACATAGATCTATGGTGTGAAGAGTCAATAGACTTTCTTAGCTTGTTTTTATAAGCATAAGTATTTATTAAATATGTTTTATTTTTACAGCACAATGCAAGAGGTATGGTGAGCATGGCCAATAATGGGCCCAACTCTAATGGTAGCCAATTTTTCATCACATATGGAGAACAACCACATTTAGATTTGAAGTATACACTATTTGGCAGGTAAGACAAAATGCTAGATGCTGTTTCTTTGAAGGATAAAATCAGGAATTAAATTATCTGGAAAAGAACCAGATTTTCCGACATAGCTTGCAGAGTAAGCAAGCTGAAGTGACAGTGGGCTAGCCATGTTTGTCGAAGGACTAATGGCCGGTGGAGCAGAAGAGTCCTGGAGAGGAGAACACATGTCGGCAAGCATAGTGTGGGATGCCTGGATGCCCTCCAGCTAGATGGACCAACACCCTAAAAAGATGGCTAGGACCGACTGGATGCAGAACAACACCAAAATACTCTTGTCAAGTGTTGTGGCGCAGCAGAGGTCTATGTCCAGCAGTGGACTTTGATAGGCCGAGTTGATACTCCGTCAAGTGTTGTGGTGCAGCCTGGGAGAGGTCTATATCCAGCAGTGGACTGTGATAGGCCAAGTTGATGAAGACAAGATGCTATAAGCTACTTTAATTTATGAAGCTTTGAATACAAAGTAATACCAATTCTAGAGTGCAAAGCAAAATATATGCCAGAGAGGCCATCAGAGGGGCAATTCTCGTAATTTTAAGAATGTTCACATTCTGATTTTAGTGTCAAACTCTCAAAAATACCTCTAATTTCCCTTCATTTTTGACATTTGTTTGTCGCAGAGATGAAAATGCGACTCGATTTTGAACATTTTAAATTACGAGAATTGGCCTTCAGGTTGCATAAGATTGATCAACTTGATAGACCTAAGCGTAGGAAGCATAGGCAGATTTAAACAATTGAATGACCACCTTAGTGCTTAACATAATAGGTTATTTTGTTTATCCACCCTTATACCCTGTCCATTAGGTAAACCGTTTTTTGACAGATGGAACTAGTGATTGCAACAACACACAATACATTGATTGATACACATACGGTATTATAATGTATGTAAGAAGCCATAAATAAGATAATTCAATAAGATAAAGCAGTTTATATATTCATTTTATTACGCATTTTTTTTTTACTTTTATGTGATCTGGAATATGTACTTATGTTCTAAGACAGCTATCAAAAAACGGTCAACTTAATGGACAGGGTATACTTACTTGTCCTAGTTGGATAAACGGAATTTATAGGTTTAGGGTGGATTCTCAGACATGCATTTCTGCGAATTCAGCTTAGGGTGTATAAACAGAATAACTGAACATATGCATTAATGATATTAGTTTGAGGATGGATTCCATTGGCTTGTTGCTCAGTCTTATATGTGTATTTTACCATCAAACCTAAAATTGTTGTTATCCTTTGTTCCAGAATCATAGACGGATTTGAAGCACTTGATGATTTAGAAAAAATGGTAGTCAACCCAAAAACATACCGGCCACTTACAGAAGCAAAAATAACTTCAGTTACAATACATGCTAATCCATTAGCAGGATAATAATAAATATAATGTGAATGTAATTTTGTTTCATTGACTTGAGAAGGCTAATCATACTCCAGCCCTTAGCCTAAGAAAATATATTTTTGATTTTATTTACTGCTTCAGCATCTAGTCGGTATGTAGGTATGTCATAACAAGGTTGTACAACTCGCTAGAGTTAATTTGAGACGCTGGGATGACAAGCACGCGGTACTGAGGCGTCGTCGCGTCGATGGCGAGAGCAGTAACAGAGCGAGCGTCTGCTTGTGTCTCAAGTTCTCTTGCGGGTTGAAGGTGTTAAAAATAAGTAAAGGAGAGTAATAATTTAATGGACAACATTTATTGCAGACAAATATTTACATACAGACCTATATTTGCACATTATTGAATATATTGCATTTACTATGTACAAAGTAAAATAATGTTTATTCTGATGCATGATTAGTTTGAGTGTAGCCTTAGGGACGATATGGCGCGAGGACTTTCAAAAATTTAAGATTTTTTTTTTTTGGTAATTAAATAAATGATTAGATAATTAAAAAAATAACCCGAAACTGCAATAAAACTCTCAGATTTCTGAAAAAAAAAATTGTTTTAGGAAAATTGATTGTCTCAAAAAATTTTTTTTTTTGGGTTCTTTGCTTCTCATAGTAATCCTAAGCGTGCTACTCCAACTCCTAAAACTCCGCCCCTAAGACGACCCACTGACCGCATGATTGAAAATTATTATTAAGTATTTGAATAAGTTTAGTGTTTGTTTTTGTGCAATACTGAATGAAACTGCTGAAAGAGTAAATTGACTGACTGCCAAATCCTTGGTTCTTTTAAGATACAATGAACAGGATCTTTTTACAACAATGCCTTTATTTTTTTAATTTTAAGATTTTTTCTTTAATTCGTTTTTTAATCCCAGAGACTAATCTGACAGGTGTAATGTCAACCTTCTTTAAAAAAAAAACCGGTCTAGTGCGTGTCGGGCCACGCGCAGTGTAGGGTTCCGTAGTTTTTATAACAGCCAAGTGCGGGTCGTATTCGCCGACTGGTAGTTTCGTACCATGCTCTAACTAAAAGCCAATCATGACTACCTACCTATACAAATCCTCACCTGATCCGACAATTTTGCACGGTAAGTTTTAAATTAAAACTATCACACTCAAGTGGGCTTTACAACTTTACGAGTAATAGTCGACCAATTGTATTAGGGCCTTTTTATTGTCATGCGTGTTTGCGCCCGCGTGCAGGCCAGGCACGCATGCGTGCTGAAAGCCCACTTGAGTGTGATAGTTTTCCTTTAAACTTCGTTATATATAGGAGGCACTACTGCCGTGACATTTGAATTTCTAACTACAGCCGTTTAGTTGGTAGAGGGGACACACACTTGACTCTAACGAAAATTGGTAAGTCACGAACGGTTTACTTAATCAAAAAACGGTCTTCCCAAACCCCTAATATTTGAAAGACCTATCCAACGATATCCCACACTATGGGAAGGACGAAAAAAAAATTATCATCCCCACTTTAGATGTAGGGGAGGTACCCTAAATAATAATTTTTTCAAAATTTTATTTTACCACTTTTTCGGCGTCATTAACGTGGATACTCATGCCAAATTACAACTTTCTAGTACCAATAGTTTTTGAGCTAAACCGCGGACAGACGACAGACGAACATGGCGAAACTATAAGGGTTCCTTGTTGACTACGGAACCCTAAAAAACGCAAACACAAAAGATTTAAATGTCAGATTAGTCTCTGGGATTAAAAAACGAATTATAAAATAATTATCACGTAACTACATTTGTAAAGTACAGAATCCTAGTTACTTTAATATAATATTCTTAAATGCATGGATTTGTTACTTTGCAATATTATAATATCTTGACCTTGTAAGCAACTAAACTTAAAGTAAATACATTAGGACAGAACTCAATACAGTACAATATTATATAATAACTAATTAAACAGTCATAAGTATATTATTAACTAACTTATGTACAGTTATCACTTGATAGGGACAGTTTTTGTGCATTCCTATTACATAATTACGTAGGTAGGTCACAATTTTAAAACATACCTACATGGAAATCAAAAATACTAGACATAACGTCGTAATTATATATTATTATCTTTGGATAGACCACAAGTATTTTGCCCAATAGTATGGCAGTTTTATGAGACAGCTATAACTTTCATAATTTCAGATCTAATTACTACAATAAAATTTTGACAATCATCTTTAATATTTGTTCAAGTCCATTTTACAGTTATTGATCTCTAAAACCTAAAAATATATGGTTGTGTGGCACACCATATTATGTTTGTGTAACATGAATGAACATTAATCCTGTTAACATACTATATATTTATTGCTAATACCTATTTAATACAAGGTTTTCTTATAATAATAATGATAACACAACAAAGTAGTAACATAATTTTTGGTTAAATTATTCCTCAATATGAGAAGGTCATAAACATTTAATGCTAGAAATGGTTTGAGTCATTCTTAAGGTTAAAAGCGTTTTTTTATAATCCACATACATACATACACATTATAGAATGGAAATTCAGACTTCATATAATACCAAATCATCAAACAAATATTTTACATACATTCACCAATGTAAAAAAATCACCACCTTGTCCCCCTAATTTATATCTATCTATTAAGTACCAAGAAAGTGAACAATAAGTTACACTGTGGGTGGTGCCAAGAATTATTCTGACTAAACTTTAATTACAAGTTCAACATTTCAAGTTTCAAGGTCATAGAAATTGTCATCCAAATTAAATTCAGGGTCCTCTTCTTTCTTAATTTCAGCTTCAGTCATCTTATCATCAAAATTTTCAGTAAAATGTGATTTTATATGTGCAACTAAATCAGGTTTCTTTTCAAAGGTGGCACCACATTCTATGCAAGGCATATTCACAACCAAGCATTCATGAGTTTGCTCATGTTTATCAAGTTTGTCCTTTTTAGTAAACTTTTTATCACATTGACTGCATGAAAATGGTTTCATTCCAGAATGTAGAGCTGCATGACGGTCCAACTCTCTTTTGCGAGGGAACTTCTTGAAACAAATTTTGCACTGGAAGACCCTGGATCCAATATGTGCAATAGACACATGTGTTTTGTAGGAATCTAAAGAGCTGAACCTCTTAGGGCATTGGTGACATTTAATATTTTTTGGCCTATTTTTATTTGCTGCAGCTTTCTGTTTTGGTGGGGAATGATGGGTGGTCTTATTTGCAGCAGCAGTATTTTTCTGTACTTTCATAAAACTGCTCTCTCCAGATATATGATCTGGGACTCTCGGTAGATCATAATCAGTATTTGATGAGTCTGGATGGAGCTGTGTAGGAGAAGTCATAAGATTGCTAAAGGGGTTTACATTTACTACCATATCATGAGTATCTTGTTCATGGTCAGGCAAAATAAATGTCTTTGCATTTGTTTTGCCGGGGCTCATAGGAGTATGACGCATTTCATGCTTGATAAGTTTATCTCTTCTACCAAATGTTAAGTGACATTTCCTGCAAGCAAATGGTTTCATCCCTGAATGAACAAGCACATGCCGTTGTAAATCTCCTTTTGCCACAAAGCTCCTTGGACAAAGAGGGCACACATGCGGTTTGTGTCCAGCATGAATTCGCAGATGTTTGCTAAGATTAGTATTGCGGGAAAAGCTTTTCAAGCAATATTGACATTGATACGGCCTAATGCCAGTGTGGACAATGGAGTGCTTTCTCAAATCAGAGCGTCTTCCAAAACACTTATCACATTCTGGACAGTGGTAGGGTTTATCATTGCCATGTACTTGTTTGGTGTGCTGCACATATTGACTTCGCTCAGCAAAGACTAGACTACACTCCACACATTTATATGGTAAATTGGGATCATGGTAAGCATGTTCATGTTCCTTACATTTTTCTTGTGAAACAAAAGCTTGATCGCAAAATTGACACATGAACACATTTTTGAAAAAGGATTCAGTCATTGGCTCTCCATCTGGGGTGTTGTTTCTTTCAATAACTTCGGGTTCAACAGGGTCCATATTTTCAGACTCCTCAGAGGAGTCATAGTCAAGGCTTGGATCAACTACCATCACAACACTATCTTCAACAATGTAATCTTCAGGTTTTGGTTTCAGTCCATCCTGAGAGTGTGAACCATAGTTGTAGCTGCTAAGTTCTGATGAATTAGAGTTGTCCAGTTCATTAGCTCTTGCAGTGATTTGTCTCAACCTAGTTTCATTTTGAGTGCACTGCAGCTTAAATTTTGAACATTTATCAACCTTGAACAAGCATTTGTAGCAGATCCTAGTAGGCAGCCCATCATTAGGATCAATCTGAAATAATATGTTTTATTATACCAGGATCTAAATAATACTGTAACCAAAAAAAAAAAAATCTGCAGAAATTAACATTAACTTACCTGCAAGTCGAGACATTCTGCTAGTTTGGAGGTTAAAGCAACATTTGCTTCGTCGTCCGGCGCAGCTGCGAATATCGATGTCGAGAATGTGCTTTTGTGTAGACACAGTCGACAAAGCGTGTGGAAATTAGCGATAATGTAGGAATCTTCCATTTTGTGCACAGCTAGACATCGAACTATTAATGCTTGATAAAACGCAAATGACAGGATATCGACTTTATATTGTTTTTTTTACATTTAAATTCACTTTAGGAACACACTGATTGTACAAAAATAAATAGGGCTCAGAGGCTACGGCCGTGAGTCGCGACTACGCAACCGCTCGATCCGAAGAGGCAACTGGGGCGATGTCCGCCAGGGCTGCGCTAGCGGAATGTCTCGCGGTATTTGCCGTTTGTTCCGTCATCATACACCTATCCGTCCATCATATACACGACACTCCACCGTCCAAAATATCAAAATGAATGCAAAATTATACATGAGCACATAATCATCATAATGATAACATTCAACATTCTTGTAAATAAAAATTCAAATTCAAATTATTGTAGGCTACAAAAACCGCGCTTCTTTGGCGGAAATAAGAAACTGTTTTCTATTAAAGATTGTACACCAAATAAAAATATTATTGGTTATTAAAGTTTTGAAACGGTTATCCACCAATCACATTCGTGGTTTTTCTACGTTTATGCGTAGGAGACAAGACTTCTTATAAATATTGCCAGTCCAAAAATAGTACCGTTTTAGTTCTCGAACAATTTTTTTTATAAATAATTTACAATATGTTAGAGTTAGAGCCTGTGGTTAAAACTTTATCTACTTTTTTTTTATTGATTTTGTTTTGAACTGAAAACCTCAGAGCCCCAATGCATTGAAAACCATCGTGCTTTTAGAGTACGAGTAGTAGATTTGTCGATAGTATGTGTTGGCTGAGCTTGCTTTCAATGATATAAAATATTTATATCATTGTAACACAGTGGTATAATAAAGTAGTTTACATTTTATGATGAATATAAAATTAAACTCGTCTTTATTATTTATGATGACATAGGTAACAGAACAGTTGCTAGTCAACAACAACATAAAAAGATTACTCCTAGACAAGGAACTTATATCCAACCTGGAATGTGCATTTCAATTTGACCAATATAAAAATGAACCTTATGTATATGAAACTAAGTTCTGTTACAGACAATCACTTGGTCAAAGAGAAATCCGGTCCGAGAGTTAAAGCGCTTCGAGAGCCCTGTGTCCCTTTCTAAAGTGTTGCCAGCAGGATTATTTCCGAATTTAGTAGGAATGGTAGGAAAAAATAATATTGTCATGTCTTATTAAAAAAACATTAATTTTGGTTTTGATATATATCTAATATTTTTCAATGATTTGTTAGTATGAGAACATTTTTTTAGCAATAATTTGCACACTGTATTGAAATGTAATTAAAAATGGAAGGATTATTAGTAGAATATATATAAGTTAGACTGGCAGTCCGTTCGCCATATTAATTTTTTGTAAATTATGGTGATTTGAATTTAACCGCAAGTCGACGATAAAACAATCAATTTCTTTATTCGGACGTAATAAAGATGATTAAAAAGTGTGCGATTCAAGGTTGCAAAAGCGAATCTTAACGCGATGCGGTGTTTCTTTCTTCATGTAAGTTTAATTAAATTCTTGAAGTAGGGTGCCCATAATGAACGAAATTATAAGATTATTTACTCAATGCAGCATATAAATAGGAGGTAGTCTTCAACGTAAGCATAATTACGCATGTCTGTTATAGGTATTTTATGTTTATACTAGGCTGATTTTAACATTTATTTCAGTAGGTAATATGTGTGTTGAGATTCTTCTGTAGTACACTCCACGATAACTTTATAAGGAATGGTGTACCGAATACTTAATAGACGTGATCATGTTTCGCATTTCCCGAGGAACATTGTAGGGAAATAGAAAAAAACTTTCAACTTCCCATATTAATCGCTGATTTAGGTGCGTCACTTCGTATATCTATATATATAAAAATCAATTGCTGTTCGTTTGTCTCGCTAAAACTTGAGAACGGCTGGACCGATTTAGCTAATTTTGGTTTTGAAATGTTTGTAGTACAGGGAAGGTTTAAACGGTGAGAAAATATGAACTTTAAGACAGAAATTGCATAAAACTGTTTTATTTAGTAATGTGTGAACCTGACTGTAAATATCTACCAAATAAATATTTATAAATTCTCCATAATGCGTTTTACTTTAATCCATCCTAAAAGCATAATAATTATTATTTTATTAAATCAAATTATTGGTTAATATATTATATCCTATTATATTAGTACCTATCTACCTACATCGTATTGTTTAGTACCCTAATGAAAGGGACAGAGGGCTCTCGCGAAGCTATCTCGCTCGGACCGCGCATCGGCAGCCTGTGCGCATTCCAGGTTGGATATAAGTTCCTTGCTCCTAGAACAGTGCATTAAAACCTTCATGGTTCAATAGTATGAAGTCCAGCGCACAGAGTACCTCATTGTGTGGCCTCATTTTTATGTCCAGCGTACTTGTTTATTATAGGTCCTCTAATAAACAAGTACACTGGACATAAAAATGAGGCCACACTTGCATGTTTATGTTTGTAATATTAGTTGGTCTGTATACGGCGGTGTAAAGTGGCCATGGACGGAGAACAGGAGCATAAGACGGAGCTGCTAATGCGGGTGGTGCAGCGAGAGCTGATGGTCCATCGAGTACGGGTGCTGGCGCTATAAGGGCCTCAACGGGATAATATCCATTTACTTCTTTACTCTGGCCGTCAAACTTTAATGGCCTTGGTGCTTGAGTCACCGCTGAATGTGATTGTGTGGTAACTACCACCGGCGGTGCCAGCGGCGCAGCTTCTATTACTGGTGGTTGGGGTTCACCAATGGCAGAAGCAGTGGCGTAGCTCATCCTAATGGGGCCCTGTATAATTTTTTTTGGGGGCTCTTTTTACCTAACTGTGAAGCTACAGAGGGTATTGTTTTTACAAATTAAGAATATAGCACACTGACTTAGAAGGCGCCAAGTAATAACAGCCGCACGAGTCGATTGAAGGTTAAGCTACGCTTGCCGCGGTAGGTCCGTGGATTGGTGACCATCTTAACATACCAAGACCCCTCTGTGCCTCGGAAAGCACGTTAAGCCGTTGATACCGGCTCCGGTCATTCGTGGATCTTTGACAGTTGTTACGGGTCGGCAGAAGCCCGAAAGTCTGACACCCAGTATTACCAAGGGGCATCGTATTACCCAGTAACTGGGTTGTGGCGGTCAGATAGCCAGTCGCTCCGGAGGTAAAATACTGGCATTCAGCTGCATCCGGTTAGATTGGAAGCCGAGACCCAATAACACTTTGCCCGACCCGGGTATCGAACCTAGGACCTCATGTTCAGCAGTAGCGCTTGCGACCACTAGACCAATGAGGCAGTCACAGTTTTCTTCCATACTTCTCTGTTAGTCGTCTTCTCGGTACTTACCCCCTTTTTAAACATATTTTTGAACAAATTTACAGAAATAAATATCATTTATCAACAAGAATTTTAGGTTCTGGACATTATTTAAAAAAAAAATGTTTATACACGTCACGTCGGGGGCCTCTGTAGCTCAGGGGCCCCGTATCTTTGATATGGCTGATACAGCGGTAGCTACGCCCCTGGGCAGAAGGTTGAGGAGCGACAGCCGGCGGCTCTGGTCTGATGGGGCGCGGGGAAAGAAGTTGTTTGTCCACGGCCACTCTATACGGGAACGCAGATACATCTACAATCTCAGCAGACGCAAATCTCTAAGGGAACTGTTTAAAAAAATTAACATTATGACGGTTCCTTGTCAATATATATACGAAAACATTATGTACGTTCGAAAAAATCTACATCTTTTTAGTAAGATAAGTGACAGGCATAATTTTAACAATAGGAATAGGAACAAACTAGATCAGCCGCGCTTCAGATTGTCTAAAGTAAAAACTTCTTTTATGGGGTACTGTGTAAAATGTTATAATAAAATACCACTCGATATTCTTCAAATAAACGAGAAGAAATTTAAAACATGCATTAAACGCACACTATGTAGACAAGCGTATTATAAGTTGGACCAGTACTTATATCGTAGATAAAAATGCTTGCCTTAATGCTGGTCCTGCTTCACAGACACTTGGGCTCACTTACTAGTTGATCACAATTTCAATATTTGGAAGAGATGCTACCCCTTTTTGATTTTTTTTAGTGTTTCTGACATTACGAACTTAATGCTTATTTTATTCAATCAAGATTTAATTCTTAATACTTCAATATTAAATACCTCTTCCTGATTGGTAGTAATTTTTTTTCTTCTAATCTCTTAAATAAATTGCAAACTATAGTTTTGTATAATTTAGAAGCATTTTTAAAATTTTGTAAATGTAAGAACCATGGATCTGTTTTTTATGATATTTTGATGTTGACTTGAAAGAGCATGGCAGTTGAGAATATGTCATGCTCACTTAAATGTCTCACTGGTGGTGGCGCGTGTGTTGCATCATTCGGTCCCTACGAAATGGTTGAGCTTGGTGGTGCTGATCCACGCGTCATGTTCGTGAACGGGCGCCGTTGGTTGAGACTGGTCATCTCTTAACTGCCAGGGCTTATTTTTAATTTTATATCATAAATTTTTTCTTTTTTACATTGTTCTCACATATAGAAGCAATAAGAATAATGTACCCAGGATTTTGTAATAATATCTGTATTTAAAAGAATTTCCGTGGAGTTTCTTGCCCGTTCTTCTCCATAGAGATCTACGTTTTGGAATGTGCAACTAGCTTCAACTTTCTGACCAACTGACCGACTATTTAATTTTGATAATTCAAAAGTGCCTGTAAATGGTTTAATTGAAATAAATGATTTGAGTTTAAGTTTGAGTTTTACACTGCGCACCTTACTGTAAATAGTGGTCTATTTTCTTTATAAATGTAATTTATTATTTTATTTTTAGTGTTTATAAATGGAACACGCTAATGTTACCCTTATCAAATCGATTAGAATCTAATTATTATTAAATAAATTTAAATTGTAAAGTATCGGTATTACTGGCTTTCCATTAAAAATATTAAATTCTTATCTTACAAATAGATACCGACTGGTATTGGTGAACATCGAAGTAAACCCTAACCTATTACCTGTGGAGTACCACAAGGTTCTATACTGGGCCCTCTATTATTTCTTATCTACATCAACTACATTAATGAAATCGGTCTTTAGGAGGTATTTCACTATATGCCCACGATACTAGTCTTTTTTACTTTAGCAGTAATATAGAAGGAATTGTTAAAGAAGCACAAAGTGATCTTAATATACTAGCTATCTGGTTCCAATGCAATCGGCTTACTATAAATGCTAGTAAAACCAAATACATGATAATAAGTGCTAAAATTAAAAAGCTTCATTCACATGATGAATTAAACATTAATGGCCAATCCTTATTAAAAACAAATACTGAAAAATATTTAGGTCTTATCTTGATGATAAACTTACAATAAAACCTCACATTGAGAAAGTAAGAAAAAAGATATCATCCTTGACAGGTGTACTTAGAGGAATTGTCCGGTGTCTCCCATTATAGACCAGATATATTATTTATAACTCTATTTTTTTTTTCTCTTGTTTTGTTTTATCTACAACGCCACACGAGAACAACGCGTCATACTGACGTCATGCAAAATCCTGCATCTCACAAGCAGAGTTTACCACGCAACTAGTATAATATACAACAGCCCAACATGATTCATCCGGCAGTCGCCACACACAACCCCCGTCTGGTCGGAGGATTCTCCTTTTTCTATAGAGTATGAGTGAACTTTACACCCTGTTCCTCATACCTCTATACTGGTGATCCCGGACATGAACGTCAGCGCAGCCGAGCACCTACTTCAGCGTGACGTCATCTTCACTTCCACAAGCTTAAGAGCGGCGAGTCACCCAGCCAGCCAGCACCCACGGCTTCAACGGGTAGTCTGACCACCAGCATGCAGCGACCGCGCTTACCTGGTCATCACCCTCAGCCTGAACCCGGTTCTGTACGACATCCCACGCACTGGAGAATAACGCAGCGCCACCACGACTCACTGGGGGCATCTTCTCAGATATTTCCGACTCACCGTGAACTATGTGCCACCCCGACTCACTGGGGCATCTCCGCAGACAGTTCCGACTTACCGTGAACTAAGTATGCGGCAACCGGTTCCACGTCACTGGAACACGCTCAGCTGGCCTGGCAAGCATCGCAAGGTACAAGACTCAGCTGCCCACTATCGACCACCGGTCTCCGGAGGTGACTAATGTAGCGGTACCTATCTACAACGCCATATCCGAACTACTACTAATTAATTATTCGTAGAATATTATTTTATTAAAGGCGCTTAACCCTTTATAAGGCACAGGTAATATTTTTCCCACCAACTTTTTCCAATATTTTTGGCTTAGATTGTAAAGGTACGGTTTTTATTCGTATGGCAATATTTCAATTGACTTTGAATTCAATATTTTTATCTATGGTGATGACAGGTCGCCATACTTTTTTTTCTTCGGTTGACGTTCTCAATGTGAAAAACTGGTGAATTTTTGTACAACAAGATAAATCTTTATAAATCTTCATTTTCTGCGATTCAAAAACGGTAAGATGTTATTATTTCTAAAGAAAAATGTTTATTCAATTAAAATTTAGGCATATTTTCAACTTGGGAATTTGCATAATTTGATTATATGGGTTGGTTGTGGTGGGAAAAATATTCCCTTTGCCTTGGCACATGTAAATGTTATTTTTTTGTTTCTTGTAGATTTGTTCGAAAATGAGTAGAAAGATACTACAAGATTTGGATATAATCAACGAATTAAATGAGCTTTATGGTTTACCCGACGATCCCGAAGTGTCAGATGACAATTTAGAATCTGATGAAGAGACTATCCAAATAAGTACCGCAAAACTTCAAAGGATCTTAGAAAACTTTGATGAGCCTAACGATGGACCTTTACCACCTACACCCGATCCACCTAACAGCCCAGCATCCCTTGAAATTCAACCCTCTGTTGAATGTCAACCTAAACCATCAGTCGAAAGTGATCGCCCTAGACGAGTAGCAAGAGCCCTTGATTTACCTAGTTCCTCTAGTACGCAGCAGACTTCAAGGACAAGACCAGAATTACCAGTAGATAATACTCATCCAAATAGCCCAGCATCCTTTGAATTTCAATTCAAAATAATCGCCCTACACGAGTAACAAGATCCCAAGATTTACCCAGTTCTACTAGTACGCAGCAGACTACTTCAAGATCAGCATCTCCAGTAGATAATACCCATTCAGATTCAGAAACTGACGATTCAGATGGCGAAGAGGAAACATGGAAAAAGACTAAGTGGACCACCTTTCGACCGGACCCTAGCGTTTACGATGAAATTCCATTGCAGCCCGAAAATATGTTTAGCAGCCGTATTAGACCTGTGACTTTGTTTGAAAAATATTTTACTGATGAGGTATATGATTTGATAATATATCAAACAAACTTATATGCTGAACAGAAGAATGATGCAAATTGGACAAAATTAGATAAAAAGGAACTGAAGGCTTTCTTGGCTATTTTTATAATAATGGGGTACAACATCCTGCCTTCGATGGACCTTTACTGGTCTACAGACCCTGGATTCCGAGTAGACGAAATCGCAGGCATTATGACTATAAAACGTTTCAAGAAAATATTGCAACATTTACATCTAAACGATAACACCCAACATCCCGAAAGGTCAAGTGAGAACTATGACAAACTTTACAAAGTTCGCCCGTTATTGGATCTTATAAATCACGCTTGTCAAAAGAATACCAAAGATTCCTCATCTCAAAGTATTGATGAATCTATGATTTTGTTCAAAGGGCGGTCTTCGATGAAGCAGTATATGCCCCTCAAGCCCATCAAAAGGGGTTACAAAGTATGGTGCCGATGCGATAGTAATACTGGCTACTTATACGAATTTTACATCTACACTGGAAAATTAGAAGTGGGTACAGAAGAAGGATTAGGATTCAAAGTTGTGAAGATGTTGACAGAGAAACTGATAGATAAAGCATTGGAGGAATTTCATGTCATTGTGACATTTGATAATTTCTTTTGTGACTACAGTATAATGCAATATCTTTATGAGAATGGCATCTTTGCTACAGGAACCGTACGAAGGCACAGAAAAGACCTGCCCAAACTTGTAAAAACTAACCCGAAGCTTCAAAAAGGGCAGTACAAATGGAGAGTCAAGGGCAATGTATCTTGCCTGATTTGGAAAGATACTAAAGATGTCCTTCTGATGAGTAATGCATTCCATCCCAAGTCTGGCAAAACGACTATTTTACGGACTCAAAAAGATGGCACCAAGACAGCAATTGACTGCCCTTTAGCCATAAAGGAGTACACGAAAAGAATGGGAGGGGTAGATCGCTTCGACCAGCTAAAAGGTACCTACTCAGTTGGCAGACGGAGTAAGAGATGGTGGGTCCGCATTTTCTACTTTCTTTTAGATACAAGTATAACTAATGCATACTTGTTGTATTGCCAAAACAGAAATGTGACAAAACTCTCCACTCTTGAATTCCGAGTATCTGTTGCTAGAGGACTGGTCAGTGGATTCTCGAACAGAAAACGACGTTCTGGTCTGGTAAATTACGTCTCCAGAAAGAAATCTTGTTTATCGGAGAACCGTCAAAAGTCCTTACACGTTATTGCCGAAGAAATTCGCTACACCAACGTTGGGGACCATATGCCGGTGGAATTGCCGAGCTACAAGCGCTGCAGAATGTGCAGCACTAAAGAAAAGGACAAACGTTCCAAAATAATGTGCTCAAAGTGTGGAGTTGCCCTTTGCATATTACCATGCTTTACTGCGTTTCACAAGGAATAAGTAATACAACATCAATCCGCTTCAATCAGACTTGGTGCCTATGACACCTATCACCTATCACCTACGTATCACGGGCAGAGGGAAGTGACTTCCCACCATGTTTTTTTTTTTTAATTTCATTTTTTTTTTCATTTTCTGAAAAAGCATAATAAAACTAATGTAAAACCATAATTACTTTTATTTTTCCGCCCCTAAATGCTTATGCCTTATAAAGGGTTAAGGCTGCTTTTCCATCAGAGATGTGCAATGCAGCTATTCTGCGAGGATGTGAAAGCTAAATTACGAAACTATGCGACCGTTTCCACTAATGCTAAGCTGTGTAGCGGAGCGAGTAAGATGTGCTATGAAGCTGCGCCGCCGCGGGGTAGCTGTGCGAGAAAGATGCTCAGCTCGACTAATGTGATGCATCGATAGTAGGGGTACACGGGGAGTATTCTGCTCTGCACATAGCTACATCACTCGCCCATCCATAGCTCCCATCCATGGCACGCATTCTTCCGTATAAAAACTTAGCTTAGTTGAATCCATTTCCACTAGTGCTATGCTATGTGAACCAATGAATCTGATTGGTGGATATCCATCGCATCCATAGCAAGGTAGCATAGCACATTTCTGATGGAAAAGCAGCCTAATGTTCGCAAATAAATAAGAGTTAAAGCACCAGATCTACTTACATTACGGTATAAATATTTATCTGTTATTAGGAATGAACATTCTTAACAGTACTTATCAATCGCAACTATCAAAGTTCATCATTAAAAAATAATTTAATAATCAGTAACTATATTTAAAAATAGCTAGATTCCAATCAATTTGATAACGGTAACATTAGCGTGTTCCATTTATTTACTTAAGAAAATAGGGCACTATTTAGAGCAAGGTGGGCACTGTCACACCGGGAACACCTCTGGCGAGCCACAAACATGTTCCGGATAAAATTACTATTAATACTACCATTGGTAGAGGCTGGTAAGTTACGATGTCGGTTTTGCTAGTGTACATGGTTTTGATAAGCTTGATATTCTTCAGTTTACAAGAGTTTGTAAATTATGTTCATCTTGCAGTGACAGTTGGCCAGGCGAACAGAGGATAGGTACTCGTACTATGGGACGTCAAACGTGCGGGATCAGAGGCCGTTTCTTCCTGAGGCCCCTATAGCGCCAGCACCCGTACTCGATGGACCATCAGCTCCCGCTGCACCACCCGCACTAGCAGCTCCGTCTTATGCTCCTGTTCTCCGTCCCCGGCCACTCTACACCCCCGTATACAGACCACTTGTTCCCCCGCGGCCAATCAGGCCTGCGCCGCCGGCTGTCGCTCCTCCTCAACCTTCTGCTATTGGTGAACCCCAACCACCAGTAATACAAGCTGCTCGTCTGGCATCCCCTGTGATAGTCACCACACAATCACATCCAGTGGTGACTCAAGCACCAGGGCAATTAAAGTTTGACTTCCAGTGTAAAGAAGGAAATGGATATTACTCCCTTGAACATAAATGTGACACCTACATTGAATGCAAGGTACGATATAAACGCGTTACTTGATTAAAGATTTACTGCTTGTTCTGAATAACTCAAAAGATTACGATGCCTAGTTTTCGTAAATTGCATACCACCCCTCTTCCTCTTTGCAGCAAAACAGAGCAATGAAATATACGTGCCCAGATGGTCTTCACTTCAATCCTGCTGTCAAACACAACGAATACCCATGCGTTTATCCCTCAGAAGTAAAATGCATGCCAGGTGACCAAGAACGTACGTATTTAGACAAATATATTTTTTTAAACCTTCTTTTTAACTTCTACCCCCAAAATTATAATAACTTAAGTTTTTTGTCTTAAATCTCCTTATCTTTAGCGTTAGATTGCAATATCATGTTTTTTTAAATAAACTATCTTATTCTTCCGTGGGGTGGGGACCTGGTAATTTGTAATACAGGCATTTTACGCCTAACTCAGACACCAGCTAAATTGCTAAAAAAATAAAAACAAATATTATTAAAAAAAAAAACAAATATTATGTGAAACCTTTGTTTGAATTTCTAGCGAGTGACGTTTCTCATCTCAATTCTATTCTATTCAATATATATATATTTATTTTAGAGAGTCCTGAGCCTACAGCCGAATGCCCACATCAAAACGGATTCTACTCGATGAATGACGGCGACTGCAGCCAATACATCAGGTGCCACGAAGGGTTCGCCACTATAATGAAGTGCCCTAAAGGTCTGGCTTTTAACCCACAAACAAGCAGTTGTGACTGGCCCGGTAATGTCACACAATGTAACATTAATGGTAAGTTAAAACGATAGGTAGGTACCTAATCCAACTAAATTAGGCGTGATTTCAGTTCAGAAGCAACACTAATCATTCGACTTTCTTTATTATTTTCAGTACTGTAGGACATCAGTTGTCCAGCCCTCACTGAAGACCAGGATGGGCAAGTTTCTGATATTATCTACAAATACAGGTATGTACCTATAAAACAATTTTCTTTATTTTTAACCGACTTCCAAAGGAGGAGGTTTTATGTTCTTTATTTTACGTTTGGCCAATGGTTCAAAGCCAATGTAATCTAACTCAAAACTAATCCTATTAATATTTCCCTACTTCCCTAGGTACGAAGGACAATGTAAAATATTACATTCATAGCCTGCTTGTTAAGCCTGTCAACTCGGGCATCCTCGGCTCCTGAGCTGCGACGTGGGCCTTCCTTCGACGATGCGTCGCAGACCTGTATCGACGAAGACTATGTGACAGATGGTTCAGTTCCCTATCTTGAACATTTACAATAATAATCCTAATTCTAGCAAACGTGCTCGGAGGAAGGAAGTGTTTCAGTAAGATGCTGGTAGGGATCTTGACAGAACTTCCGCGATTGTCCTGGTAACCGTGGAATACCTCTCCACTCCTCATAAGCACCTTAGGACATGTTGCCCCTTTGTCGCTACGATACTATGTACTAGCGACCGTTTTCGGGGGCCTATTATTGAGTGTGTAAGTCACCCCCTGCCATTTCATCTGTGAATATTATAATTATCATTGGCCAGGCAGGGGACATAGACCTTCCATAGTTCAAGGTGACTGATCCACTATAGCCACCCAAACCTATAGCCCAGTATATTTTGTTTCCACGTTCTGCAATAGTCCTGCACCAACCGGGGGTTGTCCTTGGGTGCACTTGCATGGTGCATACAAGGATAATCATCGGTTGGTGCCTCCTCATCATTTAGAATTGTGCGAAGGGCCTCTGCGAGTTGGCTTCGGCCCCTAGTACGCCTTTCAAAGCCCAGGGTCCCGAGATATGTCAAAAAAAAAATCCTAATCCTAAGTAATAATATTATAAATGCGAAAGTAAGTTTGTTTGTTGGTACCTTTTCACGCCTAAACCACGGAACCGATCATCCGGAAATTTTGCATATACGTTGTCAGGTGTACAGAAACGGACATAGGGTACCTTCCATCCCGAAAACAAAGTGCTGTTCCCGAAGAAATCAACAATAACGTTATTATGATAATAGATAGCGCCACGTGTCTATCGAATCATGATTAATTTATTAATCAAGAAATTTCACGCGGACGAAGTCGCGGGCAGAAGCTAGCTATGTTATAATTTAGAAATCATTATACCTAATATTAATCTGTTTATTACATAGATTTTCAAGTGTATTCCCCAATTACAATTTTCATCTAGTGTTAGACCTAAAATGTTTATAGTATTTTCTTAACTAATTTGGTTACTATGATTTAAATTTTGTTGGGGGGTTTTGTTTGCAGTTTGCAAGTTGAATGAATTTTGTGTTAGATAAATTTATTTTTAAGTTGTTTTCGTTTAGCCAATTAATTATATCGTTGATGGTTTGATTTACTTCTTGTTGACGTAATGTTTTGTTATTTTTCGGTATTAATACTGACACGTCTTCTGCAAATAGTACGGACTTACTTATGATTTGTTATATTTGGCAAGTCGTTAATGTATAAAAGGAAAAGAAGAGGCCCAAGGATACTTACTTGGGTCACTCCGGACCCATTGTGTCTAAATAAAGATTTATATTCCATTGCAACAAGTTTATTACTTTACTTTAACTTGTACTTACTTCAACATACTATTGTCTAATTGCTGAGATAGCTTTTCAGCCATTCTAACGCTGGACCTCTGATGCCGTAGCGCTCACATTTATCTAGGAGTGTATTGTGGTTAACGAGATCAAAAGCTTTGCTCATATCTAGAAAGATTACTGAAACAAAGCGTTTTTAGGGTTCCGTAGTCAACAAGGAACCCTTCTAGTTTCGCCGTGTCCGTCAGTCCGTCCGTCCGCAGCTTAGCTCAGACTCTTAGTACTAGAAAGCTATAATTTGGCATGGATATACATATTAATCACGCCGACAAAGTGCTACAATAAAATCATGAAAAACATTTTTTTTGGGGTACCTCCTGTACACATTGATGATGATGTTTGATGGGGATGTTTTTTTTTCGTGTGTTGTGGGGTGTCGTTGGATAGGTCTTTCAAAAATATTGCGGGTTTTAGAAAACAATTTTTCGATTCTGGGATCCGTTTGTGAAATAAAGTGCTAAATTTTGTTAGAGTAAAGTATGTCTCTCTGACAGTTAAATGGTTTTTTTTGGATGTATGTGAAAAAATTCACGGTATATATAACGAAGTTAAAAGGAAAACTATCACAGCTAAGTAGGCTTTACAAGTTTACGAGTAATAGTCGACCAACTGGGAGAATATGATTTTCAACTACATTGTTAAGTTTGTTCTTGGGATAAATTCATTCCTACTACGGAACCCTTCATTGTGCGTGGTCCGACCAGCTCTTGGCCGGTTTTTATCTATATCATCAGTTATGGACCTTACTAACGAAAATGCTGCCAGAGTTGTTGATTTACCTTTTGAAACCCATTTTGTTCTTCATTAATAAGTTTATGTTTGTTTATTATATTGAACTAGACGATTATGCATTACTTTCTCAAAAATATTTGAGAATATTGAAATGAGAGTGATAGGTCCATAATTATTTTTATCTAGTGTAATCGTACTCAATATAATTTAAAGTAATATATTGAGATCTAATATAAATCACAATGACAAAACAATATTAAAATAAATGCAAACTGATGAATATTATTCAACATCTCAATAATAGAAGAGCTTCATAATCTAGGGGTATTGAAGATTAGTCAAGTGTAATGTTCTCAGATGAAATCAAGATTTATGTTCTTTATGAATGACGGAAGAACAAGAGTGTGTATATATATATATACATATATAGTAGACCAGGGGAGCGATTCAAGCAAGCATGCATCGAAGAGAAATTGGCCTATACGGGCCGGAATTTCTGCAGAGAGTCGCACAGAGCTGGTGGTATAGAAAACGGCACTATAACTAGCGAAAGATTCGTGGAAGAAACCCTAAACGAATACGTTGGTCCATTTATGGTCAATTTGGGAGAGAATGCTATCTTTAAGCATGACAATACCCGGCCTCATACTGGTGAAATTTTGAATGACTACCTTCATGAGGTGAATATTAACTGTATGGAGTGGCCAGCACGCAGCTCGGACCTCAACCCAATGGAGCATGCTTGGGACGAGGTCGGACGATGTGTGCGACACCAAAACCCATCCCCGATCATGCTTCAAGACCTCAAAGTGTCCTCTCCGGACACGGATGTTTCGGGAGGTTCCTGCACATCATCAGGCGGGAGGAGACGCCCGGGTGTCATCACTGCGAGGATCGCCCAGAGGACACGGTGGAGCATACGGTGGAGGTCTGCCCCGCTTGGGCAGAGCACCGCCGTGTCCTCGTAGAGGCGATCGGCAGCGGCGGCGACCTCTCGCGTCCGGCCCTGGTTCAAGCCATGGTCCGGGGCGAGAGGGAGTGGGAGGCGGTCACCTCCTTCTGCGAAGCAGTCATGCTAGCGAAGGAGGTGGCGGGATAGGTGAGGGAGAGATCCTCACGCCTCAGCCGCCGCGGGAGACGCTCCGGGCGTCGGGAGCCGCGTGACGACTCCCGGCCACCGTAGGCGCGGGCCTGCGGGCGGAGAGCAATGGGTAGCTCTTCGTCCGATCACGACCAGGCCCGTGCCGGACGGCGCGTATGTGTTCCACGCGCGCCTCAAAGAGATGTCAGCATAGTTGACGGGGCCCGACAGGGCTGAAGCCTGCCGGGGTAGCGGGATCGTCCGAAAGGGTTACCGCTGCCCTGGAACATAAAGGGCTAAGGAAGGAACACGGGTGGGTTTTAGTCAGTAAGAGTCTGATACTCCCTTCCGCTCCACCCAGAGCGGGAGGGGTCATTTGATGATTTCCCATCCCCAAAAAAAAAAAAAAAACCTCAAAGTTGCGCTCGCAGATGATTGGGAAACTATTCCCCAGCATCGTATAAGAAACTTGGTGTACAGCATGCCAAACCGCATAACGTCATAATGTATGAGTGATGACAGCACGTGGGGGTAATACAAAGTTAAAACTCAAGAAAATTATAAAGTGGTAGAAAAAAAAATGCTTTTCTATTTTTGTTATAAGAAGAGATTGGTTATTTTTTTGTTTATGTATTTTTTAATGAATATAATACAAAGTGACACATACATTTTATTACATTTGATTGTCTATTAAACACAATTTATTTAATTAAGCCAGCATTGGTCCATAATTGTTTCTATTGTTTTTTATTTTATCACCTGTAAGTGTACATTTTGGATTGCAATAAACGATTTGAGATTTGATTTGCGATTAGTTTCCGAGACTTTCAGGTATCTTTACCCTAAGGTACTTTTAGTAAGGTACGTTTACTCGAGAGCAATGAATTAGTGTCACATACCTAAGTATGTGAAACTAATTCATTGCTCTCGAGTGTATTCATATATTTATTTGCATTCCGTAATGTTGTAGAGATGTTACAATGGCTTAAAACTAAGGTATAATTATGGACTCTGTAGGGCACAGCAAAAAGAATAAAATTAATTCTTAAGATAAAAATAAATTTAGGACACAATTAAACAATTTAAAAAAATATGTTATTTACATTAAACAAGTAAATATAACATTTTATTTTATTGAGATCAGTCTGTTATAGGTTGTGGTACATAATAATTATTTGGTAAGGTCAATTAAACATACATCTATCATATTATAATAATTATCTATGTATGTATGAATGTGTCTATATGACTAACTGTGTGTGGTGTCTGTTTGTGTTCAATAGATTTTTTTGTCTTGTATGTATTCGTTTATCGTGTAGTATGCTTTTTAATATTTGCTTGACTTTATTTATAAATGTCGTATCGCTGGTTTCATTTCATTTCACCTACTGAAAATAATAAAGAACGTCGAATTGAAAACTTGCCCATCCTCGTCTTCAGTGAGGGCTGGACAAGTGATGTCCTAGAGTACTGAAAATAATAAAGAAAGTCGAATGATTAGTTTTGCTTCTGAACTGAAATCATGCCTAATTTAGTTAGAGTAGGTACCTATCGTTTTAACTTACCATTAAGGTTACATTGTGTAACATTAGCGGGCCAGTCACAGCCGCTTATTTGTGGGTTGAAAACCAGACCTTTAGGGCACTTCATTATAGTGGCGAAGCCTTCGTGGCACCTGATGTATTGGCTGCAGTCGCCGTCATTCATCGAGTAGAATCCGTTTTGATGTGGGCATTCGGCTGTAGGCTCAGGACTCTCTAAAATAAATATATATATATTGAGTAGAATAGAATTGAGATGAGAAACGTCACTCGCTAGAAATTCAAATAAAGGCTTAAAAAATATTTGTCTAAATACGCACGTTCTTGGTCACCGGGCATGCATTTTACTTTTGAGGGATATGCGCATGGGTATTCGTTGTGTTTGACAGCAGGATTGAAGTGAAGACCATCTGGGCACGTATATTTCATTGCTCTGTTTTGCTGCAAAGAGGAAGAGAGATGGAATGCAATTTACGAAAACTAGGCATCGTAATCTTTAATCAAGTAACGCGTTTATATCGTACCTTGCATTCAATGTAGGTGTCACATTCATGTTCAAGGGAGTAATATCCATTTCCTTTTTTACACTGGTAGTCAAACAATAATTGCCCTGGTGCTTGAGTCACCGCTGGATGTGATTGTGTGGTGACTACCACCGGGGCTGCCTGAGGAGCAGCTTCTATTACTGGTGGTTGGGGTTCACCAGTGGCAGAACGTTGAGGAGGAGCGACCTCTGGCGGCGCTGGTCTGTGTACGGGGCGCGGGGGAAGAAGTGATCTGGGTATGGGGATGTAGAGTGACTGTGGACGGGCAACAGGAGCATAAGACGGAGCTGCTAGTGCGGGTGGTGCAGCGGGAGCTGATGGTCCATCGAGTGCGGGTGCTGGCGCTATAGGGGCCTCAACGGGGTAATATCCATTTGCTTCTTGACTCTGGCCGCCAAACATTAATTGCCTTGGTGCTTGAGTCACCGCTGGATATGATTGTGTGGTGACTATCACCGGGGGTGCCAGAGGTGCAGCTTCTGTTATTGGCGGTTGGGGTTCACCAATGGCAGAAGGTTGAGGAGGAGCGACAGCTGGCGGCGCTGGTCTGTTTACGGGGCGCGGGGGAAGAAGTGATCTGGGTATGGGGATGTAGAGTGACTGTGGACGGGCAACAGGAGCATAAGACGGAGCTGCTAGTGCGGGTGGTGCAGCGGGAGCTGATGGTCCATCGAGTGCGGGTGCTGGCGCCATAGGGGCCTCAACGGGGTAATATCCATTTGCTTCTTGACTCTGGCCGCCAAACATTAATTGCCTTGGTGCTTGAGTCACCGCTGGATGTGATTGTGTGGTGACTATCACCGGGGGTGCCAGCGGTGCAGCTTCTGTTACTAGCGGTTGGGGTTCACCAATGGCAGAAGGTTGAGGAGGAGCGACAGTGAACCATGATGGATGCGAGCCAGTTGGGCCGGAAGTCATTGGTGGAATTGAAAATTGGTGCGGACCAACACCAGGTTGAACCTGAACCGGCTGAGTTTTAGGAAGAAGGGGCGTTGCCATTGGCGTAGGGGGCGGGTATTGTGTAACGGGTTCGGGTTGCACGACGGGCTCGTATTGCAAGTATATAATATAGTAGTTATTATGTACTGGAGCAGGAGGTTGTTTGGTAGCGGGAGCTGGCTCTCCTGTTGGTACTGGTTCATCAGGTAAGGGTACAACTACGACTGGCTCTCCTGGTTGAGAAGCTGGAATAGAAATTGGTACGGGAGCCTCAGGGGCAGCAATGGCAGGATCAGTCACCTGCATTGGTCTCCCCGACGAAAGAAGCAGCCATCGTTCTTGTTCGCCTCTGTTCGCCTGGCCAACTGTCACTGCAAGATAAACATAATTCACAAACGCTTGTAAACTGAAGAATATCAAGCTTATCAAAACTATGTACACTAGCAAAACCGACATCGTAACTTACCAGCCACTACCAACGGTAGTATTAATAGTAATTTTGTCCGGAACATGTTTGTGGTTCGCCAGAGGTGTTCCCGGTGTGGCAGTGCGCACCTTACTGTGAATAATTTATTTATTTTCCTATGTTTATAAATGGAACACACTAATGTTATCAATCAAATTGATTGAAATCTAATTATTTTTAAACATAGTTACTCATTATTAAATCATTTTTTAATGATAAACTTTGATCGTTGCGGTTATACTGTTAAGAATTTTCATTCCTAATAACATATTTATTTATTTATTAAAATCTTCCTTACAACTATCATTACAGGTGTATGTACCCAATGCGACAGTGCGGCCATTTTACAAATCTTATCTTTATCATTATACTAACTTATTATTTAAAAAATATAATTAACTAAAATTAATAATCTAAAAGTAATAGGAACTTTAACACAATAAATACCTTATATACAAAATTCTGAACACAACTATAACATACTAATATGCTAACTATACCTAGTATATATTATAAAATAAATAACAGTGCCCTAGCGTTTGTTACTACTCCGATAATTCTTAACCTAAAATACAAAATCAGACTTAACACAGAATATTAATATTTAAATATAACTGACAAAATTCAACAAAACTCTTACGAATTCACTCAGATTGCACGAAAATATGTCAATCCTCTCATGCACTTCGTTTAGTACACATATTGTGCGGGTGAGGGGTGTTTTTAACAGCAGGTTGGTTTTGGCAGCAGGCACAGTCAGCAGTGGCGGGCGCCGCCGGCTCCAGACGTACCGGTCTGGCACGCACAGCTTCAGGTGACGCAGCAGACCCGGGTTATGTGCTACTCCACGCAGGAGGTTTAGCGCATACAATATTTATACCGTAATGTAAGTAGATCTGGTGCTAACTACTTAATGATTTATAACTCTAATTCTTTAATGATTTATCTACATTAAGCACCTTTAAGGAGAAGTGGTGGCCCAGTGGTAATGATCCCGACTTACGAGATCGTGGGTTCAAACCCAGGCAGGCACTTTACTTTGTCAAGAGTATTCATTTCATCACCATTGCTCTAAAAAACGGTGAAGGAAAACATCGTGGGGAAACCGGCATGTCCTAAAACCAAAAATTCGAAAATATTTGACATCTACCAACCCGCACTGGGCCCGCGTGGTGGATTACGGCCCACTGCCTCTCACAGAGAGGAGGCCTGTGTTCCAGCAGTGGGAACGTTGTAGGCTGATTATGCTAAGCACCATTAATTGAAATAATGAAATAATATTCTATGAATAATTAATTATTTTCTTGTCAAACTAAAGATATAGTTTTCCAGCTTTTGAAGCATTCTTCTGTGGTTATTTATTTATTTATTTAAACTTTTCGCAAAAAAAGGTACAAAGGCAGACTTAATGCCTTAGGCATTCTCTACCAGTCAACCAAGGGTGGTGAAGAGATTAGATGGCAGGTGCTTTGGTTGAGAGGGACAATGATAATAAAAAAAAACTCTTAAAACTAGGTACACAAATACATAAATAGGTCATATCTACACATACATATTATTACTATAATATATACTTATAATATATATATTATCGCAGTTAGACAAGGTTAGACCCCAGCTAACAGACGCAATGGTTATTAATTAAAGGACGTGCTTGTTTCCTGTACGAAGGAAGGGTCTGCCCATTATCAAGACGTTATCTTGGCTTGACTGTTAAAAACTTTTTTTTTACATACTTAAAAAAAACCCCGAATGCACAACCTCCTCCTTTTTTGAAGTAGGTTAAAAAGTGATGGTTATTGATCGTTAACTTTGGGATCCACACACGATCCCAGAGGCAAGCCGTGGACTATTTGATTTTGAGCAGCAATTTCTGCCTAGCATTTTCAATGACCTGCCGTACGAAGGGATGTTGCATGTGCGCTGGAATAAAAGAACCAAGAATCCGATGCCCGACACGATTACACAAGGACCCCGGGTAAGCTTAAAAGTCTTAAGAGCTTCTTACGCTCTACACAGGCCAGCTAGGACAAGCCGCCCCGGGAGATAAGCCAGTGGGAAGAGAAGCATCCACCACCTCCCAACTTTGTTAAGCCCCAGGAGTATTTGCCTCCCAGGTTTGATCTGCAGTGGCCTACATGGAAAACTCTCCATCGATTGCGTACCCAAGTAGGCCGCTGCAGACACAATTCGTCAAAGTGGAGAATTACAGACCCATCCAACATCCAGCCTGCTTCTGACCAGACCAGGCCCCACGCGCTGGAGTATCCTAAGTACCCGTTCACCTGCACCTCTGACGAGCTAAAGAATGCCACCTACTGGGCCCAAACGTGGCCACCTACTGGACTAAACCATACAAAAAAAACAGCGAGTAAGAGCACCATCGATATGAAAACAGAAGAAAAATTTTCATTGACCACGTGAACAAAACATACTTTAACCCCTTTATTCATAGACGTTGCTTAAAGTTAAGTAGTGACTAGCGACTGTCTTGGCATACATTTCTGGCATTCAATTAAAAGTCACTTAACTTTAATCATCGTTTATAAATAAACCCTTTTTGTACCTAACTACCTTGTTCCATTATATCCACTGATATAATATTTTACTGTTTTACGGTTCCGATCCATTGTCAGACCTTCGACACCAATACAACCTATTGGACTCGTCAAAACAAATCATATTAGCCCAAACTCGAGGGGCTTCCTATCCACCTCCTGGCTCCATCATCAGATCAGCTCCAAGATTCTGAATTAGAGTATGGTCTGCCGAACTACATATACATACAAAGTTTCATTTCGATACAACAATTAGAAGTTACATTGTTAGTTATAAGCGAAGCTGCGGCTGCGGAAAACCTCAAGAAGCATAATAACCTTATTGGTAATTATATTTTTGAGCCGTTTGGGGTTGAAACCCTCGGGCCGTGGTGTCCGAGTGCTCATGGTCTTTTTAAGGAAATTTCGAAACGGCTGGTAGACACTTCCTGTGACCGAAGGGCTGGTTTTTACTTTGGCCAGAGGCTAAGCATTGCTATTCAACGAGGCAATGCCGCCAGTCTCTTGGGTGCATTGCCAGTCGACAGCGATGCGGATGAATTTTTCGAAGATAAATTTTAGTTTATAGTTTTAGTTAAGTTAGGATATAATTTTGTTATTTTAATTAATTAGGTTTTAGGGAAGCGAATAAAAACGTGTTACAAAAAATACTGTCAAATTGAGAACCTCCTCCTTGAGTAGAACTCTAAGTTTAAGTTGGTTAAAAATGAGCTCCTACCTATTTGAGAATAGAGAGTTTGTGTCACAAACTTGTCTAGAGTCTTTTGTAGGTGGTTTAAATGGTTATTGCTATTACCATAGCCTACACAATGTTAGGTCAATTATATTCCGATTACCTTAATTATTGTTTTAAAATATGTGTAGATACTTTAATTAAGTATTACAGGTACCATACTTGTTAGTTATTGACCGAAGAGATACAAAGGGCAATTTGTTACTTTTTATTATTATATATATTGAGATGTTGAATAATATACACAATTTTTTTAATAAACACAAATTATTACATAGCTAACAGTTCGGTTTTACAAGGGGTCGTTCAACCGGTGTTGAACTTTTAGGACATATTTATAATGCATGGGAAGATAAATGCGATGCCTTGGGCATCTTTTGTGATTTGTCCAAGGCAATCGATTGCGTTCTTCACGAAACGTTAATCAGGAAACTGCGCCACTACGGAATCCGGAACACTGCTCTGGATCTTCTTACTTCATACTTGAGTAAGAGGATTCAGAGCGTTGACGTTAATGGAAAAAGATCTCGCGGATCTATAGTAACAATGGGAGTCCCACAGGCTCAATTCTTGGTCCTTTCTTGTTTCTTATTTATATAAATGACTTGCCGTACCTCATAAAGGTCTTCAGGTCGAGTTTGTTCGAAAATTTCTTTAATTTGTTCTAGGGTACCACGTAGCTCCGCTTTCGAGGTATATAATTTAGTCCCTAATTTTAATTTATAATTTGACGTCACCCCCTTTCAATTTTTTTTTATGAAAATCGTCTCGTCTGTAATATTAGCTTTTAAAGCCAGGTCTGCCAACATATAAAAGTATGCCAATACATCTTCATTGGCTCTTTGTCTCGCGTTATAGAATTTTTCTACATAATCAACACTGGTCGGAAATTCTGCTCTGATAAGGTCATCATGGATTTAAAATCCAGGTTTTCTTTATAAATTAGTTTAAAGTATGCAAGTGCGGGACCTTGCAAATATGCTCCTAGTATGAGCGCAAGGCTACTTTCGGGCCATTGATTTATGGCTGCAACTTGTCTTAATTGGACGAGAAATTCGTCGAAGCAATTTGCACCTGCGCCTGAAAAATGTACGGCGTTAGACATGGTGCAATTTTGCTTAGCACCACTTAGCTGTAACTCCGGCGGCGTCAATTACACGCAGCTTGGTATGTGATTGGTTTTGTTTCTTATAATATGCCCGTACACTAGTACCGGGTAACGCTTTTTGGTTCACCGTGTGCTGAAATAAAACCTATATAATTTTGTGACTTTAAACTTGTATACAAATCCGAAAAATGATCTTGGGCGCCTCCACCATATACAGGAAGATTTTTTAGTCACCGTCCAAATTTTGATATATTAATCTTTGGCGAAAATCATTGAATATCTATTTTTTCTTTTAGTATCACTCAATACAAAAATATTGAGATATCACATCACAAAGTTATCTATAAAAAGTTAATGTTTCTGGACACTGCCGCGCCGTGCGTACGCGCTAGGTGAAGTTAGCGGGCCGGCCCGCCCCGCGCGCCGCCGCAATTCATTGATAACACAATAATAAACAAAGTTGCAAATTTTCCCTTCATACTTTCACGGGCTTAGGACCGTCAATAAGCAAAAGGTTTGTGCTATGTTCACTATGATTAGAATGTAATCCTTAATTAATGAATTACAAATAAAGTAAAAATAAATTAGATAAATAAGAACTTTAGACCTTATTAAAACCGTGCCAAAACGTTTTGTTATTATGCGTCTTTAAAAAATTTGAATCAATTTGTGTACAAATAATTAAAAATTTAATCAAAATCATCTTAGAACAATCACATTAACAGTACTTTAATAAATGTTCAAAATGCATACCGTTTCTCTCTAAACAGATTCTTGCACGTTTTTGCACATTATTTTTAATTTTGTTGAGCACTACAGTGTCACTTTTCACTTCACTTCTTGCACGTACAATTTGCTCTTATTAATTGGTCTACGCTTTGAGCTTCTTCCACATACACTCGTCGTTTTATTTCGCCCCACAAAAAAAAGGCACATGGAGTAAGATCTGGTGACTGGGGTGCGAAGCGCCGCGCTGCATCTCGCATACTCGATCTAGGGCTCCGTTCAAAGAAATCGAAGATATCTTCTTCGATCTCTACAGCGAGTCTCGTCCTGCCACGTCCTTGAGCGTGTGTGAGCTATAAATTTGCCATGGTCTATTAGCCTCTGATTTGCGGCCAAAATCGTTTGGCGATTAGGTACTGAAGAATTTATTATCCCTTGATTGCGAAGGCGAGGAATACTTTCTGCTTCGTACAGTCTCTGGGCACCGTTCAAGCTTTCGCCACTAAGTATGTAAGATCGCACCATTTCGTAATACTCGCGGTAGGAATACATTGTAAACAAATTCACGATAGCGCGGGGCGCCGCCGGCGGGATGCGCGGGAAGACGGAAGGAAGCGCTTGCGTCGCGAAAGGGTGCGCGGGGCTGACTATTTTACTAACGATAGATGTGTCGCGCAGTCGAGCGGGGGGCGGGGGTAAGCGGGGTGTGCGCTGCCCTTTTCATTGAATGTTTGCGCGGCGAGTGTGTACGTTTAACTTGTGACCACCCAGGGCGGATAATTCTTTCGAGAAAATGATTTAATTTGAAAATTTTACGTATCGATTTTTTTTCAAAAATGGAGTTAGTGAATGATACCTAATGCCTAGAAAAAATTTGGACGGTGACTAAAAATTCTTCCTGTATAGAGGGCTAGAAGAGCCCTCTGAGGTAACGGGTGGAATCAAACACAGTTAATTCCTTTAAATTTATATTGGGAGAATCGCTTTTACATATTTCTATCTAAAATGTCACTCTAAAACAAAAACCTAATTAATATAATTGACACAAGCTTGAGCATTCGAATGTAACCCGCGCTAAAATATAGCCGGCCTGCATTATATGAGGTCGTCTTCGGCAGACAAACCTCTACAGTACTGAGGAACAATTACTAATTAGGACAGAATAAGTTATTAGATACATATAAAATATTTATTAAATATTAAAAAAAAAACTTAGAAATCAAAGCAGAACATGACACCACACGTGACACTTATTGAGGTTATGTTACGGCCAATGGGGTGACAGCGCAGTTGACGTACTCGGCGTCTACGCAGTAACCCGAAGCTGGGTCGAAGGCGAGGCCTTTGTCGCACGACAGCAGCCGAGCGCGGCCTGCCTCGCACGAGTAGAAGTAGTAGCAGTTATCCGGGTGTCTGCAAGGGTGAAAAAAACGTTAGGGAACATAATTACTCGTATAGCGACTGCTGAAGTGAGGAATAATTTGTTTTTGGAGTTATTCCATTCTGATACCAGTACTAACTAAAAATCAAATGCTAAAGAATCAGTCTTTTCCACCAGTGGATCAGATTAAGTGGATCAGATCGGAACAGCTCTTTGTTTTGCATGTGATGACAAATTTGATGTAACTGGAAAAAGACAGTAATTCAAAGTTGCATTAGATGTTCTTATAAGAATGAGTAAAATTAAGTATATTACTTGTAGTTAACGCGAGTAGCAGAAGTAGTCGGGCAAGAGAATCCGAGGAACTCTGAAATGTATAAGAATAACTATAAGTAACGTGTATATAATAAATAAGATCTTTCCACTCTAGTAGCAAGTAGACGCGAAATAAGCTACCTCATGCATCGCACAACACAATAATAAAAAATTACAATAACACAGATCACGATGCTCAGAAAAATTCAACAACAAATAAGACTTAGAGAATTTATAGTAAATACTCCCAACCAGCTTTTTCGACTTGCACGGGATAATATAGAGCTCTGCATTCTTCTGAAAGATTACAAAGTTTAATGAGGTTTACATACGGTCAGCGTTGCAAGTGGCGACCTGGTCGGGCCAGTCACAGCGGTCGGCGTCGGGGTTGAAGGCCAGGCCAGTGGGGCAAACCATGTCGATGGCCTGGCCAGCCACACACCGGCGGTACTGGCCGCAGTTGCTAGAAGCGAGAGGCGACGCGAAGAAACCGTACTGGTGGGGACAGTCAGCTGTGGGTTGGGCTGGCTCTGGAAGAAAATAAATTGTTTGTTTAGATTTGGCACGAGGAGTCACATATAGCAATTTAGTGTGTAACTTACGGGCATGACCACGTCCAGCGCAGTTCACGTCCATGGGGTATCCGCAGGGGTAGTTGGGCCACTTAGCTTCAGGGTTGTAGTGGAGGCCGTCTGGGCAGGATATTTCTTTGGCGACGAATTCCTGTGCACATAACGAATTTGTGACAACAAATCCACCGTATAACTACTGGGAATAAAAGATCCTGGAACTGAGCCATGGGGCACACCTCGAAAGATTATTCAGATGTATAATTACATTTTCAATTATATTGTTAGATAACTGCTAATTTATGAGTATATTAGGCAGAAATCATAAGGAATCAAAAATCACTGCTTTTTGTTATGTTTATGAACTAGATTTTTAACAAAAAGTAATTAATTATCAACTCATAGCATAGCCACTTTCTATGGGAATCATTTCTCTTCTTGTGGTGGAATTAAGGACTCTCAAGATTGTCTCTTCTGCCTACTCCTTCGCGGAATACAGTAGTGATGTGATGTTGGAATACTTACAGTGCACTCTACGTAGGAGTCACAGCTAGCGTCCACCGCGTAGTATGCATTTTTCTGTTTGCAGATAGCGTTCCGAAAGTCAGGCTTGATGGTGGATGCCTGAACCTGAGCGGTGCCTATTTGGTGGAAAACTTACATGATTATTTGGACTCCCATCGTAATCAGTTCGTTGATCAGACCTTTACTTATTTTCATTGGGTTAATAAAAACTATAGTAAAGCCAATGTTTACATATTTTCATTGGGTTAGTAAAAACTATAGTAAAGCCAATGTTTACATATTTTCATTGAGTTAATAAAAAATATAGTAAAGCCAATGTTTACATATTTTCATTGAGTTAATAAAAACTATAGTAAAGCCAATGCTTACATATTTTCATTGCGTTAATAAAAACTATAGTAAAGCCAATGTTTACATATTTTCATTGAGTTAATAAAAACTATAGTAAAGCCAATGTTTACATATTTTCATTGGGTTAGTAAAAACTATAGTAAAGCCAATGTTTACATATTTTCATTGGGTTAGTAAAAACTATAGTAAAGCCAATGTTTACATATTTTCATTGGGTTAATAAAAACTATAGTAAAGCTAATGTTGTTGTTGTTGTCTTATTGTTTTTCTGCCTGACAATCTGTTTAGCACTTATTTAATTAAATACTGGTTAGGATAGTAATTTGGAAATGTTACAGTTATATCTAACTGTAGTCAACTCTCATGTGCTCATACGCAACTGAGTTGAAACTAATGCAATGAAAGTAGTTGATTAATTAAACAGTCAAATGTTACTTACAGGCAGCTACGAACACCAAAAATGCGACACACGGGTAAGAAACCATTTTACTTTCTTCAAGTTGCTTTCCTGATTCGGAACTCCTGAATGGTGACCTAACATCGTTCCAACTACTTTTTATACCAAATTAAATAACATCTGATAAGATTATGGTCCAAAAAGTTTAATTACTGCGGTTTGGCGTAATGGTATGGTGATTAAAACACGTTTCAAGTTTGAGATATTTTATTGTAACATTGTAACAAGACATTCAACATCACTTATTAATTGATACCGTAATTTTTGGTATCGGAACACTACGTCGAAGACACAGATGTAGTTACTTACAAGAAGTACAAGTTACTAAAATACAAAATGTGATGCAGGTTGGTGCTAAGATTTTATCATTAAATTATAAAAAAAAATGAAGCTTAACAGTTATGTTTATGACAAATCTTACACTAGAACTAGATCCTTATATTTTTACTTGGGGCACAATCGCTTGATACAAGACGGAAACAGGGTGGTAGATAAAAAACATTAAAAATAAAAAACACAAATAAAAATACATGAATATTCTATGACTTCTTAACACAGACGCTGTGGTAACTCAATTGTTACTATAAGACTAGAACTACTTTGAAGACACACCAGCAGGGAAATTCCGTAACACACTTACAATGGCAATGCCTTTCATTTTAACAATTCAAACAAATGAAGCAATGGATTAGTAATATCCTTCAAAAACCTTCAAATTACGATTGAAAGTGCCTTACGCAATTGGAGTGTAGGTCATATCCCAAAGGCTGAGCATCAAAGATCAAATTAATGTGATGCAGAGGGTGCGAGGTTATTTGTAAAGTTGGCTATCCACTATGCTTGCGCACGAGGTGTGCGTTGGTCGTGGACACCCAACTTTACGCTAGTTTAAATTAGTATCGCCTCTTATGGGTGGTTTTGGCGTTGAACTCCAATTCTTTGGCGAGGAGAAGGCTAGCTTCCTCCCTGGCGCGAGCAGCCTCGGTCCTGATTTCTACGGGGCAGGCGGGCACCTCATCAGCCGACGTGCAGGTGTTTGTCAGTTCATCGTAGCCAGTGTTCTTACCACAGAACAGCACGCGTGGCTTCGTGCCTAAGCAGAGGAAGTACTTCTGGCAGTTGTTTTCGGCCCTGTAATGTTTAAATGACGTTAGATTAACCTTATTTTAGACTTCCAAGTGAACGAATATATTGTAACAAAGACGATGTTGTGTTATGAAACTTTATACAAAACTTATAGATTAAAATCTAAATTCAAATCTCTAAATCAAGTTTCAAGACCGGGCATCGTGTTAGAATACAAATCCTGGTTCTGACTTGAATACTGAAGTTTGTTTTGATAATTTTGAAATGAGTACATTAACACTATAAACTCGTATTCTTGAACATTATCAAAACGAACTTCATTATCAAGCGTTTCTCCAAAGCGATTCTCCTCTCCTTACATAGATGGGAAAATCTCATTGATGAATTATTAATTGAAAAAGCAATTAAAAATAATATGAAAGGTATTAAAATAGTAATAAATTATTAATCTTGTCTATGAATTTATATGCCAAGTAGTTAAGGATTCACGATGCTTATTTTGATCAGAGCGGCGCGTAATGATTGTTGACATAACCGTCCCGCATGATGAGAACCTCGTGAAAGCCGAGAAAGATAAACAAATCAAGTATCTTGACTTGGCTCGCGAGGTTGTCGACATGTGGGATGTGGA
The DNA here is from genome assembly GCA_947507525.1 of Apamea epomidion. NCBI lineage: Eukaryota > Metazoa > Arthropoda > Insecta > Lepidoptera > Noctuidae > Apamea > Apamea epomidion. The sequence goes on from OX382226.1 coordinate 14,875,505, forward strand.
CTCAGCGATCATTGTGCCGATAGTCGTGACAGCCAATGGCTTAATAGCCAAGAGCCTCGACCAACACCTGAGGAGGCTCTCGTTGGGCAACTGGATCAAGGGCTTGATTCAGAAAGCGGTACTTCTGGACACGGCTCGCATTGTCAGGAGGTTCCTCTCTCTGGAGCCCTGACCGCTGGTAGCTTGGACCCTGTTCCCGATACCGGTGGGCTACTAAATAAATTAAAATAATATGATAGGTATTAAAATAGTAATAAAATATTAATCTTGTCTATGAATTTATATGCCAAGTAGTTAAGGATTCACGATGCTTATTTTGGTACCCCGCTCCAATAGCCATAATATGTAATACACCGTTGGACAACTCTTTTTTAAAAATTAGGTATAAGTTTTTTTTAGATATTTCATAATACATAATAATAAATATAATTCATTGCCCTTTTGAGCATCATTAGGAATGCGGAGATATCACACGCTACCCTGCAACTGAACACTCCCCCCCTCTCCCTAAAACGGTATCTAAATCTTATTTCTATCGGTAAGAAGTGTTGGCAGATGAGGAATGAATACATTGCATACATAACATTACGCATTTATTTTAATAATTAATAGCAAACGTCGTAACAGGATCAGTTCAGTTGGTCCAAAAGTGTCTTTGAATAATTATACGAAACTGTACATATAGATTGGCAACATAAAAATAAAATGTAAGAAATAACCTTTTTCTAGCTGACAAAAGTATGTATACACTCGGCTTTATTCAAAAGCGATTTACTCCTTTATTTTTAAATAAAATTTTATGTTGTTACGAACATAGCATTTTCGAAACCATAGGCTTCATGTAATAATCGAACAAGAATTTGATAATTGCATTTCTTATGCCCAATATTTTATACAAACGTGTAGGTTACCCACTAAACAGGAAGAAAGTCACATTTCTAGTTGTTCTCATGCCAATGAGTGTCATCAACATAATCATGATAGTAACTGTAATTATAGTCTAGGATTCAAATTACACATTCCTAAGTTCGATGGCACGTATTTATAAATGGTTGGAATTTAAAGAAATCTATTGCTCTCTGATTCACGATAACCCTAAAATTAAGAATGTACATAAGTTTCACTATCTCGTATCCTATTTGGAGGGTGAGGCTGCGCGAGTACTGAGTAATCTAGAAGTTTCCGACAAAAATTATAATGAAGCTTGGTCTATCCTCTGCAGCCGTTATGACAATAAAAGGCAGTTAATCAGTGGGGTCCACATATAGATAAATTGTCAGAAAAGCTGAGTTCCGCAGCATACGCTGTTAGAAAAATTCGTAATTTAACTGATATAGAGACAGCCCGTTTACTGTACTTTAGCTATTTTCATAGTGTAATGTCGTACGGTATTCTATTGTGGGGAAATGCCGCTGATATTCAGACTATCTTTGGTTTGCAGAAGCGAGCTGTTCGATCAATTTATAAATTAGGTCCGAGACACTCGCTCAGAGATAAATTTAAAGAGATTAATGTTATGACTGTGCCTTCTCAATATGCCTAGCCTTGCCATAAATATTGTCACGAAGAAAAAAAATTTTTTTTATTGCAAATAAGATTTTTATAGTTTTACAGTGTGTTAGTTTAATACATAAATATAAAACAATTTAAAATATAAAAAGCTTATTCGAAGTGGTCTCCATTGGCTGCAATACAATCCTTTAAACGTTGAGGCCAGTTATCAATTGAAGCACGCACTCTTTCCATGGGAAAATTCTTCACTGCCAATTGTATGGATTGTTTTAGGGACTCCAAATTATTATGGCGTTTTAGAACAAGCCGTACTCTCTAAAACTGACCATAAATCATAATCCAGCGGATTAAGATCGGGACTAGATGACGGCCAGTCTTCAGCTCTGATGAAGTCCGAAACGTTCATTTCCAACCAAGACTGCGTGGACCGAGCTTTATGACCCGGCGCCGAGTCTTGTTGGAAGGACCATACTTGGTTATTGAACATGGTGTTGTTAAGGGGCTTAACTACCTTCTCAAGAAAGGTATCTTGATACACTTGTGCCGATGATTTGATACCTTTTTCACAAAAACATGGCTCAGTCACTCCTTCATAGCTAACAGCCCACCAAACCATCACTGAAGTCGGATAATGCCCACGTTGCACTCTGTCGACTAATTGGGAAGCTTCCTTAGAGCTTTGAGCATACATACGGTCATTTTGTTTGTTAAAATGTTGCTCAATTGTAAAGATTTTCTCATCCGTAAACAAAATTTTTCTGTGACCTCCCTTTGCGTACCGCTTCAGTAGTTGTTCCGATTTTACCACCCTATTCTTTTTAAAGTTATCAGTTACAAAATGACCAATGCGTCTCTTATAGGCTGCAAGTCCTAAGTCATCTTTAAAAGTACGCGACATGGTTCTGGGTGCTATCTCCATCTCCCGAGATAAAATCTTTTGCTTTCGGACAGGATTTCTTCGAATTCTTTCCCTAACTGCTTTGACCACCTTTTTTGTACGAACACTACGTGGACGGCCAGATCTTTTTCTGTCACAAACAGAGGAGGTCTCACTGTACCTATTAATAGCCCGGTACACAAACATTTGACTAATAACCAAGCGTATGGAGAGTTTTAAAAATTTCATTTGGCTCCATACCAACTTTGTGTAGTGCAATCACAGCGATTCGGTTCTCTTTATCACCCCACTCCATTTTAATATCGCAATATATTGTACAATGTATTGGCGCCAAAATTAGAAAACTCAATGAACAATCGTATAAAAATGACAGATTCCAAATTCAAATGTAATATCTTTCTTATTTTTAATTGTAACAGTATTTATGGCCAGACTGTGTATTTATGAAAATCTTTTATGGGTCCATAAAAATATAAAATTGTTTAAAAAATACAGTGATATCCATGATATAAATACTAGGAACAAATACAAATTTGTTGTACCTACAACAAGGCTCAAGAAAATAGGTGGCTCGTTCAGATGCCAATGTATACGCTTTTATAATAAAATTCCAAGCCCCGTTTAAGATCTAAACCTTGATAAATTCAAATCATTCATTAAACGTAAGTTGTGCCAGAAAGCCTTTTATACCGTTAAGGATTATATCGAGGACAAAAAGGCTTGGGATTGAGCTGCTTCCAATTTTTTACATATTGGATGGCTTTATTTTTTTTTCTGTTTTGTTGTTTTTTTTTATTTTTTTATATACACTTTGACATTAATGAATTTTATATATATATACTATGACATTTGCTTACTTTGTAAAGTATTTTATTATTTTAATTATTGTGAATGTAAAGACTATGTGGGTCATTTTATTTATATTATTTTTCTCTCTGTTCTCTTAGTTTTTGTCATGGTCTGGCAGTTTGAGTAATTAATGTGGCCTACCCAAATGTCCTTTCTTTGGTATTGTTCGTCGAATCGTTGAGCTCCTTAAGTTTTGAGTTGAGCTGCACGATTTCTGATAAATGCGTGCACTGACTGGACAGGTCCTCTCAATCTGTGTGGTTCTTTCCTCAAAAGACCATCTCAGACATCGACCTACATGGTCTTCATATGATCTGACCAAGATTATGTCTGGACTTTAAAAGAGACTGTGACCTCTGAGTTTGTTTCGGCCTTTCTTCTCAGATTAGTCAGATAGGAAACGCCGACCTCATCTAGTTTTAAAATATGATTAACGTGTAAAAGTGTTTGTATAAACCTACTTACAAAATAAAATCGTCAATGTGAATGTGAAATGTTACGTCATTGTGATTTATATTAGATCTCAATGTGTTACTTTAAATTATATTGAGGACTATCTTCTGCCTGCGGCTTCGCCCGTGTGGATGACGGAAATTATCCCACTGGAACATGCTACCGAGACAAAAAGTAGCCTAGAAAGCCTATTAAAGAATTAAGTCAGCCTTTGTATCTTTTTGGTGTGGGAAAAGTTTAAATCCTAACTAATATTATAAATGCGAAAGTAAGTTTGTTTGTTGCTTGTTACGCTTTCACGCTAAAACGGCTCAACGGATTTGAATGAAATTTGGCACACAAATAGACCATGAGTAGGGTAAGGATATAGGCTACTTTTCATCCTGGATCGCAGACGAAGTTGCGGGCTGGTGCCCGCAACTTCGTCTGCGATCCAGGATGAATGATGGATGGATGATGCTAGCAATTAAATATATGTTACTCCATTACATCAGCTACTTACCAGTGAAAGTCCCGTTAAAACCGGTCCAGCCGATTCGAAGATTAGCCGGAATAAACAGACAGACAGACAAACATTTAAAAAATGTTTTTTTTTTATATAAGTAGGTTGCGCATATATTTTCATACGCATTTAGTAAAATCTGTTATTTTGATATAACAAACAGATACTTCAATTTCATTTATTTGTATAGATAGGTAGGTACCTATTTAAAAATTAGCATCCGGTTGAACTGGCCGACCCCAACATAGTTGGGAAAACGCTAGGCAGAAGTATTCTGTCCTATTAAAATTTTTTATAAGCTTTTATTTAACTTGCGATGTATGTATGTATGTATGTTCGGGTGGACTCTTGCAACTCAATTTTGAAGCAGATAACTTCAACCGATTGAGCTGAAATTTGGCATAAATGTGTAAATCAGATGACAGTGCAAAATTATTATAACATGGAGCTGATCTGATGATGGAACCGGAAGGTGGCCATAGGAACTCGGTAGTTAAACGACACAACCCCATCGAGTTTGGGCTCGTATGATTTGTCTTGACGAGTACTTTGTTGCTAGATAGTAACCAGGGTCTGATGATGGAGCTGGAAGATGGCCATAGGAACTCGGTAATTAACCGACACAACCCCATCGAGTTTGGGCTCGTATGATTCGTCTTGACAAGTACTTTGGTGCTAGATGGTAACCAGGGTCTGATGATGGAGCTGGAAGATGGCCATAGGAACTCGGTAATTAAACGACATAACCTCATCGACTTTGGGGTCATTTGATTCGTCTTGTCGAGTACTTTGGTGCTAGATGGTGACCAGGGACTAAAGATAAACAGGTAGCTTAAGTGCAGTAAACGTATAAAAAGTTTTTTTCTCTTAATTTTTATACATACATAGCACTTCACCCGCCACTTCGTCCGCGTGGATTTCGTACTTTCTCATTTCAAATTTTTTAAGACCTCCCTCCACCCTTTTTTGAAGGGTGGAGGGAGGTAGTCTTTGAAAATTATGATTAAGATATTATAATTTACCTATTCAGAAAAGCTTCAAGTTTATAAATGAAAGGAATAAAATTGTTCATATAAACTATGTATGTCCACCATTTTCACTGTTTAAAAAAAAATCGTTTGGTACGTTTCAATTGTTTGACTAAAACGTTAATTATACCAATTTTCACAGTAAAATCGGGCTCGTTAATCTTAACGTATTAACACTTTTCACCCCGCCAGGGGTTGATTTTTGAAAAACCCTAAATCACATGATTCTTTATCTTTTGTTTTAAGTTAATTCGACATCGACAACTTGTTAAAATATTTCTATAGAAACTTTGATACCCCTCAAACCATTCCTGAGGGGTAGTTTAAAACCCCGCACTGGGCCCGCGTGGTGGATCCCACTCCTTCTCACAGAGAGGAGGCCTGAGTCCCTACTATGGGAACATTATAGGCTGATTATGCTCTTCAAAAGAAAACCTGACCTTTCCGAGGAGGGATAACGGAGTGCATGGTTTGATGCTCAAACTTTTCTACATTACTCAACAAAGTAATTCCTATTTCTGTATAAATATTAAAAGTACAAAGGGTAGTTTTTGAAAATGTATGATCAATGTAGATAGGCATTTAAGCCAAATTTCAAGTTTTTAAATCAATTATTTAAAAAAAATTACATCTTGCATGAACACCAGTACGGTTTTACCAAAGGGCGTTGTACCACTGACGCCGTGGTACCCTAATGAAGAAGATTATTAACGCCTGGGAAGAAGCACAAGATGCTATTGGAATCTTTTGCAACCTCTCTAAGGCGTTCGATTGTATAAACCATGAGACACTTCTGATGAAACTCGAGCACTATGGGATATCCCTATAATCGTTTTTCTAATATATCTTCCATGTAGAGACAGCGACCAGTTATGATTGATGGTCTATCTACTGTAAAAAGTCAAGATAGACTTACTTACTGTCGCCATTTCCTAGGTAGGTACTGAGGAACAATTACTAATTAGGACAGAATAAGTTATTAGATACAATAAAATATTTATTAAATAGTTTTAAAAAAACTTAGAAATCAAAGCAGAACATGACACCACACGTGACACTTATTGAGGTTATGTTACGGCCAATGGGGTGACAACGCAGTTGACGTACTCGGCGTCTACGCAGTAACCCGAAGCTGGGTCGAAGGCGAGGCCTTTGTCGCACGACAGCAGCCGAGCGCGGCCTGCCTCGCACGAGTAGAAGTAGTAGCAGTTATCCGGGTGTCTGCAAGGGTGAAAAACACGTTAGGGAACATAATTACTCGTATAGCGACTGCTGAAGTGAGGAATAATTTGTTTTTGGAGTTATTCCATTCTGATACCAGTACTAATCAGTCTTTTCCACCAGTGGATCAGATTAAGTGGATCAGATCGGAACAGCTCTTTGTTTTGCATGTGATGACAAATTTGATGTAACTGGAAAAAGACAGTAATTCAAAGTTGCATTAGATGTTCTTATAAGAATGAGTAAAATTAAGTATATTACTTGTAGTTAACGCGAGTAGCAGAAGTAGTCGGGCAAGAGAATCCGAGGAACTCTGAAATGTATAAGAATAACTATAAGTAACGTGTATATAATAAATAAGATCTTTCCACTCTAGTAGCACGTAGACGCGAAATAAGCTACCTCATGCTTGTGCGATGCATGAGGTAGCTTATTTCGCGTCTACATCACAATAATAAAAAATGACAATAACACAGATCACGATGCTCAGAAAAATTCAACAACAAATAAGACTTAGAGAATTTATAGTAAATACTCCCAACCAGCTTTTTCGACTTGCACGGGATAATATAGAGCTCTGCATTCTTCTGAAAGATTACAAAGTTTAATGAGGTTTACATACGGTCAGCGTTGCAAGTGGCGACCTGGTCGGGCCAGTCACAGCGGCCGGCGTCGGGGTTGAAGGCCAGGCCAGTGGGGCAAACCATGTCGATGGCCTGGCCAGCCACACACCGGCGGTACTGGCCGCAGTTGCTAGAGGCGAGAGGCGACGCGAAGAAACCGTACTGGTGGGGACAGTCAGCTGTGGGTTGGGCTGGCTCTGGAAGAAAAGAAATTGTTTGTTTAGATTTGGCACGAGGAGTCACATATAGCAATTTAGTGTGTAACTTACGGGCATGACCACGTCCAGCGCAGTTCACGTCCATGGGGTATCCGCAAGGGTAGTTGGGCCACTTAGCTTCAGGGTTGTAGTGGAGGCCGTCTGGGCAGGATATTTCTTTGGCGACGAATTCCTGTGCACATAACGAATTTGTGACAACAAATCCACCGTATAACTACTGGGAATAAAAGATCCTGGAACCGAGCCATGGGGCACACCTCGAAAGATTATTCAGATGTATAATTACATTTTCAATTATATTGTTAGATTACTGCTAATTTATGAGTATATTAGGCAGAAATCATAAGGAATCTTCCACAGGAATTTGATCGTGAAAATCACTGCTTTTTGTTATGTTTATGAACTAGATTTTTAACAAAAAGTAATTAATTATCAACGCATAGCATAGCCACTTTCTATGGGAATCATTTCTCTTCTTGTGGTGGAATTAAGGACTCTCAAGATTGTCTCTTCTGCCTACTCCTTCGCGGAATACAGTAGTGATGTGATGTTGGAATACTTACAGTGCACTCTACGTAGGAGTCACAGCTAGCGTCCACCGCGTAGTATGCATTTTTCTGTGTGCAGATAGCGTTCCGAAAGTCAGGCTTGATGGTGGATGCCTGAACCTGAGCGGTGCCTATTTGGTGGAAAACTTACATGATTATTTGGACTCCCATCGTAATCAGTTCGTTGATCAGACCTTTACTTATTTTCATTGGGTTAATAAAAACTATAGTAAAGCCAATGTTTACATATTTTCATTGGGTTAGTAAAAACTATAGTATAGCCAATGTTTACATATTTTCATTGAGTTAATAAAAAATATAGTAAAGCCAATGTTTACATATTTTCATTGGGTTAGTAAAAACTATAGTAAAGCCAATGTTTACATATTTTCATTGAGTTAATAAAAAATATAGTATAGCCAATGTTTACATATTTTCATTGAGTTAATAAAAACTATAGTAAAGCCAATGCTTACATATTTTCATTGCGTTAATAAAAACTATAGTAAAGCCAATGTTTACATATTTTCATTGAGTTAATAAAAACTATAGTAAAGCCAATGTTTACATATTTTCATTGGGTTAGTAAAAACTATAGTAAAGCCAATGTTTACATATTTTCATTGAGTTAATAAAAAATATAGTAAAGCCAATGTTTACATATTTTCATTGAGTTAATAAAAACTATAGTAAAGCCAATGCTTACATATTTTCATTGCGTTAATAAAAACTATAGTAAAGCCAATGTTTACATATTTTCATTGAGTTAATAAAAACTATAGTAAAGCCAATGTTTACATATTTTCATTGGGTTAGTAAAAACTATAGTAAAGCCAATGTTTACATATTTTCATTGGGTTAGTAAAAACTATAGTAAAGCCAATGTTTACATATTTTCATTGGGTTAATAAAAACTATAGTAAAGCTAATGTTGTTGTTGTTGTCTTATTGTTTTTCTGCCTGACAATCTGTTTAGCACTTATTTAATTAAATACTGGTTAGGATAGTAATTTGGAAATGTTACAGTTATATCTAACTGTAGTCAACTCTCATGTGCTCATACGCAACTGAGTTGAAACTAATGCAATGAAAGTAGTTGATTAATTAAACAGTCAAATCTTACTTACAGGCAGCTACGAACACCAAAAATGCGACACACGGGTAAGAAACCATTTTACTTTCTTCAAGTTGCTTTCCTGATTCGGAACTCCTGAATGGTGACCTAACATCGTTCCAACTACTTTTTATACCAAATTAAATAACATCTGATAAGATTATGGTACAAAAAGTTTAATAATTACTGCGGTTTGGCGTAATGGTATGGTGATTAAAACACGTTTCAAGTTTGAGATATTTTATTGTAACATTGTAACAAGACATTCAACATCACTTATTAATTGATACCGTAATTTTTGGTATCGGAACACTACGTCGAAGACACAGATGTAGTACTTACAAGAAGTACAAGTTACTAAAATACAAAATGTGATGCAGGTTGGTGCTAAGATTTTATCATTAAATTATAAAAAAAAAATGAAGCTTAACAGTTATGTTTATGACAAATCTTACACTAGAACTAGATCCTTATATTTTTACTTGGGGCACAATCGCTTGATACAAGACGGAAACAGGGTGGTAGATAAAAAACATTAAAAATAAAAAACACAAATAAAAATACATGAATATTCTATGACTTCTTAACACAGACGCTGTGGTAACTCAATTGTTACTATAAGACTAGAACTACTTTGAAGACACACCAGCAGGGAAATTCCGTAACACACTTACAATGGAAATGCCTTTCATTTTAACAATTCAAACAAATGAAGCAATGGATTAGTAATGTCCTTCAAAAACCTTCAAATTACGATTGAAAGTGCCTTACGCAATTGGAGTGTAGGTCATATCCCAAAGGCTGAGCATCAAAGATCAAATTAATGTGATGCAGAGGGTGCGAGGTTATTTGTAAAGTTGGCTATCCACTATGCTTGCGCACGAGCTGTGCTACGCGCATGTCCATAGTGTTTGACCACGACCCGATGCCGATAGCACACTTGGTGCGCGTTGGTCGTGGACACCCAACTTTACGCTAGTTTAAATTAGTATCGCCTCTTATGGGTGGTTTTGGCGTTGAACTCCAATTCTTTGGCGAGGAGAAGGCTAGCTTCCTCCCTGGCGCGAGCAGCCTCGGTCCTGATTTCTACGGGGCAGGCGGGCACCTCATCAGCAGACGTGCAGGTGTTTGTCAGCTCATCGTAGCCAGTGTTCTTACCACAGAACAGCACGCGTGGCTTCGTGCCCAAGCAGAGGAAGTACTTCTGACAGTTGTTTTCGGCCCTGTAATGTTTAAATGACGTTAGATTAACCTTATTTTAGACTTCCAAGTGAACGAATATATTCTAACAAAGACAATGTTGTGTTATGAAACTTAATACAAAACTTATAGATTAAAATCTAAAATCAAATCAATTTCTAAATCGAGTTTCAAGACCGGGCATCGTGTTAGAATACAAATCCTGGTTCTGACTTGAATATAGAAGTTTGTTTTGATAATTTTGAAGTGAGTACATTAACACTATCAACTCGTATTCTTGAACATTATCAAAACGAACTTCATTATCAAGCGTTTCTCCAAAGCGATTTTCCTTTCCTTACATAGATGGGAAAATCTCATTGATGAATTATTAATTAAAAAAGCAATTTAAAATAATATGAAAGGTATTAAAATAGTAATAAAATATTAATCTTGTCTATGAATTTATATGCCAAGTAGTTCACGATGCTTATTTTGGTACCCCGCTCCAATAGCCATAATATGTAATACACCGTTGGACAACTCTTTTTTTAAAATTAGGTATAAGTTTTTTTTAGATATTTCATAATACATAATAATAAATACAGGCTATTTTTTTAAAGACCAGCCAAATTTAAGGATGTGGTACAGACCATCAAACTCAACAACTTTCTCCATGGGACAAATAGCGTAATCGCGAAAATTTTATCAACAGTCCCATAGAAAACTTCAATACTTACTCGACCTAAATGTATGGGACGGCTGAATTTTTATACGCGATTACGATGTTGGTCCCATGGAGAAAGTTGTTCAGTTTGATGGTCTGTACCACATCCTTAAATTTGGCTGGTCTTTAAAAAATCAGCCTGTATAATTCATTGCCCTTTTGAGCATCATTAGGAATGCGGAGATATCACACGCTACCCACGCTATCAACCGAACACGGGTTCACTCCTCCCCTCTCCCTAAACCGGTATCTAAGTCTTATTTCTATCAGTAAGAAGTGTCGGCAGATGAGGAATGAATACATTGCATACCTAACATTATGCATTTCTTTTAATAATTAATAGCAAACGTCGTAAAAGGATCAGTTCAGTTGGTCCAAAAGTGTCTTTGAATAATTATACGAAACTGTACATATAGATTGGCAACATAAAAATACAATGTAAGAAATAACCTTTTTCTAGCTGACAAAAGTATGTATACACTCTGCTTTATTCAAAAGCGATTTACTCCTTTATTTTTAAATTAAATTTTATGTTGTTACAAACATAACATTTTCGAACCCATAATAGCTTCATGTAATGTGTCGTATTTCAACGTTGCATTCGTTATTTCACGAAAAAATCGCAATGGAAAGTTGCCAAGTGTTTGGTTTGTGGTTTGGTGATATTGGTGCTCGTGACTGTACCTACCATTTTTCCAAAAGCTGTGGATGCAGTTAGCAATTACTCAAGAAGTTAAGGACAGCAACAACAACAATTAACAACAATAACAACAATATTTGGTCGCTCTGTACCTACAACGGTTAAGGTAGCTTCCTTTACTGCCTCGTCTCAACTTCCACCCTGTAGTACTCAGATCGGACAAGGAATCAAGAGAAGGGTCATTGACAATGATATATAATTTTTTCCTATTAGAGCACCCGCTCCAATAAATATCGTGGTATCATCTTTGTTACTAGCAAGAAAGGGCTCCGTAATGTGAACACTTTTGCTAAATATAAATTAGAATTAAAACACTTTTATTAATGAACCTTGTGTGAGTCTTGTTTCTTTTATTGATCAGACTTGAACTTTGCTTTAGTTGACGAAAGAAGCTCATTGCGTTTTTGCATCCAATCTCAATTATTATCATGGTCAAGAAATACATTAAAGCTGTTCAATAAAATTTGACATTGCAACGCCGAGGTCGTAATCTGGGAAAAATCTAGAAGACCAGAAACAAAACAAGAAGATTTCGCAGGTACTTATAAAAAGTGGCACGACAAGAATGTGTAATGTAGGCAACTAGGCACTAAATATAATCATACATCATAAGAGGATGTGGGCAAACCGCTGGTATTTCTAATAACGAGGTTATAAGCAAGGTCACCGCTCATCTGCTGACATTTAAACATGCGCTGACATCGACTGACCGGTCGGGTATTGGGTAACCAGTTCTTGGCATTTCAATCTCTATCACTTTAATAATAGTCGGGGTTTTGATCATACATTAAGTATTGCACGTATTTATGCCATGCATACCTGTAGAATCTGAAGCCAGCAGGGGGGCCTAGCTCCCTTGATTCTGGAACCTCTGGGCAGCGGAAGCCAAGGAAAGCTGAAAATAAAGTCAATTATTTATTAGTTAGAAGAATTTGGGTCGGATTTAGAAAAAGAGAAACGATAAGTAGGTAGGTACAGGTTTATTATAGAAGATTCTTAGTAACATGAGACCTTCCTTCTGTTATTATCGAATTTTACGACACAACTTTCATAAGTGGTAAATGTTTTCACAATCCGGTGTGTGCTCATAACATGCTAACTTGAGTTATCATATCAGTTCAGACACCGCGTGTGCCAGTAAATTAGTTAAATCAGCAGAAAAAAAAAATTCAAATGAATATATTTTATTATGTAAATTACATATTATAAAATCCTTCTAAAATAACATCAACATTTTAGTTGCCACGGACAAGGATGCTGATTACAAATTCAAATGAGCAAATTAACAATAATATTTTACATGCAGATTTAAACTTGTTTCTGACGGGAGAAAAGTCAGAGGTGAGTATATGGAGCGCAATAATATAGCCTCTAAGAATGACGATTCTACAAAAATAATATAGACTATCCTACGTATGGAGGATCCTGAGCTGTCAGCCTCGCTGCCCTTTTGCCAACTAGCTAATACCTTGGCAACGCTATGGACTATTCTTCTATAAAGATCGAGCCGGCGGCGGCGGGGTAATTGTGTAACACACTAATAGTAGCAATGGCTTTTATTTTGACAGTTCAACAACATTCATTGCGTTATTTACGTTGTTAAGCGGACACATTTTTAGAACATACGAAGTAATGGATTTGCAATATCCTTCAAAATGACTCAGATTGAGATTGATAGGGTGTTACACAATTAGAGTGCGAGCTTATAGAAGAAAATGAATATTATTCTTACCTTCAGCATCGCAGTCTTCGACCTCATCGGGCCAATCGCAACGGTAGGAGGCGGAGCTCCACGCCAGACCCTCGGGGCATTGGAAGTCGTAAGCTACTCCGCTGACACAGTTTCTGTAGAAGCTGCAGTTCCTACTGTCTCCGAGCTTGTAGAAACCGAACTGGTGCTCGCACAGCGCAGTTGGCTGGGGAGGCTCTGAAATAATAAAAAAAAAAAAAACATTTTACACATGCACTAGGAATTAATTATTCGGTATTATTACATATTACATCATAAGCCTATAACCTTCCCACTACTGGGACACGGGCATCCTCTCTTTTTGAGAGAGAGTGGGCCGTAATCTATTAGGCGGGCCCAGTGCGGGTTGGTAGATGTCTTCGAATCGTAGGTTCTGGGACATGCCGGTTTCCTCACGATGTTTTCCTTCACCGTTTTGAGAGCTGTAGTAACATGTCTGACTGGGTTTGAACCCACGACGTACAACTCATAAGTCAAGGCCATTACTACTGGGCCATCACAGCTCTCTCTGTTGGGGTTTGGGATTGACCATAGAATAAATAAAAGCCATTGAAAAAAAAAATATCGAATCAATTGTTTGATACGCGTAACTCTAGGTGTCTATTTAAATCATTGAATTTATGACCGTTTGAGGTTATAGTTCACATAATTTATTACCTTCTTGTTTAATGTGTTACCGGTTTAAAATGTCAAAAGGTAAACTAGAAATGGTGTATGAATCTTGAGAAACAACTCGCACCACTCGACTTAAGAATAGTGTGTTTCTTTAAGTAAGCCACAATATATTCAATTTTCGCGATGAAACCTTCTCCTCCCGCGGTTGCCTTCAAAACTTCAATGAATTTATGGAATACACAATAAATCCTCAAAATAGAATCGAGTGTAAAATATTTCTGAGTATATCTAAAATCAGCAATGATAGAAGGCAGTAAGAAGAAAAAGATCAGTTGTCTAAGAAGTCTGCGATACTCAACATTTGTTTCTGATTTGACATTATGAATTTTTCAAACCCTAACGCCGCACACATATAAATTAATGCCTAGTAAAAACGGGCATTAAGTCCATCCTAACATTTTACTCCAAAATCAGTATTTAGTAGCCAAAACAACAACAACAATGCAAAAAGTCACAATAACATGTTACGATTGATTATTTATCTCGATTACTGCCAATTTTTCAATCGTCGGATGAAATTGATCGGAATTATTTTTAACAGTCTGGCGATTGACTATACAGCTAAACATCAGCATAAGATCTGCTATACAGGTATTCCTAGTGCAGACACCAGTCTCTCACAAACGAATGTCACGTAGTTTATAAGCTTGGTTAATTTAAAAAAAACTTGATATGAAATATTCCGGGCCACGCATTGGGGCCACGAGTATTTTGTAGCGACTTGCAGGAATCACTTTGACTACCGCTACCGCTGGTGAAAATATAAACTCATATTTTACTCACGTAAGGAGGCGGATCGTTCGAGGCAATCATATTCGTTGGGATACTGGCACGGGTACCCGGCGGCTTCGGGGTTGAAGCGAAGACCATCGGGGCACAGTCTTTCTTCCAGAGTTCCGTTCTATGAATAAATACAGATAAATCATCACATCTGACTTATAAGGTGGTGACTACTGTAGATAAAAACAAGAAGACATGCTGCAAAGTCAAATCATTTATTTCAAATACCTACGTCAAAATTTACAAAAAATAGAATTGATTCTAGTCGCCCCTTCCAAAAGGTCGTTTCGTATGGAGACCACTTCACCGTTGCTCTTTTGAAATGTTTTGCATTATTTTGTATACATTAATTATTATTAAGTAATAATAATAATAAATAATAAATTTGTTTTACAAGTATAATGTAAAGTAAAAATATGATTTACATTAATTACAATCGAGGCAAGTTAAATTCTAACTGTAATGTAGACCTGCCTGACCTAAGTTTATGAAAAACCTGTGTTTCAGGTCTTCATCAAGTGTGAAGACGATGCACATAGAATAAAATTATTGCACCAGAAAAGGTAAAAAGAACTAAAAATAAAGCAATGACAGGTAAACTAATTCTGTGATAGGTGGTGAACATAGCAACATGGTGCTCACATATGTATTTACAAATATTGGAAAAGTAGAAATTTTAACATTTTGGCGAGTTAAAATAATCACAGAATGTAACATCAATGTCATCAAAATTATAAATTATACAATTAAATAAGCAACCAGTTTGATACGAATTTTCTAGACTCTAGCTAGATTGTCTTATGGAGCAGGACCAGCATGTTTCCAAGCATCTTGGATATATGCGTAATAGAATAGAATGATAATGATGAAAATCTAGCTGTTTTCTAGAGTGTTATACAACAAGGTATCCTCATCATGACCACGTTGGCAAAGAGATTGTTGACCACAGTAATGCACTAGAGGATTCTGTTGGCCATTCTCTTGACCCAATAATAGACAAAACATTTTCACTAAGCTGTTTTGATCTGACGGGTAATGTCATGGGCTAATCACTATACAGACGAAGTAAATTATTAATTTCTTGAAGCATGTCACAATTTCTGTAAAACATAATTAAATATACTATTATATCATTCAAATATTAATGATAACTAATATTAAACTCTCTCAAACTCATTTGGTGTTTGCAGATGAATGCATTTAATAATTCCATGTTTCTACAATTGTGTTGGGTCAAGACACCACAGAACCAGACAACAGAGTTCAGAATATTCGAAAGGTACTGTAGGGGAAAGTTTAATCATTCTACGGAGCTGATGGCATTGAAAATAATTTTACGATCAGCGTTTTAATAATAAAAGCCGCAATATCCGTGTAGTAACACTTAATAGTAATCAAAGATCGGCTACTCATCTCAAATCGCACATTCATATCACGTTTAGCAAATAACGCGAACTTTATTACCAGAATCTGTTATTATTAAGTGAATTATTCATGAGAGGAGACGCATGATTACACACAAAAGAATGGAGCCTATGTCAGTGCCTTTGTAGTACGCAGATTTAATGTAGTCACGACCTATTTTAAAAGTAAGATCCCAGTCTGTGTCAACACTTTCCCACATACATGACCATGGGTGAATAATTTAGTACAGAGGTTTATGTAAATGGAGATTGATGTGTCTGGGATCAAAAAGCAACTTGGAGTGTGACTTCTAAGGTTAGAGAAAGACGCTAGACGAAGTACATATAGTCCGGGCTGCCGATTGCTTACCCTATCGGGTTAAAGGAAAATACTGCGTTCCAATAAAAAAGCCAGCACATCAAGCTACTACAGTCTGTGATTTTCAACCTTATCGCTAAAGCATTAGGTTCAAGGTTGATTGGGAAAATTTGATAGTTTCGGGTAACTTGGTGTACTGGCGTCTGTACTAAAAAACAAAATATATACCTTTTCAATGACAATATATATATGTATCTTCTGATCATAATTTTTATTAGTCTTTCCTTTAACGATTACAGAAAAGACCCATATGCGATTGACATAGCATTCAGATACATTTCATTCACATACATTTCAGAATGTTTCTGAATATATTTTGTGGTCTTGCTTCGTTATTACTTTGCCAACAACTAAAACTACTGACAAATTAATGACTCAAATTGTTATCGTAATGTTCAAAATTGATACGACTACGGATGGATATCCACACCCACTAATTTATATAATGCGGCCAATACCATGAGAACTTTACTTACAACGCATTCAGTGTATCTGTCACAGCTGCCGGGCACGGGGAATCTTTGGTTCAGTTCATTGCAGGCTGTAGCAGAATTAACTGCTCTAGGTGCCTCTTGAAACTGTGGCTTGTTCTGGAGTGCTTGTTGGAACTGCTGCCTGCTCTGCTGGTTCGGGTTAGCAGAGTAAGCACCAGGGCTGGAACTGGCGCTGAAGCCTCCGAACTGGGCGACCGCTGTTAAGGCATGAAGTAAATTAACATTTGGTTCAGAAAAATGGAGACAGTAGACGAATGAGGATTCGGTCAGTTTATATTTTTGCATAAAACCTGACGTGGTGACTAGAATAGAATTATTTGTTGTAGTTTGTATGTACAGTATGTATGATGCATGCAATACACGTCTTAGAATTTCAATGGAAACACTGAAGCTAAGAAACTAGGCTAGTATATAGTTTCTATTATGATTTTTGACTCATCGGAAGACATTATAATGTAAATTTTCACCAGTAAAAATCAGTAAACTAGGAATTGAATGTCAGGCTTTGTAGAACAAAACACAGTTCGTTCCTTTATTTTTGCAAAGACCTAACGGGTTTTCAAGCTGGACAAAAAAGACATAGAAGTTCGTTTAGGCGGTATGGAGACTGGTAAATAATTGGTGGAAAACTCCCAATATTAGGATGGTGACGACTGTTTCTTAGTCGAGGTAGATACAGATTGGGTCCGCAGATTACAACTGTGAAAGCGGAACGCCTGTAGTTGACACATCATGTATGTATTATGTCACGAATTGCATCATTTGTTTATTCACAATATGCGAAATTCTTAAGAATCCCTACAGCATGCTACAATATTAGTCACTGTACCAAATCTTGGTATGAGTAGTGAGATATTTCGGAAATTTCTTCATGTAGTCGCTTTATCATGTCTACGCATTTGGTAATTCCCGAATCTCAGCTTTTTGACTCAGACGTGATAGCTTACACTGACCTCCTATACCTATTAACACTGTAATTTGGAAATATTGTGAAAGCCAATTATTTATTTATTTTTTGTTTTTATAATTTGCTTTCTTGCTGGCTCATCTCCATAGGGAACGGCCGATTGGAACCATGCACCTAGCTTCTAATGTTTCATAAGTGCCAATGTAGGTTTATCAGAAATAAAATATTTTAATTTGATTTGATTAGATCCTATACCTCGTACTGGTACTGGCAATATAATTATGTAGGTCTACGTACATGTTGCTCACTCTTAAAGTATTCGTCAGCGTCCACAGCTGCAGATTATTATGGTGTAATAATCTAATCGCCATTTAATTCTATAAGCCTTGCGATAATCATCAATAACTTAAAAGGTTTATTGATGTGCCACATTATTAACGCATTAGTGACCTTTTGCAAGTGATTATGTTATAGCAACGTAATATTTACAGGCCACAAACTTCTAAATTTGGCGAGCAGGTAATAAAAATGTTATTTACATAATATATATAAGCTAACAGACTTAAAATAATAACATGTAGGTACATGTATATAAAACAAAACAAGGGTAAAGAATGATAGGGCATTAAAAAATTCTTCCGCATCGCTGTCAGCGGGGAAAGTGCCCAAAAGGCTGGCAGCATTACCACGTTTTATGGCGATGCTGATTCATTGGCCAAAAAATGGGCCAGCCCTCTGGTCACATGAGAGTCGACCAATCAACAAAATGTTATGTACTAATAAATGAAGCATGTCAAAAGCGAATTCTTAAGTGAGTTAATAATAATTATGTAGATCCTCATCCTCCTCTGACCTTGAAGGTCATTATTTATTCGAATAGGTACAGATGCATTCTATTTTAAATGAATCAAGTTCACGATGATGTTATAAAAATTGGCCGTTTTACGACATAGGTAGGTCCTGTGAAGAAATATAAAACTTTCCATGGAATGTTAAACTAAGCAGAATGTTTCAAAATACTACGTTGCATAAACAAGCTATTAGTTTTACAAACAAGACGTCTTAGGTTTGTGCTAAGACCTAGTAAAGTTAGATAAGGCATAGGAAACGGTCACTGCTTTGGCCGTGTGAACTATTGACTTTTTAAGAATATTAAATAGTTATATATTCCCATACAAAAGTATTTTATTTTGAGGAATGAAATCATAAAGGCTTCTTTCTTAGGTCTTCTAGAACAATACTAAAGCATTCATTTATTGATCAAATCTGACAGACATGTAGGTAACACATGACATGTAGGTCGGTCGGTACGGATACCTAAGTAATCAGGGCCGTCGGATATAGTTAAAGTTTAGTAAGAAACCAATGGATGTTTTCGAATCAAATTTAATTTAATTAATAGAAAACATACAATTTATTTATAAAATTAAATTTCATTAGAAAAAATCCATCGGTTTCTTACTAAACTTCAACTAAATCCGACGACCCCGGTTACTTATCTCCTTTGGGGACTGTACACAAGCATATATGGAATTTAATATGAGATGAGAGCTTTATAATCCGTTCTAATCATGGAAATAATAAATATTTGATTCCCGCCATAGACACAATAACAACATATTGTCATTATCATCAATCCGTTTTTTGATTCGTTTTTTTGTGATATTTAATTATGATTCTAACCTATGGTTCAGCTAAGGAATGTATTACGACAAATGGTATCGCTGATGAGTTCAGTTGACCAACGCGTGTAAGTTTACCTATATTTCTATCAGTATCGAAACAGAGATTGAGAGTCTTGACTGAATTTAGATAATTTTGGATGAATCAAACTCTAATCAAAGCATTATCAATTAAACCATTTACACCCACTTTTGAATTGTAAACGAGTCGGTGAATTAGTCAGAAAGTTGAAGCTGGTTGCCATTCCAAAACGTAGATCTTTATGGAGAAGAACGGATAAGAAATTCCAAGGGCACTCTTTTAAATCAAGATATTACACAATCCTGTTCACATTATTCTTGTTGCTTATTAATGTGAGAACAGTGTAAAAAAAACCAAACAATATAAAACAATTCAATGAAATATAGACACAGGTAAATTAGTTATAGATATTTTGTAGGTATGTAGTGTAGATGTGCTAGTATTCAGGTAGATACGAGGTAAAAAACGGGTTACCTGACCAACAAATTATACTGCAAAATAGATTGAGATATGGGATTTTATTTGCACATAATCAACCAACAACAAAAAAAAAAAGTTAAAACGCCTTCCTTATAAAACATATTACCTTATAAACATCGTACCTAAGTACGTGCATTCTTTAATCCAAACAGTTGTTTAATTATTCAATTAAGTAGTTAAAAGCATTAAACTATTGTTTATCACTTTAATCTTACCTATTGTTAACCAGTAACTAGCCGGTAAAACAATTCCGTCTTTAATTAGTTGTTAAAACCCGTTTAATTAATTAGAGGTAGCGGGCAATACATTTACCCCTAATGAAATATTTATACGACATGTGTCGATGTAATTAATTAATTAATGAGAAAACGGATTCATTTGACTTTATGATAGTTAGATTATATTGCACAGAGTTTGCACTGAAACGTGCGTATGTATCACGGTCTATTAACATGCAAGATTTCCACTTTTACTGAGAAGGAAAGATGTGAACTTAAAAAAAAGTTATTTTCCCTAAAAAAAGCACTGCGATTTTTTTTTATACAATTAGGTACCTACTATCATTGAAAATGATGGAGACTTAAAAAAAGGTACATAAGTACTCACCGAAGCCGCAGAGGCACGCAAACACTATCAAAGTCTTGTCCATGCTGTATGCTACCCCGTACTGATGTGCGCACGAGTGTCGCTCAGGTATTGAATGGGCGATCGCTGCCGACCTTGGGGACGCACCGGCCGGTGTTGAAACCCGCTCATCTCCGTGTTACATCAGCACAGAACTCGAGGCGGCGCTAGAAGTTTGACAGGTTCCTACCTGTGATTGGACTTAATTACTGTGATGGCCGCGGGTTGTTCGAAAGAGATACCGTGGCCCCTGGCATAGGAAACTGAAGGAACACGGGTGGGTTTTAGTCAGTAAAAGTCTGACACGCCCTTCCGCTCAGCCCAAAGCGGAAGAGGTCATTTGATGATTTCCCACCCAAAATAAAAAAGGGGGTTCAGAATCATGTACTAAATCCATGGTAACAGGTTGAGCGTCGATGTCCCTGCCACCCTCAAGCATAGATAGTATGATACAGACCCCAAGCATAGTATGATACCGCCTTGAGAATTTATTTTTAAAGTATAATTATTTACTAACGGCCGAACCCAATAACCTATTGACAGATCGCTGCTGATGGTAGCCAGTAAAAATTATAACTGCCAGTATAATATAATCATAGAGATCGCTACTTATATATAGATTATTGGGACGTTAAAACCAGAGATAGGTAGGTTTTTCTAACTCTAGTATGCCATAACTGGTAATATTATAGATAGGTAATTATGTTCGGCCGTACGTAGCTAGAAAACCAGATAGGTACGTTATACTGGAAATAGTTTTCAGTAAGAGAAAGTTTTTGCTGACTTATCATCATTATCAACATCATCTGCCGCCTTTTCCCAACTATGTAGGGGTCGGCTTCCATTCTAACCAGCTGAGTACCGCGCCGTACTATGTAGGCACCATTTTGCTGAAACTCAGATGTATTTGTTTGTTTTTTTTTTTAAAAAACGTTGCCCCACACTAGGAATTTCTCCTGTATCGTGGGTGCGTTTACAAACATTTAAACTCACAAACACAAACAGCCAGACCCGGAACAACTACTTGTAGGTCATACAAATATTTGTTCCGTGCGGGAATCGAACCCGCGACACGCAGCGCAGCAGTCAATCGCTTAACCACTGCGCCAACCGTGCCGTCTCCCTTGTCCGTGTGTCTTCTCGACATCCGTGTGTCACTAACGGATGCAGCAGAATACCAGCGTCAGGTATTGTACCTGGCATATGCTGAGCTGGACTCCCATTTGGTGCAACCATGAGACACACACCGCCCAGTAGGTAGTGATCAACCATTATAGATTTACTTGTACGAGGTGTATATGGGTCAATTTATCTTTTTAATCTTTGTTTTTTTTTTGTTTCACCTTTTTTTGATGTTCTTTATTTTATTACTTGTATTGTGTCTTTTGTTGCAATAAATAAACGTTTTATCTATGTACCAGTATTTTACATGGAGCGACTGCCTATCTGCCCTCCACAACCCAGTTACTGGGTAATACGAAAACACTTGGTAAAAAAAAAAAAAAAATTGACACTTAAAAATACATGTTACAAGACAATCACAATAAGATAGCACACGAGTGTATTGCCACAAATCTGATCCTAAACCCCAAACTAGGCCTGGACCTGTATTTTAGGGGTCAGCGTTCAGCTATGGGTAAGATGGGTAGTTGTCAGACTTTCGGGCTTCTAACGACCCGTAATGACTGTCAAAGATCCGCGAATGACAGCCGGGACCAACGGCTTAACGTGCTTTCCGAGGCACGGAGAAATCTTGGTATGTAAAGATGGTCACCCATCCACGGACCAACCGCGGCAAGCGTAGCTTAACCTGATCGATCGACCCGTGCGGCTGTTATTACTTAGCCACAAGCCCCAATTTTGCTGACTATCATCACGCGAAAATACTCGCGCTGTCTTCCCAATCATAAAAAGTAAACTGACTTAAGAGTGTTGTTCGAAGTAAGTAAATGTTAAGACTATTTATAGATACGTTACATAATAGGTATGTATTAGGATTAAAACCTTTCACAATACGGTGCCCTTTTATATACTGTTACGTATGCGTGAAGTGTTGACCGAACCAAAGGTAATCGTCCGAAAGGGTTACCGCTGCCCTGGTACATAAAGGGCTAAGGAAGGAACACGGGTAGGTTTTAGTCAGTAAGAGTCTGACACTCCCTTCTGCTCCACCCAGAGCGGGAGGGGTCATTTGATGATTACCCATCCTCAAAAAAAAAAAAACATCTATAGACCGAATGACATCAAAATATCTGGAGGTTCTTTTGTAAGAGCTGTTACTATCATTTATCAAATTCATTCGTTCAAGCTGATGTCGAATATTTTATAAGCCTTTCAATACATACCCCATACCTATTATAATTTGAAAACATTATAAAAGTCAATTCGTTTTAAATGAAAGTAAGCTTGAAATTATCCGAAAAAGAACCGGAGTTAGCGACATAGCTTGCAGAGTAAGCAAACTGAAGTGGTAGTGGGCTGGCCATGTTTGTCGAAGGACCGATGGCCGGTGGAGCAGACGAGTCCTGGAGTGGAGATCGCGTATCAGCAAGCGTAGTGTGGGACGCCCCCCAGCTAGATGGACGGACGACCTAAAGAAGGTGGCTGGGACAGACTGGATGCGGAAGGCGGAAGACAGGGTGTTGTGGCGCAGCCTGGGAGAGGCCTATGTCCAGCAGTGGACTGCGATAGGCTCAGTTGATTGATTGATTGAATTAGTTTTAAAAGACTAACCATGGAGTTTCTTGCCTGCTCTTCTCCATAGGAAACGACCAATTGAAACCATGCACCTAGTTTTTGATGTTTCATAAGTGGCCATGTAAGTTTATGTGAAATAAAATATTTTGATATTGTTTTTTTTTTAATATATTTTTCCATAAATTATTTAATCTAATCAGCCTATTACAGACATAGTCCACTTCTCCCGATTCAAAATCAAGTCATTTATTTAAATTAGGCTGAGAATCAGCACTTTTCGAACGTCAAAAATACAAAAGGCAGTTCCCCAAAAACGCCCGCCCTTCAACACTTCCTAGTGCTATCGCTGGGAAGAAGAAGTGGCGCAACAAACTCCCCAGCAGAATCCCCAGGAGATTCTCATCGTGAAAACTTGGGTGAAGTGAGCTTGAAGCCTGCTCTGTCAATAGGGTTAATAGTTTCAATCCCTAGCATCAGATGGAATAACAGCCGATCGATTCTGTGAAAATTTCAACGTGAAAACTTAGGTGAAACCTTAGTGAGCTGTCAATCGCTTAACCACTGCGCCAACCGTGCCGTCTCCGTCGTCCGTGTGTCTTCTCGACATCCGTGTGTCACTAACGGATGCAGCAGAATACCAGCGTCAGGTATTGTACCTGGCATATGCTGAGCTGGACTCCCATTTGGTGCAACCATGAGACACACACCGCCCAGTAGGTAGTGATCGACCGTTATAGATTTACTTATACGAGGTGTCTATGGGTTAATTTATCTTTTTATTCTGTGAAAATTTCAACGTGAAAACTTAGGTGAAACCTTAGTGAGCTGTCAAAAGTGTCTAATCCTAGCATCAGGTGGAATGACAACTCACTTCAAGGTCACTTCACCTATGTTTTCACGGTGAGAATTTTGCAGCATAGACCGGCCAAACACGTCATACTTACTTTACTTAAGTTTTCATGGTCAGATTTTCACAGAATAGGCCTGAACCCTAATTGCGTAACCCACTATCAATCGCAATCTGAATTATATTGAAGAATTATTGCTAATCCATTGCTTCATACATATGTTTGAAAAATTCGTCTCAATAAAATTTTATTTAAAAAACGTTGCCCCACACTAGGAATTTCTCCTGTATCGTGGGTGCGTTTTCAAACATTTAAATGCACATACACAAACAGCCAGACCCGGAACAACTACTTGTAGGGCATACAAATATTTGTTCCGTGCGGGAATCGAACCCGCGACACGCAGCGCAGCAGTCAATCGCTTAACCACTGCGCCAAGCGTGCCGCCAAAATGTGGTTGAACTGTCATAATTTCCAGCGAAACGAAATTACCCCGCTGTTTGTCATATGCCCTTGATTTTCCAATTGACCCCGTAGCACCCTGCAGGAGTTGTTTTTCGGGGATGATGTCATCGATCGTCGTCGATTGACCGCAATCGAGCGCAATCAAGTTTGTACACCTACATGACAAGAAACTGAAACGGAACTTATGCGTGATGACAAAGATGCAAAACTCGCATCAGAATGTCACTCAACATCGATATGGTCATTCTACAAATTGTAATGTTACTCACGTTATTTACAAAAAATATATTACGTCACTTAATAAAGGTCATGGATGAGTTGTACTCAGTGAAGGTCCTGGGAACGGAGGAATGATACAATATTAATATGTATTTAGATTTGTTGTAAATTATGGAGTGTGCTGGCATTTAGAACAGTCGAATCTATGTAGCTTATTTTTGGAACGATGATCTTTAACGTGGTTTGCAGTTGGAGTAAACTGGTAGAAATCTTCGTAACGAAAAAGCGTTATGCCCCCTCCTTGCTTTCTCTCCCTCTCTCTGCTTCTTTCTATTATATAGGAAGTGTGTGTGTGTGTGAGTATCGCGAAGGTCAATGTTTATGCGAATCCCGTACCCCCGGCCATAAGTAGAGGTGGAACACCCCGGTGGTTCTAGCCGGTAAGAGTCCAGCATACTCCTCTGTCAGCCCCACGATGGAGGAAGTCCATGAAGATTTCCACCGCGCAGCAAAAAAATACACGTTTTTTTTCATAATATTATGACGTGTAAAACTGATTCCGATATCTGATAAATGATTTCATTTCAAGACCAGATGGATGGACAAGGACATTGAAGTAAAAATTACACAAAGTCCATGCCGTGAAATCTTACTTGAATCCTTATTAGATTAATTAATTTCTTTCTAACCAGAAATTCGAAGACATGTGACATCTACCAACCCGCACAAGGCCTGCGTGGTGGATTACGGACCACTCCTTACTGAGATTAGGCCTGTGTCCTAGCAGTGCACAGTGGGAACATTATTAGGCAGATTATGATGTTGATTTTGAGTCCGAAAAAACTATTGTATAATTTATTTATTTATTTATTTTATTGGTTCACCAACAATTGTTTGCACAGGTTGTATGCTAAAAAGTAACATGCAGAAATGTAAATGCAACAGTGCAACAATCACTTATAGGTAAACTCCGCATGCATAAAGGAGTTGTACAATTTTAGAATATGAATCTAGATTAAAAAACGAAAAATACTAATCTAAAGGACTAAATAATATAACAACTTATGGAACTAATTACATTTGTACAATTAAATAGATATTTAATTTCCGCATGACATGTGTGATACCTATCAATTACGATGTTCAAGCCGGACGGGTATCATCCGCGACCGCAGGATGCCCGTCAAACTCAAGGATTCATCAACAAACAAACCTCAAATGCATTACCAATTTTGTTAACAGTGTTTCTTTTCTTTTTTTAGATCACGTATTGATATTTTATTGATATTCTAGACAAAATCAAACTAGTTGCTAATTTAATTGTAAAATTTAATCTTTTTTGACATTGATTTATATTCTGTCATTACGTCTTACTCCCCTTAATTTTTTTCAATGAGAATCGACTAATTTTACAATGTTTGTATGTGAGCACCATGACTGTATCTATCACATAATTAATTTATATGTCATGGTTTCATTTTTAATTCTTTTACCTATTGTGGTATAGTAATTTTATTTTATTTTAGGTGCATCGTCTTCACACAGGCTGATTTTTTAAAGACCAGCCAAATTTAAGGATGTGGTACAGACCATCAAACTGAACAACTTTCTCCATGGGACAAATAGCGTAATCGCGAAAATTTTATCAACTGTCCCATAGATAACTTCAATACCTACTCGACCTAAATGTATGGGACGACTGAATTTTTATTCGCGATTACGATGTTGGTCCCATGGAGAAAGTTGTTCAGTTTGATGGTCTGTACCACATCCTTAAATTTGGCTGGTCTTTAAAAAATCAGCCTGTATAATTAATGTATGCAAAATATTCTAAAACGTTTTAAAAGAGTAACAGTGGAGTTTCTTGGTCATTCTTCTCCATACGGAAACTACCATTTTTGACGTTCAAAAGTGCCTTTTATGTGCCTATTTGAAATAAATATCTACCTTATATAAATAAAAATAAATCACCGAAATGTATGTACGCGCATAACTTCCGATCGACTGCACCAAAATGAATAATTCTTTTTTTTTGTGTTTTTTACTGTATGGACAAGGTTTGTCTAGAAGAAAATTAAAAGAAAAAAAAATATGGCGGTACGACGTTCGCCGGCTAGCTGAGCTAGTTTGAAATAAATGCTTTCACTTTGATTTTATTTTACGTTAGTTGAAAAAACAATAAGCCGCAAGGGCGCCTAGAGTTTAAAAAAAAGGTAGGTAATGCAAAGCAACCAGATTCCACTCACCTGACTGGTTTGACCGGTCATGTTCGGTCAAGCAAGTCAAGGGAGCGGAATTTGGTTACTTCTGCTATGTCTGCTACGTCTAAACTAAAATGAATTCACTAATTAAGCTTACCCAATCTAAACATTGTTGATGTCCTAAAATAGGCAAAATCCTTTATTTTCGATACGGCAAAGGCGTTGAAAATGGTGATACCCTCTCGTGTGCGGTGGAGTGATCGTTTAGCAGCCACAGGAGACTAAAAACCTGGTTAAGAAGGAAACTACTATGGGGGAAAATTGCTTCAGTGGTCTGGCCATGATGAGTGTGCACCGAAAACTTATTAATGAAAAGTTATAAGATTTAAACTTCGCAACCCGATTTTCAATAGTGTCCGAGAAGTTTACAAAAAACCGAAGTGTATGTTTTAATTAAATAATCAAATAAAGGGTTGCTCGACCAGTTTATTATTAAAATTTATCTGTACAAGGCATGGCCATGGCCAGGAACTTTTCTCCCAAATTCTTTTTATTCTATTTTTACAATAAATATAATAACTTTGTTTACAAGTTTTATTTATTGTACAGTCAAGAGCTCGTGGAGCTGTGCACATTGGACTTTGTACCGTTATTATTACAATCGCCATACTAGTGCAAAGTTTCAGATAATTCATAGTTTTCCCATCCTCCTGGGCTATTGGCTGGCTACACCCTTGATTAGCAGTACCTAGGTAGTAAGTAGGTAGCCAGTAATAAAAGAAATTTATTCAAAAAATTATGAACGTATTTCTTAGTAGCGGCCGGAGTATGGATTTGTGCCTGGTAAATGCTAACAGGCTGGCCCCCTATTACATGGGACTGGTAGCGGTATTTACAACGCCACATGCGAACAACGCGTCATACTGACGTCACGCAAATCCTGCATCTCGCAAGCAGAGTTTACCGCGCAATTAGCATATATACAATTTCCCAACATCAATCGTAGGGCAATTGCCCGCCAGACACAACACCCGTCTGGTCGAAGGATCCTCCCTTTTCTATAGAATATGAGTGAACTTTACACCCTGTTCCTCATACCTCTAAAGACTTAAGCATAACTAGTGAAATGCGGGTGTGCTATAGGTACACCTCTGCCTTACCCTTCAGGGAATACCGCCGTGATGTTATGTTTATTCTAAAAAACTAGTAGTAAAAGAGTTAAGGTAGCACATCAATATTTTAATTTGTGAATTTTATTAAAACACTGCTAGAACGGTTATAGCAAAATGTGTAATGAGTATCATTATGTTATTTCCATTTGAAGTCGGAGGACAGCGTTTATCTTTACATAATGTGTGGAAAAACTTGTTTTCTGAACATCTGCCATGAGAAATGGTTAAAGCAATGCATCTACGTCGAACATGAAGATGAATTGTAGATGACATCATCATAACTGAAGGCTGAGCGAAGGTGCGGCGCATTTTTGATCGAGTAATTTCCTTAGACATTTTTCTACTAGAGTCGCGTCGCGCTTTCTCGTCGCGCCAGCCTTGAAGTGAGTTCGAATCAACAATGATAGCAGTATTACAATCTAAACATCACACCAGTGTTCCTCAAAGGGCTAGCCAGAGGTGTATAAGACGCTCACATTTCGCAAGTTACTCGTATGTTACAAGTCTCAACGCGGTAGGAGGCGAGCCAAGGCCCTATCATATATACCTAGGTATACCTTCCTATAAAATTGTATATATCTATCGTTAACGTACCTTATCCAGACATCTTTTAAATCAGAACGTAAGTAATGCTGCTTGATGACAATAGTGACCATAGCAGGTAGATTTTCTTCTATTCAAAGAATTTCTACTAATAATAATAGTCCTCCAGACCGTATTTCGGTCATGGCGGCCAATCTCAACGGAGACTAGTCTTCAGCGCGGGAGATATTATAGTGCACAAGTGTGTACTCAGACACAGGTGAACTCTCTCGTCCCTCATTTTCACAGTCCGATGGGATGGCAATCCGACACGTCCTGAGAGAGATCAGGCGCACGACCAACAGCTTAACCTGCTTTCCGAGGCATGGGGGTATCACACCGCCGACTTCCAAACCGCGGCTTGTTACTAAAAAATTCCAAATGGAAAAACCCAAAAACACTTTGGTCGACCTGGGAATCGAACCCAAGACCTTCCTCAGCGGGGTGCCAGGGCAGAAAACCTCCCCGTGTGCCTGGGGACTGGAGTTCCCTTCTGGATACGTCCGGGGGGAAGACCAGTTTTCGGGCCGGTGCATCCTGGGATGCGGGCAGCTATTTCTCCTTGGGATTATTTCCCAATGAGATCTCGCTGCCCGCATGCTAATGTTCTGCCAAGAGAAACGCTCCACACAAGTCGCTATGAGGAGCAGAGCGGCAACTGTGTGGAGTAAGAGCGGGCCTGGTGTGCACTTACCCTGCCGCCGGGCAGGCAGGAGGGGATAACCCCCCCCTCCTGCCACCGTTAATATCGTAGCCCCGAAGATTGTCAAAGTCATGTCTCTGCCTTTTGACGGGGTCGAGGGTCTTGGCTTAACCGCCCGGACCGCGAGGAAGATTAACCTCTATAAAAAAATCCCCAAACCTCCAACCGGCGGCGCACCGTAAGGGAGGTATTAAGCTTGGCTAATGGGTAGCTTGATTTAGTCGCTAGTGCGAACCACGCATTTTTTGAGCAGGTACACAAAGTTTTTACTCGTGGGAACAAATATTTGTTCCCACTAGTGCTCGGGGACTTCAACGCCAAGAATTTGGCCTGGGGTTCCCGTTGCACGGATGTGCGGGGCAGGATGGTGGAGGACTGGGCTCTGGAAACAGGCCTGGTCGTCCTAAATCGGGGTTCTGTTCCTACGTGTGTGCGGATGCGGGGCGAGTCGGTAGTGGACATCTCGTTCGCCAGCCCGGCTCTGTCACAGCGTGTCATTGACTGGCGCGTCATGGAGGAGGTGGAGACATACTCCGATCATCGGTATATCCGGTTTGATGTCTCCACCCAGACAGGCCCCGAGTGGTCCGCGGTGGGCGCTGAAGCAGCTGGACCGGGAGCTTCTCCTGGAAGCCTCAATCGTGCAGGCCTGGGTGTTTTCACCGGACAGGCCTGCTAACATCGACGGTGAGGCGGAGTGGTTCCGAGAGGCCATGTCCGAGATTTGTGACGTGGCAATGCCCCGAGTCCGGCCAGGATGCGCCCGACGTCAGGTGTACTGGTGGTCGCAGGAGGTTGGGGCGCTACGCAAGGCGTGCGTCGACGCGCGACACCGGTACACCAGGCACCGCAGGCTCCGCATCCGCCCTCCGGATGCGGAAGCCACGGAAGTGGAGCTGTACGAGGGGTACAGAGCGGCGAAGACCGCCCTCCAAGAGGCTGTCCAGCGGGCCAAAGATATGGCCCGCGAGGAGATGTTGGAGACTCTGAATCGAGATCCATGGGGGCGCCCTTACAGAATGGTGCGGAATAAACTCCGCATTTGGCCCCCCCCGCTGACGCAGAGTCTCCGACCCCAGCTGGTGGAGGAAGTGGTGAGTGCTCTGTTCCCTTCACGGGGGGAGCATGCTCCCCCGCCTATGGCTCCGCCACTTGCGGTGCCCGAAGCGGACCACACGGACGACGACGACGACACCCCTGAAGTGACCGGGGTAGATCTGAGAGCGGCGGTAGGCAGGCTGAAGGCCAAAAATACCGCCCCGGGACCCGACGGCTTGCCGGGTAAAGCCTGGGTCCTGGCCTCGAGGGCTCTCGGGCCTCGACTGGAGCCGCTCTTAAGCGCATGCATGGAGAGAGGCCAGTTTCCACTCCGTTGGAAGACGGGGAAGCTGGTCCTCATTCAGAAGCCAGGGCGCCCTGCTGACTCTCCGTCCGCATACCGGCCCATAGTGCTGCTCGACGAGGTCGGCAAGCTCTTTGAGAGAGTGATTGCGGGCCGCCTCGTCGTGCACCTGGTGAGGACGGGGCCGGATCTTGCGGAGTGCCAGTTTGGCTTCCGCAAGGGGCGCTCGACAGTGGACGCCATCATGCGCGTGAGAGCCCTCACGACGGGGGACGCGGTGTCCCGGGGTGGGGTGGTCGTGGCGGTGTCACTCGACATCGCCAACGCGTTCAACACCCTGCCCTGGAGCTGCATAGGGGAGGCACTCCGGTATCACCGGGTGCCGACTTACCTCCGTCGAATAGTCGGGGCGTATCTGACGGACAGAGCCGTCATCTACCCCGGTCGCGACGGGAACTGGAACCGGTGAGAGATGTAGTGCGGTGTCCCGCAGGGATCGGTTTTGGGGCCGGTCCTGTGGGACATCGGTTACGACTGGGTGCTGCGGGCCGACCTCCCTGATGGCGTCAGCGTAGTTTGGTACGCTGACGACACGCTGGTCCTGGCGCAGGGGAGGTCGCATCAGGCGGCGGCCGACGCGATGACACGCGGGGTTGCGATAGTCGTGAAAAGGATCCGACAGTTGGGTCTCGAGGTGGCTTTGCACAAGTCCGAGGCCATGTCCTTCCATGGGCCCCGGTACGGGCCACCTTCGGGATCCCAACTGATGGTAGGAGGGGTTCACATCGGCGTCGAGAATACGATGAGATACCTGGGTCTCGTCCTCGACAGCCGGTATAACTTCGTTGAGCATTTCCGACGTTTGGCCCCCAAACTGGAACGGACCGGGACCGCCTTAAAGCGGCTCCTGCCCAAACTGAGGGGGCCAAACGCCTCCTGCCGGAGGCTTTACGCGGGGGTCGTGCGGTCCATGGCCCTTTATGGGGCCCCGGTGTGGGCGCGTTCACTGCGGCTTCGAGCTGCACACTATCTGAACGCGCCCCAAAAGGTGGTAGCCGTAAGGCTTATCCGGGGGTACCGCACGATCTCGGGCGAGGCTGCAGGCCTCCTTGCCGGACTGCCGCCATGGGATCTGGAGGCGATAGTTCTCGCGCGCCTGTATGACTGGCGCGCAGAGGCACTAAGTCGGGGGGAAACTCTACACCCGCGGCAAATCGCGGCGGAGCGGACGGACCTCCGGCGCGATTTCATGGCGGAATGGAAGGCGCGACTATCGCAACCCAGCGCAGGGCACGCCACGATAGCGGCGGTAAGACCCCTCTTTGAGGAGTGGCTAGAGAGGCGTCACGGCGCTCTCACCTACCGCCTGACGCAGGTCCTCTCCGGACACGGATGTTTCGGGAAGTTCCTGCACATAATCAGGCGGGAGGAGACGCCCGGGTGTCACCACTGCGAGGATCGCCCAGAGGACACGGTGGAGCATACGGTGGAGGTCTGCCCCGCTTGGGCAGAGCACCGCCGTGTCCTCGTAGAGGCGATCGGCAGCGGCGGCGACCTCTCGCGTCCGGCCCTGGTTCAAGCCATGGTCCGGGGCGAGAGGGAGTGGGAGGTGGTCACCTCCTTCTGCGAAGCAGTCATGCTAGCGAAGGAGGTGGCGGGATGGGCGAGGGAGAGATCCTCACGCCTCAGCCGCCGAGGGAGACGCTCCGGGCGTCGGGAGCCGCGTGACGACTCCCGGCCACCGTAGGCGCGGGCCTGCGGGCGGAGAGCAATGGGTAGCTCTCCGTCCGATCAGGACCAGGCCCGTGCCGGACGGCGCGTATGTGTTCCACGTGCGTCTCAAAGAGATGTCAGCGTAGTAGTTGACGGGGCCCGATAGGGCCGAAGCCTGCCGGGGTAGCGGGATCGTCCGAAAGGGTTACCGCTGCCCTGGTACATAAAGGGCTAAGGAAGGAACACGGGTGGGTTTTAGTCAGTAAGAGTCTGACACTTCCTTCTGCTCCACCCAGAGCGGGAGGGGTCATTTGATGATTTCTCATCCTGAAAAAAAAAAAAAAAAAAGACCTTCCTCAGCAGTCGCGCTTGCAACCACGTTACCAACGGGGCAGACAAAATCTACTATGTAGGTACTAGGTGTACCTACTAGTCTAGACGCGAGGACTAGTCACTAGGCAACTTTATAAATATCCTCTCCTTCTATTCTTGGACGCTACTTAAATGACACGTTATTAATCGATATTTCGATAACCTTTAAACTTGAGAGAATTTTTGTCTTATTTTTTAATGTCAAGGACGCTATTTGAATCTAATTAAAATTTCTCATATGATATGAACACTGTGCAAGCCTTTATCTTTTATAGAATAAATTACATAATTTAAAGGGGCTTAGAAATAACAGCCGAACGGTTTGATCGATCAGGTTAATCTACGCTTGCCGCGGTTGGGTCCGTGGATGGGTGAACATATTTACATACCAAGACCCCTCCGTGCCTCAGAAAGCACGTTAAGCTGTTGGTCCCGGTCATTCGTGGATCTTTGACAGTCGTTACGGGTCGTCAGAAGCCCTAAAGTCTGACAACCAGTCTTACCAATGGGTTTCGTATTACCCAGTACAGGGTTGTGGAGGTCAGATAGGCAGTCGCTCCATATAAAATACTGGTACTCAGTTGCACCCGGTTAGATTGAGAGCCGACCCTAACATAGTTGACCATGACCTGGCTTACGTCAGCAATTGGGTTAAGTCATTTGGTTTGCAAATTAACCCAACTAAATCCCAGGCCATGATCATTGGCAGCAGATTCGATCGCAATGTGGCTGATGTTACATCTCTCATGCCTTTAGGTATATCTCGATGGTGTTCGCATTGACTATACTGAAACCGCTAAAGATCTGGGTGTAGTTATTGACTCCAATCTTTCGTGGCGTGCTCAGGTCAATGAGGTCAGCCGAAAGGTACATTTCTCCTTTCATTCGCTGAAATGCCTTCAGGGTCTTCTGTCCTTGAAGACTAAAATTTCTTTGGCACAAACACTTATTCAGCCGATTATAGATTATGCCGACGCCTACTACCTGGATGCTACTCAGGAGCTATTAAACAAGCTTGAGCGCTTGCAAAAACTGTGCATTCGCTTTGTTTTCGGTCTTCGAAAGTATGACCATGTTTCACATCTTCGCAAGGAACTCAAGTGACTCCCAATCCGCCTTCGCAGGAACACTCGGATTTTATGTCTACTCTTCAACATCTTTCACAACCCGTCTTATCCTTCCTACCTGCGTGAGCGTTTTTCTTACGCTCGCTCTAGCGCCGCACCGTGTAGATCACACCTAAGATCCATCCTTAAATCTCATCCTCATAAAACGAGCTACTATTCTTATTCCTTCTCTGTCCATGCTGTAAGATTGTGGAACTCACTTCCGCCTAGCATTCGTGATTTAAAAACTATTTCTCTATTAAAAGAGCATTACCTTTCCTCTATACCGTGAGTATTTGTATACAGGCTGATTTTTTAAAGACCAGCCAAATTTAAGGATGTGGTACAGACCATCAAACTGAACAACTTTCTCCATGGGACAAATAGCGTAATCGCGAAAATTTTATCAACTGTCCCATAGAAAACTTCAATACCTACTCGACCTAAATGTATGCGACGGCTGAATTTTTATTCGCGATTACGATGTTGGTCCCATGGAGAAAGTTGTTCAGTTTGATGGTCTGTACCACATCCTTAAATTTGGCTGGTCTTTAAAAAATCAGCCTGTATAAATATATATATGTTTGTATATTTTTGTATTATTAAGTATACTTATTTTTTTTTTGTTGCATTATATGTGTAGGTATATTTAATATTTTAGTTTTAGACTTCACACATTCATATTTTTCTCTTCTTGTTCTCACACACTATTGTCTAAATTTCTTTTTTTACTTCTCCTTTCGCAAGTCTGCTGGAAGAAATTTCTTAAGAAATAAGCAGTACCTTTGTACTCATATTATAACTATGTCATATCCCTATGTATTTTACTGTGTGTACATAAATAAATAAATAGTTGGGAAAAGGCACTAGGCACATGATGAATTACGTAATTTAAACAGTGTATCTGCGTCTCTTCCGAACTATGGGTTTAAAAGAGGTCTAAAATACCAACCTACCTGCTTAATACAGTCTGGCAAGGATATCGACGCTCAAGCTGTTACCATGGATTCAGTACACGATTCTGGAACGATTTTGGCGTAGCTCTGTAATTTCTGCCTAACCTGTAATTGAATTTGATTTATTTGATACTTTTTTTAAGTTCCCTGAAAACTAAAACTGTTGAAGACAGAAATGAAAGCTTTTCATAGCATGCGATGCGAATTGTGAGAATCGATTGACCGAATGAAATAGGTTACTGGGACGTTCCGAAAATGCAGACGGACGGTCCAACGGTTTCATACTACAAAACATATCAGATTTAGATAAAGAAAAATTGTGTAAGATATTAGAAGGGAATTTAATATTCATCAATATAATATTACACTAACAGCGCCCCGCGGTTTCACCCACATAACTCTGGATCCTGTAAGAATATCGGGATATAAGTATCCTATATCTTAACCCAGGTCATGGTCTATGCATGTGCCAAATTTCATCTAAATCCGTTCAGACGTTTTAGCGTGAAAGCGTAACAATCAAACTCCCTTCCGATGTATAATATTATATAGAAGGTAAGCTAGGATTACATTGTAAAACTTGTGCACTATGACTATGGGATCAACAACACCCTATTTTACATAATGTAGTAGGTAAACATGTGACGTTGGTTATATATAATACCTACCTCATTGAAGATTATATAGCATGTAATTATGAACAGCATACCTAACATGACTTGTGATGAATATCAAACTAGAAACAATAAAAAAGCGTGTCAAAAAGTTTATAAGGGAATCCCGCGTCTTGATAAAACGTTAAACGTTTATTGAAACATCGTATTTTTGTCATCCTTCTCTCGTCACATTCATCATAATTTCAGCACATTCCTCGTGACGTGCTGTCGTGCCGGCTTTTATTATGTTCGTTTTTGTTTGAGCAAGATGAGGGACATATAATTTTGCGCCAAATGCGGGAAAACCGGAGTAGTGTCTTCGTAATGCAGGGCACGTGCCGTCTACCTGGATCAACTTCCTTATCTGACTCGTGTCTCATGTAGGGTGACCAAATTAACTGTTTGTACGGTCCTTACTTCTTAAATCTTAAGCATAAGAACAGCCTGTGTTGTCCCACTGCAGGGTAAAAGGAAAGGAAAATCAATATATATGCCAAATGCCAATATGCAATATGGGCAGCCAAAATGCACCAATTTTGCCTATAAGCGTCAAGTTCGTCCGGCAAAGTTCCCGCCCGCGTTGTGTTGAGTTGACTAAAAATGCATTTAATTCGATTATCTATCTAGAGGGAGACCCACAAATAAAAATATTGAATCAAAACAAGCACTTGAAGAAATACTATTTTGAGGTGACAAGTAACTACAGGCTATGGAATGACAGTTTTGGTTTTGTAGTATTAAGATCAGTTATGCTGTCTTTCAAAGATTGGAATAGGAGCTCTAGTCACTTACCTCAATCTGGCTAAGAGTACCGATGTACTCTTAGCCAGATTGAGGTAAGTGACTAGGTAAGGAATTTTCAGGTTTGGTTCCGAGTTTTGTTGAATAAATTCAAGTCTTTTTTATCTTATTTAATGCATTAGCCGAACGTTCTGCTAGGTATCCGTGGTCCCCCTACTTCTGTCCGCTTCCCAATTTGTATTCACCGCGACACATGTCTGGAATGTTAGCGTAATTTGGGATTTCACAGTTGTTGATTTATTCAACATAAATAGCATTTTTGGTATTTAATACTTGCGTTTGCTATTTGTATCTAAGTATTTTAAATATTTCAGTGTTTAATACATAGATGGAGACAGAAACGGATACAGGGCTAGACTATTGTTTTGCAGAACTTTGTCATGAATAAACTTTTTTACTTTAAGAATTTTGACATTCTTGAAGTAGAGCAGTGGTGGCTGTGGTGCAGTAGTAACGGCCTCGACTTACGAGTAATTATAGGTCGTAGGTTCAAACCGAGACAGGCGCTTTACTTTGTGTAAATTAATTCATCACCACCGCTCTAAAAACGGTGAAGGAAAACATCGTGAGGACCGGCATGTCCTAGAACCAAAAATTCAATGACAGTTGACACGTACTAACCAACACTGGGCCCGCGTGGTGGATTACGGCCCACTCCCTCTCACCGAGAGGAGGCCTGTGTGCCAGCAGCGGGAACATTATATGCTGATTATGCTACTTCAAGAATTTTGTCAAGGAAAATCTGGTTCGGAAAAATAGGTTTCTAAAAGATTCCCATCGAATGTAGAGGATGAACCTGGAGGACTCCGGAAATTCAATACCTTAACATACGAATAATATTCGTAGACCTTGATGATTTGCTCAGAGTACCTACTTAGATTATTACAATGTAAACTTCTTGATGTTATAACTCTACAGCATTACAATGATTAATCTATGAACGCATTAACAAATAATTTGTCAACGAAATGACGGCTCACATGGTACCCCTTTCCCTGGTGATTATCATAATAATTTTCTACCGAAACTCCTACCACTGGTTAAACATGCGGATTCGTATAAATCTCAACGGTACAGCGTATCTACCAGGTGTCTCTAATATACCTGTAAGTTGTACCTTTCACCCGGAGACCATGATACCACCACATATTCAGGCGATGGCCTTAGAAGACACAAGGATGAATTATCCTGTATGTCTGATGAATGATAATGATAGTGGTGGTGGTGATGACTCAAGTAATGATAGTGCAGAGTCTGAAGGGCGAGAAGAAGAAGGTGACACTGATCCCCCATCATTTTTTCCTAGCCACACTGGCCAAGGAAGACGTGGCAGTTCGAACTGTAGAACCAGTGATTTTAGTTTTTTAAGTTTGGTGTGTAGCTCGCTTATAGTGGTTGTAATTAGTAATACTAACTTGTGATCCCACGGTGTTGGTTTTATTACTTGCTTTGTATTATATTCATATTATCTGACTCAACATCAACATTGAACTGCATCGTAGATAAAGAAATCATATAAGAACTACAATAATTCCTAAAAGTCGTTGTAGGAATCATTGTAGTTCTTATATGATGGGTAGGCACATGGCATTAGGGACATGGCAGTAGTAGATCTACATTATATCGTAAAAAACCAGGGAGGAAACAGAGACATAAAATAATATGGAATGAACGCCAACGACCACGTGGCTGTGTTTCCTCTTAGATCCAGAGATCAATGTAAGGCCTCGTTTTTAGATGACACTGTTTAAATCCAGCGTAGTGGTCGTAGCTACGAAGACACCGCGTAGGCGATAAAGCTACGGAAACGCCGCGTAGCCGAAGATGCCGCGTAGCGTTAATGCTACGCACACGCCGCGTTGGCGACGAAGCTACGTAGAGGCGGCGATGAAGCTACGCAGACGTCGCGTTAGCGTAGCGCTGAAACTACGAAAATGCCGCGTAGGCGATGAAGCCACGAACAAGCGTGGATATGAATTTTACAACAAAATGTCTAAAGACTCATTTTGTTGTAAGATTCATATCCGTTTTGAGAATTAGATATACACCTTAGCCTTACCTTATCTTTTGTAGGGCTTTTTAGTTATGACCCCTGCTTGTAATAAAAAAGCGAGTGTATGGCATAAATAAATTGACATCAAAATATCATCAGATCGCCATACGTTACCGATTTGCTTCGCATTTATAGTAATTATTTTCTACCGCAACTCATTTCACTGGATAAGACTTTGGAAAAACTTCGACAGTGCTGCGTATCTTCTTAACTTCACTTCAAGTCCTAATTTTGACCTGAATACCACCCATAAACCACCTCAGATGATAATGCAACAAGACATGAGCATGCATTGTCCGGAATACTTGTGGTCTACTGATGATAAAGGGGGTGGTAATACAGCTAGTGACTAAAGTAAAGTGGAACAGCCTCCTGAGGCTCCCCCGGCTGCCGAGGAGACGCCACCTGCTGCGGAGGAGACACCACCTCCTGTTGAGGAGCCACCACCACCTGCCGAAAAGCCGCCTCCTCCTGCCGATGAGCTTCCAGAAAGTCGTATACCAACATACGATGAGTACGAAAGGTTCAGAGACTCAAGCAGACCTGACAGTCACTACGGGCCTGGTCCTTTCCGGCGGCGTTCAAGCTGTGAGATCTCCAAACTAAGTGGTTTTGTCATGGTTTGGAGTTTGGTTCTGGTGATAGTTATTTAACATAAGTTGTGAGTAGCGGATTTTTATTGAGGCCAAGCAGGGTGAAATAGGGTGATAATATTTATTACATCTGGTTCTTCTATAGTTGTTGCGATTTTCGTAATAAGGTATATGATTTATTTTGGTGAAATCGTGTATTCTATTAATGGGACAAATAATTATACTGAAGCACTATTAACATTAACATGATAAATAAAACACAGTTTATAATGTAAGAATTTTATTGTTTTACTTCGATTTTCGGCAGATTACATCATCATTGTAGATTCTTACGAAAACATTACAAAACGTAGTATTTAGATTATACATTGATAAATATTTTATAAATGATCACATTTAAAAGACTTTAGGTTTATATTGCACTTAGGAGCTAAGAGGCACTTTGAAGCCTTGGAGCGAAAGCTCACCACATGCGTTTACCAAAACCAGGACCCATTGAATAAAACTAATAAATTTAATACTAAAACAATACTTAATCAGCTAGCCTTACTTCCTTACTAACAATATGTGGGAGTTTGTAAAGATGTTTGTTACTCAATCACGCAAAAACGGCTGAACGGATTTGGATGAAATTTGGCACAAGGATAGACCCTGTCTTGAATAGCCACAAACAATACTTTTTATTTTACATGAAATAGATTCACTAGAATGTTTGTGGAACCTCGGGCAACAGCTAGTATAAACGCAAGCATTGCTATGTTTTGGAAATAACGGTATGTTTTAATCTTACGATAAATTCAATGCATTTGTCCACGATATGGTTCTGCCGTCTGTGCTTGATCAACAAAAACTTCTCTTTGTAAGCAGTTTCAAATTCTCTTCAGTTTAACAGCTAGTTCAATTCCTATGGAAACAGATTTAAAATTAAAGAGCATAATATTGAACCAGTTATCTAGCATACTTCCGAAATGAAAATAAGTCTTCATAACTTTTTCTGCGTTCGCAGCGCAAAAAATATTACTATACAAAACAAAATACTAGAAGGAATTCTACGAAATTACCTACTTATTATAATAATTCTAAAAATAAATATCGAACGTGGTGAGCTTAACACTTCTGTTTTTTATTTTATTTATTTTAATTAAAATAGCCACTACTTCTAGTTACCACAATAAGGCCAACACACACTGGTGTCTCATATTATATTAGGTACATTACATAATAATATATATACTAGGTAGGCTGTATTTTATTGACTTTTATTTAAAACTAATTTCGTATTAATTCGAGTCAAGCATCATTTAATATACAAAGTAATATTATAAGGGACCTATGAATATTCCACAAAATAATAATTCCATGGTCAAAATATTTAAACTATTTTTTGTATCTAATAATGTTACATCTTCGCTAGCTATGACCACGGAAACGTCATAGCGAGCCAGAAAGTCAGATTCCGGTCCCTTCTAGCAATTTGGAAGTTAAGGGTCAAAGTATAAACTAAGCAGAGAAACTTAATTTGATTAACGCTTATACAAACTAATTAAAACCTACCTTCTTTTCTAAACTGATCTGTATCGGTTGTACAGATGCCAGCACATGAAGCTATTATAATCTGTCAAATTTCTTTAATAGATTTTCAACTTTATCGCTAAAGCAATAAGGTTCAAGATCGATTGGGAAAATTTGACAGTTTAGCAGGGTAGCTTGACCTGCTGGTGTCTGTATATTGTATAGAATAGGAAAGTTTGAGTTTTATTGCAGGGTTTCCATTTCTAGTAGTTTCCCTAATTTTCTTAGTTCGGGTGATATGAAACGTAACGTGAGCCATCATACTGATTGTTTATGAGCTCACCTATCACTAATGAGGCACAATTACTTTTTCTATTGTTACCGAACTCAATAAGCTTGCCTAACAGACGAGGGGTTATGTTACATATTGACTGAATGAGAACGCCTTCTAAGGGCCGATTTTTTGATCCGTAGTTAAACAGAAACTAATGGTTAAATTTTGGCAAAACGTGTTTTTTATGAATTGTTAGTTTATCTAATGGTTATTTTTTTTAAACTGATAGTTAATTATTTGACCATTAGCAATGATATGATACCATTAGAAAAACTAAAAATTAAAATTATTTGACCATTAGCAATGATATGATATTAGATAAACTAAAAATTGATCAAAAAACACAGTTTGCAAAAATTAATCATTAGTTACTATTTATAACAATTGGTTGAGGATAAAAAAACCGGCCCTAATTGCCCTGAAGTTGGATAGGATTTTATAATACAAATTTAATTGCTAACATTTACCGACTGTTTAACATAGTATTTATTTTGGTTTTGTATGCGGTAAATTACCTACGGTGAGCAAAACAATTAGTTAGTATATTAAATATAGGAACCGGTCAAAGCAATAAAATATAAGATCATCACGTGAACATATAAAACAGTCTAGCTATATAAAATATTGTGTAGATTAGCGTAATTTTAAAATGAAAAATATTGCCCACAAACAAAAAAATTGTTGTCTGACTTTACCTTGTAAAAATAACTGCGTATAAAAATAAAATATTCTTCTACAGCTATAATATCGTCAGTATAGTTCAATAACAGATAATTCAGTACCTAATACATTTTTGTGGAACAGCTGTACCAGTTACCAAGATTACACACTACAATACAATTTAAGTTAAATCGTAGATGCATTTTCACATGTCGCGAAGGATTTCTCTGTGATTTTATCATTTAATACTTGAATTAAAAAATAAATTCGAATAAAATCACAGAAAAAAATAACCAAAGAAACTTTACAAATACATTTTCATACACCCATAATGTACACAGACAATTGTTATAAAATTCTACACGTATTTTTAACTCTAGCGCATATACCTACTGAAGTACAGACTAAAAATGCATTTCAGAATGAGTAAAAATAAATATGAACACCAAAAGAGTTACGTGTATTAGGTACAGTATAAATATGAGCGACAGTGTTTATACAAATTAAAACTTAAGTAGTAAGGAAATAGTATTTAAATTGGAATCACATGCTGAAGCTCTGTCTTTATTAATATAAACGATATCTTTATTGATATCTCTTGACTTGCTTGTTTTCATTAGC
The DNA here is from genome assembly GCA_947507525.1 of Apamea epomidion. Classification (NCBI taxonomy): domain Eukaryota; kingdom Metazoa; phylum Arthropoda; class Insecta; order Lepidoptera; family Noctuidae; genus Apamea; species Apamea epomidion. Next base: position 14,917,879 of record OX382226.1, read on the forward strand.
TTTACTTCCATTTTAAGTTATGTTCGAGCCTCAACATTGCGGCATTGAATAACTCAACGATACGACACATATTTAATAATCTACACTTTGTGTGTCAGCTTCTAGACACATGAAATATAAAATCTACACAAAATGAAAATGGCTGCTTGTAAAAAAGCACTTAAATATATGGAGTCAAGTACTCTCTTACGCTATACATGCGCAGCACAGCTAATGTCACACAAGCTAAATATTTACAGTTTAAAACTAATAAGAGATAGCTAAAGCATATCTTTAAAACTACATTGTTTTGAGCCTTTCATGTAGCGAGTACACATGGCTACACATCAATCTATACATGTCCAGTTTTCGCTGACCTCGCATTGTAGGTATAGATTTTTCGTACAATCAGAAGGCAGCTTATATGTATAGCTTGATGTGTAGCCGCACGTATAAAGGCTAGGCTGCATTACATATAGTACAGTATATCCTTTTCAAGTTAGTCACAACTGATATTTGGTATTTCAAATAGTAAGTGGCATACTTCCCAAACCAAATCCGAAACCTGTAAATATAAACAAAATACCCTCCCTCTGTGTTGGAGGAACATCTCCCTGTTCCTCTACAATACGATTCATTGACTTAGACAATACGGACGTGTACATGTTTCTAATATTAGAGCATAATATCCCTAGTGTTAGTTGTTAAGGCCTCTGAAGCATGACGTTTTAAATGCATCCTATGCATTGTAAATAAGGACGCCTGGGATAGTACGTTACTAGCTTCGTTATACATATTCACATTCTTCATAGATAAATGTGAGTATAAATCTTATCAACGTTACTTTGCATTTCTAGTTTAATCGTAGTGATATGTTTTATTAGGAGACAATTCCATCGTAACATTTTCCGAAATCAGGCGGAAAATTGAACCCTGTAAGCTTATAATATTAGCCTGCAACGGTAGCTATTTTGTACCTCTAAGGTGTACTAGGTCTGATCACTTTTATGATTCTGATTCTTAAGTGTCGTCACAGCACGCAACCATGTTTGACCCCGAATAGTTTCTTCAATTCTGGAAGGATGACATTTCTGACATAGGAAGACTGCTTCGAAACAATCTTGTCCCTCTTGACGTTTTTCTTGTAATATTTGATGCCTGGCTTGTGGACCACGAAAGCATTGTTGAGGATCATGAAGTCGTAGTCTTTAACGCACAGGATGTAGCCCTGAAATTAAAATTAAAAGATTGAATACCAAATTAATTTATGATTATTATCTTCAAGATTATGAAGCTTGTTTAGGCCCAGAGTGGAAGCTTTTTCTTACCTGTGTCATTTTGTCTTGCTTGCCTTCCCAGCTCAGTCTTTCATCGTAAAACGGTTCGTCATTGGTTCCGATGAAGATTGGCTCCCAATGCGAGTGCTTTCCTTGCCGCTTGCCTACATGGAACACTCCCATATCTGCAAGCATATCAAATATGATTACCGTGTGTTCTTAGAGGAAATAATCGTTATCAATAATGAGTTATTGGAAGGAATTTGCAATGAGGTTGATACAATTTACGTATATTGATATTGACGCATTCTTGAATCGGAAAGTTTGCGATTTTGCAAATTGGCGTAAGAAGTTGAAGCGGGTCGTCTGGAAACGGCGGGTAAGGCGCGGTCGTTGAACCATAATACGCAATTAGAATGCCCCATACGACGGCCACGCTATGCTACAGACGGCATAAATAGCTCACGACACTAACAGCACTTAGATTAATTGCCGCTGCATCACAGGTCGTCTCGCGATTCCTACACTTTTGGCAATGAATAGCTGAGTATGCAAGATTACACTGTAAACTATGTGAAAACCGTTACGCACACTGTACGGTCAGCAACAGAAAACGAACATTTATCATCTAAAATTAAAACTGACATAAAACTATTTCGATAGACAGCTTTTCATCATTTCATACTCGTACTGAATAGTTTGCATTATTTTTTCTCTATATGTTTGATTAAGGGCTGATTAATTTAATCATCTGATAACTTTATTTGAGGAATACCTAATTTGGAAATTTTGACAGTTATTTCATACAAAAACTGTCAAACGTCAATTTTATTCCTCGAATAAAAGTTGTCTGGCGATGGAAAAATCAGCCCTATTAATATATTAAAGGTTTAGGTAACTGATTTTCGTTGGTGTCTGTAACTTGTTTGTAAGTTAAATTAATAAAGAGGTCCTTACATTGTCCTTCCGGAGCAGCCATCCACTCTTTACCGTTGGGGATGTTGTGGCACGTCGGACACACGTATTTGTGGAAGGGAATGGCAATTTTGTTTTTCAACATTTTTTGTAGTTCTGTTTTTGTCGTGGGCGCCTGAAAAATTACAAAGAGTTTGATTAATAAATTTTTTTTATAATTAAAATAAGAGGAAGACCTCACTTCTTGAAATATAGACTCAGAAAACAACATAACTAACATTGAGTTTCACCTTATTTAAACTTTTTGCTTTAGTCTGTGCTACCAGATAAATGAATAAGGTCAGCAACCAAAAAAAACGGAACTACTTATTTTATAAAATAATCTACCACATAAGTTAACTTATGAATGTAGAATTTATCAAGAGGTGTTGAAATATGAAGGAAGGATATAAGCTCGAAGTTCAGTTGTTGCTTATTCTTCAGATAATATCCTGCAGGTAGAGGAGCACCTCCTCTCGCATATATGTTTGTGATCTATTATGTCAAGAAAGAAAATACCTTAAAATAATATTCTAGTATTAAGTACTTACTAAATTGTTTTTATCTACTTCAAATAAACTTATAGGGAAGACTCTTGGTTTAGTGGAAGTGCTCAGTGGTTCTTCGTTTCTTGCGATCATATTTAGGAACTTTGGTGCCAAATCTGGACTGGGGTACAGTTCGATGTCTGATGGCAGGACGAAGTGTGTGAGGGCAGCGCTTCTGGCTATGTTCCTACCGACGTTTATTGGATACAACAGATTTTTCTGTTGTTTGTACGTCGTTAAGGAGTTGACGACGTAAGGTGGTGTGTCCGTGCAGTTAAATGGCGTCTTCAGAAATATATCAGGGTTAGGAATCTGGAAAGAAAAAGTGGGAATATTACTGGTGCTGTTGACATGCAAATTAGATTCAATGATCGAACGGACTTGGAGTGTCTTAAACTCAAACTCAATGAATTTATTTCAATTAAACCATTTACAGGCACTTTTGAATTGTCACTTTTAGCTTCATCTAAAGCAAATTCCAAAGCATAGGGTTGCAACTCTGTGGACATTCTTTTATACATTATATTGTTACAGAATATTAGTTACATCATTAAACGAATAATGAACCTATACCATGCACACAGCTGCCTATAATGAACACAGGCCCCCTCTCTTTGAAAAGGTATAATCAGCCTATAATGTTCCCACTGCTTAGACACCGCCCTCCTCTCTTTGAGAGGGAAAACTCTGTGAGAAGGAGTGGGCCATAATCTGGTGGATTATGGTCCACTCCCTCTCACAGAGTTTTCCCTCTGGCACAGTGTGGCCTAATAGAATGATGGCACATGTCTTAAATTTTTTTTGGTTCTAGGACATGCTGGTTTCCTCACGATGTTTTTCTTCACCCTTTTGAGATCAGTGGTGATGGAATACTTTACACAAAGTAAACCGTCTGTCTGGGATCGAAACTACGACCTACATCTCCTAAGTCGCGGTTGTTACCACTGTGCCAGCACTGCTCTACCATATTATAGTTTTGTTAAATTAATTTAAAGCATCTCCTTAGCTAAAAGTGAACTAACAAGGAACAGAAGTTCCCTACCTGGCTTATTGCCAGACAGTAGTATTGTTATGTTCCGGAATTGTGCCAGGAGCGGTCGACGACTTTGACTACCTATGTATGTTTAGTCATGAAGTTACTGTAGCTAGAGGTGTTAGTGCGCATGTACATAACATCCGCGATCTATGTGTCTGCGAAGTTCAGGCTCGCTGGAGCCAACCAGTCCTAGTTGTGTCCATAGTTTAGCCCTTGTATAACTTTGTACGCACTGTATCACACACTGTTGCACAGTTTACTCAATGCCTCGATAGATGGCATTGAACGTTTATTTAACTCGCGGTGTTAAGATTTTCCGCCGATACTATATAAGGTCTCTTTGGACTTAGAATAATTCAGTCTGGCTAAATATACCGTTGGAACAAGGTTGCTGCGTTTTATTCGGATGGTGCATCCGAAGCCCTAAGTAGACCCTGGCTGGACATCATCAGGTCGTACAGCCCTAATGTCTGACAACCAGTCTTACCAAGGGATATCGTTTTACCCAGCTGGGTTATGAAGGTCAGATAGGCAATTGCTTCATGTAAAATACTGGGGTATTCAGCTGCTTTCCGCTGCATAGTTGGGCAAAGGCTATACAGGGCGGCAGAGACATCGACTCGCAACCTCATACCATGATTCAGTACATAATTATGGAACACCCAGCGTTGAAAATTTTCTTTTTTGTTACTTTTTTGCCCCAAAAAAAAACAGCTGTTTAGAATAATGTGCTGAATTCATGGTAACAGTCAGCCCGTCGATGTCTTTGCCAACCAGGGGGTCTAGTCCGAAGTAATATCGGCCGAATGTTCGGCCGTTTCCTGCTACGAAGTTACTATTTGGTTCGGTCGGTTCCGATCCTACACTCCTACACTCTCTCGAATATTGACTATAGTCCCGACCCAACTGAGCCGATCCGAACTTTTTTCGCATTTTTCAATAATATTCGGTTCGGCCATTTGTGTCGGTCCGATCCGAACATTCGCACTTTGCACTTCGGAGTAGGCCCCCTGTAATGATGATGATGTTAGCATAGCTTTATAAGAATACCAAATGCTGCAACAGTACAAAAACTATAATTTTATCTATCGAGGATAATGAGAGATAATTTTTGCTAACATTCATACTACCATCATCATGGCACCACATTGAGGGCAATACTAGCATCTGAGTCGTGATCTAAATCTCTGCATTGACAGTAAATTCTTCTTCTAAAATTCATTTCGAAATTGCAAATACTTTACGCAAAGCTATGGCGTAAACTCTCTATAAACTGTGTAAGGTCGTCAATTATGTTTCATTTAATAGCCATTTTGTAATCTTATGGTTTAATTCCTATCTTGTTTTCTCATAATATCTGAACGGTGTACTCATTTAAGTCTGATTTATACGGTGTAATTTAATTGTCTGTGGCATACCAACCTTTTATTGTTGTAGGCTTCAATTTTATTGTTTGTCACAGGCATGAAACTTGCGTAGTGTAAATGGGGCTTAGGGCAGAGGTGTTTACAAATAGTTTTATAACGGCATTTTTTTTAATACGGGGTCAAGTTAAATTAACTAGCGAAACTCTACAAATGTCATGGGTATCGATCTCTAATAAATCACGATGAAAAAAAAAAAAAGTTTTTCTTAACTCATGATTTCAAGTAACTACACAACCAGCGGTAGTTGAGCCCGTAGTAAAGTGTCTTAGCTGTAGTTAGTTGAAATCAAGAGTAGGTATATTTTTTGTTGTTTTATCGTTATTAGATAGCGATTCCCATCACGTCTATGAAGTTTCGCTAGCTAATGTTAATTGACCTTGTATACTAAGATATTATAAAATAGTTCTTACATTGCTAGGTATATGTTTGTTGGAGAAGAAGATGTGGAAGGTAGCGTATTGCAGCACGAGGTCGTTGCCCGTGCAATCGCGGAGATATCTGATGCTGTTCACGGTCGGCATCATGTCCGCACCCGGCGCGTGGATCGCCAAGCTCACTGGTGCCATCCATCTGGGGATAAGGAAAGAACTCTCATTAGTATAACAGCAGGTACAAAATTCATAAATATTCGCCTGAATCTTCGAGGGGAGAGTTCACGGCATTTGCGTCTGGGTAAGCTGACGCGTTGATAAGTAAAGTTTTACGATAGGGGTAAGTCTATATTGTCATCAGCTAAGCACAAATCCAAACGTAAGTAATTTTTAATGGTACCCTAATACATGACAATATTGATAAGTGACACACATGAACTTATCAATTGGATTGTTCCAATTGATTCAATACAGGATCAAATCAGATTATTGTAATTAAAAGTAACGTTAATTTGCCTATCGACTGCCTAGTACTCCAGTAGATTTACCAGAGCTGTCGGGGATTTATCGAAACGAAGGCAGGAACGCTCGAAAGTGCGTAGGTAATTATATTTAATCAATAAGCTGTCGGAGCCGCCCAGTTCGCGTGACCGGGGACATTTGCGCCTCCACAGGTTGCTCGCAAACCGACACTTCCAGCTGAAATGTTGTGCCGTTCGTGTAGACGGGGACGCCATGATTTTATGTTTATTTACTCGAGTCTTTATTTCCGTTTTATGGCTTATCTGTAGATAAATCGCTGGAGCTCCGGTCCAGATCATGTCCAGAGTAAATTGAGAAATGTTTCTTTTAAATTGTTGCCAATGCCCGTGCTTTTTATGCAGCCAGTTATTTACATGTCTCATGAGCTGTCTGGAAATCTAACCTATTCGAAATTGGTTATCGCTGGAAAGTCACGACTCGTTCAGAAAATAATTAGTTCATATACTCAGCGTTTGATTCGATCGCGGACAAGCGCGAAAACTAAAAACGCAGACACAATGTAAATCGATTACTCGCTGTTAATGAAAAACGTTTGCTATAGCCAACAAAAGACATTATTAATGGAATACCTGCTACAAAAAGAGACTAAGGTGCCAGCCACCGCCTTTTTAGGTCACGATGCTACAGTGCTGCCACCAGTGCCACGTGACATTTTACTTAGGGGCATTGTCACGCTCGGCTTTTTAACATCTTCACTTAAAAAACAAACATTGGTGCCGATTCCCTTGTTCACAAACTAAACAAAATTTAAGTTTAGTGCATCTTTTTCTTTCCATTTCATTGAGAAAAGAACAGAAGATAAGTATTATTAGTTTAGTCCTGTCAAATTAGTCAGCGCCTGACGTAAATTGACATATTTTTAGTAGCTATGTTTTTAATCACATCTAAACTTGCTATGTAGTATCTTAATTTGACAGGACTAAAATAATATTTATCTTCTGTCCTTTTCTTAATGAAATAGAAAGAAAAAGATGCACTCAACTTTAGTTTAGTTTAGTTTTTGAACAAGGGAATCGGCGCCATGGTTTACGTAATTGAATATGAACCGTGATGTAACGGAAAGGTTGTGATTTACACAATGAGTTCTTAAATGTCAGTGGGACTGTCGCGTCTGAAGAAATCCTAGATGAAATGATAAGTGGATGCGCGGCTTAGATAACTGTGTTGTTGCACGAAGCGACGCCGGTAGCTCTGCGCAATTATAGTACATTGTAAGTGAGAACGTTATTGAATTACACTTGTCTTAATACATAGTTTATATAGTGGTCGTTGCACGTGTATGCAAATGGTCTCAGCGGTTAAGTACTTAAAACAGTTTCAAAGTGATATCAGGCAATCTAATCGGTGACTCACTATCTGCGAGCATTGTTCAGATCACAGGAAGTCTCACTCCACTTACTCGAACCGTAAGAAGTGCATCTAAATGTTAAGTCAGCATCGGAACATTACGATGTTAATTGTGACTAATATCGAATTTCACACATCGCGATATTTCTTAATACAAGCAAGTATGCAGGCACATTCTCTTTTAAAACAATCGGCATTGCACAACTAACACTGTGTATAGTCACGAATATTGCGTCTGTTTTTTAATGAAACCCTTTCGTATGCCGTTTAGTTTATAATTTGAAAGGGGTTGGTCGCAATACAATAAGCGGGTTCTAGGGACATGGTGACTGTACATTTAAGTTATGTAGTGAATAGGCTAGCCTCATTTTGTGGAACATTCGAATCGGAACGGGGAGCTTATTCGGGAGGGTGCGACAGTCTGGTAACCGCGTCTATGCCTCGTTTACACCTGAATTTGCTTGGCACTAGCGTGCTATTTTAACATTAAATTGGCCTACATTCTCGCACGTTAATTTCAACGCAAATATTTAGCATTGTAATTATTTACTTACTTACTTACCTGCAGAAAACTGTAAATGCAAGTAACAAATTTTAGGCGGTTTAATATATAATCTTTATATTATATTTTTTTAATGTCTTTTGGGCTAATTATGTATTATTGTCTATTTTGAAGGGTCTGACGTTGTATGCCGAGAAACAGGAGTCGTCCTAGTTCGGCTACGGATGCTCCCATGTTATATATCCTAAGTACTAGTCTATAAGCATGTATAATTCACTGTATTATTTTTGGTGAAATGAATAAATTATGATCAATTTTTATTTAGGCAATGCGGCTTTAATGCCTAAATGCCATAACACGGTGTACGGTGTGGTATCTATGGTTCTGCTTTTATAAAAGTGTTGTTGTATAAGGCCGCATCTAAAGATTTTGTTTAACTACCGTAAGTTACGCGAGACAACGCATACTGCTTAAATTTAATATCCTGGATCTACATAATTTAACATCATACTATTAAACTGTCTAGACTCAATAAATTTCAGACTATTATCAAAAGAAGAGTTATGAAAATGTTAAAAGAAAAAACACATTTAGAAGCGCAGTTTATTTGTTTAAAGTCTTAGGCGAAGTTTACAATGACTCGTGGTTTAGCAACTCGCCTTGAACGCTAGTCGGTTTTTACTGGCTCTATGTAAACAAGGCAGGTACTAAGTGTGTTTGGTGTTCCGGCGCCGGGGAAGCAACACAGGCACACGCAGCTGTTAAATCAATAATTGCATTCGTAATTTTCACCTGGCGATGAGAAAATGTTAAGCTATTTTAAAATAAGAGTGATTTAGTTAAAAGATCACACGTTCCGTCATACTGAAGAACAAAGAGCTAAGTACTGAAGTTATTTGATCAAATAACAAAAATATAATAAGATTTGAATCAACATGATCATGTTGATTCAAATCTTATTATTATAAAAGTAATAAAACATTGAGTCTTTGATAAATAATAATCAGTCTTACTTAATCAACACAAACAAAAATTATAACATTACTAGTTTCACCCCGCGATTTCACCCGAATAAGTCTCCATCCTGTGGGAATATCGGGATAAAAAGTATCATATGTGTTAATTCTGGTTATAAACTATCTGTGTGCCAAATTTCACTCAAATGCGTTCAGTAGTTATTGCGTGAAAGCGCACCATCAAAACATCCATCCATCCATCCATACAAAGTTTCGCGTTTAATATTAGTAGGATTTTTAGCGGGTGGTCATCGTGTTTTACTTCAGCAGTATGTCACGTTAAATTGTAATTTTTTGTCAAGTGTTGTTAGGGTGTACTTTGAATTTGCAAAATTTCTAGTGTTGACAATAAATATCAACTGATATATATATCCACTGATATTATTACAGGGGATCCTGGTAAAAACACACTGGGATTAGGGACCATTGTCAAATCGTTTTGTCATTCATTCTTAGTTAAGGTCCCAAACTTATCTTATGTCCGCAAGTAAGTAATACGGGTAGGAAACGCCCGTAATTTCGTAAATTTCGTAAGTAGTAAGCGGAGCTAAGTTATCGTGCTATAAGTCGATACAGTTTTAACACGATTTATTAATAACAAGTCTCCAATTAAATATTTGAAATCTCTCACGGGAAACTGAGTGCAGATCGACGAAGATTGCTCAATGCTCGTACACGCAATTTTCATTACCGGCATGCAATAAAAGTGAAATAAAATGTAATAGTTTGACGACAGTACAATCGGGTACAGATGACTAGAGTTTGTAAGATAAATAAGGGAAGTAATATCAAGTTCCCACGATGAGATGTTCGCGACGATACCTTGGTATCGCGTGGTCTTGAACGTGAGATCGATTTTAAACACTGTTGGCTACGCGTTAAAAGGGCGTCTTGTTCCGTGTACGAATTACTAAGCGATTGCTGCTTCGCCAATCATCATGTAACTGAATTAATGCACATTATCTCCTCGTCTGTTAGGCAAGCTTAACAATAGACATAGTAATTGTGTCTCATTAATGACAGTTGAGCTCTTATGTAAATAGTTTTTTCAGAATCGTTTACTGAATCGTCATCATTTTTAATAAGTATAGGTAGAGTTTTATTCCAAAAATAATTAAAACTACGTACCTAAGTTACGGACTCACTTCCGCTGTACAGTCAAAAGAAGCCGAAATGAACGAAGTACCTGTGAAGACCCTTATAAACACGTGTGCGAATGTGTGCGTGCGTAGATTTGTAATTTGACCACAATTTTCTCACACAATCAGTATAACTAATTAAATAAATAAAAAATGTTTAACACAGAAGAGTAAAGATTAGTATGTATTATGATTAAAACATATTATTCTATTTAATTGGGATTTTTGGTAGTGTGCGTTAATTCTTCATTAAGCAATCAGAATCTGAATCATTTTGAAGGATATTGCTAATCCATGGCTTCATTATGTTCAAAAAATTATTCTGCTTATCAACGTAAATAACGCAATGAATGTTGTTGACTGTCTCTGAAAAGCAGTGGCTTTCATTTTGAAAGCTATTCCCACTTTTAACGTGTAGTACATTGACGGACCTCCAACATACGAAAGGAGAGAGATAATGTAATCCTTTACAAGTCTAGACGGCGTTGGTAACGTGGGGAACTCCAGACATGTCTGTTGTTGTTTACTGCAAAGTCTCGAGTCAGATCGATTTATCAAATTCTTTGAATGTGAATAAACATTGCGATTCGATGAGAAATGTTCTTCCTTATTATTGTGTCCAGCAAAAAGTTTTATTATCATTCAAGAACACCAGTTCTGAAAGCGGAAATTATCTCATAAACATTTTGTTAACAATAAGTTATAATAAATTGCGTGAGTTTTGAGAATGCCGAGGAAACGAGGACATTGCTGAATGTTTATATTTTACCCAAACACGACACGATACGACGGAAGAGATTACAAAACTTTCTTGTATTATGATCATGACATTCCTGTTTATCTTCATTATCTTAATATGATACAGCGTGTATCAGAAAGGTGTGGTCATATTTAAGGATGTGGTACAGACCATCAAACTGATCAACTTTCTCCATGGTATCATCATCGTAACCGTGAAAAAAATATCACCTGTGTTAGGGTTAAAGGAGGACACCAAATGAAAGGCCGTTCTAAGGGTTTCAATAATACGTTTATTATCCTTTTATTTATATATTGGAAGGTGTGTTTACTAATATTACGTGAGACATGTGATCCCACACAAGGCTAAAAGAGTAGTACAGTCACTATGCGAAAGTAAGGATTTCAGTCAGGTGGTAAGGGCGGGCACGTTAAAAAATAATATTTATGAGTTAGAAAGAGAAAGACATAGTGTTGAACTACGATCGGTTTATTTTTGCTATACTAAAACAACCTGTCCCATACAAAACTTCAATACCTAACTCCACCCAAATGTATGGGACAGCTGATTATTTTTTCACGATGACGATGTTGGTCCCATGGAGAAAATTTTTCAGTTTGATAGTCTGTCTGTCACCCTTAAATTTGACCACACCAATTTGATACAAGCTTTACAGCGGGTATCAAAAAGGTGCCGTATATGCCGGTTTCCTGCACATCACGTTATGATGACAACGTTAATGCCTATGTATTTAGGCACTTATTTACCTGACGCAAGGTCGACTGATATCATCTGCCAAATTATATTGCTCATGAACATAATTTATGCAAACATTTTTGTCGTGTGCGCTGAAGCCTCGAAAACTGTACAAAATTTATTACCAAAATAAATAGTTTTGATTTTAATGTTATATGTACGGTCACCAAAGGAGATAAGTAACCAGGGTCGTCGGGTATAGTTGAAGTTTAGTAAGAAAATGATGGATCTTTTTGAATACAATTTAATTTAACTATTAGGAAACAAACAGTTCACTTATCAAACTAAATTTTATTCGAAAACATCTATCGATTTCATACTAAACTTCAACTATATCCGACAACCCTGGTTACTTATCTCTTTTGGTAACTGTACCTAACGAGTAACGTACATATTTTTTAGGTACAGAACTAAGTATTTGATTATTAGACAAGTGCAACAACAAAACAGACAAATAATGAAATTGATTCAAATTAAACTTTATTCCATCATTTACCTGTTTGCCAAGAGTCATTAAGGCAATATTTAGAAGGTACCAATTTTTATTGAATGCCTTGAAAGGTCAAATAAAAATATGAAAGGAACAAATATTTACATACTTAAGAAAACATCATTAATACGCCCATAAAAAGATTGATTTGTGTACCGAAATATTGTGCGTTATCCTGAAGGTCGTGTATTCACCAAAAGAGATAAGTAACTAGGGTCGTCGGATATAGTTGAAGTTTAATAAGAAACCGATGGATGTTTTCGAATGAAATTATCGTTGATAAATGAACTGTTCCGTTTTCTAATCATTAAATTAAATTTTATTCGAAAACATTCATTGGTTTCTTACTTAACTTCTACTATGGCACCGATTCCCTTGTTCACAAACTAAACTAAATTTAAGTTCAGTGCATCTTTTTCTTTCTATTTCATTAAGAAAAGGACAGAAGATAAATATTAGTTTAGTCCTGTCAAATTAAGATACTCCATAGACAGTTTAGATGTGATTAAAAACATGGCTACTAAAAATACGTCAATTTACGTCAGGCGCTGACTAATTTGACAGGACTAAACTAATATTTATCTTCTGTCGTTTTTTTAATGAAATACATATAAAGAAAATCTTTTTCTTTATATTTCATGCATTGAACTTAAATTAAGTTTAGTTTGTGAACAAGGGAATCGGCGCGTATATCCGACGACCCTAGTTAATAATCTCCTTTGCTGACTGTATAGGCTACAAATTTGTGTAAGCAGGTAGATAAGTATGACGTATGTTTACTCTGTAACTTTGTAAATGTGTAAACATCTTTCGGTGTTTATACTGACGTATACATACGGGCGCAAATACATGCCAGATTGTACAGAGGCTTTGTCTGCCCAGATAAGGGTTTTAAGCTAACACTTTTTTTTTATCTCTGAGTCCGTTTTACTACAAGAGCATCATTTAGTGAGTAGTCTGCTTTTTCATGATGAGTAGTGTCTTTTTTTCGTAATATCAGGCACTGTTACTTTGATATATGTGAAGTACCGAAACTGTCAAATTTTCCCAATCAACCTTGAACTAATTTTTTAGCGATAAAGTTGAAAATCTATTAGAGAAGTCTGACAGATTTCTTGACTCTAATAATAAAATAAATAAATACAATGTACAGATGCCAGCACATCAAGTTACTACAATCTGTCAAATTTCTTTAATAGATTTTCAACTTTATAACTGAAATTTAAGGTTCAAGATTGATTGGGAAAAATTGACAGTTTCAGGTAACTTGACCTGCTGGCGTCTGTACAATAATTGTTTGTTTACCCTAATAAAATAATAAAATAAAAAATATCTTGCTCTTGCCCTTATCCCAATTTATTTGGAGAGAGCGAGAGATAGAGCAAACCAACAATACATTATGGTAGACAAAAGCATATTCTGGAAAAACAAAGGGAAATTCTCATACCGTAGAAAGAGAAATGAACTAAAATATTTCAACCCGTGGTTTCCATCCGACTTCATAAAAATTTCATTTCAAAATACTTTCGCAGTTCCCTACCCTTTTATTACTGCGGACGCCCCGTGAGTTTACCCTAAAAGTAATTTAGGTAGACGGTACAAATAGCTATGATGACTGTGTCGGTTTTCAAAAGCTGTGTGCAGTGGTCTTTACTCGCCATCTCGAGACAAATAAAGCTGTTCATGAAACGTACTATAAAAAGTGTTGTCGTATACTGCAGTAATAACGCTCTGACGAGGTAATCAACTTTTTACGCTGAATCTAATCGTCGATTAAGTAATTCTTCAGAATCCTCGCGTTAACAAGTCTTGTAGCGTAATGTGTTAATGTGTACTTCGCCTTGACACCTCTTTGTTTTTAGGTCAATAAATACTTTTTCTGGTATACAGCTGCGGGGTAATTACATAACACACTAAAAGTAGCAATGGCTTTCATTTTGACAGTTGAACAACATTCATTGCGTTATTTACGTTGTTGAGCAGATAAATTTCTCAACAAATAAAGTAATGAATTATCAATATCCTTCAAAATCATTCAGATTATGATTGAAAGATTGAAAGTGTGTTCCGCAATTGGGCTGCTGTTTGATATGCTACACGTGTTACGATCACTTAGTACACACTTCGAAGGTTTGTTAACGATTCCCGTTAGACGATCAACGACGAGTGAAATGTTTTTGAGAAAATGTCATAATAAATCTAAGATTTATAGCTTTTCTTCCCTAAGTTTAGCAACAGCAAAATGTGTCGTGAAGTGCGCACATTCAATGCCGCATATCACAGCTAGTTGGCTAAGTACCTCTGCCTATTCAGAATGCGATGTGATCCTACATTTCTATGAGGTTAAGGGCTAGGCTTCACAGTTATGCTCTTGCACACATCGTAAAAGTTAACGGAGGAAAAGTTTGCTCACACGAACATGTATCATTCTTCTTGGCTATTCAATGCTTTACCGGTAGGGCTGTCAACCCTGAGGAAGGAGCAGGAATCTTACGAACGCTATCATTGTGATAACGGTCTTCATTTCGACTTACAAAAAGCATTCAGAATCTTCCAGATTTCCGCAAAATGCTGGCAATCTCGTTTACAAGAGTAAACGATGTTGCCAAGGGATTTTGCCTTTTTCTAAAGCAGCCATTGATTTATAAGAAGGCAAAAACCCTTGGCAACCTTATATACAGTTAAACATTGAGTATCAATTCGCTCCGTGTTTTGCTCCGAGTTCGACTTACCTTGTAAGGGACGAAAGCGGGATTTATGTACATCTATACATACACTCGTAATAATGTATGAACAACAGCATATTTTATCGTTTATGGAGGTCAATGCGTTCTGCAAAAAGTCACGAGCGTTTCTTCTGCCGGTGTCATTATCATCATCCATCGCAGCTCATTGCTAACGTTTTGTAGGCCATTCCTAAGTAGAGATCTAGCCTGTTGGGGTTTTGATATACCTATGACTTGAACCTACTAACACATAAAATGACAATCGATCACAATGTCTTTCATTTTGACAGTTGAGCCATGTTCATTGCGTTACTTACGTTGTTGAGCGGACGAATTGTTCAAACCTATGAAGCAATGGTTTAGGAATATACTTCAAAACGCTCGGATTGTGATTGCAATTAGTGTACTGATCTTTTATCAAAATAATCTTGAATTAATTGTTTTGCTAGCGATTCCATACAATGAAAAACCGGCGATACACGAGTTTAAACAGTTTCAAAATGTTTTACCTACATGTAACTGGTGTTATCAGAGGAATGGCTTATCAAAATGGCTATTAAAATTTACATAAAACATCTGATTTTATACTTTCATTTTATTTTTTATTTGTTGCTATCAGAAGGCCAATTCTCGTAATTTAAAGGCTAATTGGTTTATTTCCATTTTATAAGATAACACTAAAATAACAAAATAATATCCTAAATTAACTAAAACTATTTACAAACTAAAATATAGCGTCGAAAAATTCATCCACATCGCTGTCGACTGGTAGTGTACCGAAGACACTGGCGGCATTGCCACGTTGTATGGCAATGCTTATCCTCTGGCCAAAGTAAAAGCCAGCCCCGGTCATGGGAAGTGTCAACCAGTCTTTTCAAAATTTCCTTAAAAAGACTATGCGCACTCGGACCCCACGGCTCCCCACACCCCGAACGGCTCGAAAATATAATTATTAATAAGGTTATTATATTTACGCCGCTTGAGGTTTTCTGCAGCCGCAGCAGCAGCACCAGCGCAGCACGCCGACCCTGGAAGATGGGATGGCGCAAGAGTATCGACACAAGTTGCATCCCACACTAAAGGCCTACCCACTTTCCAAGGAAATAAAGACATGCCGTCCGGTCTCTTGCCATCGTCGCGTGCCAATCCATTGGGTTCTAATACAGCTGGAACGCCGACGGTGACAAGAGCTCGTCGAATGATGTCGTTAATGTTTGCGTGCCGCGCTAAGCGACCTGCGCTTCGGCTGCAAGACAGGCCGTGGTGTCCGAGGCTGTTGACAACTTCGCCACAGTGAGAACGATGGGGAGAACAACATGGTGCTCCTAGTCGTAAGGAAGCAGCGAGGCGGAAAGTATTGTCGTCGAGCAAAGTGCCTATGTTCGACGACGGAAGTGCATGAAGCCACAGACCCGACTCCCATTTACCCACAGCCAGCAGGCGCGCACGCTCTGCAGTAGTAACAGACGTGTTAAGTAAATTATCCTGAACTACTCTGCAGAGCGGCTCATCCCACCGTCTCTGGGAAAATGGTTTATCGGGTAGATCTGAGTTCGGGCAAGCGAGTCTCCAGGCATCCATAGTCTCGGTGAAGCAGGGCACATCAAAATTAATCAGTGTGGAGGCTAGGATTTTCCTGATTAATTTCTCAGTGCCGTGGACCGGGAATATGAAAGCCGGTAAACTAATACTAGACATTTTGCGGATGCCGAGGCCTCCCAAACGAATGGGAAGAGTAGCTTGTGCCCAAGCTCGGTCGTCCAATGCCATATTTAAAATTGAAGTTAATGTATGCCTGATAATTTGGTCCATTTTGTCTAAAAGGTGAGTATGATTCCATAAATAGGAAGCGCGAAGAAAATAAATTAATTTAGGGCCGAAACAGCAGTAACGAATTAAGGTGATGGCCGAATGCATATTAATTTGGAACAATCTTTCCGAAACGTCGTTGAAATTTTGTATTTTTTCCTCAATAAATTCGGAAAAGGAATTTTCAAAGATTGGAGATCCAAGGAGACGAAGAGAGCTTTTTCCAACAATTTTAATATTTGGAGCTATTGCGTTAAATTTGGAAAGTGTCAGATGACTGTCACTACTGTCCGCTAAATACAGTTCACATTTCGAAAGGTTGAGATCAAGGCCAATGGAATGAAGTTCATTTTTTAGGAAACTTAGGTCATTTAAAACAGTTTCTACTTCGCTACCCAAGGTGCCATCGTCTAGATACCAAACATTAAATTTGGAATTTAGCTGTCGAATAATTGGGTGAATGGCTAAACTAAAAATCACTGGCCCGAGAGGGTCACCTTGTTGACAGCCAACAGCAGAATCCAGAAGTTTGTCCCGATACAGTAATTTAGATGGGTGTCTGTAACATTGCCAAAGGAAACTATAAATTTGGGGTATTTCTTTTTTAGTTTCTGCCAGCAAGGTGTCCCTATTAACAGAATTGAAGGCATTCTTTATGTCAACCTTCAGGATAACTTCTCCTTTTCCAGAATTTAGGTAGGTCGATAAGGCGTGTACGGCAGCCTCACAGCCCTCTTTGGAGCCGTACCTAGCTGCAGGGGCTGAAATTTTACCGAAACAACCTCACCGTAAATTTTACAACAAATTTTGGCTGCCATATGACGGTAAGTAGTGCCCACGGCAATGGGACGAATACCGCCATCTTTCTTACGCAGGGCGCCTAAATTGGCCCCGTACAGAACGTCGATGACGGCCTCGTTCACCTTGCCGGAGAGCATAAGGTTGATCAAAGCCGTAAGCTCCTTCAAGAGCAACTCACCAGCTGCCCCGGCGCTTGAACAGATAAGGTCCTTAAGGTGCTGAATGGCTGTGACCAACTCTCGACCTGTAATGGTGAGGAAGTGGTTAACCGGATCAGGGGGGTCGGGAAAAGAAAGGTCATCCGCTGCGGCAGGGTGTTTGCTCTCCAGAGCTGCGAGCGTTTCTGGAGAACACGGTGCCACCACATCACTACTAAAAAGAATCCTGGCTGCTCCGCTAATGTCACCTTCCCCTAACTTAGATTCTACCAGATGGGATATACCTCTTGAAGATGTCGTCGGTGTCTGTGTCGGTAATTTTGAATCAAAATTATGAGCCGAAATATTACAGTTCTCTTTAATTTGTGCAGTTAATGTCTTTTTGGCAGCCAAATTCTTTTCTACATGCAGGATTCTGTAATGAAAGGTGAGCAGCTGTTCCCAAGCACTTTGCGAGTTCTCCCGGGCGGCAAGACGAATGCAACCTGCTAGGTGTTGAGCCACTAGAGGTCTAGCGCCGCGGGAAATTCGCTTCAAAACAGGAACAGAGTTTTTGAATTTTGAAAGGGTTTTCCAAAACGGGTCAAGAATGGATATAGCTGGTGTTGTAGGTGTAGATGTTAAGACAGGATCTGAGGTGAGTGCATTCTGTGGTCTGTGTACCTTGCCAATATGCATATTCAGACCCCGCTTACCTTTAAAAAACCGTGCCTGGGTACACTGCGGACATCTCTCCAGGATGCTCAGCGATGTTGAAGGTTGACAAGCACTATTATGCACCACATCGCTGCTACCACTAAGCATCTATATATACTACCTATATTATACTACATATATAACAATAAAATACTTAAACACTAAAAAAAACACTAAAATGTCTATGTGACACCGATGACAACGACGGGAGATGTGACGGGAGCGACGCAGTCACGTAGGCGGCCTAGGGCGCCGCGCCGTCGATGCTTGATTCTATGATTCCCAGACTGTGTCGTTGGTCTAATGATAGTAGTCTTTGGTCTAATGTTCCTAGCGCAACTTTTACTAAGCGTATGGGGTCCTGGGTAGGGGTGGGCGTTGCGACGACGAACCATTTACAAAAGCCGTTTTGCATTCTGCAACGAAGCAAACGTTTTACGTCCTGGGTTCAAACAATCTTCGTTGCACAAACCAGTCTTCGAATTACTTGGCGTGTTTTTAGATTTTTATTTCGACATTCTTCAATATGGCTATCTTCAGTGTTTCATGTTTATAGTACTTAATTATTTAAGTATTTAAAGTACTTAAATATTTCCGATGTCAGAATATAAAAAGCCTAATTTGAAATGAATGCGTAATTTAAAACGTTCAAAATCTAGTCGAAAAAACATAAAACTCATAATAATGTGTATATAAATTTCATAGAACGGATTTATCGTCGGAACTGTTATCATTAATTAGTTAGAGTAGTAGGTCCTATTTTATTAGCAACATTATTTAATCAGTTAATCACGCCGGCTTGTTCTGGAAATAAAACATGTGCTGACATTTCAGTAGTATGTTTATTTATTACATCACATTAACAAGTAAAAAAAAAAAAAAAAGTAATTTAGTGACCCACATGCCACTGCCTCTTTACATACAGGGAGGAAGGAACAAGCATTCATCACCACGCTGTTGGATTTAGATTTTTACTATTTTTCACCGTGTCGTATCATCATCATCTGCCTAGCTAACTATGTTGGAGTCGGCTTCCAGTCTAACCGGATGCAGCTGAACACCAGTATTTTACATGGAGCTACTGCTTATCTGACCTCCACCAACTAGTTACTGGGTAATACGATACCCCTTGGTAAGACTGGTTGTCACCGAGCTTCTGACGACCCGTTATGACTATAAAAGATCCACAAATGAAAGCCGGGACCAACGACTTAACGTGCTTTCCGAGGTACGGAGGGGTCTTGGTGTGTACATATGTTCACCCATCCAGGGACCAACCGCGGCAAGCGTAGCTTAAACTGATGTTGTATTTCTATCAGTGCATAAAATCGCTCTTCTATTAAAGTTACATATAACATAGCTGACCAATATTTGAATGTAAACTCTTTTATCAAGCATCATATAGTCAACCGTCGGATTACACAAACATACGCTTGGCCGTAAATTCGTTATGTCGTATGTAGGTACATAATGCAATGTAATTGAGGCGATTTAGCATAAAATATGAGTATTGTGTAGTAACTGGTCTGTCATATGTAATTATTACGATATTAGCTCTTCATGTATTTATGTGACACACTTCGGACTAACTGCGCCATTGACCTCGCTCGGAGGATGTCGATAGCGAATGCTCCTCGCTCCGCTTTGTCTTCCTTATTTAGAAACGCTTCAACCGCTGATGATGTACCGAATCTAGCATAAATCGATTTGTTCTAGTTGGGCGTTCTATATGGCGTGTGCAAACTATGGAAAGTTTCATACGATCCCTGTAGGCAGTCACAGTTGGCGGCCTATAATTAAGGAGGACCTGAACGCAAGCAAGTTTGACAAAATAGCAAAGGACGTCTTACCGGACGGCTGCTAATGGTACAAAGTAAAAAGTTCGGCGGAAGAGACTGAACATGGTATTTGCGAAACCCATGTTTAGTCTCTTCCACCAAACTTTTGCTAATAATAATACTGACTATTATTGAATGCTAAATACCGTGCAACCTCGATGTATCAAATCGGAAGGGAACAAGTAAATATTCGTTAGGTATATCAAGTAATTCGTTAATCTGAGGTTTGTTCTATTGAGGTTAGGTTGGTCTAAAATTTGTTATAAAGAAGTAAAAACGTGTCGAAACTTGTCGCGACTGAATCACATATTTATATATTGGGAACGTTATATAAAGGTTTTGGTTTGACAAAATTCGTTAATTAGAGGTTTACACTTTTTTTTTGATAGTTGAAAATTCGTTATAAACTCACGACAATTCAAGGGGATTACGAAGAATTCGTTTAATCGAGGAATTCGTTATATTGAGGTACGTCATATTAAGGTTGCATTGCATATAATTTGCCGCTTGGTAGACGCAGATCACGCAGACAAATACTGATCGCAGCCTAAATTGATTTGTTAGCAGACAGGAAGACGCCGCTAGCCAAAAAGTGAATAGTACCAACTTATCTTTGCTGGAAACCAAAAGATCGCTTTAAAATGAATCATAATTATTTATTTGTCAGAATATAATTTGATTTGTTAGCAGACAGGACGACGCCGGTACCCAAAGAGTGAATAGTACCAACTTATCTTTGCTGGAAACCAAAAGATCGCTTTAAAATGAATCATAATTATTTATTTGTCAGAATATGGTACATTATATATATATGATATCATAACATTATGTCAACTGTGACGTGCAAATATTATGTACATATACAATTATTACAGGACAGAGATTATTAGGTTAATATTAACATTATTGATTGAATAATTACGAATTAAAATTACAATTTAAGGTATGTCGGTTAAAAATAACATCGGAAACACACAATTTATTTAGGAAAATAAATTGAATTACATTGGGTTTTTTTGGCGCGGTACCCTAATTCTTTTTCTTAAATAAAAGTAGCATAAGTTACTCTTTATAACATCAGCTATCTACCGGTAAACGTCCCCAGGCGGTCCCGGAGATTAGCCGGAACACACAGACAGACAACAATTTAAAAAATTCTTTTTTTGATATTAGTAGATATTTCATAATACGCATTTAGTAAAGCTATTATTTTGACATTACAAACAGACACTTCAATTTTATTTATTTGTATGTATGTGTATAAAGAGTACCTATAGATGTCCAAGTATCATTAAATGTCAGAGTATCAAAGAGTAAGATGTCAAAGTATCATTTAAATAGTCGTTAAAATTATTATGTTTATTATTAAGTTGCATAAACAATATGGGTATGAAGAACAGATTGGTATCGGCAATAAATAACATTTACACTTACCGTTTAAGATTGTGTGCAAGTCTGATGCAGTTGGTTAATTACTATTATGGCTGAGCGCTAAGCAGTTGCAATGAGTTACGATTCGCGTGAAGACTAGCCGATACTACGTTCAGCCATCGTTGCAAAAAAAGTACGATCATTTGTATCTTTAGCTGAAAATTTTATTTCATTCAACGCATGAAACTGTTTCGGGGTCATATATTTATTTATTTACTAGCTGCGCCCCATGGTTTCACCCACATAAGTTTTGATCCCGTAGGAATATCGGGATAAAAAGTATCCTATATGTTAATCCTGGTTATAAACCATCTGTGTGCCAAGTTTCATCCAAATCCGATCATGAGTTTTTGCGTGAAAGATTAACAAACATCCATCCATCCATCCATACAAACTTTCACGTTTGTAAAATTAGTAGGATCTCCAACGAAGTATGTATACGATACATGACACAAAAATAAACGACAACATCAGCTATTAAGTAGATGCACTCCTTCATTTATAGGAGACCATAGCAAGTACAATAAAGTTAACAACCAAGTTAACAAAGTAATATTTAAATTGGCAATATAACTAGAGTGTTTATAGAAGCAATAAATTATTATGCTTGTGCTTGTAGAAGCAATAAAACGAGTTTGAAACGACCGAATGGTCTTTTGTTGAAAATTAATAGATCACACTTAAGCTGCATCAATAGCTTTAATAATTATATGCTTTAGAATTAACCCAATTGATACTTGTTCTGATTTGTAAAACTTTTTTATTTTATTAGTTACCTAAGGGCTGATTTTTCAATCATCTGATAACTTTATTCGAGGAAAAATTTTGTATTTTTGACAGTAATTTCATACAAAAGCTGTCACACGTCAATTTTATTCCTCGAATAAAAGTTATCTGGCGATGGAAAAAGCAGCCCTTAATAGAGCTAAAAGTACGAAGGTGAGTGTGTGGTACTTCATCATAAGGCCTTTTGTACACTGCACGGTGTGTTTATGATACAGCGTGTTAACCGCACCGTTGAAAAATCGTGTGACCTTGTATATGCCACGGTTCTATGATATACGGCAACGGCGGCGGCGGCGCCGTGCCGTAGTGCCGCCGTGTCAACAAACTTACTTTTAACCCTAGTGATTCTATAGATGTTAAACTTTTAACCATAGTGACCAGTGATAATAGCCGCGACTTACAAGTTGTAGGTCATAGGTTCAAACCCAGACAGGTTATTTTGTGTAAATTATTTCATCACCACTCCTCATAAAACGGTGAAGGAAAACATCGTGAGGAAACCGGCATGTCCTAGAACCAAAAATTCGAAGACATGTGACATCCCACTCCCTCTCACCGAGAGGAGGCCGGTGTCCCAGCAGTGGGAACATATAGACTGATTATGATTGAACCTATAGATGATAAACTTTTAACCATAGTGATCCATAAACACTGATAACCGGACTAGGTGCTACACACGGCGAATAAACCGTAGTTTTTCACGGCATGAAAAACGTGTGTGTACAAAGGGCTTAAGCCATTGTCATTGTATAGCTGCATCAGCCACTGACGTAATAGGGGGGAGACGTGATCGATAGTCAAAAACGGATTACAAGTGATTGATGGGGTTCTATCCCCTTCCTGGCGGGGTACCGCTTTTTCAACGTTAATGGCGGCTATAACTAAATTGTTTGGAGTTTTCCCTTCGTTTCCATATCGCTAGACATTACAGCAACATAACATCACGTTTCGCCGAAAGATTGGGCAGAAATATATACCCCCACCCACACCCCACACTTAGCCTACTGTACACCCACATTTCGTCAGTTATGTTTAAGTCCCATGTAATAGGGGCCGGGCGATCGTATTCCCATCATCATCTGCCTAGCGTTTTCCCAACTACGTCAACAACGTTGTGTTCGGCTTCCAGTCTAACCGGATGCAGCTGAATACCAGCATTTTACCTATAGCCATCAACCCGGCACGACTCCAGGCTACTGGCTGCTACTAAGAAATACCAGATATAAAAACCCAGTAACACTTGCCCGACCTAGGAATCGAACCTAGGACCTCATGCTCAGCAGTAGCGCTTGCGACCACAACACCAACGAAGCAGTCAATCGTATCATTAGAGGCTATTGTAATATCCTGGGAATCTATTTTTTTTATTGAAATGTACGCTTATCTTGTTTGAGAGGCTGATTTCGTAAGCTGACAACGTCATTCAACCTTTTACACTGTTTACCAACTATTATCTAACATACCATTCATTGTTATGCCTCCTTTATAGGCACATCGGTAAAAGCACAATGCACGTCGTGCAGCTCCGATATCTATGGGCGGATTACAAAAGCAAAATATGAGCAATAAATTAAGATTACGCTTACAGCGACTCTATTACAAAACCCCCTGCTGATCATATCGTAAAATGAAATAGAGAATTTCAAAGTGCCGATCAAACCATATATTTTGGACGAATTTTTACAGTTTTGACGTGTATGCTGATACAAAATACCGTCGATCCATCATCGCTAAGATTGCACGTACTACAATTAACGTTGGAATTCCTACAAACCATTTTAATTTAATGTTCAAGTGTTCGACCTACATGTGTGACCGCAGTCGCTATGCGGATAACAGTACAGAGATGGTGATGCCGTAATGGGAGACGGTGCACTTGACTCATCTGGGTTGACCGCAAGCGTCACGCGAGCGCCGCACCGCGCCCGCGGCCGCGCTCCCGCAGATCAAGTACATCTGTTTCTTAATGTGCCTGCCCGCAATGTATGCATGGACGCCACAGGTGCACTGAACCTCAATAGACATGTTCCAATATTCGATAAAAGTGATCCACATTTCTGAAACGTTACAGTGATTAAAACTGTAACCTGCGCTTGCGCTTACTGCTTATTTCGTGCTGTAGTCGCCGGAGATAAGTTTACGGCTACAAGCTACAACCAGCACTATAAATCGCATTCGTCTGAAGTCTGCAATGAAACAGCTTAATGCTTGGCTTTATGACGCATGCGTTCGACGGTAATTTAAATTACAGTTACCGGTCATTTCTCGACGAGACGTTCGTTCGTACTTAAATTCAGTCGTACAAATAGGATTCGATAAGACACCCGGTATAAATATCTCTGGCCACTAATGGCTTCCTACATTCTAAATCAATCAAGTTTGCTTCCAGGTAAGTTGCATCATTAGTCAATCAGTGGTTTTGTACAACGGTTGACCCACATCGGGTTCATTAAAATAAAATACACTTCAATTTCGTGCCATCTCTGCGGCTTCTCATTATTCAATGTCGGTGCTCACGCGAACCGCTCCTTAGTTTCGCGTTGTTTGCGGTTACCATTAGAATCCTGTTTGTGCAACTAACAAACAACAAGTTTATTATAACAGTGCAACCGGTAACCAAACTAAGGAATAGGTTTATGTGGTTTCTGTTTTCAGATAATGGGTGTAACATTGTTTTTACTCTTTACTTTACAAATACCTCCAAGGGCTGTTACAATTCTAATTTAAGCGCTACGTTACGTCACACGTCGTGTCTTTAAACAAGTGTTTCAATTCAGTATCTACAAATAATATCTCTGACATTGATAGCAGATTCGATTTGGGCATTCTAATTTCTATACTTAGTTTGGATTGACGTTGAAACTGTTCACCTTAGGCTTTGCCCTAAATGTATTCGAGTCTATTACAATATCATTTAAACAGGCTAACACGTGGTTGTTTTGCTACAACTGGTTTTAGTCCCTCGACACCTGCGTGCCTCCTAGGTCATTATAACATTACTGTAATTACCACCTTATTAGGTTGTGTTACAATTGGTATTACAACGACAGTCATCCTTATGAAATGATCGATTGTGCTAACGTGAAAATTGTAGCAACTTTATAACGATGAAGGTAAGGAGAGTATAGGGAAAGTGTTTGTCAGCAATTGTGTTGAACTGTTCACTTAGAGCTTTCGGCGTTTCCTAGATAAATGCCCTGGATAGTCAGAATTTTAGATCTTTAGCGTAGACATAGACTTATGCATAGACTAGATAGACTAGAGTCTAAACTGATAATTTTCAATATCTCTTGTAGGGATAGCGCAGTGGTTAAGGCCTCGCCTCTCATGCACGAGGTTGTGGGTTCACATCCGGAAAGTACCAAGCTTTACTTTACTTTTTCAATTCATATGTAGGTACTTTCTGATTTTATATTGAACATTACTGATATCGGTTAACGAAAATCGTGAGGAAATTTGGACTTTAGTTAATATAAGTCCGAAAACGTCAACCCGTCTTGAGCAACCGTGGTGATCAATGCTCGTGGCTTCTCTGTATGACAAGAGACCTTTGCCCTGCAGAGGGACAATAACAGGTTGGTATTATGCCGTCGTTTCTCAAAATGTTGTTAGAACGGAGATCGACGCTCATCGTGTTACCATGAATACAGTACATGATTCTAAAACCTCCTGCATAAAATTTTTTTGTCGGTTATTTAAAAAAAGGGTTGTTAAAATTATTACCTAGGTAAGTAGTTAAATTATCACCCTGTATATTACTTAACCTTGTTTTTTATACTATACTACACATCATACCTATGTAAAATAATAATTGATTTATTTTTTCACTTCAAGACACAAACATCAGCTCATCAGCAGCAGCAGCAGCAGCAGTTCTTCTAGGAGTTGTAGCTCATCGGCTCTTGTACAGACGCCGCAGTTCATCAAGCTACTACGATCTATCAAATTTCTTCAATAGATTTTCAACTTTAGCGCTAAAGCATAAGGTTCAGGGTTGATTGGGAAAATTTGACAGTTACGGGTAGCTTGACTGGCTGGCGTCTGTACTAGGAGTTCCCGTATCCCGTAGAGCCAGAGAATATGATAAAGAAGCGCGATAGACAAAAATGTGATACGTTATACGAGTAGTTATGGCATGCATCACATATAGGTATGGATAATTGCTGCAAGGTATGCCATAGGCCTTATAATTGCTCGCGCCGCAGCTTATGCGCGCACTATACACAATCTCCACTAACATTTTGCTAAAAACGCTAATCGGTTATTTTGTTTAAGTATTTATAATTGTATTTTCTCTGTAAGTGATTAATGTAATCTTTTGAGAAAATAAATGTCTTAAACCGTAAGGTATCAATATTGTTATCGAGGGCACCTCGATTTGCGTGTCGCTTATTGAGCTAATACACAAGATTTTTTTGCGTTTCAAAGTAAAACATAGTGCGTAGTAGTAAATCAAAACGTTTTGCTTCACCCTATTAACTACTTAAGTACCATTAAATTAAACATTCCGAGGCCGATACAACAAGAGGGAATAAAACACAAAACCGGCCAAGTGCGTGTCAGGTCACGCATAGAATAGGGTTTCGTAGTCAAGGTTTGCCATTAAAATTCTACTTTACTTATATAGTCTGTATTGTAACAAAACCATACCGCGATTCAGAAATTTGGAATAAATGCACAACGCCATCTATCTAGTGTCGTTGTAAACTTTTTAAGCCCCTAATTTTATTTATCCTCTTTAGAGGATTCAAATTGAAATAAAATCGTGTCCAATAGATAATCGTTATGATTTTATTTTTAATATTTTACATGTTTACTTATTATTTCGTTATTATTTTCCGAGTTAGGCCTCTATAACTCCTGAACTAACAAAGTTATTTAAGCCGTTATAGTTTATCACATGGACTACCATCAAGAATTTTTTCATATTTTTCATGCCAGCCGTTTAACTTTTAGAGGGGGGCGGACGCCCTATTTTAACAAAAAAATGCGCTTTAAAGTTGAATATCTCATAAACAGATAGGTAATTAAATAAAAAAATCGTCATAGTAACTTCTCAATTTTTCAATAGTTACCTATCTAATGATACCCCAAACTATGGGGTAGACGCGAGAAAAAGAATCATCCCCACTTTACGTGTAGGGGAGGTAGGTACCCCAAAAAAAAAAAAAGAATTTTCGTGATTTTATTTTAGCACTTTGTCGATGTGGTAAATACACATATCCGTGCAAAGTTTCATCTTTCTAGCACTAACCTTTTGGAAGGTAAGCCGAAGACGGACGGACGGACATGACGAAACTATAAGGGTTCCGAGACGTGAACTACGGAACCCTAAAAACGACTATTTATTAAGATTGAATCGTTTTATTAATCTACCCGGTGTTTACGATGCGATAAAATGTAGGTACCCTACGTTTTCATTATTTAAGTACTAGGTTATGTATTCCTTTGGATAATAGGGCTCTCCCGCAGATAGTCGCGACGCGATTCTAGGAGAACAATTTCCATGAAGTTTTCAAAGAAATTGTTCTCCTGGTGTCGCGTCGCCTCTGTCTGCGGGAGCCTTAAGTAGATACCTACAGTGTACGTAATACGTATCCTTTACATGTTTATATGTATTAATTACAACTGCATGAAAATACTAGTAGTCGTGATTTCGTGAAAAAATACATTGAAAACATTGATAAAATTGGAAAATATACAGCCAAGCTTCACCACTAGTGCCTAGTGGTGCTAGCAGCACAAACAGTGAACTTTGTTTTCTCACAGCATGTCAGCTAAATAGATTTTAGTTGATATTTTATTCCTGCTGCGTGTTCGGATGTTCAAATAAAGCGCATGGTAATTTCCTCGAGATTAGATTTAACTAATAAATTGTATTTAAATAGAAATTTAAAAAAATCTGCAATTAAATGGCCATAATATTATGCCATATGAAGTAAAATGCATCCATCATGTCCAAATTTTAAGAACAAAACTAAAAAAAACAATGCAATTTTTCAAATCTACAAATACTTATATTTTGATGTGTTGTTTACTGCTTGTGCTAATGGCGCCATCTATGCACCTCGTTTCCCAGACAGTGCCCCACTTATCTTTAACTTGCTTCAGCCCGCTTTTTAGTCAACTGTTTTCTATAAAACAGCCTATGGACCTCGGCTATCGTGTAGCTTTCTGTCACTGAAATAATTTTCGAAATCGGATCCGGAATTCCAGAGATTACCTTCTATCCAAATAAACAAACTTTACCTCTGTTTTAAGTATACAGAGTGTAAAGACTGTCATAGAGTGCAGATTTCCTCGAGTTTTTTTAAACGCCAATAACTTTTTAATATTTTTTTTTCAGATAACTAATATGACTTGGTCTGTTACCCGATTCCGGCTCGACGTCGACTTCTAGGACAACCTGCTTAATAGATCCGTAATGGGCAATAATATTATAACAATAATATTTATTCTATTCAGTTCAGCACTATATCAATTACCATATGAAGCGAATTGCTTACAGCTTCCACACTTCTATTAGTTATGTAAAGAAAAAGCAAGTATTGGGTAAGAGTGAGGGTCTAATGCTCTTACGCAATTGTTTTCATTTTCTGCTAAACAAACCGGTTATGTTGTCACCCGAAGAAAGTAAAGTCAACCGTTCTTTACGAATTCTTTGCTTATTTATTAAGTCACACATTCAAAGGTTATTCACACTTTGCTGTAAAAGTTATCACCCGAAACAGATGGTATTTTATGCTTTTAAGAGCCATTATGTGTTTAGGACCGATGGCCGGTGGAGTAGACGAGTCCTGGAGTGGAGACCGCGTATCGGCAAGCGTAGTGTGGGACGCCCCCCAGCTAGGTGGACGGACGACCTTAAGAAGGTTAGTGGGTCGGACTGGATGCGGAAGGCGGAGGATAGGGTGTTGTGGCGCAGCTTGGGAGAGGCCTATGTCCAGCAGTGGACTGCGATAGGCTGAGTTGATTGATTGATGTGTTTCTTCATAGATATTTACTATCCAAAATCTATATCTATACATCTATACAAATAAATAAAATTGAAGTGTCCGTTTGTAATGTCACAAAATACATATATAAGTAAAGTAGTAAGGGATTGGGGGGTTGTTGGGGGGGTTGTAGGTAGTGTAGTAAGTAGTAGTTTGTATATATGTTTTTTACTAAATCCATATAGGTACATTTTTTTTTTGTTTAATAAAAAAAAACGTTGCCCCACACTAGGAATTTCTCCTGTATCGTGGGTGCGTTTAAAAACATTTAAACTCACATGCACAAACAGCCAGACGCGGAACAACTACTTGTAGGCCATACAAATATTTGTTCCGTGCGGGAATCGAACCCGCGACACGCATCGCAGCAGTCAATCGCTTAACCAGTCAAATGTATACGGTACTTATAACAATAGAACAATTTTTTTAAAAATTTGTTTTTAATCTGTCTGTTTGTTCCGACTAATCACTGGAATGGCTGGACTGATTTTGATTAAATTTGATATGTGGATATTTAGACCCTGGGGAAGGACAAAGGCTACTTTTTGACATACCACGCGGTCAAAGCCGCGGACTCGAGCTAGTTATTATCAAAATATAACATAAATTAAATGATTGTAATACTGCCGGCCTTTGCTAAGAACTTCATAGAAATATGTGGAGTAGATAATAATAACAATTGTAAATAGTACAGCAGAAACATTCTTGATATAAAAAAATTGATTCATCGTTCTAAACACTTACAGTTTTGAATGAAGTAACGTAGCAGGTAGGACCTACTTCTACGAATATTTTACGCGTGTTCCGACATCACGAGGCACGTTGCCAAAAGTTGTTACAATCTAGTCTAGTTCTACAAATCTAGGTACATCGTTAAGTTTCGCATGTGTGTAGGTGTACTGTTAGATCTACTTCGGCTAGTTTTTGAGCCGATCGAGATAATTTGGTTTAGTCATGGCATGAGTAGGCAGTGGGCTGAATGGCGAAATGCCTTGACCTGGTTGTTTTTGGAGGAAGACATTATGGACGTCTGACGTGAAGCTGGATTAGTGTTGGTGATGACTGAGAGAGTGGATTGTATATGTCGGAGCCAACTGGTTTAATTAGTTAACCGCCTGTCACCTGAAAACTTTAACAGGGGTACGTGGAAGCCGAAAGTTTGAGAAACCCTGATCTAGAAGAATTCATGGTTTCAGTTTGCGCGTCGATATTCCTGCCACCTTGTATAAAACGAGTGGCTATGTCGCAGCCAACTGGTTTAGCTAATCGCCTAGCCTTCTAACTAAACGGCGGCCGTTCAACTAACGGCCTGAATGATGTTCAATAAACTATAGTTTAGGTTGGAACTGTAACCAATCACGTGCGAGCCGAATTGGTCGCAGTAACTAAGCCAGGGCACCCCGTCCAAATGGGTTAGGTTAGAACTGTGACGAACCGCGTTGCGAGCCGAGAGAGCGAAGCCAGGCGAGCACTACTTCCAAAGGCCACGCGGTTGACTAAACGGCTAATTGAACCAGTTGGCTGCGACATATACACCACAGCAAGGAAGTCTGCGAGGCTAATCAACGCCGAATTGTTAAATGCTGTGATAGACTGCCCGAAAGTCATTTAATAATCATGATTGGCTTTTTAGAAACCAGGCAGAAGACTTGTCAATGTTGAATGTACCTACTTATTTATAACTGGCTACGACCCGCGGTTTCCCCCGCATAAGTCTCGATCCCGTGGGAATATCGGTATAAAAAGTATCCTTTGTCCTAGTCCAGGTTATGGTCTAGCCATGTGCGCACGTACGGTTCTTGTTATTATAATTATGTATTAGTTTAGATGGAAAACAGTTCGCTAAAATAATAAGTCACAGAATAGGCACAACAGTCAGACATCTGTGTGTGACTGTCGTGCTCAGGCCTATTCTGTTACTATGGGACACGCGGGAGACACACACAATGTTTACTTCACCTCACGCAGCTGATGTCAACAAAACACACCTCGATGCGCGCATTTTCACTTTTCGTCGTAGAAACTAGAGATGAACGCGAACCGGTTCCGTATCATATTAACATAGTTATTCGACAACTCAGATATTTGGAATCTGCGTGACGTTTCACATCCGCGAATTAGATCTATGAATTGATTAAGAACATTCGGCTAACGCACTTTTTATTAACGCTTTCGGGGTCATTCGAGTTAGTGAAGAAAATATTTAGAAGGATGAACTCACTCGCTTCAATTAGGTAATGTTGAAGTTAGTAAATATAACAAAAACATTGTCATCACTTGATGGTATTTATTTGTATTAAATCAACACTTTGGTTTAGACTATGTTACTACTCAGTACTCATTAAGAAAACTGAGTTGCGGATAATGAAATTCACACCGATACGCACTCTTGTAAATTCACTCACTTAATTCAATTACTTATAGCATTATTTTCAAATAATATTTAGTAAAAGCGTACATAAGTTCAGTAACATAACGACCGAAACAAACGCATAATTAATTAGTATTCATTTATAAATATGAAAGTGCATGTGTATTCATCCGTAAATCCGGTGGTGTGCGAGCTGTGTGCACCGAAACGGGGCCAGCGTGTGCGCATGTGGCCGGCCAGTGGAAGCTGGCGTAGGTATGGCTGCGCGGGCGCTGGCGGCCGGCGCGGTATCGCCGTATCCGCCGATACGCGACGTGTTCGCAAATTGTACCACTTATCTCTTGTGCAATTGTTGGATCCAGAGCTCTATGTGTGAGCGATTGACGGGCCACAGCCTTGATATCAGTTTGTGAAGGTCGTCATGCGGTCCAGTCCAAATACGAGTGATATTCGAGTTCGATGTGATAATTAATTTTTTTTTTGAACGCTAACTGTCGCAAGGATTTTCGCAAAGGTTATAAATATACGTCATGAAAGTTCAAAACATGAATTTTGCCTTGCAAGAGGTTAAAGTCTACCTAACTAAGAATACTAAGTTCACATCATACCGAACTATACCACATTTTTCTTTCAAAACGGTAAAGTTGCATGTTTAATAACCTTTTAACTTCACCTAGCAACCGCAGTGCAGTAAATTAATGATCTTCCATTTAACATTTCTTGCAACTTTATATTACTGAGTTGCGGGAACCAAATTGACTGCGCAACGAAATTACTTAGCGGGGCGACGCGACGTCAGAATAGAGAAACGACAAACGACTTAACAAAACGTTTAAACATGTGATTAGAGAGAGTAATTAGTGGCCATACGTAGGTCAGGAATATGACCGGAGTGGCAATGACATGGTCACTAGGTAGAATGATAGTTTGCCCTCTGTCCTCACTCGAGGACAGTGCCGGTTATGGACCGAACACGTTGAGGATACCTGTTTTCGGATTTAATGGGTTCATAAATATTGTAAACGTAATCTTGCGCACCTCTACGTAGCTAAGAATGTTTAGTATGCATGCCAATATGGTTCAGGTTGCATTCCTAGGTATTGTTTAGGTACCTATTTCGGTAGGTACCTACACAGATTACAAAATGTTTTGTCATAATTTTAAATCTATTTAAATAAATAATCTTGAGACAATAGATGTACAGTTTAGCCACTTCGGGCTTATTAGTCGCTTCGCACGAATTTACTCGCCCGAAACGGGCGAATCGTCAATTTTAAGTAATATAATTTTTTCTATAGGCGACTCGCACGAAGTTAATTTATTATTATTATTATTTACTTTGTGGGCAAGTCGACAACTCCAGAAATATGTATTAGGCAATTGGTATATTTTAAATTTTATTCAATAAAGTATAGAAAAAATTAGGGTAGTAATAAAAGCTCCGAAAAAAATTAAAATACATGAATATAAAACAAATGAGCATACTCAAAATATGAAATTTACTGCTTTAAATACTAACTTCTCGACGACTTCTGCGAATACAAATAAAGAAACGATCAATAAAATGCTGAAAATTCCGAAAAATTAATACGATATTTGCTGACGTTATATTTTTCCCACCAGCTTAAATTGCGTTTTACCGAAATCTACAGGTCATCATTTTTATCGTAACTTACCTATTTTATATTATAAATTTAGAATCAATCTTACACATTTTATAACTGGCGTTATGGCTGTGTGGTTTGGTTTTGCATTCAAAAATATGTTTCTGGCTGTGTTTGTGTTATGTGGTCACAGTTCTAACCTAACCTAGCTCTTTCGATTTAAAGAAGATATATGCGTGTTACGTTGCAAATTTCACTAAACTATAACTTTTCGGAAACTTAGTATTTTGTTCGGAAGTTTAGTTTTTTTTGGAAATTTAGTTTATTATTTGAAAATATAGAATATTTTTCGTAGAATTATAATTTGAATAAGCTTCATGTTTGTTTGTTAAATACAACATTTTTTGGCGGTTATATTTGTATTAACTTTTCGGTAATTCATTTTAACTCAGTATTATAGTCAATCACAGATCGCTGGAAGTTAATTTGTTTTTCGGAAGCTTTATTATTTTCCAAAAAATTACACTAGCGCACAGAAGTGATAAAAGCTAAATACATATTATAAAATGTGTACGTTTTCCTTAACTTTCATAAATAAATTAACTTCGTTCTAGTCGCTTATAAAAAGAAAAAAATTAAAGTGGCGATTCGCCTGTTTCGGGCGATTAAATTCGTGCGAATCAGCTATCAAGCCGTGATATGCGGTCGACCGTACACAGATGTATTAAGATTTTTCATATATAAGAAACTGCTCAAGGTCTGTAAACCACTAAGTATAGAGTTCATAGGTTTAACGAAAAAATAACCAGTTTGGAACTGATTTTCCTTATCCTTCGAGCCTTATTGAGTAGGTATCTACTCTACATGTGCTTGAAATTACTTTATGTAAAACCATGATTTATGTATGTTAGCATACATAGATTTACTATTTACCAAGTTGTGCAAATAGGTCCAGATCTGTAATAATACTTTTGGCGAAGTGTTCTTAAGTGCATACTTATTTCTTAACTCTCAATTGCTCTTATTTAATCAGCGCAATACTAATTAGGACAAAGCGATTGTGATCAGTTTGGCAATACAAAACAAAGGTAGAATGGACTGCTATCTGAGTGATACAGATGTTTTTTTTTTGTAACATACTGTGTGAGTAATTGTACCTACTTTTGTTTAGTACACATCTCAATAAGTGATTTAATCTGGCTGTTTAGCACTCGGTTCATCCTACTATCATACTAGTAATATAATCCTACTAATATTATAAACACGAAAGTTTGTGAAGATGGATGGATGGATGTTTGTTACTTTTTCACGCAAAAACTACTGAACGGATTCTGATGAAACTTTACAGTAATATAGCTTATACATCAGAATAACACATAGGATACTTTTTATCCCGATATTCCCACGGGATCGAGATTTATACGGGTGAAACCGCGGGGCGCAGCTAGTAATATTATAAATGTAAAAGTTTGTACCTAAGTTTGGATGTTTGTTACTAAATCACGCAAAAACGGCTGAACGGATTTGGATGAAATTTGGCACACAGATAGTTTATAACCAGGATTAACACATATAATACTTTTTATCCCGGTAGTACATACATTTCTATGGGATAATTCCCGACACCCACGCGAGCGAAGCTGCTGGCAAAAGTTAGTAAGTGATATAATCGCGCCTGCGCAGATTCTAACCAATGACCTACGCGTCTTGTAAGTAGCTCTGAAAGAAATACCAAAGCTTTAAAAACAAATAATCGAATGAAAAAAGGTCAGTAACATAACATTCACGTGACCTAATCAAAAATTGACTAACGAGACATCAATTTCAATTACAAAATGACTTTAATCTTTTATTAATTTATAAAGGTCAATTGATTACAAAAGATGAACCATTTATAAGTTTCATGTTCATTTTTCTAAAAGTACATTTAAAAAGCAGTAACATTATTCATGTACCACTCGACGTAATCAATAAAATGTTATTAGTAATCTTGCAAAATATTACAGTAAATGTTACGCTTCTGTACATTTTATTAAACATAAAGTTTAACTAAATTTCATGATAGTGAATTTATGTTGCAGTACATATCCAATTTTATGACCTTTTGTTCTACGTATTTAATTTAAAACGCCATTTTAACTTTAAAGTACGAGGGTACTTTACGGTTAAAACGGTATTTTGGAGATACCTACCTACATTTGTTCGGTATTAAAGTTGTATTCCATTAACAGTCATTATTAGTAACATAAATCGATTGTTAAGCAAGTGTGGGGTAATTGGCTAACATATGATCAGTAGCAATGGCTTTCACTTTGACAGTTCAACAACATTCATTGCGTTATTTACGTTGGTGAGCAGACAAATTTTTCGAATATATGAAGCAATGGATTAGCAATATCCTTCAAAATGATTCAGATTGAGATTGATAGTGTGTTACGGAAATAAACGGTATTTAACGTTAAGAGGTCGCTAAGCAGTTGATTAATTAATAGCTGTCAAAATTAAACACAACCGGTGCAATGTTTGGCGTTTGAAAAATGTACAAACTTTTCGAAATAAGTATCTAAACTTAGATTTTTAATTGTGTGCTCTATCTAACCCTCTCGTTAACGCCATGATCGTTTGATTGATTTGCATCAAAAATTCAACTATTAACTCAGTTTTCTTTTACCTATTACTCACGCTTCAAGCTTCATCAAGAAACTGATTTATCTTTGAATGCCAATCACAGAATTTATACCTCGTCAGTTTCGCTCCACATCGAAATATGAGAGGACCATAGGAATATAAACTTTCTTAATCTATGGAAAGGACAGTCTGCATCCAAAAATATGACATTTTCTTTAATGAAAAAGTGAAAACTGTGCTACTTAATTCATTATATTAGTGCAATGCTAACTAGTCGCCAATAACATCAGCATTGCAACTTAATCAGAATTTCATGGGAGAATTTTATGTATATATTTAATGACCAGTTTTATCGATTAGATGCATCCACGTAAATGAGAAAGTAACTAGCACAATATAATGATACCGTTATGTGATGAGAAAGATGCACATAATTAGTGAATTTTCTCTTTATAGGTTCGTTTCTATTCAGATTTTCGATTAGGTGAGGACAAAGGCCATTATGCTGAAATTAACGTCTGCCCACGACTCCGTCCGCGTGAACTTTCTTGTTTTACCGACTCGTCGTATAGCATCGCCTTCCCGCGCCATATCTTCGTTTTCGCTTAGTGTTTTTGATATATATAAGATATGTCTTTTTTTATAATATATATTAACCGGTTGAGTGCCGTAATTTACAGAATCAATTAAAAAGCCATTATGTCTCGCGTGGATCCACGTTCGGAATACGAAGGGTTAATATATATATATATTTAAAAAATCAGTTGATCCATACACTATGTCGAGTTATGCGAACATAAATCTATGGATCAACTGATTTTATTCACGATTTCAGGGTTGATCCCGTAATAAAAGTTGTTCATAATGATGAATCCAATGACCCCTTTTAAGGAATAAAACGATCAAAATTTTACGGTGTATATCTTTCTGAGGTTATTTTTTTGTTCGTCTCCTAAAGGCCCTAGCGTGATAATAGCCTATAACCTTCCTCGAGAATTCAGCTATCAAATGCATAGAGAATTTTTCAAATCCGTCGGGTGGTTCCAGTTATTAGCGCGTTCAAATAAATGGGCATACAGATAGATTATGATAAAATGAGTCAACTAAATCTACTTTTATGTCAATGAATAGTTTAAAATTCCAATTTTAGAATGCATGAAAGTATTTAGAGAAGCATTGCTATAAAACTCTTGGAATAGTTTCGTTATGGCGCGTCGGCGCCCATTGTGTCGGTCAACTTCGTGTGAGGTGACAATGACGATCGACCCTAGGGCTGTCAAAACCTTACATTTTAGATACAGATGCAGCAGGTCGAAAAAAAAAATGTTAAAACTATGTTCATTTGTCTGGTAGGGTGGTTAATGAAATGCTAATCAAGGCGATAATTAGATATGTAACAGATTGTCAAAATCTTAATCTGCTGTTGTTGGTCGACTGAAATCACAACAGGAAATCAAATTACTGGAGGTGAGTTTGACTTTGATATGTCAGACGTTGCCTTTCAGAATACGAGTATAAGTAGCATTACGTTTTTAATTGAAAATAAGGAGTTATGTTCTTTATAAAGATAAATTTTGAAGACATGTAAATAACGCTTGTAAATCAGGATATAACTACAGCGACGATGAGGTGCAAATAAAATACGTACGGCAACCCTAGCGATTATAACAATAAGCACAGGGCTGTCAAAAATGTGATAAAGTCATTAGATACCTATATCGGCTTCATTGTGCGCTTATGAGTACGACAGCTAATTTGTTTTAGACACGACATCAATTTAAATGCTTAATTCCTTTGTATTCAAATTCAGCTTTAGTTTTTTCGATTGCCTGTAATTCAAGCACTTATCATCTTTTGTCTTCATCTTCAATCGGAAATAGAACTTGCATCTGAGGGGCAATTCTTGTAATTTTATGAAAGTTCACAGTCTGATCGCAGTCTCAAGCTGTCAAGAATACCTCTAATTTCCCTACATTTTTGACAAGTTTTTGACAGTGATCAGCGTTGAGATGAGATTGCTACTAGATTTTGAACGTTTTAAACTACGGGAATTGGCCTTCTTGTCATCGCTAATAGTCAACATTCACTTTTAACATTACAACTCAATAATGCACACAAATGGTACCCACCTACGCATAAAGGTATTCATTCAAAATTATTGCATCAGTACTGGATAATTATAGAGCATTATGAATGTGCTTTTGATCGACTTATTTCATTGTGTACTTCATATAAATAACGAAATAGCCGGCAATAATGAGTTTCGAATAACTAAATTGGGACAATCATACATGAAATACAGTACAGTACCTAATAATATTATATTTCGCAAACATATGATTACCCTGGGCTTTGTAAGTAGACTGCTGATGATATTTTGTTATTCCTTTCATTTTGTTATTTCCAGTTAAAGTGCTACAAGGACCATCACCCTAATTGCGTAACATACTGTCAATAACAGTCCGAATCATTTTGAAGGATATTGCTAATCCACTGCTTCATATGTTCAAAAAATGTGTCTGCTCAATAACGTAAATAACGCAATGACTGTTGTTGAACTGTCACATTAAAAGCCATTCCTACTTTTAGTGTGTTACGCAATTACCCCACAGGATCTTTTGGCGCATGAATGACATTGATAGGGGGGCGATGTTTCTAAACATTTGTGAAATTGTCACAGAAATTGTATTGAAAAAACAAGATGGCGCGTTAGTTCCGATTTTGGGCACGCGCCAAAAGAGGTAGGTATGGGTGGTGCCAAACATAGTCTTTATTAAGAAAAGAATAGGTTCTTTTTTTTTTTTTTAATATATCTTCTATATTAGTATCTTGGTAAACATAATTATCATTTCTTTGAGGAAAAAACATTTAAATGTATATCTATTAATTCAATTAAAAAGTAAGTAATTTGATCGTTAGTTCTTATTTCAGTCATCCAATTTCAGAAGCTGCTTGTGATGATAGAATATCAGAAATTGTCTGTTTCTAGAACTAGTTTTATGGCTGGTTTACGACACCATCCCCCGTTTCTTCGAAACCTCATGAAGGCGAATCGTCATCATTTTAATTTGTGATAATCTATGGTATGAAAGTTTATTGTTTATCAAGAAAATAATAAAGTTGTGCAGTTTCGTAAGACATAAATACATAGTAATCTGCATAACATAAAGCATAAAACTTTTTATTTTCCTTCAGGCGACATGCTGAGTAATAGCTACACGCCATTTTCCACGCTAATTTCTTGTTCATAGATGTGATATTGGCGTGTCATTTTTTGTCTGTTAGTGTAACAAGTAGAAACTC
Organism: Apamea epomidion; assembly: GCA_947507525.1. Classification (NCBI taxonomy): domain Eukaryota; kingdom Metazoa; phylum Arthropoda; class Insecta; order Lepidoptera; family Noctuidae; genus Apamea; species Apamea epomidion. Next base: position 14,957,149 of record OX382226.1, read on the forward strand.
CATTTATAAACCGTACATATTACTGACATTAAATGTCCACTGTATTAAAACCGTGAGAAAGAGCTCTAACACACTTTACTGAGGTTTTGACTTTGGAAACAATTTTTTTGTCTAGTGTTGTCTATAAACCTGTCTGGTTAAATCATAAATGTGTATAAATTCTACCTTTACGGAAACCCCTTATCAAGATTTTTTATATCGACCATGTCGCAAAATTAAGTCGAGTAATACTAATGTAAATTCATTGAAATTGAAATTCGTTATGGTATAGATATAGAGAAAAAATCCTTTTTGGAATATCTCATGTTGAAATAATGTAGCTGTCGCAGCCAACTGGTTAAATTAGCCGTTTAGTCAACCGCCTGGCCTTTAGAAGTACTGCTCGCCTCGCTTCGCTCTCTCGGCTTGCACGTGGTTGGTCAAAGTTCTAACCTAACCCATTTGGTCGGGGTGCCCTGGCTTAGTTACTGCGACCAATTCGGCTCGCACGTGATTGGTTATAGTTCCAACCTAAACTATAATTTATTGAATATCATTCAGGCCGTTAGTTGGTCTGCTGCCGTTTAGTTAAAAGGCTACGCGATTAGCTAAACCAGTGTGCTGTGACATAGCCACTCTGTTTATAAAAAGTGGCAGGAGTATCGACGCGCAAACTGAAACCATGAATTCTTCTAGATCAACAAAGTAGAAATTTTAAGTCGGTCATCAAAAAATTAAAGTTGAGCGTCGATGTCCTCCCTGTCACGCCGTATAATGAAACAAGTTGTAGATCTATAAATAAAATGATTTTTAACGTTTTGTTATTCTATCTATGACGCCTGCACATGTACTGTAATGTGAAGTACTAAGAACCCGATCCGCAGTGTCCTATTATTATCTATTATAATGATTATTTATTTATTATTAACTTATAGGAAAATAAAGATAACAAAAGACTTGTATCTCTAAACCAATGGATAGTGCACCAAAGAGTTTTTAATAAATACTTATTGAAACGATTTCAATTCAAGACTCCAACAATACCTATCTTCAATTTTAAGAACAGTACATTTGTCCTTCCTGACAAATTTATTTTCAAACTAGATTTTATTTACGTATTACAGACGAGTCTAAGCTAACAAGTCTAATGAAAAAACTTTTTAAAAAACAGTCGAATTGAGAACCTCCTCTTATTTTGAAGTCGGTTAAAAAGAAAAGTTTTACCTAAAAACAGATAACATTCTAACTAAATGCATATCGTTCAGTAACTTCATATCAGGCAGCGGGGTAGTAGCGTAACACTATCAGTAGCAATGGCTTTCATTTTGACAGTTCATCAACATTCATTGCGTTATTTACTTTGTTGAGCAGACATATTTTTAGAACATATGAAGCAATCGATTAGCAATATCCTTCAAAATGACTCAGATGGAGATTGATAGTGTGTTAAGCAATTAGGGTGCCGGTCAATGCACCGGAAAAGAAAATATGGGTGGAGTATTGTTATACTTATTTAATTCGGGTATTGGTTTACGTTGTTATGGCTCCACACCACACGATGCCGACGCCGACGCTCAGACGAGGACTGTTGCCAAAGTAGTCGTGAGTGAGTGTCAACACTGTGACGAAACGCCAACGCAAAATGAGACGCTACAATTTCAACTGCAATCTTGGAATTAATTAAATAAAGCCAAACTTACCGTTCTAGAAGAGGAAGCAGGTTGTCGAGGAACTCGAAGCCGCCGTGCGTCGTGTATGTGATGGTCTCATGACATGCAATGTCACCATGATTAGCACGCACGTAGTTCTTCAGCACCCAGAACTCGCCACGTTGCATCGTCTCAGGGAGATAGTCTTTATCATTACACGCGAGCAATGCTCGAAGCACCGTCAGCGTAGATTCAGACAAAACATTCTCATCATACACTTCGAGAGTCTCATTTACAATGTTAGCTTCAGATGGCACTGCACTTATTTTCTTTTCTACATCCGACGCGGTGCTAGATACAGTCTTTTTAACTGTGGACATCGTCGACGGAAACGGAACTACCTTCTGGGAAGTGTATTCCCCAAGAATTCGCGCACTAGGTTCTGCCAGCTTTAGCACGGTATCGTTCCGCACATCTTCTTTGAGATACCTGTATTCGGCAACCCTCTCCGAGCCGTCGCTAGTGATGGGCACCCACTCGACGCCCTGCGCGCTGTTCCCGGAGTAATGCACCGCCGCATATAAAAAAACGGCGATGTTAAACACGATGCTCACTCTAAATATTAAGTTACGGCGATTACCCAACATTATTATAAAATTAGGCACTTGCATTTTTAGAACTAGTGTTAACTATAAGGTTTTAGCTACAACGTCCTTCTTCGTCCTCTAGGACGTAGGTTCCTATAAGCTTCTGTTCGTGCCAGCATCACAATTTATTGTGTCATCAGCACGGGTCTGTGGCCGGGCGCCACGTTGGTGCCGCGCCTGCCCCTGGAACAAAGCAAAACACTAGTTTAATATTTATGCTTCTCTGTCTCATTTCGTTAATCATAGTTTCGTTTGAGTACCTATTACAAATGTTTACCGAAGATTGGTCCAGGAAATGGACGAGACTGATTGCGCCCGCCGAGGGAAATGGTTATAATTTTCTTCCATAAAACACTAATCGAATCAAAGGAATTTTAATCTCATCCTAACATCGTATTGCAGATCATGAAACCCAATGCCATAACCTAAAAACCACCATATAATCATAAGTTTAGGACTGAATTTAATTTAAAACCTGAAAAGGTGTTTGTGTCAGGTGCTTTAATTTAATTTCAAATTATCACACGACAGAATTTATTTTAGTTCGTGATTCATTTAATAGCAATCCGAAAAAATGCTTAAAATAAAATGTGCATTTTATTTCTGCATAAAACTTGGCAAACACTCAAGACCATATTATAAAGTTTCATCTTCGCTAATTGGGCGACGGTAATGGCGCCTTGCGAGCATTTTAATCTTTAATTAGCAACCTGAGTTCTGATTAGTCTTTATCTGCTCACAATCCTCGTTATTTAGATGGCTATCTTTCGACTTGGGATAGATTAATCCATGCATTTTATCTTTGTTCCCGATGCGCCGGACATGCGAGCGTAGTGCCCAGACGGGCCGAAGAACGACGATTTATCTAAAATACGTATCCAGTCTAGTTATGAGGCGCCTTTATGGCGGCTTTAAGATGTTAACCGTCTTTTGAGCTTCTTATTAGCTAAGACTAATTATTATTTTATAGCAGAGAACTGATTTTATCTTTACTCTTCATGACGTTTGAAGAGATTAAGTAAATTGCAACACGATTTCAAAATACAGCGGTAGTCCTAGCTACTTACTATATGCATTTCAAAACAATATAATATTCGGTTATATTGAAAAATGTAATCCTCATGTGAATTGAAAAAAGACAAAACAAATCTCAGGAGACATTATGTAACTCTAAAAAAAAACATCACAAATCTGAATGATTTTGAAGGAATATTGCTATTCAGTTGCTTCATGTTTGAAAAAAAATCTGCTCAATAACGTAAATAACGCAATGAATGTTGTTGAACTGTCAAAATGAAAGCCATTGTTACTGTCAGTGTCTTACGCCATTACCCCGTAGATCCATCATAATGTTTAATATTAACCATTACAATAATCGTAAGGTATTCAATTAACAATCCCACGTTCATTAAGTAGGTAGGTACATTCGCAACAAACAATCACACATGCTTTTAAAATTGTCTCACGAGAATAAACATGTCATGTAATTGTTAAATGATATCAATTTCTTGAAATTGTTTTTGTTTGGAACGATCGATTCTTAAAAACAACCGCCATTGTCGTAGCTTCGAATAAAGAATTACCGTGACCTACGTTTTCTGGCCTTGATACATGTCTGAATTATAAAAGCGAGCCCTAATTATATAGCATGTATCAGAAAGGTGTGGTCATATTTAGGGGTGTGGTACAGGCCATTAAACTGAACATTTTTCTCAGTGGGACCAACATTGTAATCGCGAAAAAATAATCAGCCGTTCCATACCTCTGGATCGAGTATTAAAGGTTTTTATGGAACAGCTGATAATTTATTCACGATTATAATGTTGGTCCCATGGAGAAAGTTGTTTAGTATCGTGGTCTGTACCACACCCTTAAATATGGCCCATAGTTTCTGTTACATACATGCTGTATATAGGGCTCTAACTACGTAATTGGCTAGTGTTAGTTGGGGCTTTTTATCGACTTTCAAAAGACACGCGAACGACCTATGAATAATGAAAATGTGTCATGAGGACGTTTGTCGTAATATTGTTTATTGAAGATATCAAACATCATTAGTGTTTAAGTACGTACTTCGTCATGATTAATAATAACATTGCTATAGACTAAACTACCGTTGTTCTAGAAGAGCCGTGGCCGCCACATAACGTCTGCTGCTATTTTCCAACGAAAGACGTCACTGAAACGTTATTTGTGAAAGTGAGTTTTTTGACACCGTGAAGTCAAACTGCTGCCATCGTTTTCATGACAGCCGATACTGCGGCCGTTATGTGGCGGCCACCGCTCTTCTAGGTAAACGTAGCCTTAGATTGGTGTGGCCGGACGTTTTGTGACGTCATTCTCATTAGTCCTACTGAAAAAAGGGGAACACGGGGGTCTTCGGCATCTATCAAAATGAACAGTTGTAGCGAGAAAAACAATAATGTAATAAAAAATAGGTGCGTCAATCGTCATTTGTTGTCGGTCGTTGCTACCTAGCTGAAGTTAACTGTGACTTCACCATCGTATTATTATTTTATTTTATGTTTAAATTGACATAGCCTTATAGCTATAATAGTACATTTTAAGCATTCAAAGAAACTTTGTAACAGTAATTACAAACTTTTGTTTTCTTGATAATGAGTGAATCATCACATCTTTCATTCATTCATCGCACAAAAGGTTACACATAATCTATAATGTTCCCACCGCTGGGACACAAGCCTCCTCTCGGTGAGAGGTAGTGAGCCGTATTAATCCATCACGCGCGCCCGGTGCGGGTTGGTAGATGTCACATGTCTTTGAATTTTTGGTTCTAGGACATGCCAGTTTCCCGGTTCCCCACTATATTTTCCTTCTCCGTTTTGAGAGCAGTGGTGATGTAATAAGTAATAACGTGCACAAAGTAAAGCTCACAAAAAGTTACTAACATTAAAATAATATCTCATGAATTTATATTATTTCCTTGAGCAAAAAAAAACCACGATGTTTGTGATAGAGAAAATCAATTATTTTGATGGTTAACCGGAATCCGACCTTGGCTTCGGTGGTAATATCATCCGACCGTAAAACTACTGTGAACGATGTAATAGTTATTAGATGACCACCAGTCCACTTTACCCGCTATTACCTACTCTTCATTGGCTCCGTTTGTGGTTTTATTTCTTACGCCAGTAATGGCTGACTTTTATCTATCATCTGTTTGTGGGAAAAACGCAAAATGTAATTAGTTGAATGCGTTTTTGTTAAAATTTGCTTTAACTAGGTACCTACCATCGTTGTACTGTGTAATGTGTACTTTAAATGCCATTTTTTAATTGGTTTTTAGTTTGTATGTGGTTTTGATTTTGACATGGCAACCTCGTTTATTACTTTTCGTCGTTTTCTTACGTTTTTTTGCAATTTGCATGTCAGTGTCAGGTTGTATGTTGTTCAACTTACACACCGAAATCATTCGCCACCGTAACAATTATCTATGTATTTACAGAATTATAATAATTAAATTCATCAACCCTCTAAGTTCATTTATCTCTATTCAATGACTATTTCATGAAATATCAAGTTTGAATATCGCGGGCTGCCCTAGCGCTAAAGCTGCTTAAATTCTTTAAAGGTACGGTCTTGTTAAATAATAGTTAGAATGATCTACAACTGTTTTCTCAAGTTAGAAATAGTACCAACTGCCGTTCAGGTGCGAAAATAGTTCGTGTCCATTCCATCTGTTAAATTGTCACGACTGCCAGTACAATAGGTCGTAAGTCCTTATGCCAACCAGGAATTCGCCTCCAGTGATTTTAACTATTCAGTTTCCCTCAACTATGCAAATATTTTTTATTATTATTAGCTTTTGCGGTTCGACTTGTGGCGAAGTGTGGCCATCCATCACCTTTGAAATGTGTGTGGGTCAGTCCTAGGCCATGTAAACTGTATTACATTGTAGTTGAGAAATACATAGGTACTACTTCTACATCTATACATAATAATATTATGAATTACGGTCGCTTTTGTGTCTGTGTGACCGCGTTGTTCTTTTAAACGTCGCAACGGATTTAGATGTGCTTTTCACCATCATTTAGAAAATGTATTCCGTAAGGTTTATGTGTATAACACATAAGTATTAAACTTACAAAGAATAAAGAAATCTCAATGTTTTATCAAGTCGTAAAAACCGTGCGAAGCAGGGGCGGGTCGCTCGCTAGTAGGTCTGTAATAAATCTTAATGAACACAACCATGAAGTTGTGTTACCTACCGTTAGTGAACCATTTAGTGTCACCTCACTACTTAAAACACTAAATAAACCTTGAAAAATGTTACAAGGCAAGTCACTTGAAAATATCTGAAAGTTGTAATCTTGGCTACGAGTACGAATGCACAGATTACCACTTGTGTCTCAAAAAGGAGCACAACGTGCTTTTAACATTCATCAGATCTTCTTTATCAATGCAACGAAAAATATGTTCAAGTCATCATTCATCAAATTGCAGGCGAATTTTAGCATGCTAATACCCGGTTTCTGAAACAGCGGGGTAATTGCATAATACACTGACAGTAGCAATGCCTTTCATTTTGACAGTTCAACAACATTTGTTGCGTTATTTACGTCGTTGAGCAGATTTTTGAACATAATAATGATACAATGGATTAGCAATACGTATCCTTCAAAATGAATTAGGTTGTGTTTGACAGTGTGTTACGCAATTAGGGTGCAGGATAATCAACACAAAAATTTGCCAACCGATTTTCAACCAACTCATGTAGGTTGAACGGCTATTTTAGCCAATCACAGCAGATAAACGGTAAAAACAGTTTCAGAGTCTCTCAGGTAATTTTTGTCATTACTGGCTCTTCAGAAACCTCACAGAAACACCACGCCTGTAATTCTCAAAGGGTTAACCAGCGGTGTACACACACCCACCTATAGTACACCCACATTTCGCCAGTTATGTTTAAGTCTTATGTGATAGGGGGCGAACCTATTGCCAAAGTAAGTAAAGGTAAAACTAATTAATTAAGAACGAAAGCAGAAGACTAACTAACTAACTCAGAAATAACAGATTAATGAAGTAGATGGCGGCACCTGCGCTAAGTGGTTCATCGTAATTAAATAGTCAGACTGTGCGATAAAGTGAACGAAATACTGCTGACGTAAGTATAGAAAATGCATCAATACTCTATCTTTGCTCGATAAGCTAGTAATCTCCATTTTATTAACAAATGTGCTAATATGGTACTTAAATTCTTGTTTATGGCTAAGAAACCCAATGTTTTATTTTATTTATTCATAGTCTTGAATTGAGCTGATATATTCTCATTTCAATTATGGCTTAACAGGTACCTAAGCAATTACTTAGGTAGGTACCTGTAAGGCCGTAATTGAAATGATTAAGTTGGAATTATAACCTTTTATCTCATAGAGTAATGAACAAACCAGTCGCATCAGCTTCGTCCGTAACATTAATTAGGTTTAATATGCATTTGAAGGAGCTTATTGCGATACTTACCTGTGTTATGTAGCTATACTTAGGTATGGTCAAATGCAGCTAAGTGTCGTATTTAAATAATTATATTATCAGTCTTAAAACGTAATTTTGGCTACCAGATGATAGTTGGCTAGATCTATAGGTATGTATAGGTTCATACCTATACATACCTATAGTATAATGATAACCTATGTACCCGTGTATGTGTCGCAGCCATCTGGTTTAAATAGCCGTTTAGTTAACCGCCTAGTCTTTTAACTAAACGGCGGCCGTTAAACTAACGGCCTGAATGATATTCAATAAAGGGTAGTAATAAAAGCTCCGAAAAAAAAATTAAAATATGAACATACTCAAAATATGAAATTTACTGCTTTAAATACTAACTTTTCGACAACTTATAAGCGAATACAAATAAAGAAACGACCGAATAAAATGCTGAAAATTCCGAAAAATGAATACAAAATTTGCTGACGTTATATTTTCCCACCAGCTTAAATTGCGTTTTACCGAAATCTGCAGGTCATCATTTTTATAGTAACTTACCTATTTTATATTATAAATTTAGAATCAATCTTACACATTTTATAACTGAAGCGCTGTGGCTGTGTGGTTTGGTTTCACATTCAAAAATATGTTTCTGGCACTCGCCGGCCGCTGCCGCGGCACCGCTCGCTTCGCTCGCTCGGCTCGTGCGTTATGTGGTCACACTTCTAACCTAACCTAACCTAGCTCTTTCGATTTAAAGAAGCTATATGCGTGTTACGTTGCAAATTTCACTAAACTATAATTTTTCGGAAACTTAGTATTTTTTTCGGAAGTTTAGTATTTAAAGTATAGAATATTTTTCGTAGAATTATAATTTGAATAAGCTTCATATTTGTTTGTTAAATACAATTTTTTTTGTCGGTTAATTTTGTATTAACTTTTCGGTAATTAATTTTAACACAGCTTAGTTAGTATTACAGTCAACCACAGATCCCTGGAAGTCAATTTGTTTTTCGGAAGCTTTATTATTTTCCTTCAATAAATTATAGTTGTTGGATCTGAGATCAACCGCGTGCGAGCCGAGAGAGTGAAGCGAGGCGAGCACTACTGGCAAAGGCCAGGCGATTGATTAAACGGCAAATTTAACCAGTTGGCTGCGATATATGTATATTATGTATACCTTGGCTACCTAACGCCAATCGATAGTTAAGACACAGTCACATTGTTCTTAAATATTACACAAATTAGAAAAATATGAATGTAACAAAATGGAATCTTCAAGGTCATACAAGTAATAAACTTAACCGAACACAGAATATATTTGTATGCTCATCTCATTATGTAAAATGTAAGCAATAGTTTATTCATAGCGGACAGTTGCGCGGGCGCAAGGCGTAACATTCAAAGCACAGAGCGACCTTCACAGGGGAAAGTGTTTTACTTAAACGGATTATAATGCTACTTAAAGCTAGTCTGTATACGTGGAAAGCATGACAATTGTTTATTTTACAACAGAAATGCATAGGCAGTTATGTTTTGTTTTGGAATTTGGTTACAATAAGGAAGTACCTATGTTACAAAAAGGAATAATGATCTGACTAGCATTGTGATGGGGTTAAGGTAGGTGGTCTTTTAAGTAGCTTTTAATATATTTTGTTTCTCAATCAAGCCACAACAGATAATCTATTGTAAGGGCTAAGCTTAGGGCACGCCACGATAGCGGCGGTAAGACCCCTCTTTGAGGAGTGGCTAGAGAGACGTCACGGCGTTCTCACCTACCGCCTGACGCAGGTCCTCTCCGGACACGGATGTTTCGGGAGGTTCCTGCACATAATCAGGCGGGAGGAGACGCCCGGGTGTCACCACTGCGAGGATCGCCCAGAGGACACGGTGGAGCATACGGTGGAGGTCTGCCCCGCTTTAGTCAGTAAGAGTCTGACACTGCCTTCTGCTCCACCCAGAGCGGGAGGGGTCATTTGATGATTTCCCATCCTCAAAAAAAAAAACAAAAGGGCTAAGCTTCAGAATAAGTATTGAATGAATATAATGTTGAGATTAGCGATTTTAATTAAAATATAAAATATTTATATAATATATTTTTATGTAAAATACCGGTATTCAGCATTACGACGCAAATTGACCAATTCGCATTATGACCAATGATGGTTACCGTCATAAATACGCGAAATTACCAATCGCTAAATGACCAACACGCTTAGTGACCAAACGCTAAATGACCAACACGCTTAGTGACCAATACGCTAAATGACCCACACACACGTGAAATGACAGATACAGTCGTCCACTGTTGGACAATAGAATTGATATAAAAAAGCATCCACCACCTCCCGACTTCGTTAAGCCCCAAGAACAGTTGCCTCTCGGCCGTGATCTGCAGTGGCCTATATGGAAAGCTCTCAATCGATTGCGTACCCAAGTAGGGCGCTGCAGACACAACTTGTCGAAATAGGGGATTACTGACCCATCCAATACCCAGTGCGAGTGCGGTGCCTCTAATCAGACCATGCCCCACTTGCTGGAGTGCCCTAAGTGCCCTTTCACCTGCATCTTGGATGACTTAATGAATGCCACTGATGCCGCAATTAACGTGGCCACCTACTGGGCTCTAACAATATAAAATATCGAAGAAGAGTACCATCGACACGAAAAGAAGAGGAATACTATATACAGGGTTATTTTTTAAAGACCAGTCAAATTTAAGGATGTGGTACAGACCATCAAACTGAACAACTTTTTCCATGGGACAAATAGCGTAATCGCGAAAATTTTATCAACTGTCCCATATAAAACTTCAATACCAATTCGACCTAAATGTATGGGACGGCTGAATTTTTATTCGCGATTACGATGTTGGTCCCATGGAGAAAGTTGTTCAGTTTGATGGTCTGTACCACATCCTTAAATTTGGCTGGTCTTTAAAAAGTCACCCTGTATAGTAGAAAAAAAAGAAAATAAACTAGTTAGCTACATAAACTTGGTTCTTAAATTATGAATGGCATTCGACCAGAAAACGGGACACGCAATGCGTATAACAGCCAAATTTTTTTCATTTCGACCGTGGATAAGTTTCATGGGCGCTAGATATGAATTTGCTAATGGGCTGATTGTTATGTATTTATGTGTAATGTAACTAAGAAAATGTATTTTATTTATGCCCTTGAAAGAAACCTTTGCTAACTTTGTAGATTTCGTAAGTGAATAAATGAAAATAAACTTTTGCAGACAATTCTATTCTTGTAAATATATTCAACCTATAGTGTTCCTAGTTCCTACTGCTGGAACAAAGACCTCTTATCTTTTTGAGAGGAAGTGGGCCTTAATTCACCACGCCGCGCGCCGGCCTGGTAGATGTGACATGTCTCCGAATGTTTGGGTCTAGGACATGCCGGTTTATTCACGATGCTTTCCTACACCGTTTTGAGAGCAGTGATGATGAAATAAATGACACAAAGTAACGCACCTGACTGGTTTGAACCTACGACGTACAACTCTTAAGTCAGGGTCGTTACCACTGCTCTCCTAACGTTATTCAGGTGCCCTGGGTTATAAATATGAAGTTATGTAGTACTTACGTACAGGATGACAGAGGGCAAATCAAAAAGCTATAAGCTCTGTAATCTGGGTCCTGGAATAGTAGGGTTTCATTTAATTTCACGAGACAGGCCCTAGTGTGGAGTTCATAAGCAAAGTGCTTCCTTTTCGTCTTATTTTTGTTTTTCTATGTAAACCTAGCCATTAATGTAGACTAAGGGCTGATTTTTCCAACGCTAGATAATTTTATCGGAGGAATAATTTTGAATTTTTGACAGCTCTTCCATATAAAAACTGTTAGACGTCAATTTTTTTCCACGAATAATTAAAATTATCTGTCATTTGAAAATCAGCCCCAAGAAACGTAAACACTGTTTTTTGGCAAATAAACATTATCATAATTTATCATTGTATGTTAGTCGATGAAGAGGTTCATATTCAGAAGTGGATGTTCTCTGTTCATTTGAATGATTTGTACCCACTTTCCTTTAAGCCGACGAAATTTACGGATGCAGAAAGGAAGAAGGAATACTTTCAAAGTAATAAAACGAATAATTGAAAATGCCACGCTTTAATTAAGGGAATTAAGAAAGATAAATAAGTATTTAAATTAGTTTATAAACATGCAGGAGCCAATAGCAGCTAATAAATATAAACCACATCCTCTGCAGGTTTTATTACTAGGATATGCGTTGTAAAATGTTAATTGCGGTTTATAATCTCTTTTGTAACAGTAGAAGTAGTTTTTGCTGCGTAATTCCTTATGAGAGCCTAACATATTCTTGTTCTTGTGGTGGAATATTTGTTTTTTTCCTTCCTTCTTGTGTATGTATACATACTTACCTATTTTATGTATGACTACAGAGTATGTTACAATTCTTACAAAAATTTGTTGCATAAAGTCTTGAGATCTTGACCACGACAATTTTGAATTTTGACTAGATAATTCGATATTTCGGCAACTCTCATCCAGCTGCTACCAGCCATCCCGCCAAGATCGTCGCTCCACCTAGCCTGAGGACCAACTACGTTTACCGAGAAAATCGAGTTGAATGGCGTGCTAGAGAGGCCTATAATGTAGTGGACAGTGGACTGATTTAGGCAGATGATGAAATAGATATTATATAGATATTCTATTGGTTTTTTTTTTGCATTGTTTACAGTCTAGGTTCTAAATTTTCTATTTAGCAATGTGTATATTCTTGTTAATTTATTATTTTATATGACTCTGGGTACCTGGGTAAAAGAACTACTATTTTTTAACCGACTTCAAAAAAGGAGGAGCTTTTCGGTTCAATTCGGTTGTATTTCAAAAATATATTTGTTACCTCAGAACTCGGTCATTTTGTTCAATTCGGTCTTTCGGTATCTTGCTCTTCCCCGTGAAAAGGGTCTACCTATTCTTTCCTTCAGATAAAGGTTCTCCTTCAAATCGTCTTCAAAATAACAATAATATTGATATTTCACTCAATAAGATCTTTAAATAAGTTACATAACACCTCTTAATTTCAGTTTATTTGTAGTAGCAATTCGCTCTATTTGGCGTTCCTCCACGTAACATAACGTTTTCGTGTGAAAGTGATAATTTTCACAAGATATATGAACATGTCAACAAACGTGGAGTCTCGGTCGAACATGGGGAGAAAATTGAACTAATGATTGTAACCAAAGACTTCCGATTCTTCTACAACACTTTCTTATTTTTAGTTTTGAGGGATTAAACTGTGATTAATAAGGGTAATGTCTTTGTTTTAACAAATCATATTATATCATTTACAAGTACCTATATAAAAAGGGAATAAAAAAATTCGTCCGCATCGCTGTCAATGGGAAATTGCCCAAAAAGCTGACAGTATTACCACGTTGGATGGTAATGCTGATTGTTTGGCCCATAAAGGTAAGTAATTGATTTAAAAAAAGTCAAATTTATAGAAGTTAACGAGTCGAGTGTAACTAAGTAAATTGCTGATTTTTAAAGTTCCGTACCCAAAGGGTACCAACAAGACCCTGTTACTAAGGCTCCATTGTCCCTCCGTCCGTCCGTTCGTCGTTTGTCACAGGGCTGTATCTTTTGAACCGTAGACACTGCAAATTTTCACACAGTGTGTACTATGGCCGCTATAACAACAAATAATAATAATATGTAGCGTTAAATATTGTACGGTGGAACCATAGATATAAGAATTTCTATGGGTGGAACCCTTCGTGTGCAAGTTGGACTCGCTTGGTTGCTTTCCTAAATCATTTATTCAAATTGATAAAAGAGTTTTAATTCATAATGATCATAATTCTCCTCCGAACCGATCATAAGTCAAAAATAAAGGAGTGACGAAAGAGTTTTAATGATCTGCCATAACATCATCGACACCCAACGTTCCCGTACGTTCAACAACCCCGTGTATTATGCTAGATATTTTTAACTTGTTGTTTTTAAAAATACCTAGGTTCATTTCACACCACAGTCTATTTCGGGCGGAGCAGATAGAAATCGATAATCATTTATAATGCAAACCTGTATAGGAGCGTTTTACCACGATGATAATAAAATAGTTATCAACCGGTCGGAATATGTATAGTTCATCAATATTGAATGAGTAATCATTCGCATTTTTATTGAAATAATTTATGGGTGGATGACAACATGACAACATTAATATTGTGCATGATAGTAAAGGATGAAGGAGGAGGGGCCCGTAGCTAAATAATAAAGGTCTCTGTACACAGCGGGCGCCGCGTCGCCGTCCCGTCCCGCCCCACCCCGCGCGCTGTGTGCAGAGACCTTAAAAGCCGCACTGGTCGGTCGATCAGGTTAAGCTACACTTGCCGCGGTTGGTCTGTGGATGGGTGACCATCTTTACATATCGAGACCCCTCCATGCCTCGGAAAGCACGTTAAGCGGTCGGTCCCGGCTGTCGTTCGTGGATCTTTAACAGTCGTTACGGGTCGTCAGAAATCCGAAAGTCCGACAACCGGTCTTACCAAGGGGTATCGTATTACCCAGTAACTGGGCTGTGGAGGTCAGATAGGCAGTCGCTCCATGTAAAATACTGGTATTCAGCTGCATCTGCTAGGCAAATGACGATGAGTCTGGATGTTAGTAAACTGATGAAAAATAAAAATAAAATGTTCGTGAACGACGAACGATTTATTTTCGACGATGATATTGCACCTTTCAAAGAGAGTGATGCTTTGTTTACCAACAATGGCCCACCTTCTATCCTATTTTGGGCAATTTCTTGTCTTAAAATAACTTACATTTCGTGTTACATTCCCGTATTTGTAGGAACGTTCGCATTCTAAGCTCAATCTCAATCTATCAAAAATTGCGACTAGATGAAATTGCGACTAGATTCTGAACGTTTTTAATTACCAGAATTGGTTACTGATCAATTTTTTGGTTCCGTTGTACTTTAACGTTATTTTTTACTTGAACCATATTATTTTTCCGTCTACGTCATTGCCAACATTTTGAATGAAAATGACAGTTCGAAAAGGTGACATGCGCCGGCTATGTGGTAAAGGAATTAGTTTGAAAACCGCCTTGCCCGCACAATAATTTCAGTCCTCTTTTTATATTACAGCATTACTTACAAGATCATAGTCTTAATAATTTAGATATACGGCGTCATTGCTAATGCCGCCTTATCCGGTCACTTAACATCAACGACTGGCAACTGGCAGCAGTAGTAATGCTTATACAGTCTTATACTGCTTGGCACATCGACTCTAGCGCTTCATTAACAGGAAGCCGCGGCCATGATGCGCATACACAACGAAGTGTACCCCGAACTGGAAGCGACGACTCACGATATGCAAATAACATTGCTAGATTTCAAAAGCTGTGTGAAAGACGCAGACGAATGTCATTAATAGTCTACTAGGCTAATGAAATGTGTTCGTGGAAATTAGAGGTATCTTCGAAGCAGTGAAATGCAAAATAGGGTGAACGGTTTTTCTTGTGAAATTATAGTGCGGACTGATATAGACGTACGTAAAGGCAAAATGTTTAAAGCAATCGCTAGCACTACATAACATAACATCACGGCTGTATTCTTTGAAGTGTTAGGCAGAGGTGTGCCTATAGTACACGCACATTATCACTTCAATATACTTCAGAAACACTACAGAACGAAGTTCAGAAAATGGCTGTGATTATGAAGCTCGAATTGCCTTAATTTTTTACCCAGACAAGTTCGGAGCACTTAAAACTCCTATATTAGGATTGTCGGAAGTACACAAGAAGTTTTTTTCTGTTTCGTCTTCGCGGTTACAACAATTAACCTTTCCATCGGCGATATGGTTCCATGAACTCAAAACAATACGAAAAAACCGAGCATTTGCATTTAGCTGGCACCGTTTCTGTAAATGATGTAATTTGCAAATTGAATCGGAGGTCTTTGTTTAAAAAGTACCGTTAGATACTTATTATACCTATTATGACTGTCACTTTAATATTTATTATAACTGATTTTTCTTTGGTGACGCTAATGGAGGTCATCGATGTAAAAAGACAAGACTCCAAGGAAGTTGGTATGAATGATGATGATATATGTAGGTAATGGAAGAAATATAGAACTGATGATAGCACTGACATCATTAAAACAATCGATGATTATAAGAATTGAGATTGACAACACTGTCTAGTCCAGATCACATTGTGGGAATAAGAAACCTGAGCCGCGTCACAAGGACAATTCTATTGTGGATAGGATGTGTTCAGTTGACGAGTAATGCGGCTCTTTTTATGTTAATATGCTAAGAGGTATTTGCTAGCAACTCCGCAACTGTTTTAAATTAAAATCACTTTTCAAATGATGCCATCAATGAAGGTGTAGGCTGTAATCGTTCATCTTGCATAAGCATGGTTGGTGATGTCACTTTTGATCATACATACTTATGTATAATGATGAAGAAAGTGGCTCCCATAAAAAGACACTTCATATAGTCATTTATTGTATCAATATTTGAGATATTTAATAGTAGATATAGTATATTATGATATTAAACAATGTCTCAGTGACATGTCTAATGTAAACTTGCGCAAGAAACCGATGGTAATGATTTATGAAATTGTATGTAATTATTGTGTCAATGATAGAGCATAAATCATAAGGTCTCAGATTTGAACTGAAACTGTTATAATTAAACAAGAGCAAGAAGATCTAAGATACAGAAGAAGAATAGAATCATGTTTCAGTACAAAAATAAAAAAAAACGGTTCTATAACAAAAACAAATTTTGATGTAGATGTAATATCAGTCTTGTGCGGTCAAAATTATTTTAAATTGTAATTTGTTGGATATCTTTATTAATCCGAGCCTAATAACTGTACCGACAGTACTGGTTTTATGTATGTTGATCCTACTGTTGCTTAGATCACGTCAGATGGCAAAGTTCAAAGACCTAGAACTGTCATTTTGTGAGACAAACGAACAAACGGTTTATTTCCTGAAACGAGTGCTGTACCAGATCACGTATTTGCGCGGTCAGATATAAGGAAAGACTACATCAGTCTAGTCTCCCTGGCTCTGTTCTATTATAAATTTATAACTTATAAGCTACTGGTTTTGTAATAGCATAATGTACCTATTGTTCCAAAACTAATTTTATTTTGATTTGAAAATTTGTGTGTTCCTTATTATGTTGGTAATTTTTGTGGTGGATCTTTTTTATCCTTAAAATTTAAAGTATTAATCAAAAACTGTTATTTTTACGAATGTGGTTAGTATGTGGAAAAAATAGGAAAAAAAAGATAGCTACAAGAACTGATATAATGCTATTAAGAAGACGGTAAATGACAATAGATTCGAAGATAGATGTAACTAAAGATGCAGGTACCTACTCAATCATAGAAACATAATCCTAAAACATTGAATAGATAGAGAAATACTTGCACCGAGATCAAGTGGCGGTTACTAAAGGTCTTTGTGTGAATAAGTGTGAAATGAGTGAGAGTTAATAAGCAAAGCTATGGCACTTCATCACAACAGAAGCCAAGGTTCTAACCGCGAGCATCGTGAACAAGGTTTGTCATTTAATTTGCGAAACACACAATTTATAAAACTAATTCGAAACAAATTGTTGTCTTTCACCGCAACCGCGGGGAACCTGTAACTTAGCTTAGAAGGTTGGTGAACAACTGTATAGTGCGTGTAGGGTTGCCAGGCATCAAATTGGATAAACTTGTTGTCAACCAACCAAATTTCACAGGCCAGATTTCTTTTTTTTTATATGCATATTTCATAAATTAGTTCCGATCTTTTTACTGATCGAACCTTCCTCGAGCATACCCAGAGCCCAAGAAAGGCACGTGAGTTTCTGAAAGACTCAGGCAAACCGCTGTGATTTAATTATGTTTAAAAAATCTTATCGTGAAGTCACTTGATCATCATCATTTGAAATGTCGGCAGAATATTGGTTTGATTATCATTTAATTTTTCATCATTCTAATGTAGATCTACCTATAATATTTATGATATTCTGATTGCCTAAGGAATGTTTGGGGCATCTGTCAACCCTGTGCTCGCTGCACACAAGTGACACAAGATACTTTATAGCACGGTTACCCTTTGTTTGCAGTCACCAGTAGACTTGCGGGTTGCGGCTTACTTCTGACTTCGGTAACTTGAATGACGTTTATGCGGGTGTTCTGATGAATATAAAAGTTTTCAACAAAACTAGCACAAGGATTTGCTTTGCATGGTTTCGTTATTATGACCAGCATTATTGTGGTTGTGATTAGGATCTACATTAAAAATAACGACTGTTTTCCCTTCATTTTTTGTTTTAGCCGGTTTTGCGTTGTCATAACCAACATAATACAAGGTGTGTATTTAAAACAAAGTGATTTAAGTGATGTTTTATTTATTTAACTACTTATGTACGTACATATAAACAGAAAAGGAAGGAAATCTCTCCCAGCATATATGAGATACTTAGGAGAGAACATAAAAAGAGATTTTTATATGATTTAGGAGAGAATTCTGGCGGCCACCGATAGGCTTATAGTTTAAATACTTCAGATCTAAGCACCTACTTAGATCTGAAGTAAGTAAGGAACTCTAGTTCAGAATTGATTCTGTTGAAAAAAACGATTGTTTGCTTGATTAACTTCAAAGCCAGCGTGTCATACTGGTTTAATTTTACGGACACTGGGCACGATTTACGAAGAGAATGAGTCAATATCAAAGGTGGCCAAAGATGAATATCATGACCTCAAAATAACGATCACACTGTAATGCATATCAATACAAAATATGATATGCATTTATAATAATGCTTATGCATTTATATCTCTGTCTGTTCACCTTTTCAGGTCTGAACCCCTGAACCTGAACCACGGGGTAATTGCGTAACACACTATCCATACTTTTCATTTTGCCAGTTCAATGACATTCATTGTTATTTACGTCGTTGAGCAGACAATTTTTTTTTTCTTTTTTTTTTTCTTTCAAACATTTATGATGCAATGGATTAGCTACATCCTTTAAAATGATGCAGATTGTGCGTCATAGTGTGTTATGCAGTTAGGGTGCCGATCCTAATGAAATTTGACAGATAGGTAACCTGGGACCTGAAGAAAGACATGGGCTACTTTTAATCCTGAATATTTGTATTAAAAAAAAAGCAGACGATGTCGAGGATAACAGTTTATCTTACAATTGAAACGTAACATGCTTGACAAATCGAATCAGGGGGCAGCCTGTCAAGGAAGTCTTGAGACAGACACTATTATATTTGGTTCACGTACAGATAAATGAGAATATTGAGGAAAAAGACGTGAAGGCAAAGTCGATTGGGCCATAAACACTTGATGATCAGCTACCAGAGGGGATAAAGATAGTTTATATTATTATTTATGGCCACATAAATAAGTTTATAGGCTGTAGTGGTGTCTATTAAAGCCTCCCAGGCATTATGCAAGATGGCCGGAAAATTGAGTAAAAATTCAGCATTAGTTACGACATTGTAAGAAAAACCTGTCTTGTAAGCCTGCCTTGTACTAAAGTGTTTGTGTTTTTTTTATGATTTCGCGTATCTTCACCATGCCATAAAATCTTCACGTTACTTGTTAGGAATACGGACAAGTACCTACATATTTCTGTCAATTTTACTTTTTCGGAATATCGGAATACAGAGGGGTAATTGCGAAACACAATAGCAATAGGAATGGCTATTTTGACAGTTCAACAACATTCATTGCGTTTTTTACGTTGTTACCACACAATTTTTTCGAACATATGAAGCAATGGATTAGCATTATCCTTTAAAATATTACGAGTTACGAAATTTTTCTCATTTAATATACCTACTTCTAAACACAGTTTCTGTTGGTATAGGTTAGTATGCAATAAATGAATCAGCAGATAATTGTCGAGTATGAGGTGATAAATTCCTATATATAGTGTATAATCTATGGTGATAAGTAGGAATCTGGATAATTTAATACATTTACACGACAATACAGTCATAAAGGCGCGCGCGCGTGTCGGTTAAAAGGTCGCAACTTATAATTTGCGCACGCGCTCTCAATTGCCGCTTATCTCGCGGTTTGTTTTTTTTTATTATGCTGGTAATGTGTTTATCTCAATCACATAAACATTTTATAATGAAGGGACTGGGCTTTTAGAGGTTATTGTCGCCGTGATTTATAAATCAACTTTGCTTGAAAAGGCTTAAAGCCTTAAGGTACCTTTTGGCTTAACTAATATAAGATAACCAATGTTATCACTGGGTTGTTGACTGCCTTGTCACCTGTACACGTGAGGATCTAATGGCTACGTTAGCGAATGGTGTTAGCGTTGCTGAGTAAGTACTGGCCAAACAAAACAAAAACTCATTTCGAACAATATTTGCCATCGACACGCTAAAAAGTCTGGGTTGTTTATGAAATTAATCCGAAAATACGGGTATGCTATACCGTATTACCGAGAGAAAAACTTAGGCACCTTCTTAAAATTTCACTGTTTTAATTAAAAATGGCAAACAGTACAAGGTATTCTTAAATTCAAAGCCAAAACTTCACAGAAGTGGTGGCGCTAAAAGAAATGATTTTGTTGTATTAAAACTACCTACAAGAAACATACGCCCGACTGTTTATCCACGATCCAACCATCAAGCTAATCATAATATTGTAATTGGTTCCCTGTATCGTTATAAGTCATCGAGTCCATGAATTGCAAATGGTTATTTTATGGGAATTCCAAAATGCTTGTTGTGGTACTTTTCCAATTTATACGAACGATAATATAGGTACTTAAATTAAAAATTCAGGAACAGAGCAAGCCAAAGGAAAAGACATGTTATTTGGCATTGGAACCCGTTATGCAAAAGAACGCCAAAAACTGTACCCGTACCGATACTCATGATTCATTCCGGTTAGCATTGCACTCCAAACGAAATGCTTTTACATTTTATTTAGTTGGCATTTCCTATTTAATTTGCCTGGATTTTTGGTAATTCAGACTGGTTTATATGGATTTTAAACTTCGACGTTTGGGAACGATCGTTAATTTGACCTTTGGATTCTTTAAAAGCCCTTAATCGTACCTTTTTCAGTATTCAGTATTAGCAAAGTAGTGGTGGCCCGTTAACGTCCCTACGAGTTTTAGGTCGTGTGCAGGCGTTTTACTTTGCGTAAATAATTTCATCACCACTGGTCTCAAGACGGTGAACGAAAACATCTTGAAGAAACCCCCGGCATGTTCTAGAACCAAAAATTTGGAGACATGACATCTACCAACCCGCATTGGGCCCGAGTGGAAGATTATAGCTAACTCCCTCTCAAAGAGAGGAGGCCTGTGTCTCAACAGTGGGACTATTTTAGGGTGATTATGCCCAGCTATGCTTTCCAGTATTTGATAACCTTTCGCTTACGTAAAGTTTTATTTATTAATTTAATTGAATTGCTACGCCTGTGTTCCCCTATGAATAACTGTGACGTAATGTTTTATGATAATAGTAACGAAGTGTCTGTCAAAGTTGATGTGTGAAGGCTATGCATTAATGAAACAAGCATTCATACAACAAAAAGGTTCAATGTTCTTGATAAGTTTTTTTTTTGCGATACCGCAAAGGTAAATTCGAAGAGGCTTTATGGAATGCCTCTTCGATTTACCTTTTTAAAAAGACTTTTGAGAGGTACAAAATGAAGCTTCGCCGATGAGTGTGTGATGGACCTGTTAGCAGAAAAAGTAATTAATTAACGCAATTCCCACCATGTGGTCGTTGTCCAACAATCTCGTTTCCTTAACTTAATCACTGTATAAATGACTCACTATGGCGAAGGTCGTCGGCCCGACATTGAAGCGGTGCCGCGGCAAATTGATGCTTCTTTAAGGAAGTTCCGAGAACCGCAACTTACAAAAAAGGCCCTCCCGACCACTGCCAGAATCACGATCTTAATCGCGCTAAAGTGTAATGGACCCCGCATACTCTTTTACATTTTCCATCGTAAATATTTTATGATACTTTCAAACTTATTTGAATGTTAAAACGTTGGAGCAAAAAATATTTGGCGATATTTTGTTACGGACTGAATTTTTGGTAATTGGAATCCCGTATTTATATTTGCATAACATAATAAAAGATGGCATTACAATGTATATGAGATGCAATTTTATGTTTATTTATATTGCAACCAAACCCGATTTTATACTGTTTACAATCTCCGAAACATGTAGGTATGGCACGTGGCTTGCAGTGCCAAATAAATAAAATAATGAAGTAGGAGTAAAATTTCATATCGTATTCATTGCACTATCTACCAATTCTCAAAGCGTAAGTCAAGATAATTGAATCGTCCATATATGTGTACGTATTTCATAGACATACATTTTTACATAAATTGATTACCGTACTAATTATATTCATCCGAATTCCGATTTCCGTTTTTTGTGAAAATAATTATTAGCTCACTGCCCGCCAAATATGCAGAATTTTGGGTGGTAACTAAGAATTGTTGGTATCCTATAACAAAATCTATTCATAAAAGGTCTGTGTAACGAGGTTTTCGTGACATAAAAGCGGTCTGAAGTTAAATTGACGATAAGTAAATACCAACTAATCAGTTATTTTGGATAAGTTGGTGTAGTAAAAATTTGGCTGTTATCATTTTGATCAATTGTACTTCATTTTGCATATATTATTTCTCTTTTGACTGTAAATATACACTGAATAAGAATGATGAATACGATGATGTATTTCATATTCAGTGTTGAGTTCTCGTCAATTAAGGCAACTATATGCTGATTGGTACTCAGCAATAAATGTTTCAAAACAAATACAATACAGATCTTGAGTTGTTCGTAAAGGTTCTATGGCTCATCAGCTCACAATCTCGTTTTAAATTATACAAGTATGTAAACAGCGTGAATAAAATGTAGGCAAAGATCAATATGGCATAATTAAAGCGGCAATTACCACAATTGAAATGCAGCACGATTAAATTCAACACAAACGCATTCAAGGACGGTGGTTATACGAAAGCGCAGTGCGCAACAATTGTGCCTGCCTACACGGCCAAACTTATTGGCTATTCAATGAGCTTAGATACACTGTCTATAAAACAGATTGGTCACACGACGTAATTGCGCGGGTCAAGGCGATTTTGTGAGATACATTTTGTAGTTCTTGTGACTCACAATCGTTGACATTCCTCCCTAATCAGCCATTTTACGTTCGAATGGAGAAGTCGTTTTCCTAAGTATCCTTTTAGAATGGTAAATGTGGTCATGTTTATTTCCTAGCATTGTTTGAACGGTTATCTGGACTGGTAACAGATTTATATAGTTTAGAAGTCAGTGAACGATGTAGAAATCAGTTCAAATACAGGTACCTTCCAACAATAATTTAGAAGAGGTATTAGATATAAAGCTGAAAATAGATAATTATAAAACATTCTGTATTTAAAGACGAATGATTAAGATTCTAAAATTGGATAACACCTACGACTACCTTCATCTATTGAGGAGTTACATCAATCGCCACTGCGTCTTCGGGCTATAAATCTTTCACTCCGGCAGGTAAATTCAAGTGTTTAAAACCATTCATTCCACTAGCGTTTCGTAAACACAAAATTTGGAACACTTCCAAGTATTTTACCTGTTCGCCATGGTTTCGTCTGACATTTGTACGGATGCATTCAAAGCGATCTTTTGAGTAATATCTGCAATTTGACCTATTGCAGAGTCTGGAATCCAGTAGAATGTTTACGTTGCTGTTTTACATTGAGCCGCATTACATTATTTCTGGATTCCAAGCCAAGTAATTTTAATACAAGGATAATACAATATGTTGATTATCAGTTAAAGCAAAACGGCGTAGATAGATATAAACGATTCAAGTGTCCACAACGATTTGAAGTCCAATCATGAACTTGATCGTTGATGTTGATCTTGAATATCAACAGCTTTGGTTGATTCATGATTCATCTGTCTCCGATATTTTTTATTACGTTTACAAACTAAACGATTTTATACCTTTCCACCTGGATCTATTTTAACATTTACAGAGTTACAGCCCCTTCATTGTATTAAGGTTATCACCTTGTGAAACCTTCATTGCCTTAGGCTAGTTCTTTATTTTTAGAACTTAATAATAACACCTCTTTCATAATATCCAGTATTCGTGTGTATCTGATCATAATAACAGGTTCGTAACATGACAGACAACTAGTACTGTCGTTATTCATTGAGGTATGGCTAAGTGGGTCTCAACTCAAGCGTCTCAACGCCCTTGCCGTTCCACTCTCCGTATTGAATGTCATTGTCTATTCAATTGTTTCTATTGTATTTCAATCAGCAACTTTGTTACTCGGATTATCTACAGGTAATCAGATTTGGAGGATTCTTTTTACCTGTTTTTCGATGGCAAGAGTACAAAAATGTTCGATTGACAATAAGGCCAGTCATTGTAGGGTCAAGGCACCCGACTTAACGCTACTTTGGTAACATACTAACAGAGCCCGGCTCTAACAGCTTCCTTTATTTCTTCTGCCAAGTCACGTTCCAGACTAAGTAAAACAAAAAAGATAAGGAAAGTCAATTGGGTTAATAGCCAAGAGCCTCGACCAAACCTGAGAAGGCTCTCGTTGGGCAGCTGGATCAAGGGCTTGATTCAGAACGGTAGTTCTGGATACGGCTCGCAGTGTCAGGAGGTTCCTCTCTCTGGAGCCCTGACCACCGGTAGCTTGGACCCTGTTCCCGATACCGGTGGGCTACAATTTTTTATATTTTTTTTAAATCTTTTTGTTTATGAAAAAATGTAATTTATAAGTATTTAAATGAAATAAAGGAAAGTCAAATCGAAACGAAGCCAGCGCTGCAAATTATTTTGAGTTACAATAAAGGTAACTTTGTTGACGTACCACAGTTAACAACAACATTATTTTTTTCCTTATCTGCAAAGATACTGGGACTAATTCAATATACGAGTACCTAAGAATACAACCAATTATTTCAGTGTAAAAACAATGTAAGTCGGAAAGAAATATTATATTACAAGAACATAAATTGACTTTCTTCAACAGCTTGTTTTACAGCAGCCTTTTCTTATACAGCAGCCATTTTCAAGGATATCAGGTATCGGTTCTAGTGCTTCCTGGTAGTTACAGTTGCCAGTTTTGTGTAAACCAGTCTTATTGCTCACTTCATCGGTTTTCGTTTACTGTAAGACAATTTTGGGCGGTTTAATTGCTATATGCACTATACTTCCTTATTGGATTGCTCACTTTTTATCCGATGTTAACTGGCTCCGAGAAGTTTCTCAATAATTTATATTCTCTCTAAGTCACGCAAGTATCATCATGGCTTCTTCACGCCAGTATCAACATGGCAATGCCCCTCACCTTGGTTCACCATAAAGTATTCGTTCCTTCCGTTCATTCTAACTTGGACAACCAATGAATGGATACTCGATCAACTATTTCAACGTATCTCCATTGAGTACAGTGGAGTTCCACGTCACTTCCATTTAGTTTTTGTGCCAGTATAATCATACGTAATCTCTCAAATGGTTGTATATTTCTTCGTATTATACTGCTGATCAATGACGTACGCAAACCGCGCGTAAAGGTATGCATGAATCATAACCCCTTTTTATTCCTTTCAACCTGAGCTGGAAATTCCCACGAGTTTATAGCTTCAGGTTTCGATTTCAAGTTCATAGTAAAGCTTATTTAATGACCGCAACAGTTTGTGTTTATTTAGATTTGTGGAATAGATTTTTTTTTAGATTCAACGTAGCAATTTCGAGAATTATGGTCGTCATCCGCAAGATTGCTTGCTTCAAGAGGCTCTCGCTTTATCCAAGAGTTTAGTGGTTTTTGCCAAAAGGGTGTGACTTTTGTTACTTTGTGCGGGACATTGGCTAGTCGTTAAAGACTTTCATTAAATCATGGTGGGTGGTCGAGGTTGATTGTCGGCTGAAAACGGTTTTGCAGTAAAATGTCCGATGCTTTGGCGTAAAGCTAGTGCCGGATTGAGCTGATACTTTTATTGTATAACTGTATTCGACTAATTAAATAGGAACGTATAAAATTACAAAATGGCATCTCTTCACACTTTTAGATGGATTCTATTGTTTCTCTATTCCGTAATATGACTCGCGATTCCAGACATTGTGGCAAGCATTCTGTGAGACTTTGAAAAGCTATGCATGAGTTTCATTTAAGTATCTATTGTTAGTTAACTCTTATTCAAGCAGTTATTTGGCGTCATGTGGTGTAAATCAAACTAAAATGTGGTTACGACGAAGTAATAACAAGCATAAAACGTCAAATGAAGTATTGTTAGGTATTACTTAATTTGAATATTGGTTTTTCTTTGTGTATAGCTTGTTTTGGCGAGGCGTCAAGACAATGCTATAAGAAGGGAGACGTTGAAGAAGCCAAGAATATATAATCCGAAATATGAATCATACCTTATTTAGAATGCATTGCCAGCTCATCATCAGCCTAACCTTTTCCCAACTATGTTGGGGTCAGCTTCCAGTCTAACCGGGATGCAGCTGAATACCAATATTTTACATGGAGCGACTACCTATCTGACCTCCACAACCCAGTTACTGGGTAATGCGATACCCCTTGGTAAGGCTGGTTGTCAGACTTTCGAACTTCTGACGACCCGTAACGATTGTCAAAGATCAACGAATGACAGCCAGGACCATAGAAATGTAAAAACAGGAGAAGTGGCAACGAGGCGGGTCTGTGTCGTCGCGGCATGCCCGAAATGACCATGCACTAGGCAAATGGTCGTCTCCGCGAACTAGTGGGCTTTCGACCGTGATCGTGAAAAATATAAGAATGTATTGTTCTGTGGTTTCTTGTAAAAACCGAAGCCAAAACCAAAACTTTGTGTGTCACGGAATCACTTACCATATATATATATAAGTATTTTACTATATTTGTTTTTAAAATCATGAAAAACAACAAATTGTTAAATATTTCTTGCTTATACTACGTTAATTTTGTTTTCAAATATCACAACTACTGTACTTTTTTCGCAGTAAGTACATTGCTCTTTAACCACTGCCTGAGTATGTCATTAAGTGACTAGACAAGCAATGTAAAAATTACAAAACGATACTTTATTTATGCGATTCATCGCATGGTACGGCCGCTGCTGGTTGCGGCCAGTTAGTGATGTGGCTGGCTGTGTAGATAGATAGATAGATAGAATACTCTTTATTGTACACCATACAAATTACAGAAACATAAATATATAACATTTTACAAAGGGTGACACAATGGGCGGTCTTATCGCTAAGAGCGATCTTTTAAAGACAACCCACTGTAGATCCACTAACGTAAGCTATCGACAACAAAGTCGATTACCCAACGAATTAGTTAATTTTATAATTTGTCAGTTGGAAGACCTAAAAAGATGACGTTTAAATCCGGTTAGAAGACCCTTGAGAAGATGTAACATAATGTTAAAAAAAAATATTTACAAATTTTTTGTTTTCGCTATTTTTATTAATTTGTAATATAATATTTTCTGGACATATCGTTTTTTATTTATTTTATTTTCAGAACCCCAAATTAATAATAAATGGGAGAATCGATAACTTTCCGATTTAGTCAATGACTAGCGTATATATAAAATTTTCAGAACCCCAAATTAATAATAAATGGGAGAATCGATAACTTTCCGATTTAGTCAATGACTAGCGTATATGTAAAATAAATGGCTTTTGCACAGCACAACGATAGCGACAGATGTTTTTGTGTGAGTAAGTTGTACGGTGCATGGTAAATTCACGCTATGTTTGATGAGTTAAAGTTTATAATTGATTGTGTAGTACGTTCTGATTTATGAATTGCAAGTATGTGCGCGACTTTGTATCTATTGCTTTTACTGAACTACATGTGTAGTAGTGGCGCGGTAGTGGGATCGTCTTAACGACATGGAGTTCTGATACATTTTCAACTATAGGGCATATCTCCTTCTATCCTATATCTATGGCCGGGACCAACAGCATAACGTGCTTTTAAACATCCAATAAGGACTCTGTCTTAATAATTACTTTGGGTAAAGAGCTTACATCATTAACATGTAATGAGCAAGTTCGCGCTATTTATGGATAAAACTCGTTTCAAATCTTACATTTGTGTTGTTTTAGTAAAAATAGCGTGCAGTAGTGCAACGGGCGCGAATCTGTAAGTCGATCACGGTGGCATGGCGCCGCTCACGCACGCTGCACGGTGCTCATAGGAATGCCACTTGCCTAGCGTCCAGTCCTCAGTACCGTTGGGTACATACAGTTTTGAACATTAAAATAAATGATTATTGATTACGCTTCCATTATGTTAACTAGCTCTATGAGTTGATTTGTCGGTTAAATTACGAAACGTTCAGCTGCGAAGGTGTAAAAAGGATCGTTCAATAATTGTAACTTGAACTTGAAACGCTTTACTGGAAAAAAATAGACTCAATTATTAAAGAAATTTCATCATTAGAAGAGCATCAAATTTTTTAGAAGTTAATTCATTTTAAAAAGTGTCCATCATTAGCAGGTCAATAGCTTTTAAGAGCATAAGTTAAATATTTCCCTTTATTAAATTAATTTAATTTCCTAACATCTTTTTTTCTCCAAGTGAATTCTGACATGCTCTCTTAGGATTAATTAAATTACTCCATGAGGGCAACAAAACTCAACATAGTTCATAATGCTACAATTAACATTGTATCTGGTACGGTCTACCCATTCTCCTTTTGCCCAACTTCTTTGTCTTGCTTTCGTGTCAATGGTACTCTTCTTCGACATTTTATATTGTTTGATTGTCCAACTAAAAAACTACATTAGGATTTTTACGAAATAAAAGTGTTGATCAATAACAGGAGACAAATCAATTGAAACTGGGCGTATGTATCACTAAATTCACTACTGAAAGACCTTCAACATTAATTTGGCAACTCAAAAGCGATAAAAACAGTCGCATATAAAGGCCACTAAAGGTAACTGATTCGTTGACCTTTTAATAAATTAATTCGTTGACAGAGCTAATAAAAAAACGTTGCATACTCATTCAAAATCGAAGCATCGTCATTGGCCAAAGTCAACTAAAAATTAAACCTCGCTATCTAATTACACTTGGTACTGAACGCGGTGAATGTTTGTTTATCGTACAGAAGCGGCTATAAGTAGACAGTGGGTAATTATTAGGAGTCTACGTTAGCAGGTAAGTCGAGCCGGGCGCGTAAATAGGAATGCTACTTCAATAGCTTGGGATCTATTGGAGAGTAGAGGCGAAATGAGGTAGCATGCTTAGACGGTAAACACTTGTCAACACGTCTCAGACGGTGCCAAGCGTGAGAGTGAAATTTTTAAATTTTCCCTTCTTTTCTTCCTTTGGGGAAATTCTCAATGTGCTGGGATTGTGAATTGTTATCACTTGTTGATGAATCTGCTTTTGTTGCGGTCTTTGGCTTGATGGAGCGCCAACGTGGCAAAACCTCCAATAGCTTCCTCCACCTGACCTAAACATCTCTTTGAGGTATTTGATTGGTTTTCCGCTTTGTATTTTGTTCATTCGTCAAGCGCGACACATGTTTACCGTCTTGTTTAAAACATAGTTCGTTTCCAAGTGGAAACGAACTATGTTTTAAACAAGACGGTTATATACGCAGCCGAGGCGCAAGCATAATGCTTATATTGTCTCTTAAATCTCAGGTTACAGTATCAACACCGGCACGTGGATCTAACATATTAAGTGGCTTTAGTTTCATAGTAGTACCTAATGGCCCCGTGGCAACGGCCCCGACTTAGTGTTAGAGTTGTAGGTCGTGGGTTCGAACCCAGGCAAGCGCTTTACTTTGTGTAAATAATTTCATCAACACTGCTCTTAAAACGGTGAAGGAAAACATCGTAAGGAAACCGGCATGTCCTAGAACCAAAAATTCGAAGGTATGTGACATCTACCAACCGGCACTGGGCCCGTGGTGGATTACAGCCTCTACCTCTTGAAGAGAGGATGCCTGTGTCCCAGTAGTACGAGTAGTAACATTATAGACTGATTACATTGTGGTCATCTCTGTTACACAAGACAGGTTCGGGTGACAGATACCTACTACAAGAGGGCTCATAAAATTAAAGAAATACTTCGGCATTGTAAGTAGTCACCCGAAATTTCTGCAAAACTCGATGTGCTATATTTATAGCCGGGTAAAGAAAATAAATTACTTGACCCAAGGCACACAAAAATAGAAAAAAACTTAAAATAGTAGGTATTGTGTACCTTACGGCTACGCCAAATAGACCCAGTTCAGCATAAATGCCAGAAAACTAGCATGACGCTGGTTTTCGATTGGACCCTTTTAATTCCGATCCAGTCTGTCCCTTGCTGCCCTCTCCGTCCGTACCCCACAAGGGATGCCCTTTATAGCGTGTAGTCGCTTAGTTTTTAAGTTTTTTACGCCCTGGCTGGAGGCCTTAATTTATTTACATGCAAGCCCGGTTAAGCAGACGACCACCTCATAGGTTGAACTGAGAGATGCCATTTATATAAAAAAACTGGACCCCTTGTTACGACGTCTTACGGATGTAAATCAGTACACTTGGCAGGAATTGATTAATGCTACTAAAGGTGCCAAACTCGTAGCCAAATTCTGGGCTGACTCTATTTCGATTGCTGTAGACAGACACGCTGAAAGGAAGAAGTTGGGTACCGTTGGCTGATACATTCCTTTTTCCAATCGTCTTGCAATACCGTCTTCGCAGTCGTTTATCCCCGAGATTGCTTTTGAGATTTGGGACTTATGCAAGGAAAAGCTAAGTCAGCCATTGAAATACACGAAATAGGATTGCAGAATGTTTTGCGCTTTAATTTTTTATGTGCTTGAAGATTTTTACATGCTCTGCATTCCGTCGTACAAAAACTGAACGAACTAACTGTACGAAAACTGATAGACCGTTGATGGCATTAAATTAAAAAGAAGTAGAAAAAAGTGAGTCATTCCATGGAGAAAGAGTTCAACGGCACATCGGTAGCCGTAGGTCAAGATTCGCCGCGGATTTCTGGTTATATTTTTTAGATCTTTGGCATAACTAAGACGTTACCTAACTGCTTTTAAATAGCTTTGATAGCCAATTTGAACTGAGTTGTGTTCTATTCAATTTTCTATATATAATTAAGGCTTATTCGTTGATCCGCACGAATTTATTCGCCCGAAACGGGAGATCATCACTTTAATTTTTTTTTTCTATTTTATGCAATAAAGTGTGCTAGTGTCCTTTTTGTCGATTCGCCCGTTTCAGACGAGTAGATTCGTGCAAATCAAATAATAAGCCATAATTAATGCAGATACAACACGCAATTACCTACATCAGCCATTATTTTACTAACACCAATTTGGTACAAAATTAAGATACGTAATCTAAGTTTTATTGTGTTTCTCAAGAATCAAGACTATTAATTATTAATTACTTACTGTAATGGCCGATGGTGTGAATGCTGCATACCACGACTTTTATTGCTAACCAGGAATTTATTTACAACGTCGCTCGTAAGCGAGCTTTTGTTATACAAATGTAATGTAACAGTACCGCTGATAGATTCTGATTAGCGTCCGACCATTGCACTCGGGCCTGCAGATGCACTGCCTCACTGAAATTATGGACTTCGAGAATGGCGAAATGGCAAAAGTTTTTTGATTGCTAATTCATTTGGAAATGTTATGGTTCGTAAATTAAAAATAGGTTGTGTCGTGTCATGTGTCGAAAACGAAACCAGATTGTTAGTTTTGCACTGTCCAGTTTAATGTATAGGTACCTACTGTAAATATCACATTTTCGATTTTCCTTTGAATTTTCCTACCTTCCTCAGCTTCCCAATCTACAAAATTTTTAAAGAAATTCTCTTTAAAACTTCGACCAGAGCCAACGCATAAAACTTCGGCGTGGGGAAAAACAATACCGCACATGCCATAAAGGTCCCAAGGCGAGCCCGCGCTTGTGTGAAACGAAGCTTGTTGTCGAGCTGACGGTGCGGAAGGCCCTAAAATAAGTTATGGCTAATTCCTGACTTCAGTCGGTGTCGTGGAATGCAGCACGGCGCATTGTACTCACTTATCTAAACACTCGGACCTGGCTTGCCACTAAATGCTGAGCCACTATTGGCTGGCACGCACGCGGCTTCGGATCATTCGTTATCATTATGGTTTTGTTTTCTAAGAGGTTTTAACTTATCGGGTTGGTACCTACTTTATTGTACACGTTGTTTCACACTATTACTAGATAGAACATAGACAGTATGCTTATACTTAGAGCAAGGCAAAACAGTTGTGTTTTGTGAGAAAACGGTTTCGTCAATCATGTTTGTCCACTTTGACAATAAGGTAGCTTCATAGGATTAACGGGTCATGTTCTAGGCTTGCATAAGGTTTGTGGAGTTACAAAACTTCAGATAAAATATACGTTTGTTTTGCGACTAGTTTCTTCTTACTTCTAACTAGAGTTGGCCAAATTCCGGTACAAAGCAGTATGAGATACTACAATTGGACCAATAACTGATGATGATGGTAAAATGATCGTCATGAAAAGTTTTAAGTGTGTAACTAGTGTAGATTTGTACTAATTACGTACTTAAAATAAAAATTATTCATATTTACTAAGAGGCCATGGAAACCGAATAATACCTGACATGGCTTCAAATTACGCTACTTAAGATTATTTTTAAATCTTTTCATTTATTTACTAAAAGATTTGTTGATAGTCTGTGACAATACGTACAACTCGTCTGTTCAGTTTCTATGAGACGAAAACATGTTTGGAAGATATTTTCCCTACAAAAAAGGCAGTCATTTCCATGCAGAAAACACATTTCAAAAGTGTTTCTCTCTGGTATCTTCTCTCGCCTTTTAGTCTATGCTTAATAAACGTATTTTCCTTTCTGACTCCCCTGATTCACCATGACTATTGGTTAAACGAACCTATTTTTACTAACAGTAGGTTTTTTAACTACTAAAGCATTACTTCCATCACTATTTGAAGAGGTAAACAATCAACACGATAAAATATTGCTTTCCATTCCCTTTGTACAAGCTATAAATTCATCAAGTTGATGCTCAAATAGTCAGTAAAGTGCTTTTCGTTGAAAGCAAAGGGTGGGAGCATAGTCACCATCGTAAGATGGCCCCCAAAACCAATTACAATTTCGTTCAGCCGTAAGGGCTTGCTGTATTTTGAGCGGTCACATTCACCTGGTCGTGTCAGTTGGATGAGCTTATGAATAGACCCAGTTCTTTGCCCAAGCCAGACTAATAAGAATACTGCCAACAGACAATTGCGCGAATTGTTACGCTTGGTTGTGCGCTCAAATGACAAGCGCGTAAAAACCTTTTGGATATCTGTGTATAACCGATTTATCGCAGAAAGTGAAATTTCCTCGGATACGTATGTCATTCGAGTCACATTGAATATAAGACACCATTGACGATTTTAACGCTGATAAATATTCAATTGAAGTATAGTTGCTTCAAGCTTCAAGTGGTTTATAGGAGTAATAAATCATAAATTGTTTTTGATTCAATTGCTTAGAAAAATTATCAGAGGATTAAATTCAATACTGCTAGCAGGCTTACACTTAACAAGTCTTGTATCTTGTCTTGTATTGTCCTAAAATGTTTTGTGTTACAAGTTCAATAATTATATTATTTATTTATTTAAGATTCATGCACAGCATTACAGCATTGAATCCCAATGCGTAGGCGTTATAGAGATCATAACTTTCTACATGCCACGCTTCATTGGCCGAATCTGTTTAACTTTTAGCTATTCACCTTTCAGAGTTTCATCTATTTAGTCCGTCTGATCCATTGTGTGTCCTGCGTGCCGTATGTGCTGTCGGTCTGTCGGTCTGTCATCGTATATATGTGCCGGTCTATTGATTTAGTGAGGCCAACGACAGAGGGGCGTGATTCAAGCGTGACGCTAGGTATGGCAGCGTATTCATTAGGGAATACTGCAATATTCAAGGGCATGGTTTATGTATGGAGATAGTTGAAGGGTGGCCGGTTAGTCATGCCCGTTGCAAAAAGTACAGTCACGTACCCTTTCTAGCGTGTTAATATTGATGAATCTTGTTGCGGCACCTGTAATTATTCCATATCTGAGCTTTTACATGTTGCTGTGTTTTTTGTGAATTTTGTTAATTTTTATTGAAATGATCTCTTCAAATGAGAATTGTCCGATCTGAAGACCAACTCCTGTAGCTAAAAACGTTCAAAATCTAATCGCAATCTAATCTCAACGACAATCAATGTCAAAAACTTGTCAAAAATGTAGGGGAAGGTATTTTATACAGATTGAGACTGACATCAGGCTGTGAACGTTCTTCAAGTTACGGGAATTGACCATTTGATCTTCAAGTTGGATCCACTGCTAGATAAGGAACAAGTATTTAAGTTGATCAATCACCAGTGATTGATCTAATTTTAGGGATCAGACCTGAATATCTCTAAAATGAAACAAGGACAAATTGAAAACTGCTGGCTGACAAGGATATCAAGGGAATCAACCATGATAATATCATATTGATAGATGAAGCAGTGGTGCACTGGTCAAATTCTAATAAGTATTCTTCACGTTGACCTTAGATTCCCAAAGTTCAAACAGTAATGGCTTTAAAAGGAAACACTTCGTAGATTACTGTATTAATTAGAATAGTGTTTAGTAATGACTATAAACAGCTTAACAACTATGTATGAAAAACTGGTAGCCTACTGTTTAAGGCTAGGACGAAGAAGTTTTCACTAATCTTGATTTATATTAATGTTGTGGAATACATTTATAAGGCAAGGTAAGCGGATTTCATGTGGTACTTCACTTTGTGCTTTTCACCTTTACGCATTAGCTTCTCCAACGTTTGATATTTCTTAAATACCCGTGCATTTTAAGTTAAAAAAAAAAACTTTTGGTACTTTATGTGCCATTCTCTACCTCAAAGGCTGCTTTACGTAATAACTGGGTATAGAAATATTACTTGTTCTAATCTGAATAGACCGCACGGATGAATGTTCCTTTTCCTAAAGTATGTCGCAAGCTCAGTGGAGCAACTTTGTAGCATCATTAAGTATAAATGTCTTAGATGATCCAAAGATATCGTTGTGTAATCAAACCAGATTGCCAGTTGAGTTCATGCAGCAACTTTTTTGTCATCTTTGTAACCTTCTCAAAAACGTGTTTCTTAATTTAACCTATGTTTGTTTTGTAAGTTCAATATTCTCCGTTCGTTTTTGCTGTCGATAGTCAAATCTGAAATTGCATAAATTACTGCATATTGGAGTACATATTTGGACATAATGGTGACAAAAAGTTTAACCACATGACATTATAATAAATGGCTAGTATACAATTTTGTTTTATATCAGCCAGTGCTGCGCGGAAGTATGAATGATGTTATGACGATAAGCAGCAGACATGAGTCCGTATGTGAACATGTGTGCATACATCATTATTACCGTTTTAATGAACAGTACAAATATCGGTCGAGAAATGAGTTGATTGATAAAAAAGATACGTTTTCACTTTCGCTGAGATCTTAATTAAACAATCGACGAGATTTAAACATGTCACGAACAGCACCTTGACGGCTTGATGACACCTTCGAATTTAACTTGTTGGGAACTTGGAAGTTGGGTTGAAACTTTCTTGCAAAATAAGGACCGCAGCCTCCCGGGAGCATTTCTTCTCGTCAGATAGAAAGTAAAGATAAGCCATTTAAAACATTAATAAACTTACCGGAGTGTTCTGTTTATTTTTCCACCCACTGATGTACAAAACCCGCATTTGCGTGGCCAGGATGCACGCAATCGTGCCGTTACACGGCCTGTATGAGCACTGTCCAAAAATACATGGGATATCAGTCGGTTTTTATGCACTTATATCTTTAAACTTGCGATGGAGCAAGTTTTTGTAATGCACATGTACCGAAGCGACACAGGCGACCCGGGTGGCGGCGCGCGGCGGACTGCTGTTCGGGCCACACTCGTGCGGCCGCGCGGCGCGGCTCGGAAGCGACCGGCGACGATGCGCGACGAGGGACCGTGAAAGAAGGGCCACAACCCGACTGCGTTTTTTGTCCCGTCTAAGATTAGCAACAAACAACGTCTGGCTGGGACCATTCAAAGGGGTTCGGATTGGGCGTAAGTGATGACATGACACGCTGTTGTGCTGTTGTAGCACTGCACTATAACCGCCGAGCTCTTGCAATGTTGAGGGTTTAGTATAAACTGGGTTTTCGATAAAATTAGTGCGTATCTGATCTTGTTATATTCGTATTTACATTAAAATACCGTACCAGGTTCAAAGATATGAGATGCTAACCAGATTTCGTTAGCTTTAAGGTTATTTATGCAAACAGCCGTCTGGTTTGGAAGATTCGAGGTAGATATTGGGTTTCTTTAGAAAGTTTTTTTTTTGGCTAATATCCTGGATGGAGAGGGGTCAGCCGGGATATAACATTGAGATACGAATGTGCTATTGAAGCCGAGAGGCCGAGTGTGTCAGACTTCCGGGATTGCCGGCATGGAAGCCACGACGTAATGTAATAGAAAACGTATTGCACAATTTCCTGATCTGTTGGAATAGTACTAGACTGAATCGTATTTGAACTATCTAAGTATATTAAACATATACCTACACTTAGTTTTAATACTTACTAACTTTGAAAGATATTTTTGTAAGAGCAATTTCGTGAAGTAGGTAACTAAGTACCTATGTACCGCAGTATGTATGTATGATAATAATAACAATAGGTAAATGTATAATCCTAGTTTATGTAACTATACCAAGGTAGGTACTTACTAAATAGGTACCCACCTATCAAAAATTATTTATTCTATTTATTTTACCATTTATGTACACACATACATAAACAGACAAGAAAAACAGAACAGAAAAAATAGGTACTTACAGAGGTGATGTTTATTTTACAAAAATCTCTTCCCGCACACCCGAGACAGGACAATAGATACAGAGTTGTAGACAGCGTGTCAAAATAGTAAAGAAGACAAAAAAATAATACATACAATCAAAAACAATTCACTTAAAAAACTAAACAAAAATTACGAGAATATACATACATACAAATAAACATACATACATACATACATACTTCTAAAATACATATCACTACAATGATAATAATTATATCATACTCAAAATAATAAATACATACACAACTATGATGAAGTGGATAGATAGTGTTCTTTTACTCTTCTTTTAAAAACTGCAACAGTTTGGCAGTCCCTAATGTCAGGCGGTAGTGAATTCCACAACCGCAGCTCGTGCACTGTGAAGGAGTAGGAGTAGAAGTCGAGTTAAAGCGAGGATGAGTGAAGATCGCAATACGGAACACTTAAACAGCAACAAATGATTTAATGTTATTTCAAATAATGGTACCGTTTTTTTACCAAATTAGGAAGGTACAGAAAGCGTCACCCCTGAAGTTTTTAAAAACCGGTCAAGAGCAAGTCGGACCGCACACGAAGGATACCATACCACAAGGCAAAACACCGAAAAAAACACTTTTCTGTGTGGAGAACCCCTTTAATTTTTATTAACTTTATTTAATTTTTATTATTTGTTGTTATAGCGGCAATAGAAATACACACTCTGTGAAAATTCGGTTAATTACCTATTACGGTTCATGAGATACAGCCCGCTGACAGACAGGCGGACGGACAGTGAAGGCTAAGTAATAAGGTTACGTTGGCACCCTTTGAGTAGGTACGGAATCCTTAAAAGTAACACGCTATACCATTGAATTTTTACGACTATCCATAAAAATACTTTCAAATATAGCACTGCTTGACGTGGATTTGAACCAACGCATCGCCTATTGTCGCCATTTAATACCAGCAGCTAGCCAGCTTGTGGCGATTGCGATGTATTTATAATCTACTATCTTCTGCATAACACACAATCAGTAGCAATGGCTTTCATTTTGAAAGTTCAACAACATTCATTGCGTTATTTACGTAGTTGAGCAGACAAATTTTTCGAACATATGAAGCAATGGATTAGCAATATCCTTCAAAATCATTCTAATTGAAATTGAAATCGTGTACCGCACTAGGGTGGAGTTCTACTTTATCGTTCGGTCTCTGCTTATGTGATGGTTGTTATAGTTAATTTAAAGGACCTATTCATTTTATTGACTGAGTCGAGAATAAAGTAAACATTAGTCAAGTTAACGACTAAGATTCTGACAGACAGATATTCTTGTTCTGTATAAACAACATGCTAATATTTTTGAAATTATGTAGCAATTAATAAAAAAGCAGAAACAAGCAATCGACTAATTACTTTAACGATTAGGCAAACAATTTATTCACTTTGTTTAAGGACTAGTTGTTATTTTTTTGTCATCTACAGGGTGGCAGGGACATCGACGCGCAACCTGTAACCATGAATTAAGCACATAATTTTAGACCCCCTAGTGTAGAATTTTTCCCTGGGACCCTGTATTGTAAAAGAAGACCGTACATTGAAAAACATTAAGTTTGTAATGTCAAAAAGAAAATTACGTTTCTAGGAATTAAGCCTCCAATTATTACGTTACATAAGTACAAGCGAATGTAAAACCTCCGACAGATAATAACTTCACTAAAATGTTCTGTATAGTTGCTTGTCGATATTCTTAACATAAAATGTTTTTGTAAGGATACAATAATCTATTGCTGCGGTACCTAAACTGCGTTTTAGTTGCCAAACATGTAAACTAATATGAGTTTTTGGAAAAATAACTTTAACTCCTACACAATAAAGTTCAGTTTACGCGACAACTTCAAACATAACGTTTTTCTGTAGTCCACGCTGAAATGAACTTAATTAATACTAAAATAATGTTGATATTTGTTTAACTTGAAATAACATTAAATGGAAACAAGAATAGGTCTTAGTTAATGAAACTGACCGAATTTGTGGAGATAGAAACTAACCTTATTCATAAACACTGACAGTATTCACTTACACGATCCATTTATAGCGAAAA
The DNA here is from genome assembly GCA_947507525.1 of Apamea epomidion. Classification (NCBI taxonomy): domain Eukaryota; kingdom Metazoa; phylum Arthropoda; class Insecta; order Lepidoptera; family Noctuidae; genus Apamea; species Apamea epomidion. The sequence continues at coordinate 14,995,914 of OX382226.1, forward strand.
TGACGTCAAAAATGTATGGTTTAACTGACTATTGTTACAATATTGGTGAAGACCTACGGATATATTTTTTTAAACAAAAATGAAAGCAAGAGTGAACACGAGGCATCCTATGGGTACGCTCGTTCTATCATAGACCTCATCCATCGCTTTCCATCAGGTGAGATCAAGGTCAAGAGCATTAAAAAAAAAAATTGTAAATGCTTCATTAAAAGACACTGCTGTAACGTCTACCTATTCAAAAGCAAATCTGATGAAAAATTACACGTCATTAGCACGAAGAAATACAATTTTTTTAAGGCGTTTGGCAATTATTCAGAACATAAATAATAGTACCTATGATTTCCCAGCCGCCCCGACCCTTGCTCGAGCTAGCCCGCGCCGCTGAACCTGCAGTGCGATTCTGCAACCATCTCACCGTGAAAACTCAAGTGAAGTGAGCTGTCATTCATACAAATGCTAGGGATTGACACTATTGAAAGCTCACTCTAAGCTCACTTCACCTAACTTTTCACGGTAAGATTATTACAGAATCGATCGGCTGCAGTTTTAAATTTGACCCTAAATAATTCCGATCCAACCTGTCACTTGCTGCCCTTTCCCGACAACCTCATTGGTCGAACTGCGAGACGCCATTCATAAAAAAAAAATATAGTATCTATTGTGTATCGCGCGCACTCATTGTATTACGAGAATTGATACCACATGCCAGCATTACGTAGGTATTCGGTATTAGATATGCGGTGACCGCAACTGACTCGCTTCCTGCTGCGCCTATACCTACCTCTAGTAACATAAGTAATATACAGTGTGTTAGGCTAAAACGAGGGACATATTTTAAGGTCATGTAGTAGGTGGGCGGCGAGCTTTGGGCAGCTCGCCGCCCGGTAAGGACCAGGCCCGGGTCGACGGCGCGTTGTGTTCCACGCGCGCCTCAAAAAAATACAATATCATCGAAAAGTAAACAATATTGATATTTCAATGACAAAACAAACAAGATGATCGTTATTATGAGAACTATTCTCACACCTACGAACGGTTTCGGGTTATTTGACAGAAGGCTTGTCAACAAATACATGACAGATGCACTTACAAACAAACTTACCTATAAAATAATAGATCGGTCAATCAATCTGCCGCAGCTGAATACCAGCATTTTACATGAAGCAACTGTTTATCTGACCTGCACAACCCAGTTACTGGGTAATACGATACCCCTTGGTAAAACTGGTTGTCAAATGGTTGACGACCCATAACGACTGTCAAAGATGTACGAATGACAACGGCTTAAGGTACGTTCCGAGGCATGGAGGGTCTTGGTATGTAAAGATAGTCACCCATAAATGGACCAACCTCGGCAAGGGTAGCTAAACCTGATCAATTGACTCGTGCGGCTGTAATAACTTAGCCACAGGCCCCTCATAAAATAATAGATTGGTATGTATAGTAATTTAAACTTTCTTCGCCCTTTTAAATGTTGCACCCTAATTACATAACACTCTTGTAATATAAGAGCGGTGGTGGCCCAGAGCTAACAACCCCGACTTATGAGATGTAGGTTCTGCATTCGAACCCAGACAGGCGCTTTACTTTGTGTAAATAATTTCATCACCACTGCTCTCAGAACGGCGAAGGAAAACATCGTGAGGAAACATGTCCTAGAACCGAAAATTCGAAGACAAGTGATATTTACCAACCCGCAATGGGCCCGCGTGGTAGATTACAGTCCACTCCCTCTATAAGAGACGAGGTATGTGTCCCAGCAGTGGGAACATCATAGGCTGATTGTGCTTATGGTCGCTATAATATCATTTCGTTCTTAGCCCGTCACAAATTAGTTCTAGTTAAACACCGTTCAAGGAATACAATCACCCTGTATAACAACCTTAATTCATAATGCCGCTGTTATCGCGATTTACTCATATAATCCCAAAGATTACCTACACGTACCTATGGATTATAAATTATACTCCATCTTGTCCCAGTTCTGTCCATTAATACCATGTTATACTCCAACTAAGTATGTCATCTAACTTGCGCAGGCGCAGGCGTGCTCTCCATCTCAATTACGTAAGTACAAGTACAGAGTACAAGGTCAATAGAATGCGGAACTGTTCAATTATTTTCGACTTACTCCACCCATCCATTAAAATCATCTCTCTCATTTGATAAGCTATTATTAGTAATACAACTTGGCGTTGGCTCGTGTAAGATGATTTTGGGCAATTAATATATTATCATATAGATAGCGTTTATAAAGGCTTGCTTATTGTGGTAAATAAAAACTTTGGCTTATTACTCGCCTCGAATTTACTACTGGGCGAGTCGTTACTTTTAAATGATTTATTATTTTTTGCAATGAGACTAAGAAAAAATTACACGTTTTATAATATTTAACTCTTGTCACTTCTGCGCGCTAGTGTCCTTTTTTCTATACCGTATTGCATAATATTCAAAATGTTTTTTAGTTTTTTTAGTCAATTTTTAGTCAATTCGTGTGAGTAGCATATTTAAAAAAGTGACGACTACTTAGCCCATTTCGGGCGAATTGACTAAGGGCGAATTTCACCAAACTTTTATACCTAGAAGTCTTATCTTCGTAATTTTTTTTCCACAAATAGGTAATAATGAAGGCCGATTCCCCTAATTTAAAACGTTCAAAATCTAGTCGCAATCTCATCTTAGCGACAACCAATGTCAACTGCTTGTCAAAAATGTATGAAAACTAGAGATATTTTTGACAGATTGAGACTGAGATCCGACTGTGAACGATGTGATATCTAACTTTGGTGAAATCAGCCCTTATTAGCCACTTACAAATCATTCATTCAATTATTGATATTTTATACGTTGTCTAAAGAACTTTTCAGTCACGGTTGTATTCAATGAGCTGGGAACATTTTAGCATGGGAATAGAATAGCGGTCATTGCTCTTTCCCTAATATCTCTCTGTAGGAATCCAAACAATAAACTATGTATGGTTTTTCGTTATTAGAACATGTTGAAGATCACGATTCATATTCTTCTTCTTAGCTCGTCGATAGCAATCTAAATAAACTAGGCCCAGAATTCGGCTACTTGTTTGGCATCACCAGCGTCCATCAGTTCCTGTAACGTGCAGCTGACAGGACACGATATTAAGTGTCCCATCGTTTTTGGAACAGCACCACATTTACACTCCAATGCGGAGTCGTCTATGAATCTTCACCTGAACAGGTTTTCCTTGCTTCGGCCAACCTGGGTCCGGAGTCTGTTTAAAGACTTCCAGGTCACCCAAGGTAACTCATGTCCAGGTGGGAGGTCTTCAGCGGGTGGAACAAATGGTTTGGGTAAAGAAGCACTGTCTTACCACAGCTTAGATACACACAATAGATATTGATTTTTAGTTTTTGAAATAAAATTAAAACTACAATATATAGGTGGGTTAACGACCGCTATTGCCATGCTAAAACGAGACAGCTATAGCATCCTAATTGCCCTATTACGCCTTTTTGATAGCTGTTTGTAAAAGACCAGTCTTTGAGTGGGTAGGTGGGAACCTGTTTCCTTTTTGAAAGCATTCCGTGAATGAGGCCTTTCATGAAGTAGCATTCATGAAAGAGCAGTGTGCGGCGTTTGATGTGTCTGTGACGATGTTTATTTGTCTGTGAAGCCTCAACAACTGAATATTTAGTCGATGATCAGTAACTATTGACGAGAAAATCACTAAAGGCTCCCCGCAGACAGGCACGCTTCTAGCAGAACAATTTCTATGAAAAATTCAGGGATATTGTTCTACCAAAATCGCGTCACGCTTGTCTGGGAGAGCCTTAACACGTTGCACTACATGACAACTCGTCGTGATTGTTAAAGGATATACATAATTTCCAACTCGATCGCACAGCGGGCAATAAAATATATTCATATTTATAAAAAACAAACATAGAAGCAAAGAACCTCAATCAGCAAACAAAACTAGGAATCCGTAATTTATGTTATTGTTCGTGGACCCGTATAAGGAATATTATAATCTCCATAGCCCATGGTACTTCTCCTGAGTTATCGTGGCGTCTTCTATTTGTCGCCCGACTACCCACGTGGCGAAATATGATTATACCTCAAAGCTCATGCTACTTGTTAGCAATGTTATTACATGTAATTCTGTCACGAGGCGCCTAGGGCGACACTTGGGACTATTATAGAACCTAATAAATAACACAAAAAGAAAACTATTATCATGCAACTTAGTTTACGGTGCAACCTAACGGTTTTAAATTAGAATCTATATAGTGAACAAGTAATAAATATTCATGTACAGTAGTAAGGTAGGTATTAGTACATGTCATCTCAGTATGTATGGCTTATATTGTTGATTTATATGGCTGGTGAATGAACTCCTTAGCATGCCATTAATCATAATAACGTATGATTTGGTAATGCGTTTTTGTAAGTGTTTTTTTTTTTACTGCGATGTTGTTCCAGTCTTGCGACTGCAGAGCATGAGGTGTTATTGATCCCTACCACACAATGTTGTTGGGTTTATCCACTGACGTTCATGAATTTCTCAAACTTAGTCCGGAATCTGTATTTGTGCCTGGTTTATGCCAACCCAAGCCTCTTACACTCCTTGTAACATAGGAGTTAACATAGCTAGCGAAATGTGGGTGACCTTTACATCTCTGTAATCTATATAATGACAATAAAGCTGAAGAGTTTGTTCGTTTGAACACGCTAATCTCTGGAACTACCTAACGGATTTGAAAAAATATGTTTGCATTTGATAGCCTAATTCTTGGGGAAGGCTATAGGAATATACAGAATATTAAAGCTGAAGAGTTTGTTTATTTTTTGTTTGTTTGAACGCGCTAAACTTTGGAACTACCAATCGGATTTGAAAAATTCTTTTTGCATTTGATAGCTTGCAATCTTTAGGAAGGCTATAGGTTATTATCATCACCCTAGTGCTAGCAGAAACCAAATGATGCGATGCAGGTGATGCGATGCGATGCAGGTGATGCGATTCGACGGGGTAGGTCGGCGGAACGAGAAATTTCACGCACCAAGTCGCTCGTAGATTGATAACGTAATGTACATGTTATCTAACGAGTTATTTCGATAGTTATAGACTGCACAGTGACATTAGCTATTGTATACAGAGGTACTCGTTAGATAACAAATAATAGTTTTGACTGCAATTATAGTAATGGAGCTATATTGAAATAATTGAGAGATCACGAATGAGCCAGTACGAGGAAGAACATTGATGAATTAAGTAAACTCCGTAGCGAGGTTATGCAAATTTAACGCGGCTTATATCACGATAGGGAAAAATCTTTGGAAGGTCAACAGGCGATTTGTGGGACTGACATTGAATCTGAATCTTAGTGAATCCTGAGCTTCTACTTACTTTCACGACAATGCATAAAAGTTCGTATTTTTCTACTACAGAAGAACGATACGTTGGTCTTGTAGTCACAATCGCAACTGTTGAGCGTGAGGTCCTAAGTTCGATTTCCAGGTCGGGCAAAGTGTTATTTATTTATTTTATTTTATTTATTTTATTATTTATGTACACACAGTAAAATACAAATTGATATAACAGAATTATAACATGAGTACAAAGGTACTGCTTATTTCTTAAGAAATTTCTTCCAGCAGACCTGCGAAAGGAGAAGTAAAAAAAAGAAATGAAAAAAGTTATTGGGCTTTTTTCATTAGGAATTTCTCAGTACTAGCCCGGAGTTAGGATTTGTTCACGGTAGATGCAATAGGTTGACGCCCTACTACATGGGACATAAACATAACTGGCGAATTGTGGGTGTACTAATGCTGCCTAGCCCTTCGGGGATTACAGGCGTGTAGTTGTGCTGTGCTCATGTGCTGGATTTGCTCATGCGTTAGGTAAAAAAATCAAACGAAGCTCGTTTTTAAAATTTGTCTCTCCAAAAGCTTCTATACACGTAGCATAACCCCGTATAAGTGTTGGCATGAAGAAGCATTTGTAAACACGTTTACGTACGAGCATAACGCATTCTCTTCTTCGCCTCAACACAGCTCGTGTGTGGGTTAAAGAAGCATCTTACGAAAGTTGTATTTGTCTACCTGAAACCTGCTTTAGCACAACCCTGCAAGTGTTGGCATGACGAAGCATTTGTAAACACGCAAAGTGGTGCTGCCTGAATAGCACGAATATGTGGCCACATTGAGATTTTTCCTTGTGCAGGAATTGGGACTCACACAGTGGAAAAACCAGCAAGTGTGATATCGACTGCTGTTCGTTACTGTAGTTACATACAGTACGATGACCAGCATGCGAAACTTGACAAAAAATACTAAAACTAGTTTGTAAGTCGTTTATACATACATATACTAACCAAATGAACGTTATGGGTCTAAAATAAAAGATTAAAAAAAATACATTAAAATTTTGGAAAAGAGACAGTGACAGTCGACATGACTGCGCCTCTTGATAACCTTCAGGGGTGTTCATGACCCCAATTGAACTCTGCATGGATTCGCCAGTTCTTACACTGCAAACTGACCTTGTATAGGTACGGTAGTTATGACAAAGCTAATGTATAAAAGGCCTTGGGATTTTTGTAAGCAATTATAAGACGATCGAAATACCACACTGCGACGAAATGCCAATGATACAGCGACATTTTTTCAAGACATGGACGAAACCAAAAATAACGCATTCATTAACGCAACGATATTTTATTGTTGAACTGTCGAAACTATGAACTTCGGGTCTATGGGGAATAATGGCTCAATATTAGATGTGTTATACTATGTATAACAGTTAGCTAAGTATGTCAATCAATCAACTCACCCTATCGCAGTCCACTGCTGCTTACGATATAGGTACTTAGCTAACTGCTTATTTAAGAAATTCCGTTTTAATGTAAAAGTAACCATTATTTGCTTTTATTGTATCTTTGCAATGCCTTAAAATATATGAACCAAGGGTTGGGACTTGTGTCCTTAATACAAGTTATCCTGATAACTTAGCAAGGGTGCAAGTTACGACAACTTCTAGTGCTATAATATTCACAATTAAGACATAAGTATGTAACGTTAAATAGCTGTATTGTTGATACGAATAAATACTATTATTATTAATGGTTTTGAGCCCAGTTAAAATGATTATATTTTTTTGAATCTTAGGAACACTCTGCTTTTAAAGGACATGTCTGAATTCTGTAAACTAATCCAGAGACATGGATAAAAAAAAATAATTTCAGATAGATGAAATTTTTGTATTGCTGAAGACCCCCTATTGGTTTGTAATAAGACCACGAAGTCATCGCCTACGTTGAAATCATCACCTGTCTGCAAAAAAGGCTTGGGACACGAGAGGCCAAGCACTCTGGTGTTATCCCTTGTCACAACCTCATCACAATACTAGGTATTATCATAATAGGCGAACGGAAACTGGTAGTGCAGAATTGGTCAGTTATTAAAACGAACGATCTAGCATTAGTTAAATATTATGGTTTACTAAAGTTACTTTGATTGAGCTGTGTTGACTTTAAACCAGACAGATGATTTATAAATATTGGTACTACACTATGCACCTGACCTTTCTGAAGAATATCTGTGCGTGTATGACCAGATGTATGAACGCGAAACGAAGCAAAAACAGTATGTACGGTTCGTAGCAGGTAGCGTTCTGTAGTTTCTGTCTACCCCCATGGGAAGGCGTGAGGTTATGTTTTATTTATTGGAAAGTATACGAAAAATATATCCTATATATATACCTATCCTATATATATATATATATACTAGCCTGTTGCCCGCGACTTTGTCTACGATCTAGGATAAAAAGTAGCTTATGTCCTTCTCTAGGTCATGGTCTACCCACATGCCAAATTTCATCCAAATACATTCGGCCGTTTTAGCGTGAAAGCGTAACAAACAAACTTACTTTCGCATTTTTTTTTTAGAGGATTTTGGAAACAGCTGTAAAAAATATTATTTATTTGGTGTTTCATCGTCATCATCAAAAGTCTGACTTCACCCTACACTGCTGAGCATAGGACTATGTAATTTAAAATTCATAAATAAAAATTACAATCAAATTAATCACAAAGTGGAAATAATAATCACCGACCCTATAACCAATTTATAGCCGTGTTTATTCGTTCCTATACGGGCTATAAAACACGCATTTGTATAGGAAAAAAATCTGTACACTGCGACTTAGTACCATGTTTTAATCTGTCTACATGAATAACACAGTTAATAGTCCTACAGACCGAATTCCAGCCATGGCGACTAATCTCGACGGAGACTTGCCATCGACGCGGGAGATATTATAGTGCACAAGTGTGTGCGTAGACACAGCTGCCCTCTCTCTTCCCTCACTCACATAGTCTGCTGGGACAGCAATCTGACACGACTGGAAAGAGATCAGAAGGCCAATTCTCATAATTTAAAACGTTCAAAATCTAGTCGCAGTCTCATCTCGGCGACAAACAAATGTCAAAAATTTGTCAAAATGTAGGGAAATTAGAAGTATTTATTGACAGATTGAGACTGAGATCAGACTGTGAACGTTTTTAAAATTACGAGAATTGCCTCTCAGGTGTAAGACCAACGGCTTAACGTGCTTTCCGAGGCACGGGTGCATCACACGGGCACCTTCCAGACTCCCGGCTACTACTTAGAAATTCCTAATAGAAAAATCCAAAATGAATAAAGAGTTACTTAGGTACGGATATATCTACCAACACGATTAAGAAGAATGAGCCCTGATCCGTGTGAGATCATCACGGTATCATCCCAAGGATGTTTGATGATAACACACTGACGCCATGACGCCATAGAAGCGTTTTGAATTTTGCCGTCACGATTTCTGCATATTTCAAAGATTCCCAACAAGTCTTGAATAGTAGTCAAGTTTTTGTAATTATCGTATTTTTTTCTACTTCCTTTATAAATTCTATGAATGCACGAATGACTGGCATGGGGTATTTATTTACAATCAGATTATGATTCATAATCAAATATACCTAGATTTGCTCAAGATACTTTGCCTCATTGAGGTTGAGTGTTACAGGGAAAACAGAGAATTATGTCGGACTTTTACCGACTAAAACTCCACCGTAGGTTTCTCCCGTTACCATGTCGGGAGAGCGGGATAAATACTTATCCATCGCACCTCCCATGGGTACCTACCCATGGGAGGTGCGATCGGCATACTATGGTTCACTCGGCTCCCCTAAGTATAATGTGCAGTCTGGCCTGCGAACCCAGTTTCCTGAAAACGACGCGCACTTGTTTCCATACTTGCGCAATGCACATTACTTGGAGCTTGTAGCTCTGAATTCATTCATCGAAACCATCCAAAACACAGCAATGCTGCTTTGCAAAATTAGCTAGCGAAACTCAGTAAACGTTATGGGAATGAGGTTAATTATGACATGATAAAACCAAATAAATTAAGTATCATCAATTTTTTTTTTATCTTATTTAGATATCGATTCCCATCACGTGTGCTGAGTTTTGCTAGCTAATTTAATTAGACCCCGTATATATTTGGATGGTGATGAGCTCAATGCTTCATTGTTTTAGATCTAAGACTTCAGCTTGAACATAATTTTTACCTGTATAGTAAGTATATGTTTGAGTTTAGTTTTATTTTTTATATTTAACCAATTAAATTAATCTCTATATTCAATGTAGGTAATTTACATCGCACGCCGTTCGTGTTTGTGTAACTTTTTTATATTATGTGGAAAATATTGTTGGTTATACATTTAGTATACTCCCATTTTAGTTTTAAGTTCTATACCATAAAATTGTAATGTGTAACCGTTTATTTTCCAAAATAAAATAAGGAGCATCCTCTGCCAGATTCGCCATAATCCAAAGAAAAAAAGTATATATCTAAGTACAAATGACGTAATCACCTAACCCATGTGTGAGACGCATTATTTCTGAGTCATGTGATCATGTCCATCGTCCATCCACAAGATTGTTGTAAAACGGGCCTAGTTTACAACATTGTTATTTTAACACTTAATAGATAAAGCTCTTGCACTCTCGCGCAGCCGCGGCGTATCGTAGAACATCCTTGCACGCAATGGAATATAAAATGTAACTTGATACTAATGTTTATTTAAGTAAATGGCTTCTAAGTTTACATTGTTGCGTTGTTTTGTTTTAAGCAGTAACTGCACTTTAGCGCTAGAAAAGCCACTGTACCAAAGCAGGCGCAGTAGGCAGCGACAAAAGTCGAAAAAAACTGCTACTTTTACACATTATATAATTGACACCAAATTATTCTACGAGTATATCTTGTAATATGACAAATTTTGAAGTTACGAGATATCTCATATTTCATCAGCTTCCAGCTAATGGGCGCACCCATAAACTATCTACAAGCTGGTAGAATAGTAATAAGATTCATTTTATGGTTGTAGGCACCAGTTTATGGGGTCATGTAACCAAAGGTCTATAAATCTATATGATTTAGATCGGTGACACATATCACCTAACGTGTTCTTAACTGCGTCGACGGAAAGCAATATCTACCTAAGTTGCCTATTCTATTTCATATTATTAGGTATATGAAATACTGAAATAATAGCTATATCTAAGAGTGAATATTCTTTTAATGTTATTCTGTTCCAATTTTATTTAATTGAGCTGAATATTTAAGATTAAAAAAACTAAAGTGTTAATAGACTATTGTACTAACTGTACCTATTTAGACTAGCTGTGCCAGCGGAAAACTATTTTCGACTTGATTTAGTTACTTTTACTATGATTTCGTTATGATTATACTGTTTAGCACACTAGGAAAGAGTACCTACAGAATACTCGTATGACACTCAAAACACCCATTATGTGCCAATACATAATGGATGTTTTAACTGTCAAATAAATTAAGTGTCATGTCTAATGAATACGTACCAGACTATTATTGTCACATTTATTAGCACGTGTCAGCGCGCTATGGAGCGGGCTATGCTCGGAAGTTCTCTGAAGGATAAAATCAAGTTATCCGGAAAAGAACCGAAGTAACCGACATAGCTTGCAGAGTAAGCAAACTGAAGTGGCAGTGGGCTGGCCATGTTTGTTGAAGGATCGGTAGCCGGTTGAGCAGGCGAGTCTTGGAGTGAAGAACGCGTATCGGCAAGCGTAGTGTTGGACGCCCGCCAGCTAGAAGGACCGACGACATTAAGGTTGCTGGGATAGACTGGATGCGGAAGGCGGAGGGTGTTGAAACGCAGTCTGAGAGAGGCCTATGTCCAGCAGTGGACTGCCATAGGCTGAGTTAATTTTTCCATTGCAAGGGCAAAGGCTTCTTGTCATACAGGCACGAGCATTGATCACTACGCTTGCAAGACGTGTTGACGATATCAAACTTATTTATATTAATTAAAAGTCAAGGTTTCCTCACGACGTCTTCCTTTACCGATGTTAGTCGTGTCTAAGATAAACTCAGAAAGTAGGTACATAATAATATTAATTGAAAAAGTTACACTGGTAGGTACTTGCACGGATTTGAACCCACAACCTCGTGCAAGTGGTTTTTAGACTGGAAGTTTAGGCTCTATATTGTACTAACTTCTGCCCAAGACTTCGCCCGGGTGAAATGTCTTGTTCCCCGACCCACCACGTCGCATCGTATCGCCTGCTTGCACTATTACTTCATTTTCGCTAAGCTAAGTTTTTTATTTTCCTCGGTTCCTAAGAGAACTCTTATAATTATGGGTATACTAGCTGCGCCCCGCGGTTTCACCCGCATAAGTTTCGATCCCGTGGGAATATCGGCAGAAAAAGTAGTATTTTATATGTTAATCCTGGTTATGAACCATCTGTGTGCCAGCATCCAAATCCGTTCAGTACTTTTTGCGTGAAAGAGTAACAAACATCCATCCATCCATCCATCCATCCATCCATCCAAATAAACTTTCACATTTATAATATTAGTAGGAAGGCGTGGTGTTAAATAGCCTTCCTCAAGAATTGGGCTATCAAATGCGAAAATAATTTTTCAAGTCCGACTGGTGGTTCCAGAGATTAGCGCGTTAAAACAAACAAACTCTTCAGCTTTATTTTTAGTATAGTATAGATAAATATAGAAGATTTATTATTAGTATATATACTAGTACAGATTCTAAACACGTGTTAACATTGAATCCAAACTGACCCATTTATCCAGAACGAATACGATGCGATTTCCAGAACACATAAGACGAAGATGAACAAAAGGCTTCACCTTGATGTCAGCATAGATGACGGGGCCCGACAGGGCCGAAGCCTGCCGGGGTAGCGGGATCGTCCGAAAGGGTTACCGCTGCCCTGGTACGTAAAGGGCTAAGGAAGGAACACGGGTGGGTTTTAGTCAGTAAGAGTCTGACACTCCCTTCTGCTCCACCCAGAGCGGGAGGAGTCATTTGATGATTTCCCATCCACAAAAAAAAAAAAAAAAAAAAAAAGGCTTCACCTTGTTGTTTAATTACATGACATTTACAAATATTACTTGTAGCTTTTGTTTCCTCATTCATAAACGCTTCCTTAATTTTTCTAAAGACTCATAATTAAACATAGGAATGATGGTGAATGATAAATTAAAAAAAAAAAACATTGAAAACCGTGACCGTCTTACAAATAACTACGTAAGAGTTCGTGGGGCTCATCTCGTCACGACTAATGGCGTCATGCACGATTGATGGGCATACACACAGTTCTAATTGGTAAATAGTTAGGTAATTATAATGTAATCTAGCCTTTTAACCTGGATACTGGAGTTTCTTAGCCTCCTGATGCCATTAACCGTTTATCAAGCAATTAACTATGAAATTCTGAAGCTCGTCGCTAAAATATAGGCTTTGCGCTTGATTATCGAGACAGGACAATAACCTAACCTAACCATGCAATTTTTTTTACGTCGAATTACATTACCAGAGTAAAGTAACTGCTTGACCCTGCTGATCTTCTACATCAGCTTAGTTGTAGTATTATGCTCATAAAGTTTGAACATCCGCCTAAAGGTCCAAGACAAGTAGCAATCGGTTTCAAAGTGTTTCACATTTTTCTACAACGACTTTCAACATGATTGACATAAGCTTTTCGGTAGCTTATGTCAATCCAACACAATTTTTGATTTTTCCCTAAAGAATGTCGTTATGTCTACCCTGCGTTTGCAATTTATTTTCCAAACATATAAACAAATATGAGTTATTGGAAAAATAGTTCACTTTACTCTACAACTTCAAACATTTTTATAACTTTTTCAATAGTTTTCAATAGTCACTCTACTTCACTAAAGTTGATATTTGTTTAACTTGAAATAACATCAATTGGAAACATGAATTTATATAGACTGTAGGCCCTTAGTTCCATATTAAGAACAGCTCGAAGTGTGAATCAACTAGAGACCCTTGTCACCTGCCTTGCAAATCTTATGGTAGGGCCCTAAGGCTTTGTTAAAGACGTACAATTTTCTCCATTTATTCCAACATCCTCAATGTTCAAGTTTTACCTCCCTTGTCAGTTAAATATTAATTGTATAATAGTATGGATTACAGGCGTTGATTATATGCTGAGTTAATTTCCTACTATAACAGGCAGTTCCTTGCAGATTGCTGTCCTTTTAATGACAGTATTCTTATAATAAGAGGAAACGGCCCGTTCGCTCTGATTTCCCGTGGGAATGTCTGTGGAAGTACGAGATTTGCTGTCTGTGTATAGCCTTATATTATGTCCCTATCTATCTATACTAATACTTATACTTAGGTACTAAGTAATACTAAAGCTGGAGAATTTGTTTGTTTGAATCATACATATCGGTACATATATCTCTGGAACGACCGGTCTCGGATTTGAAAAACATTTTTTTCATTTGGTAGCCCAATTTTTGAGGAATGCTATTTAACATTACGCTAGGACCCTTTTTTTTTTTTTTTTTTTTTTGTGGATGGGAAATCATCAAATGACTCCTCCCGCTCTGGGTGGAGCAGAAGGGAGTGTCAGACTCTTACTGACTAAAACCCACCCGTGTTCCTTCCTTAGCCCTTTACGTACCAGGGCAGCGGTAACCCTTTCGGACGATCCCGCTACCCCGGCAGGCTTCGGCCCTGTCGGGCCCCGTCATCTATGCTGACATCTCTTTGAGGCGCACGTGGAACACTTACGCGCCGTCCGGCACGGGCCTGGTCCTGATCGGACGGAGAGCTACCCATTGCTCTCCGCCCGCAGGCCCGCGCCTACGGTGGCCGGGAGTCGTCACGCGGCTCCCGACGCCCGGAGCGTCTCCCTCGGCGGCTGAGGCGTGAGGATCTCTCCCTCGCCCATCCCGCCACCTCCTTCGCTAGCATGACTGCTTCGCAGAAGGAGGTGACCGCCTCCCACTCCCTCTCGCCCCGGACCATGGCTTGCACCAGGGCCGGGCGCGAGAGGTCGCCGCCGCTGCCGATCGCCTCTACGAGGACACGGCGGTGCTCTGCCCAAGCGGGGCAGACCTCCACCGTATGCTCCACCGTGTCCTCTGGGCGATCCTCGCAGTGGTGACACCCGGGCGTCTCCTCCCGCCTGATTATGTGCAGGAACCTCCCGAAACATCCGTGTCCGGAGAGGACCTGCGTCAGGCGGTAGGTGAGAGCGCCGTGACGCCTCTCTAGCCACTCCTCAAAGAGGGGTCTTACCGCCGCTATCGTGGCGTGCCCTGCGCTGGGTTGCGATAGTCGCGCCTTCCATTCCACCATGAGACCGCGCCGGAGGTCCGTCCGCTCCGCAGCGATTTGCCGCGGGTGCAGAGTTTCCCCCCGACGTAGTGCCTCCGCGCGCCAGTCATACAGGCGCGCGAGGACTATCGCCTCCAGATCCCATGGTGGCAGTCCGGCAAGGAGGCTTGCTGCCTCGCGCGAGATCGTGCGGTACCCCCGGATCAGCCTTACGGCTACCACCTTTTGGGGGGCGCGTTCAGGTAGTGTGCGGCTCGAAGCCGCAGTGAACGCGCCCATACCGGGGCCCCATATAGGGCCATGGACCGCACGACCCCCGCGTAAAGCCTCCGGCAGGAGGCGTTTGGCCCCCTCAGGTTGGGCAGGAGCCGCTTTAAGGCGGCCCCGGTCCGTTCCAGTTTGGGGGCCAAACGTCGGAAATGCTCGACGAAGTTCCACCGGCTGTCGAGGACGAGACCCAGGTATCTCATCGTCTTCTCGACGCCGATGTGAACCCCTCCTACCATCAGTTGGGATCCCGAAGGTGGCCCGTACCGGGGCCCATGAAAAGACATGGCCTCGGACTTGTGCAATGCCACCTCGAGACCCAACTGCCGGATCCTTTCCACGACTATCGCAACCCCGCGTGTCATCGCGTCGGCCGCCGCCTGATGCGACCTCCCCTGCGCCAGGACCAGCGTGTCGTCAGCGTAGCAAACTACGCTGACGCCATCAGGGAGGTCGGCCCGCAGCACCCAGTCGTAACCGATGTCCCACAGGAGCGGCCCCAGAACCGATCCCTGTGGGACACCGCACGACATCTCTCGCCGGTTCCAGTTCCCGCCGCGACCGGGGTAGATGACGGCTCTGTCCGTCAAATACGCCCCGACTATTCGACGGAGGTAAGTCGGCACCCGGTGATACCGGAGCGCCTCCCCTATGCAGCTCCAGGGCAGGGTGTTGAACGCGTTGGCGATGTCGAGTGACACCGCCACGACCACCCCACCCCGGGACACCGCGTCCCCCGTCGTGAGGGCTCTCACGCGCATGATGGCGTCCACCGTCGAGCGCCCCTTGCGGAAGCCAAACTGGCACTCCGCAAGATCCGGCCCCGTCCTCACCAGGTGCCCGACGAGGCGGCCCGCAATCACTCTCTCAAAGAGCTTGCCGACCTCGTCGAGCAGCACTATGGGCCGGTATGCGGACGGAGAGTCCGCAGGGCGCCCTGGCTTCTGAATGAGGACCAGCTTCCCCGTCTTCCAACGGAGTGGAAACTGGCCTCTCTCCATGCATGCGCTTAAGAGCGCCTCCAGTCGAGGCCCGAGAGCCCTCGAGGCCAGGACCCAGGCTTTACCCGGCAAGCCGTCGGGTCCCGGGGCGGTATTTTTGGCCTTCAGCCTGCCTACCGCCGCTCTCAGATCTACCCCGGTCACTTCAGGGGTGTCGTCGTCGTCGTCCGCGTGGTCCGCTTCGGGCACCGCAAGTGGCGGAGCCATAGGCGGGGGAGTATGCTCCCCCCGTGAAGGGAACAGAGCGCTCACCACTTCCTCCACCAGCTGGGGTCGGAGACTCTGCTTCAGCGGGGGGGCCCAGGTGCGGAGTTTATTCCGCACCATTCTGTAAGGGCGCCCCCATGGATCTCGGTTCAGAGTCTCCAACATCTCCTCGCGGGCCATATCTTTGGCCCGCTGGACAGCCTCTTGGAGGGCGGTCTTCGCCGCTCTGTACCCCTCGTACAGCTCCACTTCCGTGGCTTCCGCATCCGGAGGGCGGATGCGGAGCCTGCGGTGCCTGGTGTACCGGTGTCGCGCGTCGACGCACGCCTTGCGTAGCGCCCCAACCTCCTGCGACCACCAGTCGGCGGCGGCGGCGGTGGCGGTGGCGGCGACAGTGGCGGCGACGGTGGTGGTGGCGACGACGGCGGAGGGCCTGCCCTTCCTCCTGGCTTCGGCGGGTGGAGCGCAGGACTTGCTCCCCGCCCGGTGATCGGCCGGCTTGCCAGCAGCCGCACATGCGACGCAGTGCGGCGCGGCGTTGCACGAGCCGGCCGTATGTCCGGGCTTGCCGCAGCGGAAGCACAGAGTGCTGCGGTCCTCTAAGTTGCACTGGACGCCCACGTGGTGCCCCACGAGGCATCGATAGCACCTTAGAGGTCTGGGCTCCAGCAGCTTGACCTGCGCTGACACCCAGCCCACCAGGAGCCTTCCGCCCTCCACAATTTTCCTCGCCGCCGTCACGGGACAGCTTACCGTAACGGTTCGCATACCCGTGAAGTCAGGACGTAGGGTGCCCGCCTTCACCTGGTCGGCCAGACACCCGCCAGTCCTGACGACGGCGGCTACCACCTCTGCCCCCGTCACCGAGTCATCCAGGCCCACAATGCGCATATCCGCGCACTTGACGGGCCTGGAGACTCGAGCCTCGTCCGCATTGAGGGACGCCCTTAGCTTTTCAGCCAGGGCGTCAGCGGTGGGGCCACTCGTCGCACCGGGGATCTCCAGCATGCGGGCACCAGTGGCGGTCACCCTATGCCGGAGGCCTCCGGTGATCCCCAACTCCTGGAGATCCACGGTCGCTCTCGCCTTGGTGAGCACGTCGCAGTAGGTCACCCCCCTCTTAACCGCGTCCGGCTGTAGCGTAATAACTACAGCCGCGGTCTTAGGGGAGCGAAGCCTAGCCGCAACGGCTCGCTCCTTGCGCCGCTTCCTCTGCGCCTTTTTCCTGGCCGCCTTGGCCGCCTTCTTCTTCTCCCCGACCACCTGCCACTCAGCGTTGGTCGTGGGAGATTTGTTTTGGGGAGGCGTAGGCTCTGGGGCCTTCCCCTCCCCTGCCGTTCTGCCCTTTCTCTGGGCCGGCACCGCAGGTTTGGCGGCAGGCGCCGATTTTGCCGGCGCCGAGGCTCCACCAGCCGACGTCGGTTTTGCCGGCGCCGGGGCTCCTCTAGCCGACGCCGGTTTAACCGGCGCCTGTGCCCGGCCAGACGGCCCGGGCTTAGGGTCGGCAGCAGCCGCGTACGAGGCCGCCTTCTTCGGCCCTGGGTCCGTTCTACCCGCCAAGGGGGGGCGCAGGGCTATACCCTCCAAGACGGCGAACCGCGCCTGGAAGGTCACCAGCTCCTGCCGAACCAGGTTCAGGACCTGGTTCTCCACCGGCACGGGCTGGCTTGATGGTGTCACCTGCGCTGTGCCGGCTGCTCGCAGCCCGGCCAGGTCTGCTCGGAGCTCCTCGTTCTCCTTTCGGAGGAGCTCCATGGCAGCCGTCAAGCGGGCCACCTCCGCCCGCATATCGGACGTTACGTCCGGCGGGGGCCCGATGTGAATGGCTTCCGCCGCCGCCATGATGGAGGCCTTGGCCGAGACTATGGCCCTGTTTTTAGAAGTCTGTAACTTCTTCAGGGCCACGTCCCGGATCGCGGCCTCCACGACCGCCGCAAACCTCTCCATGCGGTCCGCATCAGGGCCGCCTACCTCCGCCGCCTCGTCACTCGAGGGCTCCGATGCGACCGCGCGACCAGACCCCCCCACCTTTGCGGGCTCCTCCGCTTTCTCCGCCGCCTCCCGAGCAGTGAGCCCCCTCCCTAAGCCTCGCTCTCGGGCTCCTCCGCGCCTGCTGGTTGGGATTTTTCTGGCCGAAGCCAGCTCCCCGTCAGAGGACGACCCCTGGCCGTCCACTGACCTTGGCCGCTTGCTCTGTGCCTTTCTCTTGGCAGCGGCCGTCTTCTGGTCACGGCGAGGGCTCACTGAGCCTCCCGTGCTCGCTCCTCCAGATGCAGCGTCGGACTCCGACACCGCATCTTCGTCTGTTGTGGTTTTGGGGTTTTTAAAAAATGAATCCATATTTGTTCCCACGAGTAAAAAACTTCTTGTACTTGCTCAAATTACGTGGTTCGCACTAGTGACTAAACCAAGCTACCCATTAGTCAAGCTTACTACCTCCCTCACGGTGCGCCGCCGCTTGGAGGTTTGGGGAATTTTTTATAGAGGTTAATCTTCCTCGCGGTCCGGGCGGTTAAGCCAAGACCCTCGACCCCCGTCAAAAGTCAGAGACATGACCTTGACAATCTTCGGGGCTACGATATTAACGGTGGCAGGAGGGGGGTTATCCCCTCCTGCCTGCCCGGCGGCAGGGTAAGTGCACACCAGGCCCGCTCTTACTCCACACAGTAGCCGCTCTGCTCCTCATAGCGGCTTGTGTGGAGCGTTCCTCTTGGCAGAACATTAGCATGCGGGCAGCGAGATCTCATTGGGAAAAAATCCCACTGAGAAATAGCTGCCCGCACCCCAGGATGCACCGGCCCGAAAACTGGTCTTCCCCCCGGACGTATCCAGAAGGGAACTCCAGTCCCCAGGCACACGTGGAGGTTTTCTGCCCTGGCACCCCACGCTAGGACCCTTAGGCAAAGAAGAAAAAGGTCAGAAAAAAACACTAAGCGAAAACGAAGAACGTTAGGAAATAATAGCTAAAGGTCTAAAACTCAAACTTTTGTAACTTTATTCATTCATTTAGATAGTCACTCTGTATGCCTTAAGAAATTCTATTTTATAGCTATACCATAGAAGAGGTTTGACTAGGTCTCCAAGGACCCATTACTTAGGGTCCAAAGAGGGTTAAACAGTTCCATAAACAAGGTTTTGGTTTTTATATCTCTGGTAGTTTTTAAATCACAGTGTACAACAACCTTGCGGAACAGTGTCGGCCCAGTAGAAATGGCCGCGACTTACGAGTTGTTGGTCCTAGAAATAGAAATAGAAATAGAAATCATTTATTTGCCAATAATGTAGGTAACAAACTTGGTGTTAATTTATGGAGAGTCCCGATACATTTTGCCTTACGGCATGCAAAGTTATTTAATTAATTTAATAATTGCTTAATTGCTACGTTAACATTACTACTAATAGCATAAAATAATCATCATATAATGGTATTAAAAAAAATATAAAAAATAAAAAATTACACTATTATTGATAAAACTAATAATACAAAATATAAAAAGAAATAAATAAAAAAAATATTACGACACATATAACTCGGAATTAGGCACTTATCTACTATAGAAATGTCAAAAAAAATAATCATAATTTTACATCAAGAATCCGATTAGCAGAAACTTTTATCATCAAAGAAATCTTTAAGCGAGTTGTAACATTTGTCCAACAACAATTTTGCTAACTGTTTTTTAAATTCGGTGAAGGGTAACTCTTTTAAATGTAATCTATTATATATAAGAGGACCCATAGACAATTTTTTTTTTTTAAGTAAGGACGTTTTGTAGCCACCTGTATAAAGTTGGCTTTTATATTGAGACCTCATTGGTCCTTTGCGTATTCTTATATCCACCATTGATATAAACAATTGACTGTTCATCTTAACGAATAGGGCTACTTCAAGTATGTACAAGGAAGGAAATTTTAATGTTGTGATGTCATGTCTGTGAATATTGCACATACGGAATTTTTTTTATCCACATTATTCATTATCACTTTTAAAAGATCAAATATCGCCATGTTAATATTTTTAGTTTTTCGAAAGCCCTTTTGCTCTTCGCATAAAATATTATGTTTAGTTACAAATGTGTAAATATATTCAAAAACAATCTTCTCGAACATCTTAGAAAACACCGGGATTAAAGCTACTGGTCTATAATTTGACATAATTTGACTAGATTCGAACTTAGACAGGCGCTTTACTTTGTGTAAATTATTTCATCACCACTGCTCCCAAAACGGTGGAGGAAAACATCGTGAAGAAACCGGCATGTTCTAGAACGAAAAAATCGAAGACATGTGACATCTACCAATCAGTACTGGGCCCGCGTGGCGGATTACGGCCCACTCTCTCTCACCGAGAGGAGGCCTGTGTCCCAGTATTGGGAGCAATAAGTTGAGTATGCTATGTACAACAACAGACTATCGTCTACAATACGGTAGATTAACGCTTCAACTTATTAGAGCGTAGAAAATTACCACTAAGGTTGGGTACAAATTGCAAATTTTATAACTGATTAATTACAGACTCCAGTTAGGGACTTAGCAAAAAAATGAACACCATTAAGTACCTACTTAGTTGTTTTTTATTCATTCAAAAGTGTCTGTAAATGTTGTGCGCACGGCTACACATCAAGCTATACATAGCTAGTATAAGCTGACTTCTGATTGTACGAAAAACCTATACAATGCGAGGTCAGGAAAACTAGAAATGTATAGCTCGATGTGTAGCCGTGTGTACCGATTAATTGAAATCGTTATCTACTTAAATACCTTGACATTGACTTTTGGTAGAAACTAATACTTCCGTAATAGTTCGATGGATTTGTTCTGAGAACAGAATCTAATGCGAACTTGGAAAAAATATCGTTAAAATTACCGTACGAACACCTACACTTAAATTGAGTTGACAGTTGAAAAAATCTCAAAACATGCGCTGCTGGGTTCCGTTCACGGATATTAAACTTTTAACATTTGAAGGGGCTTTATTTACTACCGTACCCGGCTGTACATTTATTTTCGTTAAATTGACTTAAAATAATATGTACTTACGTAAATGAGAACGAATACCTAATTAATTAATTAAAGCCTGATTTTTCATTAGTCAGATAACTTTTATCTGAAGAATAATTATGACAGTTTGACGTAATTCCTATTTAAAAGCTGTGAAACCGCAATATTTATTCCTCAGATAAAAGTTATCTGACTATTGAAAAATCGGCCGTAATAAAAGTAACGAAATGATGTCCTAACTTAACTAAGACTATTCACAAACTAAAATATAACGTCCAAAAAAGAAAAAAATAACCTTGAAATTATGACCGTACGTAAGTACGTATGAATTTTTTTGATTAAATGTTGTCCCGTCGGGGGACCGCTCTAATTATTAGCCAAACGTTCTGTTAAAGTTTTAAATAGTAGCGGTCCCCCGACAGGACAATATTTAATCAAAAAATTTCATACGTACTTACGTAGGGTCATAATTTCAAGGTTATTTTGTATCTTTTTATAGGGTTTCACGTTGTCGGGGGTTTTTTAAATTTTAAATTTAATTTTTTATTTCATGCTTTTTGTGTGGACTCCTTGTTATTTCACTTCTTTTATTTTCTTGCGTTTTAAGATTCAGTTAATTTGGTATTTAATCAGGTTTTTTGTAATTCGCCATTTTGTGGTAGTGGCCATCTTGGATTTGAAATTTGTCATAGTGTATAGTATTCTACTAGTCAAGCCCTTTCATTTGATACCCATATTGAGGGAGTTGTGAAAAAGTATGTAATCCGCCATTTTGTGGCGGCGGCCATCTTGGACCGATTTTCATCAAACATAGCTAAGAACACTTCCGACAAATTCACCTTTCAAACAAAATAAAACAAAATTATAAAATCGGTTCATCCGTTCGGGAGCTACTATGCCACAGACAGACATACACACACACAGAGACACGTCAAACTTATAACACCCCGTCGGTTTTCCGTCGGGGGTTAAAAATAGGTATGGCAACTGAAATTATGGTTAATGGTGTGTGTGTGAGTTTGTAGTTGTTCCACAATAATTTTGAAGTCTGACAACTTAAGTGATCTTGTTACAAATGGATTATAATGATTTAAATCAGCTTTTGTTGTAGTCTATGTAACATGTGATAAAATACATAGGTGCAATGACCTCCAAAAGTAAGTTGACATATTTCCACTTCGGCTGCGTAAGGAAAGGGGGATTGGGGGGTTTTAAAGATTCTATGGAAAAATTTTAGCGCGCGGTCCGATTTACTCGAAACTCAGTTTTTAAACCTAGGATCAAAAGTAAACAATAATGGTCTCGTGGAATAATTTCCGACATCCACGCGGCCGAAGCCGCGGGCAGAAGCTAGTCTATGATAATTATGTAATCTATGATAATCTTGTAAATCGAGATAATCTTGGCACTAAAAAAGTAACTGAGTAAGTTACTTTTTATTCTTGCCTCTATTATTACTATTACGAAATACTAGTCCAAAATGCAGCTGCATCAGCTTCTAGATCATCCGCATTTGTAATATTACGCTGCACGTTTTGTAGAGAATGCAAGTTTACGTAACCTAAATCACTGGAAGCGTAGCCAATACATTGTTACTAAAATAATAAATTGTGTAGATAACTAGGTAGGTAATGGATAAGTATCTAAATTGATAGGTAACTGATTTCTAAGCTGAGGGGTAATTCTGGTATTTTTAAGAACGTTCGCATTCTAATCTCAATCTCAATCTGTCAGAAATATAAGTAATTAATTTCCCTACATTTTTGCCAAGTTTTTGACATTGATTGTCACTGAGATGAAATTGCGACTTGAATTTGAACAGTTTTTAAATACGAGAATTTGCCTTCTGATAATTAAAGTGGTGATCTCTAAATCGATGACGTTGTACGCTATTCGTATCAATAGTCAATCGAGATTGTCTAGTAACTTACTGGTCAGCAAAAAACCAGTCCAGTTAGATGCCGAAGGCAACAGACGTGTGAACGAAGCACAAAAACTTTCTGTATGCAGGAAAAAGTGTAACATATTGTGGTAACTGCAAAACAGCCTAATTGTGAAACAATAAGGCACAATCTCATTCATTTTGTCGATTTAACCATTTTCGTTCTTTCGTTTACTTTGTGGAGCAGACCAGGCATCAACTCATCACAGGGGGCTTACCACCAGCTCTAATAGCAGGGCAGAAGTTGAACTGCACTGCTTTTTTGTTCTATGACTAAGTACAAAAAAGTTGTGCAGTTCAACTTCTGCCCTGCTATAAGAGCTGGTGGTAAGCCCCCAGAGCTTCTCGACGCCGATGTGAACCCCTCCTACCATCAGTTGGGATCCCGAAGGTGGCCCGTACCGGGGCCCATGAAAAGACTTGGCCTCGGACTTGTGCAATGCCACCTCGAGACCCAACTGCCGGATCCTTTCCACGACTATCGCAACCCCGCGTGTCATCGCGTCAGCCGCCGCCTGATGCGACCTCCCCTGCGCCAGGACCAGCGTGTCGTCAGCGTAGCAAACTACGCTGACGCCATCAGGGAGGTCGGCCCGCAGCACCCAGTCGTAACCGATGTCCCACAGAAGCGGCCCCAGAACCGATCCCTGTGGGACACCGCACGACATTTCTCGCCGGTTCCAATTCCCGTCGCGACCGGGGTAGATGACGGCTCTGTCCTGACGCCTGACGCAGGTCCTCTCCGGACACGGATGTTTCGGGAGGTTCCTGCACATAATCAGGCGGGAGGAGACGCCCGGGTGTCACCACTGCGAGGATCGCCCAGAGGACACGGTGGAGCATACGGTGGAGGTCTGCCCCGCTTGGGCAGAGCACCGCCGTGTCCTCGTAGAGGCGATCGGCAGCGGCGGCGACCTCTCGCGCCCGGCCCTGGTGCAAGCCATGGTCCGGGGCGAGAGGGAGTGGGAGGCGGTCACCTCCTTCTGCGAAGCAGTCATGCTAGCGAAGGAGGTGGCGGGATGGGCGAGGGAGAGATCCTCACGCCTCAGCCGCCGAGGGAGACGCTCCGGGCGTCGGGAGCCGCGTGACGACTCCCGGCCACCGTAGGCGCGGGCCTGCGGGCGGAGAGCAATGGGTAGCTCTCCGTCCGATCAGGACCAGGCCCGTGCCGGACGGCGCGTAAGTGTTCCACGTGCGCCTCAAAAAGATGTCAGCATAGATGACGGGGCCCGACAGGGCCGAAGCCTGCCGGGGTAGCCGGATCGTCCGAAAGGGTTACCGCTGCCCTGGTACATAAAGGGCTAAGGAAGGAACACGGGTGGGTTTTAGTCAGTAAGAGTCTGACACTCCCTTCTGCTCCACCCAGAGCGGGAGGAGTCATTTGATGATTTCCCATCCACAAAAAAAAAAAAAAAAAAAGCCCCCAGAGCTCAAGAAAGTCAAGAGAATTAGTCTGGGTAACTGTCGCTGCATACGGCGAACAGTACTATGACGGTTTTTTTTAAAATAAGAAGCAATGGATTATATCCCTTAAAAATGAGGGACATTGTTTTTATGTAATGGTGATTTGTACATTGGGACTTGGTGCCTGAGTAAATAAATAAATAAATGGTGACTGTGAGTGATGACTAAAAATACAGAATATGTGAGAATATAAAAATATTTTTGGGTTGGTTCATGGTTGATGATAGGCTATCGCACACACCCTAATACATGGGACTGAAACAAAATTGGTAAAATGAACCTAAATTATACACATCAACTGATCCATCAGGGGAACACAGACTCGAAGTTGTATGTATTACGAGGATTATATAATATAATATAACACACACATTGAAATGTGGATATTCATCTATTAATGATTTTGTTCTGCCTACTGGGTCCGCCCTCGTCCGGCCGATATGATACTCGATCTGTTCGTAGTTTATTGCGACACTAGTGATTATGTCGAGTTCTAGCTGTTATAACTATATATTATACATATCTTAAGCAAATATATATTTAATGATTTTCCTTCTAGCTCGAATGATACAAATTTTATCACAGAGCACACTGCAAGGGTACCATGGCAGGACAAAATTAAATTTTGTTTATTTTGTGGGGTGAACTAGCGGAAAACTCCCCTGCAATCTTGAACCCTGGACCTTCAAAACAGGGCTTACTGGTGAATACGAAATACATTCGCCTGAAACAGTTCAACTAGGTACTCAAAATTTGCCTCTCCCTTCTCACTATTAATTCTTATCTATTAAATTAATTGCGTTATATTAACGCACCTCTAAATAACTAGTGTTGTTCTATGAGCACATCTGCAGATGCGTTACAACAGCATTCGCAACTACACATGAAGAAAAGAACGGGTCCAAATGTTTTGTAATAGTGAGCGGCGGCGCATTGTCGTGGCTTCCTTCATATTTGATATTAATCGTTAAGATTACCTCCAGCCTGTAATGTTGCTACAGAGTAGAGTAGGTAGGTCGCCCAGCACGCTGTAAAGCGAGCTATGCTCAGAGTTCTATGAAAGATCAATCAATCTGCCCAGCCTTTTCTGGATCCGCTTCGAGTCTTACCGGATGCATCTGAATACCAGTATTTTACATGGAGCTACTGCC
Source organism: Apamea epomidion (assembly GCA_947507525.1). NCBI lineage: Eukaryota > Metazoa > Arthropoda > Insecta > Lepidoptera > Noctuidae > Apamea > Apamea epomidion. Next base: position 15,021,622 of record OX382226.1, read on the forward strand.
TATGGGTTACACGATACCGCCTGGTAAGGCTGGTGGTCAAACTTTTGAGTTTCTGACTATCCGTAACGACTGTCGATGATCTACGAATGAGAGCCGGGACCAATAGCGTTAAGTTATACGAAGAAGAACTCGAGTTTCCGACATAGCTTGCAGAGCTGCAAGATGGAATTTATGTAGGTACTTGTCTTGTTGTACTAGCCCAGTGAGTGGTCACGTGATCATCCAGGCATATCATTGGCGTTTTAGGTCCTTAAAAGTGCAGGAGTACGGACACTGGACAGTTCAACAGATGGGGCACAGGGATGATTAGAACCACCAAACATTTTTCTTTCCGGATCTCATTTTTTGCTTCTTTGTTTTCATAATATCAGTTTACAAAATTTGTGAGAACAAAGTGTAGTTCACACTGCGAGCTAACCTACCTTAGCTTGCGTGGCTGCTACGGGTGTTATTTCATCATTAGCAGTCTGCATCGAATTATGAAGAGACGCCGTAGCTAACTTCAGCTCAGTTAAGTCAGCTTAGCTCGAGGTGTGACCTGCGCTTTAACATCGCATCGCTTGTTAGAACCAATTTGTGAACTAACATCAAACAAAATTGGAGCTTACGACTACGGAACCAGACAGTACGTTGTTAGACGTCAAACGTAATTGAATGAATGAGATTTATGAGTTTTTTGTATAAATCTTTGCTGACAGAGCTTTTGTCTTCTGATTTGTTTGATTTTAACTGCAGAATCTGGTATTGTATACAGTTTATTGAAATCTTCCGATTACAGTCCCAGGTTGGCCATTGCTGAATCAATATCAAGGTAAAATCGACCAATACCAAACACAAGTAAGTAAGTACGTAACAGGATATTTCACTATCTCATTTCCTGTCCGTCATGCACGATCCGTCGGACCCTTCAGGATTCAAACGATAATTGCCCCTCTGCAGGGCCTGCTGTCTCGACATAGATAGCGATCGCTTTACGACCGAATTCGGTCGCAAAATCCCGAATTGACAGGTGTTATGTATGGAGTGACAGGACTTTGCGACCGAATTCGGTCGTAAAGCGATCACTATGAATGTCGAGACTGCAGCTCCTGGATGAACGCTATTTTTCCGACATTAGATATTTGCTGTCGGAGAGTAGGCAAATCAAGTTATAACCTAAAATATGTATTTTTCGACTCGGAAGCCTATCGAATGGTTTTAAATAGCTATGCAGGTCGAAAAAGATTTGACTTAGTCTATTGATAGTAGACGGAGTAGAAGACTTAAGTACATGAGTATGCCTTGTGTTTCAGGAACTAAATGATATGGGTAAATACAGTTGTATGTATTCCACAATATCCGTAACAAACATGCGTGACGCTACATTACGTTCGAACATAAAAAAACATAACGTAGTAGGTATGAAATTATTCAGATGTTAACGCTAATTGTTACAGCAATTTGAATAATATTTCCATTTAATCATGTAATTCGTAATTTTGTAGTAACACGTAACTTTATTGTCATCATTCATTTCCTATTTGCGTATTCGATAGAACAAATATTTTTGTAATTTGTGTGTTTTGTTCTTTCGAAACCAAATATCTGGTATTAATAACCGAATATTGTTATGATTGTAGCTATGAATAGTGTTATTAGCACAGGTAACTTATGTTTTAATATCTACATTACGAAGGACCTACTTGTTTATTAATTAATCGTAATGTTTGCACATCTGATTTATATTTGAGTTATTTATATATTGAAATGTCGTATACCTACATTTCAACATATCACAAAACTCAAATATCCTACTATACCTACTTAGTTATTAATTGATTTAATCTGACATTCTGTTTCAGGCCGATAATCTATTAATTATATTACATGTTGTTCGATGGTAAGCTCATCACTTGAGAACGGTTAAATCGATTTGGTTTATAGGTAGTCACATACTTAAACATACTCATACATAAACGCACGCCTTCTTCCCATGGAGGTAGGCAGAGGCTACAGAACGCCACCTGCTTCGATACATACCTACTCATACATATTATTCCAAACCTCCTCCTCTTCCTCTTCTGCTTTCATACTCCATATACACAGTTGGTGGCAAAAAGCTCGCCCCCTACATGAGACTTAATCATAACTGGCGAAATATGGGTGTAGGACTGTATTTACAGTCACGAGCACCAATATGTCAACACTTGGAAACTTACAATTGCGATTTTTTCGAGAAATAACGAATGCAACGTTGAAATACGACACATTACATAAACCTATGGGTTCGAAAATGCTATGTTCGTAACAACATAAAATTTTATTAAAAAATAAAGGAGTAAATCGCTTTTGAATAAAGCCGAGTGTATACATACTTTTGCTCGTGACTGTACTATAGGTACACCTCCGACTAACCTTTCAGGAATTACAGGCTTCATGTCATAACATGATGCCTCTAATTCCTGAAGGTTCGTTTTCTTTTTGTATCAGAATAATTAGGTATAGTATAACATATTATGCTACAATTATTTTGATACCATATTGTTCTATAAAATAATTATAGCATAACATATTATGCAGCTATAATTATTTTGATACCACATTGTGCTATAAAATAATTATAGCAAACATTTATTATGCTATATATATTTTTTTTTATCCATAAGAAACTTACCTTATTGTCTAAACAAAATAACGGTAGGTATGTCTCATACATTGTTAACCCAAACCTGAGCGACAAAATTTTGTTTCTCTGTCTCTAGCAAAAGCGGCTTTGTTTACGGAGGAACGCGATAAAACGGGGACGCATGGCCTCTCCTAGCCTGTTTGAACAACTTATGTACTAGGGGTGAGCTTATTTTAGTGTTGACTTAAGATTTAATCCCTTTTTATAAGTCGGTGATGAAGATGCCGTCTCGATGCCGTCTCTCGAGGTCCGCTAGGGCCAATGCCGCCGGGGATGCGGGTTGTTCGAAAGAGATACCGTGGCCCCTGGCACAGGCAACTGAAGGAACACGGGTGGGTTTTAGTCAGTAAAAGTCTGACACTCCCTTCTGCTCCGCCCAGAGCGGGAGGAGTCATTTGATAATTTCGCACCCAGAAAAAAAAAAAAAAAAAAAAAAAAAAAAAAAAAAAAAAAAAAAAAAAAAAAAAGATGCCGTCTCGTTGGTGTAGTGGTCGCGCTACTGCTGAGCATAAGGCCCAGGGTTCGATTCCCAGGTCGGGTAAACGGATATTGGGTTTTTTCATCAGGAATTTCTCAGTACCAGCCCGGAATCTGAAACAGGGTAGTTGCCTGGGTAAAATAATAATAATTATATTTAGTCCGTCAGTTAGATTATCGAAAAATAATGGACACGTATTTTTTCTTTTGTCAATCAAACATTGTCATTTTATTGTAATTATGATTGTATTTTTAATTGTTTTAATGTAATTAGGATTGTATTTTTAATTGTAATTATGATGGTTTTTTATTAATTTATTTTTTGGGTAGTAACATCGCATTGGCGTTATAGCTTTTAAGGTGTTATTTACGAAATTTGGAAATAAATAAATAAATAAAAAATTACAAAGATGAAGCGCGTCAAAATTTGGGAGTGGGGGGTCGTGACGTCACTTGCTTGCAAAAGTGTCGAAAGCAAGTGACGTCACGCGAAACTTTAACGGGCGATATCTTCATCATTTTTTATATAATTGACAAAAGAAAAAATACGGGTTCAATATTTTTTGATAATCTAACTGACGGACTAATTAGAGTTTTTTAGGAAAATAGTCTATTGTACCTGGTTGATGGCAATAGACTCGCCCCTTACATATGACCTAAACATAACTGGCGAAATGTGGGTGTACTATGTACTACAGCTCTACCTTACTCTTTGGCGAAAACAGGCGTTATGTTATATATGTATGTATGTAGTGGATGACAAGGTTTAGTTACTTGAATAGCATTGGTAGCCCAATAGCTACATCCCCGTAAAAGTTAAAGTTTGTTCGTACGAATCACCATATATTTACTTTGTGATTTTTTTAAATCACCATTGCTCTCATATCTTTGAAGGAAATTATCGTAAAGAACCAGCACGTCCTAGAACTGTTCATTCGAGGATTTTATTATATTTAGAATTATTATATTTATATTTAGAATTAAGGAATCAAGAAGAAATAAGAATAATAAGAAGGAATTTATTTATTTATCTGCCTAAAAGGAGGCTTCGAACACAAATTTATTACTATTTGCTGATTTGAGACAATTAACAATTTTTTTTTATTTTTTAAATTTTTTATTATTTATTTATAAATAAATAAATTGTGCCAGCCAACTCGCGCTGGTGCCGTGTCTTTACGACCCACCCGCTCTCTCAAAGAGGTCTATGTCCCAGCAGTGGGAATGGGAATATCATATAGGTCGATTATGATTATGTAACAAAACAATAGTGCAAAAATAATACATAACATAAATAATCATGCTTTTAGAAAATACAATATTTTAATATTGCACATGAATTAACTATACTAATATTATAAAGAGGAAAGATTTGTATTTTTGTGTGTATGTTTGTAATGAATAAACTCAAAAACTACGGTGCCGATTTCAAAAATTCTTTCACCATTGGAAAGCTACATTCACCCTAAGTGACATAGGCTATATTTATTGCTAGAAAAGATTAGGGATCCTTACTAAAACTTAACCACCCATGCGAAGCCGGGACGGGCCGCTAGTGAATTAATATTTTAATTCAATGTTTTCGATTGGACCAATCCAAACTCTTCACGAGCTATTTCATAAATATTCAAAGGCATTTAGCGTTTAGTTGTTTCCCTAAAAAAACTCTAAAAACAGAAACGTTGCTCGATCAATTGGAAAATTCAGAAAATACTGAAAGTGTTTTTTCTATGGATTGAGATTTGGAAAGCACAGCTTTTGCCGGGTCTCCTAGTTTTTACAAAGAAAAACATCAACAGACTAAAAAATATGTCCACAATTTCATCAAAAACGTTGTGCAAAGTAAACCAAAAAGTGGTCAATGTCAGCAACGTAGAACCTTACCATCACAATGATGTGAACAACTGTAACCGACACACTTAAACATTACCAAGTATTTGATAATGATGAGGTTTCGTTACATAACTGATTAACCTCAAATATCTAGCAGTCTCGGTTGAATCAGACCTTCGCTTACAATGCTACGTCTATTGTTTACGAGACACATATATTGTTTCATTCACACTTTGTATTGTCTGTACACTCAGCTACGAGAGTCAATTGACACATCAGTTTAAAAAAAAAATTATATTAAAACTAGCTGTGCTGGCGACTTTCTTTGCGATCCAGGATGAAAATTAGCCTATGTCCTACTCCAGGTCATGGACTACCCATGTGCTAAATTTCATCCAAATCCGACGTTTTAGCGTGAAAGCATAACAAGAAACAAATTTACTTTCTTAAAGGACAATGCTCATGGATGTACATATGTAATCCCGTACTATGCTGCATCAAAGTAAAACTTTTTGTTTTTTATAGACTAACTTATTATATTAACTCCTACAAAAATTATTTTTGTAAACAAAACCCGGATTTCGGAGATTTTCAAAAAAATCGAAATAACCTGAAAACTAGGTACCTTATTTTGTTTGACATATCAGACACAAACGGCCATTATTGCTCTAAAAAAATGATAATCGTTTAAATAAAAATTCTATTCTATTTTATTCAAGTTATTTTTAATTAATGTAGAATCGGTAAAGTATAATTTCTTTTATGATTTCTGAAAGACGTGATCATGACACTTTCAAAATTCAAGGTTATATTAATCACATAATTTGAAACGGAAAGTCATTTAAAGGGAATAAAACAATATCAACACTTTTTTACTTTAAATTAAATTCCCGGTTCAAAAATCAAATCCCCGATACGTTATGTCGCAAAAAATTATGAAAATAATTACTATAATATTTTGATCTTGATGCATGAGACTTTTTGAAACGACTTTTGATCATTTTCCTTAATAATATTATAGTTAGGATTAGGATTAACAAACATTATTTAAAAAATGACTGCCTCTATATTGTCTAGTGGTTGCAAGCGCTACTGCTGAGCATGATGTCCTGGGTTCCATTCCCAGGTTGGACAGTGTTATTGAGTTTTTCCATCTGGCATTTCTCAGAGGCAGCCCGGAGTCTGGATTTGTGCCCGGTTGATGGCAACAAGCTCATCCGCGCTCGCTCGTGGGACAACAAATCAAAATCGTTTATTTGCAAATAAAAAAAAAACTACTAAAAAAACTACTTATAAATGAATAAATAAATAAATAAAATGTGGTAGGTACAAAAGACGCCAAGTAGAGCAGATATAAGCGCAGACCTTCAGAGCTGAATCTTTTTGACTACAAATCGGTACGTAATCGCTGCAGGCATCTGTGTCAAGATGCTAATTCAAATTTTCAAATTCAAATTCATTTATTGGTGTGATTTTTGGTACATTTTTTACATAAGATCTTAGTTAATAATATTAGTTCCTCAAAAATCTACCTTATAGGCCTACACTCTTTAACATAATTAGTAATTATTATAAAAAAGAATAATCAGCATAATAAAATAAAATAATTACAACAAAACACAATATAAATTAGACAAGCAAAACATTAACATAACAATACAAAGTCAAAATTAAATAAATATCAATGTCAAATAACTTACAATTTATCATTAAGGAATTCGTCAATAGTATAATACCATTTTTCCAATAATAGATGTCTTAATTTGTTTTTAAATTGTATAATATTTAAGTCCTTAATTCCATTTGGTAATTTATTAAATATTTTTGGGGCCATGCAAAGTATGCTTTTGTGCATGAAGGCGGTCTTTGATGGTCGAACACATAATTCATGTCTATATTCTGGTCTAATCATTTTATAGCGATGTTCAGATGCTCTTTTGAATAGATGCATGTTTTTTTTAACATGACAAGCATAACATGCAAGCAAGGTAAAGTCATTATTTTTAACAATATAAAATAAGGTTTGCAGGTATCAGTTATTTTTATACCCGTAATAGCTCTAATGCATCTTTTTTGCGATTTGAAAACCATGTCCCTATTGCAGGAGTTACCCCAAAACATGACTCCGTAGCGTAGTATAGAATCGACATATCCGTAGTATGCAGTGACTGCCGCTGCTTGATTGACTACTTTTTTAGTTTATACAAAGCAAAAGCAAACTTACTAATTTTTTAAATTAATATTGAAGTATGTTGTTTCCAATTAAGTTGATTGTCGATTGTTAAGCTTAAAAATTTTGTATTTGCAACTTCTTCAATTTTTTCATTATAAGCTAAGAGACGCTATTTCCACGACCAACTCAATAACCGCAGTTCTTCTGATGTATGGAAATTTCTCAAATCTGTAGGCATAGGCAAGTCACCTGACAACCAGTGTAAGGATGTGAACCTCAATGATCTCAATAAGCATTTCTCTTTCCTTCCCTTTTCTCTTGATCCGTCTGTCAAGGCTGCGATACCGTAGGCGCGGGCCTGCGGGCGGAGAGCAATGGGTAGCTCTCCGTCCGATCAGGACCAGGCCCGTGCCGGACGGCGTGTTTGTGTTCCACGCGCACCTCAAAGAGATGTCAGCGTAGTTGACGGGGCCCGACAGGGCCGAAGCCTGCCGGGGTAGCGGGATCGTCCGAAAGGGTTACCGCTGCCCTGGTACATAAAGGGCTAAGGAAGGAACACGGGTGGGTTTTAGTCAGTAAGAGTCTGACACTCCCTTCTGCTCCACCCAGAGCGGAAGGGGTCATTTGATGATTTCCCACACTCAAAAAAAAAAAAAAAAAGGCTGCGACACTGGAGAGTCTTGCTAGTTTGCCGGTACCACAATATTCTCACTTCAAGAGATGTTACTGAGGATGACGTTAAGAAGTCTATACTTGCGGTAACTTCTTCAGCAGTCGGTAAGGATAAGTTGTGTTCAAGAATGATAACTCTTATGCTTTCCTCATTACTTCCTGTTTTCACTCACATCTTCAATCACTAATTTTCCTCTTGCTCCTTTCCGTCAGTTTGGAAACAGGCTCACATAATACCTTTACCTAAAACTAACAATCCTACTATATTAACCCACTTTAGACCTATTTCTTTTCTCCCATTTCTCTCTAAAGTTTTTGAGCATTTAGTTCATAGACAATTATAATTTTTCTTGGCGTCAAACTCGATAATATCCTCTTTTCAATCCGGTTTTCGCTCGGGTCATAGTACTGTAACCACGCTTTTGAAGGTGACTGACGACATCCGCTGGGCAATGGAGAATAAGTTACTTACTGATCTTGTATTGCTCGACTTTAGTAGCACCTTCAACTCAGTAGAGATCGACATTTTACTAGGTTTCCTCAAATCTATCAATTTCTCTTCTTCTACTTTAGCCTGGTTCAGTTCTTATCTTCGGGGACGCTCTCAGTGTGTTCGCCTTTAGAAGTCCTTCTCTGATTGGTGTAGTCTCACTGAGGGTGTTTCTCAGGGTAGCGTTCACTCTCCTCTTCTTTTTTTCAATTTTCATAAACTCTGTTACCAGAGTAATCTCCTCTAGTTTCCATCTCTACGCAGATGACTTGCAGCTTAATCGAGATTTTACTATAGCTAACGCGGGTTCTGCAATTGATGCAATGAATTATGGCTTGCGTCAGCGTTTGGGCTAAGTCATTTGGTTTGCAAATTAACCCAACTAAATCTCAGGCCATGATCATCGGCAGCAGATTCGTTCGCAATGTGTCTGATGTTACATCTCTCATGCCTTTATACATATGTCGATGGTGTTCGCATTGACTATACTGAAACCGCTAAAGATCTGGGTATAGTTATTGAGTCCAATCTTTCGTGGCGTGCTCAGGTCAATGAGGTCAGCCGAAAGGTACATTTCTCCTTTCATTCGCTGAAATGCCTTCAGGGTCTTCTGCCCTTGAAGACTAAAATTTCTTTAGCACAAACATTATAGATTATGCCGACGCTTGCTACCTGGATGCTACTGAGGAGCTATTAAACAAGCTTGAGCGCTTGCAAAACCTGTGCATTCGCTTTGTTTTCGGTCTTCGAAAGTATGACCATGTTTCACACCTTTGCAAGGAACTCAAGTGGCTCCCAATCCGCCTGCGCAGGAACACTCGAATTTTATGTCTACTCTTCAACATCTTACACAACCCGTCTGATCCTTCCTACCTGCGTGAGCGATTTTCTTTCGCTCGCTCTAGCGCCGCACCGTGTAGATCACACCTAAGATCCATCCTTAAATCTCGTCCTCATAAAACGAGCTTCTTATTCCTTCTCTGTCCATGCTGTAAGATTTTGGAACTCACTTCCGCCTAGCATTCATGATTTAAAAACTATTTCTCTATTTAAACGTCGATTAAAAGAGCATTACCTTTCCTATATACCGTGAGTATTTGTATATATATATATATATAAATGTTTATAAATTTTTGTATTATGTATTTATTTAAGTATACTTATTTATTATTTTATGCGTTATATGTGTAGGTATATTTAATATTTTTGTTTTAGACTTCACACATTCATATTTTTCGCTTGTTCTCATACACTATTGTCTAAGTACATTTCTTTTTTTACTTCTCCTTTCGCAGGTCTGCTGGAAGAAATTTCTTAAGAAAAAAGCAGTACCTTTGTACTCACATTATAATTATGTCATATCAATATGTATTTTACTGTGTGTACATAAATAATAAAATAAATAAATAAGTATATAAAATTGTAGTGCAAAGATACATTCCGCCATGTAATGATACCATGCAAATATTTAATACATAGGTATGTAGTAACAAAATACAGTAATATACCTACTAATAACGCAGTTAAGTAAATTAGTAGGTAAATAAAACATAACAGAGGAACATAAATATGTAATTAAAAAATGATTACCTTGCATTTCTGAAGTGGTAGCCAACCAATGTAGGGTACCTAATTCGCATTTTCATGTTTACGGTTTTCATCACTTAACGAAAAACATTTCTGTTCAGTTTTCAGCGCCTGTAGTTTATGTTCTGCTTACTAGTCTCTAGGCATTTGCTATTACCAAAAACTTGTCATAATCTTCACCTATGCCGCAACCATTCCAATAACCAAATAAATAATAAAGCCAGGAGTCAAAAGGATATTTTAATTGTTACCCTAATTAATAACGTCCTATCAGCGGGGTATAACACATGGTGCGTAATACACTAACAGTAGGAATGGCTTTCATTTTGACAGTTCAACAACATCTATTGCGTTATTTACGTTGTTGAGCAGACAAATTTTTCGAACATATGAAGCAATGGATTAGCAATATCCTTCAAAATTATTCAGATTCTGATTGATTGTGTGTTACGCAATTAGGGTGCTGATCGTAAATCTATTTATAATCTGAGGTCAGTGGTCTATGGCGGTCTGCAAATAATGACCAAAAACAAACTGGAGTTAATTTTGTTCTTTATGAGTTTTCAACTTTTGCTGGCGACTGCACAGCAAACCCGCATTAGGTCACTGTCTGACCGTCTGGTGGGACAATATGTGCTAATTGTCTAAACTGGTAAGATGTTACGTGAGTTGCAACGTCTTGGAGACAGTTTGATGTTGCATCAACATTGACCGCGGGGAAAGTGTACGTAGCACGTGAGTGTCGTGCGTTGCGCGTTGTGATAGAACAATTAGAGCTTGTTATGTGACTTATGACGCGTTACTGACCGATGGATGACGAGTTCACAATATTACGTAGTCTTATAACTTGGAATATTACGTTGGGGACTAAATACGAAAGGTTGGTACAGACGCCAACACATTAAGCTACTACAATCTGTCAAATTTCTTTAATAGATTTTCGACTTTATCTTCTTTATCTTTTAGTTGATTGGAAAAATTCGATAATTTCGGGTAGCTTGATGTGCTGGCGTCTTTACAATCATCTCAGTCAAACGTAGTCCGCTGTTAGAAATAAACCTCTCCCAAGTTGCGCTACGTCTCCCCTTTTTCCGCCTTCCGTATCCAGTCTATCCAAAAAGGCCACTTTGGCAGAATCATAATAGGATAACAATGTGAATCATATTAAAAATCGTAAAATGCTTACAAACTGACAATTCATAGTATGATCTGTGTGCAATTCATATTACAATGAAATAACATTTAAACTGTAGAAATAAAAAACAATTTGATTAACAAAAACTGTAATGAAAAATTTACCGATAAAATTACAGTTTTCATTTTTTTCGTCTACACCAAATATGGAATGAAATTATACGAAAATTAGAGGAATTGCTAATGATCTGCTGGGAATTCAGAAAATGAATAGCTTTTAGAGGTATTGCTTAAAGTGGCCTTTTTAGGCCCCAAGGTCTGTCAGTGCATGTTCCGTGCTACGCCGGCTTACTCGCGACCGCAATTAATGACTGCATAGTCTGCTCCATCAGCCATCGGTCCTTCAAAGACACATTGACATGCCACTGTCACGCCTTCTGAAGCAGATTTCAAGACAATAGGTACCTACTTCTCGCTTATTAATGGCTTCAACCATCATCATCATGTGCCTATCCTTTTCGCAACTATGTATGTTGGGGTCGGCTTCCAGTCTAACCGGAAGCAGCTAAGTAGGTACCAGTATTTTACATGGAGCGACTACCTATGTGAACTCCACAACCCAGTTACTGGGTAATACAAAACCCCTAAGTAAGACTGGTTGTTAGACTTTCGGGCTTCTGACGACCCGTAACAACTGATGACGATGATGATGGTTACGATTGATGACTTCCATCAAAATAATTGTTCGTTGTTCATTACCAGTGTAACAACCAGTCCATCTAAAAGATTAGTCCAAAATTATAGTATGACTCTACGCCCCGTGGTTTCACCCGCATAAGTTTCGATCCCGTGATAATATCGGGATAAAAAGTATCCCATAATGTGTTAATCCTCGTTATAAACTATCTGTGTGCCAAATTTCATCAAATTTCATTGTAAATCCGTTCTGTAGTTTTGGCGTGAAAGAGTAACAAACATCCATTCATCCATCCATAAAAACTTTCGCGTTTATAATATTTAGTAGGATAATCGTTTTACTTCACTTTTAATTACTACCTATAATAATAACATAGCGTCAATCAAAGAGTGAGTTTGTAACGTGCAAATTACTATTTATTTTTGCAAATAAGGGCCATCCTTGTCCCCGTTTACCATAGATTATGGATAAATTGTCTGATTTATACATAATATCATAGTAATTTAGTACTATTAACTCATGACTCATGATGAGTGGCCTATTAAGTGGAAGACTGCAGCCTCCAAGACGTACTTACTTATTATAATTTCCTTTCAACTTCGGATTTTATATGACAGTAGGTAATTATTGAAAAAACCTTGCTGTTTCTACATACAATTTAATTATTCGTTGTCGTCGCTACGAATCCACGACGTTTCATCATCATCATTTTGTTTTATGCCTATAACTGTCTACGGCTGACCGTAAATCTCTCGATGGCCGAAGAGCATTGCAAGTTGCAGACGAATCTAAAACCGCAGTTTATAACAGGAGATTGCTACCGCCCAGTGCCCTTGTCCTTCTTGTATCCACCTCATTCCTTACGGCTAATTCGAATAACCTATCTATCTGTTGATCTTTCAATGGTCTTTTTTTTTCTGTAAGAGTAATAGGATTTAGCTCGCGGGGGGTATTACAGGGGCAACGGGTGCAGTAGCACCCTCCTGGGCTCTCACGGCTCGAGAATCCCTCCCTCCCATTCCCCAGAGAGAAACGGTTCCCCCCTTGAGCGAAATATTCTAGATTCCATGTGAAGTAGGCGTAAAGCGGCTTTTGGCCGGTTATTCCTGTTAACAGTTTACGCGCGACCCACATTAATTTATAGGTGGGAATTAATTACATCATGTCATTCGGAGATCTTTGACAGTCGTTACTGATAGTCAGAAGCTTTACCAAAGGGTATCGTGTTACCCAGTTACTGGTCTGTGGAGGTTAGTGCTCATACACAAGAGCGACACGTCAACGGCCGAGCAACTATCAACGCATGTCGGCGGCTGCCGTCTAGGGCTGCAGCTTCCTCTGCTGTTGACACGTATCGATCGTGTATGATATTATGCACACTTAGGCTCCAGATAAAATACTGATATTCAGCTGTATCGTTTAGACTTGGAGGCGACCCCGACATGGTTGGGCTGGGAAAAGCTTAGGCAGATGATGGATTATTTCACGAAGTTCTGCTGGATTTGTAACAGCCGGTGATCAGAGCAGTGGCGTGGCGGATACTAAAAATTGGTATAGTATCCATAAACATAGACCATACTATTATAAATGTGAGAGTAAGTAGCTGTCTGTCTGTTACGTTTATATTACACGGTGTAACTGCTGAACAGATTTTAAAGAAAGGCTTACAGATGGGATGAAATCTGAGGAAGAAAACACGCAGCCTAAAAAATAGTGCTCAGGCTTTTATTCTGGTAGAATTTGTATGAGCCTTCAACTCGTTTAAACCAACCTTCATACGGTATTTTTTAATTAGGTTAATTAGTTTACGGTTCTCAAACATAACACCAACACATATTTGTATGTGTCAAGGAAATCTTATTAGGTTAAGTAAATGCGATCATTAATAAATGAAAGCCAAATATTTGGGATTCTTATTTGTTCAAGTTTTTTCAATGGTTATGACGAGTAAGTACCAACCTTAGGTATAATACGCAAGCGTTTAAATTATTTGTGGCCTGAAAGTTTTGGCTCTTTGCACAGTCGACCGCACGTGTAACAATTTGATATTAACATCGACTTTATGTCGTGGGTCGTAAGCAGAGTGCGTACTGCTCAAGTGCGCCCACAATACCATCTATACTATAGAATAGAATTTTTCTTTAGTAGAGTATCTAAGAGTAAGACTCAACAAGATTGTTAGTACAACTTACGACAGTAAACAAAAACAAGGAAAGCAATACAAGAAATTAATAACGGTTGGTCATCGTTGCGACATCCCATGAGAGACGGTAGAACAGTGTCCACGTATACACAGTCCAGGCTACTCGCAACCATGCTTAAGATACTATTGGAGCCGCCCCACACCCTGCCCACCAGCGAAGCGCACCTTTTACGCATTATTGCGTAAAAGCAATCTACATGCGCATCTGCGAACATCCCTGGCGCACTATAGAAACTGGGCAGCCCCACCAGTATCCTAAACACTATAAACGCCTAGGTAATTTATGTTTCCCAGCATAATTAGAAGACAATTTATATGGGTCAGCGATTCTTACAAAGTGTATTCGCAAATTGAGATTGCCCAATAACTTCATCTTGAGTAAATTATGTGTTGGCAATAAAACATGACGTGTCCTCTTGAGTAGATAATATAACAGAGACCAAGCTCTATAAAGCACCTTGCACTATATACAATATATAACGGAACTAACTATTTACACTAGGTAGGTACTAAATTGACGGCACGGTTGGCGGAGTGGTTAAGCGATTGACTGCTGCGCTGCGTGTCGCGGGTTCGATTCCGGCACGGAACAAATATTTGTATGCCCTACAAGTAGTTGTTCCGGGTCCGGCTGTTTGTGTATGTGAGTTTAAATGTTTGGAAACGCACCAACGTTTAAAAAAAAAAAAAAAATTTAATAATTAAAGGAGGAGTGGTGGTGGCCCAGTAGGAGCAGTGGTGATGATTAAATTAAACGACTAGGTACCAAAAAAAAAAATACCATATATTCTTTTGATTTTTGGTCACTTAGGCGTCGAATTACTCGCCCGTATCACTGTAATCCAAAAACGTGCCCAGAAGACTGGCAGCTTTGCCACCTTGAATGTCAATGCTGCCTAATTCTTTGGGTAAAGAACGAGCCAGCCCTCTGGTCACGTGCACTTCTACGATTTGTACCTTGTCCATGTGAAAGGCACGATAAGACGCGAGGCCCCATGACACGTTGCCACCAAAGTGAATAACGGAGGGGTGGAGAGAGAGAGATATGTGTAGATTGGAAATAACAAAGGATTTGTTATTTACCCTTCTATTCTACGGTTAGCTTCATTTGGTACTGCTCAAGCGGAAAGGAGGAACCTATTTGTATAAAATAAAGAAAACCTAAATTGACTTGATTGATTGATTTGATTTATTTGACCCAGGCACAAAAAGAAGCAGCGGATTGCAGTGATCAAAGCGGGAAAGTGCACTTTCTCGGAAGCAGGTGGTGGTCGCGCGCAGCGGAAACGAGAAGAGATGTCAGGTCCTCTCTAACCAGCACACATTTTCGCTCATCTTAGGTGGACACATCTTAGCTGCCAAGCGTCTCTTGTCCTCTCCTTTCCATACACCTATGCTTTGGCGAATACCGGGCCAGCGTGACTGTGTGCGTGACTACAAGGCATCTTATCTATAAAGCTTTCACGTAAGTCACATGTCACACACCCTTACACACACCACACGCCATACCTGAAATCATCTCTCTAGTCTCCACACTGGAAATCGTACCCCGAGCCCCAAGATACAGACTAACCTAGCTGTAGGTAAAATTTTAATCTACTCATGTCGTCTTAACTTGCTGTTAAACTGTAAACCGTACTGTATTACCTACCTGGACAATAAATATTTTCTATTTCTATTCTAAGTAGGTACTATCGCCAAAACCTATATCAGACCATTTTGAAAACAAAATCCCGTGCACATGATAACCACAGCTGCGTCCGTAAGTAATACAAAAGAGGATCCTTTTTAGGTCGACTAATAATATGCGCTGCAAGCAGGAATAGTCCTTACGGTGGTCAGATATAGATTTTGGCGATAGTACATACAGATTCTATGGTACAAGCAGCGGTAGGACAACCCTCTCACCACAAGACAGGACTGATGATTAGGTTCGTACCTACATATGTTTGCTACTATACCAACGTCATAATAAATAAGTTCCGTCTCTGTTGGAAAATTTCCTCTGGTGTCATGAACGCGGTGTGATCAGAAGTGTAGAGTAATTTGATCTTCGAGGTCGTTCCGTGCATTGCGGATTTATTTGCATGCATATACGGGTTTCTAACTCTAAGGTGCATCTATCACGCGTTGATATTGATGATAATGTTGTTTATAAGAGATTGACTGTTTGTTTGTCGAGTTTATAACTTATAGGCAGCTACTTGGCTACGGAATAAACAAAACCTCGAAAAAAATAAGTGAGTAATACCTTTGTACAAGACTTTGGTATAGTTTATGGCCGTACATTGCACATCATATTATCATATTATTGTATATTTATTATTATATTATGGTTTATCGGCAAATGTCCGCAAAGGAGGTTCAAGTATTTCCTTTATTCCTAATACTCTGTACAGGCAAGTTGCCTGTTAAAAACAATGTCAAATAATAAAGTAAATAAGACAGCGTCAGAAACTGACAATTAACAAATGGGCCCACGAGTTTCACATTAAAATAACTTTCTGAGCCACATAAGTTTGTGGCAAATTCATTTTATAGAAATTCTCAATCATATTATTGGTATTTTTAAAGCAATTTTCAAAAGCCTCGATATTACTAGAAATGGCAGCCAGGTTTGTCAGGCAGGCCCTTGACGCAACACTATGTAAGTTTGTATAATATATTTATAATAAAGAAACTGTTGCAAAACAAAAGTGGGTTATGCAATATCATGTGCAGCATATAGTTATAATATATGTCATGTGTTTAGTTAAATATGTAAAGTAGTTTAACTCCTGATAGTAAAAACATTCAAAATACATCCGCATTTGTTTTGTTCGCAGTTTCTCTGGATAAAACGCAACCTCTTGTTAAAAAAGCTTGGGGTTCAGCTAAGGCTCGTGTTATGGAGAATAAGGCAAAACCACTTGTGGACAATAAATTTGTGCGTATTATAGAAAACAATATAGAGAAAATAGTGGGAAAGTTGACATTCAAATTACAAGAAATTCGCGACCGACAGATAGCTGGTGAAATCAAGTATCTTGAGAAAGAGTTAGAGCACGCAAAAAAAAAATTAGAAGGAAAAAAATGATTTGAAAGCTACTTTACAGGTAATTAAATAGTTAGGGACAAAATGAAATGATGTAAAGTGATAATTTATTTGATACCTATTATACGTACATTTTAGGTGCCGCGAAATCCGCGCAGAGTTTGGGAGCTACTTCATGGAAGTATATAAAAGTGGAAGTGGTACCGCCACTGACAGTGAACTTCTTTAAAGGACCAAGTGGCAGGAAAATGGAAATCTTTGCTGGAAAAATTACAAACAAGTTTATTCAAGGTTTACAATGCAAAATAAAAGAAATAGATGATGAAGCGGAAAGAGCAAGACTTAAAATCATGGCCGCATTAAAAGCACATGAGAATAAACTAAAGGCTGAAGCGAGAGCGAAAGAAGCGGCGCGTATTAAAGAGATGGCAAGGCAAGCAGCTGAAGCTGTTAAAAAAGCTCAAGCGTTAGCTGAACAGAAGAAAGCTGAGCTGGCAGCTAAACAACCAAAAGAAGATGCAAAAGCCAAAGCCAAGACTAAGACGAAAGCTAAACGCAAAGGAAAAACAAAAAAGAAAGGTGCCAGGCCGAAGAAGCAGCCGCCAAAAAGAACTAAGTGAACTAGAGGTCAGACATATAAAAAAAATAAAATATATAAACAATTGACTGTGAGTTTGTCTGCTTCGTTGGTGTAGTGGTTCCAAGGGCTGCTGCTGAGCACGGGGTCCTAAGTCTGGTTAGGCAGTGTTTGCTTTTTCGGAGTTTTGATTTGTGTTGGTTGCTAGCAATATACTAAATTACAAAGTGACCAAATTACAAAAACCCAAAAAATAAAAAAGTTTTACCTTAGTCTCCATAGCCATTATCCAGTTGGTTCTCTGAATGGTTTTCATGTATGACCTCATACAAAATATTAGGTAATAAATGACGGGAATATGGGATTGGCCTCTTGGCTTGGTGATGGATCTTTTACATCTAACATGATTAATTTGAAGTTTCTTTTATACTTTCTACATCCACCTTAGTTATTATCTTGAAATTAGTGTTCTCTTTGTAGTTTATGATGTGAATATAACGTTTCTACAATATAATTTTTATTTTTATTTGTATATTCGACCTTGTAATTGATTAAGTGCGGAGTGTAAATTTTTTTGGTTCAACTGGGTAATTGCGTAAGACACTTAGAAATGGCTTTCATTTTGACAGTTCAACAACATTCATTGCGTTATTTACGTTGTTGAGCAGACAAATTTTGGAACTTATGAGGCAATGAGGATTAGCAATATCCTTCAAAATGATTCAGATTCTGATTGATAGTGTGTCAATTAGGATTCAGAACCATTCTACAATACAAAATGTATAAGGTATTTTCTTACCGTCTAAACTACATTATATATCTTTCATAAAGCCAAACAGAGCACTGGAACGTGGCACGTGGTAGTGCGAGATCCGCCAGAATTGACATATTTCTAACTCTTAACTAACTCTTAACTAACTTTTTAAATGGTTGACTCGAGGGTTCAGGCTCAGAATGTCCCTTTCCCAAAATGTCCCTTGGTTTCAAAACGTCCCTTTCCCGAAATGTCCCCTTCCCATAATGTGCCTTTCCGAGTGAAGGTTCATTTTTGTTTCATTACACGTTCAGACGACACCGACAAAGTTGCTTATACCGACAGGAATGAACGTTCATCAGCTCCTTCCATTAGATTTCTCGATAATTCGGTCGGCGAGTGAAAGATGCTGAGTGAAAAACAGAGGGGTGTTATAAGTTTAACGTGTGTATCTGTGTGTCTGTCGTTCCATCTTAGTTCACAAACGGCTGAACCGATTTTGATCATATTTTTAGTTTGACAGGTGACTTGATCGAGAGTGTTCTTAGCTATGATTCAAGAAAATCGGTTCAGCCGTTTGAAGATTATCAGCTCTTTTCTAGTTGATGAATTGATGTGACAATCTTCCATAGGCCTGATTGAGTCGGAAGGAATTTCGTTACTTCAATGATAACCTTGAATTGCTGCTGCAGCATCACCTGGAATTTGCAGTATACCCAACCCTCACCCAGGTATCGCGTTTGGGCCTTGAGCTCCTTGGAATGGTCTCGATGAATAAGTTATAGATAGATGGTGACCAGGGCCTAATGGAGTAGGAACGAGAAAAGGGAGGACTGGACAAAATGGTCCCCACGACTAATAACAACCAAACATATGTCATTAGATAGGCATTTTAATAAAGAGCAATAACTACTATAGCGGTTCTTTTCAAATCGCTGTGCGAAAAAAGTTCCGTAGGACGAACCTGGACGGTAGACAATTTTCTCGCGTCGGGCGACGGCTAATGAAAACGCCAAACGGACGAGGATTATACCCAGCAATAATAAATGTAAGCTATTGTAAAAAAGATAGCTGCTGTTAACTTCCAATTTTTACTAGCCGTCCCCCGACGGACGCTTGGCTCAAAATATTGCCTACAACTTAAAGGGACTTGTATATTTTTTGTTAGTTTTTAGAGGTTTTTCTTTTTTAGTTTTTAGAGGTTTTTCTTTTTTAGTTTTTAGGGGTTTTTCTCTTTTAGTTTTTAGAGGTTTTTCTTTTTTAGTTTTTAGAGGTTTTTCTTTTTTAGTTTTTAGAGGTTTTTCTTTTTTAGTTTTAGCGGTTTTTCTTTTTTAGTTTTTAGGGGTTTTTCTTTTTTAGTTTTTAGAGGTTTTTCTTTTTAGTTTTTAGAGGTTTTTCTTTTTTAGTTTTTAGAGGTTTTTCTTTTTTAGTTTTTAGAGGTTTATCTTTTTTAGTTTTTAGAGGATTTCCTTTTTTAGTTTTTAGGGGTTTTTCTTTTTTAGTTTTTAGGGGTTTTTCTTTTTTAGTTTTTAGGGGTTTTTCTCTTTTAGGCTTTAGAGGTTTTTCTTTGAGTCGAAGGTTTTTTTCATTCTGTGTGTGTTCAGGCATTTCACTTCAATTGAAAGAGATAAGATGCCGCGGCAATGAAAGGCAAAAATGAACAAGTGAAGCGTCGGCTTAAGCTTATTTTACCTACCAACAAAGAGTTCCAATCTGAATCCATAATGTCAATAAAAAATGTAAAAAAAGCATTTGACAGTTACGAAATTCACACATTATCAACAACCTAAAGGAATAATAAAATTCGGCCATAATAACTTAGCCTTTACTTATAGCTAAATATAACTCAAAATGTCTACAAGCGTGAGTGTAGTAAAATTGGCGAATATCTTCCGTAAGTATTTTCATTTCAGCGGGGCAGTGCAGTGCAACCTTGCATTCTTATAACCTATACTAGATTTGGCCTCGCCCGCGTGGATGTCGGAAAATATCCCACGGGAGGGTACCTACTGCCGGGTCTACCGGGGTTTTCATAAATATTATGTACGAGTAACACGCTAACGCGGCGCACACCAGTAAAGCTCCCAGTCGGCATGATTTTTTTCCGACATCTTCAACAATCATCGTCATATTTCAACCAATTTACACAAAACCTTAATGCATTATACATTGAAACCTTCCTCATGAATCACTTCGTTTATTGGTGAAAACCGTATAAAAATCAGTCCGGTAGTTTTTTAGTATAACGCATTCAGACAGACAGACGCGGGGAAAAATTGGACATTGTTATATAATACCTAATTATATTGTGACAACACAACAACAACAAATCATAAATTAAAGTGGCTCTTCGTTTGTGTCTGTGTGACTGCATTGTTCTTCTAAGCTGTGCAACAAAATTGATGCGGTTTTCATCATTATTTAGTATATTTATTCCAGAAGGTAGTATACATTAATATTAAACTTACATAAAATAAAGAAATTTCGATGATTTGTCAAGTCGTAAAAACCGTGAGAAGCAGGGGCAGGTCGCTGGTTCGTGATAAACAAAAGTGGGGCAACATTTCGGCAACATTCTTGCACTCATAGATTCATTACCTACTACATATTTCCGCAACATGTTTTGTTGCTAAAGACATATTGCTGGCGAAACGGCATAAATACAGAACAGTGAGCAACAGATTCCGCAGCAACACAAAATCATGTTGCTACAGCACTGTTGTGCAACTTTTGTTTACCGTGAAGGGTTAATCAAATAATGTTTTACAGAGAAATCAATATCATTCTTAATTTTGACCTACATATCTACAGGTGGCAGATGGACGATGATGGTGCATGACTTGACTGAAATATACAAACCGACTATAACCAGGAACAAAGATAAACTGATGGACGTGATGAGAGGTTAATTTGATTGTTCAGAAAGGATCGAAGTCCCATCAGGCATCCTCATTGAGTCCACCCAGCCGAAAGCTCCGAACCGATTTCAACAAACGAGCTGGCCGGGGTCAGTTGTTCGTATGCCGCTTCGCCCAGTGGTTCCATAAACCAAATTCGAAGACAGGTGACATCCACCAACCCGCACTGGGCCTAGGATGGGTTGTATGTTATGAGACCACGGCTATGATTTCAGATGGGAACATTTTCTTGTTTTTTCACAGTCGGGTTTCGGTTTTAGTTGCGCTTTAGTCGCCATTATTCTTCAATATTATTAATTCATATTCATATCAGCCAGAATAAAATCTTAACAAGACCTCTAAATCACTACGTAGGTACCTATCCTCATCACTATCGCACATCCCTGCTACATTTTAATATATATTTTTTTTTTATTCTTCTAAAAGTCATTACAATAAACTTGTGTGTTGGTTTAGAAAAAGCAGAGACCGCGGCCAAGTCCAGGCTTGCAAAGCGAATTAAAGTTCTAAAAGGATTTTACACCGTAGAGATGGCGCCACCAGGCCCGACTGAAATGAAAGTAAGTACTTATGAGTTTTTATCTCGTCAACTAAAGCCGGCTCATGAATTAAATTCCATCGAAGGAGTGAAGGTCAAAAATATAATTGTCATGACAGAATGTGACAGAAGTTTACAGAACACCATCACGCCTGTACATGGTAGGGAAAGGTAGGAGAATATAAGACCCTAAGGTAGAGCAGGCAGAGAACTAGGTATAACACCTAGGTACACCCACATTACGACAGTTTCAGTTATTAATAGACTAATAAATCCAGATTGTTACTGGGAAATTTTATAACACTTGCCCAACCCAAGAAGCGAACCCAGGACGTCACGTTCAGCAGTAGTAGACCAACAAGGCAAGGCATAAAAATGTGGGTACAGCCCGATTCAAACTCTATGACGACTCTAAAGTGCGCTACTCGCTGCGCAGTACCTCACCGCTGACAATTCACCTGTCAGCGGGGGTGAGGGATTGAGGTTGTTACTGCGCAGCGACTTGCCCCATGCTCTGAGCCGCCGCGCCGTAAAATTAGAATCGGGCTCTAATTGTCTTATTAATAAATTATAACAATTATAAATAGGATGTAGGTAATACAATGTTGGGAAGCGGCCAATTAATTTTGGTTCTTTCCATTCCAACATTAGTCTGTTTATGGGACGGCTGGCTCAGCTCTCAGCAAAATACCAGCTTGCTGCACTTGATTCTATGAAACGAAGAGCAAAATGGCTGATGCTGGTGTCCAAACTTAAAATAGTATTACACATACCTACCTAAGTATTAATAATATTTTGCTTGTATTTGTAGCCAAATTAAGCGAATATCTCGAATATCTAAACAGCGTTTGTGAATGGGCCACAAGCATGCAAATCCTGCACTCAACGAACATTGTCACCTCTGTTGTCCTGGTATCGAAGTGCGTCATATCCCCCGGGAAGGCAACAAAGGAACAATAACAGACGTACACATAACGACCTACTTATGGTAGTGAATGGCATGTAGTCATGTTCCGGCCGTAATCTATCGACCATTACAATAAGGTTCTTATAATAAGCCATTACCACACAAACAACGTACGATATGTATTCTATACAGCTATCTATACCTACTAAGATATCGCGCGATGCACCATTTTTTTTTTTCAATCCGCCGCAGAAGTGTTGGATTATATTTTTAAGCGACTTCCAAAAGGAGGAAGCTTTCCATTCATGTCGGATATCATAGGATAAAGAAATCCAATCCTCATCATCATCATCAGCCTTTAGCAGTCCACTGCTGCTGGACATAGGCATCTCCTATTGCGCGCCATTCAACTCGATTTTCGGCAACTCTCATCCAGCTGCTACCAACCATCCTGCGAAGATCGTCGCTCCACCTAGCCTGAGGGCGCCCTACCTTACGTTTGCCAATTCGCGGTCTCCACTCAAGAACACGTCTACCCCAACGGTCATCGGCTCTACGACTAATATGGATGGCCGGCCCATTGCCACTTCAGCTTGCTTGCGAATCCTATCCTCCGCTGATCCAACCCCCAAATTCATGTAGCCTGCTAATGATTGGTAATGGAGGTTTGAGATGCTGTTACTATTCCAACTGACTTGTACGGGGATGGAGTCGCGGGTACTGTAAACGGCTGAACGGACCGACGGCGACGGCTAGTAAAATATGGAAACTGATAAGTATTACTTAGGTATTAACTGGGCTGCATTATTGGTTAACGCGGCAACTGAACCTGCGGTCCTGCGGGATAAATTCCCAGGCCAAGCGTGTTGTTCGGGTTTTCCATTAGAAATTTCTCTTGTGCCAAGTTTATGGCAATAGACACCCTATTACATGGGATTTAAACACACCTACCTATCTGATGAAATGTAGGTCCTGTATACTGTTCACCTCTGTCTCTAAAGGATGATTTCCACCAAACAGCTCGTATCGCATCGGATCGGAAAGGATATGAACGGTTGCGGCGACAGCCGATGGCGTCCGGCAGGATGTCGACGCATACGATCGGGCTCCGTACGTACCGTCGCTTGCGAACGTATCCGTTCCTGCGCTTAGTCAAATAGTTTCATTCCTACCGTGTTGACGTGTTCTAATGCCGAAAGGATTTGATCGGATACGACGACAGGCGAACGGAGCCGATCGCACGTCGCAGCAAGCTTTTGACTACGATCGCGTTTCGCGGAAGACGCCCGCGGTCAAGCAGCTGTGCGTGGCTTGGTAATATAGACTTTAAATACTGCGTACACGATTTCATATCGTCTAAAGATTGTAAATCCGTTCCGAATTCCGATCCGATGCGATACGATCCGTTTGGTGGAAATCATCCTTTAGAATACAGGTGTGATGTTATTTTATTTCGACAATATAAATATGTCAATATTTGTGTCAGGATATCTCTCTAAAGTTTTAAGTAGGTAAGTAATAATTAATTAAAGCAGGACTCTGAAAACAGTTAATAATTTCAAACTGGTTTCGA
The DNA here is from genome assembly GCA_947507525.1 of Apamea epomidion. NCBI lineage: Eukaryota > Metazoa > Arthropoda > Insecta > Lepidoptera > Noctuidae > Apamea > Apamea epomidion. The sequence goes on from OX382226.1 coordinate 15,045,854, forward strand.
CCGTTAACTCCTAACCGGAATTAATTTATTTATTCTAGTTTATGTTTATCAACACTGGTTTAAACAGGTTTATGTACAAATCTGTACTTGTACGAAATTGGGTTATTGGTACCAATTAACAGGTTGAGTTAAGACTTAAGAAAGAACATCCCTCGAATGTCGAGTCCAACCATCGTCATAGTGTGCAGTTGTTATATTTCAACTTTCAAGTATCTACGTGATAAGTACACACGACGACACATCAAGCTATACCTACATTTCCAGTTTTAGGTGACTTCGCATTGTATAGGCTTTTCGTACAATGAGAAGTCAGTTTATACTGGAAATGTATAATTTGATGTGTCGCCGTGCGTATCTCACGACGACAAATCTAATTATACATTTCCAGTACCTATAACTACCTAAATTATCTTTGGTCCGCAGAAACTTTCAGCTGACATAGCTTTGGCTAAGGAATTCTTAAAAAACAAATGCTACCTTTACATAACGGTGAAGCAAGCCTGGCTTCTCTTCCTGGTCGGGTTGGAAGTCGTCTTATGGTTCTTCCTCGGAGAAACTATTGGAAAGGGCCATATAGTTGGCTATCTAGTGTAGTAGACTACAATATTACCCTTGTGGTTCAATAAAATAATACAAAATAAATAGTGTTTTATTGCAAGCTAAATACACATATACAAAAAAAAAAAAAAACAGTAATCGTCTGCCTAGCCCTTTCCCAACTATGTTAGGAACAGGCTTCCTATCTGACCTCCACAACCCAGTTACTTGGTAACACAATATTCCTTGGTAAGACTGGTTGTCAGATTTTCGGGCTTTTGACGACCTAAAACGACTACAAAACTAAAAGGTCGACGAATGACACCCACCCGGGCCAACGACTTAACGTGGTTCCCGAGCCACGGAGGGGTCTCGGTATGTAAAGATTGTCACCCATCCAAGGACCAACCGCAGCAAGCGTAGCTTAACCTCATCGATCGACCCATGTGGCTGTCATTACTTAGCCACGAGCCCCTGAACCGACCTAATCACTAAAATTTTAATAAAATTAGAAAAGACGAAAATGTTATCAGTCTAGGGTAATTTCATCTTGACCACATGTATGACTGTTCCTAAATTGTAATTTTTGTTTCTGCCCTACGGAGAGTTGTGTGAGTTTGTCATGTAGTTTTTGTCATCGAAAATTCTTGTGTAACTTCTACCTATATTTTATTTTGTGTAATTTGGTCACAGTTTTTAAATGGTAAAAATCTTTGGAAAACTACAGTCTACAAAAAAATGTGGCTGTTTGGGAAATATGATATTAACTATACAAAGACTTAACTTTTATCATTCTGCTATAGATATAGATAACTGTGCAAACTGTATTACCACTAAATTGTACTTCGGAACTTTCTTCAATTTAAGGAAATAGAACTTCCTCTGATTTTCTAACTAAAAGTTAGTAAAGTAACGAAAATATCAGTCTTTAAATAACTATACACAAACACGACAACAAAATTTTAAATGCCCAGGCCCACACTGCCCCATATTTTACAGCAAGCCTAACAATCAACTTAGGCAGTCGTAAAAGCAAATATTTTTCTGGAAAATATGTTTAAAAATATATATACAACATGTCCCGGAACTAACATACACCACCAGACACCCCAATTAGAATATTATTTTATAATCATAATACATACACTGAATTTTTATTATTATGTAAAAAACATTGTTTTTTTTTTAACAAATTAGTTATACTGATTGTGCGAGAAAATTATGGTCACATTACAAATCTACGCGTGCACACAGTCGCACTCGTATAAGGATCTGGCTTAGTGGGTGAAATACCCACTAAGCTAGATCCATTTTGGTTTGTTTTGACTGTACAGCGGAAGTGTGACAATAATTTACTTTTTTTTTTTTTTTGAGGATGGTAAATTATCAAATGACCACTCCCGCTCTGGGTGGAGCGGAAGGGAGTGTCAGACTCTTACTGACTAAAACCCACCCGTATTCCTTCCTTAGCCCTTTATCTTCCAGGGCAGCGGTAACCTTTTCGAACGATCCCACTACCCCGGCAGGCTTCGGCCCTATCGGGCCCCGTCAACTATGCTGACATCTCATTGAGACGCGCCTGGAACACATACGCGTCGTCCGGCACGGGTCTGGTCCTGATCGGACGGAGAGCTACCTATTGCTCTCCGCCCGCAGGCCCGCGCCTACGGTGGCCGGGAGTCGTCACGCGGCTCCCGACGCCCGGAGCGTCTCCCGCGGCGGCTGAGGCGTGTGGGTCGCTCGACCCATCCCGCCACCTCCTTCGCTAGCATGACTGCTTCGCAGAAGGAGGTGACCGCCTCCCACTCCCTCTCGCCCCGGACCATGGCTTGAACCAGGGCCGGACGCGAGAGGTCGCCGCCGCTGCCGATCGCCTCTACGAGGACTCGGCGGTGCTCTGCCCAAGCGGGGCAGACCTCCACCGTATGCTCCACCGCGTCCTCTGGGCGATCCTCGCAGTGATGACACCCGGGCATCTCCTCCCGCCTGATGATGTGCAGGAACCTCCCGTAACATCCGTGTCCGGACAATAATTTACTTACGTAGTTTTAATTATTTTTGGGATAAAATATTACCTATATTAAAACTTACAGAAATCGATTCGGTAACCGATTCTAAACAAACTACTTTCATAATGTGCATTAATTCGGTTACACAAGAAAAAAAAAATCAGTAATCAGAAAAAAAGTAAAATCAGAAGTCAGCTTGTACTGGATATGATAGCTTGATGTGTAGCAATGCGTACCAACCAAAGACATTAAATTATTTACTTGACAATAGACAGGACATTACGAACAAAATCGTAATCCAATACTTTTGTCCTAGTGGTCAAAAGTCGCTCAGTCTATAGTCGTACGCCTGCGTGTCAAGACGCATTCGTGTCCACCAAAAGAAAAATATTTTCTAATGAAACATGCCGAGTTGCACATTACGATATTGCAAATCTTGTTATAGTAAAACAACTGGACCTAACTTCGGTTTATTTACGCATGAATTATTTATGTTTACTCAGTAATTAGAATTAAATAATTTTCATAAAGAGATTTAGAAAATTTGCTAATTTTGTAATAAACGCCCTGTTGCTGAGTAGTTTTACTAATGCCCTGTTGAGATGTGATGTTGTTTATCGATTTTGTTATCGATAATATTTATTAAGGTACATAATAAATAACACTTAAAATATAATACAGTTTGAAAATAATACCGTATTACCGAACTAAACTATAGTAAACGGGCTATCTCTAAATCAGTTAAATCACGATTTTTTCTAACGGCGTATGCTGCAGAGCTAAACTTTTTTGAATACTAAAGCTGAAGAGTTTGTTTGCTTGTTTGTTTGAACGCGCTAATCTTTGGATCTACTTGTTGGATTTGGAAATTTCTTTTTGCATTTTAAAGCCCAATTCTTGAAAAAGGCTACAGATTATTTAACATTACGCTAGGACTGTTAGAAGCCGAGCAAAAGTAAAAAAAAATAAGAAAGAACGCGATGTAAACCGGTTAAAATTTATTTTATTGATCCTTTATTAAGTGGGAGTATGTTAACAACTTTTAAAAGTTCGTCAATGGATGGTAGGTCTGACGTTGGGGACATAGGTAGCATGGCAGCCCATGCTCTGATCTGTTGGTAGTAGTCGCTATCATTATTTGATCGACCGATAAATCGATTCGATCGATTGTCATGTATGAGATTTTTAAGTAGAACGCCCGTAATTTCCTCAATATAAATGTTTTGACTTTTATATTTTGTACGTACGTAAGGTCGACTGATCTATTTGCTTCAAAGAGCAGAGCTTGTACTATGGGTACTAAACAATGGATGTAATACTTTCTTTTTTAAATAAATACTTATAAAACATAAGACACACCCGGACCAACACAAACACTTATCACATAAATATTTGTGTCCTGTGGGAATCGAACCCATGTCCTCGTGATTAGCAGTCTGACACTTGGACATCTTATAGTTTTCTCGTTTTTCTCTTTGCACTTGGATCACTAGATCAAAATAACGATAATTTATTCATTGTATGAAAAAGAATTTGATAGATAAATAACTTGTAAACATTGAAACTACTAATCAATTTATTGCTTTCCTATTTTTTTGGCACCTGTTTAAATCTATTCAAATGCGAAAAATATTATATTATTATATTATCTTATAACTTTTTTCAATATATTCGATACCTTTATATCTAAATGATAAAATCCCTATCACAGGTTTTATAGTTTCTACTTAGTGTCACCCCGCATTGCCAGACTTACGAACTTAGTAGTTCTACGGATTTTTGGACCTCGCCTCGGATATCGATATAATAATATTTACAATTATTTGCAAACAAAAGTGTTAAAATAATTATTTTTCTAAAAACGAAATGCAACAGACAATTGCATAAATATGCGCTTTGTGACATAATAGGTCTACTTTACACAAATATCGTAATAAACTGAGTGCTATAATAATTCGGAGGCAAAGCACGCTTAAAATTATTTTATTTTAAAATATAAGTACATAAAAAAACACACACTTCGAACTGATACCTAGCCATAGACAGTGTCATGGACAATGAATAGTAGCGAATAAAATTCTAAAATAGTTTTTACTGTCTGAGACAAGTTTTGCTTAATTTGTTTAGTTTTCAATATTTATTTAGCTGATTGATTATACATATAATAGGTTTTTCAAGCCTAATCCACGAATTGAAAATCGGATCTGGCAACACTGACCACACTGGCCACCTACCGAGCGATAGCTGAATATATTTTAATAAATTTAATTCATTTTTACTATTTGATGTTCCCAATTGCCGCTCTAATTTTGCTATATTATGCTAGATAGCGTCACTGAGACATGGGATCACAGTTTTTCTGACATTTTTTTGCATAGCCTCTCTATTGTACCTATCTCTTTGGTACCAACCGACGATAATCCCTGTTCGTACTATGCAAATACACCCAAAGACAACCCCCGGTTGGTGTAGGACTATTACAGGATATGGAAACAAAGATATTGGATTATTATTGGGCTGGTAATAAAATCCGTTTATTTATTCACTTATTAAATACATTTTAAAATATGTTTATAAAAACATTAAAAAAAACATTTTAAAATATAAAAAATATTAGTCCGCCGGTATCGAGAGCAGGGTCCAAGCTACCGGTGCCGCGGTGGTTAGGGCTCCAGAGACAGGAACCTCCTCACAAAGCCTTCTGAATCAGGCCCTTGATCCAACCGCCTCACCAGAGCCTCGAGAGATATTGATCGAGGCTTTTGGCCATCAGGCCATTGGCCGATATGACAATCATCACAATGACAGTTATTGGGCTGGTATTTTTTTACATATATCGGGACCCTGGGGTCCCGGTCCTTTAGAAGGCGAACGAGGGGCCGAAGCCATCTCACAGAAGCCCCTTAGGAAATTTTAATGAAACGCGGCACCAACCGACGATTATCCCTGTAAGCACTATGCAAATGCACCCAAGGACAACCCCCGGTTGGTGTAAGACTATTGCAGGATATGGAAAAATAAAAAGTTGGACTATGGGTTTGGGTGGCTAAAGTTGACTGGTTACCAAGAACTATTCAACAACTATGGCCCCTGTCTATCAATGTTTTATATAAATTACACGGATAAATGGCAGGGGGTGACTTGCACACTCAATAATGGGCCCCCGAATACGGTCGCTAGCACATAGTGACGTAGCGACAAGGGGGCAACATGTCCTGAGGTGCTTATGAGGAGTGGAGAGGTATTCCACGGCTATCAGGACAATCCCTGAAGTACGGTCAAGATCCCTACCAGCATCTTACTGGAATACTTCCTTAGGCTGATATTATTATTATGATTACTTTATTGAACTACCCCGTTGGTCTCGTGGTTCCAAGCGCGAGTGTTGAGCCCACGTCCTGGGTTCGATTCCCAGGTCGGTCAAAGTGTTATTGGGCTTTCCATTAGGAATTTCTTAGTTAGTCCGGAGTTTGGAAGTTGACGGTTTAATACCCCCGTGCCTCGGAAAGCACGTAAAGCCGTTGGTCCTGCGCCTGATCCGGTCGTGTCGGATTGCCGTCCCATCGGACTATGAGAGCAAGGGCGGATCCAGGGGGGGGGGGTCATGGGGGTCATGACCCCCCCCTGGGCTGGGTCCAGGACCTAGGTGGACCACTAATTAAAATTGTTGAACATAATGCTTTTATATATTTTTTGTCACAATATAAATTTTATTTAAGTACTTTCAATATTTAATTAATTTAATATAATACTTTGTTTGACCTCCTGCTCAACCTGCTCAATCTGCTGAAGAGTATTTCCGCAGAGCCATATACATCCCTCTTCTGGATTCAATAATAAGTGACCTATAGGACCGTCTGTCTCCTACTTAATTTCTTTCAGCTAAGCGTTTTCATGCCAATAAGCGAATACAGTAATCAAGACATTGAAACCTTGAAACAACTAGAAACCGATTATACATTGTTACTAGATAATACTCCAGTTTCTGCCGTTGTAAACGAATATCGGCTGTGGATGGTGAAGTGGCGGCGGAGTCAGGACATACCGCAGTCGATTTCTGACCTTATTTTAAATTGCAATATTGAGATGTATCCTAATATAAGAAAATGTTTATGTATTATGGCTACACTACCTGTTAGTGTAGCGACAGCGGAAAGATCTTTTTCTACGTTACGAAAAATTAAATCGTGGCTAAGAGCTTCAATTTTTGAAGAACGCGTTTCGGGAGAAGACGTAAAGGGAAAATTGATTTTATTTATTTATTTCTTTGGGAAAACCAACAATTACACATAGTTTCTTAATTAATAAAACCTTAGTATCTAATGTTAGTAGTTTATGTGTAACTCACAACGTTATCCACATGTTACCTATTGAATATTTTTTATAAGAACTAAATAGGCATGCGAGTGAATTTACATTACCTTATATAATTTATTAACATTTCAGTTAATAATTAAATTTAATTTGTTAATTTTTTTTATTATATTGTTTCGAAATTTGTTAGGTGTTAATGTAAATAGGTCTATGTCCGAAAAAAATGTGTTATAATTATTTGCCATGCGACGTAGAGGTGCGCGAACTCCAGCATTGGTGCGGCAAGATGGAATGGCAAATAGAGGGCGTGCGCGCACCTTGCGTTTTACAACACTTCTAGGTACAACATAACTTAAATTATTTACGAAATCTGAACAGTCATATCTGCTGCTACATATGTCATATAGAAACATCATCTCTAAGAGAAGGCGTCTAGACTTCAAGTCCATCAACTTAAAATCCCTACAGGGGCCATTAGAACTCAAACTATGGCGGCATCGGTAACGTACAGCTTTGAGAAATTTGCTCTGTACATTTTCTAAGCTTTCTACGTATTTTTTGTATAAAGGACTCCATATTGATACAGCGTATTCAAGTTGTGATCTAATAAGTGACTTATAAAGATGAGTGTAGGTATCAGGACGCTTAAAGTCCAAGGACCACCCTCATCACGAAACCATACATGCGGTATGAGTTGTTAATAATTTTATGAATATGTTGATCAAGATGAAGCTTACCATCCAATAATACCCCCAGATCCTTCACCGACGTAACCTCGCTCAGAGGAGTATTACCGAGAATATACGCACGTTTTATAATATTTTTGTTTTTTGTGAATGTGATAGATACACATTTAGAAGTACTTAATTAAATGTTGTTTTTAATACAGTACGCATAAAATCTATTCAAGTCGTCTTGAAGTAATTCACAGTCGATACGAGTGCGTATTGCTCTATATATTTTGAGATCGTCTGCGTAGAGTAAGAATTTTGAATGCAAAAAACAATTCCATACGTCATTTATGAAGATAATAAAAAGCAAAGGACCTAAAATTGAGCCCTGGGGTACACCAGAGGACACGGTGACTGATTTGGATTGATATCCCCTGATTACTACTCGTTGAGTTCTGCTTGTTACGTACGATATAAACCAACGAAGTAAATCTCCGCGAATCCCGTTATATGCGAGCTTTTCAAGAAGCAACTCGGTCCACCTTATCAAAAGCTTTCCGGTAGTCAGTGTATACGGCGTCAATTTGTACCTGTTGATACATATTATTGAAGAGATAATTTGTGAAAGTTAATAAATTTGTAACTGTAGATCTCCTTTGAACAAATCCGTGTTGTTGAGGTATTATAATGTTGTGTAGTGCCGGGTAAATTGCACCATGTACAAGCCTCTCAAAAATCTTCGGTAAGGCAGATAAGATGGAAATTGGTCGATAATTTTCAACATCTTGTTTAGAGCCGGTTTTATGTACGGGTGTTATATTAGCCGTTTTCCAAACTTCTGGAAATGTTCCCTCAATAATACAATTGTTATATATGAAATGTAACGGTGTGGAAATATTCGCGGCGACTTTTTTAAGAAAATAAGCAGGTAACCCATCGGGACCAGGTCCCTTTGTTGTATCTAATGAGTTAAGCTCTTTTAAAACTTGTAATTTATAATTTCTCGCGTTTCGTTTCCTAAACGAAACGCGATCAATAACAACACAGTTATCCGCACAACTTTCAGGAGGTATCCATTGACTATCGTTTAATGTTGATGTTTCATAGACCGACTGAAAATAATCTGAGAATAAGTCACAAGTTATAGTTGGATCAGATGAATGTTGACTTTTATAGAACACTGAAACAGGTATACCAGTATTTGATTGACGGTTAGAAACATAGCTCCACAAATTCTTAACATTTTTTTAAATGTTTTGCTCCACACTATCCATATAATTACGGTAATTATTGTTACATTCAGATTGAAATCTACGTCTTAAGAAGGAGAATTGTTGATTTTGTTATTTAAATATAGGTAGGTATTTTTAAGTGTAATGTAATGAAGTCCTTTATTTAGTTTCGGACATGTAAACCCGCAAGTTTAAAAACACCGGTGATATTGGGGCATCTCCATTAAACTTTAAAGTAATATAATAGACATCGTAGCCCCCTATCTAGCTGTTAGTTTTAATAAATGTGTTGATTTAGGAACTTTTCCTGACCTCATGAGTAGTAAAGTCATACCATTATTCAAATCAGGTAAAAACAATGTTGGCAATTTCATGCCTATTTCTATCTTACCTGCATTTAGCAATATATTTGAAAAGTTAATACTCAAGCAGTTGCTAAGATACCTCCTCCGCCATAATAAGGCAATTTGTGCGAAGACTCGTTCCTTAGTTGATCTTCGCTTTCATTCCTCTTTAGTTTTAAGTTACTAACAATAGTATTTTAAGTGCAAAACTGTTTTACTAACAATTTATGGATCTCATAGTTGTCCGAAATAAAATGATTTATTATTATTATTAAGACATTTTAATTTAAATAGCCTCCTCCATAATGAGCAATATGGCTTTACAAAAGGTCGTTCAACTACAGATGCGGGTGTTGCTCTGCTGAGATACCTATTTGACGCATGGGAGAAATTGAAAATGCTATTGGAGTTTTCTGTGATCTCTCCAAAGCCTTTGATTGGGTGCACCATGACACGTTTTTGCGTAAGTTACGTCATTACGGTGTCCAAAACGAAGCTCTCAACGTAATAATTTCTGATTTACATAATAGGGTCCAATGTGTAGATGTTAATGGTGTGAAATCTTCCGGGCTACCAGTTCAGTTAGGTGTTCCGCAAGGCTCAATACTGGGTCCATTATTGTTCTTAGTATATATCAATGATTTACCATTCCATTTGAAGGGCATCTGTGACGTTGTACTGTTTGCAGATGATACCTCTCTTATTTTTAAAGTAGACAGGAATAGACAAGATTTTGACGACGTAAACAGTGTACTCTCAATAGTTACAGATTGGTTTACGTCAAATAACCTAGTTCTCAATGCTAAGAAAGCGAAATGTGTAAAGTTCGCCTTACCGAATGTTAAAAATCTAGGACCCAACATCGTCTTAGATAAAGAGGTGCTTGAAACTGTAGGCTCGGCAATTTTTCTAGGACTAACAGTAGATGCCATACTTCAGTGGGGACCTCATATATCAAGTCTAGCAGGAAGGCTCAGTTCGGCTGCCTACGCCGTCAGGAAAGTAAGACAATACACTGCCGTTAACAGTTACAGCTCGTTTAGTCTATTTTAGTTATTTTCACAGCGTTATGTCCTACGGTGTTCTGCTGTGGGGCAAAGCCGCTGAAATACAAAATATAATTGTCCTTCAAAAACGAGCTCTTCGAACAATTTATCAGCTAAATGCCAGAGCTTTTCTAAGAGATTTTTTTTTAAAATATTGGTGTTCTCACGGTTGCATTACAATTCATCGTTGCCAACATCTTATATATTAGGCAATATTTACACTTGTACAGTAAAAACAGTGATATTCACGGTGTTAACACTAGAAATAAGGACAAACTACGTGCCCCATTTCACCGGCTTCATAAGGTTCATAACTCATTTGTTGGGCTTGGTATAACCTTTTATAACAAGATACCCTCTCCTTTGCTAGACTTGCCTTTAAATGCGTTTAAAGCTCAAGTAAAATCCAACCTTTGTTCAAAGGCATACTATTCCATCAACGACTACTTACACGATCAAAAAAAAAAAAAATTTGTTTATTAACACAAAAACCTTAATATACAAAGCTCATACAATTCAAACAGGAATATAACTTTGGGAAACAAAGGTTGCATAAATAGTGAAAACCCTGCCTCCTAAACTAGGGGGGACCCTGTGACTTAGGAGTCAGTCAGTCATAAGAATAGTTGGTCGCCCTAATTTAATGCAAGACAATGTTTATGTTCTTTCTCCAGAATTAGCTTACTGACAGGTTATTGTTATATAACTTATTTATTTATTTTACTTCGATGGTCTTAGTTTATCATTTGTGACTTCAAGTGACAGCTATGTGAACTGAACCCAGCAATGCATAAATATGTAAGCTGTCACGCCCTTTTTGCCTGGAGGCTTTTATTTGGGTAGTAAGTTTTTTATTTACATTTTAATTTTAATTAATTATTTTTTAGCTTGAGTACGTATAGTTTTATTATATTTGTTGGTATATTGGCGTGGCTAGCTGACATATGGCAAATAATTTAATTTTATGTTCTGGTCTTATAATGTTAATTAGGTACCTAGGATTGTATACAATCAAGTATTTTTTTTAGCTGAACAGACAGCTGTGCTTCTGGGGAGTTTGTTGCGCCACTTCCTCTTCCCAGCGACAGCACTAGGAAGAGGTGAAGGACGTTTTTGGGGGACTGTCTTTTGTAATTTTGACGTTCAAAAAGTGCTGATTCTCAGCCTAATTTGAATAAATGACTTTTGATTTTGAGTACAGTACTTACATTCATTAATAAAATACCTACTTTTTACTTGTATCTATTATTATCAAAATTAAATTATAACTTCTTGTGACTTGACCACGACTATGTGACCGCCCCCTGGCGCCAAAGCTGGATCCGCCCTTGTATGAGAGTAAAGGAACAGAGAGTGCACCTGTGTTTGCGCCTTGCGGACACACTTGTGCACTAGATAATATCTCCTGCGTACCTGGCTAATCTGCGTTGAGATTGGCCACCGTGACCGAAATCGGCCAGGAGGCTGTTATTTTTATGATTAGGTACTTACTTTTTATCGGCATACCACGCAGGCGAAGCCGCGGGCACAGCTAGTAAACAAATAAAATAAAAATATTTTGTAAAGTTGTTGTTTTAATTGTAGCCATTAAAACGTCACGCTTTGTTAGGCATTGACAATGAGTTTCCGGTATGTACTTGATTATATTTTCATTATACCTACATTATAAAACCTTTATAGAGTTACAATATTATTTTATTACCTACTAGCTTTTGACCGCGGCTTCGTCCGCGTGCGTATCAGAAAATATCCCACTGGAACGGACTACGAGATTAAAGTAGGTACCCTATGTGTCAATCCAGGTAAACAATGTATTAATTTCACAATATTATATTGTTTTTTAGCTCTATTGGTTTACGCGGCGGCGCCGGCCAGTAAAGAAAAGAAAGAAAGAAAGAAAAATGCGTTTATTGGCATTACACAAAACAAATACACCTTAAAACTATAAAAACAGAAAACAAAGATTATAATACCAAAAGGGCCTCGGCTCAGCATAATGTCAGATGACAAAGTGTACCACCTGACGCTGATTGATTGAAAAACCGCTGTCGCTGTGAAACCTCCCAGTCAACATGATTTTTTTCCGATATCTTCAAAAATCATCGTCATATTTCAGCCAATTTAATACACAAAACCACACCAAAACTTTCCATAGGAATCACTCCGTCCATTGGTGAAAATCGTACGAAAATCCGTTCGGTGCATTTTGGGTTTATTGCGTTCAGACAGACAGACCGACCGAAACGGCGGCCCGTGTTTTGTTTTATATGTCCTTACCTAGTGATGTAATATTGTAGTGGTACCTTCCTAGTAGAGTCGACCGCACGTCAGTGGTTAGGAAACCATTAGGTATAAGCTGCGGGGTAATTGCGTAACACACTAACAGTAGGAAAAGCTTTAATTTTGACAGTTCAACAACATTCATTGCGTAGAATACGTTGTTGAGCAGCCAAATTTTTCTAACTTGCTACATATATTTTTAAGTTATTGCGTGGAACAATCTCCACCCCGGGTGTACTAAAGGATGTGTGTCTAAACCATAGAAATCTATGGTCTAAACGTGCCGCATAATTACGAGTCGCGGCGACGCGCGATGGATACCGCGGTTACTGGCGGTGCCTCACGGCCGGACCAACCTGCTGGGTAAAGCACCTTTGACGCGCGCCTTGCATACCTACACTTAACGAAATCGCGGAAAGCGTCGATTTATTTACCTGTGAGTTCACAAAAATTACTTTACATGTGATAAGCTGTTAAAAAAATATTGTTTAAGACCACGCTACCGATTACCGATACCGGGCAACAGGTTGCCCGGTACTTAATGATAGTTGTGTTAGGAATAATCAATCTATATAATTATAAAAATCAATTGCTGTTCGTTTGAGTGGCTAAAACTCGAGATTTCGAGAACGGCTGGGCCGATTTAGCTGATTTTGGTTTTGAAATGTTTGTCGTAGTTTAGGGAAAATGTGGAAAAATTGCGACGAAGATAGTAAAACCAACAATTTCATTTTCCCATATAAACTGTTCTACCTTCTTTCCGGTCAAACATTTGACGATCGTCCCTTCGGTACGGTAGACTGGGGTCCACTCGAATTAAAGCACGTATTAAATTAAGGGTTTTGAATAGTTTTGGAGTAGGTTAGGAGTAGGGTAGGAGTAGGTTAGGAGTAGGGTAGAAGTAGGGTAGGAGTAGGGTAGGAGTAGGGTAGGAGTAGGGTAGGAGTAGGGTAGGAGTAGGGTAGGAGTAGGGTAGGAGTAGTGTAGGAGTAGTGTAGGAGTAGGGTAGGAGTAGGGTAGGAGTAGAGTAGGAGTAGGGTAGGAGTAGGGTAGGAGTAGTGTACGAGTAGGGTAGGAGTAGGGTAGGGGGTAGGACACCACGCAAACGAAGTAGCGCCGGGCAGCTAGAAATAATTTATATGGCAAAACAACGTTTGCCGGGTCAGCTAGTCAATACATATTTTACAATCGTAACTGGTCGCTGTCTGTAGATGGAAGAACTGCACATGCTTTATGAACGAAATAGAACCCAAAACAATGATTTTTAGAATTTTTGTCTGTTTGTCTGTTTTCATGTTTGTCTGTGGGTACATTTGTGCACGTTAATCTCAGAAACGGCTTAACCGATTTGAATGCGGTTTTCACTAATGCGTTTTGGTTTGCTCCACTTAAAAAGTGTTTGTTTCATTTCAATGGGTTCAATCAATCAATCAATCTAAAAAATAACACATACAAATGAAAATGCTATAGAATAACCGATCAGTTGAATTGGCTGAAACTTTAAGTAGGTATTACCTAATCATTGAAGTACATAATACAAAGAGGAATGAGTGAGAAGCTCGATGGCTTTGTGGTCGTAGCGCTAACTCATGAATGACCCATCCAAGTTGGAACCACGACCGGGGCTTAAGCAACCCCGGTCGTGGTTCCAACTTAGATAGGGTGACCACAATTGGCACTGATACTTCAACGCACAGCCTAAACCGCTGGTCCTGGAGACATGAAATTTGGAGGGTGTATTTTTCATGAAGAGTAGGTATCCACTAAGAAAGGGTTTTTCGAAATTCCGCCTCTAAGAGGGTGAAATGGGGGGATTTTGTTTGTATGAAAAATCTTATTCTTTGAGTTAATAAACTAGATACTTGGCACGAATACTTATATTAGTAAGTAAATTATGAAGTATGCCATTTTTTGTTTTTCTTAATTTTCTAACTTAAAAGGGGATTGGGGGGTTTTAAAGTTTGTATGGAAGAATTTTAGCGTCGAAACTAAGAATTATGGTATTAATACTTTTGCCAGAAAATCTAAACTGATATTATAAAGCTGAAGAGTATGTTTTTGTTTGGTTGAACGCGCTAATCTCAGGAACTACTGGTTCGAATTAATTGGTTTTTTGTGTTGAATAGTCCATTTATCGAGGAAGGCTTTAGGCTATATAACATCACGCTGCGACTAAAAGAAGCGGAGCATCAATGGAAAATGTAGCAAAAACGGGATAAATGATTCCTTTTTGAGAACTTACGTTGCGTGCGCTGCGTAAACGGTTGAAGTTACGCAAAAATCAAAATATGATGGAATTGTTCCTCTTTAAAAGTTCGAAAAAAAGTCCGCGACAGCATGTCTATCTTTTAAGATTGACTCATTATAACCTTTTTTATGGTACCTAATCAAATTTGTTCGAAATGAATGCATTATTTGCACAGGTGTTTTATCAGCATGATATTAATCTATAAGCAAATAAATACGTTATTCATCACAAGTATTTAATTGTGAACAAAACTGCCCTTGACATCCCTTGATTTCAATCAACAACTTAGGAGATATCATAATTTTAAAACAACTCCGCGACAAAATAGGATGATAACGTTCGGGTCGGTTCAATTCACGCGCGCATGACGCGCAAAGCGGGCGAAGTGGAGCGACTCTGGCCGGTTGCCGCGCTAATCTCTGCAACTACCAGTCGGATTTGAAAAAATATTTATTCATTTGATAGCCACATTCTTGAATAAGGCTATAGGCTATTTAACATCACGCTAGGTCCCATAGGAGCCGAGCAAAAAGAAAGAGTTAGAAAGTACGCTAAGCGAAAACGAAGTATAATAACGCTGGCAGGCAATACGATGCGACATGGTGGATCGGGGAACAAGAAATTTGAACCTAGTAAGTAAATAAATAAATAAACTTACGAAGCAATGGATTAGCAATAAGTACCTACCTACTTATCCTTAAAAATTATTCAGATGGCGATGGATAATGTGTTACGCAATTAGGGTGCACTAGTATTCAGTGTGCATTAATTGGATTGTATTATTTTGCTTTATGTAGGTACGCTGTACCAGTACAGCGTCCTAATAACTGTTTACTTTAAAAAATAAAAATAATCGTTTTATACTTGTTGATGAATAATTGTTTGCTGCACCGGACGTCGTCATTACGTCGGCGCCGGCTGTCGCTGAAAACCAGCGCTGGGGCTCTCTCTTGCATAGGGTCGCATAATGCTGAGCGATAGCCGTTTTGCGTGGATGTGACGCATGTCAACCTTTTTGAATTGTTTTTTTTTTTCTTTATTTTGTTTTTATGTTCTTTTTTGCGTCATGTTTACCGCAAATAAACGTATTTTTCTTTCTTTCTTTCTATTCTATTGAAACTCCTTATTACGTTAGGCAAGCTCAAGGTCAACTGTCATACCCATAGAAATGCGTAATTTCACTAAATGCTTAATCAACAGAAATGCGAGCTAGTGGGCTGACTGGGCTACCGACATTCTTTTAACCTTCTATCATGATGGTTTTCGTTTATGTATAAACGAAAACAAATAATAGTTATTAATAAATTGGTATCTTTTAATTTAAACTAATTCAGGTATAGAATTAGAACTAATACCTACCTATCAACTAAACTCTAAAATAGATGGTGGAATCAATCTTAACAGTCAGTCAGACGAATCTGATCCATTCGGTCTGACCGAATGCATACGAAACCATCGGATTGTTAAGTTTCAACAACGATTTCCTTCTATACCTACGTAAGTAGTACTGAGTACAGTTTTGTTGCTAGTCGTTCATACACACAAAAAACGGAAACAGCCACACATGATACCTACCTACAGATTTTGGTCAGACCAGACAGATGATTATACATAAATCTCGAGACATAGGTAAGTAATCTAGTACAAAACCAGAATGTGTTGCTGCTACTGCTTGACAACTTAAATGACAGGCAAGTCGCGTTGGTTCTTGGGTTCGCAGAAAAGACTTGGCCTAGTTACATTCCGCCTTTCACAAAATATATCTAATAAACGAGTTCCGATAGACCGGATTACCGGAAGCTGCAAGTTTAAAAAATTGAGCTGGCTCAGCCAACTACAAAGCCAAACCTAACAATATCGACTTTGTGAATATGGAAATTATGCTGAACGACAGCAACAAGCTCCTCGAAGCGAATAATCTCCCAGCGTCAACAGATTTGGGTTTCAGTCGCTGGAATAGCAGGCTGATGGCTTGTTCCAATAAAATTGTAGTTTCATGCTGCTGGTTTCATGATCAGGTAAAGTCAGGTTTATATTTTTGATAGACCCAGGCGTGTCTCTTCTACTGTAAACTCAATGATGTGCCACAGACCCTACATAATAGAAAAGAAAAGTAATCTAAGTAGGTAGGTAATGAACAACTAAATGTTTACTTGCTTTCCAACTGATTCAAAAAATTAACAAGAATATCTGCCTGGTATCGGTGTACATAAAGGTTCTCTCTCGGAGTTTATGTATTAATTATTGTCTGTTACGCATTAGCCAATCAGCGAATCAGAATAGGTAAAATACCTAAACAAACGCTACGTACGTTCACAGCTTACTATAAGAATATCCGCGGTATAAGTTGGTCACGTAAACAGTTTCGGCAGTGCTATCGTGCTGCATTCATATATTTAACTATCTAGATTTATTTTGTAATGTTTTAATCTGAATAGATTGTTCAGTTAAGTATTATTTTCAAGTGAACGTAAGTAAGCTTTTAAAAGCTACCGCAGTGTGAGTGATGTAACTTTCCGTTGTCATACAAAGGAAAAATTAAAAAGTTATTTTTGACAAACTGTACGTCATTCGTTCAAAATGGCGGTGAAGGTGCAATGCGGTGTTTCCGCGGAAACGAAAAATATGGAATTATAATTTAAATGCAATCAAATCCAATAAAAAAATGACAGTGAGTGTGTATTGGTAGTACACGTATTGTATAATAAATTATCTTCATCCTTACAAATTCTACGTATTGTTTTGTTCGTTTTTATAACGTGATGTTGCGGCGAGTTAACTTTTACTCAATATGTTTCGCATTTGGTCTCAGTGTTCTTCTAATTCTTGCTGGAAGTCGATATGCAGATAACACATATTATCGTCCGTCCATTGAAAACCGGAGAAATGTTAGAAACTTTTTAAAAGTTGAATATGGAGAGGAAACCTATACGCAACATATACCCACAGTCCCCTATGATGGTTCTCCAGATATCAAGAAGTTATTGGAAAAAACACGATCAAAGATCAAATATCAACTCTCTAAATACAACTTTTCTGAAACTGGTGCTCATGTATTGGAAGATTTAGTTATGGAATCAGGGGGGCGGCCCCTGCAAAGTTTAATTATATCAACATGGAGATCAGGAACCACATTTCTTGGAGAAGTATTAAATGCAATCCCAGGTACTTATTATCATTATGAACCACTACTTAAGTATGGAATTATACAAATAAGGGGGCCACCAGAATCTGATCAAGCCTTGAGCACTATCAAGACTATGTTGAAATGTAATTATGAAGGCTTAGAAGATTACTTTAGGTATGGAAGTAAGCATTTAAATCAGTTTAGCCATAACACCAGACTTTGGGACCATTGTAAATATAAGAAAGAACTGTGTTATGATGCTGAGTTCACATCACGGTTATGTAAGCTCTTTCCTTTCCAAACCATGAAGGTTGTACGTCTAAGGTTGCGGCTCATCCAGGAAATACTGGATGACAAAGAGTGAGTTTATTGCAATTAATATAAATATGTGCTTATAATAATAGCAGCATTCAATAGATATCTGTTACAATCATTTATTATTAATCACTGTAATATGTGCTGTAGACTTTAATGTAGATGTTAATAATTATGGTGAACATAAAATTCATGTTTGTTTTAAATTAAAACTATGCAAGTAAATTGATAATTAAGAAAACCCCGTTTTTTTACTAATATTGATATTCAATTAAATTAGCAGGGTTTAAGATATTGTTAATGAGTATTTCAGTTTGATAGATTTTCAACATAAAATGATTAACTACCTGTTTTATATTTAAGGCTAAATGTGAAGGTGATACTATTGATCCGCGACCCTCGAGGTGTGATGCAGTCCAGGCAGCACCGTAACTTCTGTCAGCCTGCTCCGGATTGCTGGGAGCCATCGCTTGTATGTGCAGACATGATCAGTGACTATGTGGCGGCAGGCCGAATACAGCAGCAATATCCTGATAGACTTATGTAAGTGAATTTTATAATTATACCTTCTTTTGTGGGCTCTTGGATTAAATATAACTGCTGCACGTATGAGTCAAAAATTGCGCTATGCTCGCTTAGGCTGGTCCATGGATGGATGACTCCATTATGATATTGAGACCCCTTTTTTCCCTCGGAAAGCATGTTAGTCAGAAGCCCGAACATCTGATAACCAGTCTTATGAAGGACTATTATGTTACCCAATAACTAGGTTGTAGAGGCACTTGCTCCATGTATAATACTGGTATTCAGCATCTGGTTAGACTGGAAGCTAATAGTTAGTGTGAAGCGAAAGTCTTTTAAATTAACTTATACCATGCTTGTTGTGTGGTCATATATTTTCTGAGAAATTATTTTTCCTGGAAAATATTATTATAACTCATTTCAGAATAAATAAGTATATTAAGCACAAGTTATTGTACTGATCAATTATAATAATTATATAATTAATTTATCTGTATTGGTAGAATAGTTTAATAAAATTGATTTTATAATGTGGAATTAAGTATAGAATTAGTCCCACATTATTCACTAATTTTCCACAGTAAGAATGTTATCAGTAAGAAGCAAGATATGGATGGATATAATAGAAAAATAAAAAATTGTT
Source organism: Apamea epomidion (assembly GCA_947507525.1). Classification (NCBI taxonomy): domain Eukaryota; kingdom Metazoa; phylum Arthropoda; class Insecta; order Lepidoptera; family Noctuidae; genus Apamea; species Apamea epomidion. The sequence continues at coordinate 15,065,142 of OX382226.1, forward strand.
TTTTTTTTTTTTTTTTGTTAATTTGTTTCTTTACATTATAAAGGAAGAAAGTCAAAAAAATAAAATATATATATATGAGAAATGAATTTTAATTAATTAATTATATACAGTGACTTGTAAAAAAATTAGACATATTGAAGGAAATTCAACATTTTTCATGCTTGTCATCATTTTATTTATATTCGTAAAATGTGAGCACAAATGAATATGACCTTAGTTTCACATGGAATTAAGGTCATAATAACTGATAGAGGTTATACCTCCACCATTTGTGTTGTATATTACACATTTGGACATACAAATACAGTACTTATTGCATCTTCAGGGTGAAGTTAAACAGAGCCACTGGCTGTTTAAATTATTACTAGTATTTGTTTTGGGAGTCCAATATATATTTTTACTAGCTGCGCCCCGCGGTTTCACCCGCATAAGTTTTGATCCCGTGGGATTATCGGGATAAAAAGTATCCTACATGTTAATCTTGGTTATAATCTATTTGTGTGCTAAATTTCATCCAAATCCGTTCAGTAGTTTTTGCGTGAAAGAGTAACAAACTTCCATCCATCCATACAAACTTTCGCGTTTATAATATTAGTAGGATTTCTACAAAAACTAAGTTCTGAATATGGCTAATCTATTTTGATGTTTCCAGGGTGTTGCGGTACGAAGAATTAGCACTGAAGCCTAATATTACTACTCATCGAATTCTAAAGTTCCTAAGGCTTAGTGCCACGCAATCGATTGAGGAGTTCCTGCAGTCGCATACGAATGTGGAGGTGGCTGGTGTGAGTTCCACCTTCAGAGTCTCCCGAGATGTGCCTTTCAGATGGAAGAATGCACTGGACTTTGACTATGTAGATGAGATACAGGTATGTTTTAATTAAATTGGTACTACTACTCCAGTATTTTCGCTACTAATTTCTGAAATTGAATATGGGTGTTATCAGGAAGATCACAACAATTCACATAAAACAGATGTGTCCGGCTGTGCACGATTATGAGCAGATGCCCTCATGAGCAAATTTCAGAGTTTTATTACGTATCTTTATAATGTACCTTTGCATAAAATTACTTTGTTGAAATCTTATCAAATAAATTACTTTTTACAGTGAAGAAATGTCTTCCAATGAAAAACTAAACCAAGTTCATGAAGCCATGGACGTCGTCTAGAGCTGGAAAAGATCAGTTAGTTCTAAATTAAAAAATATACATGTTAAAAACTTACTCTTTGCCTTTACATTAGCAAGAAAGTTTACCATAGGTGTATCACTTATGTCTAAATTTCTTTTAAGGGCCCGGCGCATAGCTGGCTAAGCACAGTATTGCCTGATTTTTCCCGCCAAACATATATCAACATTGCGTCTCTTAAAATAAAGTCGAAAACAAATTACCCACACCACGCCTCCCTGTACACGTTGATGCTCTTTCTGACTAATAGAAGTACGCCACTTCCCGGACAAGCGACAGGTGTTTACGGTGGCGCGCGCGTCTCAAATACTTTCTTTCCATGATTTCTTAGTGTTTTTGCATGAATAACTATATTAATGTGTATCTTTTTGAAATCAGTACTTATAGAATTTCATTTATATTTAAAACCAATTCAGTTCCTAAAACTAAAAGATTTATGATGAGTTGAACTGAGACGAATGCCGATTTTAGCCATATTTTTCTACCTAAAATGATAGATTTGTGACAAAAACAGTCATAATGCGGCAAATACAATATCAAAATATTCAGGAGTAGATCGGTAAGTCCTGACACTTCACACAGCAAACTCAATGTTTTTTTTTATTTTTTTTCAAAATAAAACACACAGAACCAGGCCCGCGAACGACTTTAGTCGCGCTGACAGACAGCAACGGTTGTATCGATTTTATTTGCTGGCTTTTTTATAAATCGGGTACGATAAAGCAAATTAAATACACGCAGGTATCGCAGCTAAATCTAAGATTTTTAACGTCAAGTACTTCGCGGAAACTATCTTCCAACTACACATATCGCCGGAAGGGTTATGTAAACTCTTTTTCAACTAGCACAAGGTTGATATTTGGTTGCCAGTGAAAACCGCGCTTCGCTTCGCCAGGTCTGCGACGGCCCTTAATGTTTTCAGTCTGTGGTTATAATAGAAAGTAGTTTTGTGTGTAGATAGAAAACTTTATATCAATACACTGGTGTAGTTGTCATGACCCTATGGGCTTTACACGATTCTGGACTGTTCTGTGGGTGTATGTTCTAATGTTGTATTGTAATTTAGATATCTTAGTAAGTTTTTAATTGATAAACATTTTAAGGTCTGTTCAATTCAATTCTGAACTCTTCGTAATTTAGATGAACGAACTACGTGGTTTTTATCTGAAGGATGAAGTCTCGTCTCTGTTCCATACACAGCAAAATATTATTTGACTGTAGAAATTTTCAGAGAAAAACGTGCCCTCTAAGTATCGGCCCGGGATAACCGATCCTGAGTAAAAACGATAGGAAAATATGATCTGCTATTTTCAGTAAATCAACCGTTCGTTTACATGTCAATTATAATTCATAAAAAAAATTCATTTTGCAATCATTTCCAATTTGCAATTACATTTTAACTGCATACTTAAAAATCCTTATCGTCGTGCGCCGAATGAAAATTATGGAAGAAATAAGCAATTGTTTCTGAATTTCTGTAATTATTGCGGTGTATGGAAAAAAGGTGAAATGGTTAGCTGTAAACAAGACAGAGGCCTTCTATACACTGGTCAATCAGGCTGATCAACCATGATTATTCTTCTTAGCCTTACTTTCGGTGAGGTTTATTATTTAGCACTACATTGGCGAAGCAAAAATAAAAACTGAGTAGGTCAAATGTTGCACACAAACTGTCTGTCTTTTAACGTTTTACCGCAACTTGTTTGGAGGTAATAAATTAACATCGTATAAGTATCTCTCGTTTCAATGTAGTAATCTAGTCCACTGTCGCTTTCAAGTCTAGCTATCGGGCCACCATTAACGGTAACAAGTTTTCTCGTGGCCAGTTTAAGTTTAAATATCTAATACCGTCATTCTTATAGTGATATTTGTATAATTTGATATTTCCTAAATACACTTTTCTCAGAATATGATCGCTATGCTTCCCTGGTCGCAGACCTAGCATTTTCCGACCAAGGTTGTTGAACACACTGCTAGGCAATTTATTGTTAACGATCGTGTCGAAGGTCTTGGATGTGTTTTGATATTATGAGGATTCTATCAAAGATATTATTTCTTTAATTGCTCTTCCGGTTTCTATTCCGTCGGATTTATTGTGATTTCACAGCAGAGGTGTGTGTAGTGTGCGGAAGCATGACGGTTAATATTATAAGTCTGTCTAACGAAGCAAAAATGCCTAAGAAAAGTAAATAAATAACCAGATGTTATGATCCCAAGACGTTTACACGACCGAAACCATAATGCACGCGCTATGAGGTAAATAACCTCACGGTGAGATGAAATCTTTACTAATCAATGAACAATCATGTTTCAGATGGCGTGCAAAGAAGCTATGCTTTTGTGGGGTTACAAGATGGCGCACAACGAGACCCACATGAAAAGCAAAGATTTTAACCCTATAGAGGATTATACAGTCTCACAGTGAATATACCAAACTTCTAACTACTACATTCACTATAATGGAACATTTCACTTCGACTTTTTACATAATATACACATGAGGAGTAAATAGATTCATATCTTGTAAGTATATTTTTGTTTACATACAACTTGCTTTTTCCACTTAGTATTGGAAAAACTTGATGGGTTATGTATGAGGCTGCCCCCGCTTCTGAAATGCCGAACACCGTCGGTGTTGCGCGCACCAAATGTTTTCAACGATCCGTTTCAGTGTGACTGCACGACCCGGGCCAGCTCCAATATTGCATCTGCTATTATGACTGGGCGACTTGACTGCCACCACATCAGATTTTTTTACCTGAAATAATAAATGCATTGCAAAATGGAGCGCAGTATTCTAGGCGTCAAATTGACAGACAATATTCGCACCACCACACTGCGCTCCAAAACACAAATCACTGACGTTGCTCGAAAAGCCAATAAGCTGAAGTGGGACTGGGCTGGCCACGTCTGCCGTATGCCCAATGAGCTGTGGGCCAAAATAACCACTACGAGGAACCATGACACAGCTAGAAGGCGTCGCGGTAGAACCCGTAGAAGATGGCGGGATGAAATATGTGTATTCCTATTTTCCTTTGTACATCATTCTCCTGCCTTCATCCCAATTTATTTGTGGTCGGTACAACATGTCTTTTTCTTCCATACTTCTCTATTAGTCGTCATCTCGGTAGTCACCCCTGTTTCAACGCCAGCACATCAAGATGCTACAATCTGTCAAATTTCTTTAATAGATTTTCTACTTTATCGCTCGAGCGTTAAGGTTCAAGGTTGATTGGGAAAATGTGACAGTTTCGGGTAGGTTGACCTGCTGGTGTCTGTACGTTGATGGCAAAAACTAATTTTTTTTTTTTTTCGTTTTTCAGAAAGTGTTCCATTACTTTTGCTCCAGAAAAAAGAATTGGCTGTTTCCTAATATTTAGAGAGGCGTTGCTATTGCAAGACTTAAGGTATTTATTTAAGGCCTAGATGTTGGCTTTTCTCATTATTTCAATAAGCCCGAAAGCTAAATTGTATTATAAAGAATGTGATTAATAGGTTTAAATTATTTTATCATTTTTCCAGTGTTAAAGAAATCGTAGTTACATACACTATCAACACATACACCGTTAAATGTTGATCGTTTTAATCCTTAAAAGGGGTCATTGTACTCATCATTATGAACAACTTTTACAACGGGACCACCCTGAAATCGTGAAAAAAAAATCTGTTGATCCATACATTATGTCGAGTTATGCGAACATAAATCTATGGATCAACTGACTTTTTTTTCACGATAAAAAAAAATCTGTTGTTCCATACATTATATCGAGTTATGCGAACATAAATCTATGGATCAACAGATTTTTTTTTTCACGATTTCTGGGTTTGTCCCGTAGTAAAAGTTGTTCATAATGATGAGTGCAATGACCCCTTTTGAGGATTAAAACGATCAAAATTTAACGGTCTATATTGTAAGTGTTATGCGTGAAAAACCCTTAATGAAGCCGACGCATCTACACAATAACAAAGTACAATTGAGCAAAATTGATTGCTTAAACATTATAATGACAAGTAGAAAGTTTTTCAGTTTTGTCAAGGATCTTTTTCACACGTAATGCTACATTAGATGACGCTGACGGTACGACAATAAATTATAGCACGTACTTACTATAGTGTGTTCTGCGAATGTCCACAAAGGATTAAACAACATTCAATTATTGTTTAAGTACACATAGGATTTTTGTCTATATAATTTTACACATATCAAATCCTGTGCGCGAAGTTAAACGGCTGACCAATTAATCGTAAAATAATCTTTGTTTAGGCCCGTCGGCACTACAAATAAATGCTTTTATCAAAATAACAGCCCCATGACTAAGTCATATTTAAATGCTGACAATAATAATGTAGGTGTCTATGGTACAAGGGCAATTGAAATACGTATATTTCCTGAACGTCTCCTTTATGAGTCTATGCGCTAAAATGAAATGTTTTTATTAAAAATAAGACTATTTCACGCTATAATAAAATAGCCAATATGTGCCGAAAGACAGACTCAGCGTTAGTGTGATGATGCTGTCTATGATTCTGACTTCTAGAAGCATAAATAATAAAAAAAAACCTATTTCTTTATCTTTTTATGAAGTTATGCCTTGCAGAAAGCTGTGTAAAGCTTAAGCTATATTTGCTGGTGAAGGCTGCTGATGAATGCCAAACTTCAATAATTCATACAAAAACCAACAGAAAACACCATTTTTTAATTTTCCCGAATTTTACAATATTCCGGGGAACTTTTCCAATTTTTCTTTCCCTAAAAACCTTATTCGGACTATAATAAACATAAAAAAAAAGAAAATTAACCAGAATACCACCAAATAGCATTTCATTTTTATTTATATAGATCATAATCACTAAAATAATGTAACCAATTAAGTAGGTAACAATTTTGTGTCCCAAAATTCATTTTAATGGTTGTATTTGGAAGGCTTTTAAAACATGTTAAATATTTTGTTTTAAACATTTTCTATATTTGAAGCACTATAAAAAATCGACCCTGGCGATTTTTTTTTTGGTCCCAGCCAGTAAAACGATTAAGAAACAGTAGATATGTTTTTAATCATTTATGCTCCCCAAGCCAGAATCATAGACAGCATCTTTACACTAACGTTGTGTCTTTCTGCTAGGCATATAAAAGCCTGTTTTGTGGCGGTCCTAGAATTCGCCATAGATAATTTAATGTCGTATCGTTAGGGTTACCTACGAAGTATATAATTATTATTATTGTACTCTCATTATATAAATTAAACATCGAATCGAATCTTCGTGAATAGCATGCAATATAGGATATTATTAATTTATTTACTTACGTAAGACCGATGCTAGTTGATTTTCTTACTGTTTATTTATATTTAAGACTGACCATGTTTCTATCGATCCTAATCTTCCATACATTTTACACGACTAAAGTTTGCGCTTTAACATTATATTCCAATGGGAAAAAGTACTTGGTAGTTATAATTAGTGAACTCTGGTTGTGTATAGCACTGCGGGTGTCTCATTATATCAAAATGTAAAAGATGGACCATGATGATGTAGAGGTCAAAATTGCTTGAACGAGTTCAATATTCTACTCATTGATGAATAAGGTTATGTTCAAGCAATTTTGCTCCTTATTCTTTACGCATTTAATTATTAAGCTTAGGCAACTTCGCACTCACGGAATTGACCGATTGTTAATGCTTCCATTATAGACACGTATAGTTTAGAGATGCATTATTTTTTACTAAGTATTAACGTGTAAGGGTTAAAATCAAACAGTGCTCTTCTATTTAGTCGTAGTCAAAAGCCCTCTTAGTTTTAGCACAGTCTACCTATATTTAACTACTTTCAGTAGGTCAGCACAGGTGTTTTCGCAGAGCAATCCAGGGGTTGTAGCGTTTGTGGGCGCGTATGAAAGAATAGGTATGACTTTTGTGGAAATTAATGCCGAGAAGAGGACATAATCAAAATCAAAGCAAGTCGGTATCATGAGCATATGAATGAATATAAATCACCATGATGCTACTCATTCACATAGATTGGGTGCTCTCTAATGTCGAATATGAACATAATTACCAAATGCAATAAGGCTGTTTAAAGTTAATAATAATTATCGTTAATTCCTCTTCGTGGCGCTGGCACGACAATTATTGAAATTTTGTTGGCCCAATACTTTACCAGTTCCATGGCGTTACCGGTGGCAGCGCAGAGGTCATTTTGGCTGCATATTATTTCAATGCAGCATTGCACTTAGCTCATGTGATGAGCCTGTAAATGTGGTCACTGCAAGTAGTGTAGGTACACTGTGGTATTAGTGGGGTTGCTATCAATATTTATACATTGGTTTATGCTTATCAGTTTGAAAATAAATAATATTGAGAGTAGAATCGTCCATTACCAATTGTAACTGAAATAATACTCTGTAAGACATAACATGACCCTAAGTTAAAACGTAAATGTAATTAAAAAAATGACAAACAACGTAATTTATACTGAATCTCCATTTCTTGAATCATAATTAAAAATATATATCAAATAATGGTTACATAATTATATTAGGCACTAAATAAAACTAATAATTAGTTGTATGAGTAGCGAAGAGATCGAGGATCCGAGGCTTTCAGTCAGTAAGCCTATTGTGATACAGATACTAGACTTGGTGGTGTTGTCCAATAACAACACTGTCCCAAACACAAATTGTAAGTACATACATAATATTAAGCATATCGCGTGTGATATTGCCCGATACCCACACATGTAGTAATGTAAACAATATGGAACAATCTTAGAAGTGAACGTAATCTCCGTCCATGAGATATAAAACGATCCACGAGTTTTAACGGCCTCTGAACCATCGCCGTAGAGTTCCTCAAGTGAATTATACGTAACGAATGACAAACTTACGACAGTAACAATAAGATATACAGGCTGAATTTTTTACATGAGACTTCAGGGTGTAAACATAATTATGTTACAAGAAATAAAGACAAGTAGCCATAAACCATATTTCTGAGAAAAATAAACGTTAACCAGAAGGCTAATTAAAATCGTTCAAAATCTAGTCGCAATCTCATCTCAACGAGAATCAATGTCAAAAATGTAGGGAAATAAGAGGTATTTTTGAGAGATTGCCCCTCAGATTATACAGGAATTGTACCCGATCTGAGCGATTGGTGTGGCTGATATGGATCAATTTTTGCCCTGACGTCCCATTACAAAAATGTTAGTTATGATTTCTATAATTAGAACGGAATTTCATTAAGGTCTAGTCATTTGCTTTTAGAAAATATATTGGGGAGAAGAATTTTGGGATTTGAATGCTTTGCATACAATAAGTACATGAATTCAAAAGTCAAATTATCATGCTCAGTTGTTATATCGAATTATCGTCAGACATGAATGCCTACAAGCGTATACGTCATTTGCGAGGTACTTAGTGACCCATGTAGAGTTGGATCCTAGGATTCTAGATGTTCAACTTGGGCGGTACTATTCTAGCAGGCATCGTAGGGAACAAAATATTTGAAGAGTACTTATGCTCAGATAAAACAATAAGGGGACGACGCTCTCTTTGTAACTGTACTTTCAGTTACTGTGGACCATTTACATGGGACATTTAGTATTTCTGTAGGTATAAGTACGCTAATAATAACTCAAACAAATGGAACTATTAATGTAGTGAGAATTCATTAAGTGCACTTGATTATAAAGTAGTAACAATTAGGATTAAAATATTTGATTAAATCAACAACGTTGTATTTGGATGTATTCAGTTTTATTAAAGTTTCTCTAACATTTTGTTGTTGCAGCGGTTGTTTCAACACGTTTAATAAATGCTCATTTACATAGAGAGTTTCTAGCCTCGAAAGAAGCTGTTATCGAAAAAAAGTTATGTATACGTATGTACGTTTGTCGCAAGTGGAAAGCTATGACAAAATCACAAGCAAATTTTTGTGTTTTTTGCTGGAAAGTAAACGCGATAATCGCTGACGAGTATCACTTACGGGACTCGCATGCACTTTTTCGCCACAAAACGGACGAGAAACTTCGTTTAAATGGGCCTTTATGGTTTGAAACCGATTCTTGCAATTCTATGTAACGAAAATATTGTACTTATGAATTTTTCTTGAAGTACCTACCTATTAATTTTTGTGCGTATTTAAGCTATAGCTTTTAAAACATTACTGTACTTGCCTACTCATTAGTAGGTATGTATTTTAATAAAAATACTTTCTTTACGTATTATAATTTTGACATTGTCTCTCTAAACTAGTTAGTTATACAATAATGACTGGTGTACACGAGTGTATACAGGCATGTTTAATTACTGTTACACTCATGTGCCCCACGACTAAGGAATGAAGCTTACAAAATACCTAATGTCAATAAAATGCCATCAATTACTAATTAAGATAACATGCTTCCTGATAGATTGGACAATATAAATATTCAGTTATGCCTTAACGAAATACTGGTAGTGATATAGGTAAGGTTTATTATTGAATTGCATGTTAGTTATATTATAAATAATAATGATTTATAAAATAAAAGTTCTGGTGGCTGGCTGGACCCAGTGTAGATTTTTTATCATATCATTACCATATCATAAGGTATACACTTCTTGTAAAATGTTTATTCATTACAAGTTTGCTTTCAAACATTATAATTATTATTAAAGCTCTGTTTTATTGGATCGTGTGATAATTCGGTTGTATTCTGTTTGTTGGGTGTATCGAATCAATTGTTTGGGTTGGTTGTAGATTCTTATAGTTTTATTAGTGCACAGGTTTAGGTGCGTGCGTTTATAGCATTGTACTGGGTGTGGAATTGTAATAAAATAGTTGATTTTTGTAAGGATGCTAGCGAATTTATATCAATGCATAATATGTATTAGGAATTCTACTTAGATTCAGAATTCCTAATAATTATATCGACTTTTTTATATCGTGCGTACTAAATTATGCAAGCAATAATAAAAATAAACTGCGTTAATTGGCCCTTACTTAAGAGTGAAAGTGGTAGAATTTAAGGGTAGCCTTATTAGAATAAGAGTTACGATTGAATGACTAAGAATGTTGAAGTTTTAATCTATAGATTGTAATAGCACAGCCGGCGTTATAATTGCAAACATTGTATTATCTTTTTATTTGAAGTTAATAAAGTTACAATAAATATTTTGGTTTTGTGATTTTTCTAATTTTCCGAGAAACTTTTCCAGTTATTCCTTTCCTAAAAACCTTAGGTATACCTATTTGGACTATTACGAACTTTTTATTAAAACACAAAGCAGCCAAAGCTGTCCAGCCGTTCTCAAGTGATACGCTTACCAACGAACAGCATTTTATGTTTATTTACCTAGATATATCCGCCAACCCGCTCTAGGCCCGCGTGGTGGATTATGGACCACTCCCTCTCACAGAGAGAGGGCTTTGTCGCAGCAGTGGGAACATTATAGACTGATTATTATAATCACAGCAGTCATTTCCTTAACAGTCTGTCATCTAATTTTTGTGTTATTTAATAAGCCTTTCAGAAACCGATAGATACAGGCCGATTAAAACTTTATGGTGGCTCTGAAGTGCGCTACTCGCTGCTCAGTACCCAGTGGGGTGGGGTGGGGTAGGGGGTGCCTCATACCCGCTGATATATGAATTCGTTACTGCGCAGCGACTCGCCTCATGTTCCGAGCCGTCACAACATTTGAATCGAAGTGTAGATAGATGTAGCTAAATAAATGAAGCAATCGCACTACATCATTGTATCTCTGAAAACATTAACATGTTTAAATAATAGAAGTAATTGTCTTCAATCGGAGGAAATGGGACATCAGAAGCTTCCCTACCTATTATGTTATATGATGAGAGCTTGCTATAGTTCGCAACGTGATCTTGCATTACTCGAGTAACGTCAGGTTCTTTGAAAATCACATCTGAAAATAATATTTAACTATGAATTATTAATATAATTAACTATCGACCCGTCCTTGCTTCGCAAGGTTTTTACGACTTTAAAAAAAACATGAAGATGTCGTCTTTATTTTTCAGGGTAGCAGGGACATGGACGCACAACCTGTTACCGTGGATTCAGTACCTACATGATTCTGAATCTCACGCGTTGTAAATCATCGGTCATTAACAAAAAAATGCTGTTCCATATTTTGACCGCGTAGTTATTGGACTGTTCTATGTAACAGCAGCTTTTTTTTGTGGTGGGTTTTGGTTTCGATGGTAGGTATGTACAGTTTGCGCACCGATGGCCCTGCCACCCTGTATGTAAGTTTATTATTAATGTATTACTATCGTGTATACACACGAACGTTTCTAAAATACATTCTCTAAATGATTGTGAAAACCGCATCGATATCACGAAAGCGATCTTTATTGTATTGCTAAGGTTTTGTCCACGTGCCCTGCAGTGTGGCTACTGCATACTGCTACGACATAATACTGTTAATTTCAAACTGTCACCAGGACATGCGTTTGACTGTACCCTATGATAATAATCTGGAAGGCTCATGATCGTTGGAACATCCTCACTAAAGCTGCGATCGATCACATCCACCATTCAGACCTTTTCAGTGTGGTACATGGCAGCCGGGTTACGGGCAATTGACGTCGAATGAAAGCAATCAATGGTGTGGAATTCACTAGTAGGTAAGTAATGGTATTCTATATCGATCGAGGGTCGGTCGCTTATCGTTACTTAGGCTTGGTAAGTTAATTCACAACACTTACTGAGAGCTGTTAGTACAAGCAGAACTTTGGTGCATAAGCAAGCGACGACGCCGGATATGTTCAATACTAGGAGCATGGTGTGCGTCGATTGTGCGTCACTGTAATTTTATTATTAGGTAGGTTTCATTATGGTATGGTAGTGTATCAAACAGTCGCGAAAATTGGAATACACCTCTGGCTGACCCTTTGTATAAGGGTGATGTTATTTTCAATCAAATAAACACCAAACCATGCTTGCAATTGTTTTGCGACGATCCTTTATTAATGGGGGTTATTCCGTTTATCCACCCTAAAGTGGATACGCGGAAACGCATGTCCGATAATCCGGTTATAGCAGATAGCCAGATAGTTGGAACTATCCGACAGCAACAGACAGGCTGTTGCGTCAGCAAGACCAGTCTACTCCGAAGTGGTAAATGTACCGTATCGGCCGGATGTTCGGCCGTTTCCTGCTACGAAGTTACTATTTGGTTCGGTCGGTCCCGATCCTACACTCCTACACTCTTTCGAATATTGACTATGGTCCTGACCCCACTGAGCCGATCCGAACATTTTTCGCATTTTACAATAATATTCGGTTCGGCCATGTGTCGGTCCGATCCGAACAATCGGCCGATACGATACATACCACTTCGGAGTGGACCCCCAGGCCCAGGCTATTAAATATTACTACTACTAGTCGGTAAGAGGTAGGTACTTTTGGAACCTATAGACCGATGCCTTATAAGCACTTGTACAGCAGTAGTTACCAGACTACTCACAGTCCCACAAGATTGTCCTGAATGAAGGACACTGCAGACTGCAGTTACTACTATTTAGCGAATAGCGAATATTCCCGATCAGTCACATGTCTACACTGTTGATGATCGGGAAAAAAAAGTTTCGTTCGTTCTCAGTGTGGGTGAACGGGAGTTCGTTTCGATTATTCCCGATCAGTAAAAAGTTCAGTTCAACACTGGACGAACTGAACTTTTTTTTCCCGATTTTCATCGGGAATATCCGATACCTATGTCGGTACTTGCCAAGTGCCTGATTTTAATCCATTTTGATGCTAAAGTACCTACTGAACGAAAAATATACGGAAATGTTCACCTTGTAACTATAGCTAGTGGCATATTAACTTATTCATTAATTTATCAATTATTATTTAAGAAATACCGTGGCTTGCAGAGACTTGAAACTTCTGACATTGACAATAATTAAAGTCAGTTGCCAATTTGCCATAGTTTAGTAAGTATACAATTAACACTTCTTTCCAAAAGGAGTTTGTATTATTCACTTTTCGCCAATTTTGTTTACTTCCCATAAGTGATTTATTTATTTATTTCCTTCTTTAATTAAAACTGTTTAAAACCAATTACAGGAAGTTTAGATATATATAGGTACACACAAAAGATAAAATATAACATCATCATCCAATCTAATAAGTACCCACTTACCTACCTACCTAAGAACAAAAGTTTGTTATATTTGCACTTTGCAGAGGAAGATTTTTATTTATTTAAATTGGCTGTTTAAAAAAACAAAAAATAATTATTGTAAATAATGGTATTGTTTACCAGTTATTAAGGCGTTACTAATTTTGTTTGATCAACTGGTAAGTCCACAATTAACTTATCGCGCTTTATTCCGCTGCCCTAAAGATTTCACAATGACGTGAACGAAGCGTCAATAACATTGTTATCGGCTAAAACTTCGAGCAGGCTGTACTTGTCGATTTATAATTAGACGGGTTTTGTAGTCGCGGCCAGTCGTTGCGCGGGCGTGGTGCGACCAGGCGAATCGACGACGCTCAATTCGACTCTAAATTCGAACGTGGGTGCGCGCGCGTTCCACGTCACGTCGTCTTTGTTTACAAACACGTTACAGAAACTTGTTATATTTTGACATTTGTTTATAAGGTAGGTGGTTCATTTAACTTTAAAGGTGCGGAATAATGTGTGTCTGATTATAAGTATTGTGTCATGCATGCCGGATTCGGGTTTTGATGCTAAAAAGTAAGCCGGTATTAAACGATTTCTCACACATTATGTACACAACACGATAGGTATTATAGGACCTGTGTATGTTTATGTCTGTCTATACAATTACGCCAACACATGCAGTCGCTAGACAGCGTCGTTTCCAGGGCTATACAATGTATTTTTTTTGCGGTAGGTACCTATTAATAACTAACATTGATGCAGCTGACTACCTACGGTAATCGCTAATTACTGAATTAGCAATAACAATGTAAGTAAATAATTATAGTACCTACACGTTTTTTTTTTAATTAAAGAATCATGCAGTTGGTGTCTTATTTACGCTTTCCGCGGTTGTTTTGAAGCTGGATTCTCAATGTCATGTCGTATTTTAATGTGGTTGAAATGTAAAAATAAAGCTTTTATTAAAAGTTCTTATTAATACTTCGATACCTACTTATCAAAAAGCTGTTTGCTAGCATCCAAGTTTATTAGTGTCGAAATGTCAAGTGGTTAGATAAGAAATTCACTTTAAAGGGTTTATTTATTAACGATGATTAAAGTTAAGTGACATTTAAACGTTAAAAATGTATGGTTAAACAGTCGCTAATCCAGTGATACCTGTAGGTAAGTCTATTCTGTAAAAATCTTACCATGAAAACATAGGTGATGTGATCTTGAAGTGAGTTGTCATCCATCAGCAGTGTGATTCTGTAACCATCTCACCGTGAAAACTTAGATGAAGTGAGCGTGGAGTAAGCTGTCATTCCAAATAATGCTAGAGATTGACACTACTGACAACTCACATCAAGCTCACTGCACTTGAGTCTTCACGGTGAGATTTTACAGAATCGACCGGCTGATGCTGTTGACAGCTCACTTCACCTAAGTTTTCACTGGAGATTTTTACAAAATAAATCGGTAGATAGGCTACTCAATTAGGTTACCTATAGGTATACAGACATTACATTATACGCTGGTGTAAATTCAGCTATAATGATTAAGTTCATCAGTTAATTGATTTGTTATAAAAAAAAAACCGGGCAACCGGCATTAGACAGTTCCGGTATTGGAAGCCCTAGTCGTGTCGGATTGCCGTAATCCGACACGACTAGGGCTCCCAATACCCTTCCATCGAACCATGAGAGTGACTGAAGTGGAAGTGCAGCTGTGTCTGCGCACACACTTGTGTACTGTAATATCTCCCGCGCCGATGGCTAGTCTCCGTTGAAATTGAGCTTGGCCTTTGTATGAAAAAAAAAAACCGACAAATAAAGAAGGAGGCTATGTATTGGTTTGGTTTCTGTCACAAGCAACTTAGTTCGTCAACTAGATAGGGTAAAACACCCAGTAGTCAGCCCCAGTACCTAGTTAATCGACCTATTCAAACTTTATTTCGCAATGTATTTATATTACCTACTTACAGATAAAGTATTGCCTTAAGTATAGGTACCTAAAATGACTAGGTACCACTCTTGTTGTTTACAAAATAATAGCTTCACGGGCAGCCCGACTACGCACGACATGAAGGTATGTATAAAAGTGCATCAGCAACTATTTTATTTGCAAAAAACCTTGGCCGATGATTATCTCTTGATTTATTTTATGTAAACAATATTTAGCTGTTTTATTAAACTAATAATTTGTTGTTGGATTATTGTAACAAGTTTAATTTGCAAGTTTTTTTGTAAAACCAATCTATTTTTTTTCAGGGGCTGACCTACTGGCAAAACTACAAATTTTCATGGTTGTCTATTGTTTACTCAAAGATTAAATACCATCATATTCCCGAATTTCATTTGCCCGAATGTTTTGTTTGCCCTAATAGACATATGACATACTTTTAATTGCCCGAAACTTAGATACCATAAGATACGAGTGCCATACGTATTGTTTTTCATATTTTTAATTGCCATAATAATGATTAGACATAATATTTAAACACCATAATGATTATTAGACATAATATTTAAATGCCATAATAATTATTAGACAAATATTTAAACGCCATAATAATCATTGCCATCAGTGGGCTTGGTCGACGGAGCCCCGCTACGCGGGGCTCCTACTTCTGGGTGGTTTATAAAAAAATAACCGAGTCGGGGTGCCTTAAAGTCCCGATTGCATCCAGTTTCTCCTAATATAACAACCGTTACACACCCAATGTCGATGGCAAATGATGTTATGGCATATGATAATTATAGCATGTGATAATTAGGGCATGTGATAATTAGGGCATGTGATAATTAGGGCACGTGATAATTAGGGCTTACAATTATTATGACAAATTATGTTATGGTAAGTGACTTCATGGGAAACAAAGCTTCTAGCACGTGACTAATATAGCAAATAATGAGTAGGGCAAATGAATATTACGTCATATAATATAATGGCTGTTGACTATTATGGCAAATGATATTAGGGCAAATAAAATTCGGGCAAACGGCGGTATACCAATTTTCATACCTTATAATTAAAAAAAAGAAAATATTATTATTAATTTATTCATAAAGTTACATTATGTTGATAGCACACCCTGCACACCACCATTCTTGAACTGAAAGCTGTACAAGTTAAAATTCTCGCAAAAAGACTGAATACTGGGTGTTATACTTTAGTAACAAACAAAATTTTGCTCAGGTACTAAGTAGGTGTACCTACTACCTACAGAAGTATATACAAACGTCATGCAGCGTCTTCTAACTATTATATAATAAGTACACCCACGTTGTTAGTTGAACTACTTTCAAAAATAGATACCAAGAACAACGTCCTACATAAATGCATTCAGATACCACGATATAAATAAATGGCGGGTCTGCGAAATTCAAATTCTACTGAACTTTTGAATACGCAAAACGTATCACTCTTTGTTAAGCCTTAAATGAATGGACATTCGTAGAATAAAAAATACTTAGTACCTACAGCCAAATTCAAACTTTATAGCAGCTCGGGACATGAGGCGAGTCGCTACGCAGTAACGAATTCATGAGTCAGCGGGGGTGAGGGGTGAGGTACTGCGCAGCGAGTAGCGCCTACCTATGTATGCAGGGTCAAATTAAATTATCTAGCTAAACTCGGCAGATGTGGCGGCAGATAGGTTAGCGTTACTTAGTAAGCTTTTTTTACTCTTTTATATTTAGGCCTGTGTTGCATATTAAGTATAAGGAAGTGACATGACAAAAGCCTGCGTTGGATTTGATTGTACCGGAAGAATAAAATAATTATTTTACAAGCACTCCGATCTGTTGGCCTTGGCATCCGAAACAGAATTATTCTACAGACGCCGGCAGCTCAAGCTACCCGAAGCTGTCAAATTTTCCCAATCAACCTAGAACCGTAATGCTTTATCGAAAAAGTTGAAAATCTATTCAAGAAATTTGACAGATTGTAGTAGCTTGATGTGCTGGCGTTTGTACTTTGACATAGAAACGGTGCAGTATTTTATTTTCATTCGGATTTACTGCAACCTTCGAACGGATGGATGGATGGATGTTTGTTACACTTTCACGCAAAAACTACTGAACTGATTTGGATAAAATTTGGCACACAGATAGTTTATAACCAGGATTAGCATATAGGATACTTTTTATCCCGATATTCCCACGGGATCGAAACTTTTGCGGGTGAAACCGCGGGGCGCAGCTAGTCTTATATAAAGACGAGGGTGTTGTCCTGGCTCAGCTGAAATTCCTTATTTGTTTTATTGCTACGGATAGGGAAAACCCATCTTGATAACTGTGAAGTTTCACCGATTACTTAATTTAGAAGAAACTACTTAATTGCGTAACACACTTTCAATAAAAATCTGTACCTTTTTGTAGTATATTGCTAATCCATTGCTTCATATGTTAGAAAAATGTGTCTGCTCAACAACGTAAATAACGCAATGAATGTTGTTGAACGGTCAAAATGAAAGCCATTGTTACTGTTTGTATAAATACAGACAGCAATTATTTTCTAACTTGGTGACATTTGCAATTGTGCATGTGCCATAGCAAAGTTTGATTATTTTCATTGGATTACGAACCAGATAATGTTTTATAGTTGTAGCTACTTAGGGATCTTTTGCCGCGTGGCAAAAATGGGAACTAAATTCCCCTAATTTTCAATGATAAACAACCGCCAAAAGATCAATCAATCTGCCTAGCCTATTCCCAACCAGAAATACCAGTATTTTACATGGAGCGACTGCTTATCCGACTTCCACAACCCAGTTACTGGGCAATACGATACCACTTGGTAAGACTGGTTGTCAGACTTTCAGGTCCATATTAAGGAACATTCCTCAAGTCCAGTTTGATCGTCAATCAGTCGATCATTGTTTAAGGTGGATGCTCCAAGGTCGCCCGCAAAATTCAATTTTTTAAAAGTTTTTGAAAATGCTGGTCAGTAATAAGTTGTACGTTGATTAAAATATGATTCGCGGCCGTAACAAATATGTATTTACAGAATTATAATCATTAGAATCCCACCCACATTTACTAATGTTAAACTGTTTGAAGTCTTTTTGTATTAGGTATTCATTCCACAAATTTTGTATCTGTCGTGACTTTGACAGACATAAGTCAACAATTTTCATTAGAAAAATGTAATTTGAATAAAATAATTTAGGGCTGATTTTTCAATCATCTGATAACTTTATTCGAGGAATAATTTTGAAATTTTGACAGTTATTTCATACAAAAACTGCCTCGAATAAAAGTTATCTGGCGACAGCATTGCCAGATTTTTTTTCGGGCAAAGCGTGATTTTTAAGCCCTTTTAGTATAAAAAGCGGGATTCTTTCGTCGAAAGCGGAACAAAAGAAAAAAACGTAGTTAATTGTCCGTTAAGAGAATGCGTTCCTTACACCTATCATTGCGACAATTCTAGTAGCGAATAAAGATCAATTTCGCAAAACACGTATTCGTTTGTATGCAAGTGACAGGTATCAAGAACGCATTCTCTCGACGACCGCACTGTAGATTTTTTACTATGTACTTATTATTTTATTTGAGTTTCAAATTAAGTTTACAATGATGATAGATAGTCGTAGAAAATGTATTCTATTAAAAATATGTTACTTTACTATTCAAATAATAACAACTGTTTGGTTTACCCTGTAAGGCAGTTAAGTCTTCAGAGGAATATAATATTATATACCTATTTAAATAAGTAATACAAGTGGGAAAGGGCGTGATTACCGAGATGACTTCTAATAGAGAAGTATGGAAGAAAAAGACATGTTGTACCGACCACGAATAAATTGGGATAAGGACAGAAGAATGATGATAAATAAGTAATTAATACTTACGTACTTAATACACTTACGAATAACTTATTTATTTTTCTATCCCTGCAAAGCGGGACTGAGCCTGTCCCGCGCGGGACATTTAATTTTAGGCTAAAAATCCGGTCGTCCCGCCAAAATCGGGACGTCTGGCAACGCTGTCTGGCGATAGAAAACTCAGCCCTTATTATTGTGATTGCGATGTACTCATCATCATCATCAGCTTACAGCAGTCCTCTGCTGGACATAGGCCTCTCCTATTGCACGCCATTCAACTCGATTTTCAACGATGTATGATGTATTCAGCAGTGACCAAACAGTGTTTATTTAATACATGTGTGTCGCAGTAAGTCCTGTCGCAAACCCAGTAGGCTTAAGAAGAAGAGTCCTAAAGATAAATGTCATAAATTTCATCGGATAATTTGAATATGAATAAAATAAATTATTATAATTATTAAATCATTGTGTTTGAGATGGTAAGAATGAAAATATTAAACTCCAATAATTGGAGTAAACAAGAAAAGGTATTTATCTCTGAATGTATAATATCTACTTACTAATATAAACTGACCAAATGATAATGATGCTTTTCATGCTTGTTAACATGAATTTCCTCTTTTAGAAATGTATGAAGGTACTCGTGTCCCTTTGTTGCCCTAGTTACTACCAATTTTACTACCAGTTGTAATACCGTTAATTTTGATTACCCTTCCTACTACTCCAGTATTGAGTTGTTAGAAGGGAAAAAATAAATAGGCCGTGTTACTATCGTAAACACCTACTTAAAAAAAACTAATTTTATTTCTAAATTAATTTTATAACTTGAACATAAAACAATTTATTTTAAATATTACTTCCTATTGCGTTTGCAGCGGAGTTTCAGTATCTTTTAATAAAAATTATAATATTTATGTACAGGTGCAAGTTTGAATGCTGCTATGAAAGCCACTATCACCTAGCACCAATAGGTATAGATATCATTCAACCTCGCGAATATTGGGAGTATGGCGGAGGAGATCATTCTACGTGTAAAAGATGAGGAATGAAGAATTTATAACAAAAATAAAGAAGTTATAACAAAAATAAAGAATTTATAACAAAAATTTATCTTTAATAAGTATCAAAATAAATTGTTTCCACAAAATGTTTCTTGTTATTTGTGTGTCACTGCCACAGCGAGGCTTTTCTTTCGTTCTGGGCAAAGACATTAAATTATTTGTCTATCTTAAATCTCTTTGGTTATGGGCCTTACAACTGGCGTCATAAGATAACACGTGGGCACATGGGATAACACATTCAATAATCACTACCTATTTGTGATGAGCTACGTCATGAACTTATTCTCTCTTCAAACCTCCTGAGCACCTACTGGGCCTCCTGATTGAGTTTTCCCTATAAATCCTTTCATCGTGTCTTGTGTACTCCGAATGAATGATATGTAATAGGTAATAATTATTATTTTGTTAAATTAATTTATTTTTGGTTTTGAAACTGTGCTCATCACTAGGACCTTGATGAAATTTTGTACTTCAAAAATGTACTCTGTGTGTACTCCTAACATTTTTGACACTATTTTGACATTATACCTGCAATTAATTTGACATTATATTTATTGGGTGACATGTTTTATACGAATTGACTCTTGAACTAGACATTTCACATCAACTCTAATTAGGCTTTTATATGTATTGTATTGTTCGTTCTATATGTATTGTTTCTGCTTATGATAATTTTATTTAATATGTAATGTTCAACACAATGCAAATTGTTTATGAATAAATAAATGAAAATGAAATAAGTTTTCCTCCGTCGCTTGCAGACAAATAGACAAACCATTAGTGATAATATATGGCTGTATTGCATAAACAATTGCAGATGGTATGACAGCTGTGACAAAGAGTAATTACCTACTTTCTTTTAATTTATTAAATGGTAGGTACCTAAGCATAGACAATATAAGACGACCCAGTGACATATCAAATAGTATTTACACCTCAAACTTAGCTCGAAGCACACAATAATCAACAAGTAAGGTCTTTCACTAGTGATCCACTCCCCATTGATTTCGGAGTTCCACAGGGTAGCGTACTTGGTCCCACGCTTTTCATTGTCTATATATCACTAATCACGAACAACCTGGACAGAAACCTACTCACGCTAAATGGGAGTAAAACTAAATATATTGTTTTCTCAAAAACCGCCGCTTCAAATCAAACCCACCGGAACCCCTTAAACTCAAACTACATCACTGCTCTTCTAACATTTCTACTTCCGCATGCGACTGTCCTCCTCTTGAACGTGCCTCTTACCTCAAATACCTCGGTATTCTGATCGACGACCACCTAACATTTAAACACTAGGTATATATCCAACCTTTCTGGCAGAATAAGAAAACTTATTCACACCATGCGTAGACTACGAGACGGTGTGCCCACAGACACACTACAACAAGTTTACCTAGCGCTATGCCAATCGATAATTCAGTATTGCATCAGCGTGTGGGGTAGTGCTGGAAAGACCTACTGATCAAAACTGAAAGAGCACAGCGGGCGCTTCTTAAAATAACTTTTATGAAGCCCTACCGGTTCTCTACTGATCTACTCTACCGCGAAACGAGATTCCTCAGAGTCCGCCAGCTTTTCATTATTTCTGCCTGCACAAAAATGCATAAAGGAAGACCCGACTACACATCTATTATAAGCAAAAGAAATTACAGAATCCCAACACCTGACAGCACCTCGTTGCTAGCAAGACGCTTCCCGGACTACTCTCTCATTAATATTTACAATAAAGTCTGCAAACTCTGCGAAATTAAAAATACTACTTAATTTGATTACAAAAAAATAGTAAGAAAAGGAAATATTGCATAACACTGGTTATGATGACTCGGAACAATTGATATAAAGACTCTGACCTGACACCAAATCAAACGAACTACAATGGAACAAACACACACCCTTATACACACACACCTGCACACACCCCCACGCACATCACACACACACACCACACAAACATCACGCATACACACGTACCATACCATACCTGAAATCACCTCTCTAGTCTCCACTCTTGAATTCGTACTCCGAGCCCCAAGATACAGACTAACTGTCTAGTTTGGGGCTCACTAACAAATACTATATTTGTAACCTAGCTGTAGGTAATATTTTAAGCCACTCATGTCGTATTAACTTGCTATTAGCCTGTGAACCTGCTTACTGTATTACCTGGACAAATTATAATTTCTATTAATCATATTTTTCGATCATTTGATTCCTGATTATCACTATATAAAAGCAAGGCAAAAAAATATATCAATCTATTGGAAAAAAAACCTGTTAAAATAAATTCTTGGAATTATTGTTGAATGCTACCGTAACCTGTCACCTATCCACGGACCAACCACGGCAAGCGTAGCTTAACCTGATCGATCATCCCGTGCGGCTACTAAGCCACAACCCCCCCCCCCCCCCCCCTACTACGCAATTATTGTTAGAATTGAAATAATAGTGGAATTATATATATAGATCCGTGACGAAAGCCTCAGTAGGTATAAGTACCTAGCTATCGAGAAGCAAGTCTGTTGTGCGACCTAATTAATTCGACAATACCTCTGGCATTATTAAATAACTATAGCTTCTGTCTGTGACTTCGTCACATCACTTCGTTTGGCTTAGCGTTCTTTCTGTTTTTTTTTTTTCTTATTCCTCGGCTCCTAAAGATCCTAGCGGATGTTAGCCAATAGCCTTCCTCAAGAATTAGGCTATTAAATGCAAAAATATTTTTTCAAAATCCGACCGCCAGTTCCAGAGATTAGCGCGTTCAAAGAAACAAACTCTTCAACTTTATTATTAGTAGGTATGGATTATAATTGTCGTCGTCGTCGTTCATTGTAATCGTTATGTTAACGATATCAGTAACACCTTGGTAGAATCTAGCAAGGACGAAAATAATTGATAACAATCTAGATTTTACCTAGAAATAACGTCATTACGCTAGGTAGATCATTAGTTCGTTCTAGATTGAACGGAGAAAATTATTAAGAAGATTATTTTACCTACTTAAGTATATGTT
Organism: Apamea epomidion; assembly: GCA_947507525.1. Taxonomy (NCBI): domain Eukaryota; kingdom Metazoa; phylum Arthropoda; class Insecta; order Lepidoptera; family Noctuidae; genus Apamea; species Apamea epomidion. Next base: position 15,088,349 of record OX382226.1, read on the forward strand.
TGATTAAGTAGAGATTAATGTATTACTGGGTTCTAACCTAACCTAACCCATATTTATTAACAGTAGATTTAATAACAGTATCTAGTAAGGCGCATCACACACTACAACGCGCCACGCAACGGGGCGCGGATAACCAATAACGGGTAACGACGACCAAAGGGTAACGACTGTGAATGTTATTTATTATGTTATGTCTAGTCGCAAACTTTAGGTAAATATAGACGAATTACTTATTCCAAATAACATATTTTTTTAATGTATTTAAAAGTGTTGTCCCGAATTTCTGGACAGATGTCCCGGAAAAAATTTAGTCCTACGGAAGTCTCCGTTTCTTGTCTCTGTTCTTCGAAGTTTAGGCAAATAGGCACTACCTATTCTTATCACTGCAAATTTGCCTTCAAGATAATTATGCCTACATAAACTGTATGCCAAAAAAAATGGCAAAGTATTATTATTATGCAAAAGAAATGATACCAAAATCGTTAAGCCAAAGTATATTAGAAAAAATAATATTATGCGAAAAGAAGGGAGCCTGTGTTATTGTGCAACTATAGGTATTGTGTAATTTATAGTATACCAAGCTATATATTATAAGCTACTAGCTTTTGCTTGCGGCTTCGCCCGCGGTTATGTCGGAAAATATCTCACGGGAACGTACACGTAACGGCTTCACATCAAGCTATACATTTCCAGTTTTAGCTGACCTCGCATTGTATTGGTTTTTCGTACGATCAGAAATCTGTATATACTAGTTATGTATCTATAGCTTGATGTATAGCCGTGCGTACTACCGACATTAAAAGTACCCTATTAGATATGTAATTGCGTAATACCTACACTAACAGTAGGAATGGCTTTTATTTTGACGGTTCAACAACATTTATTTCATTATTTACGTTGTTGAACAGACACATTTTTTGAACATATGAAGCAATGGATTAGCAATATCCTTCAAAATGATTCAGATTCTGATTGATAGTGTGTTACTTAATTAGGGCGGCGGTTTTTATTGGTTAACGCGGCACACGCCAGTAAAGTGCACAGCCGGCATGATTTTTTCCGACATCTTCAAAAAGAAACGATCGACGAACGTTAAACTCAAAAACTACCACACGGATTTTCATACGGTTTTCTCCAATGGACGGAGTGATTTATGAGGAAGGTTTAGGTATATAATTTAAAGTCAAAGTCAAATCATTTATTTCAAATAGGCACAAAAAAGGCACTTTCGACCGTCAAAAATAAAATTAAAATGAAATTGATTCTAGTCGCCCCTTCCAAAAGGTAGTTTTCGTGTGGAGAAGAATGGGCAAGAAACTCTACCGTTACTCTTTTATATAATGTATGTATGTGTTATTAAGGTTTTGTATAAATTGGCTGAAATATGACGATGATTCTTCTTCTTCATCTTCTTCCTAGTGTGGGGCAACGTTTTTAAAAAAAGAAGAAGAAGAATCATCGTCATATTTCAGCCAATTTATACAAAACCTTAATAAATTATACACCTAAACCTTCCTCATAAATCACTCCGTCCATTGGAGAAAACCGTATGAAAATCCGTTTGGTAGTTTTTGAGTTTATCGCGTTCAGACAGACGATACGGAGATGCGGTGGGGGACTTTGTTTTGCATTATTTAAATAGTGATAGTGATTCCGGTTAGCAAATCATTAAGTTGACAAATATTTAGAGGATTCCGAAAACTAGTCTCTGTTATTGACTTAGATAGGTACCTACTCGCATAGGTAGGTCTGTATGGTCAGTGCCAAAAGTGGATGATAATTTTTTAGTGACGCGTTTAAAATAAGGAAAAAAACAGCTAGCTACTTATTTGCAAACCGTAGAAAACCTACTAGGTAGATACAATTTAGTAGTGTTCCGTAGTTACCGTTATGTTAGACATAGGTAGGTAGGTACCAGTGGCGAAGGGTGAATTTATGACAGAGGTAAGCCGGAGCAAAAAAAAACGACTCTCATCGTGGCCACAAAAAGCTACTTCTTGTTTACCTAACAAAATAACGAGGTCAATAAACTGTTTCATAAAATTCCTATTTCGATCTACTTTTCTATTATGAGCTTTATGCGAATTAACGAAAAATGATTCTATCCAACAACTCCATAAATGTCTTTCAGTTATGAGATGTTTCTTTGATGAGTTCGTCAGATTATTAATATCTGTAAAACCCCCTTTAATCCACAAACTACTAGAATCTGAGAAAAGTAAACACGGGAAACAATACATTTTATTTGATTTACAACTACCAGTCAGCCATTCATATTTATCGTAAAGGGACCCATTAAAATGTTTGAATAAACCATCGCGGCGTTTGTAAATTATAGCAAAGAAAAAGGAAGAAGAATATACTAATAGTACTAACGTTTATAGCCATATCTGGGCCAGCATGGCCTAACTCAATTACGTGTTTTTTATTTTCAAAACTTAACCTTAAAAAGCATGTTTCCTCACAATGCAAATAATCTGTCAAACAACAATGTACTGCCAATAATGCCATCCAAATGATTACTTTTCAAAACTACTCTAATTAAGTAATTTTAACTTAAGTAACAATCTACTTACCCCAAATACCTAATTACAACGTAATTTCACTAGACACAAAACAAACTCCGACTATAATTCTAAAACTAAATACTAATCACTGTTTTATCCCAACAAATCCCTAGCCTTGCCTATGGACTTTTTTGTCTGAAATAAATGATTTTTATTTATATATTTACAAACAATTTCCAGCGTTTATACTAACAAATTCAAGAATACAACGAACAAAATGCAAATTAACTACAAGTGTAAACAAATTATTACGTCAAAACAACTTTCTACACATGAATTTATGTCAATGTCCGACCTCCGACCCGAATGTGTTACGAAATTCAGCGAAACCGACAGAATGGCGATATTGCACCATCTCTTTCACGCGCACGCATGTTCTCTATGTACTGTGTCTATTGTAACTCGGTATTCACCGGCTTACCGGGCGCTCAAAAAATAGCAAGCCACGTGACCTGAAGTGACGTCATGACGAGTTTGTTTTGTATCGAAATTGAACTTACGGCAAGCCGTACGCGCCTACGAGTTATTTTAGAGCAACATATTTTGTTGTTGGGAAAGAAAGACAAAAAATGTAATGTAGGCGTTTTTAATTTTGTGGTGTATTAAATACCTACAGTATGATATGATTATAGTTCAATGATGAATTGACTATAGAGTGGTTGTGTTCTGAATTTTCGAAGGGAAGCTGGTTGGGATCGGCTTGTGAGAGCGCCTCGCCACTGGTAGGTACATCGATCCCTTAAAGAAAGTAAATAGGTAGTGGACCAAAATACACATTGTGTTGTCATCTAACATTATGCTGAGCTGAGGCCCTTTTGGCATTATAATCAATATTTTCTGTTTTTATAGTTTTAAGGTGTATTTTGCTGTAATCCCAATAAACGTATTTTTCTTTCTTTCAAAATATGAAACAAACACAAGAAACATAGGTACCTACCTAAACATAATTCAGTGCTAATAATTGGGGTACAATGCTTGCCTAAATTATTCCTCAATGGGCATGCTGTTTGTCTACCTACTATATACCTACCTATTTGAAGCTACGGTCTCCTAGAAGAGCGGTGGCCACCAGATAACGGCTGCAGTTGCGGCCGTCAGTTACGGTGTCAAAAAACGCTCGCTTGCTGTCGGAAACACACCAACTTAGCAGCCATCGCAGTCTTAGGATACCCTAGCTTAAGTTAGTCTAAGTTTAGTTCTGTTCTAGGGAAAAACGGCTCATGTGTGTGCTGTGACAAACTGGCGTAGGACGGGGTAATTGCGTAACATACTACTTAACAGTAGCAATTTCTTTCATTTTGACAGTTCAACAATATTCATTGCGTTATTTACGTTGTTGAGTAGATAATTTTTTCGAACATATGAAGCAATGCATTAGCAATTCCTTCAGAATCATTCAAATTGTTTTTATCGTGTGTTGCGCAATTAGGGTGCAGACTCTGACTACAATCCAAAGTTTTTAATTTAGCCCATTTCCGCACGGAACACTAGAATAGAATATAATACACCGCTAAATTTTGATCGTTTTAATCCTTGAAAGGGGTCATTGTACTCATCATTATGAACAACTTTTACTACGGCACCAACCCTGAAATCGTGAAAAAAAAAATCTGTTGATCCATAGATTTATGTTCGCATAAATCGACATAATGTATGGATTAACAGATTTTTTTTTCACGATTTCAGGACCCCTTTTAAGGATTAAAACGATTAAAATTTAACGGTGTATATGCAAGAACCTATCATTTATACCTACTCATATTTATTATCTAATTGGTAAGATATCTACCTACCGCAAACATTGCACAAATTACCCGGATCAACCGAGTTTAAACGAGCCTTAATGCATAAAATGAGCCTTAATAAGCCCCCTTCGATCGCAGTCGGGTAAAAACACCCTTCATTAAGTATCCGTGCTCTTTGTACAAGAAACTCTTCACAACGCTTTTTAAAGGCTTAAAAAGGGATCGATGGACGGTTCGTTGTGGTTAATTTGTTTGTTCGGTTTCAAGGAGGAGCAACTGTTTTGAGCTTAGGCAAAAGGTCTGCGGCTCCGAAACCACTGTCAGTGAATCTGCTTGTTTTTTTTTTTACCTTTTTCAGCCTTGGTCTTAATCTTTCATAATCAGCCTATAACGTTCCCACTGCTGAGACACAGGCCTCCTCTCTGTGAGAGGGAGCGGGCCGTACTCCATCACGTGGGCCCACTGCGGGTTGGTAGATGTCACATGTCTTCGAATTTTGCTTCTACCCGTTTCCTCACGATGTTTTCCTTCACCGTTTTGAGAGCAGTGGTGATGAAATAATTTACACAAAGTAAAGCGCTTGTCTGGGTTTGAACTTACGACCTACCTACTTGTAAGTCGCGGCCGTTTCTACTGGACCACAACTGCTCATCTGCTTCATCTTTAGCCGGAGCAATTTCTTTGGCTAACTAACCTAACGTCTTTCTAGCTTAGTGAACATTAAGAATTTGACGAACAAAAAGGTTTTTATAAATAATGGTATTTAAGTAGAGCTAAAAACGTGTTTTATGTTTATTGGGAGGTCAATGACCTAAAACTAACAATGTTCAATGATTTTTTCGATTTATTTAAATCTGGCGAGCTGTAGCGGAAGAACGCGGTAGGAATATGGATAATAAACAAGAAATAAAAGGACGAAAACACTGTGATTGGCGCACTTGTGCTCTCGAGATTTAAATTAACTCAGTTGCTCCTGACACGTCTCTGAACCCAATAGACTAGATTCGATTACGGTACGGTACACAGTACACTCGAGTAATACAAGCTTACGAATACTCGATACTGCGCTTGTGTCAGATCGATACCTACTTTACTAATATCCGGTATCAATTGATTTGTTGTGGTTGCCGTCCCTATAAAGGTACGGAATGTGGTTTAGAGTTTCTGTGGTATTTGGTTCTGTTCCGTATTTGTAGCATTCTATTTAATATAACTTCATAACATTTTGGGCTTGCATATAGGCACTGTAAAGGTTGTCCGCTAAAGTCAACGTTATGTAGGCTGGCAATAATTTAGGTCTGGTTCCATTCGAACAGTCAAGCACCTTTAGAACGAAATGTCAAATATTTTATTAGGCTTTTTTGTTTAGAAAAAAAACAGTGTTAGTTTAGTCGGGAAAATGTAAAGACGTTCATTTAGGTACAATAAACGTGAAGAAATCGTAACGGTGTTTGTTTTCTTAGAAGGCCTCATAAGACCCTCACACTACTTAGGAACTTTGGGGGTAGAACTTATTGCATAAATTAATTCAAACCAAATACCAACATGAGGATGCAGGGCGAGCCCTACCGCTCCTTGACCAGGGGTACCTTGACGAAGACTGTGTGGTAAGGGCGCACCACGAAATTGAATCGTTGCGAAAAATAATCGCCAGTCTGGGAACAATACTCATACACTAGAGCCCGCGCACTGCTGTAAAAAGTCGATTGAGAATTCGCTTGAAAAATTATATGCGTTTGCGATTTTATTTCGCATTAAGATGCGATAAAAAATACAAAAAGAATCATAGTTAAATAATATCGACCTCCAGACCGATTTTCGGTTATGGCGCCCATTCTTAGCGAAGACTAGCCATCGACGTGGGAGACATTATAGTGCCCAAGTGTGTGCGCAGACTCAGATACACTCTCTCCTTCCTCACTCTCTTTGTCCGATGGGACGGTAATGCGACACGTCCAGAAAGAGATCAGGCGCAGGACCAACGGGTTAACGTGGTTTCTGAAGCACAGGGGTAATACACTGTCAACTTCGAAACTCCAGGCTGTCATTGAGAAATTCCTAATGGAAGATCCTAATAGCTCTTTGTACGACCTGGGAATCGAACCCAGGACGCCACGCTCAGTTGCGCTTGCGATCACTAAACCAATAAGGCGGTCTTACATAAATGATGTAGGTACGGTAGGTATATTTAATAATGAATTGTAAATTAGTTCTTATGTCGTTTTATAGATATGTTCTATGCATCGAACATAACTCTATCTACTTACCTAGGTACTGGTTTTGCTAAGTTGCTATGTAAATAAATAAGCACAAGGTAAATGCACCACGTTATATTGATTGAATAATGGAACAGTGTTGACTTGGATGTCGTAAATTATGTAGATAAAGATGTTTTTTTTTTTTTTACTAACAATTTATTTATTTACAAAATAACACTAAAATAACAAAATAATATCCTTAATTAACTAAAACTATTTACAAACTAAAATATAGCGTCGAAAAATTCATCCACATCGCTGTCGACTGGTAATGTACCCAAGACACTGGCGGCATTGCCACGTTGTATGGCAATGCTTATCTTCTGGCCAAAGTAAAAGCCAGCCCTTGGGTCATGGGAAGTGTCAACCAGTCTTTTCGAAATTTCCTTAAAAAGACCATGCGCACTCGGTCCCCACGGCCCGAGGGTTTCAACCCCAAACATGGGAACATTGTAGGCTGATTATCCAAATATGTATTGCATAATCAGCCTACAATGTTCCCACTGCTGGGACACAGGCTTCTCTGTAAGAGGGAGTGGGCCGTAATCCACCACTCGGGCCCAGTGCAGGTTGGTAGATGTCACATATCTTCGAACTCGTTTTAGTTCTAGGACATGTCGCTTTCCTCACGATGTTTTCCATCAACGTTTAAAAAAAGAAACACGATTTTGCGACATCCACGCGGGCGAAGCCGCGGGTAGAAACTAACCATATAAATCTAATGAAGGTTTAACAGAAAATTACTCATTTTTTTTTACCTCAATTAAATTCTAGTGATTTGCCTAGCTTTGGTTAAAAACAACACGCCTAGACGTATTTTATGTCGGATACATTGAGTGGAGCACCTTTGTCAGACGACTAAAAATCACGGTGTATACAACACAATATACTATACAATATAATAATTGTATTATATTGTATAGTATATTGTACACACACATTGTACACAATATACTATACAATATAATAATTGTATTATATTGTATAGTATATTGTGTTGTAAACAAAATCAGTTGATCCATAGATTTATGTTTGCATAACTCGACATAATGTATGGATCAACTGATTTTTTTTTCACGATTTCAGGGTTGGTCCCGTAGTAAAAGTTGTTCATAATGATGAGTACAATGACCCCTTTTAAGCATTAAAACGATCAAAATTTAACGGTGTATACAATACAATACAATATACTATACACAACTACATATGACTTCCTTTTTGTCTTTCTACGAGTATGTCTCTCATTATGACTTCAATCATTCATTCTTTTGAACTTCTTAGCTCACTCCTCATACAATTGCATGTGACTGAAAAAGTATAGGGTCATTGCTCATTTATCGCGGGTGACATGTTGGCAACCGCATAATATCGCTTGCATTTCTTCACCTTGAACGCTTTATCATCGAGTTATCGTTCTGCAGTTACACCTACACCAGGGATGAAGCCGTCATGATGTATTTATAAATTATTTACTTTTAATGTATTTATCCGAGGTCACTGGGGTCTCTTATCTATCAATAATCTCTCTCAATTTAGGACTCGAGTCACAACACTCACTACTTGCCAGTCTATGTATAAATATACTAGTACTAATAATTAAATTAAATTTAATAAAACCCCGACACAAAACAAGTTAAAAAACTATGACAAAATAGCCACAAATAGAACAAAAAAAAAGGTATAAACGTGAAACCCTATAAAAAGAAAATAATAACCTCTAAATTATGACCCTACGTAAATACGTTTGAAATTTTTTTATTGAAATGTTGTCGCGTCGGGGGACCGCTCTAATTATTAGCCTAACGTTCTGTTAAAGTTTAAAATACATAGTAGCTGTCCCCCGACGCGACAACATTTAATCAAATTTCAAATTTTAATAATTATTTATTTAACATACACTGATTAATTAGGTACTATTTTTACAAGCTAACACTAAAATATATACACAGTCTGGCCATAAATACTGTTACAATTAAAAATAAGAAAGATATTACATTTGAATTTGGAATCTGTCATTTTTATACGATTATTCATTGTTTTTTTCTAATTTTGGCGCCAATACATTGTACAATATTTTGCGATATTAAAATTGAGTGGGGTGATAAAGAGAACCGAATCGCTGTGATTGCATTACACAAAGTTGGTATGGATCCAAATGCAATTTTTAAAACTCTCCATACGCTTGGTATTAGTCAAATGTTTGTGTACCGGGCTATTAATAGGTACAATGAGACCTCCTCTGTTTGTGACAGAAAAAGATCTGGCCGTCCACGTAGTGTTCGTACAAAAAAGGTGGTCAAAGCAGTAAGGGAAAAAATTTGAAGAAATCCTGTCCGAAAGCAAAAGATTTTATCTCGGGAGATGAAGATAGCACCCAGAACCATGTCGCGTATTTTAAAAGATGACGTAGGACTTGCAGCCTATAAGAGACGCACTGGTCATTTTTTAACTGTTAATTTAAAAAAAAGAAAGGGTGGTAAAATCGAAACAACTACTGAAGCGGTACGCAAAGGGAGGTCAAAGAAAAATTTTGTTTACGGATGAGAAAATCTTTACAATTGCCGTATTTATGCTCAAAGCTCTAAGGAAGCTTCCCAATTAGTCGACAGAGTGCAACGTGGGCATTATCCGACTTCAGTGATGGTTTGGTGGGGTGTTAGCTATGAAGGAGTGACTGAGCCATATTTTTGTGAAAAAGGTATCAAAACATCGGCACAAGTGTATCAAGATACCATTCTTGAGAAGTTAGTTAAGCCCCTTAACTAACTTCTGGTGTTGCCATACATGGTGTTGCCATGTTCAATAACCAAGTATGGTCCTTCCAACAAGACTCGGCGCCGGGTCATAAAGCTCGGTCCACGCAGTCTTGGTTGGAAGTGAACGTTTCGGACTTCATCAGAGCTGAAGACTGGCCGTCGTCTAGTCAAGATCTTAATCCGCTGGATTATGATATATGGTCAGTTTTAGACGGCTTGCTCTAAACGCCATGATAATTTGGAGTCCCTAAAACAATCCATACGATTGGCAGTGAAGAATTTTCCCATGGAAAGAGTGCATGCTTCTATTGAAAACTGGCCTCAACGTTTGGACTCAACGTTTGGACTCAAGGACTGTATTGCAGCCAATGGAGACCACTTCGAATAAGCTTTTTATATTTTAAATTGTTTTATATTTATGTATTAAACTAACACACTGTAAAAGTAATAAATATTATTTGCAATAAAAAAAAATTTTTTTTCTTCGTGACAATAGTTATGGCAAGACTAGGTATACAATTATATAATACGAAAAAATATAGAAAAAGGCAGGAGCTCATTGGGCATCTAAAAATTCGTCCGCGTCACTGCTAATGGGATAAGTGCCCAAAAGGCTGCATTACCACGTTGGATGGCAATGCTGATTCTTTGAGCTAAAAATAGGCCAAACGTGAAGAGTCAACCAACCGCTTGGCGATGTCCCGAAAAATTCGATAAGCACTCGGACCCCAAGGCCCTAGTGTTTCAACATATAGTGTTCAAACATATAGCTCCCAATAAGTTTGTTATATTTGCGCCGTTTGAGGTTTTCGGCTCCTGCAACAGCCGCCCCCGCACAGATGAGTTGGCGCGAGGGTGTCGACACAGGTTGCATCCCACACAAAGGGCCTACCCAACTTCCAAGGCATTATGGTCATTCCATCGGGCCTCTTTCCATCGTCGCGTGCCATGCCATTGGGTTCTAAAACAGCTGGCACCCTGGCGGAGACAAGAGCCCGATGGGTGATGTCGTTAATGCTTGCGTGTCTTGCCATCCGTCCAGCGCTCTTGCTGCAGGATAGGCCATGGTGTCCGAGGCAGTCGACTGCTTCACCGCATTGACAGCGATATGGAGCTCCACAAGGAGCTACCAGACGCAAACCTGTAGCGAGCCGGAATGTGATATCACCCAGCATAGTGCCTATATTGGGTGACGGTAGCGCCTGAAGCCAGAGGCCCGACTCCCATTCAACTACAGCCAGCAGGCGGGAACGCTCAGCAGTATTGGACGTATCAATAAGTTTATTCAGTACCACCCTGCAGAGCGGCTCATCCCACTGTCTCTGGGAAGACGGGTTCTCGGGCTGAACTGTATCCGGGCAAGCCACTTTCCAGACGTTCACTGCGTAGGTCAAATTTCATATTTGGTGTCGGGGAACAAGAAAATCTATGCGGACGAAGTCAAAGGCACAAGCTAGTTCTGTAATAATCTGACTGTGAAAACTTAGGTGAAGTGAGCTCTCATTCCATCTGATGCTAGGGATTGACACCATTGACAGCTCACTTCAGTTACGTTTTCACGGTGAGATTTATTTTTATTTTTATAGAATAGATCGTCAACTCCCCCCAGGGATGACAGGCGTCTGAATTCCCGTAATTCTGTTACTATTTATTTTTATAGGTGCAATTATTGAAGGCTGGGATGCTGGGTTCTCTAATAATTCTATGGGTTCTGTTTTCGGGACCTAACAGCTACTTAGGTCTACATCTGTCTTTCTTTACCGTATAAATATCTTAACTGTGAATGTTTGCATATTTGTTACTCGATCACGATGCAACGGCTGAACGGAGTTGGTTGAAATTTGACATACAGATAGACCGTATCTTGGATTGAAATATAGGATACTTATGATTCGAGTGTATAAAGAAAATTTCCGAAGATCCAAGTACCGTAGGCAACAGCTAGTTCTCCCCCCGTGGGTTCCCGCTTATTCGAGGCGGGGGGGCTCAGTAGCCGTGGCTTGGTCACCCACGGTGAAGCCAAGAGGAATCCGAGGAGGGGCCGCTCGTCAGGGCTTTGCCAGTAAACCGACGACGTAGCGGCCAACAAGTAGGTTGCGGTGCCGCTTGGGCAACATCGCATCTGAGGCGGGCCGCGATGTCGTATGGGAGGCATCACGGCTGAGAGTTGGAAGCCGCGGTAGGAGAGGAGCGCCGGTATTGCGGTGCGCTCTCCCTACCTTCCGCGGCCTTGACGGGATCGCCACCGTCTGATGGCGGACGCGGTGGGGCCGCAGGGGAAGAGGAGTGTTGGTATGACGTTGACCGCTCTCCCTATCCTCTGCGGCCGAAAATTGGCGGGCGGCGGGGCCCATGACCTGACCCGTCGCAGGGGGACCAAGGGTGCCCAGACACGGGGTAGTCTGGCGCCCATGTGCTGGTTTGGTCCCAGGGGTGATCACGGCGTGCTAATGTGTTCTGGTGAGCCGGTGATGGGGAGTACTCCCCAGAGGAGGGTCCGGTGACGGACAGCCGCGGCGGGTTCATGGATGAGTGCTATAGCGTGCCCGTGTTCCCGCCGTAAGCAGCACAGGAGGACACCGTGTCGTTTTAGTGGGTTAGAGAGTTCCACATAACTGCACTATCTCCCCGTGGTAGTGCTGAATGCATGAGCATTTCTCCACGATAAAAAAAAGGCAACAGCTAGTCAGCAAGGCTTCCCTCTTTCCTTTTCCCGTAAGTAGCACGTAGCATTACATGCCTACATCAACTGCAAGTGCTAAAGTGATGGACTGTGATATACCGATATCCGTAGATATACCTACATATTGTAGCAAAATAAAAAACAAGTTTTCACTTGTACACGTTTAATTTAGTAAAATATAAAATATTGTAAACAAAACTTTATGAAGGACAGACACAGCACGATCCAGGCAAGCGGTGGGGCGAATTCAAGATCCGCCGACAATCTTCGGACAAATCAAGTCTGAATGAAGAAACCTGCCTCGCCTCGAGACAAGTTTTTGATGCTGTATAGTTCGTTTAATTTCGGGAACACTGCCCTTTTGATCCAGTCGAACAACGAACGAACTCGGTCGTTCAAACCGTTATATCGATACGTTTTATATCGTGGTAAATTATTACATGGTCAAGCGGAAAAAAATTATATCATAGACTTCCGTCCTGTGTCCAAAAAAAAAAACTTCTAATGAAAAATCTCGGTAAGAGAAAAGACATGACACTTTTAGATTCAAAAAACCAAAATGTAAAAAAAATCTTTCTGGGTACAAATAATGTTGGATTTGTTATAAAAGAAGGTTATTCGTGATAAAATTATAATGGAGCATTTGCCAATGCTGCACTATGTACTGTGATATACCTGTGATATTCTACGATATACCTATACAGGGTGGCAGGGACATTGACGCGCAAACATGATTCTGAGCACAAAAAAAAAATGGTAATTATTTCATATATTTTGAGCGCGTAGGTCACTTTACTATGAAACAGCTGTTTTTTTTTTTCGATAGTAACCGACGAAAAATTTCTACGCAATCTAGGATCATGTGCTGAATATATACAGTGATATACCTAACTATAATTGCTTACGTTTTGCCACTTTCTGGATTGGTTTTGTTTATTTTTACACAACATAATATTGTATACATTTGGCAGAAATATTTTTCGTAGACACATAAAAGTAGTGGGGTAGATGCCTATATTATGGTAATGCCATCAGTCGTTAGTGGGCGGAGTTTATGAAACTAGTTTGTTAAATATAGGATAGGTGCGTTAAGTTTAAGTACCGCTGCGCTCGTAAAACGTATAGTGTAGTAAAGTAGTCCGGCTGTTTGTTGTTTTTGTGTGTACTGTGAAGTGTTTCCATACAATTAAGTGATCGACAGTAATAGATTGTCTTCCTCAATGTGTGATAAAGTTGCGACCATATTTCTCATATCCATTTGTTGAGAACACAACGATTTTTCCATAGAGGATTCACTTTCACCCGAGTTCCTTTAAACTGTTCAATTGGTGGTTAACAATAAACTTAACCGTCCAAAGTTGTGCCCTGAGCCTAGGTACAAACATTTTGGAAATGAAATTGAATCTGTTCACAGTAAGTAGCTTGTTCTTGGGACACCGTTTGAGGAAACGGTGCCATAGGCTCAGTATCATAATTGCTTTATAACGCGCTCGGTTGAGGGAAAAACGCGGTCAAATGATAATGAACGGACCCAGCATTGAACCGTTCCATCTACAATCCGTGTAGATTCTGTTCCGTTTCTAACAGTGTATCCACTATTAGTTGCGCTGTTGGCTTCGCTTGTTTTCCATTCCATAACATAAAAAAGGCAACTGTCGCCAATATGGTCTCTTGTCTGTACTTCCATAGCTCATTGTGTTCACCAGCGTGTCGTTAGTATAGCAAATGACGCGGATATCGTAAAGAAGCGCCAAGACGCCGTGCCCGGTGTTTCACCGTAGCGGCCTCAGTATTGATCCCTGTGGAACACCACGCGATATCCCGCGCGGACCGCAACGATTCCAGCCTGGGTTGATGACGGCGCTTTCCGTCAAGTAGGTCTTAATAATGATCCCCTGTCAAAAGCAATTTAGTAGGTCCCTTGAAGTGATAAGGAATACGATACAAGCGTGCAAACCACATATAAAACACGGTGTAATAAAAATGACTTCATTAAAAAGTACACGGAAAATACTGCAAATTAATGTAATTAATTCACAAATTAGTGTCGGTATCATATTACGCAAACCTTGGATTTCCTGTTACGCAGAAGCAGTTCATTTTTATCAATAAACTATTAAAGCCCATCTGGTACCTACATAATATCTTGACTGTTTGCATCTCGTCTCTGCCGATGGCGATGAATGAATCCATCCTGTTTGTACAATAGCACAGACGTATTTTCTACTGCACCTAGTTTAGATATAGCATAGGCTGGAGGACTTATTTGACTTCCATTATTGCTTTCTTGTCGTTCCTTCTAAATGTATTGATTCTTCTCACTGCATGTCTTATACCTTTGGCTCTTCTGCGTCTGGTACTACCGTATAGTACGGTCCCCTGCCCCGTTGGTGTCGTGGTCCCAAGCGCGACAGCTAAGCGTGGGTTTCGATTCCCGGGTCGGGCAAAGTTTTATTGAGTTTTTCTATTAGGAATATCTTAGTAACAGCTCAGAAAGCACATTAAGCCACTGGTCCTACGCCTGATCTCTCTCCGGATTGCCGTCCCATCGGACTATGAGAGTGAGGAAAGAGGCAGTGCACCTGTGTCTGCGCGCAGACTTGTGCACTATAATATTTCCAGCGCCGAAGGCTAGCCTTCATTGAGATTGGCCCTCTGGCCGAAATACAGTCTGGAGGACTTTTATTTATTTATATTATCTACGGTTACTTTCCTATTTGAAGGTATTTTAATGAATGAAGCGTGCCAAATGCTTAATAAAACTTCTTGTAGGTTTAGTAAAGCCAACTCAGTGAACCTACGTACTGCGAAAAGTTAATTTATAGCAACAAGACACTTCATATAATCCCGCTGAAAATATTATGTTTGCGATGCATGACGCAATTTTATAATTTTACTGTACAGCTTTATTGTATCATAATCGAGGTAAATATTTAGGCATGTGCTTGTTATCTTGATCTATACTCTATACATACAATAAAATAAAGTTGAAGTGTCTGTTTGTAATGTCAAAATAACAGCTTTTTACTAAATGAAAGTATATACGGTACAAAAAACAAGAAAAGAAAACAATTTACATAAAATTGTCTGTCTGTCTGTTTGTTCCGGCTAATCTCCGAAACGGCTAAACCGATTTTGACGGGACTTTCACTGGTAGATAGCTAATGTTTTAAGAAGTAACTTTAGCTTCTTTTATTTTGGAAAAAGGATTAGGATGCGCGCAAAAAAATTAAAACTATGAAATCTAATATAATTAAAGCCTTTTCACTCCTAAATCACTGAACGGATTTCGATAAAATTTGGCAAGGAGATAGATGGCATCCTGGGGAAGGACATAGGCTACTTTTTGTTCCAATAGTGGGATAATTTCCGAGTTTCACGCGGGCGAGGCCACGAACAGAAGCTCGTATTAGAATAGAATACTCTTCATTATGTACACCATACAAAGACATTAAATGATGTACTTACACTATACAAATACTGATATGAATGCAGAAATTTTACATAGTATGACACAATGGGCGGCCTTATCACTAAAAGCGATCTTTTAAAGAAAACCTTTGGATGGATTGATGACGGAGAGACAATACTATGTTAATGTTCAGGAACATTTATTATATTCTATTGGCAATTTTAAGCCGTATCTGGGAATTCAAAAAGGGCTTTGAAATAAGTCTTAATTACTTCTTAAAACCGAATGGCGTCATTGTCAGCAATTACATTATAAAGACGCCGTTTATAAGTTTTAATTAAAAAATATATAATCAAACTACAATAAATAATAATGATTTCATATCACGCAAGATATTCTTATCACGCAAACTGACGTCGAAATAAGCGGATATCAGCAGAGACGAAGGAAAGTGATACAAAATATTACTATCTTCGCCTTAGTAGAGTCCTATAGCGCTTATAGCGCAGTGCCTTACTTACTTAGTTTTTTGCAATTACGAACAATTCCTTCATTTCTTACAGTTTATTCTAAAAATAATAGTGTGTGCATTTACTTGTATATTGAAACGTTATATTAGCTAGTATTGTGACAAAATGTAACCTTGTGTTTACATTTTACTGAATTTGGCTACACAAGTTGGTGTGCATTGACTTATTTAAACGTGTTCAACCGTAACAGAATGTCACAATTACACGGCTCGCCAAGTTAATAAAAAAAATAACCACAAACGATGCAAAGGAATGTTTACATTCAATTTTTTTAAATAAATCCATTACCTGTGTTGTATTTCCGTTCCTAGGTGCGAGTAATATAAAAAATCTTATTGGCTTTGTACTTGAAAAGACAAAATAGTATTGGATAAAATCACATGTCTATTTTAAGTTACGGACAAGCTTTGATCTGAGCGGAAAAATTTTGACTGCTTTTCGTGCCCTTTTTCCGCATTTTCCCGCTCAAAGTCCCTACTTCCCTAGCCCTAAACCTTACTCGGAGAATAATGACAATATCTACTGTGAACAGTTTAAATTCAATCTTAAAACCAATAAACCAACGTTATTTAGCACAAAGATTAGATAGCAGTGAGGTGTTCACATAAAACATCTGTGCTATGATGTAATTATTTGATAAACACTTTGTTGGTACGCTTATCGCGAACTTTGTTGATGTTTTGAATTCGCAATCGCTCTATTTACTTGAAATAGCCGCGATAACGATCGCTGCAGAGTATATTTAGTAACTTGCCGACATGAAATGTTATATGGTTCAACTGATAGAGTTGTTCAGGAAAGTGATTCGAAGGAATAAAACAATTACGAAGATCAAGGAAGAGAAAAAGGTAATGTATCTACTTACAATGAAATAAGTCTATGACCTGTTGCGTCGATGAGTCTACTACTTGTTGTGATACTTGCATTATAAGAAATACAACTGTTGCCAAAATGTTTGACTTGACGTTTATACATGAAGACTGAAGGTTACTTCAGCCACCGATAAACAGCACGAGCTTGGCTATCGCTGAAACCGATGGCCCATGTGTGGCCTGCCGTAAGCCACAGTCTTAAGGGCTTTTTCAAATGTCATCTCCACCGCGAAACCTTAGCAGCGAACCGTAGTAGTTCCGCCAAGACTTTTCCGTTGTACGACAAGCAAAACAAAAGCGAAACTGCCTGTTCTAACGTACAGATTTGATTATGAATTATGAAACGAAACGCGGGAAAGAGATAGAATCTATCTCTTTCCAGCGTTTTGGCAAGTTTATATAGCGAAACTATTTTTTTTATTACATGGATGTTGATTTTACGGAAAAACTAGTCTAAGAGGTCCGAAGTAGACCTATACTGTATTTACGAACTCGAAACCGACGACATTTTGCTCCGATTGCTACAATTAAACTGATTCTCACTAACCCTCGACGCAAAAACGACGAGGTGTTATAAGTTTGACGCTCCCGAATGGATAAACCGATTTTTATTTTATTTTTTTTGTTTGAAAAGTGAATTTTTTCGGGAGTGTTCTTAGCTATGTTTGATGGAAATCGGTCCAAGATGGCCGCCGCCACAAAATAGCGGATTACATATTTTTTCACAACTCCCTCAATATGGGTATCAAATGAAAGGGCTTGACTACTAGAATACTATACACTATGACAAATTTCAAATCCAAGATGGCCAGTGGTACAAAATGGCGAATTACAAAAAACCTGATTAAATACCAAATTACCTGAATCTTAAAACGCAAGAAAATAAAAGAAATTAAATAACAAGGAGTCCCTACAAAAAGCATGAAATGAAAAATTTAATTAAAAATTTAAAAACCCCCGACAACGTGAAACCCTATAAAAAGAAAAAAATAACCTTGAAATTATGACCCTACGTAAGTACGTACGTATGAAATTTTTTGATTAAATATTGTCCTGTCGGGGGACCGCTACTATTTTAAACTTTAACAGAACGTTTGGCTAATAATTAGAGCGGTCCCCCGACGCGATGGGACGACTTTTAATCAAAAAATTTCATACGTACTTACGTAACGTCATAATTTCAAGGTTATTTTTTTCTTTTTACAGGGTTTCACGTTGTCGGGGGTTTTTAAAATTTTTAATTTTGATGTTCCGCTACTCGAATCGCGACATAATGTAGTAATGTTTCTTTGTGGAATTCGTTTAGCGATTTCCCATAATTATTTTCGCGGCAGACATGTGCTAAGGCCCTAACTAAGAGCGGGTATAAAGACGGACACCTTTTATCTCACCTTTGGCTCCCCTTGATTGTGAAATAAAAAATGCTTGTAGTTCCCGCAAGATTGGACGAAATATGACATGTGCGTCATTTAAACACAAAATCTATTTATAAGTATTGCCCGTCTTCACAATTAATGTTGGCATTTAAGTATTGGTCACCAAAAAGGAAAACGTATTGAACCTACTGAGGCGGATTAAAAATATTCTTGAAAGGCGGTCACCGGTTTCGGCATGATTAAGTAACAACAACGAATACCTAAGTCCTATTCTTGGTTTGGGTTAAGCTGGGTAGCAAATGCCTACGTCATATTTATATTATTAAGTGAGCCCGTGCGCAGTTATGTTACCTCTGATTTCGCATTGCTGTCAAAATCACAGTGATCGTTATTTCTGTTGAAATAAGGTTTCTTTTGGGTTGCAGCCACTGACAAGTCTGTCAAAAGCCGCTTTGCGAGCAAGTGTGTTGAAAAAATAATTACAGTACTGAGTAATATACATAACTAACCATGGCTATCATTCTTCTTACAGAACGAACAGCAGAAAAAAATGTCGGTGATTCTGGAAGCCATTGATCTTGAGCGGGAGTTCTCCCCCAGTCGGTGGTCGCAGAGGTTCCCCACGTCCATCGAAGTGCTTCAGCACCACGTTAAGCTTGTCACAGCAGGTAAGGAGGTGGAACAGCGGGGTAATTGCGTAACACACTGCCGCAATGTCTTTCATGTTGACGGTTCAGCCACTTTTAATACATTATTTACGTTGTTGAGCTGACGAATTTTTCAAACCTATGAAACGATGGATGTCAAAATGAAAGGCATTGCGGTCGACTTCCATTACAGGTGTGTTACGCAATTACGTGGATAGGTACCGTTTAGGCGTACGTGCTCCAACATCGACCGCATCAGCGCTTACCACCAGGTTAAACAGCGTGGCGCTTTAATGGCGACATTAATTTAACACACGTAAGTATACGGTTTCGCTTCTTCGTTTGACGAACATATTTTAATATAAACATTAATAATTATTTACAATTTTCTAAAATAGCATCTTGGAGCAACCTGTAGGTACTTGAAGAACTGTAGCGTAGGGGTCATTTGCCGGGGTCAAGGATCATAACATCCCATCAATGAAATTAAAACGAATAACGTGGAACGAGTATGCGAATTGAAGGAAAGAGAGAACCCTATGTCGACGAGCGGCGCAGCCTCCTCTCTGTATAAGAGAGTGGGCCGTAATCCACCACGTGGTCCCAATTGGTAGATGTCACATGTCTTCGAATGATTAGTTCTAGGAGATACCGGTTTCCTCACAATGTTTTCCTCCACCATTTTGAGAGCAGTGGTGATAAAACTTTTAAAATTACACAAAGTGAAGAGCCTGTCAGGGTTCGAAACTACGACCATTGGGCCACCACTGTTCTACTTTACACACACACTTAATCCTCTATCCTCAACATCATTTGTTTTTTTGGTCCTTATTAACCCTAGTTAATTTTCTTACAGCCAGCGAGGAAGCAACTAACAACATCCCACATAAACTGGAGATTGAGTATGGATCAACACCTGGACAGAAACTTGACATCCTTGGAACAGATCTACCAAACGGTACAAACTTTTTCTTTTGTTCATAGTTTTTTTGAAACTAAAATTATTTTAACACTTTGAGGTTCGATCCCCAGAGTATTATTTTTTGCCAAGTACCGAACTTAGTTCGTAGATGAAAGAAAGAAAGAAAGAAAATGCATTTATTTGCGGCAAACATGACGCAAAAAAAAGAAAATAAACACAACAAAAAAATAACAAGTTGGGGGTAAACATGCGTCACATTCACGCAAAACGGCTATCGCTCAGCATAATGCTAAGACCCGATAGGAGACAGAGCCCCAGCGCTGGTTTTCAGCGGCAGCCGGCGTTGACGTGATGACGTCAACGTCGTCGACGTGAGATCGGCGATGTTTGCACTAATACGTCACCATTCTCTTGGCCTTATCACAATTTATTTGGCGTCGGCGCAAGATGTATTTGTCTTCCATAGGTACTCTATTAGTCATCATCTCGGTAGTCACTCCCTTTCTAGCCATATCATCCTTCATAAAGTCCATCCATTGTTTCTTTGGTTTCCCCTAATTGTATGGCTATAATTATAATAGCCATCCACATTCATACTCAAAACTTTCCTGACGTATCCCTCATTCCTCCGCATCACTTGCCCATACCATGACAACCTATTTTCACAAACTTACTAATAAGACGTTTGGAAATTAGTAAGAAACCCACCTCTAACAACATTAACAGATCATAATATTCTCTTGAACAATTTTGTACCAAAGCCTTCAGTGAATAAATGTACCACAAACAAGGCTTTTTACATTACATTTTAAATAAATGCAGTCATACCAAATAAAAAACAGATAATAGTGACATTTCAAGGTAGCTCGCTTTATCTAGGGCCCTCAATACTCAATACCAGTACAACAAGGTGATTGTATGAGTAGCTAAGATAAAACCAGCATATTTTTAAAGAGTCAGAAATGTTTCGATGTCAATAACCACATAAGAATTAAGGGCTCGTGGCAAGATAACAGACGCACAGTTCGATCGATCAAGGTCAAGTTACGCTTGCCGCGGTCGGTCCGTGGATGAGTGACCATCCCTTTGATACCGAGACCCCTCTGTGCCTAGGAAAGTACTTTGCGCCGTTGGTCCCGGCTGTCATTCTTCGTAGATTTTTGACAGTCGTTACGGGTAGTCACAAGCCAGAGGGATTTTCTAAAAATACTGGAATTGCTCACGTATTTTCAGAAACGTTCGCATTCTAATCTCAGTCTCAATCTGTCAAAAATACCTCTAATTTCCATAATTTTTTGACAAGTTTTGACACTGTTCGTCACTAAGATGCGACTACATTTTGAACGTTTTTCATTACGGGAATTATCCTCCAGAAAGTTTGACAACCAGTCTTACCAAGTGGTGTCGTGTTATCCAGTAACTGGGTTGTGGAGAGCAGATAGGCAGTCGCTCCATGTAGAATACCAAAGGCCAATTCCGGTAGTTAAAAACATTCAAAATCTAGTCGTAATCTCATCTCAGCGACAATCAATGTCAAAAACTTGTCAAAAATGTAGGGAAATTAGAGGTATTTTTGACAGATTGAGATTGAGATCAGCAGTGCGATTCTGTAACCATCTCACCTTGAAAACTTAGGTGAAGTGAGCGTGGAGTGAGCTGTCATTCCAACTAATGCTAGGGATTGAGACTATTGACAGCTCACTTCACCTAACTTTTCACGGTGAGATTTTTACAGAATCGATCGGCAGACCGTGAACGTTCTTAAAATTACTAGATTTTCCCCTCTGATATTCAGCTGCGTTCCGTTAGACTGGAAGCCGATCCCAACATAGTTGAGAAAATGTAAGGCAGACAACAGATAAGAGGTAGGTTAACCTTGTACCTACTTGCATACATTTTGTTCAGAAAAGGCTAGAGAACCCGTAGCCCTTCCACGAAATGTGACAAAATTACTCGTGCTAAGTTAGTCAAACATTCACAAATCTTATTTAATTAATAATGTATTCTTCCTAAAATAACAAAACAGGTGTAACACCTGTTTTTTTTATTTTTATCATACCTGATGACGTGTTCACTGTGCTTTAAGGTCAATGAAATTATAATCAACTCATCTACTTTTAAACTTGTAAGAACCTTCGCGTAATTCCGAGGTCCTGCATTACAAAATAACTGTTGAAATATTAAGTACATAAATTAAATAGATTAATTACTGGACAAGGTCGCTTCACCACGGTTTATTTTTGTTGTATCATAATATAAAAATACTTCCAACAGGCCCATTCACACGTACCACAACCACTCCACATAACAGCGACCAAATGTGGGCAAGCGGTGGTTGCGTGTGAATAATTTCGCTGCAGCATTTTACAGTTGCGTTGTCGCTCGTAGTTGCGATGTGATTAGTGTTTACAGACAGGCCGATCGTTGTGTTTGCGATGTGGCCAGCCACTAGTGCATGGTCTCGCTGGTGGTTGCCTTGTGGCTGCGACGTGGCTTTAATGTGGTCGGTATCGCCCACACGGTTGATCTTAACGGTCAAATGTGGTCCGTGTGAATAAACTATTCATTTTCATACAAATTAGCGCTTGTCCACGTGTTGTCATTGTGGCGTGCTTGCGGTTGTGGTGTGGTTATGGTACGTCTGCTCGAGCCCTAATTGTATCATCTGTAGGTTTCAACATATCACCTGTTAATCCCCACTTACACGCTTACAATCTATTGCCGTGGCCCACAATAAAACTGAAACAAGAACTTACTTGTACCTTCTAAATACTGTTCAGACTGCACCTTTTATTTCTGCTTCAACTTATTCTATGCCACTGGCAATTAAATCGCACCATGTAAATCAGCCATGACAGCAGTGTCCTAGAATAAACAAATCGAAGACGTGACATCTACCATCCCGCACCGGGCCCATGTGGTAGATTACAGCTCACTCCCTCTCGAAGGGAGGCCTGTGTCCCAGCAGTGGGAACATTATACGCTGATTATGCTAAATCAGGCTTTATCATATCTGTTTACTGTTAAGCCGAAACCCACCAACAGAAACACATTCCCTTTATTATGATGAAAGCCACGTAGAACAGCATTCAGAGTTAATATTGTTTTAATTAACAAACATTCATTGGTATGAAATGTTTATTGAGCAAATATTAAAGCACTCATAATTATTATTGATCATTTTGGGTCGAAGCCAAGTCGAAAATACATTTCCCAATAAGCAATGTTAAAAGTTCATGGATAGGAAATATCAACTACTTAATCCTATCCTTCTACTCGTAATATTATAAACGCGAAAGTTTGTGAGAATAGATGGATGGATGGAGGTTTGTTACTCTTTCACGCAAAACTACAGAACGGATTTGGATGAAATTTGGCACACAGATAGTTTATAACCAGGATTAACATATAGGGTACTTTTTATTCCGATATTCCCACGGAATCAAAACTTATGCGGGTCAAACCGCGGGGCGCTGCTAGTCATAAACTAATATTGTAAGGAGAAAATATTTGTTTCTTTGTATGGTTACCTGTTTAGCCGTCACGCTAAAATGGCTGGACGGATTTGGATGAAATTTGGTACATGGCTAGACCATGACCTGAATTAGAATATAGGATACTTTTTATCCCGGTATTCTCATGGGATCGAGAGGAAAACGCGAAACCGTGGGGGGCAGCTAGTTAAGCATAAAGAGAAAATATTTGAGTTTTTTTATGTTTGTTGGCAATGGATAAACTCAAAAGATTCTGGTACCGAATTTAATAATTCTTTCACCAAAAGAAAGCTACATTATTAGCGAGTAACATGGGTATTTTTAGTAGGCATATTGTGGTGTCTTACGACTTCCACGCGAACGAAGTGGCGGGTTGGGGCAAGTCCTATAATAAACTACTTTTAAGCAATGTCTCAGCACTTTTTTCATGTCTGTTAGCGAATTGCATACTGACGCACTATTGCCTAGCCTATTTTTTACTCGCAGTTGCACACACAGTGAAATTCAATACCTAGCTATACCTAGCTATATGTTTATGCATGACATCTGAAAGATTGGCTACATTTCGGAAAAAATGCTCTGCAGCAATTTTGTCTTGTATTGGACATAAACGAAACCCACGGATAGTTTTATACTTGTATTTCGACACAGAATAGGTTTTTTACAATAATTTAGTGGAGCGATCAAACGTTTTCAAAAATGACTAAAACAAAAGGTAATGTACCCCACATTACCTTTTATTATATACCTTACAAAAACTAAGAAAAAAAGTAAACTCATAACTATTTACAGCGTCTCTTGAATGAAGCTTGTTGCTATGAATGAAGCACTAGGCGCCAACATCCTCCCGTTGTTGAAATCTTCAGTTTTCAACCCTTTATTTCATCTGAGGAAGGCAGAGGGCAGAGGCGAACTAAAGGACGTCGTATAACTCCCCGTTGGGTCTGCACATCAGCTACTCGAGAAACTCCGTCTGATCCAGGAAATAATTTCTGCACTCGTCCCAGTCTCCAACACAGAGAGTTCAGGCTTGACTTATCGGTTCTCCACTTGCTACGTTTCTGTAAGTCAGTGATATATTCACTCTGCCACCGACGCCAAAAATGTTGATGAATTTGCTGTATTCGTTGGTAACGTTGTAGATTGTTGGAATTGCGGTCTTCTAAGGCAGGTGATGGAAGAGCAGTGAGGGGCCCGCCAATAAGAAAGTGACCAGGGGTGAGGCAAAGAAGATCATCAGGCGAGGAGGATAACGGGCAAAGCGGACGACTATTCAGAATGGATTCTACATGTGCAAAAAGGGTAGACAGCTCTTCAAAAGTTAAATGGGAACTGCCCATCACATTTTTGATATGGTACTTAGCCGATTTCACACGAGCCTCCCAAATTCCACCAAAATGAGGGGCGTAAGAAAGCGAGAAAATAAAATTGATCGCTTCCCCGCTTGCAAAATCAGAAAGAGAGTCCGCGTTAATCTTAAAAAAAAGATTTATCTCCTTAGCACCGGATACAAAATTGCGACCACTATCGCAAAATACTTCCATTGGCCTTCCACGTCATGACACAATATCCTAAAAGCAAACAATATCCTTAAACTCAAATTCACCGACGAGAGAACCCGTTTTTAACACCTGTCAGATTCATACAAACGAATACGCGTTTTGCGAATTTGATCTTTATTAGATACTAGAAAAGTCGCACTGACAGGTGTCAGTAACGCATTCTCTCGACGGCCAGACTGTAAGTTTAGAGCTGGACTGTCACTAATGCGACACAATTACTTTTTCTATTGTTACAAAACTTTATAAGCTTGCCTAACAGATGAGGGGTTATCTATGCTGTCAATATTCATTTCTTTTAAGAAAGAAACAAAGAAAATACATTTATTTGCGGCAAACATGACGCATAAAAAAGTACATAAACACACAAAAAAAATAACAAGCTGGGGGTAAACATGCGTCACATTCACGAAAAACGGCCATCGCTCAGCATAATGCTAAGACCCTATAAGAGATCTGTCTCGTATAGGGTCTTAGCCCCAGCGCTGGTTTAAGGGTTTTTTTATATTACGTAAGTAGGTATTTAGAAGTGGACTGGAAGCCGACCCCTACATAGTTGGGAAAGGGCTAGTCAGATGATGATGAGGTATACCTAGTCTTGCCATAAATATTGTCACGAACAAAAATTTCTTTTTTTTATTGCAAATAATATTTATTACTTTTACAGTGTGTTAGTTTAATACATAAATATAAAACAATTTAAAATATAACACTTTAAAAAAAATATAACAATTTAAAATAAAAGATAAATAATAAAATAAGAGAGAAAATTATCATGGCGTTTAGAGCAAGCCGTGCTCTCTAAAACTGACCATAAATCATAATCCAGCGGATTAAGATCGGGACTAGACGACGGCCAGTCTTCAGCTCTGATGAAGTCCGAAACGTTCACTTCCAACCAAGACTGCGTGAGCTTTATGACCCGGCGCCGAGTCTTGTTGGAAGGACCATACTTGGTTATTGAACATGGTGTTGTTAAAGGGCTTAACTACCTTCTCAAGAATGGTATCTTGATACACTTGTGCCGATGTTTTGATACCTTTTTCACAAAAACATGACTCAGTCACTCCTTCATAGCTAACACCCCACCAAACCATCACTGAAGTCGGATAATGCCCACTCTGTCGACTAATTGGGAAGCTTCCTTATAGCTTTGAGCATAAATACGGTCATTTTGTTTGTTAAAATGTTGCTCAATTGCAAAGATTTTCTCATTCGTAAACAAAATTTTTCTGTGACCTCCCTTTGCGTACCGCTTCAGTAGTTGTTTCGATTTTACCACCCTATTCTTTTTTAAATTATCAGTTAAAAAATGACCAGTGCGTCTCTTATAGGCTGCAAGTCCTAAGTCATCTTTTAAAATACGCGACATGGTTGTGGGTGCTGTCTTCATCTCCCAAGGTAAAATATTTTGCTTTCCGACAGGATTTCTTCGAATTCTTTCCCTTACTGCTTTGACCACCTTTTTCGTACGAACACTACGAGGACGGCCAGATCTTTTTCTGTCACAAACAGAGGAGGTCTCATTGTAGGTACCTATTAATAGCCCGGTACACAAACATTTGACTAATACCAAGCGTATGGAGAGTTTTAAAAATTGCATTTGGCTCCATACCAACTTTGTGTAATGCAATCACAGCGATTCGGTTTTCTTTATCACCCCACTCCATTTTAATATCGCTAAATATTGTACAATGTATTGGCGCCAAAATTAGAAAACTCAATGAACAATCGTATTAAAATGACAGATTCCAAATTCAAATGTAATATCTTTCTTATTTTTAATTGTAACAATATTTATGGCCAGACTGTGTACAGAACTGCTGTTAGCGGTAAAAAAAATATTTGATTCACTTTTGATTTTTTACTTTTGGTTTGTGGTTGTATTATTTCTTGTTTTATTTTGCTGTTCGCGGTTTGAATCGCATGGTAGGGGAACTAACAAGAAAACCTGGGGGTCTACTCCGAAGTAGTATCGGCCGAATGTTCAGCCGTTTCCTGCTACGAAGTTACCATTTGGTTCGGTCAGTTCCGATCTGTGGTTCCGATCTTACACTCCTACACTCTTTCGAATATTGTTTATGGTCCCGACCCAACTGAGCCCATCGGAACTGTTTTCGCATTTTTCAATAATATTCGGTTCGGCCATATGGCCGAACCGAAAGTGCGAATGTTCGGATCGGACCGACACAATACTGTGTCGGTCCGATCCGAACATTCGCACTTTGCACTTCGGAGTAGGCCCCCAGTAAAGGTCTCATAATCTATTGACCCTCCTTGTAACGCTAGGCCAGCTTTAGGTTAGTGTAACTACCGACTTCCGGTTGACATAACCAAGACATAATCCATCTTTGTACTACGTACATCCAAATCCGATTAATCGTGATTGAGTACTTAATAAACGTGTAAACATCTACACAAGATAAAGGGACGGGGAAAGAAAGAAAGAAATAAAGAAAAAAACATTTATTTAGCACAGACTAAAAGACACACAATACACCAGATACATAGATCAGATAACAACGAATAAATAAACAAATAGAAAGTATAAAGACCGATGTAAGAAGTTAGCAGGTAAGTGAGGCACACTTACCTGCTAACTTCTCACGGCTGCGCCAAAAAGGCCCAGTTCAGCAAAAATGCCAGACAATAGTGCCTGACGCTGGTTTTCAACTGAACCTGATGTGTGAGGTGACGGATGTAAATCAGTTTTACACAGCAACGTGACGTGTGTATGCATACTTAGATAAGATAAACGTGTGACAAATAAAAAATAGATATCATTGATATCCATAGTTACAAATTCATACTATGTATACTAATGATCAGCACCATAATTGTGTAACAGCACCGCTCACTATTAATCAAATCGATAATTTTGAAGGATATTGCTAATCCATTGACAGGCCTGTTGGTCTAGTGGTTAGTGACCCTGACTGCTATGCCGGAGGTCGTGGGTTCGATTCCCATCCAGGACAAATGTTTGTGTAATGAGCACGATCATTTGTTCTGTGTCTGGGTGTAATTTATCTATAATATTTATATATTTAGAAATATATAAGTATGTTTATCAGTTGTCTAGTACCCATAACACAAGCTCTGCTTAGCTTGGGACTAGATGGCGTTGTGTGATAGTTGTGGAATATTTATTTATTTATTTATTATTTATTGCTTCATATGGTCGAAAAAATTATTTGCTGAACAACGTAAATAACGCAATGAATATTGTTGAACTGTCAAAATGAAAGCCGTCTCTACTGTTAGTGTGTTACGCAATTACCCCGCAGTTTATCTACCAATCAAGTGATTATGATCATGTCCCCAGAAGTTAGGCAAAGTTCATTAATATTTAGGTTACTACTAAGTTCAGAAATGATGGAAATTATACATTACATGTTACATATTACGCAATTATGCTGTCAGCAATTCTGTTAAAGTAATTTTAGCTCGTATCAAAGTACCTACATTTGCAGCAATTTGAATATTCAATAAACATAAAATTGCAGCATTTCAATATCATTGATAGGGCGTCGCGCTAACAGGATTGTCGATGACACCGCATCCATCAATTAATTCTAATTTCATTCCCTATTACACGTAATTATACGAAGGCAATTAAAATGTGCTGTTAATTTGGCTGTCAGTAAAAATTAAGTACAGTCACGAGCACCAATATGTCAACACTTAGGAACTTTCAATTGCGATTTTTTCGTGAAATAACGAATTCAACGTTGAAATACGACACAGTACATAAACCTATGAGTTCGAAAATGCTGTTCGTAACAACATAAAATTTCATTCAAAAATAAAGGAGTAAATCGCTTTTAAATAAAGCCGAGTGTATACATACTTTTGCTCGTGACTGGACGCCCAAAATATTGAAACAGGTTCAGCCAGCCTCAAAACGATATAACACATTATGCGCTTTTATAATTTCTAACGCGACGATATTTTGCTCTTCTTTGGAATGCGCTCCCTCTGAACATCGGGACGGCAACCAGTTGGTTATCTTTTAAAGTGAAGGCACGTGAATATATTCGTCAGAAGTTGGCCGTAACATCCCAGCGCTGATTTGATGTATTAGTTTTCTCCTCTACTTACCGATTTTTTGTTCTCCTGAAAGTTCATTTTGTTTATATGTATGTATTTATCTATATATTAGTATTTTTTCTTGTATTTTATATTCATTTCCTAGATATTTATCCCGTATGTTGCATAGCTGTCATGTTTTGTCACTGCATCACCCTAAGGTCGACTGGTAGAAAATGCCTCAGGCATTAAGTCCTCCTTTGTACAGTATTTTTTTTTTACTTGTGCATAAAGTTTTAATAAATAAATAAATAATTGTGGATCCACATCATAGCATCACGATAACATGGGGAAGTAAAATGTATGGAAATATATATGAAGATGCGTTTAAATTTCCGTCGCGTCTCATCGTTTTCGGTTAGCGGTTCTTTCTGACTTTATTTCTTCTCGCTCGGTTTCTAAGGGTCCTAGCGTGATGTTAACTACCCTATAGCCTTCCTCAATAATTATGCTATCAAATGCAAAAATAATTTTTCAAATCCGACTGGTAGTTCCAGAGATTAGCGCGTTCAAACAAACAAAGTGTTCACCTTTGTTATTAGTATAGATACTCGAAGATGAATAAGTTACACTGGAATTCACATCGGGAGACAAGACACTTACGACTGACATTCAGTATTCTTATTGTTTATTTTTATGGTCTCGCTCGTAATGTGGCCACATCTGTTGTTTTATAACGTGCCACAAACCCTTTACTACTTGTAAACCTTACAGGGTAATATGCCTAAATATTAGTGTATAGTCTATGGTAATATGGACCCATTAGTTGTACGTATTTACATTTTTACCGGTAATGTATAAGAGTTAGAGCTTCTTAATACTGTCATCTTTTACCACACAAGTTTATCACTTGTCCTATATAACTTCTTGATTCATATTTAACCCATATGTAATTCCTCCTCAGATGCACCAATTCTCGTGTATATTCACGGCGGCTACTGGCAAGAGCTCTCCCGCGAGGTGTCGAGGTACCCAGCAGGTCCCCTCCACAAGTTCAGGGTGAAGACCATCGTCGTCGGCTACGACCTCTGCCCGACTGCCACCCTCGCTGATATCGTCAGCCAAATAAGAAATGCGGCGAGATTCGTGTTCGAGTACGCAGAAAAAATGGCCTCCAAGTAAGATAACCCTTCACCTAGATAAATAATTGTGATGTAATGAACCGAAAACTTAGATAAGCTCGACGGACAAGAATATTCACAGTTTATTTAGAGAATGAACTACTCAGTACGAATGGTAAAGTTTAATAAAAACAACTTAGCAAATGATCAATTTAAAAAAGAGTAACCGTGGAGTTTCTTGCCGGCTCTTCTCCATAGGAAACGACCAATTGGGACCGTGCACCTGCACGGTCCGGAGTTTAACGAGTTCAAACAAAAAAAACTCTTCAGCTTTATTATATTATAAGTACAGATGTGACATACTCGTGCGATCAATCAAGTCGCGTTACTCGTACGTCGTTATACAGGTTAAGGATCGCGTAATCGCGTTTTCGCGCGATGGTCGCGTTCAGTTAGGACGCAGGACGAGGCTTTTCCAATGAAGTACAAAATAAACGAAATATTTAGCTTCTTTTCCCAAGCATAAACTAAATCGGTACTTTATTAATTGTCGATAGAAAATTTTCACTTCGTCGTTGTAATTTCCAGAGGTGTGTACTTCGCGGGTCACTCGGCGGGTGCGCATCTCGTCGCGAAACTCCTCGCGGACGCAGACTTCTTCGAGAACACGCCAGGAGCGTCCCGCCTTCAGGGAGCATTCCTCGTGTCAGGGATATACGACCTTAGGGAGATTGTCCACACGTCTGTGAACGACGCTGTCCAGCTGCCGAACGAGTGGGCGGTACCCATGTCGCCCCAGTTCGACGATTTTACACACCTGCAAGGAAGGAGGATACGTTTATACATTTTAGCAGGACAAAACGACAGCCCCACCTTCAAAAAACAATCCAGAGAGTTCTACGAGATCCTACACAACACTTGCCTAATGCAGAATATGTATTTGGAGATCAAGGACGACATGGATCACTTTGACATCGTCGAATGTTTCGCCAACGACGACAACTATATGAAGAATCTGTTGATTCACGATATTCGTAAACATTTACTGTAAATTACTTTTGTAGGGGTCAGGTACCTGTTCGTGTAGAAGGTACCTGCCTACCTGTATTTTAGTCTCTAGTACACACGGCTACACATCAAGCTATATATGTCCAGTATTAGCTGACCTCGCATTGTATAGGTTTTTCGTATATCAGAAGTCAGCTTATACTGGTAATGCTTGATGTGTAGCCGTGCGTACCTACCTGGAGTAAAATGCATTTTCTTGTGATTTTAATACTTATACCAAATGAAAATATACCGACGCATTTCTCTACATTTTTTTCTAAAATCTAAAATATTTTATAGCTAAATGACAAAGAAGATTTAGGGACTAACCACACTTATTCAGATCTTTTAATGGTGGCTGTTGTTGTTGGTGGTGTGTGGTTAGTCCCTAATGCTGTTAGCCCAGGTTAGCAGGGGCGCGTTTTCCCGCGGCGATTTTTTTTTGCGCACTGTTTTTTCAACGCACTGCTTAGCGCCGAGAGTTGAAAATCCAACAGTTTGGTTTCTTGATGCGCTCTGTTGGATTCTCAATGCTCGGCTTAACACCGAGAGTTGAAAATCCTGTGATACACGATAAAATTCCGCCGCGATATTATTACGTCCGTGCGACCGTGGGCTTAAGATCATCTGCTGTTATCTTGTTCTAAATAATAATTAAATCAGACTCAAATATTCTCAATTATAATGAAATTCGGTCCATTGAGAGCTAATTAATATGGCCGCAATGTGACTCAATTTAATTGCCTTGGGAAGCAAAATGGAATTAATTATATAAATAATTGAAAAGTTGATGCAATGTTTTATACAAATAAGTATATATATTTACTTTACGCTACAAAACTGTCGTATGTTAAGTTTTATTTCAATAATAAAGATCTTTATGGTCGTATGTTCTAGGTATTGTATTCGTCTTGTATAGTCTACAAATATTTCTTTCACGACCAGCACTCGTATGAATTAGATAGGTATGGTTTATAACTAGTCGTTAAAAATAATTGTCGAAGTAATATTGTGTAAGTTTAAGTACCTAAGTTGGTAAAGCTGTGTATCCACTATGTTCGCACATCAACTGTGCCTCTCGGAACTCTTTAGTGTTTTCATACAACCACCCATCACAACAAAATTGATGCGGTAGCACATTTTGTGTGTGAACAAAGGGAATATCCAGTTTATAAAAGCACCTGTCGCACCGCCAATGAGGAAGCGACTAGCCATTACTCGAACGTCCAAAAAATTTTAAGTCCCGTGGATGTAAAGGAGATACATATATTAATAGTTTTTCGCTGACTGTTCAAATCGCTGGCGAGTAGCTCATCTACTCGTTTGTCGCAGCGAGAAGAGCTATCAAAGAGAGTACTCGCTCAGCGACGCTCGCTTGACAGGCAGTACACGGTATACCGGCGAGTAATCACTCGCCGCCGCCGTCGCGCACTCGCAGCTCGTTGCTCGCCAACTCGTTTTTAGTTGCTAGTTCCTCTCGCTTCTCGTTAATCGCAGGTGGGACAGGCGTCTTAGAACATAAGCATTTGTTTCGAAAGTTTACCCATAGTGGTAATGATTATATTAATCAAAATAATTAGTTGTTAAGTTTTGCAATGTCACCAGACTTGCTACTGAGTCGTTTTTAAGTATTAGGTTATAATGCTCATTATATAACAATAAATGATACATTTTTATATACACTAAGCAGTTTTCTTGTCATTTGGACTACTGCAAAGGCACCGTAGATGCATTGCCATCCCATGAACACAGCTGAAATATGTCATACCCACAAAATCTCCTGCTGAAATATACAATTTGGAGACGACACGACAATAAATGAAAAAACTGTCAACACTAGTGCATAGATTAATTTTGCAACTATCAAATAAAACATATCATCGAATAAAAAAAAAGTGTTTTCAATCAACTAAATAGTAGTGGCCGACTATGGATTTTGATTGATTGACTAGCTACAGTGACTAAATTTATAGATATAAATATATGATTGAATTTTTGTATGCATACTGGGAACGTCATTATATACGATGTTTAATTTAATGTCGTATCATCGTCCCCACATTGTATATGGTGGTGGTACCTACATCGCCAAGAACCGCAGACGTAAGAAGGTTTTCGGTATCGGTAAACGAGTTATGGAACTCAAATAGAGTTAGGCAGGTCACCTGGCAAGGCGCAGTGATGACAAGTGGAGTAAGGTAATGACCAAGTGGCGTCCAAGGACTGGGAGACGGTCGTTTGGCGGCGAGATGGGCAGACGACATTGTTGCCATCGCTGGTAGAACCTGGATGAGGCTGGCACAAGAGCGTGGGGATTGGCACATGAAAAGAGAGGCCTATGCTCAGCGGTGGGTAAAGTAAGTCGGGCTGTGGGTGATGATGATGATGACCTGCATCACTGGACATCCACCTTCACAAAGTGTAAAGTTACTATAAACGGCTATCTGATAGCGCTAAAAAAAGGTCCTGACCATGCATTACCTGCCTTTGCCTTCAGGGTGTTGATGGGGCTGCCTCGCTTCTGTAGCGCATCAGGGATGTTTGCGGAATTGCGTGTTGATTACTTTTATGCATTAATGCGTAAAAGATGTGCGTCCTTGTTGCGCAGGGTGCGAGCCAGTTCCAACAGCATCCTGGGAGTTATTTCGGACAGGCTGGACTGCTCTATTGTAAGTCGTTGCTCCAGTATCTCAGCTGGAATGCGGAAGCAGTGATTGTTTTGTTGTGTGTTTTTGTGTAATTGTTGCTGTAATTGTATCACTAACATAGTTGTAAGTTTATTGTATTGTTACTAACGCTCTATGAGTCTCATGGTTACTCTCAATAAAGAATTTATTATTATTATTATATGTCTAGGTCTACCTACTCGACTTTTAAACCTGAGCCGCGTCGCTGAGGAACCGAATTAGGCAATATCCAAAATATACACATATGATACATATATAGACATTATCTGGATTCCAATCCGCCTTTCAAACATCGTTATCGGTAATAAATAACCCCTGCAATAGAATGTAGGCTTCAATGTTGACTTCCAATAACAAATTGAATTTCAATTTTCCTAGCATCTTCATTTGAGACTTATTTTATTTATAACTGCATGTCTAATCTTCTTTGCTCGTAGCAAAGAGAAGGAGAAGGTATATCTGTCTCTCGTTAGCATCAGGCATATTTTAATTACTGTGGGCGTACTATGGGTAGTGTTGGTTATAGCACGATAGAAAAACGGTTTACAGTTCAAATCAGATTATAATTTACGAACAAGTTAGTCACACTAGCGAATCACACACTCACACAACTCAACGATACGGAACGCAATTGACAGTTTCTGAGCACATGTTGTTCGTACGATGTTCAATGTTTCGATCCTCCCGAGAGCTCTGCTCACACCGCTTTTGTAGCTATTGCTCTCGTCCCACCACGAACTCAGGCTAGACTCTGGCGCTAACGTTCCGAATAGTCAAACGAATGACTCCAACATATGTATTAGCATAATTTTGTAATATTTTATTTGCCTTTAGTAAATTTTATTTAATTTGAGTTGTGCGTATTTTGCACTGACTTGTTTCAAACAATATGTTAAGTAAGTAGGTAATCATTATTTTATTAATATTTTTGAAGTCGAGATTAAATTGCGTTTGATTTATAACATACTACAAAGGACGAATTCAAAATAAATGTAATGCCCTAATCCTAGTTTCATTTATTTATTTATATATACTTTATTGCACACCAGTAAA
The DNA here is from genome assembly GCA_947507525.1 of Apamea epomidion. Lineage (NCBI taxonomy): Eukaryota > Metazoa > Arthropoda > Insecta > Lepidoptera > Noctuidae > Apamea > Apamea epomidion. The sequence goes on from OX382226.1 coordinate 15,123,107, forward strand.
ATGCATAGCAAAAAAAATATTTTCTGTATTCCATTTTATTAAAAAAAAATACAATCACCGTATTAAAATTCTAATTTTACGATAGGCATGCGAACGAATAAACAAATAAAAAAACTATTCAGGTTAAAAAATCGACAATGAACTATATCTACATAATTATAATAAAATAGTAACGAAGTCAAAACTACATACCTACCTATTCAATATTTTTGAAAAAATGGCTACGAGGTGTGGGAACGAGTCTGATCCCGAAAATATAGTTTTTAGAATTTTTGTTCGTTTGTGTTTATCTGAATGTATGTTCCAGATTGGCGCAAAAACGGCTGAACCGATTTGGATAAAGTTGGGCACACAGGGTGCTTTTTAAGTACGTTCCCGTGGGATATTTTCCGACATCCACGCAGGTGAAACAAACTGTCATATCTTCTTTGAATTACCAACAACAACTAGAACTCGTTCCAATTACATTAAAAAACGGTTGACATTTAGAATGTCAGCCGGCTACAAAGTTCGTTCTCACTTCGTTAAGTACGCTTGATGTCCCTTACATCTTATTTACGTCTTGTCGGAAATTACTCCGTTCCTAATTCAAGGGAGTAGGGACGAAACGACCGCTCCTGACACCCGAATTAATTCCTCTACTCGCCGTTTGTTCCTTTTGATCTTAAAGTTTAATTGAAACGCACCGAACATTTCGTAGTAGTGACTATACCATGATGCTAATTACAGGGTTAGTTTTACGTTCCCTCCTCTTCTCGTGTGACACAAGAGAGTTCATGACGTGGTGGAAAGATCAGCCAGTATAGCCAGTCACCAAAAACTTGCTGGCTGACCGGTAGTGTGATTAACTGACCAGCACGCGACAGACAAGCTTTACCACATTTACACGACAGAAGTACTAACAGTGAAATTAAATTTGATAAATGAATGGTTTGTTTTCTATTTATTAGAATAAACGTAATGTTCCCACCACTGGGACGCCGGCCTCCTCTCCGTGAGAGGAAGTGGGCCATAATCCACCACGCGGGCCCAGTGCGGGTTGGTACATGTGTTCGTATTTTTGGTTGTAGCACATGCAGGTTTCCTCACGATAATTTGCTTCACCGTTTTGAGAGCAGTGGTGATGAAATAATTTACGCAAAGTAAAGCGCCTGTCTGAAATTAATTTTATTCGAAAACATCCTTCGGTTTCTTACTAAACGTCAACTACATATGTATACAGGATGAAATTGAATTCATTGGCATCCTTTTAAGGGGTCATTGTAATGATCATTATGAACAACTTTTACTATGGGACCAAACCTGAAATCGCGAAAAAATAACAGCTGTTCCCTACATTTTGACGACTAGTTTTGCGAACATAAATGTATACGACGACCCTGGTTACTTATCACTTTTGGTTACATAAACTCGCTCCTTTTTTCTTTGGGGGTAGGCATAAACTACAGAACATCGATTTGATTCGGTTACGCTTATACATTTGGTCATACATGCACGCCGGTTGAGAGTCGTGTCGCACCTGACCTTTCAGAAGAACATTACCAATAATTTGGGGAAATTGATTAAATGTCGACACGGTACTCGAGCGTTAATTAATATGACACATTATTTTTATAGAAAAGGTATGAGTGTCGGGGATTTTCGCTCACTCTACCTTGGCCCAAAAAACGATGTGCCATATTTACGGCTAGCTACCAACGACTCTAATTTTCTTATATTCTTAGATTACTCATAGGCTAAAAATTCAAAGATAAAGTACCTACCCAAAGAAATATGTCGAGTAAAAGTTTCTAAATTTTATTTTCTGCCCCTGTAGTCAAACAAAATAAGAAGTGGCATGATTTTAAAAGGTCTAGAAATCTTTCGGGATATAAATCAAAAGGAAAGTGAGGGAAGTCTCTTTTCTAGATTCGTCATTTATTAGAGTACCTACCTTAAGTCCGGCCGACGAAAGCAGAATGCATTCTTGACACCTGTCAGTTTCATACAAACGTATACGTGTTTTGTGAATTTTATTTTTATTAGCTACTAGAATTGTCGCACTGACAGTTGTCAGGAGTGCATTCTTACGACGGCCGGACTGTAGTTTTATGTAACTTTAGCTTTGTTGAATTATAGTATCGAACTGTTTTGTATGGCTCTCAGATTTCTAAAAAGACTTGGCTACTAAGGGCGAATTCCACCAAACTTTTATACCTAGAATAAGTCTTATCCTGATAATAAAATTTTATTTAGTATTTTATCAATAAGGTTATACTGCAGATACCCCTACTGATTGCTGTGTAACCAAAAATGTCGATGAATAGCACTATTATTATTATTAAAGGCGGCCTTTCACCTAAACCCAATAACTTAGAGAAACACAAAAGAAAGGACTTACGTGCGTATGGGCGGACACCGCGCCGCGCAGTTAGGCCTCATTTACGGAGACGCGGGCGTCGCGCGTCGCGTGCAGTGTGGCGTCTCGCGGCGCGTCGTACGATTTTCTGTTTACGGAGCGGTGGCGCCTCAAGCAACATTTATCATCGCACACGTAAACACAAACGTATGGCAATATAAGACGTTGTTCATAGAGACGCGGGGCGGGAAGCGTGGCGGTGCCCACCGCTGCGCCCGCGGCGACTCCTCAAGCGTGTAGGAAAGCACGCGGCGGGCAACGCTGCGGCGCACGCGAGATACTCAATCATACTGACCAGTTTTAGGTTAGCGGAAGATGGAAGCGCAAATTAAATGAATTAGTAATTACTAATAATTAATTATTAATTAATTGCATTCTGCGATTTCCAAATATGACTGGCAGAAGACTCCGCCGCGGGCATCGCTTCATCGAGAATTGCCGCTGCGTGCGCCGCCGCGATAAACGCCGCGTGAGACGCGGCTGTGCCAGCCGCGGGCTCGGCCGCAAAAAACGCTCTATTTCAAGCAAACGCGTCTAAAATCGCGACTCCGTAAACGCACTCATACAACGCTATATATGTTTGAATTTAGTGCGGGCCGCGCCGCACAACGCGACGCGCGACGCCCCGCGTCTCCGTAAATGAGCACTTACCCTTTCCATTGTTGCCCGCTAGCGCAAGAAGTTTGGTATTCCCGCCATGATCCCACAAAGGCTGCGGACCTCCTTACCTCCTTATATTATGAAAACATTTTGTGGTCAAGTAAAACAAATATTGCCGTAAAGAGGAATTTGTCTAATCCTCACAGCTGAATACTGTTTCGGTCCTTTCTTGTTTGCTACAGCGTGAAAGTAACTTATTAACTACATCCCACGCGACAGAAATGAGTGACATAGTTATCGTCAAAAGAGATTGTAGGTCACCCTTTACTTTCCGTAACTGTTAAAATAGGCAACTGACGAAACAATATGTAATTAATATTAGAAGGTTGCGGAAAAATCATGCCTTTTCATTCTAAGTTGTGGGTGTAAGGTACAACAACTAAAATAACATTTTTATTCTATTGGATAGCAAATAAGGCAAGTCGAAAAATCAAAACTCAAACAAAAATTGAAACTAGGTTGAGAATCAGTACTTTTTCAACGTCAAAATTACATGAGACAGCCCCCCAAAACAACCGGCCATCACCACTTTCTAATACTTTAGCTGGGAAGAAAAAGTGGCGCAACAAACTCCCCAGCAGCAAGCATAAATCTTATCAACAAGAAGGTAAGTAGTACCGCGGTCTCAGGACATGCAACAGGTACCAGAGACATCGCAGATTAGTTGCTTTCCCAGAGACAAAGCTGAAATGTCTAAGGTGCCCACAGATAACCCCGTAATTACACCGGTGGCATCAGCATCCAGCATCACCGGTAGGTCGTACGTTCGAACCCAGACAGGCGCTTTTCTTTGTGTAAATGATTTCATCACCACTGCTCTCAAAACGGTGAAGGAAAACAACGTAAGGAAACTGGCATGTCCTAGAATCAAAAATTCGAAGACATGTGATATCTACCAACCTGCACGGGGCCCGCGTGGTGGATTACCTCTCTCCGAGATGAGGCCTGCGTCCCAGCAGTGGGAACATGATAGGCTGATAATGATTCTGCATCGGCATCGATACCCTTCAAACAGCACCCTAATTGCTTAACACACGATCAATCAGAATCGTTTTCATTTTGACAGTTCAACAACATTCATTGCGTTATTTACGTGTTGAGCAGACTTTATAAAGATAAACCTTTTTCGAACTTATGAAGCAATGGATTAACAATTTGCTTCAAAATGAGTCAGATTCCGATTGATCGTGTGTTACGTAATCAGGGTGCTGCAACACAGCAACGCTGCTTAATGGCAGAAACGGTGATGGCAGTATAGTTTCTCTTGCGAAATCCTTCACAAAGTCTTGTAAAGAACCTAGGTACAGCAGACTATTTAGTATCAAAGAAGTGTAAATTAATTAGTAAGGGCTAAAAGGCCGAGTGAAAAATTTTCATCGCCTCGGGTTTTCTGAAGCATCTCCAAAAAACTCTTAATTCTTTCCAGAAAGTTAACTCTTATTAACAAGATATTCTGTACAAGAGTTGAATTTACGAGTTCCTTAGATACCTACCTTAAGTAAGGTACACAAGGTACTCGTCCATCAAAGTGAAATGAAACCGTCGGTATCACAACTTAAGTACCTCCATTTCATTTTGTCTAGCAAAGCTTTTAACACGGGAGGTTATTTAAAAAGACAAATATTTACAAAATTATCTCAGTTGTGTACAGAGCTTAGAAATAAATTACTTATTTAAGGACGAATCTCTTGGAGTTTTTTTATCTCTATCAAAGGTTGGAGATAATGATTAGAAGATGTTTTTTGATGGGTTACGTAAACACCCTTCGTAGTACCCGACAGGGTACTAATCACAGATTTTCATTGCTTTGTCTTTCTGGCTTAGCTAATGTCAATTTTCTTCTGTTCACATTTATTATTCATAATGTTAGGTACTTATGTATCTGTCGGCATTTCGTTGAGACGCATGCGCAAAATATTTTTTTTTGTATACGGTATTTTACATAAGTGGTCTGTTGATTTCAAAGCTGCAATTTAATACCATTTTAAGTTCAATGCATGGGCAGTGTATATTTATGTACCTAATGCTGGTACTTTCTCTTATTACTTATAATTTTCCACGAGAAAACAGTTTGTGAGAACAATTAGGTATTAATTACGACATCTGCTCTATGACACAATGAACGAACCCACGCGAAATAAACGCGACGTTGACGTGGGTTGAACTGTCATAAAAACTTTTCTGCAAAAAAAAAACAACCGACTTCCAAAAAAGACACTACAAAGTGAAAAATAAGTTTAATTTCGGAAGTCGGTGTCGTTGGGTTCGCATTTTCGTTGTTTGCCACCGACTTCTGAAATTAAAGTTATTTTTCACTTTATAGTGTCTTTTTTGGAAGTCGGTTGTTTTTATGTTTTTTTTTTAATTTTTTTTTTTTTCACTTTTAAATTGTAATTTTAATTTTGGTTTAAAAACCAAACTACTGAACCAGTTTTGATGAAATTTCTATAGGACGAATCGGTAAGTACATACTTAAAAATAAAAAAAGAATTTTGCAAATCGGCTTATAAATAAAGGAGTTCTGAGGTACCAAACATTAAAAAAAAAAATACAGTCGAATTGAGAACCTCCTCCTTTTTGAAGTCTGTTAAAAAAAAAATACATGTTGTTGTTGTACGGTTGACATTTCAATTGCTTGCCATTACAGGGGTTTCTGCAAGAAACGATATTGACGTGGTTTGCACGTGGTGAGATTACGCAGGGAATATTAATTACCACACAGAATTGGGACCCAGACGTAACAGATTTTTTTAATTACTTTTCTCTAAAACTCTTACCTAAATAAACAATAATTAAGGGTATAAAAACCATGTAAACAAGGGTTATTATTTTTGATGTGAACACGGTTTAAGTATTTCGTTCTTCCCAGCATCCTTAAATTAAACGCAAACGCTTTATCATTAGTTTTGGTCCATTATGAGCCGGATAAAACCAGTATTATAAATTATTCCATAATCCCTATTCCGAAGTAATCCACAACGTAGAGGTAATAACTAAAATAGAAGAGTTTCTTAAAGGAAATCTGGAAACCGCTGGCTAGTGGTTGATACTTTCCCGTTTCCCATGACCCAAGGGCTGGCTTTTACCCTGGACAGAGGCTAAGCATTGCCATACAACGTGGTATTGCCACCAGTCTCTTGGGTATATCAACAATCGACAGCGATGCGGATGAATTTTTCGACGCTATATTTTAGTTTGAGAATAGTTTTATAATTTTGTTATTTTTATTAATTAATTAGGTGTAAGTTGTTTTTTACGTATACAAGTACCTATTGTTTTTATAATTCTGAATAAACAGAAGTAATCAACAATGTATAAGTATTGTGTAACTTAAACTGAATAACAGGCCACCGAGTAACAAAGAATTGGACAAACGATGTGCAAACAGGACCTACATAATTACATTATAAGTTTGAAGAATTAACCGTAAGGTTCGTCCAAGTTTGAAACTCCAAGCTTATCCCTTCGGGTGAGTTAGATAAGCCTTCTTATGAGGCCCATTGTGAAGATCAAGACAAAGAAATTAGTTCCTAATAGGTTAACTACTGCCGGGACTGCCACGTGTTGGTCTAATAAGATTCGATTTCAGGATCTGGCATAGTATTATTGACTTTATTCATCTGGAATTTCTCAGTAGCAGCCTGCCAGCTTTGTGACAGGTTGATGGCAATGAACTCGCCCCCTGTTACATGGAACTTATATTATAGGTATATAGGGTGTTATAGGTACACCTCTGACTAACCCTTCGGGTAATACAGGCGTCATTTGGTTGTGCTAGGTAGAAAAAATACTTTTTACTTGTAATTTTAGGCCGACTGGGGATGATACGTAGTAAATAAGGCAATACCAATCTTATGTTTGCATGCATTTACCACGGTGACTTTTGTCAGAGACATAGCTTTACTTCTCGAGAGTCGGTAAGAAGCTCGTTAGTATAAACGCAAATCTGGTTGAGGAATTAAATATATGTAAACACACCGAGGTGTTGAGTAAATCACGGCTTATCTCGTACAGACCTCGGCATATAGATTTAATCTCTTTGTGGTTGATTTTTGTTTAGTAATAATGTTTTAAACCGACTTCAAAAAAGGGGAGGTTCTCTATTTGGAGATTTTTTTTTTTGGATTTGCAAATTTCTTTTTTTAATGGATCAGGCATGAAGGATGCCTCAGGGCATAAAAACGTTCAAAATCTAGTCGCAATCTCATCTCAGCGACAATCAATGGCAATAACTTGTCAAAAATGTAGGGAAATTAGAGGTATTATTGACAGATAAAGACTGAGATCTGACTGTGAACGTTCTTAAAATTACGAGAGTTGCCCCTCAGATGTAAGTGCAACAGCACTGAACATACATCACGCCTTCCCAGACCGTCAAGAAGTCGTCGGTCGGGAATCCGTTAGTGTAGTATCCGTCCGTGAAAAACAACTTACTTGAAGCTCACTTTACCTAAGTTTTCACGGTGAGATTTTTACAAAATAAACGGGTTGGTCGTTGTGACGCCTGGGAATGCCTAATACTACCTACAGCTGTGGACTCTCTTTCGGCTGAATAATGATTTACGACGAGTGTGTGTGTGTGTAAAAGTAATTCTATCTTCTATCGTACAGTTAGAGTATTGTAAACAGTCTATCTTTCCTCCCTTGTTATTTATCTTTAAATATAACATAACATCACGCCTGAGTTGCCCGAAAGGTAACGCAGAGAGAGAAACACAACTGGTGAAATTAAGGCGCACCATATACACATATGGTGCAGCTACATTTCGCACAGTTATGTTTTAGGCCCTTGTAATAGGGGGTGAGACTAAATATAAATATAAACTGGAGTGATAACCGATATTTGTTGTTGGCTGTACATGTAAGCTATACAGGCTGATTTTTTAAAGACCAGCCAAATTTAAGGATGTGGTACAGACCATCAAACTGAACAACTTTCTCCATGGGACAAATAGCGTAATCGCGAAAATTTTATCAACTGTCCCATAGAAAACTTCAATACCTACTCGACCTAAATGTATGGGACGGCTGAATTTTTATTCGCGATTACGATGTTGGTCCCATGGAGAAAATTGTTCAGTTTGATGGTCTGTACCACATCCTTAAATTTGGCTGGTCTTTAAAAAATCAGCCTGTATACACATAAATGTTGGTATTTCTTGTAAGCACACTTTTTGTCTACAGACGAGACGTGTGATATCCAGATATAAGATCTCTACACTGTACACAAAACTGCATAGACTCACTTGAATGATCAGCGAGTGACCATCATAATCAGCCTATAATGTTCCCACTGCTGGGCCACAGGCCTCCTCTCTAAGAGACGTAGAGAGCTGTAATCCACCACGCGAGCCTAGTGCGGCTTGGCGGGTGTCAAATGCCTTCGAATGTTTGTTTCTGGGACATGCCGGTTTCCTCACGATGTTTTCCTTCACCGTATTGAGAGCAGTGATGATTAAATAATTTACACTAAGTAACGTGTACTTAGTGTAAATTAGGCTGCTAGGGTACGAACCCATGACACATAACACGTGAATCGCAGCCGTTACCACTGGGTCACGAGTGCTCCACTAGTACTAGTGACGCCCATGGGCACCTTCAATTTATTCACAAAATCCACGTTCATAACTTTTATTCCAGACATGAATACTTCTAAAGATAATAAACTAAATGTATGTTGTTATTAAACTGTGAGAGTGTGTATATGTATAGGTACAAGAGAGGTAAAAATTTAAATTGGAGCAACTTAAAAGCAATCAATTATGAATCGACCCGTATAACACTTTTAAGCGTTCATCATTATTATGTTATAAATAGTTTATGCTATAAATAGTTTTTTACAACAATATTATTATTTATTTACATTATATAAGCTAACATTAATTTAAAATAATGATATGCACATGTGAAAAATAAGAAAATGAATCATAGGGCGTCAAAAAATTCGTCCGCATCGCTGTTAACAGGAACAGTGCCCAAAAGGATGGCAGCATTGCCACGTTATATGTCAATTATTTAGAGAATTAAAAATTCTCCCACTCCCGTGTCTGTATATTTTTGAGGTTTGTTTATTTGTTAAAAAGTACCCTCATTTATTTTCATTGAATGAACAAGTCTCGGAAAGATTGAATAAAAAAAATGCTGGCAAACTGTTGGTTCCTCCTCAGAGACTGCATCTCTATAGTAGAAATGCCAGTTGTATGACGATCAAAATTTATAATAAATTACCATCTGCGTTCAGAATGTTACCAATAGATAAATTTAAATGTAAAATGTTTGCTTGGCTATTAGAAATGTGCTTTTATTCAGTTAATGAATTTCTGAATCATCATTTTTAACATTGTAATGAATATTCTATGTTATTAGTATTTTGGCATAATATCTATAATTATTACTTTACTATAGAGCTTATATTTTGGACATAACATTGTTTATTTTGACATTTTAATTATATTTCCTGACATTGCAATTAATCTTAATATCACTGTATTACTTTGACTTAAGAACTTGTATTTTGGACATAACAAATTAATTTTCATTTTACTTTTTGATATTTTAATTAATTTAGTGATGATTTGAATGTGATTAACTTTTTTTTTTATATATCTACGCCAGCAATGGTAGTATATGTGGAACATTATTAGTGTAAGATCTCAAAATACCATATACTTGGAAATAAATAAATTATTAAATTATTATTAAATTATTATTATTATTCAATGCTAATTCTTTGGCCAAGAAACTGACCAGCCCTCTCGTCACGTGAAGAGTCGACTAATCGCTTGGCGATATCTCGAAAAACCAAGTGGGCACTCGGACTCCATGGCCCTATAGTGTTTCAACCCCAAACGGCTCGAACATTATAACTGCCAATCAGGTTGGAATATTTTCGCCATTTGAGGTTTTCTGCACCAGTAGCAGCCTCTCCAGCACAGCCCACCGTGCTAGGAAGATGGGATGGCGCAAGGTTGTCGACACATGTTGCATCCCACACCAAAGGTCTGCCTAACTTCCAGGGCATTATGGTCATTCCATCTGGTCTCTTCCCATCGTCGCGTGCCAGGCCGTTGGGTTCTAAAACAGCTGGCACCCCGGCGGTGACAAGAGCACGACGGATGATGTCATTAATGCTGACGAGCCGTGCTACCGACCTGCGCTCCTACTGCAGGATAGGCCATGGTGTCCGAGGCATTCGACATCTTCACCGCACTGACAGCGATGCGAAGCCCCACAAGGAGCGCCCAAACGCATACAGGCAGCGAGCCGGAAGGTGGTGTCACCCAGCATAGTGCCTATGTTGGGTGACAGGAGTGCTTGAAGCCTGAGGCTCGACTCCCAATCACCCACAGCCAGCAGCCGGGCACGCTCAGCAGTATTGGTGGACGTATTGATAAGTTTATTCCGTACCAACCTGCAGAGCGGCTCATCCCACTGTCTGTGGGAAGATGGGTTTACGGGCCGATCTGTATCCGGGCAAGCCGCTTTCCAGGCGTTCACCGCGTCGGTCAAGCAAGGCACTTCAGAGTCAACCAGGCAGGGGGCTAAAATTTTCCCGGACAACTTTTCGGTGCTGTGTGTGAAGTGTAAGCTAATACTGGTAATTTTGTGGACGCCGAGGCCACCAAAACGGATGGGTAGTGTGGCTTGAAGCCACGCTCGGTCGTCCAAGGCCACATTTAAAATGATTGTTAATCTGCTGCGAATAATATGGTCAATTTTGTCCAACAGATGTGGTTGCCTCCATAAAGAGGAAGAACGTAGAAAATATATAAAATTTGGGCCAAAACAACAGTATCTAATCAGGGTGAATGCCGAATGTATATTAATTTTAGAGAGTCTGTCCGAAATTTCGTTGAAATTTTTAATTTTTTCATCGATGAAAGGAGAAAAATTATCTTCTAAAATTGGGGAACCTAGGAGATGCAGTGAACTTTTGTCTAAAATTGTTCTATTGCGTTAAATTTATCTAGAGTCAATTGTCTGTGGGTAATGTCTATAAATAGTTTAATTAAAACTGCGGAATTCCCACCAATGTTGAAGCAAACTTGTAAATATGAAAATAGAACCTTTTAATGAATATCAACAACTTTGACCATGGGTTCACATCAGACGTATCGAAACAAAGTACCTGTTTTACAAAAAAATGGTAGAACTTTGACAGGTAGTCAGAACTTCAAAAGTCTGACAACCAGTCTTACCAAGGAGTATCGTGTTACCCAATGACTGTGTTGTGGAGGTCAGATATGCAGTCGCTCCTTGTAAAATACTGGTATTCAGCTGCATCCTGTTTCTCCCCATGACTTCCAGTTCTTTCGATTCAGGACTAAAGTAGACCACTGGTCGTTTGTTTTGTCCAGCTCGTCCTGCCATCTTCTACGGGGTCTGCCACGACGCCTTCTAGCTGTGTCAGGGCTCCACGTGATGGTTATTTTGGCCCACAGCTTATTGTGCATACGGCCAATGTGGCCAGCCTAGTCCCACTTCAGCTTAGTGGCTTTTTGAGCAATGTCAGTAATCTGTGTTTTGGAGCGCAGTGTGGTGGTGCGAATATGGTCTGTCAATTTGACGCCTAGAATACAGCGCTCCATTGCCACAGATCACATAAAAAAAAACACAATATTTTTTTATACATCACATTTTAGCATCGTCGTCGTCGACTCTTGAATAATTTCCGAATAGGTAGGTAGGTATTGGCCAAACATTTGATCACACTTCATAAATAGAATCTCTATGCGGTGTAATCAAACCATTTGAGCGGAAAATGATGTCTTCACTCGTAAAACACGTTAATAAAGTTGATCGATTATGCATGAAATAACTTTTATTTATTCATTATTTGGCTACAATTTTTTTGGTATTTATTTGTTTCAGAGAAATCCTTATTAGATAAATTTAATTTAAAATGGCGTTTTTAACTCTACTTACTTACTAAAGATCTTACGAACAGCCGGTACAAAATAGGCTTATTCAGCTTAGATTATAGCAAAAAATAGTAGGTAATGGTACGGCTACATTATCGTGATAACACGAACTTCACTTCGCGCGCTCTGTGTTGTACAAAGAGAGAGCGCGTGAAGTGCAATTCGCATTGTCGCGAAAATGTAGCCGTAGCATCACGAATACATATCGTGCCTCGGAAAGCACGCTAAGCCATTGGTCCCGGCTGTCATTCGTAGTTCTTTGACAATCGTTACGGGTAGTCTGAAGCCCAAAAGTCTGACAACCAGTCTGGTATCGTGTTACCCAGTAGTTGACTGGATTTTGGGGGTCAGATATGCAGTCGCTCCATGTAATACTAGTATCCAACAGCAAATTAGACTGGAAGCCACCCCAAATTAGTTGGGAGAGGCTAGATAGATTGAGATGTCCTGTAATCTTTCTTTATTTATGACTAAAAATAACTCAACAAGCAATCAAATCCACGTAGATTAGCACATCGTAACAGAAAAGTAAGTAGTTTCATAAGAAATTGCTTCTAATGTACAAATAATTTATGATGCTGAATCTACGCTTTTCTCCGAGTTTCTCTAAGTATCATCTATTTGCAGAATATGTCGAAAATATGCTGAATATTTTCGACTCGAGAGAAAACGCGGGTTTCGTAGGTAGATATTTATTTATTTATTTATTTATTTATTTATATATTATTTATTTATATATGTGGTGTAAGTAAGTATTAAGGTAAATTGTTTATTTAATGATAACTTAGAAAAAAATAACATAACTGGCGGCGAAATATGAGTGTATAGATCACCTCTGCTTAAGCCTTTGGGAATTACAGGCGTGATGTTATGGCATGTGTTATGTAGAAAAGTATAAAAACTAACTTAGTTAGGGTTTTGAGAAATGGTTCCGATATTCCCGTTAGTGTTTACGTCTACCGGGCTAATGCACGCTACATCAAGCAATAAAACTGTGTGTCTGTAAGCAATAGCTACAGTCATGCATGAGAAGCCAATCTGGACAAGTGAACCTGCATCAGTTGGGCAGCAATAAGCCTACCCGCATCTGCTTTATCCTGTTGCAAACACACAATGAGAATTTTATTGTTTCTATGATACGAATAGAATATAAAGTTGAAAAATATATCAAGCAGTGCTGCATTCAGTGGCATCGAATCTGAGATTGAGTTAAAAGGACTGCCACCACCTGCATCAGACTGCTTGAAAAGTGAGCTTGTTTCGGATTTTTTAGTTGCAGTTACGTTTTTAGATTTTATTTATTTATATAAACTTTATTGTACACCACAAAAATACATAACAAAAAATAAATCGAACACTACAAAATATACAATGGGCAGCCTTATTGCTTTCTGCAATTTCCAGGCAACCTTGGAATGGATAGCGATTTGCCTGGACATACATTAGTGCAAATAATAAGTATACAGTATACAAAAATAGATACACAGATATATACATATCCTAAATAAATATACATAAATACAAACATACAAAATATTTATCAACGAAAATAAATGAAACTCAGATAATTACAGCTCAAGAACAAGGTCACAACGACAAGTGATGTTCAGGAATTTTTAACCTTTTACCATGTTTTTTTTTTTTGGAATTATCTCCGCCCTTTATATATACTATACCCCACATGATCATAGTACCTACAATTAATTTTTAAGGCAGTATACTGACGTTTAAAATCCACCATTGTGTTTATAATAAAAACCAAAACACCAGTCGATAGACACCTCATGTGTTAAAATCCATCCAGCCGTTAGCACGCTTCTAGGAAAGACATTAAGGAATCACACACACAAACTACAGACAAAGATACATAGATAGGCATAAAAACATAAACCTGCCTGTACTATCGCGCAGTAGGGTAAAAATATATCGAGGCCAAGAGCAGGCCCATTCAGAAAAAAAAAATTGCTCTAAAAGCAAGCTTTATACAATCTACAAAACTATCGCCAAGTGGGAATTCCGAATAACAGCAGCTAAATATAATTAACTCCAAGTTATCCGTCAAAACTACAAACTGCGTACAAAGTTACCGTGCAAGTTAGCGTTGGGCGGGCTTTCAGCGGGCGGCAGAGAGTCGCGAACCGCCACCCAGGCTACATCGTGCCCGCGCCATGTGATCCAACCAAGCGATCGTACGAAATGTCCATCTAAATAAAACAATATAAAACTAATAATAAAAACAACAATATAATAATTGTTCTTTAATACGTGAGGCTGCGAAGCAATACCACTCTTATTTTATTTAAAAATTAAGTTTAAAGTAGTTTTAAAGTTTAAACACCAGTATTATTATTACGTGTTAGTAAATGTCGATATAGTTGTTGTGCTTTTTGTCTACTTTAAAGGTAAGTTTGTTTTTTTTCTAACTTTTAATAACTTTAAACATTTATTTTTTGTATTCACGGATTTGTTTCTGACTAAAGTTGAGAAGTTTTTTTAAGCGCGTAAACTTGAGAAGAATTCGTGAATATGTCATACCTTTATTTTGAATAACCTGAATGATTAAATTAAGTAGCTACATTAGTTAACAGTTAGCGCTTCATAATTAATTTTAGGCCAAATACGTCTGTCTAACTAACTTTAGAGCAACGTTCTGGTACAGGATGATAAAATACACACAATACAATTTATACTTAAAGAAAAAAAAATTAAAATGCTATAATTTAGCCCCTCGGGATAGATACTTCGCAATTCACCAAAATTGCGAACAAGTCACAAAAACTTTTTATCAGATTATAAGTTCTGTTCACTGTCAATAACAAAGCAAGAAATATATTCATAATAAAGACTATGATGTAAAACTTTAGATTATTTGTTAGTTATTACTTACTCAAATTTACAAACGTTTGACGTGTAGTTTTATAAAAGTTACGTTGTTTTGCCATTTCTTATTTTTTTCATTCAGACGGAAACCCTAACCCTAGACGGTCGACGTCAGGGGCACCCTGAGGTTCGGTTGGTTAGGTTCCATAAAGCCTTGCAGACAGATATAGGAGCCCCGCGCAGCGCGGCTCCGTCGACCTGCTGAAGGAAACCCTAACCCTGGACGGTCGACGTCAGGGGCACCCCGAGGTTCGGTTGGTTAGGTTCCTTTAAACCCTGCAGACAGAAATAGGAGCCCCGCGCAGCGGGGCTCCGTCGATATTTAGTAGAAACGTGATTTATCATAAACTTTCATAGGAATCATAGAAATCATAATGCACACGGAGTTTTAGATGTCATCAAAACTTCCCTTATTCCAATTTATCAAGGATCGGCGCAGGGTGTCCTTCGATTCACATTTCTAGCCATATCATCTTTCAGACATTCATTATTTCTTCACCCGTACACCATATATTTCCAAAACATTCCATACATGTTCCTCATTCCTCCACATCACATGCCCATTCCACGACAATGGCGATTTCCACATTACTCCCCAGTCACAGGCCTCATTCTGGCGGAATTTTCGCCCTGTCCTCAAATATGGGATAGGGTCGCTCTTTGAACATACATATAACATCACGCCTCCAATATTCCTTATATATACAAATAAGCAGAGGGGTGTACACCGACAAGTTAGCCAGCTATGTCACCGAAATTGCTAAAATGACATGTTAAAACTATATGTACTAAATTCTCTAGTTTTCATAATAAAATTCCAATCACTGCTCATCTTCTTAATTTTTATTAAGACGGGTGTGGAACAACTTAATTTAGGATATTGTTTTGTGATTGAGTCTTAAAAATAAACATTATTTAGATGCCTCGGTGTTTGGTATATAAACATTACCTATCCTACCTTATGAAGATAACCAGCTTCTTCAAAACAAAATATTTTTGTCTCAAAGAATGTTATAAGGAGTTGCATTCACTTCTACGATGTTTGGAACAACTATTGTTAGAACTAAAAACTACACACATCAACACTGTCTAGGGATATTTTGGATTTACTCAATTTACTCAAAATTTATTAAAAATAACATACAACATGCATATATTTTTATAAAGCCCATTTATCAGACTACACTCCAGAATAAAAGAAAACTATTTTTTTTGCGTAAACAAATTTTTATTCAAATAAAGAAAAAATGTGAAATAATGGTAAAACTAACAATGAATGTGTTTCTCAAGAAAAAGTGAAAAATAAGGAAAAATTAATCTGTTTTTAACAGTTATGTGAAAAATCAGTAGTCAGTAAAACACCGCATGACGTTAATAACGGCCCTGCAACGGTTTTTCATGCTTTGGATTAAGTTATCCAAGTCTTGCTGCGGTATATTGTTCCAAGTCCGGCTAAGATGCAAAAAAAGTTGCTCTTCTGTCGCAATGTTTGCAGGGAAATTCCTCAAAGCCCTTCTTTGGAGCATGTTCCACGCATGTTCTATCGGGTTTAGGTCAGGCGATTGAGCGGGCCAGCCTAAGACCGATACGTCGTGCTCCTGCAACCAGCTCGTCACCACTCTCGCTGTGTGCGGACGGGCGTTATCGTGCATGAGCGTGAATTCTTGGCCCATTTGTAGTCGATGGGGGAGATTATTGGTACTAGCATCTCGTTACGGTATTTTTCAGCCGTCATGGTGTTTCTGATCCAAACGAGGTCGGTTCTTCCACCAACACGAATTCCCGCCCAAACCATAATTGTCCCGCCGTGGTATGAATAGACTTCCTGAGGATGTTGCAGACGGCTCTCACGACCAGGAACTCGCCAAACACGTACTCTACGTGTATCGGGATGGAAACCGAACCGGGACTCATCGGTAAACAGCACTACAGACCACTGGTTATCTTCCCAGAGCAAATTTTCACGAGCCCACTCTAGTCGTCGTCCACGATTTCCTCGGCGTAGTGCTGGAGTACGAAGCGGTCTGCGAGCATGAAGGTTAGCTTCATGCAGCCTTCTCCTCACAGTTTGGTCACTCACAAGCAACTGGTGCTCTGACTGGAGCCTTTGAACCAACTGCATGGCCGTAACATTTGGTTGTCTTCTCGCGGCAACTTGCAAAAATCGGTATTGTCGTTGAGTGGTAACGCGCTTCCCGCCTGGGTGTCTTTTAGCCACATCACCAGTAGCACGATAAAGTGACCATAACCTTGATATCACGTTTTGTCTTGTTCCAATCTCCTCGGCAATACTCCGTTGAGTAGCCCCAGTTTGGAGCATGCCTACTGCCATTAACAATTCCTCTCTCGTTAAATGGCGCCGCTGCATGATGCACAGAATAACATTAATTCAAAATTAACCGATAACTTGTTATAAAACTTAAATTTGACACAAAAAAACAGGCAAAAACTACTGTAGATAAATGAAACCTTCGGACTTCGCTACCATTATGCCGCGTAAGTCTTTTGTTTTTAATTTATTTTTTCAAATTCAAATTTAGAATCGTTCAAAAAGGTTTACAAAATAAGCTTTCTTCAAATGAATTTAAAACTGGCCAGTATTTTTTGAGTTTAATAACTTTATACAAAATATCCCTAGACGGTGTTGATGTGTGTATTTAGATATAATTAAAACAATTATAAATGAATAGACATTATGAATAGATACTTGAATATATAATAATAATAGAATAAATAAATGGAAATATAAATACTTAATAGGGTATAAAATAATTAGAACTTAATAACTTGAGTTTAAGGAAAATTTATAAAGCGATGTTCATCTCTCTACTTTTTAAAAATTTGCTGTGCCCGACAGGGTCCATAATTGTTTCTGTTATTTTTTATTATACCACCTGTAAGTGTGCATTATGGATTGCAATAAAGGATTTGAGATTTGAACTTTAGAAAAACAAAAGTACGAAACCCCACCGTCAGTAGATTTTTGGTTAGGTACCAACCATCACAGTTAATGTTCTTGAAAAATAAGATAGCCTTACACTTTACTTAGTTTAACTGTTCTGAATAGTTCAGTATTCATTTCGCTGCTCTAATAAATCAACTGAAAATACAACCTGAAAGAAATGAATCACATCATCGAAATGCTTATGTCTTATAAGTATAATAATAAATAATTTATTTCAGATCATGGTGTCCATTCTGTTAGTTACATTAATGTTCTTAAAGACTAGTAGACTTAGTGTAGACTTAGTAATACTTAGTAATACTTAGTAATACTCAACAACAATCACTACTGCGCCATTCCATGACAAATGGTGCAGCAATGATTGATGTAATTACAGTCCAGCCGACTAGCGATCATGCTCAGGATGCTGTTGGCGCTGCCGCGTACTCTACGCACCAGGGATGCGTATCTTTTACGCATCGTAGCGTAAAAGCAGTCTACGCGATGTTCAGCAAACATCCCTGATGCACTACAGAATCGCCGCAGCCCCATCAGCACCCTGAACGCATTATTAAATTGGACTTGGAGGGCACTGTAAGACTTTTGAGTGTAGTCGGCCCACAGGCTGCACGTGTAGAATGATGTACAATAAGACCTAAAAAGTGTGGTGACCAGTCAGTTCACCAAACATTAATTCAAAAATTTTTACTTGATAAGCAACGCTTGGCAAAAACATTATTTGTCATTTCATCATTTTACAACAACAAGTTTAGCAAATATTTCACTTAGCAAAATAATTATCCGATAAACTTTTATTTAATAACGTATTATTTGACAAACAATTCATTATTTTTATCATTTCATTTCATAAACAACGTTTGGAATAAAGACATTACACAAAAACACAGATGCTGACAGAAACCCTAACCCTGGACGGTCGACGTCAGGGGCACCCCGAGGCTCGGTTGGTTAGGTTCCTTTAAGCCCTGCAGACAGAAATAGGAGCCCCGCGCAGCGGGGCTCCGTCGATATTTAGTAGAAACGTGATTTATCCTAATGAATATAAATGAGAAATGAAAAATGTATAAATGATTAAATATCATCTGATGCATTTGTTAAAAGAATTGTTTGCCAAATAAATGTTTGTAAAACGAGTGTTTATAAAATAAAACATTTGCGGAATGAGTTGTTTTCGAAATAAATAGTATACGAAACGTTGGTTTTAAAATGAAAATTTGTCAATGGAGTTTTGGTGAAACTTTAGTGAACCAAAAAGTGTAATTTTGACTTCTGTAGAGCAACGTGCAGACGTGCGTCTTAGTCCGGTGTGTGGAACTGTCTGCACTGAATGGTTGGAGCCTTGGATTTGAAACATTTGAATTAATTCGTGTCAAGGCTCATGTAACATTCAGTCGGCGCCACACCGTCGCAAAGAAACGGTCAAATTTATTACCGTGGAAAATGGCGTTCTGTACATGAAAGTTTATAGTAGATCAGTAAGAATCGCCAGTATAATTTCGTACGGGCCTAAATACTTATTAACACTTTCGATGTTCGTGAAGCAAACTTGAGTACGTACCTACTAAAACAACAGCTGTGATCCAATAAGAATTACTCATATGTAAATATTGAACGTGTGGGTTACAATTGACCCATGCCTAACTATACCCATTCTAGTTTAAGGAACTGAGGAGGAGGATTTGTTATTTATAGCCAACCTTAAACTCGTATTAAGAGGGTGTACTCTCAATGTTGGCAACGTCGCTAATAGCTGCCTATTATATCGCTTATTTGAATAATGTAGCCCGTGAAATTCAAATTTCCTCGACGTTTTTGCAATTTGCAGGTATAAGTATATTATCTATATGTACAAACTTCTAATACTATAGAAACGACACATTATTAAAATTAAAATATAATATCCTCATCTAACTAAAACTAAGTATTAAAAAACTAAAATATTGCCTCGAAATATTTCCCCGCATCGCTGTCGACTGGTAATGTACCCAAGGGACTGGCGGCATTGCCACGTTGTATGGCAATGCTTAGCCTCTGGCCAAGATAAAAGCCAGCCCTTGGAACACGGGAAGTGTCAACCAGCCGTTTAGAGATAAATCATATTTTGCTCGTTGTATGTTCATCAAAATATGATTCGCGATCGTCAAAAATATGTATTTCCAGAATTATAATTATTAGGATGATCAATACAACTCTCTAAGTTAGAAATGACCTCAACTGTCATAATTTCACGAAACATCATTCATTAGGATAATGTGAGCTTAAAAAGATGTATTGATGATTTGAATTATTATAATACTGTAAATACATATTTTTATCGTACTGAATAATTTTTTGGTCAACATACTGACACGAAAACTGAAAAAACCGAAGAATATTTGAATTTCGCGGGCTACTCTGGCGCTTTCGCCAAGTTTTCAATATTACCAAATGAATTTATGACATATCGCTCAGTAGTGCACTAAAATATTGATTAAGAATTCCAATAATTAATATCGCAACACTGAAGATAGTTTTTTTTGTTCGGCGATTAGGCCCACCAAAAATTGCGGCGTCTATTAATGAAACGCATGTTCCTTATGATCTCTAGATTACAGTAAGTAGTAGTTATAATTATGCTCCGTCTAATGGGAATACTGAGAAAAACGATCATAACCTAAAAATTCACTAAAAGAGCTTTAAGTATGGCAGTTTGTTACATTAAATAGATTACGCTCTGGTCATTATCCTTCAAAAAAGTTTGCTTTTTTAATGAAAAAGGTTGATTCCCCAAATTGTGATTTGTGTGATAAGTTAGATGATGTACAACACATTCTTGTAGAGGAAATGGGAGGGAATGGGAGGGAGGCATTGATGCAAAAATTTAATATAAATAAATACGATCAAGGCACATTCCTAAGCATATTAGCAGAACCAACATCTGATGCAGCAATATCAATTGTTCAAAATATAATTTCGCACCGGTGACTCTTGCCCTTTCCTTTCTTTATAAATTATTAAGGATGTAATTTAGTTTAGGTAACGTTGGGGCTCTCATGTCCATGGAGATAAATACCCCTAACAACATAAAGACTTAAAAAAAAAAATAGTATGGCAGTTGTGAGTAAGTAGGCATAATCGGTATTATAATTTAGTTAAATAGTGCACTGTTCAGTTAGTAACATCATCATCAATAGCAGTAGCAGTTTCATCGTCAAGAAATCAAAAATCACATGTGTTATAAAGTATTTTAATTACTGTAAGTAATTTTCACGTTAGACGACTTAGAAGTAGATAGTATTTCATTAAAAAAAGATGCAGGTCGCTCCACCTCTCATATTGATGCAGTGTCCAAGACAAACATACTTAAATAGCGCACTCTCAACATTACATGTGCACAACAGCCAACGTACCAACGTCTGTCCATCAAACAGTTGCAATAGTATCCAGCAAGAGCAGCTCTAGTGTTAGAAATTGATGTTCTAGGTACGGTAGCGGTTATTAATGTAGTATCACCTTAAGGACTGTATTGCTGTGAACGCGCTGTAAAAGCCGTACCTACGTCTGTGTGCATAAAGTGATGTATCAACACAGAACGCTCACCTCATAATTCGCACACTGGCTGGCGTCGAACGAAACAAAAAACATATCGTCGCTTTTGCACACAGGCTACGTAATTACGTATGATCTTGGTTGGTTCATACCATTGCTAAAATTGAACTCATTACATCAAGTACCGATAGCTGGTAGTCTTACGTATTGGATTATTGAACGCATAGGTCTGGGTTCCAATCTCGAGTTGGGACTTTTATTTTTCTTTATCGGTTATTTTGTTATTCGTTTTTTATAGATTAACTAGCTGACCCGGCAAACGTTGTTTTGCCATATAAATTATTTCTAGTGCGTGGTATCCTACCTCCTACCCTACTCCTGCCCTACTCCTACCCTACTCCTACACTACTCCTACCCTACTCCTACACTACTCCTACCCTACTCCTACCCTAATCCTACGCTACTTCTACCCTACTCCTAAACTATTCAAAACCCTTAATTTAATACGTGCTTCAATTTGAGTGGACCCGAGTCTACCGTACCGAAGGGACAATCGTCAAATGTTTGACAGGAAAGTAGGTAGAATAGTCTATATGGGAAAATGAAATTGTTGTTTTTACTATCTTCCTCACAATTTTTCCATATTTTCTCCGTTTAAACCTTCCCTGGACTGCGATAAACATTTCAAGCCCAAAATCAGCTAAATCGGCCCAGCCGTTCTCGAGTTTTAGCGACTCAAACGAACAGCAATTGATTTTTATACAGGCTGATTTTTTAAAGACCAGCCAAATTTAAGGATGTGGTACAGACCATCAAACTGAACAACTTTCTCCATGGGACCAACATCGTAATCGCGAATAAAAATTCAGCCGTCCCATCATTTAGGTCGAGTAGGTATTGAAGTTTTCTATGGGACAGTTGATAAAATTTTCGCCAATATAAAAAATCAGCCTGTATACAGGGTGACAGGGAAACTCGACGTGTTCCTTCTAGGGCGTGATAGTGTGACCCATTTGCAACAATAAGCACCCCATAAAGCCTAGGCGAAAATTCATGGAAGCCGAGAAAAACCGATTTTCATGTTTTTTTTGAAAATTTCCCAGAATTCGTCACTAAATATCACTTATCTCTAAACTCTCTAATTGAGTGGCTTTCATAGCTATTCCATTGGCTACCTAATACTTTAACACGACTACTACTTACGTACTTTAAATTCGACCTTTAAAAATAAAATGAAGTGTTTATGTCACTTGGCACTTGTTTTTCTGACAGTACCAGTAAGGAGATACTCGAGTAAATAAAATAAAGGGTCGAGTCCATTTCCACCCGATTTGACACTTAATACCACCACTGTGTGGCAGTGGTGGTATTAAGTGTATTCTTAATTCTATAATCCAATATCTACGTAGGTAATAAACCAGGGAATAGTTATATTTCGTGTATTAAACCGTCAAAATACTCTAATGTACACAGTGCACAGTACACAGTGTGTCTCACAGAGTTTTAATAAGTGTAAAAATACATGTTCTGTGGGTCAGTTGATAACGTGTAATTTTTCATTGAAAACATCATCGTATTGTCATTGATTATCATATTGACAGTAAAATGTGAGTGGGAGAAAACGCTCTTTACAAAGTCGAACAAAGCTGATCTTAACCAAATGTACCAATATTGAACAGTTGCTGTATTTTGGATCTTTCTATGATTCTTTTCTTTAATTTTTTTTTTGTTTGTCTTTTAAACGTACGAACCTGCTGACAACCTCCCTAGTACTTACCTTAGATTCAATTGAATTGAGTTTTGATTTAAATAATCGGGACAATCGAGTGCCTGACCGTTAATGACTGAGTAACATCACTAGAGTCAAACTGACAAGCAACGAAAAATTACAATCCGTTTCAAGTTGATTTATAAACCTACGCGAGAGTAAGCAAACTTAAAAATCGGATTAAACACAAGAGGACCTGCTGCAGCGTCTGTTGTATTTTTTTTACCTGATAAAACAGATTTGGTTCTCCTCCTCGACCTATAGTTAGTTATATACTTAATTTGTTTATTTTTTCATAAATCGTTAAACACGCTTCAAATACATGTATATTACATTGACGACCATATGAAATTGTATCAAAACATTTTCTTTTTGGTACGATTTCGTGATGCTGATTTGACTAATTAAAAAATCTACTATTTTAAATGATAAAGTTACTTTTTTTAGGTCGGACGTTACAATACAGTGGGCACAAGAAAACAATCTCCAACGCGTTTCCAAATATAGAACTTCACGTTTCTATTGACAGTCATAAACAATTTGTTTAATATAGATGAGAATACTATGGATAAGAACTAAATATTGAACGCAGAGCTGTGGGCAGTCACGTCAAATAAAAAACAAAGTTAAACAATCCACTCCCACCATATTTTAGTCAACATTAATCATTTCGCGAAATAGGAAGAGTTTCATAAAAATAAGGCTCTAGTTTGGATATTACGAATGCCATTCACCATTTACCACGACATAAATCAATGTCTTCGTAGCGAAACATAGTAAAGGCTGTAACAGTATAATTATATTGTCGGAGTACCCCGCCCCTTTGGGGTCATGTCTTACATATTATACACTCCGCCGCTTGTCTTTTTTTCAGATTATGGTTTCAGATAACAGATTTAAAAAAAACTGTATTTCCTTTATTCGCTTTTCTGCTCGGTGCTTAGCATACTAGCATAATAATCAGCCTATAATATTCTCACTGTTGGACACAGGCTTCCTCTCTTCAAGAGGGAGTGGGCTGTAATCTACCACGCGGACCCAGTGCCCGTTGTTATATGTCACATGTCTTCGAAAATGTTGGTTCTAGGACATACCGGTTTACTCACGATGTTTACTTTAGTAGTGGTATGTAGCCCACACAAACTTGTGAGCTCAAGTATAACATCGCACGTCTGCTAAGCTCGAATACAAGAACCGACGATTACACTCAAGCTGGTTACTAGCATTGCTTGCGGCATTCGCTTTATTATACAATTCATTTCGTAATACTGAAGGAACATTTCATTTCATCACACTATAAAACCTATATCACATCCTAACAAAAGTTATATTCCTTCAACGTTTTGGAGCAGTGGTGATGAAATTATTTACACAAAATAAAGCGCCTGTCTGGGTTAGAATCCACGACCGTAAGTCTGAGCGTTACCATTACGCCACCACTGCCTGCTCGGTGTTTCCTTGGTAGTTTTGATTTGTTGCTTGTCCTTTTTATAAAATCTCTTTTATCCCGAATCTTACAGGTTAAGGTCTTTTTTATAACGGCCGTCAGCTGCAAGACAAATCAACCGCAAGACCGACAGTAGAGCCATAATTATTACCTTCCCAAAAAGATGCTGTAATGATGACATACACATATCGTGTTTATATGTATCACAATCATGACATTACTTTCCGTCACTATCAGGGCTCATTAGTTAAATCTCACATTTGTACGGACATACATTCATTTTACTACTAACCTATCCATCTATTTTGAGATTTATCGAAGGCCTAAGCAAACAAAAATTCCATTTTATTTAATAATAACCAGAGCGTTCCGCTTTTCTTCATAGAAACCTTTACCCTACATATCTTAATAGGATTAAGAAAGGTATCCCCACGTCGGCTCCCAAAAAAGAACTGTAGAAAACTGACCTTTAAAATCAACCACGCTTGCGAGCATTGGGCTAAAGTCGGCTAAAAATCCAATTTTCACCGAAAAAAAGTCGTTATAGGACTGACTGGCGTATCTTTTCAGTTTATAGCGATATGCTCTTAAACTTTGGCAGTACCATTACGATCTGAATACATGAGTGTCGCTACGTGTCCCATTGCTTGTCAAAATGAACTTGGGAATCGTAATGTTGGATTCGAGGGAAAATCAAGTTTGGAATCGAATTAGCTCGGATTGGCGGGACGGGTCGGATTTTAGGTTTGTCTATGTTTGTTGAAACTGTTGAGTACTTATGTAGTTAACTTTGTTATTTGTGGCAAGTTGGCAACCCTGCGAGACGAGTCTATTACGATCAGGTTGCTGTTTACGTATGGCAATGTATTTTTTTTTAAATTGTATTTATGTTTTGACGGGGACAGATTTATCTTAAGCCGTTTTCACACTCTAATTCTTAACTTCATCATTACGCCTATAGCAGTACACTGCTGGACATAGGCCTCTCCTATTGCACGCCATTCAACTCGATTTTCGGCAACTCTCATCCAGCTGCTACCAGCCATCCTGCGACGATCGTCGCTACACCTAGCTAATGCACCCTAATTAGTAATAAAAGTAATATCATCATCATCATTTATGCCGAAAGACGTCCACTGCTGGACATAGGTCTCCTCTCTGCACCAAGCAACTCCACTTCGACCGGTTCTGTGCTTCTCGCATCCAACGGGAGCCCGTTGTTTTAATATATATGTCGGAGAAGGTATGTCTGTCTCTCGTTAACATCAGGCATATTTTAATTACTGTGGGCGTACTATGGGTAGTGTTGGTTATAGCACAATAGAATAACGATTTGCAGTTGAAATCAGATTACAATTTACGAACAAGTTAGTCACACTAGCGAATCACACACTGTAGGCACCTACACAACTCAACGATACGGAACGCGACAGTTTCTAAGCACACGTTGTTCGTATGATGTCCAATGTTTCGATCATCCCTAGAGCTCTGCTCACACCGTTCTTGTAGCTCTAGCTCTTCGTCCACCCCCACGAACTCAGACTAGACTCGGACTGTCTAGACGCCAGCGCCACGAGGTGGCGCTGGCGTTCCGAATAAACGAATAACTCCGACATATATATTAATAATTTTCAATCTACCGGACACAACACCTATCACTTAGGTAGGAAATGGTTCTGTGTTAGCTCGTTTTTCTGATCATTAAAAAGTCATTTATCTGCATCGTACAATATAAAGTGTACAGACAAAACCACTAATGGTACGAAAGCAAAAAACTCTTTCTACTTTTTAGGGTTCCGTAAGTCCGAATGAAAAAACGGGACCGTTATAGGATCAATCATGTGTCTGTCTGTCTCAGTCAATTTGTTCCAAATCTAATGAAATGACTGAAATTAATGACTGTTGAAATTTGGTACACATATGAATTTCTGTGACCCTGACGCGGGCGTGTATTAGAAAAAAAGTTTTGCAAACTGGGAGGATTTAAAAAATAAAAAGTTAAGTAACGTAAGGATAATTAAGAAAATGTATAAAAACTGACCATTTTCCCCAATTATATCCAAAACTACAGGACCTATTTTTTTAAATACCCTAAATAAGTACTTTATATTACAGAAAAACCTATAAAAAGTCTACGGTCTTAAAATAACATGGTAAATCTCTCAATATTGTGTGTACAAACTTACATTTGCAGTTGAAATATATGGGTGAACATGTTTTTTAACTACAATGTCAAGTTTGTTTCTTGTGATCTTCCTAACTACGGAACCCTTCATTGTGCGTGATCCGACAAGCACTAGGCCGGTTTTAGCACTTTACTTTAAACGTAAGATGGCAAGGTTCAGCCACGAAACTGATTCAAAACTGTATCTTTTAAGCATTGTAATTAAAACAGAAATCTATCCATTAGTCCTTCACCCAATTTCCATAAAAACAAAACGCAAATCTTACTAGTACATACGTCGCTTGATAAACTCAAATAAACCGGATGAAATGGTGTTACTCATAATTGAAGTAGCTATGTATACTAAAAGCACTTCGTTAAGCATGGAATGACCTGTAACTGTAAAGGGCGCATCAGACGAATGCCGACGCCTCCATGGCCGTCCATCAGCGACTAAATGAGATGAGCTTAAGCCCAGGTTCGCATGGGCGCGTTTTTCCCGCGGCGATTGTTTTTCGCGCAATTGATTTTCAACGCACTGCTTAGCGCCGAAAGTTGAAAATCCAACAGTGTATATTTTTGACACGCTGGGATACGCTCCGTTGGATTCTCAACGCTCGGCTCTGTACGGAGAGTTCAAAATCCAATGCACGATATAATCCCATCGCGATATTTTTACGTCCGTGCGTGCCTGCCTGGGCTAAGGAATCTTCAGAAAATTCCGACTGCTGTCATTAGTGATGGCTGTACCTAATGACCGTCTGCTAATTGATACCACTTTTATTCATTAGCACTTCAGTCATAAACATTATTGGTGTTTATGAATTCAGGTATTCTTGAATGCTTTTTTATTCATTGCCGGTTATGGCACGTTAAGCCGTTGGTGTCAGCTGTCATTGGTAGATCTTTGACAGTCGTTACGGGTAATCAGAAGCCCAAAGTCAGCCAAACAGTTTTAATAAGGGGTATCGTGTTACCCAGTAGATGGGTGTGGAGGTCAGATAGGCGCTCTATGTAAAATTACTGGTATTCAGATGAATCCGGTTAGACTGGGAGCCGACCCCAACTTAGTTGGGAAGAGGTTGGGCAGATTGATGGATTGGTGGTAGGTACACTAGCTGGTAGCAACAAAATCACTACTCAATTTTAAATCGTTGTTGTTGAAGCTGTGCCCACGATTTGCTACGAAAGCTAAGCAAAGCTATTTCGTAGCCTCGTACCACGCGTAGCGGTGTACCATGCGTAGTCGCGTATTAAGCGTACTTGTGTGACTTGGAGACTGGATTTAAATCAAAATAGGTACCTGAAAACAAAATCAATTCAAATAATAACTTGACTATTATCCGGACTTTCTTTAAGAACAAAAAAAGGAACAGTAACGTTTAATTTGTTACTAATTTTGTTGGTGGATCCTTAAATCAAAATAAAAAGTTTGTTAGGCATAAGTAACGTTGAAATAGGGCAGACTTTAACTTATTTTTAATTCATAAAGAGAAAATTACCATTCAACAAGAAACAACAAGCGTAAAATAAAGTTCGAAGTTTTAGGCGAACTTAATATAACAAAAACTGAACCGACGCACAGGCCGGTCAAATAATCGCATTGACGCAGATTGACCAAAGTACTAAGACTTTTTTCTTTACAAAGGTAACTCTCCCCGACTCTTGACTACTTAAGCTGTAAGTACCTAAGTACTGCTACAAACACTCCCCCTCTAAACTTTAGTACGTCTGGAATTTGCATAATTCCAGTAATATACCATTTTATTAAAAAGATTTTTCTCGTGACTTTTAAACTTTAATGATCCTTTCATAAAACTTTGTATCCCATTCAAGAGCCTTTTAGTGCAATTCTAATCAAATAAAATAAAAGAAGTAAGTCTGCACCTTTGTTTCTCAATCATAATCCGCGTTGGTGATATAAATAGCACAAATAACAAGTACTCTACTAAGGCAGAACTAAGACTAAGACTGCCTCGTTGGTCGTTAGTTGGTTGGTCGCAACCGCTAGTGCTGGGCTAATGCTCAGCAAGTCAACAGTACTAGCGCTGCTTGGGAATCGAACCCATGACCTGAGGGGTAATTCTCGTAATTTTAAGACCGTTCACAGTCTGGGCCCGTATTCCCGTAATTTAAAACGTTCAAAATCTAGTCGCAGTCTCATCTCGGCGACAGACTGTGAACATTCTTAAAATTACGAGAATTACCCCGCTGATCTCAGTCTCAATCTGATAAAAAAATACTTCTAATTTCGCTACATTTTGACAAGTTTTTGACATTCGTTTGTCGCTGAGATGAGACTGCGACTAGATTTTGAACATTATAAATTACGGGAATATGGGCCGAGGTCCTGGGTACGCTGGATGCGTTACTGCTGCAGGTGGGATAAAGTGTCATTGAATTTCCCATCTGGAATTTCTCAGTAGCAGACCAGGGGCCAAAAAAGGCCACTTTCGCAGAATCATAATAGGATAACAATATGAATCATATCAAAAATCGTAAAATGGTCACAAACTGACAGTAAATTCATAATATAATCTGTGTGCAATTCATATCACAATGAAATAACATTTAAACTGTAGAAATAAAAAATAAAAAACCAATTTGATTAATAAAAAACTGTAATGAAAAATTTACCGATAAAATTACAGTTTTTATTTTTTTTTCATGGGGCAATGCTTACACTTTTAAAAATTTGAAATTTTACGAAAATTAGAGGAATTGCTAATGATCTGCTGGGAATTCAGGAAAGTAATAGCTTTTAGAGATATTGCTTAAAGTGACCTTTTTAGGCCCCCAGACACTGCATTTATGCCACGTTGATGGCAAAAGGCTCGCCCCCCTATTAAATGGGACTTACCACAACGAGAGGGGTGTACTATACGTACACCTCTACCTAACCCTTCGGGGAAAACAGGCGTGATGTTATGTTATGTATAGATATTTATTGTAAGTACCTACATGTACTTATAAGACTCTACGTCACAACCGTTTCAGACAAATTGAACTTATATATTTAATTACACTTTGATGCCTCTCATTGTCAGTCTTTGTCTTAGCGCTAAATATAGCATCGGCTCCAAAAAAGTTTGGGGAAAGATTGCTTTGTACTTGAGTACGTAATTTTATATTCAATGAAGGATGGAGGAGGGATGAATGAACGTGGAAGGGGTGCAGATGAGGACCGATGACACGTATGTGACTAGGAGAGAAAGGGATTTCAATGTTTTTGGATGTAGAAGGAGAGATATGTAGATCGAAAATATTAGGGGTAAAGTATGAAATTGCCGAATTGTACTGAAAATTTGAAATTCGTTTTTTTTTTTAAATTAAACATATTTGTTTAATCAAAATAATTACCATTATTATCTATACATTGCTGCAATCTAATAGAAAGGTCATTTATGCGTTTGCGATAGAACTCTCGTGATCTAGATTCGACAAACTGTGTGAAAGCATTTTGTACTGCCTCCTGAGAAGAAAACTTTTTATCACGTAGAAAATTGTCCAAATCACGAAAAAAATGGTAGTCTGTTGGAGCAACGTCTGGCGAATACGGAGGGTGACGAATGGTTTCTAATTGCAGTTCCTGTAGAGTTAAAACGGTTTCTCGTGCTGTATGAGGTCTCGCGTTATCATGGAGAAATAATGGTGAAGATCGATTCATGAGTCGGGGCTGTTTCACTGCTAGTTTTACTATCATTGTTCGGAGTTCGGCACAGTAAACATCTGCCGTTATTGCTTGACCAGATCGGAGAAAGCTATAGTGAATAACACCATGCTGAGACCACCAAACAGTTACCATTACCTTTTTATTGGTAAGCTTTGCTTTTCCATCACGAAAGCGTTTAAACCAAAATCGCACGGTGCGTTCATTAGCAGTCCCCTCTCCAAACGCAACATTGATATTGCGAGCTGTTTCTGCCGCGTTAGTTCCGCGTCGGAACTCGTATTCAAAATTAACTCGAATTTTCGAAGTATCCATCTTTCTTGTCTAAGCTGAATAAAAAAAACAACTGAAAGTCGATAATCGGATGTTGCACATTTTTTAAAAGAAGAACTTCATAAGTACCATGTGAAAAAAGTTTCACTCAAAAATATCAAACCATGAAGGTTCTATGTCCATTCGAAATACCTATTACAATGAAACGGCAATTTCATACTTTAACCCCTATTATGTAATGCATGGATTTTGTTAGAGCTGACATATAGAGATGGGCACGATGTATCTGAAAGGTGGGGTGTGGTACAACTACAACCTGAACTACTTTCTTCATGGGACCAACATCGTAATCGCGAAAAAATAATCAGCCGTCCCATACATTTGGGTCGGCTAGGTATTGAAATGTTGTATTGGACAGCTGACAATTAATTTTTATTTTTATATATTCGGAAGAACAAACAATTACACATTATATTTTACAAGGAAATTGAACATAAGGAGTTATACAAATGTGTAACCAACAACGTTCTCCACAGATACACAAAAAGACAATGTTGATAAAGTTAAAGTCGGACGGAATACATAAGTAATGAAATAAGATACACATAAATTACAGCTATCACTAAAGATTCAATATTATTCACATAATTGTTTGATTGTGTCAAGCATTATGTTTCTACATTTTCCAACGGATAAAGCAAATAGATCTAAGTTAGAGAAAAACTTATTGAAATTTTTCGCGATTATGGTGTTGGTCGCATGGAGAAAGTTGTTTAGTTTGATGGTCTGTACCACACCCTTATTAAATATGACCACAACTTTCTGATGATCATAATTAGCCTATATTGTTCCCACTGCTGGGATACAAGCCTCCTCTCATCGAGAGGGAGGGGGCTTTAATCTACCACGCGGGCCCAGTGCACGTTGGTAGATGTCACATGGCTTTGAATTTTTGAATTTTTGGTTCTAGGAGTCCTCCTAGAACCAAAAATTCAAAACAGCGTGAGCATCCGCTCACGCTGTTTTCGTTCACCGTTTTGAGAGCAGTGATGAGTTTCTGATACATGCTGTGTATTATATAGAATAGAATAGAACGCTATCAGAATAGCTTCTGCCTGCGACTTCGTCTGCATGAAATTTCTTGTCTCTTTCCCTCTGTGTCTCTCTGTCTGTTAGGTACCTGCCTAGCCTACTCACGACCTGACGACGGACTAACAAGTTGATGCGTTTGCTAATGAGGCAAAGCATGCGGCTCACGGCTCGTTAGGCAAGGTTAACCAAAACTATCGTAGATAGTACATCCATCTATGTATCTAGATCTATATCGTTGTAGCTAGATTCTATGCCTTAGACAGAACAATGAGAAAATACCAAATACAATTTTGGGGTTAACTCACTGTGGAAGTAAGAACTTCCACTTACCCTGAATAGTAATGTATACTACGCTTTATAATTACTTTAGGGCGAATATACCTATGTAACTGAACGCGATCAGCACATCTAAACCGAGGGCTGATTTTTCCAACGACAGATAATTTTATCCGAGGGATAATTTTGAATGTTTGACAGTTCTTCCATACAAAAACTGTCAGACGTCAGTTTTATTCCGCGAATAAAAATGATCTGTCTGTATTTTATCTCCAGTATGGCTATCGGCACGTAATCGCCGCTTAAAACAGCGAAGATATATCAGTAGGCCGAGCCAAACCCTTCAAAAGGCCGTCGACATAAAAGACAGTGCCTTCACTTGCCTTTATCCGGTAAATTGCGCCATCTTTATGAAACCATTAAGTTAACATCAGTCAAAGCTTTTATGTTTCGCCATACAAGTTTTTTGGGCCATGATAATGCTCGTATTCTTTGGAAGTGTTCGATAAAAAGGAATATCTTAAGGTTTTCTTATTTTATTTGTAATTGGTAACACTTTAGACAGAAATAATGAGCTTTATTTTCCACTGGCGACCCGCCCCTGCTTCGCACGGTTTTTACGTCTTGATAAAACATTGAAACTTCTTTATTATAAGTAAGATTAATATGAATGTAATAAACACATGAGCACTACACTGTTGGTCCAGTGTAGACGGCTGCGACTTACGAGTTGCTGGTCGTGGGTTAGAACCTAGGCAGGCACTTTACTTCATGTTAATTATTTCATCACCACTGCTCTCAAAACGGCGAAGGAAAGCATCGTGAGGAAACGGAATGTCCTAGGACCAAAAATTCGAAGACATGACATCCACCAAGCCGCACTGGGCCTGCGTGGGGGATTACGGCACACTCTCTCTCACCGCACTGAGAGGAGGCCTGAGTCCCAGCAGTGAGGAGATTGAAGGTTGATTATGTCTGATTCAAATAAATCTTTCGGAATAAATTCTCTAATTGATAGTGAAACTCACATCAAAATGCTTTGCGTGGCTTATAAGAACAACGCGGTCTCACAGGCAGACACGAAATGCGATTTTAATTTATAATTATATATAGATATAGAAAATACGACCGAATGAATAAACCAGCGTTGAGGCCAACAAATTTGCGTCACGGGACCTTTAAAAATGTTTTCTGTATAATTTAAAAGTTTTAGCCTAAAAATGTTTAAGTTTTTCGTATAATTACTTGCATTCCGAGCTCACGTGCCAACGTGAAACAACACAATATCCCAGGATCCTACGCATATTTCACTGTACAGCGGAATTCTAATGAAAATAGTTTATTTAATATTCCTTAAAAGTTATCTACTATGTTAGACAAACTACATTTCTGTTGAGTATTTAATATTATATGACGGAGAAGGTAAAGGTGTCTCTCGTTATCATCAGCCATATTTGTATTACTGTGGGCGCACTATGGGTAGTGTTCGTTATTGCGCAATAGAAAAACAGTTTGTAGTTCAAATCAGATTATAATTTACGAACAACACTGGCGAATCACACACTGTAAGTACACGACACCACGACAAGGAAGGCGAGACAGTTTCTGAGCGCATGTTGTCCGAACGATGTCCAATGGTCAAGAGGGAACTGCTCCACACCGCTGCTCGCTCTCGTCAACTCGCACGAGCGTGAGACTAGACCCCATCGAGCGTTACCTGGTGGCACTAGCGTCCCGATCAGTTAAATGACAGACCAACGCATTTCCGACATATACATATAAATTACTATAACCTGACGGGCGGGCTGGTTCACAAATGCAAGGTCGCCAAACGCGCTATGGAGCGAGCTATGCTCGGAGTAGAGTATGTGTATCCTTCAAAGAGTTGAAGGATAAAATCAGGAATGAAATCGTCCTGAAAAAAACCGGAGCTACCGACATAGCTTTCAGAGTAAGCAAGCTGAAGTGACAATGGGCTGGCCATGTTTGTCTAAGGACCGATAGCCGGTGGAACAGACGAGTGCTGCAGTGGAGACCGCGTATAGGCAAGCGTAGTGTGGGACGCCCCACAGCTAGATGGACCAACGACCTAAAGAAAGTGGCTTGGACAGATTGGATGCGGAAGGCGGAGGACAAGGTGTTATGGCGCAGCCTAGGAGAGGCCTATGATAGGCTGAGTTGATTGATACCTATAACCTGACGCCTGTATCTCCCCGGAAGGATAGCCAGGGGTGTATACTGTATTCGCCACATTTCGCCATTCGTGTTTTAAAATCCGACGTCCTTAATAAAGTCCGAGATTAGCAGTCAGTGTTATTAACGATAACTATCTGTTGCTTTTAACGTAACCTCGCATGCAACAGCTACTACCTATATTGATCAATCTATCTATACATAGAAATAAAAATGAATCACCGAAATCTTCAAAACTTCCGATCGACTGCACCAAATTGGATAATTCTTTTTTTGTGTTTGTTATTGTCAGAACAAGGTTTGTATACACAATTGGACCCGGTAGGTGGCGCTGCTTTTTCGGGCAGGACGACGTCTGCCGGGTCCGCTAGTTTTCTATAATGGTGGCGGGGCAATTTTTATTGCGTGTGCATCAAACTTTATTCTTTGATTTATTTTCCTTTTATTTGAAACGATTACTGTCTGAGAGCAGGGGTGGCTCAATGATAACGGCGGCGACTTATGATTCAATTTTGACGATTCGTAGGTTCGAACATAGGCAAGAAATTTTTATTTGTGTATTTAATTTCGTTACCACTGCTCTCAAAAGGGTGAAGGAAAACACCGCGAGGAAACCGGCATGTCCTAGAACCAAAAATTCTCCGCCAACCCGCAATGGGCCTGCGTGGTGGATTATAATAATAATAATAATTTAATGCTAGCAACACCAACGTCAACGTCAACGTCTCTTTTGTCGTTTCTTCACAATTTGTTATTAGATAATTTTTAGAAACAGTTTATAAATTCATATATATGTGCAACCATATCAGGAAAAACCAAATTTACTAAAACATACCTAATTTTAAACAAATACAATGAATAACCTACACTTGCATCAAAAACTGTCGAACCGGAGGTGACATCTGTCATGTCACCTCCGATAAAAACGTGAAAATGAAATATTGAAAATGTTGACGAGATTAGCAGCTCGCCGTGCACGCCTACCACCTCCGGAGTCGTCGCTCAGCCCCGCCCTGCCGCCGCCGGAATCCAGCCCCATCGAGAGTGCTGTGACACCAGCCGTAGCAGTTGCGTCGAGCTCGAGCGACGAATATTTTTCCCCGCCGACGTCGCCAACACCTGTACGTCGGCAGGGGAGAGGCCGGCCACCGAGGAGCTTGGGACTTAGGGGCCATCCGGCCCCGAGCCGGGTCCCCGCTGCCGGTGGTTGTGTGCAGCGCATGAGATGGACTCAGTCTATGAACGAGAACGTCATGCGCGCATACTACGGGTCTACAGAGGGGGGAACTAACCTCACTGCGTACCGTGATAGGTTGCTGTCTCTGTTCCAGGAACTGGAACCAACCGTCAACGTCTCGGCCCAACGACTGTCGGATCAGGTGCGGGTCATCCAACGCAATCACAGGTTGGACGACATAGCACTTGATAGGCTGCGCTCAGAGGTACTGAACAACCAAATCGTCTCGACTCTGGCACAAACCGCGGCACAAGCGTCAACTATTGATGCCATCCCGCCGCGGTCCAATCGTGTTGAAGAAGATGATGATAGGGTTGACACAGTAAGTAGCCAGTACAACGTCCGACTGAGGAGCGCACTGGAAGATGCGTTTCGCGAGTATAGGTCCACCCCAACCGAACTTAGACCCCGAATACCACGGCTACCTATGCACAAAAAAAATAGGGCGCTAGTGTGTGCCTTGGACTCGCAGCTCAAGAATTTCTTCGAGAGCAGCGAGGATCTCGTTGATACACACTCGATCTTGTATTGCGCGGCTGTGGCGGCATGTCGTTTAGCTAACGTCAAGTTTCCAAATTGTGACGCAGCTACTCGACCAAAACCAGCCGTACCAGCCTGGCGATACAGGATCGAGCGTCGTATCGATGGGGCCAGGGTACTCATCGGTAAACTATACTGCTTCAGGGAGGGCAACACACGACCACGAGTGATGCGCTTTGTAAGACAGGCATTTTCGGGGACTGGAATCAGCCCTCGGGAATACATGTCCAATGTCACAGAGCGCATCGACTTCCTGAAGCAGAAAGTTTGTGCATGGGCGAGTCGTATTCGGCGGTATAAGCGGCGGGTTGATCGGTACACGCAGAATCGCATGTTCCGGAGCGATGAGAGGTGGGTATATAGAACTTGGGAGCGACCTGAACAAAACGTGATGGACGTGTGCCGCCCGGATGATGCCACCACTAGTGCATTCTGGCGCAGCATCTGGTCGGTGCCTGTCTGTCACGCTGAGGGTGGCTGGATGCGCGATATCGAGCGAGTGTGTGGAACTATACCAGAAATGGAACCAGTCATAATTACGCCATTAGACGTAGCCAAAGCAGTCCGTCCGTTACCGAATTGGAAATCACCGGGACCGGACGGACTGCATAACTTTTGGTTAAAATGGCTAATTAGTTCACACACTTGCCTGGCATCTCAGTTCCAGTCATCCTTAGAGTCTGGGTCACTACCACAGTTTCTAACAACAGGCGTTACCCACCTGCTCCATAAGTCAGGTAGTCCCGCGGAACCCAAGAATTATAGACCGATCACGTGTTTGTCGACGGTTTATAAACTTCTTACATCCATTTTGAGAGCGAAAATTAACACACACATTGACAGTTACTCGATTATGTCTGCCTCTCAAAATGGATGTAGGAATGGGACTCGCGGTACTAAGGAGCTACTCCTCATAGACATGGCCATTAGCCAACAGGTTCGCCGATCCCGCAAGGATATGTCGACATGCTGGATAGATTATAAGAAGGCCTACGACTCGGTGCCACATACATGGCTCATGAGGGTGCTGGAGTTGTACAAGATAGATGCAACTCTACGCACCTTCCTTGAGTCGTGTATAAGACAGTGGAAGACGGTCCTTCGCTATCCAGGGTGTCGACAGATCCAGGGGAATGATGAGCCTGTATGGATTAAGCGGGGAATATTTCAGGGCGACAGTTTGAGTCCACTTTGGTTCTGCTTAGCCCTGAATCCTCTAAGCACACTGCTGGAGGACTCAGGTCTAGGCTATCGGTTGAAGAGAGGTGGTCAGGTCATATCTCACCTCCTCTACATGGATGATTTGAAACTCTTTGCCCCTAACAAATTGCATCTGATGGAGCTACTGAAGGTAACTGAAACTTTTAGTAGTGCCATCAGGATGGAATTTGGTGTGGACAAATGTGCAGTCATGCATGTAAAAGGGGGGAAGATTATGGAATCCGAGGGAATTCCACTTTCGGATTCCATACACCTTAGATCCCTCTCCTCATCCGAAAGCTATAAGTATTTGGGTATGTCGGAAGCGTTAGGCATCAACGATGCTGACATGAAGCAATCGTTGAAGGAGCGCTTCTTTTGTCGCCTGAAGAAGGTATTAATTAGTCTTCTTTCGGGCGGAAATAAGGTGCGCGCCTTCAATGGTTGGGTAATGCCGGTTTTGATGTACTCTTTTGGCATACTCAAATGGACTCAGACTGAACTCGACGCCCTAGATAGAAGGGTCCGTACACTGCTGACCGCAAACCGGATGCATCACCCACGATCATCGGTGATGAGACTGTATATCCCGCGGAAGTGTGGGGGTCGAGGATTTTTAAATGCGAAAACCCTCCACAACCGCGAGGTGTGCAGTCTCAGGGAATATTTTTTAAAAGCCGAAGTGGGTATGCACCGTGATGTGGTCGCAATGGACAAGGGGCTCACCCCGCTCTCCATGGCGAAAGAGAACTGGCGCAAACCTGTAGTACTTACTACCGATGACCGCAAGAAGGTATGGCAAAGCAAGGAGCTTCACGGGCGCTTCTATCGGGCTCTTCATGAGCCCGGTGTAGATTTCTTAGCGTCCGTATCCTGGCTGCGTTTCAGTGACCTCTTCGGGGAAACTGAAGGTTTTGTCTGTGCAATTATGGACGAAGTTATCTTGACGAATAACTACCGGAGACATATTATGAAGGACGGGACGGCTGACGTGTGTCGGGCATGCCACCGTCCGGGTGAGTCCATCAGACATATTATCTCTGGTTGTTCTCGTCTGGCTAACAGCGAGTACTTGCACAGGCATAACCAAGTAGCCAGGATTATTCACCAGCAACTTGCTTTGAAATATAAACTTGTCGACTCAGAGGTACCGTATTACAAGTATGTGCCCGACCCAGTTCTCGAAAATGACCATGTCACGTTGTACTGGGATCGGTCTATCATCACTGACAGGACTGTTGTCGCCAACAAACCTGATATAGTGGTGATAGATCGATTAGTGCGCCGCGCAATGATTGTTGATGTTACCATTCCACATGACGGGAACCTCGTGAAAGCTGAGAAAGATAAACAAATGAAATATCTTGACTTAGCACGCGAGGTTGTTGACATGTGGAATGTGAGCTCAACTGTCATTGTGCCGATTGTCGTATCGGCCAATGGCCTGATGGCCGACAGCCTCGATCAACATCTATCGAGGCTCTCGTTAGGCGGTTGGATCAAGGGCCTGATTCAGAAGGCAGTACTCCTCGATACGGCTCGCATTGTGAGGAGGTTTCTATCTCTGGAGCCCTAACCACCGGTAGCTTGGACCCTGCTCCCGACACCGGTGGATCACTATTTTTTTATATTTTTAAATGTTTTTTTTTATTTTTTTTATTTAATCATACTAATATTTAAAAATGTAACAAAATAAGACGACTAAATAAATAAACGACATAATAATTTTATTTATTTAATTTGACAACATTGGTCCAATGGTTAGTACAACAATAACTTATCAACTAAGGGTTAGAAATATTAATTAATAAATTATATTAAACTACATTAAATCAAATCAAAATCGAAATAAACAAATTCTATTTATCCTGCCGCATGAGCAACCGGACAACATGTCTTAACATTTGGTGCATCATGTTTTTCGGCTAGGGTTTTCAGTACCCACAC
Organism: Apamea epomidion; assembly: GCA_947507525.1. Classification (NCBI taxonomy): domain Eukaryota; kingdom Metazoa; phylum Arthropoda; class Insecta; order Lepidoptera; family Noctuidae; genus Apamea; species Apamea epomidion. The sequence continues at coordinate 15,162,266 of OX382226.1, forward strand.
CCTCTCACAGAGAGGAGGCCTGTGTCCCAGCAGTGGGAACATTATAGGCTGATTATTATTTATTATTTAAAAAAAAAAACGTTGCGTCACACTAGGAATTTCTCCTGTATCATGGGTGCGTTTACAAACATTCAAACTGACATACACAAACAGCCAGACCTGGACCAACTACTTGTAGATCATACAAATATTTGTTCCGTGCGGGAATCGAACCCGCGACACGCAGTGCAGCAGTAAATCGCTTAACCACTGCGCCAACCGTGTCGTCTAATATTATGATTACTATCTCACTAGTCTGACAACCAGTCCGTACCAAGGGGCATCTTGTAACCCAGTAACTAGCTTGTGTAGGTCAGATAGGCAGTCACGTCATATAAAATACTGGTATTCTGGTGTATCGGATGTGGATGGAAACCGACCCCAACATTGGGGAAAGACTAGACACACTGATGTTTTTAACTGAAAATAATTTTGGTTCGAATCCCCGCTGCTAATTGTGATACATTTCTTTATGTCTGAAGAAATAAACGAGAAGTTGTAATAAAAAAACACTTTTCCCTTAAATATCTGACGTCCGAGGCGAGGGCTACAATTGATTTCAGTAGTTTTTATTGTTATTTCTTTGGCCATTATCCGGCCCTTTGTACGATATTGAACAAGAAACCCATAAAATGCGAAGCTTTAAAGTAAGGGAAGGAAAGAGAACAGTGCTTGCTACCTTATAATATAACTTACACGGAAGGTTTTGCAGGTGGAAAATTATCACACCGAAGATTTCTGTACACAGATTTCGTCTATGTTTACAAAAAGTCTCAAACTCAAACCATTTATTTGATATAAACCAATTACAGGCACTTTTTAATTGTCAAGGGGTCGGTCAGTGAGAAAGAAGCTAGTAGCCCATTCCAAAGCGTAGTAGGTCCTACATATGGAGAAGAACGGGCAAAAACTCCACGGACGCTCTTTTAAATCATAAAGTTGTTACAAAATATTGGTTACACCATTCATGTTAGTTTTAATTTGACTAATTAAAACTAAAATCTTGCTTTATCAGAATTTAGTACGTAGTGTATTAGAGTATTGCAGTGTGGTGTGGCGGCCACACTACGCTACAAATAGTTTGCGTCTAGAACGTGTCCAAAAACGCTTCGTTTGGCATCTGGCTTTTTCTGTGGAAATAACTAAAAAAATTCGTTCTTACAAAAAGAGATTAAAATTCTTCAACTTGCACATCTTGGAAGAACGAAGATGTTTCAACGACGCAATGTTTGCTAGCAAAATCTTGAAGGGAAATATCGACTCACCGCCGCTGCTGGCACTCATTAACTTTCGTGCTCCGTCGAGGATTCCGCGCAAACCTATTACTCCACTTTGTCCTCCAATGAGAAGAACGGTGTTGGGATCTAACTCTCCATGTGCTAGGTTTTGTAAGGTTTTAAATAGTTGTATTGATATGATTGATTTTCACTTTGATTCTCTCAATAAGCAAAAATGTGAATTTTCTGAACTGTTTATCAGTTTTGTTGTAAAAGTTTTTGGACTGTGTGTTCGTAACTTTTTAAAGAAATGAGGCTTTTAATATTTAGCACATGTTACTAATACTACATAGTTATATATTTTACTAAGTTTACTTGTACAATATGTAGCTTACAACTAGCATAATTACTTATCATTGTTTTTTTTTTGTTCACTTGGGTAATTCTTGCACTGTGTAGAGTTTAAACGCATGTTTTATTTTTGTTTGTAGATTAGTGTGAACAATTGTTGGTAGACCTAATAAATAAAATTAAAATAAATGAAATGTTGAAATTATACATACATGACATGTGAGAACGATGTAGAAAGATCAGAAATTAAAATAAGCCGTGGCAGCTAAGATTATAACCAGTCCCTATTGACGGCGCCCTAAACATCCTCCTGTATCGTATCAACAAATATTAATTTTGCATGCACCCAGATCAACCACTAATACTTATACGATGGGGGAATCGAACCTGCCTGTCAGATGCCTAGGTACATCATACTTTTTTTTTTTGGGTGGGAATTCATCTTATTGACAGGCGGGTCAGACTATTACTGACTAAAACCCACCCGTGTTCCTTCAGTTGCCTGTGCCAGGGGCCACGGTATCCATTTAAAACAACTCGCGGCTCTGGCCAATATCGGCCCTAGCGGACCCCGTCGGTTCATGCTGACATCTCTTTGAGGCGCGGGTGGAACACAACGCGCCGTCGATTCGGGCCTGGTCCTTACCGGGCGGCGAGCAATGGGCCACAGCCGAGTCCCGACGTCCAGGGCGTCTCCTGGGGCGACTAGGGGCGTGAGGGCGCAGAGATTGCCTCTCCATCACGCGCTCCGCCTCCTCTTTTGCGAGCATTACTGCTTAGCAGAAGGAGGTGACGGCTTCCCATGCACTCTCGCTCCTTGCCATGGCCTGGACCAAGGTCGGACGCGAGAGATCGCCGCTGCCGATCGCCGCCACGAGGACAGCCTCATGGCTGTCCTCGTGGCGGCAAACACAAACAACAACACAAAGAAAGCCCCGACGCGTAATGTCGTAAAAAATTATGAAAATAATTACTATAATATTTTCATCTTAATGCATGACACTTTTTGGTACGACTTTTGGTCATTGTCCTTTACTTTTAAGTTGTTGCTTTATTTATTGAACTTTCTCTAAATTGTGTCACATTTTTATGAAATATGAGCGGCAATGACTGCGTAACAGAAGAAAATTCTACACACTATACTGTAAAATTTTCATGCTGCGTAAGTGATGTCAGATATTTTTGAGCATAACGAGGTGTCACATTCTTCTGAATTTAACTGATTAGGTAGGTGACACATCTTTTTAAAGCCGATGCAGCATTATTTTGACGACAGAGATTAATGAATGAATCATGAAATCAGATATTATTGCCGAGCTGTTCATATTTACGAATGTGAATGTGAATGTACCTCAAGTAACTTAACTAGAGTTGGTCCAAACATAGAGATATACCTATACTTAGGTATGACTAAAGAATGTAAAAACTTATTAACATAAACCGTAAACATGGGATAACCTTGCCCCAATTTCTCGTGACGATAACCGTATTCGAATGAAAACACTTCCCTCCATAGTTAAAGTGAAAACATACATCATAATATTTACTTTTGTTACGACAATCTATTTTTATTATGGGACATTTTAGCTTTGACTTTGGGAAAAGTACAGACTTCGTCAAAATTGTGAAGACAAACAATAAGTAACGCCTGATGACGCTGGAAGACGATGGCTTGCTGAGGCCTGGATATAATGTAATCAGCCTATAATGTTCCCACTGCTGGGACAGAGGCCTCCTCTCTGAGAGAGGGAGTAGCCCGTAATCCACCACACGGGCCCCGTGCGGGTTGGTAGATGATGGGGATGTCACATACCTTCGAATTTGTGTTTTCCTTCACCGTTTTGAGAGCAGTGGTGATGAAATAATTTACACAAAGTAAAACGCCTGTCTGGGTTCGAAACTTCGACCTGCAAACTCGTAAGTCGCGCCCGTAAACACTGGGTCACCACTGCCACAAATGCAATCCAACACAATTAAAGTGCAGGAATCATTTAGGTGTTAAAAGTTCTACAACATGAGAATCAGCTCACCTACGCTATAATTATTCTCAACTCTGCCTACATGACATCTCTCATAATTTACGGAGGACCCTAATTTGGCATTCATTTGTCCCAGTCACAAGCAGCCGTGGCTTGATTACGCTGAAGTTTGCCCCACCTGAACAGGCCATAACATGTTTTACGGTTTTAATTTATTGTTATTAAATATTTCAGTAGTTTTATGACTTGCCCCGTAAGTAGAGATTATGAAGGTAATTTTAAAAGTAGTTGAGGTATAATCTATGTCTTGTGACTTGACTGCCTCGTTGGTCTCGTGGTTGCAAGTGCGACTGCTGAGCGTGGGGTCTTGAGTTTGATTCCCAGGTCGGACAAACTGTTATTGAGCTTTCCATTAGGCATTTTTTTGTAACAAACCGGAGTTTGGAAGTTGGCGGTTTAATACCCCGTGCCTCGAAATGCATGTAAAGCCGTTGGTCCTGTGCCTGGTCTCTCACCGATCGTGTTGGATTGCCATCCTATCGGGCTGAGAGAGTAAAGGAACAGAGAGTGTACCTCTGTTTGCGCACACACTAGTGCACTATAATATGTATCTTCTGCGTACCTGGCTAATCTCCCTTGAGATTGGCCACCGTGACCGAAATCGATCGGGAGGCTATTATTATTATTATTATCTCTTGTATGTACTTGTGAGTATTTTGTAGAAGTCCTATCATATCTCACCTATGCCCAGCAGTAGACTGCGATAAGCTGACTTGATTGATGGATTGTTCAAAAAACAGCATGCACGTAAATGTGGCACATCGAGTTTAAGAAAAAGTTCCACTTTTCGAACTTTTAGCGTCACGCGTCGTCTCTGCTCATACCTGTGTCACCGTGTTCACAGGGGGGGTACAATCTCTTTTTAAAGTTCATAGTATAACATAATCAGCCTATAATGTTCCCACTGCTGGGACACAGGCCTCCTCTCTGTGAGAGGGAGTGGGCCATAATCCACCACGCAGGCCCAGTGCGGGTTGGCAGAAGTCACATGTCTCCGAATTTTTGGTTTTTCGACATGCCAGTTTCCACACGATGTTTTCCTTCACCGTTTTGAGAGCAGTGATAGTGAAATAATTTACGCAAAGAAAAGGGCCTGCTTGGGTTCGAACCGACCTACAACTCGTATGCTCGGCCATTAAAACTGAGCCACCACCGCTCTTCCATTGCTCTTTCTATTTTTAAAAGCTCGATGTGTGATTGTTATATGTCAAAAGCCTGACAAATACATAATATGACGAAAACTGAAAACTCCGTTATCATTTCCGAGGTTTTGAACTACAGACGACCCAAGATCTATCTTTGTGTGTGTGTGTATGTACATAGGCACTGCGGACTTTTGCCTTTAGTGTCTGACTAACAATCAGGGCACCCCATCCTATACAGTGAACGCCACAAAAGATAGCTAGAAGATGAATATGCGATGACCTAAAAAAACTGCCTAACTTTTCCAAAAGCCAAAAAAGTGCAAGATGGTTTATGAAAACGGCTTTTATGAAGTTTCCACATTACATGCTTAATACAATTGCATTCATTCGCTCACTGACAGACAACGCGCAGCTTAAACCGCTAGGCTGAGCCTGAAATTTCACACAAGAGTTCCTCTTATAGCAAAAGTGCACAAAGAAAGGATTTTTCCTCAGGGGGTCAAAAAGGGGGTGAAAGTTTGTATGCAAGTTAGTCTTTTTTGCCGATGGGAAAACCCACCGCGTACCCGGCTTGTCATAAAATAATAAACAAAGAGAGAGATAGACAGATATTCTATTAAGTGAATCTGAAGTTTTGTTTAGATTCACTTCAAATAGAACAATGGAACATCCACAAGAACAATAATAATTTTCCAAGACTGACTTGTGTGCGGTAAGCTGGCTTGTTGATACAATCTATGTTTATCTATTGATTGATTTATTTATTTGTAGAAACATGAATATACATACAAGGCATGCAGGTTTTTGTGGCATACAAATATAAGGGTAAGAAGTCATACATAGGTATTTAAACAAAGCTAAAAACATGATTAAATTTTCACATAAACTAAAAATTAAATTTAAACAATACATTATAAATTTGAATTAAATTGTCTTATAATCTAATTATAAATTGTCAAAATGATAAAATGTAAGTAAATATTTGTTAAATTCGTAACATTACACCTTGTCATTTAAAAATTCTAAAATATTGTAGTTTGCTTTCCCAACTAAATATAATTTTAGCCGTTTTTTTAATATGTGTGCATTTAGTTCCCTCCATCCCTTAGGAAGTTTATTGAATATTAAAGGCGCCATGCAAAATACACTTTTCCGCATTAATGCTGTTTTGGAACTATGTGAGCAAAGCATAGTGTTATCGCATCTGACGCGACCGACTTTGTCTGCCATACGTGGAAATAATTGCCGATTACATTTTACAAACATGACAACTTGTACAGAGACGGTAACATCAGTATGTTATAATTAATGAAATACGGTTTACAACTGTCATTCGAATCTAATTTAAACATCGTCCTAATACACCGTTTTTGGGCTTTCAAAGGTATATCCTAGTCAGTCGAATTGCCCCAAAGTATAATTCCATACCTTAGGTGCGATGAAACTAGGCCGTGGTAAGCTGTTAGCAATGGGTCAGTGTTAAGCACAGAAACTAATTTGTGAAGGGCATAAGAAGAGCTACTAATATTTTTGCTTAAAATTTCAACGTGTTCTTTCCAATTTAACTTTTTGTCAATAGTTACACCGAGGAATTTAGCAGTGTTGACTTTTTTAATTATGTTGTCATTATATTGATTCTTATTCTACTTTTGTATCAGTTGTTATTGTAATGAATGGAAATATGAATCATGACTTGGGCACAGTGAAACGAAAGTGGTTGCTGAACTTTAATTGTTGATACGAAATAATACCGATTAGGTCTAAATCTTTCTAAGGGCTGAAACCTGAGCTTTTACCAAAATCACATATCTTTTACCCGGGGAATAAAATTGACGTCAAAATTTATCTCAGGATAAGACTTATAGTTTGATGGAATTCGCCCGGACTAATTCTATTAAGGGCTGATTTCTCCAACGCCAGATAATTTTATCCCAGAAATAATTTTTAATTTTTTACAGTCCTTCCATACAAAATCTGTCAGACGTCAATTTTATTTCGCGTATAAAAATACCTCTCGATTGAAAAATCAGCCCTAAGTGTACCAAATGATTCACGTATTTTATCTACAATAAAGCCAAATTATTGTATCATCTAAAGATTATTTAGGTTTATAAGAACTAAATAAAACATTGTCACCAACAACAATTTCCAAAAAGGTTTCGATTTGCCAAGTAAAAATAAAAATAGAATTCATTTAGTAACCAATTGCACCGCACCTGTGCCTGAATTTTTCCCAATATAGTTCTAAGGCATTATAAAATTCTCAGTAATTCTCGAGACAAAGAAAAATCGTATGATTCAATTATTAAATTAAGTCTGTCCAAGACTAATGAAATAAAGCGATACGAGCCTTTCGCGAAAGCTTCTTTGATTTTACTTTGATCTGAGGATTTTAATTTATTACACTGATTGATAATTTAGTTTAGTTGTCTAATTTCATAAAAGTTTTTCTAAATCTATATATCTTCCTCTTTTTATATACTTGTACAGACGCCAGCAAATCAAACTACTACAATAAGTAGGTCTTTCTTTAATAGATTTTCTACTTTAGCGATAAAGTAGTAGCGAATAATACGACTTTGAACCTAATAAGGTTCAAAGTCGATTGGGAAAATTTGACAGTTTCGGATAGCTTGACCTACTGGCGTCTGTATTTATACCTTTTTTTTTTTTTTTTTTGAGGATTGGAAATCATCAAATGACCCCTCCCGCTCTGGGTGGAGCAGAAGGGAGTGTCAGACTCTTACTGACTAAAACCCACCCGTGTTCCTTCCTTAGCCCTTTATGTACCAGGGCAGCGGTAACCCTTTCGGACGATCCCGCTACCCCGGCAGGCTTCGGCCCTGTCGGGCCCCGTCATCTATGCTGACATCTCTTTGAGGCGCACGTGGAACACTTACGCGCCGTCCGGCACGGGCCTGGGCCTGATCGGACGGAGAGCTACCCATTGCTCTCCGCCCGCAGGCCCGCGCCTACGGTGGCCGGGAGTCGTCACGCGGCTCCCGACGCCCGGAGCGTCTCCCTCGGCGGCTGAGGCGTGAGGATCTCTCCCTCGCCCATCCCGCCACCTCCTTCGCTAGCATGACTGCTTCGCAGAAGGAGGTGACCGCCTCCCACTCCCTCTCGCCCCGGACCATGGCTTGCACCAGGGCCGAGCGCGAGAGGTCGCCGCCGCTGCCGATCGCCTCTACGAGGACACGGCGGTGCTCTGCCCAAGCGGGGCAGACCTCCACCGTATGCTCCACCGTGTCCTCTGGGCGATCCTCGCAGTGGTGACACCCGGGCGTCTCCTCCCGCCTGATGATGTGCAGGAACCTCCCGAAACATCCGTGTCCGGAGAGGACCTGCGTCAGGCGGTAGGTGAGAGCGCCGTGACGCCTCTCTAGCCACTCCTCAAAGAGGGGTCTTACCGCCGCTATCGTGGCGTGCCCTGCGCTGGGTTGCGATAGTCGCGCCTTCCATTCCACCATGAGATTGCGCCGGAGGTCCGTCCGCTCCGCAGCGATTTGCCGCGGGTGCAGAGTTTCCCCCCGACTTAGTGCCTCCGCGCGCCAGTCATACAGGCGCGCGAGGACTATCGCCTCCAGAACCCATGGTGGCAGTCCGGCAAGGAGGCTTGCTGCCTCGCCCGAGATCGTGTGGTACCGCCGGATTAGCCTTACGGCTACCACCTTTTGGGGCGCGTTCAGGTAGTGTGCGGCTCGCAGCCGCAGTGAACGCGCCCATACCGGGGCCCCATACAGGGCCATGGACCGCACGACCCCCGCGTAAAGCCTCCGGCAGGAGGCGTTTGGCCCCCTCAGGTTGGGCAGGAGCCGCTTTAAGGCGGCCCCGGCCCGTTCCAGTTTGGGGGCCAAACGTCGGAAATGCTCGACGAAGTTCCACCAGCTGTCGAGGACGAAACCCAGGTATCTCATCGTTGTCTCGACGCCGATGTGAACCCCTCCTACCATCAGTTGGGATCCCGAAGGTGGCCCGTACCGAGGCCCATGAAAGGACATGGCCTCGGACTTGTGCAATGCCACCTCGAGACCCAACTGCCGGATCCTTTCCACGACTATCGCAACACCGCGTGTCATCGCGTCGGCCGCCGCCTGATGCGACCTCCCCTGCGCCAGGACCAGCGTGTCGTCAGCGTAGCAAACTACGCTGACGCCATCAGGGAGGTCGGCCCGCAGCACCCAGTTGTAACCGATGTCCCACAGGAGGCCCCAGAACCGATCCCTGTGGGACACCGCACGACATCTCTCGCCGGTTCCAATTCCCGTCGCGACAGGGGTAGATGACGCCTCTGTCCGTCAAATAGGCCCGGCTATTCGACGGAGGTAAGTCGGCACCCGGTGATACCGGAGTGCCTCCCCTATGCAGCTCCAGGGCAGGGTGTTGAACGCGTTGGCGATGTCGAGTGACACCGCCACGACCACCCCACCCCGGGACACCGCGTCCCCCGTCGTGAGGGCTCTCACGCGCATGATGGCGTCCACCGTCGAGCGCCCCTTGCGGAAGCCAAACTGGCACTCCGCAAGATCCGGCCCCGTCCTCACCAGGTGCCCGACGAGGCGGCCTGCAATCACTCTCTCAAAGAGCTTGCCTACCTCGTCGAGCAGCACTATGGGCTGGTATGCGGACGGAGAGTCCGCAGGGCGCCCTGGCTTCTGAATGAGGACCAGCTTCCCCGTCTTCCAACGAAGTGGAAACTGGCCTCTCTCCATGCATGCGCTTAAGAGCGCCTCCAGTCGAGGCCCGAGAGCCCTCGAGGCCAGGACCCAGGCTTTACCCGGCAAGCCGTCGGGTCCCGGGGCGGTATTTTTGGCCTTCAGCCTGCCTACCGCCGTTCTCAGATCTACCCCGGTCACTTCAGGGGTGTCGTCGTCGTCATCCGTGTGGTCCGCTTCGGGCACCGCAAGTGGCGGAGCCATAGGCGGGGGAGTATGCTCCCCCCGTGAAGGGAACAGAGCGCTCACCACTTCCTCCACCAGCTGGGGTCGGAGACTCTGCGTCAGCGGGGGGGCCCAGGTGCGGAGTTTATTCCGCACCATTCTGTAATGGCGCCCCCATGGATCTCGGTTCAGAGTCTCCAACATCTCCTCGCGGGCCGTATCCTTGGCCCGCTTGACAGCCTCTTGGAGGGTGGTCTTCGCCGCTCTGTACCCCTCGTACAGCTCCACCTCCGTGGCTTCCGCATCCCGAGGGCGGATGCGGAGCCTGCGGTGCCTGGTGTACCGATGTCGCGCGTCGAGGCACGCCTTGCGTAGCGCCCCAACCTCCTGCGACCACCAGTACACCTGACGTCGGGCGCCTCCTGGCCGGACTTGGGGCATTGCCACGTCACAGATCTCGGACATGGCCTCCCGGAACCACTCCGCCTCATCGTCAATGTCAGCAGGCCTGTCCGGTGAAAACACCCAGGCCTGCACGATCGAGGCTTCCAGGAGAAGCTCCCGGTCCAGCTGCTTCAGCGCCCACCGCGAACCACTCGGGGCCTGTTGGACCAGCGCGCTAGAGGTCTGGGTGGAGACATCAAACCGGATATACCGATGATCGGAGTATGTCTCCACCTCCTCCATGACGCGCCAGTCAATGACACGTTGTGACAGAGCGGGGCTGGCGAACGAGATGTCCACTACCGACTCGCCCCGCATCCGCACACACGTAGGAACAGAACCCCGATTTAGGACGACCAGGCCTGTTTCCAGAGCCCAGTCCTCCACCATCCTGCCCCGCACATCCGTGCAACGGGAACCCCAGGCCAAATTCATGGCGTTCAAGTCCCCGAGCACTAGCACGGAGAAGGCGTGGTTTCTGGCGACGACGACACTCAACTCTGTTAAAGAGTTTTGGAACTCGGCGAGAGTTCGGCTCGGAGAGAAGTATACTCCCACTACTACAATCTCTCCGAACCGTGCTGCTACGCACCCCTGTCCCCTCGTGACACCTTCGGGGGACGGGGTACCGGCGGCAGCCGACGAAATTATGGCCACTGAGCCGTTCAGATCCTCCACCCAGTCATCCCTGGGCGGGACAAAGTACGGCTCAGCGACCGCGGCGATGTTAATCGACCACTGCGCCATGCTCTGGAGCAACAGGTCCTGAGCGCAGGCGCAGTGGTTGATGTTCGCCTGGAGAAGGCGTAGTGGAGGAGTTATTACTCCTCCATTTCAGCCCCCTCCCGGGCCCCCTCGGCAGTGGTGGCGGCGGCGGCGGCGGCGGCGGCGGCGGCGGCGGTGTCGGCGGCGGCGGCGGCGGCGGCGGCGGTGGCGGTGTCGGTGACAGTGGCGGCGACGGTGGTGGTGGCGACGACGGCGAAGGGCCTGCCTTTCCTCCTGGCTTCGGCGGGTGGAGCGCAGGACTTGTTCCCCGCCCGGTGATCGGCCGGCTTGCCAGCAGCCGCACATGCGACGCAGTGCGGCGCGGCGTTGCACGAGCCGGCCGTATGTCCGGGCTTGCCGCAGCGGAAGCACAGAGTGCTGCGGTCCTCTAAGGTGCACTGTGTATTTATACCTTCCTTAGGAATAAACCCGAATATTTTTTTAGTATACTTAGCTCGAGAAAAGTCTATACTTATTACTTAGCAAATTACCGTAGTAAGATGCTCACGTTCTTATAAATTTTACTACCACAATTCACTAGTTATTGTTCTACAGAATGCATAAAGAACTCGCTATCTTAACAAAATACGTAAAACTGGGAACGTTTCATGTAAAAAAGATGGCTTTACACTTTTACAGGCAATAAAACTGCAATATGGAGTAACACCTACTCACCGCCACCTAGAGTTAGTACGTCGTTGACAGTCGTAGTCGTTCGTCGACAACATTTACGACTGAATCATAAGGAGCTAATAAATTATTGATTCTCACAAATCTTAAGTTAGCTGGGGTCAAATTAAATTAGCTAGTGAAACTCTGCAGACGTGGGTATCGAACTCTAACCACGATATAATATAAAATTCAGATGTTTTTTTTTTAAGGTCAACGACCCCATGTAGTTTTGTTACTCGAAGTATGAGTTGAGAAAATCTGTTTTCTTTTATTTGTTGTGTTTAGATATCGATACTTCCTTGAAGAATATACAAAAAAACAGGTTTTTCATCTCGTCTGCGGAGTTTCACTAGCTAATTTAATTTGACCCTGTATATTGTTCACGGTTTTTACGAGATCATGGCAGGCTTCAAAGACAATAAGTGTATACCATACGATTTTATGGTGAACTAGCGCCTTCTTCCACGTCAATTTCTGATATTTCCAAAGAAATAACACCCCAACAATCTGTTCAGTGTTTATGTACCTGTGAAAACATAACAAGCGGACAGAGGCACTTTATATTCATAGGTATATTAGGATGGGTACGGGTTTTATTATACATCGTGACTTTTTAGTCGTCTGACAACGGCAGCCCACTTCATGTATCCAATGACTACTATAATTTCATACCAAAAAAAAATGGTATTTAAGAGAAAAAAAAAGAAAAAAATATTCAGTATAACGTAGTTGAAACATTCTGTTGCGAGCGAAGATCTATCTACTCGACCCGTGCGATGGTTAGGTATGTTCTACTATTTGATACATAAACATTATTAACAGGATGTTTCATAATTCTCATGTATTATTTATTTTTCTTTGTACCTATTATCTTAATTAATGGTAAAAAAAAACACGCCTAGAGGTATTTTATGTCGGATATATTGAGTGGACCACCTTTGTCAGACGACTAAAAAATCACGGTAGGTATATATTATTAAATATCTACGCCTAGTATTGTATGTCTGTGCGAGATATTTCGATTTGTCGATTCGTAATGAAGATAGTATGGAGCATTGACGCACCTGAAAGACTTGTCTTTCAGGTGCGTCAATGCTCCCTACTATCAAGCAAGTTTTTTATAAGTATTGTATGAAGATGAGGTATATTATATTGGTTCTTTCATTTACTCCGCCCCTGTTCACATACGCCATGTTCTCAGTTCAATAAGAACGCTTTATCATTGTTTGATAGTCGATCTAAGGAATATTTCCGAATAATGCCTTTATTGGGTGGCCTTTTGATTGTCGTGACGGTATGATAGTATATACCTACTACGATCTCACGCTTAAACGTTAAGGTTTCGAGAAAAGCTGTAGGAAATAGGCCATTCTACCTTACAAAGTTTAGTTTATAATTAAATGATTGCGCATCAATTAACAAAATAGTTTCTCAAGTTGTGTACCACTGTCCTAAGTCATAAACAAATAAAAAACGTGACCTTATAAGACACACACAGTTTACTTTTCGAGATGAGAACGCCACGCGAAACAGAAACAAATCTACGTTTGCGATTTAGTGGCCAAACATGTAAACAAATATGAGTTTTTGAAAAAATAACTTTAATTCCTACATAATAAAGTTCAGTTTACTCTACAATTTTAATTAAACATTTTTATAACTTTTTCTTTTAATAGTGCCAGTCACTCTGGCTCAACTTAATTACTACTGTAATAAAGTTAATATTTGTTTAAATTGAAATAATATCAATTTGAATACATCTTAGGTACCTTTAGAGAAAATAGTGCAAAGTGGTCAAACGAACATCTTTAGGAAAAATCATGCGCTGAGAGTAAAACCTGATGAATGAAATATTAACAAATGTTTTTTTTTTTTTCTCTATGTCTTCAAAAATAGCAGTTCGTTACATTATATTCCACATCGGAATTACAAGTCATAAAATGACAAATAGTTCAGAAACTGATAAATAGAGTCGATAAGTTAATTCAATTCGTCCAAATAATATAGTTTTTGAAAAATATAAACCTACCCACAAAATTGATGGCACGGCTGCTGAATGCAATGAAACACTGCAGAGAATGCGCCATTGAACGGAGTGCCTTTATAGAGATAAAAGCCCTGATATTGCTAAGCCAAGATATTGTTTTAAAGGACGGCCTGCAGAGCGCGGTCAGCCACAAATAGGCTAGATTGTGCGATGAGATTTGCGAGCGACTGAATTAGGAGAAGATTGCGTCTAACTGCATTTGTTGAGATGATGCCATGCCCGATGTCGCTCTATTTATATTTTTACCTGAGAAACGTTTTTATACAGTTCGAAATATTGGTAGGAAGTGCTCGATGTAGAAGAAGGTAGGTATGGCTTTTATTGATGATTCAATTGGAACAGTGGAGAAAAATAAATCGATTACTTTTCTTTTAAATTCATATCCATTAATTTTCTATCAAAATACATACTTACAAATACAATAACATCACGCCTTTTTTCCCCGAAGGGTTGGGCAGAAGGTGGTAATAATTACTTTTATTGTACCCACTAGGGTACAATAAAAGTAATTATTATTCAATGTAAATAATTGAGTATAGTTTGAACTGTGACTCTTGAATATCAGAGATGTGTACCGCGGATCGATACATTAAAACTTTGCACTAGAAAGTAATTTCGCCGTTCAAAAGTGCTGATTCTTAGCCTAGTTTGAATAAATGACTTTTGATCTGCAGATGACGTCCTGTTGGTCAAACGAATGATATTCGTAAATCGTTTTCATGATGACCGCTCGACAACATCCAAACAACAGAGAACCAATTTGAAATATTAACATTTTTACATTCATTTTACACGCAACCATAGACAATGATCGACCTAAAATCAAAACAATGAAAGCCAGCAGTTGTTTTATAACAAAACACGTCACACTCTATGACACGAACCTGGTGGGTTGTGACCACAAAAACTGTGAGTAAAAAGGCTATCCTATCGATAAAAGGTTATCGACTAAACATGTCGTTCCATTCAATAATAGATTAAACAGCGGTTGTCCCTCACTTCCATTACACATTTTGTGTTACATAAAGCTATTTTCGATGTCCCACTGGCACAGTTTGTGTCTTTAGATAAATTATTTGTGGACGGGCCCGGTTGCCTCGATCAGTCCCGATAGATATCCTATCCAATCAGCTAGCCTTTTATAGCAATATTTTGAGGGACAACTCAATTTTGATACTGGATCTATGCAGTGATTGGATACTTTAATTGAAGAGCTCGATTGTGATGATTTTAAAGAAAATTAATTAATTGATGGTTTGATTTGTTGTTTCGTTGCCTACGACCACCGATTGCTAAAGTTGGGGTGAGCTTTCAAAACAACTGTTACTCGTTAACCGTCTCTATGAAATACGTCTTGATTGATAAATTCAACTGAATATGTACGTAAAGCCAAGTCTTTTATATATTCGTGAGTATACATTATATTTTATACATTCTTTCCTTTATCAAGTCAAGACCTTTATCACCTTTTGAAGCTACGGCACTGAGCAGACTATTGCATAGAAAACTGCATTTAATAACGTGGTAAAAATGATGAAAATAGCTTACCAATGTCGAGTTGGCATTTATCTAACACCTTTACATTGCCTGAACATTTTAAGAAAACTATTTTTTTCATCAGTTCTATTTTAAAATTCAGTTTGACATGTGATATTACGCCGCAATTGCTGGCGTGATTGCCGAGACTTTGTTAGGTTGATAAATTGGGAATGTGGCGAATTAGGAAGTAGCCAATCTATCGCGCAATAAGCTATAACTTGGTAAAATAATAAACCAGTTTTCATTTTAATTTTTTTATAAGTAGACGACGACCCAAAACCAAGATAACGGATGTTACCCAGAAACCCGCTAAACTTAAGTGGGACTATGGGCCGGACATGTTTGCCGCATATCAGGGGGCTTAAAAAGGCCACTTTAAGCAATACCTCTAATAGCTATTCATTTCCTGACTTCCCAGCAGATCATTAGCAATTCCTCTAATTTTCGTATAATTTTGTGTAAACATTGCCGCATGAAAAAAATAAAAACCGTAATTTTATCGGTAAATTTTTCATTAGTTTTTATTAATCAAATTGGTTTTTTATTTCTACAGTTTAAATGTTATTTCATTGTGATATGAATTGCACACAGATCATAATAAGAATTGTTAGTTTGTGACCATTTTACGATTTTTAATATGATTCATATTGTTATCCTATTATGATTCTACCAAAGTGGCCTTTTTAGGCCCACAGATGACAATTGGGCTAAGAGAACCACCGATTGGGTGCCACTAATCGCTCGAGGCCATTGTGGCAGGCCAAGACGAAAATGGTGGGACGAGCTTGAATCCTACCGTAAGGTCTGGCGAAGCAGTAATGCTTCTGCGAAGCAGTAATGCTCGCGAAGGAGGAGGCAGAGCGCGTGAGGGAGAGGCAATCTCTGCACCCTCGCGCGCCTAGCCGCCGCAGGAGACGCCCTGGACGGGAGTCAACAGCCGACTCCCGACCACCGTAGGCGCGGACTTGCAGGCGGCGAGCTATGGGCAGCCGCCCAGTAAGGACCAGGCCCGGGTCGACGCGCGCCTCAAAGAGATGTCAGCACGAACTGACGGGGTCCGCTAGGGCCGATGCCGCCGGAGCTGCGGGTTGTTCGAAAGAGATACCGTGGCCCCTGCCGCGGAAGAGCGGCCCCGGCCGCCCTTCCGCTCAGCCCAGAGCGGGAGAGGTCATTTGATGACTTCCCACCCAAAAAAAAAAAAGTCTGGCGAAAGACAGAATTGTGTGCAAAAGGGAGAGGGAGGCCTTTGCCCTGCAGTGGGACAATACAGACTAGTTAGATTAGATTACTTAAGTAGACGACCTTTTTTCACCTTAAGGTGACGAACATACCTTCTACATTATAAGTTACATTATGAATTTTTCAAATTAACTTTTTAAGTTCCCATACGGTAAGTGATTTATGTCTAACACCCGGTCTAAAATGCTAAATAACACAACATTTTGCTAAATGACGAATCAAATGTAAATGCTGTATTAGCTGACTGAAATAATAAAAGCCAAACAAATCACTTGACAAGGTTTAATTTATCGTCTGTGGGAAAGCTATTTTTGTTCGCTGTTGGCCTTTGCCGCGAAGTCTGACCAGATGAATAACAGTATTTTATGGTGCGATTACCTATCTGACCTCCATAACCCAGTTACTGGGTAACACGATACCCCTTGGTAAGAGATGGGGATGTTGATTGGACATCATACTGTACAAAAAAACCGTGCCTCAGAAAGCTCGTTAAACCGTTGGTCCTGGTTCTGATCTCCCTCCGGTCGTGTCAGATTACCGACCCATCCGACTCATCGGACTATGAGAGTGACGGAAGAGAGAGTGCACCTGTGTCTGCGTACACACTTGTGCACTATAATATCTCTCGCGCCGAAGGCTAGTCTCCGTTGAGATTGGCCGCCTTGGCCGAAATACGGTCTGGAGGACTATATACAAAAACAGTAGTCTCATAATCATAGCAGATATTTAGATGTATATCAATAGCCTAGGTAAGTGTGTTGGTAGCTAAATCTTAGGCACATGCTCATGATTAAATAGATAGGTTTCATGCATGACGAAGCACGACTTTGATCATATAGGGTATCAATCGAATCCTATACATAAATATCTTTAGATAAGATAAGATCCCCAAGATTCGCCAAGATTCTACAACTATACCTCAATAACTATAGCTCACACATGGCGCTTCGTTGGATCTTTGTTAAATATATTTTTAATATATTTTATACGGGCGTGACTTACGATTTACAGGTCGTAGGTTCGTACCCAAACAGGCACTTTACCATAAGCATATCAGATTCAGCTCTCTGTGAGTGCGGGTTGGTAGATCATGTCACATGTCTTCGAATGTTTAGTTCTAGAATATGCCGGTTTCCTCACGTTGTTTTCATTCACTGTTTTGAGAGCAGTGGTGATGAAATTATTTACGCAAAGTAAAGCGCCTGACTGGGTTCGAACCCACGACCTACAACTCGTAAGTCGGGGCCTTTACACTTTGTAAAAGTTATTTCATCATCACTTGACTGCTCTCAATACGGTGAAGGAAAATCATCTTGAGGAAATCGGCATGTCCTAGAACCAAAAGTTCGAAGACATGTGGCATTCAACCACCCGCATTTGGCCTGCGTGGTGGATTACGGCCCACTCCCTCTCCCAGAGAGGACACCTGCATCCCAGCACTGGAAACATTATAAGCCTATGCTTATGTTAGGACTGCGACTCCATTTGAAAAGAGATTTATTAGAAAGATCAGATTTGTAATTTTTTTATTTTTTATTTAGATGTGTAAAAACACAATTGTTTCCAATATTGGTGCGCGATGAATGTTTCTGACCCCGTCCGGTCTATTGAATAAGGCAAATGAGACCTAACTAGCGTAGCATGTGGAAAGTGTGAAATTCTCGTACACTGGCGGATCGATAGTGTACAGGGGCATTAAATTTTTACAGTTGGCCGAGCCGCTGTCCATCGGCGCCCGAGTTTTATTGATTTGACATTAGATGCCTCATGAATGAACTATTTTACTAAGATAATCTTCTGTGACTGCTTTGTCTTACCTATCTAAATTCTCATTACCTGTGAACTCCTATAAGTAAGTCATGTGTGTCTTAATGTAAGTACAGCATTCATTGAATTCCTGAGGTAAAAATGACGTCTAGCGCCGACGCTAAATAAAAAATAATAAAGGAATAAAGACAAGAGAATGTTGAATGATGATTGAATTCTTGCGTAACCTTCTGGAAAATCTACCTACCTAGGAATCTGTAACTACTTAACTACCGGTACTTACTGAAAAGTAAAAACCAAAAACGTCTAGATAATTATAGGTACTCGTAGTACGTTGTGCGTATTTTTATCTAATCTATGCGAATATTAACGCTGAAGAGTTTGTTTGTTTCAAACTCGCTAATCTCTGGAACCGGAAGAACCGGAGTTACCGACATAGCGCGCAGAGTAAGCAAACTGAAGTGGCAGTGGGCTGGCCATGTTTGTCGATGAACCGATGGTCGGTGGAGCAGACGACTTCTGGAGTGGACACCGCGTATCAGCAAGCGTAATGTCGGACGCCCCCAGCTAGATGGACGGACGACTTAAAGAAGGTTGCTGGGACGGACTGAATGCGGAAGGCGGAGGACAGGGTGTTGTAGCGCAGCCTGGGAGAGGCCTATGTCCAGCAGTGGGCTGCGATAGGCTGAGTTGAATCTCTGGAACTACACGTCGGATTTGAAAAATTCTTCTATTTCATAGCCTAATTCCTCAGGGTTTTGGGCTATTTAACGTCACGCTACGACCCCTAGGGGCGCCTAGGGGTCGTAGCTCGACGTTAAATCAAAAGCAAAAAGAAAAAACGTCAGAAAGAACACTAAGCGAAACGAAGTAAAAAACGACACAGTGGGTTAGGGGCAGAAATTTTAAGTCGCGGGTAGTCGCTATTCAAATGAAACTAAATGAACTTTTCAAAATCTTTAATTAATGAGACACAAGTATATAAATAACAGATTCAAATTCGCTAACAGATTCAAAGCTCAATCATTGAAACTTACGGATGTTTACTCACAGTACCTAGTTAGGTTCGCCCACCGGATGCCAAATATCCACTTTACTACACCGACACAACACAGCCTGAAGCTACGGTTTCCAAGGAGAGCCGCGGTGACGTCATTCAACGGTAAATCCGGCCACCGCAGTCGTAGGAAACCAAAGGTTTAGCCGTGATGAAGCGACCTACAATCCGCAAGAGTTAACTTTAGACCCGAGTGGGTCAGAGGGTCTACTCTCTATGTCCGTCAACGAAGGTATGGGCCCGTCCAAAAGTAGTTGAACCGTCAAAACCAGTGTCAAATTCAATTGTTCGGACGGGTAAATACATATCGGGCGTAGGGACAACTGTCAAATTGTGTTGTCAGTCATTCTTAGTTTGGAAACTGAACTAAGTAATACCCCCAGTACCGTGCGCTTATGTCATCCGGGCGAAATCTCATAAACTGTTTTGCCTAGAACAAACTCCCGATTCTTTTGTCACGCACATGTGTGTGGGGGTGAATAGGGATGCAGGGTTGAATCGTGACGAAACTTTAAAATGGATATGTACTTTAAAATAAAATAGTTTGTTGCTAACAAGGACACTTAATCATAAATTAAAAAGCAGTAGCAACATTAGAGTATTTTCTGGCAACAAACTATATTATTTCGACGTTAAAATCCATTTTAAAGTTTCGTCCCGATTCACCCCTGCATCTTTATTCACCCCGTTTTACTACCGTAAAACGTACTGTATAACCATATCTCTGTACCGGTTTTGACGGATCACGGTAGTATGGCGCCGCGGGTTCAGCGGTTTGTATCCCTAACGGCTTAAATATTGCCGCATCAAACATTTTAATCTGGTTAATCTTAATATTATCTAACCTACACACTATGAAAGCATTCTGTATTTCCATAAACAAATATTCTATACACTTTTTTGGGTAGCTGTATGCTGTCCTACGTCAATGTCAAACCGGCCTTTACCGCGACCCTATAACATTGTTTCATAAATTACACTAATTATTCAAAAACCTCTCTTATACATTTGCATTACTAAACCCCTTAATGAAAGGGTGTTTTAAAACAATAGGATAAAACAAATCTTATTTTAGTAATTAAAATACTGATTTTACAAGACGTTTTGCCTTGTAAGAAGGTACTCAATGAAATATTAATTTAATAACCTGATTTCAACCCTAAATCTCTTGGGTCTACTGGCTTGGAAGCGTTACTTAAATATAGCAACGTACAATTTAATTTTGTTTCGAATTGAATCCAGCACGGTAATTGCGTAACACACACAGTAGCAATAGCTTTCATTTTGACAGTTCGATTCGTTGCGTTATTTAAGTTGTTGAGCAAACAAATTCTTCGACATATGAAGCAGTGGATTAGCAATATAAAATGATTCAGATTGTCCGAAACCGAATGTACTCCAAATCATTTTAAAGACAAAGTGGATGTTTACAATACTCAATACTCAATACTTTATTGCATTCCATAATGTGTATATATAATAGTTGGTATTTTATAACATCGAATCAATTATGGACCCTGTCGGGCACAGCAAAGTTAATTTTTAATAGGAGAGAGGATGAAGGCGCTTTTTGTAATAGAAAATAATTTTATATTAAATTGAAATAGTATCATTAAATAGTGAGTTGGAGTTGGAGTTGGTTGTTTAGTTGGAGTTTTAATTTTAACATTACCTACCTACTTACTTTACAATTTTTATATCCATCTATACTATTCAATTTTGTAAAATAGGTATACAGGGTGGCATAGGACATCGACGCACAAACTGAAACCATGGATTTAGTACATGATTCTGGACCCCCACTTACTTTTTTCCTGAATATTTACTCTATAACCGCGAAAAAATTCTACGCTAGTCGATCTAGAATCATGTGCTGAATTCATAGTTTCAGTTTGAGCGTCGATGTCCCTGCCACCCTGTATAGGCACCTACTAGTGCCACTCATAAACAAAGAAAAACTAATACTTCGACTAAGCAAAACATGCCATTCAATGGAACATCTTGCTTGCCACGTGTGTATACTTACCCACTCACGTTCTGGACAAATAAATGATCGTATCTTACAAGTGGAAAATGCCGTCGGAAAATCAAGTTTTGCATTTTCTAATTTTGCATTACTAACTAGCGCCTGTCCGCGACTTCGTTCGCATGTAAGTCGTAAGGTACACAATGCCTAGATATACTAAAAATAACAGCCTCATTTTCATAAAACTCTCCGTCGCCATTAATTTGTTTTCTCTTAGCGTTCTTTCCGACTTTGTTTCTATTTGCTCGGCTCATATTGGCCCTAGCAATAAAAAATTTAATGGCCTATATCTTTCCTTAAGATTTAGGATATCAAATGCAAAAAGATTTTTTTTTCCGACTGGTAGTCCAGATATTACCGAGTTCAAATAAACAAACAAACTCTTCAGCTTTATTATTAGTATAGTTATAGATTACCTACTAAACTTTTAAGTAATCCATTGTTAATTATTTGTAAGAATGTTTCACAAAACAACTTACTTGAGCTTTCTCGAGACTCGTCGACGACACGATGAAGCGCTTTAACTCCTAGTGTTTACATCCCAGACAGGTAAACAAGTGAAATAACACTTGTGTATTTGTTCTGTTTATTTCTTTAGAATAAATAATATATCTTTGTCTATCAAGCTGGTACTTTCTTAGGTAAAGCTAAGGAAAATAATTTGTTTAGGAAATTGACTACTATCTTAAATTCTTTGTATATTCAAATCACAGCTATTCAATTCAACACACATTCTTCCACAGTTATATGAAATTGCTATGACAGAGCAAATTGCCGTAGTGTGTCAAGTTGATAAACAATTAATTTCCTTGACAGTACATTGTTCGTTTGCTCTATTTTTGGTTCGACATTATGTTTGTTTGCGCTTTTTTTTAAGCACTCAAATATCCAAATGCAATTTTGGTCAGTGGACGATGTTGTTTTTCCTTTTGTAAAATGGTGATTCAAGTCCATGCGTAGTTTTCATTCTCAAGCGTCGTAGACCCATCGAAACCAAGAAAACTTTAGTCCACGTAAGCTGCACATTGCAAGTGGCTTGTGTTGCATTAGTATAGCATTACACAAACACTCCAATTGAAAGCCTATACAGGTGTGACGTCACACAGCGCTTCACTTAAGACGTTAATCATAGAGAACTAGACAAGTCACCGGCAACTAGGTCGCGAACATATTATTATGTCCTCAACACAATGCAGTCCAAATCCGCTATAATGGATGGGAGGCTCTACCCTAGAGTAACTAATGACTTGATTAGCAGATAAATGATTACCCTAATTAACACTCGTACCGCTCTGACGGAAATTGTAATTTGTAGCCTTTTGTAATTTCTGTCTTATATTTTCACGAGGTCTTTTACATCTGAAAAACATAATTATAAACAAATATTTTCTCTTTGAACAGAAGGCCAATTCGTAATTTGAAACGTTCAAAATCTAGTCGCAGTCTCACCTTGGTGACAATCAAAGGTCAAAAACTTGTCAAAAATGTAAGGAAATTAGAGATAGTTTTGACAGGTTGTTTAAGAGATCACTCTATGTACGTTCTTCAAAATTACGAGAATTGCCCCTCTGTCTTCCGGAATATTTACAGAACTTGCCGTAAATATAACACAAACGTCGACTTTCAGAAACAATTGGTCGAAGTCTTTCGAATTCGGCTAGACTTCGACGGTCCGAACGGAACAACGAATTTATTCATGAAGCCAGTTGCGACTATCGTATATTTTCTGAATATTGTAGGTACCTACCTACTTACTTGCTACCTTCATATTCTTACAACAAACAACATTACGCTGGTATAGGAAGGGCTAGGCAGACGTGTACCGTGATGTACAGTCACGAGCACCAATATGTCAACACTTGGCAACTTTCAATTGCGATTTTTTCGTGAAATATCGAATGCAACGTTGAAATACGACACATTACATAAACCTATGGGTTCGAAAATGCTATGTTCGTAACAACATAAAATTTAATTAAAAAATAGAGGAATAAATCGCTTTTCAATAAACCCGAGGTGTATACATACTTTTGCTCGTGACTATACACCCACATTTCGTCAATTATGTTTAAGTCCCATGTAATAGGGTCTATTGCCATCAACCGGTCACAAATCCAAACTCTAGGCTGCTACTGACAGTTTCCTAACGGAAAAAACTCAATGACACTTTGCCCTACCTGGGAATCGAACCCAGGACCTCATGCTCAGTAGTAGTGATTCTTACAAATAGGTAGATACAGACGCCAGCACATCAAGCTACTACAATCTGTCAAATTTGTTTAATAGATTTTCAACTTTATAGCTAAAGCATTAAGGTTCAAGGTAGATTGGGAAAATTTGACAGTTTCGGGTAGCTTGATGTGCTAGCTGTACTCTTACCTCTTACACAGCGATTTTGTTCTAAGATCTAAAGAAACATGATAGAAGGCACATTAGAGATAACGATGTTGATATTGCTTGAAATGCGAGATGTTCGGGTTTTTTGTTATCTATTCAGATATTTTTGAAGTGAAAACTTCTTTAGCGGCGTTGTGCACTTTTTTGTGATGGGTAAAGACTGTTAAACTCGCGTCAGGACACGTGACCTGATCGAAAATTCGTAAGACGCAGCTCGCGTCAGGACACGTGACCTGATCGAAAATTCGTAAGACGGAGGGAGAGTTTTTTGTGATGGGTAAAAAATGTTAAACTCGCGTCAGGACACGTGACCTGATCGAAAATTCGTAAGACGGAGCTCGCGTCAGGACACGTGACCTGATCGAAAATTCGTAAGACGGAGCACGCATCAGGACACGTGACCTGATCGAAGATTCGTAAAACGGAGGCAGAGTAGACCGCATTCCAAAATATCAAAAATGCACAACGTTAATATTCAAGTTTTCACTTCTGCCGGCACTCCCGGAGTGCAACCCGTTTTTTTTTTCTTTACAATTCGCAGTGGTTTAACTGTGAGACATTGTAGAACAAATTCTAAAATGGTAAATGCTCAGTAATAAAATCGTTACTTCATTAATATTATTTTGAATATAACTTTACTGTTACCCTACTATGCAACTTTCCGCTGCCAAAAGGGTGCGTGATGTACCAGTGCCTAAGTCGCACTACAGGAGTAGGTATCTGCCCTCTTGTTCATAAAAACTGACATCTAATGATGCAAAAACGTACAATTCAGTCCCGTTATATAATTAAAACACAAATAATAAAAAAATAGTACTAGCAGCGCCCCGCGTTTTCACCGACATGAGTGTCAATCCCGTGGAAATATCGGGTAAAATGTATCCTATGTGTTATTTTGATGTATAAGCTATATTACTGTAAGGTTTCATCAAAATCCGTTTAGTAGTTTTTACGTGAAAGAGCAACAAACATCCATCCATCGATCCATCCTCACAAACTTTCGCGTATATAATAATAACAGGATACGAGTCAATACTCTAGCTAAATAAAACCTCAAACCAATAAAATATTGGACACCTCAATCCAGTTTATAAAAACGGGACTCACCATGACCTGTACTCTCATCTTAAACATAATTAAGGGTTAATGACCTTCAATGTAACCCTTTAGCGCTCGAGGTTCACAACACCGACGCGAAAAACATTTTCAGTGATTTCCATTTCACATTAACAAATCTGTGCTGTTTCCTTTTTCAATAAAATGCATAACATGTGTTATTTCGCTTCCCGCTCTTATTAAAGTTTACCTTTCCACGAATACTTTCTTACTCGCATTTTGTTACGTCTACCATTGGTATTTATAAATACAGTCTTCGAAGTTTGCTGGTGTAAAACTTAGTTTTATCTTTCTTAAATAACATATTTAAAGGTTTGTTTCAATCCAATTTAATGTACATAAGTCTGTTTTGTAAAATTCTAAGAATGTGCCTTAACCTGATGTTTTAAGTTCCAATTTTGCATAACATAACAGCGTTATAAACATTGCCAAATCGCTTGGTCAAGTAATTTTGTTATTTATCAGTCAATCACAATAGCTGTCATCTGATGATCAAAGGCTTGGATGAGCCATTTAGAAAACGAAGGTACCCCAACCAATCCATAATTATAATGTTAGAGTCATTATAATGGATTGGTTGGTACCATCATCGCTAAGCCATCTTGTTATAGAACCAGCGAGTAGTGATTATTCCTCGAATTAATTTCAGCTCCCGCTGCTCGGTTCAGGGGCTCAAGGGTAGTTTCGACAAATCCTTTTATAATTATCTCTACTATACAACCCATCTTCAGTCATGATAAGTACTTATTTATCATACTTGGGGCAACGAACTACCTGATTTATAACAGAGGTGTATAGACAGCCTACAAGAGATTGGTATAGCAGATTTCTGCGAATGAGTGGAAATTGAACAGCTTTCAATAAAGCCATATGTAGGTACTCGTATATAGTGCTGTTTCAAGAAATCTACGGCAAACATAAAATAGAATGAAACATTGGAACTTTGAAAGTCACCGTTAATACAATATATAATCGTATTTGGAATGCTGCGGCCAATAATTGAATATGCACATTTCATATTGACCGGCCTGACCGGCCAATTATAATAACATTGACGTTTCAATTATTAAATTAGATAGCCGTACATCATTATTTCTGTGTTAAAACTTTTAATAGTGTTTGCTGATAATTTATATAATTTATATTTATTTATATGTACGTTTTCGTATTAAAAATATATTTTATTTTTAAACAAGATAATATTTAAATAACATACAAGCTAACCAAATTAAAATAATAACAGGTAAGTACATGTATATAAAACAAAACAAAGGTAAAGAATCATAGGGCATCAAAAAAATCGTCCGCATCTGTCAGCGGGGAAAGTGCCCAAAAGTCTGGCAACATTGCCACGTTATATGGCGATGCTGATTCTTTAGCCTCTGGCTGCGTGAAGAGTCGACCTACCGATAATTTGTTGTATAACAACTTACAAGTTTTAGTTTGATAAGAAAGACATTTCAAGGATACAGATATTTAAATCCCATCAAAAACATTTCATGCAAGGTAGGTTACCAAGACTGACGTAACGCTTTCATTGTTAAAATGTAATCAGATCCAATGTAGAGCCAAGCCCCTAACCCTACCAGACCTAACTCTACAAACCTAAAGCCGCCCATAGTATATTTTGTATTAATAATTGTATTTTTTGTTATGTATTTTCTGGTGTACGTAAGTATATAAATAAATGAACCTTACATGTCGTGTGTCGTGTCGTGGGCTTCGTACAAACACCCCTTTGGGCTTATGGTAATAAATTAAGTCACTGGTCATGCAATAGTTGAACGGAACGGCCAAGCATTTTGACCAAGATTTTGCTTTTTGTTTTTGGCTTGTCTTGGCCTACCGTGCCCCCCAAATGTGAATTATTCGATGTTTCATGGCAATGAGATCAACTTTTCCAGAATAAAAAAATACAGCAAAACTAATATCTCGAACTGGTATTGTCAAGAACCAAATATACACACCGAAATTTCGAAAAAAGAAAATATTATCATATTTTTATCCAATTGTCCAGTATCCGATCGGTGACCGACGACCTACATAGATACATTTACAAAACCCAAAGCTTGAAGCTTTCCGAACAATATCATTTCTGATACGAGCCTTACTAGGCTCGGCGCCCACTGGCGGGATGGCACGGCACGGCAAGGGATTTTTACCCCACGAATAAGTTGCTTTAAAAGGAACTGATAAAAAAAATTGATAGCAAAATATTTTGTGTTTGTACTATTATACGCTATTATACTTACGAGTTGTAGGTCGTGAGATCGAACCCTGACAGGCTGCAGGCAGGCGCGAGCATAGTGAGAGGTGGACAGCAGTGGTGATGAAATAATTTACACAAAGTAAGTGGACTGTGTAAATTATTTCACCTCCGCTGCTCTCAAAACGGTGAAGGAAAACATCGTGAGGAAACCGGCATGTCCTAAAATCAAAAACTCGAAGACATGTGAAAATGTATGTGTGAGAAAATGCCTGTGTCCCAGCAGTTGAAACATTTTAGGCTGATTATACTACAGCGAAACGGTTATTATAATTAATTAATTAGGCTTGCATTTCACCACTTTCTTGTTTCCGGGGTGGAAAATCCTCATGAATGTCCGCCGCCCTGGGGCGGGCGACGGGGTCTGTCAGACTCTTACTGACTAAAAACCACCCCGGTGATCCATATCACACCTACGCCAGGGGTCACGGGAACGTACGATCCTTACGCAACCCCCGACTAGGCAACTAGACAAGGGCCCGCCACCGCGGGCCTCCTCTTAAAATCACCTAGCCTAGCCTTTTGGTCTCAAACAGGACTTTCAGTTTTAAGTTTAATTTTTTGGGGTTCCGTACCACAAAGCGAAGAGAACGGAACCCTTATAGGATCACTTCGTTGTCGGTCTGTCTGTCAAGACCCATTTCAGACATATTTTAATACTCACAAATAAATCAAAACCTATAGCGTACCTACTTCCTGTTGACCTAGAATCATGAAATTTAGCAAGAAGCAGTCTCACTGAACAAGTAACGGTAAAACTCCGAAAATCGTTCAATTGAATATATGTCACTTAAAAAAAAATCTGCGATTACAAACTTGCATTTGCAGTTGGAAAATTGACCGTGTCGTATATCGATGTATGAGCCAACATGATTTTCAACTACATACAATGTTAAGTTTGTTTTTGGGACAAATTCATTCTTCATTGTGCATGGCGCGACACGCACTTGGCCGGTTTTTTTTACTTTTATTTTTATGTTTCCATGATTGAGTTTAGTTTGTGCTCTTCCTGTGCGCGTCCCAATAAATACTTGTTCTTTCTTTCTTTCTTTACAAATCCGTGCCGTGCCGGCCCACCAGTGAACGCCAGGCCTTATAGCAAATAGTCTTGATTGAATAATGTCGGGTAAGTCGATTTTAAACACTATTGAGTTACGTTGCCTAAAAGGATTCCGGTCGGGGCGACCTTTACGAGGCACTGAAGGGTATATCTCACCAAGTCATTACTTGGAACACGTTACATAGGTTCTCGGCTTCAATGGGTCGTATCGAATGACAGTGGCTAGTCTAGGCCCTCTTATAATACCTACACTACCAATTATTTACTCAATTTAGTCAATTTATTCAATCAGCACCCTAATCGCCTAACAGACTACTATCAATCATCATTTGAATCATATGTTAATCCATTGCTTCATATGTTAGATAAACTTGTACGCATATCAACGTAAATATCGCAATGAATGATGTTGAACTGTCAAAATGGAAGCCATTCCTATAACTATTAGTGTGTTACCCAATTCCCCGTAGGTTTCATCCACTAAATTCTGTTTCTTTAAGCTGTTGGCGAATATCTTTTAAGTTTTTAATTTAAACTTTAAGTACATTTTTAACGTTAGCTACGGCTAACGGGAGCTATAGCTTAGCTCCATCCGTTCCAAACACTGTTTAATGCCACACAAAATACCAAATTACACAAAAGAAAAATACAATCGAATAAACGTTTTATGCAAGGATTAGTAAAACCGGGAGATTACAAATTCCATTATACGAGAAAAAAGAATTAATCCTTTGAGAAGATTCAATAGATTATGATAATGAGAGTTACGAATTCCACAATGGAATTGGCGGAAAAATGTAAGACGACGCGATTTGCTTAAA
The DNA here is from genome assembly GCA_947507525.1 of Apamea epomidion. Classification (NCBI taxonomy): domain Eukaryota; kingdom Metazoa; phylum Arthropoda; class Insecta; order Lepidoptera; family Noctuidae; genus Apamea; species Apamea epomidion. The sequence continues at coordinate 15,191,153 of OX382226.1, forward strand.
TTCTGCCGAAATGGCTTTAAATCTTGAAATTAAGTTAATCCGTGCCCGGCAAGGTTCCAGCGCATTCTCAATATTCGTGATTTACGCATTTCTATCATTCGCATCGTTATCAAAGGCAGTTGGAAAGTTGTCAGGAGTTCAATACGAACATGCTTTGCAAATACATTGAATTCTGTCTGTCTTTAAATATCTATTCATAAATCTAGCCTAAGATTAACTTTGGGACTTCTAGATCTTTCGATAAACCGTCTAAATGTGAATCTGCAATAGTCACGCCTGAAACATTACTAAAAACTTCAATAATTAAACTAGAAAATAATTTAACGCTAGGGCTTAATACATATCAACATATTATCGGTGGAAAACTATCAATTTCACTCACAATTAATGCGAATCACCATTTAACATCGTGAGATCTTTCATAAATCGCCGATATTTCTAAAGTAATAGGTATCCATTCTGTACCAATTTCTTTTTTTTTTTTTTTTTGTTTTTTTTCAAATTCAAAAATTAATTATTTCTCCAACATAAATTAGTCTAAACAGATTAGTGATTGGAGCCTCCCTTTAAGCAAGTAATGCCTGTATTGGGAGACTCCGCTCTTCCATACCTTAGGCTACTTGGATAACAATAAAATAAAAATTATTAAAGGCATATAAGTATTGCTAGAATATTGCATTGTAGGGTGCAACAATTGTATATCGGGGAAAATATGAATTGCACATCAAATAAATAATCACCTATCAATTTATTCCCATCATTTATATACTTTTTTACATCAAATAAATTATATCACTACAAATAAACTAATTGTTTAACAAAACTAATACAAGCAGATAATTTGAAAATATACATCAACACTACATTACATTTTTCCTCTAATGCGAGACAAATATATTCCTATATGTACAAAAATCTTATCATAAATATATATATTGCATACCTATCGATTTAATAACTTAAGAGACAAATCTTTTCTTTACGAATTAAGTCTAAAAACTGTTAGTCCAATGGACTCTTTATCTGGTCATTAGTGGCTAATTGATGACCCGCACGGGAAGATCTAAGGTTAAGCTACGCTGGCCGTGGTCAGTTAATGGATGGGTGACCATCCATTACATATCGAGACCTCTCCGTGCCTCGGATAACACGTTAAGCTGTTACGCTCGGCTGTCAGTCGTAGATCTTTGACAGTCGTTACGGGTCAGAAGTCAGAAAAATGCTGAAAAACCAGTCTTACTAAGGGGTAGCTTATTACCTAGTAACTGGTCAAATAGGCAGTCACTCCATGTAAAATACAGGTAATCAGCTGCATCCGGTTAGACTGGAAGCCGACTCCATCATATTTGGGAAAAGGCTAGGAAGATTTTTAAATGATTGGTATTGGTCTTTTTATACCATAAAATCAAATGTGACATTCCGAAGTGTAATAAAGTACACATACAGCCAGAAATAGACACAAAAGCAGACAGACCTGCTATCAGTTCATGAAGACATCTAGATAAAACGAAAAACATCAAAGCTAGGATGATTGATGAGTATACACCGACACAAGTGTGAGTTCTGACGGCTCCATGCCGCGACGTACTGCTATGTAGATTGAACGGAAATCGTTTTAGTATAATCTCGGATTTCCATCACAATAACCAGTATAGCCAACCCTCACGAGCTTTTGTGACTTGTGACCCAAATTCAGAACCGAAATGCGTACAAGACGTCAAATATTGCCAATAATAACACAAATTGAGCTTATTATTAAATTTGTTGTGGTATGGTGCGTTATCTATGAATTAATCATAATGATTAAACATGATACATGTATTCGCCGGCAGGCAGAGGTAAAATAACATCACATTCATGTTCCCCGAAAGATAGGTAACAGAGGTAGGTACATTTCGCACGTTATATTTAGATCCCATGTAATAGGGGTGGGCTCGGATATCTATGGGGTGGGCCTATTGTCGTCAACCGCTCACAAATCCAGGCTGCTACTGAGAAATTCCTAATTGAAAAACCCAATGGCACTTTGCCCGACCTGGGAATCAAACTTAGGACTTCATGCTCAGCAGAAACGATTCTTACAAACGGGTAGGTATCCCATGTGCCCTCACCCATTGAATAAAAAGTACTGGAATACCGCAATAACAATAACTGTACCTCATCATCTGCCTAGCCTTTTACCAACTACATATGTTGAGATCAGCCATTCCAGTCTTTTACCAACTACATATGTTGAGATCAGCCATTCCAGTCTTTTACCAACTACATATGTTGAGATCAGCCATTCAAGTCTTTTACCAATTACATATGTTGAGATCAGCCTTTCCAGTCTTTTACCAACTACATATGTTGAGATCAGCCATTCCAGTCTTTTACTAACTACATATGTTGAGATCAACCATTCTAGTCTTTTACCAACTACATATGTTGAGATCAGCCATTCCAGTCTTTTACCAACTACATGTTGAGATCGGCCATTCCAGTCTTTTACCAACTACATGTTGAGATCAGCCTTTCCAGTCTTTTACCAACTACATATGTTGAGATCAGGCATTCCAGTCTAACCGGATGCAGCTGAACACCAGTGTTTTACATGGAGCGACTGCGTATCTGACCTCCACATCCCAGTTATTGGGTAATACGATACCCCTTGGTAAGACTGGTGGTCAGACTTTCACAGTATCGACTGCCAAAGATCCACGACAGCCGGGACCAACGGCTTAACGTGCTTTCCCAGGCACGGAGGGGTCTTGGTATGTAAAGATGGCCACCAATCCACGGACCGGCAAGCGTAGCTCAACATTATCGATCGAATCGTGCGACCTGTGGTTCAATAAATAATTAAGTATTCACTGAATACAATTGCCGCTTTTGTTTCATGCTTTTATGAATCGAAAGCAGGAAAAGGCTTCTAGTTTTCAAAGTTGAATCCTCAATGGGTAGAATAGTGAATCAGTTGAGGATCTAACTTTTCTTTGCTCACCTTACTTCTACAAATTAATTCGAACCAACGTAACTTTCTGCGAAAAACACTGTCTTATTTATTTGGTTTTATAATAATAATTAATCTGATGAGTAGAAAACTGACGGCGGACAGTATAATGACTGTGTTCTGGTCTGCCTCCTTTATTTGAACCCCTTCCCTCTTCCCTTTTCTTTTTCCCTTATCTAATACCCGACGAGGTAGGCAGAGATGCATATTATAAAGGTTTCACATTTCGCTAGTAACGTTTTGAGTCATTTAGGGCCAGCACCAAGCTGAATCATTTTGAAGGATATTACCAATCCATTGCTTCATATGTTCGAAAAAATTGTCTGTTCAACAACGTTAATAACGTAATTAATGTTGTTGAACTGTCAAAATGAAAGCCTTTGCGACTGATAATGTGATACGCAATTACCCCGCAAGTTCTCGAACGAAAATTACTATCGCAAAATGAATGTGACAAATTGTAAAGCGCGCGTAAAATGTACTGATTGGTTGAATGGTTTATCAACAGCCAATCGTAGCAGTTTACGCGATAATTCTAATGAAAATTAAACAGTTCTCCTTAATCGTTCTAATTATTTTTAAGTAGATACACATTTAATAAAGTGAGGACTTCCATCTAATATATTAAGCCTAATTTACAGAGAAATGTTTACTAAATAAGGTTCACAAAATTATTCAGCTGAATTATATGTTTTTAAAGGCTCTAAATGGTCTGATGTACTTAATTACGCCATTAGTTACAACAATAAACTTTAGGTTAATACTAATGGTAAGCTATTAAATCACGATGTTCATTATTGTGTCCGATTTTGCTTAGCACGGGATTATTTTAGATTTACCAGACTAATTTCGGACTTAAGTAGATCTCATAAATTAAAATAATAATAACCATAATATATCCCACCACCGTATCTCTACGTTGACGTCGTGGTGGGGCTTGCGCGCTCCGAACTCTAGGCCTGTGCCGAAAGAGTTTACTTTGCCGAAACAGGTCTAGGGTGAGGAGCCAGACTAAGAGAGATACAGAAACCCGCAGGTCAGTATATGGCGAGCTGTTGGGCAGTAGCGACCCCACGGACCCTATCTCCCGGGAGAAATCTTGTTCCTCACCTCTGGCTTGCCTTTATTGGCCGGCTGGAGGGAACAATGACGTGGAACAGAGCTCCCACCTCGAGACTCGCAAGAGCAAACGTGCTCGGGGGAGGGTAGTTTTCCATTAAGTGCTCGTAGGGATCTTGGCCATCTTCCGAGTTCTGGGATTGTTCTGAAAGCCATGGAATACCTCTCCACTCCTCATAAGCACCTCAGGACATGTTGCCCCCTTGTTGCTAAGTCACTATGTGCTAGCAACAGTTTCCGGGGGCCCATTATTGAGTGTGCAAGTCACCCCCTGCCATTTTATCCGTGTATATATAAAACATTGATCAGGCGGGGGCCATAGTTCGTCCATAGTTATTGGTAACTAGTCCATTTTTGCCACCCAAACCCATAGTCCAAATTTGTATTTTTCCATAGCCTGCAATAGTCCTACATTAACCGGGGGTTATCCTTGGGTGCACTTGCATAGTGCATACAGGGATAATCGTCGGGTGGTGCACATTTCGATGAAATTAAGGGGCCTAAGGGCCTAAGGGGCCTCTGCGAGTTGGCTTCGGCCCCTCGTACGCCTATCCCGAGATATGTTAAAATATAAAAATAAATAATAATGATACATTTATAATTTATTTCTGAAGATATGGTACATATCTTAATATGAATAAACAGCTCCACATGTACTACCGTTGTCGGTGTAGAAATATTAAAATTCAAGTACAACTAATATCCCCATTAATCCTACTAACATTATTTATAAACGTGAAAGTTGGTATGGATGGATGGATGGATGGATGTTTGTTACTCTTTCACGCAAAAACTACTGAAGGGATTTGGATGAAATTTGGCACTCAGATGATTTATAACCAGAATTAACATGTAGGATACTTTTTATCCCAATATTCCCACGGCATCTAAACTTATGTGGGTGAAACCGTGGGGCGCAGCTAGTATAATTATAAATTCGTTTGAAATGAAAATGGGTAATTTTTTTTTTAATATAATAGTAAGTTGATATTATAAGCATATTTTTTTTATTGTTTACACAAAGTATTGATAAAAATGTAATGTCATTTAGAATTAAAAAATTCATTGGTTGTCTAAAAAACCCAGGTAAATATTTTTTTCCTGAATTTATAAATATGTATAAATTATACTGATAATTATGCCTTGCGTACCTAATTATAACATAATGATACGACTACAATTCCGCCCCTATTAAAACATTGATGTTGCCAGTGTCTACTTAGATACATTGACTTAGACACAGTTGTCAGAGCTAATAGACACTAAAAAAGGAAAACGTTGTAAAGAAAAAAGAGGTTCGAGTTTAAAAAGAATTTGACTTTGTAGAGGCGTCGACTCAGTAACTCACACGCAGCTCAGCTCAGCTCGACGTGACAGCTTTACGCCCGGGTACAGTCACGAGCATAAATACATGTCACGTTAATCAAATTCAAAAGCGACTTTGAGGAAAGACCTATTTAATAATAGTATGGTGAATGGTCTCCCTCTCACCGAGACGAGGCCTAAGTGCTCATTTACGGAGACGCGGGGCGACGCGAGTCGCGTCGTGCGGCGTGGCCCGCACTAAATTCAAACACATGACGTTGTATGAGTGCGTTTACGGAGAAGCGATTTTAGACGCGTTTGCTTGAAATGGAGCGTTTTTTGCGGCTGAGCCCGCGGCTGGCACCGCCGCGTCTCACGTGGCGTTAATCGCGGCGGCGCACGCAGCGGCAATTCTCGATGAAGCGATGCCCGCGGCGGAATCTTCTGCCAGTCATATTTGGAAATCACAGAACGCAGACGTAGTCACCGTCACAATTAATGGAGTACGATATGATCGATTTTTTATTGGAAGAAAATTCAATGTTAAAAAGTGAATTATTTATATGGTCGGTTTGATTGAGAATCCCGCGTGCGCCGCAGCGTTGCCCGCCACGTGCTTTGCTACACGCTTGACGATTCGCCGCGGGCGCAGCGGCGGGCACCGCCACGCTTCCCGCCCCGTGTCTCTATGAACAACGTCTTATATTGCCATACGTTTGTGTTTACGCGTGCGATGATAAGTGCCGTTTGACGCGCCGCCGCTCCGTAAACAGAAAATCGTACGACGCGCCGCGAGACGCCACGCCGCACGCGACGCGCGACGCCCCGCGTTTCCGTAAATGAGGCCTTAGGCGCCTAGCCGCCGCAGGAGACGCCCTGGACGGGAGTCAACAGCCGACTCCCGGCCACCGTAGGCGCGGGCTTGCGGGCGGCGAGCTATGGGCAGAGCTCGCCGCCCGGTAAGGACCAGGCCCGGGTCGACGGCGCGTTGTGTTCCACGCGCGCCGCAAAGAGCTGTCAGCACGAACTGACGGGGTCCGCTAGGGCCGATGCCGCCGGGGCTGCGAGTTGTTCGAAAGAGATACCGTGGCCCCTGGCACAGGCAACTGAAGGAACACGGGTGGGTTTTAGTCAGTAAAAGTCTGACACTCCCTTCTGCTCCGCCCAGAGCGGGAGGAGTCATTTGATGATTTCCCACCCAGAAAAAAAAAAAAGGCCTTAGTCCTAACAATGGGAACATTATAGGCTGATTATACTATGGTTTCGAAAAGACATGTTTGTTACACCATATAATTTATATGAATACTCTTAATCAAATCCTTTTTTGGTTCTTTTAATTATTCAAAATTCAAAATCATTTATTTACAAATATGCGTAAACAATATGCAGATGTTTTACATTCATGTGATAATTGTATAAGTATCAGTCTTGGTATCAGCATATTTTACTTTACGGCATGCAAAATACATACAACGAAAACACAATATACATCCGAATTGGGAACCTCCTCCTCCTTTTTTGAAGCCGGTTAACAATAATTTAATAATAAACGAAATAAAATTAAGAATGACATCAAAAAAAAAATTGCTTAAAAATAAATCCTATAATTTATCCTGCAAATATTCATATACCACTATGAGTCATGAGCTATATTTAGGGGAGCCATACAAAATGTACTATTATTACAAATAATTGTTTTATTATTAGGACAGCAAATTTTATCAATGTGTCGTTTAGTTTTATATTTCTTTCTTTTTCGCTTTTGAACCTTGCGTAATTGTAAGGTTATGATCGTGGCTGTACGTTCACAGATGTAGAAGACATCCCCGCTTCGCAAACGAATTAATTTACAGTGGACGCTGCTACCCGAGATATAAATCCGTCCGTCGAGGTGGTATTAATTTCCGCCAACCACACAGTCCACTATATTGAAGTGCGCAATTTTATAACACGAAAAGTAATTAAAGAAAAGTTTCCACTGTATTCATTACTTACTGATATTATAGATAGAAAAGATTTTTTTTTGTGTGTTTGTTTTCGGATTTATAAGAAATTTGGCACATCGGTAGACCATGTCCTGGGTTAGGACATAGAGTATTTTTATCCGGATAGTCTCTCGAGATCGAGAGTTATGCGGGTGAAACGCAGGGCGCAGCTAGTTACTTATAGTTAGTCATTTTGAGACAAAGACACTGATAATACGTATGATTTATTATGTTTATTCTTAACACCCTAAGGGTTGGGCAGAGGAGTTTCTATAGTACACTCACAATTCGCCATAGGGGGCGAACCTATTGTCATCAACTTGGCACAAATCTACACTCCGGCCTGCTACTGAGAAATTCCTGAAGGAAAAACTAACACTTTGCCCAACCTGGGGATCGAACCCAGAACCTATCGGTCGGCAGTAGCGCTTACGACCACTAGACCAATGAGGCAGGCGACAAGCTCTTTATTACCATTGAAACATAAATAACATAGTCAATATTACTGAAACCGATGCTATTTATTTAATCCTGAAAACAAATGAACTGCTTTCAGGTTTACACAAAATGGTAAAGATAGAATGCAAACAAACAACATTGTATTTGATTGTGTCGTCTGACAGTGGTTCAGGATCAAATATAGCACAAACTGAACTTTAAACTAAGTAAATGAAACTTTGTCTGAAACAATGCCTCAAACCACACGACACTTGGCTCCCGGAGCCGCAAGCCAACCTTTGACCCGAGTATCCAATATTAATGTTTTGTTTATTGTCTGTTTGTTTCACTTCAATCATGGTTATTGTATAAAATAGACTTGATTTTGTTTTAACGTGGTTTTTCAAAATCTTCAGGGGCTTGCTCTAGGTAGCTTACGAAATTCATTTGATATTTCATGAAATAATAATAGAATTATATGAAATTAGAGGGTTGTATTAATGATTATAATTCTGTAAAGTCATATTAGTTACATTCGCGAATCATATTTTAATCAACGTTCAACATGACACTGACCTCCAAGTTCTGAATTGCAAAAGACGTAAGAAAATTTTAATATTGCGGGCTTCCCTATCGCTTCCCCCAAAAGTAGTGTTCATAAAAGTTTACGGACACAAAACTTGAAATCGAAATCAAAATTAATTATTATTTATTTATTCACACCAATAAGTACAACATCTTACTATATTCCAAGACGATGTTATACACACCTATTAAACTATCTATAATTTTTTTTTTTTTTTTTTTTGTGGATGGGTAATCATCAAATGACCCCTCCCGCTCTGAGCGGAGCGGAAGGGAGTGTCAGACTCTTACTGACTAAAACCCACCCGTGTTCCTTCCTTAGCCCTTTATGTTCCAGGGCAGCGGTAACCCTTTCGGACGATCCCGCTACCCCGGCAGGCTTCAGCCCTGTCGGGCCCCGTCAACTATGCTTACATCTCTTTGAGGCGCGCGTGGAACACATACGCGCCGTCCGGCACGGGCCTGGTCCTGATCGGACGGAGAGCTACCCATTGCTCTACGCCCGCAGGCCCGCGCCTACGGTGGCCGGGAGTCGTCACGCGGCTCCCGACGACCGGAGCGTCTCCCGCGGCGGCTCTCTCCCTCACCCATCCCACCACCTCCTTCGCTAGCATGACTGCTTCGCAGAAGGAGGTGACCGCCTCCCACTCCCTCTCGCCCCGGACCATGGCTTGAACCAGGGCCAGACGCGAGAGGTCGCCGCCGCTGCCGATCGCCTCTACGAGGACACGGCGGTGCTCTGCCCAAGCGGGGCAGACCTCCACCGTATGCTCCACCGTGTCCTCTGGGCGATCCTCGCAGTGATGACACCCGGGCGTCTCCTCCCGCCTGATGATGTGCAGGAACCTCCCGAAACATCCGTGTCCGGAGAGGACCTGCGTCAGGCGGTAGGTGAGAACGCCGTGACGCCTCTCTAGCCACTCCTCAAAGAGGGGTCTTACCGCCGCTATCGTGGCGTGCCCTGCGCTGGGTTGCGATAGTCGCGCCTTCCATTCCACCATGAGATTGCGCCGGAGGTCCGTCCGCTCCGCCGCGATTTGCCGCGGGTGCGGAGTTTCCCCCCGACGTAGTGCCTCCGCGCGCCAATCATACAGGCGCGCGAGGACTATCGCCTCCAGATCCCATGGCGGCAGTCCGGCAAGGAGGCTTGCCGCCTCGCCCGAGGTCGTGCGGAACCCCCGGATAAGCCTTACGGCTACCACCTTTTGGGGCGCGTTCAGATAGTGTGCGGCTCGCAGCCGCAGTGAACGCGCCCACACCGGGGCCCCATATAGGGTATGGACCGCACGACCCCCGTGTAAAGCCTCCGGCAGGAGGCGTTTGGCCCCCTCAGGTTGGGCAGGAGCCGCTTTAAGGCGGCCCCGGTCCGTTCCAGTTTGGGGGCCAAACGTCGGAAATGTTCGACGAAGTTCCACCGGCTGTCGAGGACGAGACCCAAGTATCTCATCGTTGTCTCGACGCCAATGTGAACCCCTCCTACCATCAGTTGAGATCTCGAAGGTGGACCGTACCGGGGCCCATGAAAGGACAAGGCCTCGGACTTGTGCAATGCCACCTCGAGACCCAACTGCCGGATCCTTTCAACGACTATCGCAACCCCGCGTGTCATCGCGTCGGCCGCCGCCTGATGCGACCTCCCCTGCGCCAGGACCAGCGTGTCGTCAGCGTAGCAAACTACGCTGACGCCATCAGGGAGGTCATAAACATAAAACTCAACAATAAAAATAAAACTCAAATAATAAAAATTACAATATTTTTTTCACATTTGTATGCCTCCTCCAATGCAAATATTTTATTTTACATAAACTTACATGGGCATTTATAAAACTTCTAACTCTCCGTTCTAACTAGTCATTTCCTACGGGGAAGAGCCGGCAAGATACTCCACGGTAACTTTTAAATAATTGGCTTTTACAATATTTTCAAATTACAGTATTAATAGGTATGAGATCTGTTTTTTGTTAATTTTATAATTCTGTTAAAAAAAAAGCTTGAAAGAATTTTAACTGCAGCTAAACGCCGAAATAATAACAAAATTTATTTAAACATTGTCACAATTATTACCGACATAATTATTGTGTTAAACTAATTTGAAATTAGTTTAACACAATAATTATGTCTGTTACTATTGGTGACATTAAATTGTTTGTATGCGGTAGTCCCCAAACTAGACCGGGCCTGTATGTTGGGGACCTGAATCTTTACAATTAATCTTCAAAGTAACAACGACATAGAATTATAGAAGCACTAGCTGCGCCCCGCGCTTTCACTCGTATAAGTTTCGATTCCGTGAGAATATCGGGATAAAACGTATCCTATCCTCTGTGAATCCTGGTTATAAACTATCTGTGTGCCAATTTTCATCCAAATCCGTTCAGTAGTTTTTGCGTGAAAGAGTAACAAACATCCATCCATACAAACTTTTGCGTTTATAATATTATATATACAATGTGTGACTGAATTAATGCACATTATGAAAGTATTTGTTCAGAATCGTTTAATGAATCGATTTCTGATATTTTTAATAAAGGATTTTTTTTATCCCAAAAATAATTAAACTACGAAAATTAAAGTCACACTTGTGCTGTGCAGCCAAAGCAAACGTAAATGAATGAAGTACATACTACGCTAGACCCTTGTACGTATGCGACTGTATACCTGCGTAAATTTGTAATGAGACCAGAATTTTTTCCCACAATCAGTGTAACTAATTTAATAAATAAACAATATTTTATACATAATATTAAAAATTCAGTGTATGTATTGTGATTGTAACATAATATTCTAATCGGGGTGAATGGTGGTGTGCGTTAATTCCGGGACATGTTGTATATAAATATATAATTTATAAGTAGGATTGTGATAGGATTTAACTAGGTACCTTGAATAACACCGCTCAGAATCAAGTTCCGACTTTACCAAAGCCCCCAGTCAGACATCAGTTGGCAACTTAATAAATAGCTCCGAACGGAGCTAAGCTCAGTAAGCACACATGATTAATCAAAAGTTCAACTTTAACCATTTTAGACGTAATTTAATGGTTCGTAGCAAAAACCCCTTGTACACACGGTGAATTGCGCATAAAGTAAGAAAGTTTCTGTTTAAAGACTTTGTCGTACAGTTGTGGAAATTGAAAATTCATCAGTCACGCCAGCTGTGTCGTTTTGTACCTAATTGGCTCAACTTTTTAATGCGTTTCGTGCTTAATTTCAGACATTACTTTAGGCTCTTAATATTGATGCACTACAGTGTAATTGTTTATTTTTATTGAAAGGAACAGCTAACAGATACATTATAAGAACTTACAACTAATTTAACAAATAAAATAGGTAATACAACCCACAACGCTGTCCACAGGTAGACATAACAGTTTAGAAAAAAAATATTAAATCGCTAGGATTTTTTGTAGCAGTGCGTGCAGTAATTAGTTGTTTAATGAGCATTAATAAGGTTAAAATTTAGATAAAGATTACATAATATAAAATATGACATCAGTAAGTTTGATGATTTTCAGAAAAGCTTGGGTGATATTTAATAAAGAGAAGAAGGTGAGGCTTTTAAATCTACTCATTGGACAGTTGAAGATGTCAATATTTTCAAAAGTACTATTATATGAGTCAACCATACTGCGGACATTCGAAAGGCGGTTTTTGAATAAGTAAGCCTGTGACTAATATAATATAAGCATCTACCTACCTAAATTGCCATGATTCAGAACAAATAAACTAAGAAATGTCGTTAATAAAGTTGGAACCACTTTCTCTTGAAATCAGTGCTAAAATTGTAGACTTGCTGGCAAAAGTCTGTACCTACCTAAACAATTTTTTGTGAGTTTTATATTCATCCTCCTTCCGTGCCGGAACTCCACAGAGGTACAACAAACCGTGTCTAAAGTAGCGACAACAATTGCACCCGTCGATACGATCCCAGCTCTACTTAAAAGCTTGTGAACGATAAGTCATAAAGGCTTTTATCGGTTTTTACTTCCGAAGTGTAGTGCGCCCTCAGGCTATGTCGAATGACGATCGCTTCAACTTCACAAGTTCGCTGGTAATAAATAAGTTTATAAAAGTTAAGAAACCCCGTTATCATACGTATGAAGGGGCCAATCTGAACAGTAGAAGATCGGTCAGATCGGTTAGACTATGGTCTGAACAAAAACACCGGCCTCGTCTCTTCAAGATCTACGACGTTGGCCTAGTGCGGATTGGAAGACGTCACATGTCTTCGAATTTTTTATTCTAGGACATGGCGGTTTCCTCACGATGTTTTCCTCCATCATTTTGAGAGTAGTAGTCATGAAATAGTTTACACAAAGTAAACCACCTGTCTGGTTTCAAACTCACAAACTGCAACTGGTAAATCGCGGATGTTTCTACTGGGCCACCGTTGCTCTCCGTGACCTGTGTATCATAACTTATTAGTCGTATATGCTTCTGGCCACGGCGCATTTCGGTAATAAGCCACGATTAAATAATTCCATTTGAGTTATTTATTATAGATATTTCTGTGGAAATCAACAATTTCTGGTCGGATAAACAATATGATAGCTAATTTTACCGTCACTTCGACTGTCGGTCGCTGGAGCGAATCAGGATCGCTCTCAAATCCACTGGATACGGTAAAGTAATTCCACCATACCAATCCAAAGAAATAAACTACTTGTTTGCCTCCAGAGGGAATACAACAGAGGATTTTGCTTTAATGAAGATGATCTGCAACTCTAATAAAAGAAATCCTCCAAAAGGAATAGGTAAGTGGCTAGGTAAAAAATAGGAATGAAGAATTTCATTTGATAGAATTCAATTTTGTCAGAGCCGTTGAATACTGAGGATAGTCAAAGGCAACCAGAATTTCATCATTCATTGCTCGCAGAAAGGCACCATTTTTTTAATAGAACAGACTCTTCTGCGACCACGGATTTATTAATAGTGGCTAAGTAAATGAAAGTACTTTTGCCGAACAAAATTCAATATGACATTTTAAATTCTATTATATAATGCAAAACATTAGATGGTCTGAAGCTTATACAACTTTGTCTTTACGATTTGACCCTTGGTTAAAAAAAATCCTTTTAAAAAAACATTAAGTCTACTTTCCGTAGCGGAGTCTACGAAGCTACGATGCTACGATTTTTATATTTTTTAAATGAGCTGGATAAATTGCAATGAATGGCCTGCTGTTATAGTTGTATCTGAAAAAATATAAAATCACAACCATAGATATAAGAAAGTAGTAGGTACATTTCTATGATCACGACTATTAAGGTGGATAGTTAAGTTAATTATTAAGTACGTAACAAACCCCTTAAGATTTATTTATAAACGTTACTTAAAGTTTATTAATGGTAAGCGACTGTTAACCATGCATTTTTGACGTTTAAACGTCACATAACTTTAAGCAACTTATATACATACAATGGTATATTTAATTATACATATCAAAATTGTTAGGATCGCCTTACTTGCCTTTTCACAAAACAAATCTATTATAAGCATAATTTATTATATTCTAGTCCAATTCTTTGTTAATAAAACAGCCTTGAGAGGGTGTGAGGGCTAGTAACGTAATAAACCCTTCATAATACAACAATTATGCTTCAACGGCCTTTCAAAATCAGTTCACATTACTGATATATTCGTAGAATTACGTTATCCCCTTTAGCTTTTCTGAAAAAGGGTGAGAAAATGCGACTAAACTAGCGGCAGTTTCGTAATTATCTCGTATACCTTCCCTTATTAGTGGAAAGAGGAAGTCGTAATTGAAACAACTTCAAAACATTAGTGTATCGACGTGAAGCAATAGGCATTTACGGAAAAGAGGCCAACTTACCTGTCCAACATAAAATAAATGAAATCAACTAACCTTTCGGTAACCGTCTAACGTTTATTCTGTTTTGTATAAGTACTTATAAATTACCTACTAATGATAGATTGTGATTTTGATAATAGATTATGTTCTAAGTTCTCAAAGTTTCAATATTTATTTATTTATTTACTTTAAAAAATTACAAGTTCCTTAACTTAAACAAAGCACACAATTAGACCTCTGGGGTCTGTCTTAGCATGCCATGGCCTTTTTTTTTTTTTTTTTCTGGGTGGGAAATCATCAAATGACTCCTCCCGCTCTGGGCGGAGCAGAAGGGAGTGTCAGACTTTTACTGACTAAAACCCACCCGTGTTCCTTCAGTTGCCTGTGCCAGGGGCCACGGTATCTCTTTCGAACAACCCGCAGCCCCGGCGGCATCGGCCCTAACGGACCCCGTCAGTTCGTGCTGACAGCTCTTTGAGGCGCGCGTGGAACACAACGCGCCGTCGACCCGGGCCTGGTCCTTACCGGGCGGCGAGCTGCCCATAGCTCGCCGCCCGCAAGCCCGCGCCTACGGTGGCCGGGAGTCGGCTGTTGACTCCCGTCCAGGGCGTCTCCTGCGGCGGCTAGGAGCGCGAGGGTGCAGCGATTGCCTCTCCCTCGCACGCTCCGCCTCCTCCTTCGCGAGCATAACTGCTTCGCAGAAGGAGGTGACGGCCTCCCATTCACTCTCGCTCCGGACCATGGCCTGTATGAGGGCCGGACGCGAGAGGTCGCCGCCGCCGATCGCCGCCAAGAGGACACGGCGGGGTCCCGCCCAAGCCGGGCAGACCTCCACCGTATGCTCCACCGTGTCCTCCGGGCAGCATGCCATGGCCTGAGGTTTGATCAACGCGCTATTAACAGCTACATAAGTTATAATCGAATTGATGTAATGTTCTTTCAGCTTACGCTTTATGTTTTTACTATTCTTTGACTCTCTGATGTCTACAGGTATTTGGTTTAGTAAATTGGGTATTGTGAAGGAGGCGGTACGCCTGCCATAAAAGTTGTTTTTGCGTGGCACTTGAAATGATTTTGATTTGGCTTGTCGTGTATTCACGTCATATTTGACTGGAATCTGAATATCACTGCTATCAAAATACTCCTATTAGAATGTCAATATTTTAATCAGTTGAGAATCATAAACAACAAATTCATTTATAGTAATATGCTAAGAAAATTAATATTAAATTGCAGTAGACCTACCTATAAAACCTTATCAAATGAAACATGAACCAATAATTGCCTACGTCTAAGTAGGCGAGCAGGCCACACTGCAGAAGACCGTTCCACTTGGAGGCGCGTCGATTGAGGGAACGACGGAGAAGGGAAGGAATAAGGAAGTAAGCAATACTCAAAAATACATGAAGTATTAGTTTACATCCAGCACAAACTATGAAAAGTCAAAGTGTTTGTTCTCTCTACGTTTATTGTTACAAGTTTGCCCGGGCAGTTATGACTAAAAGATGGTATTGTTACTTTGTGAAACATTTACATGAAACTTCAGGTGTTAGTGTATTTTTCAAATTTCTAATTGTTGTTTTGTGCTTTAGGACTAGACTACCTTTCGCTCAGAAATTATGCTTCACAAAAACATATTAAATTAATTCACAGGAAGTAACGCATAGCTTAGGTCGAGAAACATACAATTTTACACAAAAGTTCCTTATATGTACATAAGGAAATTGAGCACTAAGGAAGGATTTCTAAAAATGTATCCTCTAAAGGGGTTAAATAGTGTATGAAAGTTTGTAAGGAAGTTCGTCATTTTTGCTGATGGGGGAAATCTCTTCGGGAACATGGCTCCGCTTGTCCTCTCATAACTTTTATTGATACGCTTCCTCATACAAATCCACTTTGTTAGTGATTAGGCATTACAAAATTGTTAGCGATGTGTTAGAATTACAGTTTTGTATGGAACAACTTTTTTTAAATTTGTCATTTTGCTACCGGCCGATTTCCCTCCTTTAACCTAATATAATGATGATTTTTTTTTATTCTATCCCACTTTCACTTAATATTCTTTTTCACTTGCGACGCTTGCTGAGCACTAACCGAATACACTCGAATCCCGATGATACAGAGTGAGGTGCAGCTGCAAAGCCAACTACTGCAGTTCTGCCTTTGGCAATAGCAGCAGCCAAGGCGGATCTGTCATTGACAACAAATATTATGTATTAAATTAACCGAGCCCTCGGAGGTCGTGGTAGTGTCGGGTGTCTTTGACGGTTGTATTAATAAGGGACCAAAACTATTTGCATATAAACAAACCGATTTAATTTATTTTGATTGGAGATTGTAATGAAGTACCTACGGTTCCTTTGTTGATATTTCGTAAGATTTGGCCGGAGAAAACGAATTCCAATATTGCTCGAAGTATTTTGTAAGGTAATGGGGCATATGGAGATGTGACAAAAATTTTACTAGAGAGTTAGGTAAAGTCAAACCAATTTCATATTAAAACATTATTCATTTATACTATTCATTCAAGTTTTTTTAAATTAAATCTCTTAATAGCAATAATCAAAGATAGCATTAGCACGGATAAAAGAATTACGCATTACATGTACATAATATTACTTAGTAAACGTTAAGAACTGCCACCAGACTGAGTTCTATCTCTCAATACTGAAATTTCCACATCACTGATCATAGTACAGATTTTCATCCGTATTTCTGCAATCTTTTCTGGTGGGAAATTGCAAACAATATCAGCCATACTGGAGAAAAAGTTATGGATAGGGGATTTTCCTGTTGGACAAGTAGCTTTAGTAACCAGTTGTTGTAAAATTACATTCCTTTCTTCTCTATCCTTTTTCAGCTCGTCTATTATTGAGTCTATCTTTCGTTTCATTGGTCTTTTTGGCGGTGGAATTACATTTTGCTCTAAAACGGGGAAATTTTGTGGTGCAGCCAGTGACTGGCTGGCATCATATGTAGTAGATACAATTGTTGGAAATGGAGTATATGTATTAGGCTGCTCTGCGCTGCTACTTGATGTTCCTATTACAAATGGTGACTCTGACAATGGAACGTCTTCGGATGAATCGAACTCTTCCTTCACGCACTCGAAAGATATCTCAATAGGATCGTGCGTAGCATTGTCCACGATGTAGGTGCTTGAGGGTTCCCCTTCATCATGTGATTCTGACAAGAATTTCAGTCTCTCGTCATCGTACTTGGAATATGAAGTGGCGCTTCCAGTAATCTTTTTCTTTTTATTTTTCATATAATTGTCTCGTATATTGCGCCATTTTGATTTGCATTCTTCAGCTGTAACAAACAAACTTTCAATATGTTATAAGTTATAGCGATATTTTGATAGATAAATTAGGTTTCTTCAGGAGAATAAATGCCGGATATGCTAACAGGAGGGCAATGGTGTCCCAGTAGTATCGACTCCGACTTATCGGTCGTGGGTTCGTACTCAAGCAATCACTTTACTTTGTGTAGTTTAAGTATTACATCACCACTGCTTTCCGCTTTGTAAATAGCTGTTGTTAGTTGCTTTTCATTCATCCTCTCAATATTATCAAACCATGCCATGCCATGAATGCCATTGGAACTTTAGTTACGATTGCATTGCATTTATTGACGTGTAAAAGTGTTTGTACAAACCTACTTACAAAATGAAATCATTTATCATTTGTTTAAATTAGAACTCAACCAAGGGGGGCTGTGTTTTAGTTTCAACAAATGCCTAAACGTTGCCTACTTAAAGTTAAGTTATGATTAATGTCTGGTTAACCATATATTTTTTGACGTTTAAACGTCTCTTCACTTTAAGACTTTAAGTAACGTTTAAATAATAATGATTTCCCCCCTTATTTATTAAGGGGGAAAATCATTATTAAATGAAAAAAATGTGTAAAAAGTAAATACAGTCGGCTTTCCAATCAAAACCAAACACAAAACATGTTACGAGGGGCAACAATATAAATTCATATATCAAATAATTTGAATAACCAGGATATAGATAACTCAATATTTAACTCATGACGCGGTAAGTGAGTATAATAGTAAACATCCTGTGCACGTAGCAACGGCCAAGTAAACACGACAAGTCCATAACAATACAAGAAATGCTTACTCCACAGTTTAAATAGCCCAGAAAAAAAAACTTTAAGGCCGAACGAACGCGACGGTACACTATAATATTTATGTTCTATGAACGCAACGGTATAATTCCTCGTTAAACGTTCTGCGCTACCTGAACTATTACTCCAGTAATCGGGACAAACATTAGCTATTTACTGCAGCGACCCGTTCATTACAACATAATAATTATAATAGACGATTGCTGTAGTCACGTAATTAGTAAGAACATGCAAACAACATAATACAATCATTGACTTACATAAGAGAAATTACTCACGTGTTTTATTTAGTACCTCACCGATTTTGATCCAACAGTTGCCTTTTTTGATCATATTCTTATAGTTCTTGCCTTTATTGCGGTATAAAACTGGGTACTTCTTAACATTTTCAATCAAATCATCGTCAAACATACTCATTTTGTAGATTAAAAGAAATAGGACGCTGCGCTCGCCGTCACGTTGCGCAAAGGTTACGACGACGCCACGGTATGCGGCATGGCGGCGGGCGGTGGCATGTGCGGCGGCCATGACGCCCCCCGCTTCCTGCCTCAGTCGGCCCCTCGCCCTAACCGCAGACAGACGCTCCATGTGTGTGGCGCCAGTCGGACGAAGCAGCAACCGACCGTCATAATATACAACATTTCACACAGGTTGAGCATTATGACAATTTGCTCGCGGCACGCGTTGCGCAGCGGTAGGAAGATCAAAGTTTACGTTTTGTCAACACACGACTAATGTTGTTGCTGAACTTATACACATAAATATAGCACAAGCTCTCGGCTGCATTCATGAATGGGTAGGCAGAGGTATAAATACACTATTACACTTCCATTTTGCTACATAAACATTACGTAAAAGTAATAGGACGCGAGTCTATAGCAGAATGTAGTACCTAGTAAAATGGTTCATCTTTGCAAAGATGCCTTGAAAGGTTTCAAGGGTGGGTAACTCCTGAACCACCATATTATTTGATGACACAAAGTTGTGATACCGCTATTAATAGGTTTCCAAGCAACACGAAAAAAAAATCGTTATAAAGAACGCATAATATATTCAAATCAAATCAAATCATTTATTGGTATGCAAACATGGATGTTTAGTACATAGATGTTTTATTATAAGAGTCCTCCTTGCTGTACCGTCACATGGGCATGCAAAGCATATTATTATTTAATTTACACAAAAGATTTAATGTCAAATCGTTTGAATTACAGTAAAAATGTCACAGTAATACAATAATGGCATGTCACAGTAATACAGTAAAAATGTCACAGTAATACTATAATGGCATGTCACAGTAATACAGTAAAAATGTCATCTATATTCCATTTCAAATAAGATTAAACATTTAAATAAACCTTTTCTACAGTCCGTTCAACTAATTTTGACTTCTATACCGTAGGCATAAGGATGGCATTAAAAGCAAAAAAGTGGTTCCAATACCAACTGTTTACTGTAGCTGCCATTTGTCATGCCACCAACGCCAGAAAATTCAAAATCGCTTGAACGCACTGTAAAAAAGGTTTATTTAAATATCTAATCTTATTTCAAATGGAGTATAGGTTACAATAAAAATAAAAAATCAAATGGTATAATATCATGGCAATCAGTCAGTGATTCATCATTAAGGAAGTGGTCAATTGTGTAATAACTTTGTTCAATTAATATTTCGATTATATTCTGGGAAAACGGACTCAGTTTCCCAGAAAGTTAAAGTTAACCTGACTCACGAGTCGTTAAAGGGCAATAAGTACCTAAAAAATTATCGATTTACCGAAATATTTAGTAGGCGTCATCAAATTGTTCATTTTCCATGAAAAAATATTACTTTCCTCGTAATACATTCATAATACTCATGAATGTGCGTGCTAACTTCTTTCAAAATTGATTCGTAAGCTTGTGAATGAAATTGTAAAAGGTGACGTTTTCGTGTGTCATTATTACAATTTTGTTTCGTAGTGTGATTCACTTTAACTTGTACATATACGTACATAGTATAATCGGCCTATAAAAGCCTACGGTAATGTGTGAGAAAATGCCCGTGTCGACAGGGCAAACTTTGTCAATTTTCAAAATTCTGGTACAAAAACACTTCCTACACTCTTCTTAAACATCATTATTATATGTTGTTGCTTTTGTTTCATGTTTAATATTGTATATGTCTATACACTAATAATAAAGCTTAAGAGTTTGTTTGTTTGAACGCGCTAATCTCTGGAACTACCAAAAGGATTTGAAAAAATATTTTTGCGTATGATAGCCCAATTCTTGAGGAAGGCTTTAACTTTAACACTACGCTAGGACCTGCAGGTGCCGAGCAAAAACAAAAAAAAGTCAGAAAGAACGCTTAGCGAAAACTAAGTAGCTAATAGCGCGGGCAGGCGATGCGATGCGATGTGGTGGGTCGGGGGAACAAGACATTTCACGTGAACGAAAGTCGCGGACAGAAGCTAGTATATTTATATAGATAAGTACTTATATGCTTTATGTATTTATTGTATATCTAAGTAAATGGTACACCACTGACTACCTACAGCATTGCCTCACCCTTTAATCCATCCAAAGGTTGTCTGTAAAAGATCGCTTTTAGCGATAAGACCGCCCACTGTCTCACCCTATGTAAAATCGCAACATTAAAATCTGTAATAATATTCTATCTATTTAAAAATTATTCTCGAACAGCAAAGCCCTTGAAAATAACGCAACACATGCAGAAGCAGGTATAACAGTGCCAGGTGGCACCAGCTAGGTTATGAATTGTTTACTGATTCTGACTCATGCACTCATACAAACAACAAAACATTGAACTTTTATGAAACACCTGCTGAAGCCAAATAAAAAAGCAATAATCCTTCTTTTGTCTATCGCTGAACCCTTCGACCCTATCGCTTCTGACGATTGTTTTGTTTTCAAACTATATCGTTACCATGGTATTGGTAAGTATGTACTATAAGTACAACATCGTAACAACACGTTTCGATATCTATAAGATTTACAGTCACATCTTCCTTGTAATATGGCGACTAACCATGTGTTAGTCGCCTTTCATTATTTATCCTCTCAACATGACCAAACCGACTAAACATCCCCTTATTTTTGTCACTTAGTACATCTTCTTTAAAACTGCAACTTCCACTTATATATATACATCATTCCACTTGACCACACACCACACATGCTTCGCAGGGAACGCATTTCTACATAATTTATTCTACTTTATTTCATGTCTCGTTTGCCACAGCCAAAATTTACTTCTTTACATAAGCGTAGGCACCACTCACAGATATAGGACTTTTCTATGGTACCAGCACACCATTGAGAACAGCCAGTCGAGCGCCAGGAGGAGACGCCCTAGAAAGACATAAATAGTGAGCTTATTGGTGATGTTTTTCACAAAGGTCAGAGAGTTAATTGCGTAACACACTACCAGCAATGGCCATCATTTTGATAGTTCACCAATATTCATTCCGTTATTTACGACGTTAAACAGACAAACTTTTCGAATATATGAAGCAATGGATTATCAATATCGTTCAAAATGAAATTGAAACTGTGCGCAATATGAGTACCGATGTATGAAATTAAACGAAGCAAGAGGAGTAAGTATGTAGGTAAGGATCGTAGCAGGTAAGAGTCCTGTAGTTTCTGTCTATCGCCCTTGGATAAAGGCATGTATGTTAAAATGTAGCTTAAAAGAGCCCATGTTTATGTCTTTTGTAAAATAATTCGGTCCCTAAGACATAAAAGATGCTGCGAAAGATCAAAGAACGCAATCTTGAGACCAGGGACTTTTTATAATAAGCCAAGTAATTAAAGACCACAGAGATTAATTTTTGCAATCAAATAAATGAAAACATTGCAAGTATGTCTTGGATTGTTTGGCCTCCTAGTAAAGTATTCATTTAAAGTTACGTTTTAATAACTGAAATGGTTTATTAAAATAGAATATCAGAATCACTTTTACATGCCATATTAAAAAAAAATAAGCTAGATGGAATCGACATTTCCTATTCCACTATAGCCTTGAGAAGCATTAATGGCAAAAAAAACTTAGGGGTCAAGGTCTCTTTTAAAGTCCAGACATAATCTTGGTCAAATCATGTGAGGACCATGTAGATTAGTGTCTGAAATGGTCTGTAATATATATAATCAAAGATAAGACGTGATGGTGGGCCATAAGTAGTAGATAAATTTTTATTTTCTCATTCAAAATTAGGAATTTTTGTGAAAGCTAACTCAATCCTGTCAAGTCGATAGATACTTTAGCGGCTACAATTTACAATCAAGGTAATTCCTTGCCATTTGGTCTAGAACAGGGCTGGCCAAACCAGATACGATCCCGGGTCAATATTTTCTAAATTAATTGGAACGCCGCAGAAACAAATACCTAACTTTATTAAAAAATACACCTTTACCATTTTAATGCAAGTAACTTGAGGCCTAGGCTGTCCTAATGAAATCCTGGGGACGAAAATTTATGAACTCTTGAAAGTTGTTTTTCACACACTAATTGCCAATGAATTTGTATTTTATTAAACTGTAAAATTTAAAAAAAAATGAAGTTAGTTGGGGTTAGGTCTGATGAGTAACGAAGACGGTGACTAATGTCACCATCCACCAATCCATCCACCAATGTGTAATCTTGAAGGAGTGTACTAAAGCCATTGAATTTTATTGGTTTTCTCTGTCACCATCGTATTCGTCAGACCTTACATCAACATACTTTGTAAAATTTCGGAATTTAGTTCCCTTATACAGGGGTTTAAACTCCGAAGCGTTGTGTCAATGACAAAAACTTTTCAAGAGCTCATCGATTCCCGACGACTGAATTTCTATAGAACATCTAAATCAATGCGCTTCCATTAAAACGGCAAAGGTGCATCAATCATAATAGCCAAAAAACAAGGATCAACCAAAGTTTTCATAGGTAAAGACTTGTTATGTCACTTATGTCGCGGGCCGCAAAAACTCTAGCGAGGACAGCCCTGATCTAGAAAAAGACATTTCGTTGTCAGTCATCCGCAGATGCATTTTATGAAATGAAAGTTCAAATATCACACAGGCTTAGCTCCTCGGGATAAGTAATAAACTTTTACGACTCTTTAAAATTTCCAAATCATCTATTTTTATGAGTATTCCAGAAGTCATTTGCGTTTGAGTCACAGCTCACAGCAGACGCGAAGAGAGAAAATTATCTGAATGTAGATAGTTACTTACTTACGTTCAAGGAAAATTATGTGAATGTAGGTACGATGAAGGAAATTTGCCAATTTTATCGTCTTACCACGGCGACTCATAAAAAAATTAGACTTATTAAATAATAAATAAAAAATATAAAAAACAGTTCACAACAATTCTTTCTTATTGAATGGTAATAACTAATCATTATAATTTCGTTAGGTAATAAGTATTGTATGGGACCCAAAAACCAACATGGCTACAATATAAATGACGTATCTTCCTTGTTCTAAAGCTTCACTAAGTAATTTATTTATTTTTATTTATTTATTTATTTAAGTAAGCAAGTAGTTACTACCTACTTAGTCATAGTTGGCTATGGTAGTAATACTCCAGACCGAAATTCGGCCATGGCGACCAATCTCAGCGGAGACTAGCATTTGGTGCAGGAGATATTATAATATAAACAGCATAGGCACTCACTCTTCCCTCGCCCTCATAGTCCGATGGGACGGCAATCCGACACGACCGGAGATAGATCAAGCGCAGTACTAACGGCTTAACGTGACCGAGGCACGGGAGTATCACACCGTCAACGTCCAAACTCGCCCAGAGTTTGGAAGTTACTAGGAACTTAGTAATGGAAAATTCCAATAATACTTTAATCGACCTGGGAATCGAACCCAGGACCCCACGCTCAGCAGTCGCTATTGCAACCTCGAGACCAACGGAACCCAACCCATTAGTATGAACATAGTTTTCATTGACCCTAGAGAGAGGCCACCGTTGTAAGACGGGTAAAACTGCACATTGCCTGTATTAAAAAAATAAAAGTCTGTACCGTAGAGGAAATTATTTCAGCCAATCGTTTACTTGATGTAAATGATATGCTTACGTTTTAATGACGTGTCTCCAGGCTCCTGCACGAAGATAAGTAGGGGCTCAAGAACAGATTTATGTCAACACAACAGATGTAATCTCTGTGGCTTAACTTAAGCTATTTTAAGGTTTGGTAACTTTTACAATTAACGCTACCTTCGTATCTTGGCGGGGCTTGAAAACCTCATTTATGTTTCTGTAGGGACAGAATTATGGGAATGTAAGGATCTATGTTTTAAGTTTTTCAGGAACGTACAGAGTTATACGATTATACGATTGAAACCGCGGGGCGCAGCCAAAATCAAAATAAACTTAAAAATAATTCATGATAGGTAAACAAAGAACAAATAAAATACACGAAATAAATTAAATCCAGTGGTAACTCGGATTGGATTCCTGGCTGCGCAGGTCGCATATTTTGAAAAAAAAAACTCTTCGTAGTTATAGTCACTAATTTGCACAAATGATATTAAAATTACATAACACACAAAACAAAAACAAATAACATTGATACTTAAGCACTTAGTTTTTCCCAGAGGTACCCATCCCAAAAATGTAATATTCAACGTGTTTCAAGTACCTAATTAATCTAAATCTAAGTTACATAAAAAAGAATAAAAAACGAATTCGAAGCATAGAATACTATTTATAAGTCACTACCTACTCAATATTGTATGCCAGAAAACTTCTTACATCCAACTCCCCGAAATTTTTCGATTTCGTTTCTCATCTGACTTTTCCTAAGAATCACCCTTTCCATTCATATAAAGTTCATGAAAAACGAATGCTTAGTCTAGATATCTACTCTGAATGACTGACTGAATGACAAACAGCAAAAAGTTCAAATAAATGGTGTCAATTCTCTTGCTTTAAAAGTAAAAATGGATGTTCCACAAGGATCGATATTAGGTCCTTTCCTCTTTTTAGTATATATTAATGATCTACCCCATTTATTAAGAACCAACCACAAATGGTGTTATTTGCTGACTTCCTTAATTTTTAATATAAATAGACGTGCATGAAATCTTGACGACGTAAATAATGCCCTACTGCAAGGTATACAATTGGTTCACTGCTAATAATTTGGTATTAAATGGGATAAAAACTAAATGAATAAGATTTGCTTTACCGAATGTTAAAAGTAGTGATTGCGATATAGTATTGAACAAAGAGAAACTAGAATTCGTCAATAAAACTTTTTTCCTGGATCACGCTCGACTCAAGGCTACAATGGGGTCTTCATTTAACATCTCTTGCAGGACGGCTAAGTTCAGCAGCTTATGCTGTAAGAAAAATCCGTTAATTTTTACTAATGTAGATACCGCGAGGCTAGTCTATTTCAGTTACTTTCATAGTAAAATACCGTACCGAGTATCGAGCCCATTTTTATTCTGCAGAAAAGAGCCATCAGAGCATTATATGGCCTCCGCAGGCGCGATTCTCTAAGGGAACAGTTTAAAGATATTAACATCATGACGGTACCTTGTCAATACATCTATGAAAACATCATGCACGTAAGATAAAATTTAAATCTATTCAGTAAAAGAGGTGAAAGACACAACTATACGACTAGAAATAGGGACCAATTAGTTCAACCAGGTTCCAGACTGGCTAAAGTAGACACATCCTTCATTGGGTACTGTTTAAAATGTTACAATAAAATTCCTCCCCACATACTCCAACTGAATGAAACGGAATTTAAATCTTGTATTAAACGCACACTATGTAGCCAAAGATATTATAAGTTAGGGGATTACATCGCTGACAAAAATGCTTGCCTCAACGCTGGTCCTGCTCCACGGGACATAAACTAATTAGCATTCGGAAACATTGTTGGAGCTGCTGAACATTTGAAAAAACTGTCTTTGCATTGTATAAATTAAATTTCTTAGTATTATATAATTGCAAAGCACACGTGTGAGCACTATGTAATTGCAATAAAGCTACGGGTACGTCTTTCATTGACTTGAATGTGCCCTGGCGGCTGAGTGTCATGCTCACTCTAATGTCTCGCTGGTGGTGGCGTGTGTGTTGGATCATTAAGTTCCCTTCAAAATGGTTGAGCTGAATGGTGCTGATCCATACGTCATGTTCGTGAACGGGTGCCGTCAGTAGGGACTGGTCATCTCTTAGTTGCCACGGCTTATTTTAATTTCTGAATTATTTTTATGTTTTTTTATAACGGACGCTTTTAACGTGCACGTCTTTCTACGTCGTTCTCACGTGGATAATTTCAACACGAATGATGTAATCAAATATTTTGTAACAATTTTATGGTTTAAAAGAGTGTCCATGGAGTTTCTTGCCCGTTCTTCTCTATTAATAGGTACCTACGCTTTGACAATTCAAAAGTGCCTGTAATTGGTCTATTTGAAATAAATGATTTGAGTTTGAGTTTAACTTTATTTATTATAACTTAGTATTAAACTAAACTAGCCCAAACACAAACATCGTTTGAGCCATTCTTAAAATACAGTATCAACTTCAACTTATCTTTAATGACGTCATGATTCTGAAAATTTTGAAAATGTCTAAGATCTCTACTAATACTATAAATGCGAAAGTTTGTGAGAATGGATGGATGGATGTTTTGTTACTCTTTCACGCACAAACTACTGAACGGATTTTGATGAGACTTTACAGTGATATAGCTTAGGTATACATCATATTAACACATAGGATACTTTTTATCGCGATATTGCCACGGTATCGACACTTATACGGGTGAAACCGCGGGGCACTGCTAGTAACTAATAAAAATCTTAAGTTCACTGACAGACAACGCACTGCTTATACCGCCGAGTCTAGAGGCATGTAATGTTGCACAACAGTTGCTTATGTAACTTAGGTGAACAAAAAGAAAGGATTTTTGAAAATTCATCCTTCATCATTTGCCTAACCTTTTCCCAACTATGTTGGGGTCGGCATCCAGTCTAACCGTATTTTAATACCAGTATTTTACATGGAGCGACTGCCTATCTGACCTCCACAACTCAGTTACTGTGGGTAATACGATACCCCTTGGTAAGACTGGTTGTCAGACTTTCGGGCTACTGACGACCTATAACGACTGTCAAAGATCCACGAATGACAGTCGGGACAAACGGCTTAACATGCTCCCGAGACACGGCGGAGGGGTCTTGGTATGTGAAGATGGTCACCCATGAACGGACCAACCGCGGCAAGCGTAGCTCAACCTGATCGACCGATCCGTGCGGCTGTAATTACTTAGCCACAAGCCCCTCCAGAAAATTCATCCTTAAAGGTGTTAAATAGGGAATGAGAGTTGGTATGGAAGTTCGTAATTTTTGCCGTCGGGAAATCCCATATGGTGCACGGTCTGTGTGATAATGAATAGAGTATAGATCCATTTTATAATAGGCAAAGAAATGGCGATTGGTGACAAAAAATGAACAAAACAGTACAAAAAGAGCATAAAAGTAAAAGGCACCAGATCCTAAGAGTATTGCGAACCGATAGTTAATAGGTCACTTCTGTTCAATATTCTTCCGTTACGTCCTGAAATGTCGGGACTTCGTTAATTGCGAACATTTCTGCCATCCATTAATAACGTTTATTGCTTTTTAATACCAACGCCAACTGTCAGCCCGACGGAAACGGATGTAGGTAAATAACGTTGAGTGACTCGTGACTTCGTAAGTTTCTTGTTACATGTCACACAACACAATTTCGTAATGACGCAGAGGTTAGGGCCCCTACTTACGAGGTCGCAGGTTTAGATCTGCTAAACATCAATGTGGAATAAAACATGTTTCACAAGTCCCTTCTAAGTTAGGCTTCACGCGTCGAAAATCTCCATGGTGTCATCACAAGATGATGGTCAAGGAAACCTGAGTTAAACAAGTGTGATAATTTGCTTGTTTCTTATCTGCAAGAGAAGAGCCTTTTTCTGAAAACAAAAAACGATACGAAGTCTTCTTTTGGTAGTTTTTTTTTTTTGTAAATATCGAACTTTTTGGTTAGATAACATTAACCTGTCGCCCTTTTTTTTTTTTTTTTCAGGATGCGAAATCATCAATCGACCCCTCCCGCTCTGGGTGGAGCAGAAGGGAGTGTCAGACTCTTACTGACTAAAACCCACCCGTGTTCCTTCCTTAGCCCTTTATGTACCAGGGCAGCGGTAACCCTTTCGGACGATCCCGCTACCCCGGCAGGCTTCGGCCCTGTCGGGCCCCGTCAACTACGCTGACATCTCTTTGAGGCGCGCGTGGAACACATACACGCCGTCCGGCACGGGCCTGGTCCTGATCGGACGGAGAGCTACCCATTGCTCTCCGCCCGCAGGCCCGCGCCTACGGTGGCCGGGAGTCGTCACGCGGCTCCCGACGCCCGGAGCGTCTCCCTCGGCGGCTGAGGCGTGAGGATCTCTCCCTCGCCCATCCCGCCACCTCCTTCGCTAGCATGACTGCTTCGCAGAAGGAGGTGACCGCCTCCCACTCCCTGTCGCCCCGGACCATGGCTTGCACCAGGGCCGGGCGCGAGAGGTCGCCGCCGCTGCCGATCGCCTCTACGAGGACACGACGGTGCTCTGCCCAAGCGGGGCAGACCTCCACCGTATGCTTCACCGTGTCCTCTGGGCGATCCTCGCAGTGGTGACACCCGGGCGTCTCCTCCCGCCTGATTATGTGCAGGAACCTCCCGAAACATCCGTGTCCGGAGAGGACCTGCGTCAGGCGGTAGGTGAGAGCGCCGTGACGCCTCTCTAGCCACTCCTCAAAGAGGGGTCTTACCGCCGCTATCGTGGCGTGCCCTGCGCTGGGTTGCGATAGTCGCGCCTTCCATTCCGCCATGAGATCGCGCCGGAGGTCCGTCCGCTCCGCCGCGATTTGCCGCGGGTGCAGAGTTTCCCCTCGACGTAGTGCCTCCGCGCGCCAGTCATACAGGCGCGCGAGGACTATCGCCTCCAGATCCCATGGCGGCAGTCCAGCAAGGAGGCCTGCTGCCTCGCCCGAGATCGTGCGGTACCCCCTTATCAGCCTTACGGCTACCACCTTTTGGGGCGCGTTCAGATAGTGTGCGGCTCGGAGCCGCAGTGAACGCGCCCACACCGGGGCCCCATAAAGGGCCATGGACTGCACGACGTCCGCGTAAAGCCTCCGGCAGGAGGCGTTTGGCCCCCTCAGGTTGGGCAGGAGCCGCTTTAAGGCGGCCCCGGTCCGTTCCAGTTTGGGGGCCAAACGTCGAAAGTGTTCGACGAAGTTCCACCGGCTGTCGAGGACGAGACCCAGGTATCTCATCGTTGTCTCGACGCCGATGTGAACCCCTCCTACCATCAATTGGGATCCCCAAGGTGGCCCGTACCGGGGCCCATGAAAGGACATGGCCTCGGACTTGTGCAATGCCACCTCGAGACCCAACTGCCGGATCCTTTCCACGACTATCGCAACACCGCGTGTCATCGCGTCGGCCGCCGCCTGATGCGACCTCCCCTGCGCCAGGACCAGCGTGTCGTCAGCGTAGCAAACTACGCTGACGCCATCAGGGAGGTCGGCCCGCAGCACCCAGTCGTAACCGATGTCCCACAGGAGCGGCCCCAGAACCGATCCCTGTGGGACACCGCACGACATCTCTCGCCGGT
Source organism: Apamea epomidion (assembly GCA_947507525.1). Classification (NCBI taxonomy): domain Eukaryota; kingdom Metazoa; phylum Arthropoda; class Insecta; order Lepidoptera; family Noctuidae; genus Apamea; species Apamea epomidion. The sequence goes on from OX382226.1 coordinate 15,221,180, forward strand.
TCCAATTCCCGTCGCGACCGGGGTAGATGACGGCTCTGTCCGTCAAATACGCCCCGACTATTCGACGGAGGTAAGTCGGCACCCGGTGATACCGGAGTGCCTCCCCTATGCAGCTCCAGGGCAGGGTGTTGAACGCGTTGGCGATGTCGAGTGACACCGCCACGACCACCCCACCCCGGGACACCGCGTCCCCCGTCGTGAGGGCTCTCACGCGCATGATGGCGTCCACCGTCGAGCGCCCCTTGCGGAAGCCAAACTGGCACTCCGCAAGATCCGGCCCCGTCCTCACCAGGTGCCCGACGAGGCGGCCCGCAATCACTCTCTCAAAGAGCTTGCCGACCTCGTCAAGCAGCACTATGGGCCGGTATGCGGACGGAGAGTCCGCAGGGCGCAACCTGTCGCCCTAGGCCCATAACCTGACGAAATAATGGACTTCCAGTAGTTTAAATACTACTATTTATCTAATACTAAAATAGAACAAGCCACGTGATAACTAAAAACTAGCTATGAAAAGACTTACATGACCTTATCATTATGTCAAAAATGCCAATTGACGCCTGAAATATATCACAGACAACCACTTACTATGAAGAATCCACGAGTTGTTTGCATTCTTAATATTTTCTAACAGTGGCCATATTATCTAAGACACGCAACTCACAGCTATTCCTTCTTTCATCATAACTAACAATCCTACCTTTTTAGACTTTCATGTTTATTACAGCAATACTGTTGTCTTGCGGATTTGTAATTTATTTTCCAACCCATTCATCGGTAGCTAGTTTAGCACTCTTAAGAGTATTGACTAATATGTTGGGAACCGACCCCAGGGCAATGTGTTATTTTCTAGGTAAAATAAATAACCTCAATAAATGAATAAAAGAAAACTAAAAGCGAAAAAAACTTTGTACGTAGATATTCGTGTACTTTGGAGGCTTTACGGAAAATATTTACAGTTTCAGTAAATAAAGTAAACTTTACACAATTTAACGAAGCAACCTAAAAGTTAGGAATCGTGTCGCGACAAGATAAATAAACGTGAATTGATTTTCTCTTAGCGAGGCTGTTTGCCGAAACCTTATTAATGTTGAGAGGTTTGCACACAACTTCACCATGTGCCGTATTATCTCGAGAACACGACCAAAAGATATGCAAATCACCTCTGTTGAACGATGCTACGTCCCTTACTCACTATCTACAGAAGCACCTAATCTTTGAATATTCTCAACTAGTCAGACGCAAATCAGGTGACATTAGAATTTTAATTAATACAGCAGACGAACGACGCCATCGTCGTCGCGAGACGTTTACTTAAACCAATTAACTGTGATTTAATTTACATCTCAGTTCTTACTCTCACGACACACTCATCTTTAAACATAACGTTTTCTTGTTACAGATGCGGCAACACATCGTCCCCGTGCTGTTGCTTGCGATGGTGGCACTCTCCTCGAGTAATGTTCTTCCAATGTCCGTTAATGACTTAAACAGAGAACAACTCAGCTTTGAAAGCCAACATATGAATGACAATACATTTAGTGATAGATATCGAACAAGAAATGTTCTTGATGAAATATACAAACGGTACGTCGCACGCGAGAATAAACCACGTTCCATGAATAAATTGGAACTCAAATATGCAGATGGTAACACTAATCAAAATGATGATATTTTCAATATTATAAGCGAAGGCGATGGTTTTCGGAAAGAGCAATGGCATAACTATCCGAGACAATTGGATCGCCTTCACCATTTGTATGAACACAATACGGATAAAAGGAATTTCGACCCTGACCCTGATAAGGAATACACTGATGAAGTTGCACCTGATAATCAAGATATAAATGATAAAACCATCGAAATCTACTTAGACAGTAACCCTGGTACGGATAATGTCTACGATGCAGGGATAACGGCGACGAACCCCTTGTTACTACTTAAAATGCGTTTAGCAAGCTTGAATAAAAATACTAACAATGCAAATGCTCAATATGCTGAACTTATAAATACTGCACTAAAATCTAATAATCTGAGAGAGGATGAAAAGAATGAATTCAGGAATGATAACCCCGAAGTGAACGTCATAAAAGTTAAACGGGAAGGCGTAGATAGTACGCAAAATAATGAGTTAACAGGTGAGTTCAAACTAATAAAACATTTACCTGACCAGTGGGGTAATAACGTAACACACTAAAAGTAGAAATGGCTTTCATTTTGACAGTTCAACAGCATTCATTGTGTTATTTACGTTGTTGAGCAGACAAATGTTTCTACCATATAAAGCAATGGATTAGCAATATATTTCAAAATGATTTAGATTGTGATTGATAGTGTGTTACGAAATTAGAGTACCGGTTAGATAGTTTGCTAGACACGTAATTTGTCTTATACGTTTCTTCATATAAGAAACAAACTACAAGTTATTCGTTATATATTTGATAATCTTTTGTGTACAAAATTATATAGAGTGTAACTTTTATCCGCATGTTATAATTTACATTACTAGAACTGGTCCCAAAACACAAACACGTGCAGTATATTAAACAAAATATTATTGATGCATTCACCCACTTTCCAGTTATTCAATGAATTTTGTTATAATATATTCCAGACAACCCAACCCAGACCAGAGCTGTACACAAGAGGATTTTCTCGTTGTGGAGTCGTCTGCAAGGCCTCAACCACAAGGGGCACGAACTACAGCATCGACGACACCTGCACGCGTTTTACGGTCTACCGGACTCTGATGGAGGAGGTGCCCTCACGGCGCAGACCAGGGCGACACTCATGCGACCACCCGGCTCACCTCTACGATGGGGATAATAAACTATGAAAGTTGAAGCTTTTTTAAGTTCCAATTGATTTGCAGTTACGTGTTAGATAAATAAATGAGGAACATGATAGGAAAAATTTGAATGGAAGTAGCAAGATCGTAGGTCAACTCGAAAAATGTTAAAACAGTAGCAAATATATCACTGGCTGAAACTATCCTGTTCAGTGGAGGTTTATTTCTGTACGACGTGCTTTTATGAGTTAAAAGTATCTCAGGCCAGTTTATCTTTGTCTTAGCGATAGATGTTTCATCATGTTTATGACGAAAATGTGTATTTGAAGCAATAACATTTGAAATTTGCTCAGTTTTATATTTTAGTCAACGATTTTGGTACTTGTTCACAAAGCTTGCATGAAAAAAAGAAGCACAGTTTATTTTTATACCGCACCTTCAAACTTTGTCTCTAACCTGAGTAGTTTCTTGTCAAATATTTGAATAATGATGACTGAATGATTTAAAAGATTTCTTTAAAATGCTGAATAGTACAATAAAATGACCAAATCGTTACTATCATTTTTGATGGTTGTCTGGTAGTAATTAATCATTTATAACAAATATTTGTAATGACTGCTTATACATTCAAAAACAATGTAACATTAAGGTATGTATGTTAATCAAATAAATATTTTAAATTATTGACTGTGGACGAAATATTTTTGTTCTTGTGCGCAAAATCAATGCTTATTGTCTTCTGAAATGTAACTATTTTTTAATGATCCATAGAATGTAATATCTATATAACTTCCACTTCTATTGTGTCTATAAGGTTTAAAAAAACAAAAAGTATTTGAATACTATAATAGTGATAATAAAATAATTACGTATATTGCCATTATATATGTAAATAAATAAAATGTATATCAGCTTTAATGTTTAATTTATAACCTGAAAGTTTTTATTTTTCCCGCCTATATAGTTTTATTGGCAATAGCGACATCTAGGTTTTATAAAAAGAACTACGTCAAACAAAATCGAACACCACAGATATAAGAAAACAGATTCAAGCTTATTTAATGATTTATCGTACTTTAAGTAAACATATCGACTTGAATTAAAGGGACCTTGAAAACGTTAATTGCGACTGAAATTACTAGCAAAGTTATCAGTACCTATTCTTGAACAAAATCAACAATCACTCGAACTGTCACAATCACAAGTCACAACATTCAATGTTTTGATAAGAGATATCTCGAGAGTCGAGACACTTTATAAATAAAAGATCACGTCCACGACATTCAGACATTACAGATCAAAATAAGCAGATACCTGACATGGTATGTACCTACCTCACTATTTTCATTAATTACACAAAGGCTAAATTGTTAGTAGCCTAATTGCCTTTCAAGGATCAACTTAGCAATGCATACCCACTACAAGTGTCAGCCAAGCAAACAGTTATAATTGATGGTCCAGTATACCTGACAAACTGTTTTTGTTAAGATTACGTCAGTAAACGTCAGACTAGCTCGGACTAAGATAGATTCATTCAACAACAGAACGCGATTATCTAGTAGTACCTAGGGGTCTGAGGTTTTAGAATTGAATTCTAGTTAAAATACTGTTGTTGTTGTCCTACTATTGTTTGTACTATTAAGTTTTTATTACATCCAAAAGAAACAAATTGACAGTCATACGTTAACGAATACTTACCTACTAACTATTTTAGGATACCTGATAATGAACTCGCGTAAAAACATTAAATATATAACCTCAAAATCACGAAGTTTGTTATGAATGAGTCTTGATTTTATAGTTTTCAGCTAACCATAAATCTCTTATTATAAGTATTCAAAAGCATTCTTTTAATCAGATATATTTATAAAAAAAAAACCGTCAGTGCTTTAAGTACATTTGTGAAGAGAAAATAAATAAATTTATACTTAGAATATTTTAGACTGCAATTTAAGACAACCGGTGCAATTTTTTAATGAATAAATATTAATGTAAAATTAGTGTATAGTACAGTTTTATGACTTATGAAGACAAACAATTCACAGTTTGTCTAGACGAGTTTTATTTGTTATAGAGTACCTAGGTAAACATGCGGGCTTATATTAGGTACTTACCACTTTCTAAATTAGACGATTGGAAATCACAGTTGGTTTTGACTAACTACTTGAAATTGGAGTAGATAATGATGACTCTACGACAGTCGGACCTGTTGTAACCAAATGAATCTAAAAATACAAATTAGGTGTAGGTACTTAGGCAATTACATATAGATAAATGATTTAATTTATCGTAAACCTGATATTGTTTACCTAAACCATCTTCGTGGAAAACACCACACTTTAACCATGAATAAAACAATTAATTCAGCACATGATTCCAGACCAACATTTTCGTCGGTTATAAAAAAAAAATTGCCGTTTCATAGAAAATCGCACCTACGCGGAAAATGTATGGAACAGCATATTTTTCGTTAGGGTTCAGAATGATGTGCTAAATCCATTGTAATAGGTTGCGCGTCGTTGTCCCTGCCACCCATGGGCGTAGCTAGGAGGAAACTGGGAAAGGGTGGGCAATGTCCACTCTAGAATCTTCATTCCCCACCCTAGAAAAATTGACAGTATTGAAGAGTTCCTAATGCTAAGAGTTACTAGCCTCTCTTTATAGCATCACTTCGTTGTCCGTCAGTCTTTCTGTAGTCAAGGTTCTTTTTCTCAAGAACGCGTGGAAGGATAAAATTGATATTAATATCATATACGTAAGGAATTCTAAAAAAACATGATGAACATGGGATTATTTATTAGGTACTAGGAGTTATATGAGATCTCTCATTGAATGACTGGTTAGTTCAGCTAGAAGGCTGCCCCCCTAGACAAAATCCCTAGCTACGCCACCCTGTATAGTACAATCATCACAAAATTATGACACAAAAAAAATAGCCTTTGAAAAACAAACTTTGACCTACTTTCGAAGGCTGAAAACCGCGCCATCCTCTACGCCTATTGGCTTTCATCGTGTTCGTGGCGAGTGCGAGCTGCTCTGCATTTAAAGCGGATCCCTTTCGAGGAGAGACCCGTGGACATCGTGAAGAAAGGCCAGCAGAACACCGAGGAATACCGAGCTATCAACCCTAACCAGAAAGTGCCCGCCTTACTTATAGGTAAGCAATCAACAGTTTGAACATAGGGAAAAATGTTTTAAAATACTTTTACCTATGCCTCTACCTAAGGAAATGTCGGAGAAACACATAAACGTTAGTTAGGTTTTGCAAAATTGTTTTCTGTAAAAATGGGTATCGGGTACTGAATTTATTTTCCTGCGAGCTAATTGCGGAACACACAAACAGTAGCAATGGCATTCATTTTGACAAATCAACAACATTAATTGCGTAATTTACATTGCAGAGCAGATTTTTTTTTCGAACATATGAAGCAATGGATAAGCAATATGATTGAGATTGTGATTGATAGTGTGTTACGCAATTTGGTTGCTGCTATATCATGGTGGAAAACAACATGAATGCATGATGTCTTCATCTTCATTAACACAATGATTTCCTAATAACTAACTTGCTTCAGCAGTACCCACTCTCTTGGGACAATGCTTGTTTATATCGGAAGAAATTTAGCATATCCAATTAACTACTTTACAGTAACCATGAGTATACTAACCTCTCCAGAGTCGCCTAAGTACTCATTCACACGAGCGACACGCGTCAACGGCAGAGGGAACTGCAGTCGTCGACGTGTCGGCGGCTGCCGTCGGAAACATGCCACTCGTGTACCTCCGAACACCGTAGTCATATACACGAGCGGCACTTTGTCGACGGCTGCAGTCGCCTCTGCCGTAATGCGTGTCGCTAATGTGTATGCACACTTCCTCATCCCATACGTATGTGGATACTTAGCTAGCGCCTGTTCTTCGGTTTTGTGATTATTGCAATGAAAACTTGTTTAGGCGCGTTCAGCGATTTTTGGTAGGGGACAAACTTTAGGGCTCGTGTCACCGACATGCTAATGTTAACAATATATCTGTAGCTATGCACAGTTTTAAGTTTTTACTTTTTCTATCGGCAATCCCCATAACTGCCTGTTTTTTTTACTTCTATTTCCACGCCCCATTAGTTCAGTGTTATAGGTACAGTCACCAAAACAGATAAATAACCTGAGTCAACATGCACGCGAACGAATTCGTAGGCACAGCTAAAACTATGGATGTACAAGTGTTGGCTTCTAGCCTAACCGGATGTAGCTGAATATTTTACTTGGAGCGACAGTCTATCTGATCTCCACAACCCAGATACTGGGTAATACGATACCCCTTGGTAACTGGTTGGACTGGTTGTCAGATTTTTCATTGCATAAGTAGCAATTTTTTATGTAGTAGTTTATCAATTATGATTTTAATAAAATTAATATCGCGGGGTCGAGGTGAGGAATGAAAATAAATATTACATCACCATTGTGACGAACACAATATATTATTCGTTTTCGCTGTACTCGTAAATACCTGTGGGTTGATTGTGCCCACAATATCCCAAAAGGACCAAAAACTAATTTCCCCTAGGCAAAAGAAATAATAAGTCATTCTTGTAAAAGATTCCGCTACGAAATATGATTAGTTACGTACTTAAATGACACGAGCATTGAAATGTGGCTGTATGTGATGAAGTTCTTCGGAAAAATAGGTTAATATAAAATAAATTATAGGACAGGTTAAAAACAACTGTATTGTATTGTATTTCTTTATATCTCAGTATTGTGTTACACTGAGGTCTTTTATTAAACATTGTTTCACACATGCTACCATTCCTGTTGTAGAAATATTAAAACACATACCTACATGCAGACTGATTAAGATTCATGAAAAATACATTCAAAATATTAATAGTTAAATCAAAAATATAAGTCATAATATTAATAGTTAAATCAAAAATATAAGTCATAATATCGAAAATATTAATAGTTAAATCAAAAATATAAGTCATAATATCGAAAATCTAAATCAATGTCAAAATAAAAATTACAATGTCCAAGAATTCATAATAATGTCAAAGTACTAATGTCATTATTAAGATATTAATTACTATATCAAAAACCGGCCAAGTGCGAGTCGGACTCGCGCACGAAAGGCTCCGTACCCGCCCCCTTAAATATTTATTTTATTTTAATTTTATTATTTATTATTAAAGTAAAAATACAACTGAGTAATTTGTGAATATTTGTGAGCAAAAAAGGGCAAAAAAAATGCGTTTGTTGTATGGGAGCCCCCCTTAAATATTTATTTTATTTTGGTTTTAGTATTTCAACTGTCTAGCTATTGCGGTTCTTGAGATACAGCCTGGTGACAGACAGACGGACGGACGGACAGCGAAGTCTTAGTAATAGGGTCTCGTTTTTACCCTTTGGATACGGAACCCTAAAAAATATGATTTAAAAATTCATTGACGATATAAAAACACGTCTAAGAGCCAAGCAAACATTTTACATTTAAACTTATTAATTGTAAAATTCTCAAGGCTGGTGGTAATTTATTATAAATTTTAATTGTTTATGTAGGCAGGCCACACATTTTTTTTATAATGACACCCGTCTGTCCCACTGCAGAACTAAAATCACTTCTCACACAAGGAAGCCACGAGCATTGATCACCAATTCACCATGGCTGCTCATTCTGGATTGGTGGTTTCAGACCTTAAGGCTCGTATTAATAAACGTTCCTCAGCCCACGAGCTCGCACTTGACATCAATCTTGAGGTCATGATCGTATTATTATTTTTTATCCTTTATTAAAAAGAACCAGGTTCTTAATAATTAATTACAATCTAGCCTATAAGACTAATAAGCAATTTTAAGCTAACTTAATTTATGATGATCGTAATAATAAACATAATAATTGAGTCTTGGGCTTACGTTATCAGCCGAGTGATGGGCTGATTAATAAACGAAACTCTACACTTAAGTATAAAATAGGTGTTTGTACTCGAGTGGCTTAAATCTCAGTGTAGGTGGCGAACTAAGCCTGCCGGTGGCCCGGGGCCGTAAAATAAAATGAGGCCCCCCAGTCTTCTGTTTATGTGGGCACTTGTATTTCCATTGACATTTTGCAAAAAATGAATAATGCCTAAAAAAAGAAAGTATAACGTGCGTAATAATTATACTCTACCTATTTGGTTAACCTCGCAAGCAGCAGGATTTTTTTTTTCAGTTATGTGTTTATTCATCTCCTCATTATGCTGTTCAAGAAAAGCAAGCAGGGATGCGAGGGCGAGCGACAAGAGCTCGAAAATCGAAATATTTTACACTTTAACTCTGAATTCTCGGTCTTTTGAACATTCGTATTCGTACGGAAACAGAAGTTGCTTTATCGAGTTATTTAGGCAGAGTCTTAGAAATAAGAGAGCGGCCGAAGCTAGCTCGAAAATTTATAGCACCCGATCTGATAGGTGTCCGTGACTTCAAGTCGTGATTAGTAGGGCGATACATGAAGTTTGAAAATATTTTGGGTGAAATTAATTATTACAATTAAATAGGGTACTATGGCGATATTTTATGGTCTTTGCGATATCGTATACCAAAAACTTATACAAGGTATGCCTCGAATCCTTATTTTCCACTACAGACCTATATTATTATTTTTTTAATTTCGAGAAAGTATTTTTACTACATTGGAATGAATAAATATATGCTTCCTGCTTTCCATTTTCGTTTATAACCACTTTTTAACAAATTAAACGCGAGATGTTCGTGACAGTAAACAAATAGAATGGATTGATTGTTGTTTGGCGTCCTTTCTTCTTGTCACTCGACGCAGAGTCTGACGCCATATTGCGTTAAGTTATTTCTACCTACTGAGTTGAGTAGCATTTCGGTCGTATTGGGAAATAATACACAGCATTTTTAACAATTTAAGGCTTTCTTGGGTGGAAAACTACTTTATGACGTCATACAGCGCTTTTCATTAATGTTTTAACTTTTAACAAAATACAACTATTTCAATAAATCTTACGACATATGTAGCAATAACGAAATGTGATGAATGTTATTCTAAACTTCGGTCAATGTGACATAACAGACACGAGATCAAGCCATCAAGTACAGCGTCTTGAGTAGCTGATCTTGGTAACTGAGACACTGTTTTCATGTGTTTAATTAATTAACAGTGATCTTGAGAGGCCGATATCGTAATAATGGCGTATCAAATGATTACGCACTTGAGTACATATTTGAGGAACGTTTATTAATATGGGCCATAGTGCGTTTGATAAGTACAACCCGCAAGAGTTAACTTGAGACTGCTCGAATGACGTAAGCGCGCGATCGCGGTACTGAGAGAGCGGTAACAGCACGGGGGTCAAAAGAGGCCGCTCGGGTCTCAACGTTTGCGCGTCTTTCGATTATCTACGCGAATAACACTTATACCTACATATTATTATCATACCTATCTTGTGTCAGATTTATGTTACTGATTTCGAAACTCAAGACACACATATATTAGAAGACTTTCCTCACGATATTTTCCTTCTCTGTAGGTCAGTGATAGCTACATAAAAAAATTACGTACCTATCACTTATATAATAATCTTAGAAAGTAGGTAGGCACCTAGATATTAAATTAATAAAATCACTTTTGAACTTCCCTGGTTTCGAACCCGCATCCTCGTATTTGAGAAGCAGACGCCTTAACATCGGGGCATCAAAATTCTAAAAATGTGTCACAAATTCAGGAATTTTTATTTTGAGCTGTTTTCGTAATTTAATTTGTGAACGTTTTATTTTCACCACATACTTACTTATGCAGGTAGGTACGTGGGTACGCTCCGGAGACGTAGCCTACCTATGATATGAGGTGATATCCACACGTTCGCCCGTCGATAAAAGTGCCTTATACACCAATATCCGCGCGATTTGACGAAAAGGAAATGAGTTGAAAATGCTCGGCTCTTCGATATCACCGCTTTGCCGGTGATGGAGGATTTTAATTTCACAAAATGCGATAACTCATTCCAGTATTCTATTCAGAAATCAAAATACAGTACCTACCTAAGTCCCTATTTTTTCCATCAACTCAATATTCCTTTATTTATTTTTATTCCCACTGTATATTGAAATATTGAAACTTGGTTCCAGCTGGGCGACTACGCGTAGGTATTATTATAGGTTCATAAAGTAAAGTTATTTTGTTCTTTTTGGGGTGACTGTTTTCCATTCTATTAAATTCTATCAGCCGTTGAAACCTAATTGAGTAGGTAATAAACATTTAAACTCGAACTCCGAACATTTATTTCAAATAAAACAATTAGGCACAGGTATGTACAACACTTTTAAATTGACAATAAAGATGAAGTTGCCCATTCCAAAGCGTAGTAGGTACCTGTGGAGCAAAACGGGCAAGAAACTCCACGGACACTCTTTTATATCAAAATATGGTTACAAAATATTGGTCACATCATTCATGTTGAAATTGTGCATGTGAAAACGTTAAAAGCCTCTGTAAAAACAAATCAAATATTAAATTAAATCAAAATAAGCCGTGGCAGCTAAGAGACGACCAGTCCATACTAACGGTGCCCGTTCACGAACATGACGCATGGATTAGCACAATTCAGCTCATCAGCAGCAGCAACGTGCGTGCGTGCGTTCAGCATTTTGAAGGGAACTAAATTATCCAACACATCTGCCACCATAAGCGATACGCTCTCTAAAGTAATGAGCATGACATACCCTTAGCCGCCAGGGCACAAACAAGCAATGAAAGACGTACCCATTAAATGATATGTTTATAGTATGTAAGGTAACTCACACACATGCTATGCAATTATGCAATACTAAAAGATAACGCGAAGACAGTTTTTAAAATCTTCAGCAGCTCCAACAGTTTTTTCAAATGCTTATTTAATCAATTTGTTTAAGCGCCCTTACGGAGCAGGACCAGCGTTGAGCCAAGCCTTTTCTCAGCGATGTAATCCCCCAACTTATAATAATTGCTTGGCTGCATAGTGTGCGTTATATGAGTATACAAGATCTAAATTTCGTTTCATTTAGTTGAAGTATATGGGGGAGTTATTTTATTGTAAAATTTTAAATATTCGTGCAAAGTTAAATTTCCAATCATTCAATATGAATTGACTGAACCAAATACCGATATAGGAGCAGCAAATATTTTCATACGAGTAAGAATGCAACATTTTCAAAGAGTGGATGTATTCGGAATCTAATTGATAAAAATAGACGTCAGACATAAATAAATTTGACAAATGTAAAGGAATTGATACCATGAGTCGTACCGACCAAGCCTTTTATTGAAATATTTAGTCGATTCGTACACGACGTACCAATCTCAAACTGAATGAAAGAATAACATTTACACAAACACACACACATGTACACATACAGAACACATCCTCACACACACATACCTATATATACACATTTTTAACTACAGTAGGAAGTAGTAATATACTAATAATAAAGCTGAAGAGTTTGTTTGTTTGTTTGAACGCGCTAACCTATGGAACTACCAGTCGGATTTGTAAAAAATATTTTTGCATTTAATAGCCCAATTCTTAAAATATCACGCTACGACCCTTAGAAGCGGAGCAAAAAGCAAAATGGCAGAAAGAATACTAAGCGAAAATGCCATTTTTAGGTAGGCATTGATAGGTTTTTTTTTTTTACGGGTTCCTTTTCGATACTGAACTCACCCTGCAGCTATTCTTTAACACCCTGTATAGTCAAATACGTCAGGTTAATTGTAAGTCCGAGTGTCGAAGGAAAATGATTAGTTTTTTATACTTTATGTTTAAATTTGTTCTCATGGAAGTGAAATGAAAATTTATTTATGAGAATTAAATGTCTTTAACCAGAATTCTTGTAATTTAGACGTTTACAGTCTGAGGGGCAATTCTCCTAATTTTAAGAACGTTCACAGTCAGAGGGGTAATTCTCGTAATTTTAAGAACGTTCACAGTCTGCCCCCGTATTCCCATAATTTAAAACGTTCAAAATCTAGTCGCAGTCTCATCTCGGCGACAAACAAATGTCAAAAACTTGTCAAAATGTAGGGAAATTAGACGTATTTTTGACAGTTTGAGCCTGAGATTAGACTGTGAACGTTCTTAAAATTACGAGAATTACCCCTCTGATCTCAGTCTCAATCTGTCAAAAAATACTTCTAATTTCCCTATATTTTGACCAGTTTCTGACATTTGTTTGTCGCTGAGATGAGACTGTGACTAGATTTTGAACGTTTTTAAATTGGTCTGATTACTCTTGAGTAGCGTCGTGGACGATTTGCCATAGTTACACGAAGTGCGTGAATTACCTACATTCGAATAACACGTTACTAAAAATGTTGCTACGTTTGGTAGGGATACAAACAATTGTCCTTGAAGTCGTTAACGGATACCTTTAATCTTCTCTCTATGGTTGTTAAAATCCTTTGTTCAGATTAAGTGGCGGGTAGGAAATGGCCGGGACTGGGCGACCATTTTCCACATGACTTCATTTCCAAATACACTTTCTGTGTTTCGATCGTATTGACATAGTTTTGAGAACTCGATTGTTCCTTTATTACAGAAACTATAGGGACATCGGCAGAAACGCCCTAAGTACATACCTTTTAGATATAGTATTATAGGAAACTAGCTAACGCCCGCGGCTTCGCCCGCGTGATTGTCGGAAATTGTTTCAAGGGAATTTACTACCGGAATAAAACAGTATCCTCTGACCCACAGATATCGTGCACTGACCTAACCCAGGCCATGGTCTATCCGTTTGCCTTTCATCCAATTCCGTTCAGCCCTTATATCGCTTAAAAAGAGGTCCGTTCATTAGTATTGAATTTCTGATTTTGATCATCTACTTTTGCTGTTGATTGTACACAAAGATACCTATGTGAATGTGTCCAATTTCACCCCCTTGGGGGATGACTTTACAAAAACACTGAAAAACGTAATTCTTTATTTCTTACCAAATGCATTCATTTGAATTTTCATATCCCTAACATATGAAATGTTGGGTTTAACATACAAACTTTCATCCCCTATATCACCCCCTTCGGATTATTTTTGATACAAAAAGTACCCTATATCCTTCCCCAGGATGCCATCTATCTCCTTGCCAAATTATATCGAAATCCAAACAGACAGAGTTACTATTGAATTTATTATATTGGTATGGATAAAACTTTAAAGTGTTAGTCATGTGTCAAAAACAAAATGAGGGTAGTTACTAGACGTTGTCCTTTTTATTGTTCCATTGTAAAATAAATATGTTTGAAATGAAATGAAATAGCTACGCGTTGTTATAAACACTCCATATATGAATATGGCGCATTGTTCATGTTTTATGTGAATAAAGTTACGGAAAACGGCTTTGTAAAACACAAAGTATTACTTATTAGCCCCCATAACCATCTTTAACATTAACCGTCTAATAACCGGCAGGATACCGACCGAAATCAGCATAATCACGACCGTACAAGCATCATAGGTACTCGTATTAGGTCGATGAATGTTTGAACAAGCATTCGGTTCTATATTTGCTGATGTCATCGCAGTCACAATAGCCTCTCGGCCCGCTGGAGTGCACTGTGGGTTGCTAATAACCCACCCATTAATTAACACGTTAACACACTTCAATCACTAATAGACATCACAAGGTGCTCTTGCGCCTAAAATTTGATTTTCGAACGCGATTCGGATTGATAAGCTGTCTATAAAGGGAAATGAGGTCGATTCGATGATCGTAGCAAATTAACTGTGAGGGTAGTTAAGTACGGGAGTGATATGAAGAATCGAATGACGTTATTGCGACGTACGCTATTTCGAAAAACTTTACGAGTGGTACGCCAGTTCGAAAACACATTGGGTCGAAAACCGTAATATCGAATGACGTTGTCGCGAACACGCGGATTCGAAAAACTGTTTGAATGGTACGCTAGTACGAAAGTCTTGGTATCGTGGAGTTTCTTGCCGGCTCTTCTCCATAGGAAAAGACCAATTGGAACCGTGCACCTAACTTCTGACGTTTCATAAGTGCCCATGTTGGTTTATGTGAAATAAAATATTTTGATTTTTAGGTTAGGTACTTAGTACCAACCTACATAATATCGAAGCCTAAGTTGATTTGTTAAATAGGTAAGTACAGACTACAGTGTATTTTTCCTTGGTTTAATTGGTCAACAAACACGTTATGAAAATCACGAGTGTACCTAGGCATCAGTTTCAGTTTAGTAGGACTGAACCTTTTGCACTTTGTTAGAGACACATTTTAAGGTAATTACTTCAAAAACTACTTCAGATATGGCCCTGTACGCCATATATTTGTTTACCAAATAGGAAAAGTATATTAAAATACACTATAGTTCGTTATAATTGTGATGGTGCCTGCATTTATGGGTGCCAGAAAATTAATAAACAGCAGCCATCAATCCTAGATTTTGTAAAATGTAGACACAGTAATAACTTGCTCAAATAGAAGTCTGTGAAAATCCGAGAAAATTCCAGTCGTAAGTAATTTACCAAATTATTATAGACAGCTCAATTCTTTCACGACTCGATATTAAATTGAAATGAATGGTATCGTACCTACTTACAGAGAATATGGAGTACTCGAAACAATAGCTAACGAACTAGGCATTAGATTTATCATCTGTGTCGCAAAGCGATCTCTCTAGTCACAGATATAAATAGGAATAAGAAGAATAGCACCCGCATGGATTACGTTCAATTCTTAGAACACTAGGCGCGCTGATTGGTTTAACGAGGGACAATATTGAAAGAGGAAAAACAGATATACCTAACTTCCTAGCATTATCACAGGACGTTAGCCCGGTGCTGTCGCCAGCGCAAATGTGAGGAACACTACAATATTTTCACCAAAGTTTTCATTGCGATTTATACTCACAGGTTAAGGCTGCATTCGCATCAAAACGTATATGTTTACGTACGATGACGGTTTGGTCTTTTGCTTATCGTGTTATGTATATGTTTTGGTGTGAACTCTACCTAGCCTTTTCACAACTATGTTGGGTTCGGCTTCCAGTTTAACCGGATGCAGCTGAACACCGGTATTTTACATTAACCGACTGCCTAGCTGACTCCCACAACCCAGTTACTGGGTAACATTAAACCCCTTGGTAAGTCTGGTTATCAGACTTTTGGGCTTCTACTCATAAAACTGTCAAAGATCTGTCTGCGGGCTATCATTTTTCAGCCCGGACCAACGGCTTAACATGCTTCCGAGGCACAGAGGGGTCTCGATATGTAACGGATAGTCACCCATCCACGACCCGGCAAGCGTATCTTAACCTTCGACCAACACGTCCGGCTGCTATCATTTAGCCACGAGCCCATCACGATCACCTATCAAGTATTTATTTGAAAACATTCGGCATATTCGCAGTAAAATACAAACATAAAACTGAAAGTACGACCCCCTATCGTAAACGAAATACATTGTGTACAAGATAGAAAGATAAATCTTTCACAGTATCCCTAGTACATGAGTTTAATGCCTCGTCACTATTTACAGCTTCAGATTGATAAGTGCAGTCCCATTAATGTTAGAGGAGCGAGCACATTAGAGCTGCTAATGTGCTCACCCCTATAATTTAGTATCTCTGGTATTAAAGATCCGTTACTCGTTGTGAAACGGTTTAGCAAAGATTACAGACGATGATAAAAGCTTAACGTTACGTATCTGGTAAACTGTTTTGTATGATCAGAGTGTAAATAAATGGATACTTGAAAATTCTGCGGGTATTTAAACATTTATTCAAAGTGATTTTCATTTGGAATGTACTCTTCAAAGAATATTTTTATATTATTGATGAGAATTTTTATGACACAATACCATTATATTATGCAGTATTTATTTATTTAGTCTTCATAATCTTCATTAAATAATTGAAAAAAAAAAACATTTTGCAAAGAAACAAATTGCAAATAAATCTGGTGAAGTAAATAAATGGAACCATTAGAATGCACTAAAAATGCGAACCTTAAAACTTTTTTATTTTCTAACTAAGTGGTTGAACTCGCTCTAGTAAGGTCTAAAGCCGCAATATTAAAAATTCAAGCAGTGTCGTCTGTCCGCGGTCCGCTACAATCAAACCTCATTTGCGTGCTCGAGGCGACCGACCGTTTGTATAAAGTGGACCGGTCAATAACTCCGCAAATAGCTATTTAATGAATGTGTCGCCACCTAATAACATCGCACATAGAAAAACTCTGACTGAATTGGTAACTATTTGGGTCATTGAATCCTGCAAAGTGCGTCGGCTCCTCATATATTTATCTCAGCAGTTTGTTCAACTTTACGACTGCAAGAGAATAGTAAATTGTGAGAGATTGTAAAGTATTTTGACGACGCAATTATTGTAACAGCTTTACTAGACGAAACAAATTGGAATCATTTGTCGACTAGATTCAATTGAACTTATTTATTTGTGCTCAATCTCCTGCTTGCTTGCTTCTGAATTCTGTCGCTCCACTGGTTGCTGCCAGCAGACAAAAGTATATTTTTGCATGACAAGCTTAATTTTTGCATTTATCGTACTTATTTTACTGTAGAAATAAACTGTATTTCTTTCTTTTTTTAACAGTTTCGGTGCGAATTCGCTACAAGATTTGAATAGCTGTTGCAGTTTGTACACTGCAGTTATCATGAAAATATAGTTATGATAATATCTGCGCAATCCAATTCACTTCGAACATATACTCATTCATTAGGAACGTTTCAAGTAAATAAGAAACGAAATAGTACTTAAGTACTAACAAAAGTTGTAGACAGACTAAGTACCTCATACCTACCTATACTCAGACTGTGTAGATTAATTTGGTAACCAAGTAAACAATGTACAGGATAATAAGAAAACCGACAATGTAAAGTTTGAATAAATAAAATACGCGTCAAAGGATAAGTCCCTACGTAGAAAACTAGTGTGGGAACTAATATTGACGGAAATTATGTATATATGCTCTCGGGACGACGATCAAAGCTGCTGCAGAAAAGAAGAGCTAATCGCCACAGTATAAACACATTTATCTCTGTAGCAAAAGGTTCAAAGTGATTCACACCCTGTGATACAGACGAAAATAATTTACCACTTGGCAAGCTTATTTGCCCTAACTTTCCGCTTCGAGGAATTTGTAAAGTTCGCTTAATTTACCTGCAAATCAAATACGACACGAATTAAGTAAATTATTTGGAAATTCTAGGGACAGCTTCGTTGAAGGAGGATCAATGAGTAGTGAGACCTTTTAACAAATGAATGGTTCTGTAGTCACGACAGAACGAGAATGATCAACCGAGACAGGACCAAATTAGAATCTACTGAATCAAATAATTATTTTGATTAACTAAACACTCTTAGTGAAAGGTTATCTCTCTCTCTAGGTACTCTTTAGGTGCCTACAACTGTTGATTGCTTCAATTCAAGTCACGCCATTTGGCAACGATTGATTGTTCAGTCAATGGTCAATCGCTATCAATTATTTGCGGCATGTTTATAGATATTGGAATTTTGTGAGCTAGCGCGTCCATAGGCGATGTCTGTTGTTCAACGTTAAAAAAACAAATAAAATAAATAAATAAACGTTTTGTTTAATTAGTCGGTGCCCATATCCATTAAACATGTATGGGTACTGATTGACTGAAATGTCACACGCACTAAATGCCTAAGTTCGGGACAGCAGGATTTCTGAAAATTCGACTCGTGTTATGACACGACACTACCAATATTTATAACCGCGACTGCCTATAACCTTAGATTTAAGTAAAGTATAACTTTATATTTCATGTTTAGATAATGAGACACTGGTGGAGTCCATGGCTATCATGCAGTACCTGGAGGATACTCGTCCCGAGCCGGCCCTGACTCCGAAATCACCACTACTGAAGGCCAGGATGAGGGAACTCTGTGAGGTTTGTACAATTTACTACAGATACATTCAAACTGTGAGAGTCGGTCAGTTAGTCATGATACAGAAATACTACAAAAGTTTGTTTCGTGGATACCGGAAATGATTCCACTGGACCGTACTGTCAGGATGACAAAAATCGTATGTCTTCGTCCAGGTCATGATCTACCTGTATGCCAAACATCAAAATTCGTGAAAATGTAATAGACAGACAGATAGAGTTACTTTAACAATACTATATTAGTATGGATAGTGTGTACTCGTATTATATCGCATTACTGTGTGTCCCTCGCATTACGTAAGCACATTACAACTCTTAAGAATCATTAATCTAACTCGATTACGATGCTGACTAAACATAACTCAATAATAAAAACGGCAAATGGCTCAACTTTCGCCCATTGCTCTCCGAATTATATAATTAATTGAATTTGCCTTTTAACCTGTCCGCATTTAAAGGGTATTCGAGGTGTTAATTCTCCAGCGGCACCCTTTTATGTTGGGCGGCAATTATCATGAAACTCTGAATTATCTAGAGCCCCTCAATTAAAGTCAGCGAAAAAAAATGTTAAATAAAAAAAGTCTTGCCCTCTATTTCAACGGTCTAATAACAATTATTTTACTTTTCAGTACTTCAGAGACGGACTGACAAAAAAATGGGTCACCCTTGTTTCATCGAAAAGAAATTGCCAAATTATCACTTCCCAAAAAATTTTCCGCATAATTTCATTTGCCAAATTATTACTTAGCAAAAAATCTATTCACAAATAATCGTAACGCAAACCTAATGTTTGGCAAGTCAACGTTTAAACAATGACTTGTTTACCAACTAGTACTTTTACCAGTTTTTATGTAGTCAAATATTTCAGTTGGAATAACTCATTTTACGCAAAATAAAATTTGCCAAATATTTAGTATCGTCAGTTTTCAATTTACCATTTCTATTCAGTCAATTGTTATAGTCTAACTAGTTCAGTCTCGGGTAGCCTGTATTTTCCATATATTTTTCTATATAATCTAGTCGTTTCTGGCACTCGCCTGCCGCTGCCGCGGCACCGCTCGCTTCGCTCGCTCGGCTCGTGCGTAGGAGGTCAGAGTTTTAACCTAAGCCTTTTTTTTGTTATAATTAACCTCATCTAACTAGTTCGGTTCCCGACAGCCTGCTAAAATTAATCTCTTTTTTTCCATATTTTTTTTCTATACAATCTAGTCGTTTCTGTGGTAGTGAAATTGTGGCAAAATCTTTTCGGCAAAACGGCAGGACCCCCAAAAAAATATCAAGTACAGACGCCAGCAGGTCAAGCTACCCGAAACTGTCAAATTATCCCAATCAACCTTAAACCTTACTGCTTTAGCGATAAAGTTGGAAATCTATTAAAGAAATTTGACAGATTGTTGTAGCTTGCTGTGCTGTCTGTACTTAAGTAAATATCTTACTGTAACTTTTACGACGGTATTTATGTCACCGCCGATCTTCCGCCGCGATGGTTTCAACGCATCTTTAGTCAATGTTATATTATGAAAAAAAAAAAATTCTCTACTGTCGGTAATTCTACATATTCATAGGTGTTATTTACAAAAAAAAAGATGTCGCTATAACTTACTTTCATCGAAAGATAATCACGACTTATTTCTACGCGATACCGTACTACAGCTCCTGAAATGTAAACCTAGGATTTTTTGTGCTTTTTTATTTTGACAAATTCAAATCTAGGTTTTACTAAAAACTTCAGACCTCTGCGATGCTTTTTCAGTGAGATATCGGTGATAACGTGTTTTCACCGTTTCAATGGCGCGGCCATGGGGTTTTAAGCTCCTAAAATATAAACCCAGGAATTTTTCCTATATTTTTACAATTTTTTTACAAATTCAATCTGTTATTTACCTAAATTTCAGGTCTCTGCAATGCTTAGTTTTAAAGATCTACGTGGCCGCGCGGTTCGCCGCGTTTCAATGGCGCGGCCACGTTCAAACCCTTTTAACTTTTTAACCACAGCTTTGACAAATTTATGGTTTTGGAAATCAACTTTTACAAATTGTTACAAAATATAGGCATGGTTTTTTTTAAAAAAAAACGTCGTGGCCGCGCCATGAAACGGACACGTTCTAGCGGCCTTAAACCTTAGCCGTACCTACTGTACGCAGGTAGTCTGTGTCTTTATGGATAACATCATATAAATCTCCTGAACTACCAATCCCCAACTATTCGAAGCAAATGAATACTTGATCGTGATCGGACATTCTAAGACATGAAAACATTGTAAAAGCCAATTATTTTAAAAGAGTAACTGTGGAGTTTCTTGCCGGCTCTTCTCCATAAGAAACGACCAATTGGAACCGTACATCTAGTTTCTAACGTTTCATAAGTGCCCATGTAGGTTGAGTTTCGCAAGACGTGTAAGAGACAAACCCCAACCATTTTATTTTGCAGATTGTAGTCTCAGGCATCCAGCCGTTACAAAACATCAGCCTAAGGCCTCAGTTCGAGACGACGGAGCAATACACGAAGTTCACAAGATTTTGGACCGACCGCGGTCTTCAGACCTTGGAGGAACTGCTGCAGAAGACAGCTGGGAAATGTTGCGTTGGAGACCAGATTACCATCGCTGATTTATGTCTTGTGCCTCAGCTGTACAATGCCGTTACCAGGTGGGTTATAAACAAACGTTTTTTTTTTAAGCAGTTATGGAAGTACATTCACCAAAAGGGATAAGTAACCAGGGTCGTCTGATATAGTTGAAGTTTAGTAAGAAATCGATGGACGTTTTCGAATGAAAATTAATTTAATAAATTAAATGTTTTGTTGTCTATTAATTAAATTCAATTGTATTCGAAAACATACATCAGTTTCTTACTAAACTTCAACTACATCCGACGACCTTGGTTACTCATCTCCTTTGGTGACCGTACATTTGACGTCTTAAATGTTGACCCACAACTCGTGACGCAACTGTTTTGTAAGGGTCTAATAGAGCATTACAAATATGGTGAATTTAAGTCACGAAAGAATAAGCAAATCTTTACTTATTATTTACAATACAGGCCAAAAATAACAGTTGACCGCTAGACAAGAAAAGCCCTTCAATTAAGAAAATAGGGAATTATTGATGATAGACGTAGTTAGTAATTAACGTGTTAATTAAACAATTTTTCAAGCTATACGCATAATTTATCTACATATAATTTAGGCCGTAATAGGTTGAGGAATGTTACAAGGTAATCCTTACAACCACTTCCCCCGCTTGACTTCCATAAATTGCGAGCGAGACGCAAAGCAAACAATCCATGTTTTTCTTCCATTATTCACTTTTTCCATAGACAATGTTTTAACAACTGAGCCTATACTCGCGTGGGCCCAACAGAAAACTAAAACACTTCACTCATCTCGAAAGTTTGACAAATCTGTTTATTTTCCATTTCATTACTCTTTATCTGAAAATTGTGAACTGAAATCTGAAACACAGTTTGCATCAAACAATCAAAGTTTTGATTGATTCACATGAAGGAGATCATGAGATTTTTTTATTTTCCAGACATAAACTGGACATCGGCAAGTACGCAACAGTTTCGAAACTGTACAAGTCACTGTTAAATGAAACAGTTTTTCAAGAAACTCACCCCGAAAAAGTGAAATCAAAAATATAAAACTACATACAGTGTACTTTTTATTCAACCTTAGAGGCGCACTATCAAATTTACTGTACGGCTAGTGCGACAATTGTAGTAGCTAATAAAGATCAAATTCGCAAAACACGCTTTCTCTCGTCGGCGGCACTATAGTTCTAGGAAATTGTCTGTTTCACATTTAAAGTAAATTTGTATCCTATTTAATTACTTAAAACAAGCATTTAATACTATAATAAATATATTTTTTAATAACGACTCCGACTGTTTTCGGGAACAAAACTTACTTAATTGGTGCGTTTCTGGGCTCGGTTGGGGATTTTAGATGAATGTTTTATTTAATTAAAACCCTCTTATTACTTGAATTGCTTCGTCGTCGACGGCTCTGGCTAAAGAATCGATATGTTTTGTAGCAGTTGGGTGTCTGAGACCTAAAATAAATCGTACCACCATCTGTTTTGTTTCCTTAAGAAGAAAATACTGTCGAATGAAGTACCTCTTACTTCATTCGACAGTATTTTCTTTCTGCCACTTATACCTCAGCCTGAGGCTTTTGTATAAGGCCATCAAAGGTTAAAAGCTACGTTACGAAAAGGCTAACTTCCATTGTAAATATGTAGTGACTAACGTATAAACGTGAAAATTCTTACTTAAAGCAATTCTTATTAGAACCCCTGTAAAACGAACACTACCCCATTTTCTCGCCTTGCACTCATTAAGATTACACTTATCTGTCACAGTCAAGGATGGCCCACTTTTGGAAAACAATGAAGAGTTTTAGGCGTCCCCGACATCAGTTAAATCAAAGGCGCATAGAAGCGCCATATTCCGGCATTCGAAACGGCAAGTCTGGAACAGGTTTCAATGTTTAGTTCAGGTTATAGAGGTTACAAACATGGACCCTTATTTTGGTAAGCAAACAGTACAAAAATATCCTTTAGGTTATAATAATAATAATAAATCATTTATTTCAGATTAATCCTAAGATTACATCCATATTTGTTAGTAAAATTGCGAGCTTACAGACTAAAAGCCAACTATAGGTTCCAATATGGGCGATAACTCCCCCTCGCTCGTGGGCGTTTGAGCCTTTCAGCGGGGGCAGTAGAAGACCCAGAGAAAACTATATATCCTTTCTTACGACTATACACGTTTAAATATAATCCTGGCAATAGCTGTTTCAGATTCGCGGCAGATGGTAAGTAACCAAAATAAGGGGATCCTGCCGTTTTGCCGAAAAGACTAGATTAGATTTTTTTGCCCAAACAAATTTTAGCAACCTTTTTTTATACCAATGCAATGTTTGGAATGATTTTAGTATGCACATTTTCATTTGGTCAAATTTTTACTTGGCAGAATATTATCAAGGATAATGTCATTTGGTCTTTAATCAAATGATTTATTACAGCAAACAATCTTTAGACAATAACCGTTGGTCAAATGATTTGTTATGGCAAAAAATATAAAGGCACAAATAAGATTTTTTGGGAATTATATAATTAAAAAATGCAGTTTTATTTTAATATAATCATTTATTTAATTCAAAATATTTGTAACTTACAATTTTTTTTTTTTTTGCAATGGACCCTAGCAATTTCATTTCGGAGAATTCCGACTTGTGTTGCAGAATTCGATTAATTCTGTCGTTTTTATCCATATATCTTTTTTCTTTTTTTGTGGCGGTTCACCTGATAGTATAATATCAATGTCAGCTAAATTTGATGAAACTTCATTTATTAATTCTTTAATTAAGCGATACACTCCAGGGTGTTGTTTATCAATGAGAATGTTTATTCTACGATGCCACGCCTCAGCAGAGTTTGAAGTTCTAGGTATTTGCTTTTCGTTTACAACATCAACGCAACTCCAAAACCTTGGTGGATACTTCGGTTGTGTGTTCCATGATCCGCTAACATAATTTTCTTCAAACCAATTCACGATTTGCTTCCAATCAGAATCTTCTATATCTTCTATTAGCTTGTTAAAATATAGAATGGTTTCATTTTCTGGCAAATAACTTAAAGCCAATAAACATTTCACTTAGTTGTTTTTGATGTCTTTTGCGTACTTCTTTGTAAGTTTATGTGCTTGAATTTGTCTGAAATAAGTAAAATTTATGGTTACTTATGGAACTAGTTATGATATCCATCAATGTGAGCGAAATTACCAACCCTTGGATGTCACTAAATCATCGTAGTGTCATCTTAAAGATGGAGCTGTGTCTGTGTACTGATTGTGGATAAAACGTGTCGTCATAGATAATCAGATCAGCGCCTAACGGTAACAGAATGCTTGTTCTGACCTGGAGGAATGAATGAAGATAACTGTGAGTATGTACATTATGTTACAACGTCTTCAAAGTAAGAAAACTGACGATACAAAATATTTGGCAAATTTTATTTTGCGTAAAATGAGTTATTCCAACTGAAATATTTGACTACATAAAAATTGATAAAAGTACTAGTTGGTAAACAAGTCATTGTTTACCAACATTTGTGAAGAGATTTTTTGCTAAGTAATAATTTGGCAAATGAAATTATGCGGAAAATTATTTGGGAAGTGATAATTTGGCAATTTCTTTTCGATGAAACAAGGGTGACCTCAAAATAAAGTTGAGCGCCTATACTATAGATGAAGCTTGAACTAAGTTGTACTTCAGGGAAATTATTTGATAAGCAAATTAACACCCCACGTTAATTTGCAATGCTGTATCCATTTCGTACAACAGTTCCATTTAAAACAATGACAGTTGTGATTTGAGTATATGGACAATTTAAGTTGCTAGTCAATTTGCCTACAGTCTAAAAATAATAATATAACAAGTATATAAAAAGGAGGGGAAATAATCAAAGGGCATAAAAAAATTGTCATCGCAAGTAAAATTTATGGTTACTTATGGAACTAGTTACAGTAGAGTAATTATTTTTAAAAAATGGTTAGGTTAGGTTAAAACTGTGACCTCCTACGCACGAGCCGAGCGAGCGAAGCGGTGCCGCGGCAGCGGCCGGTGAGTGCCAGAAACGACTAGATTATATAGAAAAAAAATAAAGAAAAAAAACAGGCTACCCGAAACAGAACTAGTTAGACGAGATTAAATATTTAAAAAAAATGCAACTACCTAAAAAAAAATATACTACCAGAATAGCTAATATTAATATTTCCTTTATTTCATCTAAGAACTTATAAATTACATTTTTAAATATTTTTATAAACAAAAAGATTTTTTTTTAAATTTAGAAATATAAAAAATACCCTGTTCCCGATACCAGTGGTAGCCCACCACTGGTATCGGGAACAGGGTCCAAGCTACCGGCGGTCAGGGCTCCAGAGTGAGGAATCTCCTGACAATGCGAGCCGTGTCCAGAAGTACCGCTTTCTGAATCAAGCCCTTGATCCAACTGACCCAACAAGAGCCTCCTAGGTGTTGGTCGAGGCTCTTGGCTATTAAGCCATTAGCTGTGACGACTATCGGTACAATGATCGCTGAGTCCACATCCCACATGTCAACAACCTCGTGAGCCAAGTCAAGATACTTGATTTGTTTATCTTTCTCGGCTTTCAAGAGGTTCTCATCATGCGGGACGGTGTTGCCAACAATCACTGCGCGCCGCTCCGATCGACCGCCACTATAACAGGCTTATTGGCAACAATAGTCCTATCAGTCATGATGGATCGATCCCAGTACAATGTGATATTTCCATTTTCGAGAACTGGGTCGGGCACATACCTGTAGTACGGCACCTCAGATTCCACAAAGCTGTATTTCAGAGCAAGTTGCTGATGGATTATCCTGGCTACAAGGTTGTGTCTATGCAAGTACTCTCCGTTAGCTAGACGAGAACATCCGGAGATAATATGCCTAATTGATTCCGCCGGCCGGTGGCATGCTCGACAGATGTCAACCGTGCCGTCTTTCACAATAAATCTCCGGTAATTGTTCGTCATCATAACTTCGTCCATAATTTCTCAGATAAAACAAAATATTAATATTATTATTACCTGTTTATAATTTGTCCCAAGTGGAAAAAACACCCTTGTAATAAAACGTTGTCGTGTAACGACAAGTAAAACTGAACTTATACATCTAAAGTTAAAATTAAAATAAAGAAAGGGAGGTCATAAAACAATTAAAGATATATTTATAACTTTAAGATGGAGATGGACCAAGAGAGGTGTGTAGTTTGTGGAGGTGGGGTGTGTGAATGATGATGCGTGATAGGTGGGCTGAGGAGGCTGAGGTGGAGATCCAGATGGAGGGAGGTAGACGCGAGGCAGGTGCCGTCGACAGATGCAGGTACAGATGAGGGCAGGTCGCTGGTGCGTGTGCGGCACGGAGGACACCCGTAGGAGGGCCCACGCAGCAGGGCAGGCTGCAGCACGGCAGCAGGAGCCGGCGCAGGTGCAGGTATAGATGCAGTGCAGGCGGAGGACACCCGTTGGAGGGTCCACGCAGCAAGGCAGGACGCAGCTCGGCAGCAAGAGAGATAGGCACGACAGAGACGCTGTCAGCCCGCCAGGTGAGGCGGCCCTCGGATGAGGCGCGGCCCAATAGTCACAGGAGCCCTTCACGGAGGACGGAGGACGGAGGCGTAGGCAGGGTCCGACAGGTACCGGAGCGGAGAGGTACGCTGGGTATTCCCGCGATAGGTAGCCCTGGAGTATCAGGCTCTTTATTGTATCCGCTTTAGAGGCGAAACTCGAACTGATCCTTGGATTGCGTGGATCTATAATGTCAGCTCGTAGAATAACATCATGTAGAAAATA
The DNA here is from genome assembly GCA_947507525.1 of Apamea epomidion. Taxonomy (NCBI): domain Eukaryota; kingdom Metazoa; phylum Arthropoda; class Insecta; order Lepidoptera; family Noctuidae; genus Apamea; species Apamea epomidion. The sequence continues at coordinate 15,248,275 of OX382226.1, forward strand.
TGAATTTGAGTTACGAAGATGGCCAGTAATTAAATATAATAAGTATTCATATCTAATTAGCTAAAAAAATACAGGCAGGTAAGAATTTGAAAGAAAGGTTGCCATGGCGACGTATTAAACGTCGTTGTCAAAGCTGTCATAATAAAATATATTATTAATAAATTACGATAAAATCTATAGTTATTTTGTATTAGAAGTATAGTGTTTATAGGAAAAATGATATCCATCAATGTGGGCGAAATTACCAACCCTTGGATGTCACTAAATCATCGTAGTGTCATCTTAAAGATGGAGCTGTGTCTGTGTACTGATTGTGGATAAAACGTGTCGTCATAGATAATCAGATCAGCGCCTAACGGTAACAGAATGCTTGTTCTGACCTGGAGGAATGAATGAAGATAACTGTGAGTATGTACATTATGTTACAACGTCTTCAAAGTAAGAAAACTGACGATACAAAATATTTGGCAAATTTTATTTTGCGTAAAATGAGTTATTCCAACTGAAATATTTGACTACATAAAAATTGATAAAAGTACTAGTTGGTAAACAAGTCATTGTTTACCAACATTTGTGAAGAGATTTTTTGCTAAGTAATAATTTGGCAAATGAAATTATGCGGAAAATTATTTGGGAAGTGATAATTTGGCAATTTCTTTTCGATGAAACAAGGGTGACCTCAAAATAAAGTTGAGCGCCTATACTATAGATGAAGCCTGAACTCAGTTGTACTTCAGGGAAATTATTTGATAAGCAAATTAACACCCCACGTTAATTTGCAGTGCTGTATCCATTTCATACAACAGTTCCATTTAAAACAATGACAGTTGTGATTTGAGTATATGGACAATTTAAGTTGCTAGTCAATTTGCCTACAGTTTTAAAATAATAATATTACAAGTATATAAAAAGGAGGGGAAATAATCAAAGGGCATAAAAAAATTGTCATCGCTGTCAATAGGAAAAGGGCCCAAAAAGCTGGCAGCATTGCCACATGTATGGCAATGCTGATTCTTTGGCCAAAAAATAGGCCAGCCCTCAGGTCACGTGAAGAGTCGACCAACCGCTTGGCGATGTCTCAAAAAACTAAGTGGAGAGAGAGAATAGAGTTTAGAGTACTTGCAAAGTTATTATTTTAAGACTTAGCTTTTTAAATTGATATGATATGATAAAAAAATAATAATAATGAAATAAGTTTATTAAATATCATTTTGGCTTACATTGCATCTCGAGGAGTCTCCATTTAGGCATAGCAATGCCTAATATTCTTTTTTTGAAGTACATCACCTTAAGTATCGCTCTTTGAGCGCGTTCCAACTGTACAGTGTAAGCACGTACAAAATTGACATCATTGTGTCAGCACTTTACTTGCTACGCGTGGCCTATACTTCAGTACACAAATATCATCCAAATGGCGTGCACTCATAAGCATTCAATTAATTTCATCATCAATAAAATCTAAATTACGTAAACGTACGTTTACGTAAATCTATTATTACGTATTCTTGCGTATCACTCAACTATCATCATTAAAGGGTGTAAAGATCCTACACCAACTCTAGAAAACTAGATTTCGTTGCTCCACCCCATACAGTTATGCAATTATATTAAAACAGACTGGACCAAAGATACATAAATTTCATTTAATAGATTTCTTTGATTGTCATTATTTTTATTTACATTTATTCTCTTTGGTACAACATATCTCAGCTCTTTGAAAATCCAAATGAGTTTTCGTACTCTACTCATGATTTGTTCCAGTTGAGGATACCAGGAGAGACGCTGGTCAATTATCACTCCCAGATATTTTATTTGGGTAACTTGTTTGATAGTAGGGTAATTGCAGCAAGTTCCATCTGTAGTAATGTCGCACGTGTGGGTTCTTAAATTAAATTCTTTATCTGATTGAACCTGATTATAAATATTTAAAAAAATGAAATTGGTTTTGCTAGTGTTAGGGGTGAGCAGATTTCTTTTTAACCAAGTTGCAACAAGAGCTAGTCCTTCTTCTGCACTGTTTTTAACATCATCCCATGTTTTTCCTGAGAAGACGACAGCTGTATCATCGCCGAATACTTTGGCATTATTAATCCTCATGTTGCAGAGGTCATTTATGTAAATTAAGAACAGCGTAGGTCCTAGTACACTTCCTTGTGGTACGCCTTATGATACATCCGCGTCCTCACCAACAATTTGTTCAATTTTCACTTTTTGCGTTGTACCAGAAAGATAATCCATAAAAAGTGCCAGTGATGTTCCACGAACTCCAATAGCTTCAAGCTTGTGTAAGAGAATGGGAGTAGAGACGGTGTTAAAGGCTTTTTTTAGATCTGGAAAGGCAGCCATATTATGTTTCCTTTATCAAGTTGTTCGGTTACTAAAGAACTTAGTGCTATAACAGCATCTTCAGTTGACTTCTTTTGCCTAAATCCAAATTGAGAAGGTGACAGAATATCAAATCTATTTAGATACTGCAAGAGGCAATTATTTATCAATTTTTCTATAATTTTAGAAATTGCAGTTAAAACGGAAATAGGTCGATAATTGTTAACATCGTCTATATCACCACCCTTATACACAGGCGTAATAATAGATTTTTTAGTGGTGCTGGAAAAGCACCTTTTTGGAAGCATAGATTGGCAAGGTGCGTAATTATTGGTACAACTTCATTTTTAGCAAGTTTCAAGAAGCAAGTGGGTATATTGTCCCATCCGGAGCCACTGTCAGATCGTAAATTCAGAAGCGTAGTGCAAACTTCTGGTTGTTATGTTTACATAAATAAATTAAATCCATTTGCATAACAATGAATTTCCCTGTCATAACGTAAACACGTCACGTACGTCATTAAACCTCACTGCCATTAGTTATGTTCAGGACCCTCATGTCGTGCTATCAAGTGCTGCACTTACGCTCTATATCCTGAGTTTCCCTCACAACAACGAATGTTAACGAGCCATAACATAACTACGACGAGCATAACTACGCCGAATGTGCTTTCTTACAAAACTTCCAACATAGTTTGGCGGAGTGTTAAGGCTATGTCACATAAATCGCGGAACGTCTATCTTTGGTTTATTGGTCGATTCGCACGAATTTACTCGCCCGAAAGATGCGAATCGTCACTTTTAAATAATAGCACTGTTTTACACTAAAATAAAAGAGTCATTATGTGGCGAAAGGAAGACACAGCGTCAGTATGAAGAAGCTGTCTATGATTGTGGCCTCTAGGAGCATAAATATTGAAAAACATACCTGTTTCTCTATGGATTTGTGTTGTTACCTCTCACCTCCGGCAGGTGTCGCCACCGCAAGACTGACCGTTAAGGTTATCATAGTGTCTTCACTTTCCAGCAAGGGCCGTGCTCTGACGCTGTGTCTTTAAAGAAATTCGTTTAATAATTAACATTAACCTTTATTATCAATTACCCACCCTAATCAGTAAAGTAATATATTACTACTAAATATAATCATTTAGAATTACAACAATCAACTTTGGCACATAAACCCATTTATTGTAATTAAAAACCTTGAAGTTTAATCATAACAAATCTTCCTCTTCATTATTTGAATTTCTGATTATTTCTTTACAGTAAAACTTCCTGAAGGTCTTATCACTTCTCCAGTTTCCTCTGGCTAAAATGTCATCCACAGGTACGTTTTCCTACCACGCTTTGGGCTACAGGAGCTCTGATGCTTCCTGGAGTAGCTTCTAGATTTACATCTTTAAATATAGATTTAATCCAACCTGCTATGATAGTTCTTGTAGCTGGTTTCATTTCGCCTTTTATTGAAACAAATAGACTTGTAACATTACTATTAAGACGTCTATGTTGTGAAATTTGAATCAGTTGTTTAATATGCCATAAGGGACATACATATATTGGCATCTGGATTCTTTAATAAGGACCATCCAGACTGTCTATATTTACTTGAGCCTGTTTTTGATCCAAATTTGGGCCATAATAAGCATTTTTCTTCTTCGTCTATGAAATTGTTTTGAGATATGTCCAATAAGGTAAGGTCATGTATTCTTCTGCCTTATGCTAACAGTAGAATAATTGCAGTTTTTCTTGAAATATCAAAAAGTGAATCTGTGCTTGGAACTGCCCTCAACCAATTGAATAACATTTTTTTGTCCCAAATAGGGGATTTTGTAGCTTGAGGTTTTTCTAATGCCACTAAGACTGCATACACTGCAAACATCTCCTTCACATTGGAATGCCATTTTTGTTGGCAGCAATTCTATTTGCCTTACAACATGGTGTTGTTCAGGTGTGCTCCCCAGCCCGCGTCCGCCGTGTCTGTGATGAGGAAGTGGCTAGACTCGCACGAATTGGCACATTTTGAATTTTATGCAATGAAGTTTGGAAAAATGTACACGTTTTATAATATTTAACTCTTAAGACTTCTGCGCGCTAGGGTCCTTTATTCTATACTTTCGAGTAATAACTAATAAGCCCTACATTTCCGTACCTATGTCCAGTATTACAAAGATCTTTTGGTGCTCGTATGACGTAGGCAGCGGGCGCTGTTGGTAAACATGTGTGCAACGTTTTCTAAAATTCGTTTTGAAAAATAAGATGGTGGCGTTAGTTTAAATTAAAATTAAATTTATTTTATTTAAATTCTTGCACAGCTAAATGTACGAGATTGTATGAGTGACGTCACTATGAAAAGGTGTCATGGCGTCGATGCGCACGACAGTAAATACTTATTTTCAGTGTGTTATATTGACAAACACTACATTACATAACATCGCGCCTTGTTTCCCCGAAGGGTTGGGCAGAGGCGTATATATATAATAGTACACCAACATTTTTCCAGTTATGTTTTGTCCCATGTAAGAGGAAGCGACCCTATTGCTACCAACAGCAGTGCGATTCTGTAGTGAGTGGTCATTCCAATTAATGCTAAGGGATTGACACTATTGACAGCTCACTTCACCTAACTTTTAACGGTGAGATTTTTACAGAATCGATCGGCAGGTCACGAATAAAGACTCCGGGCTGCTACTGAGAATTTCATGAATGAATTAATGAAAAATTCCACTAACACTTTGCCCGGCCTGGGAATCGAACCCTCATGTTTAGCAGTAGCGCTTGCGGCTACTAAACCAACGAGGCATTCACACTATACTAACCCACAATACTGGCTTTATTTATCTCCTATGGCAATTTTTGACTGTGTCTGCTGGGATACAGACCTGCTCTCTATGAGAGGAGCCATAATCCACCCCGCGGCCCCAGTACGGGTTGGTGGATTAACGAAACGGAGGATTATCTCTGTCTAAAACTTAGCAAGTTTAAAGCTTTGAGATTTCCACGCGCACCTGTGCTACGCTTTTATATATCCCGGGTTAAACAAACTTAGTCCAATCATACTATAACCCTAATATCTATACTAATATTACAAAGAGGTAAAATTTGTTTGTAAGTTTGTATGTAGGGGGTAATTTCCGGAACTATCAGTCGGATTTAAAAAAAATTTTTTGATAGCCAAACTGTTGAGGAAGGTTATAGGTTAATTAACATCACTCTACGACCCTTAGGAGCTGAGCAAAAGGAAAAAAAGTCAGAAAGAACGCTGAGCGACAATGAAGAAATAGCACGACTGAGCGATAATGCGACGCGATGGGTCGGAGGCCGAAATTTCACGCAGACGAAGTCGCGGGCAGAAGCTAGTAACCTAATATACGTATCGAGGTGCAGTCAGCAACAAAAGTCAATTAACTCTGTTACTTTTACAACTCATCTAAATTGATACAAAACCCTATAAAAAGAAAACAATAACCTTGAAATGATGACCCTACGTAAGTACGTATGAATTTTTTAGATTAAATGTTGTCCCGTCGGGGGACCGCTCTAATTATTAGCCAAACGTTCTGTTAAAGTTTTAAATAGTAGCGGGGTAAAGTTTTAAATAGTTTCACGTTGTCGGGGGTTTTTTAAATTTTTTATTTAATTTTTTATTTCATGCTTTTTGTAGCGACTCCTTTTTATTTCATTTCTTTTATTTTCTTGCGTTTTAGGATTCAGGTAATTTGATATTTAATCAGGTTTTTTTGTATTTTGCCATTTTGTGGTAGTGGCCATCTTGGATTTGAAATTTGTCATAGTGTATAGTATTCTACTAGTCAAGCCCTTTCATTTGATACCCATATAGAGGGAGTTGTGAAAAAAAAATGTAATACGCCATTTTGTGGCGGCGGCCATCTTGGACCGATTTTCGCCAAACATAGCTAAGAACACTCCCGACAAATTCACCTTTCAAACAAAAAAAAAACAAAATTAAAATCGGTTCATCCGTTCGGGAGCTACGATGCCACAGACAGACATACACACACACACGCACTGAGAGAGAGAGACACGTCAAACTTATAACACCCCGTCGTTTTAGCGTCGGGGGTTAAAAATGATGCGATACATTAGTTTTCTCTATTTCATGTAAAGAGTTAATTATTCTTAAATATTTTGTTACTACATGTTTTTTAAGAATATTTTGCTCAATAATTAAGATTTAAACTACTGAAGTGTTAACCGACTTTTGTTGCAGACCGTACCTCACGGCCGAAGCCACACCGCTGCCGACTCCGCCTCGCTTTCAATACGTCAAAGACTTTATACGTCTCACTGTCATAAATCGTTGAATTACGACTTGCTCTGCATATTTAGGTCACAGCTGCAATAAGAAATATTACGCCTTGCGAATACTAACATGATTGCCTACCACGTACTACTTAGCTGAACGCGAATTTATTCGCAATTATTCACATTGTACATACTACCTAAATAATGGCTGCAGTAAAATGTTTCTGAACATTAACATCAATGGAAAATGCTACTGAAATATTGAATAGATTCTTGAATAAGGTACTATTTACTTTGTACTATGATCAGAAGATTTCGGTATTATTCCTAAACCTTCTGCTGTAACAGCCCGCTAATGCTTCCCTTGTAAAGACGCCAGCACATCAAGCTACTACAATCTGTCAAATTTCTTTAATAGATTTTCAACTTTATCACTAAAGCATTAGATTCAAGGTTGACTGGGAAAATTTGACAGTTTCGGGTACCTTAACCTGCTGGCGTCTGTACACTTAAAAAAGATACTTTCCGTGTTATTACAAAACAAGTTCTAACTTTGGTCCAAACTCAAACCTTTCAGCCAGTTTCTGTATTTCAAACCTTCAAATCCAGGTTTAAAATTAGTTTTTGCTTCATTAAAATAAAGTTTAAAATTTTAAAATTGCTCGATGGTTTAAGCCCTTGTCTAAAGATAAATCTTGTTTCGTAATAAGGCCAGATAAATCTAACTTAAAATTCACTTTAGTCGAGATTTGAAATGAATTTTGATGTGAAATGAAAAACACTACAAAAACGTTCTTACACTTTATCCAGCTGATATCATCATCTGGATATTTTTGTACTCGTTTGAAACCGATTAATTTATGTTCGTAATATTTCCTTCACACCTATGGGCGCCATAATATGTATACACATACACTCATGTCATTTTCAGTAATGGGTATCGTAAATTCCTTCCATTCATTACATTGAACAATTGATCCAAGGTTTCTTCGGTAAAAAGCAATTACAGTGATGCGTAATGTTTTCTGTTGAACTCTGTAACTACGCCAGCCATTGACATCATTTTTGAATGGCTATTCGTAGTTAGACCCAATAAGACTACGTTCTCACGTCTATGTTCTGTACGTTTTTAGCAGTTTAAAAGCTTGGTTCATATCAAACCGCACGCTTATTGCAGTACCCTAGTTATTATACGGTATTCCACTTTGATCGTATCCACTGCAGTATGTTGCCGTGTGAACCCAGCCTTTTAACTGCAAAAACATGCAGTCCATTGCTGTGTGAACCAAGTCTTACTGGGTGTTACAATTACTTAAGAAATGTCGTCGTAAATCAGATCGGTAAAGCTGAGTCATATTATGTTATTCTTGGATGCCAAGCAGGTTCAATACCTTCTATAAAGTGACATTTACAAATGAACAAAACCTTTTACAACTCAAGTGAGTGCACGAAATGAAAATATTTATTTTCTCAATAAAATGGTGTCGTTCCAGGCTGATCGTGTATAAAATTCGAATAGTGTGAAATTCTCTCCCGGCGCATAAATTCAATACAAAGCCGATCAATTAATTGTCAGTATTTTTCAAGTGATATTGAGAAAATAAATATTTTCATTTCGTGCACTCACTTGAGTTGTAAAAGGTTTTGTTCATTTCATTTTCAAGTGCAAACATTTTTCTTCAAAAACTAGGTATATACTTACATCATTGCCAACTGCTGCTAATCTTTAACGCTAGATTTTTTACGTAATGTCTAATTTACAAAAAAACTATCTAAATCTTAAAATAATAATATCTACAAGTATATAAAAAGGGAGGGGAAAGCATCATCATCAAAAAATTCATCCGCATCGCTGTCAACAGGAAAAATGCCCAAAAAGCTGGCAGCATTGCCACGTTGTATGGCAATGCTGATTATTTGGCCAAAAAATAGGCCAACCTTCTGGTCACGTGAAGAGTCGACCAACCGCTTGGCAATGTCTTGAAAAACTAAATGGGCACCCGGATCCCACGGCTCTAGAGTTTCAACCTCAAATGGCTCGAAAAGCTTTTAAATCATAATCTGGTATGATTTGAAAAATGGTAATCACAACTTGAGGCGCTCTATAACATGCTTTCGACAAATCAGCGGGGTTCCTGTACAACAGAACACAGGGCTGGCTCCGCCACGCCACAGATTCCCGGCAGCGAATACTCCTGAGAGGCTTTTAACATTTGCGTGCATTGAATTGAAAATATCCGTTTCGAAGTAGGTTACAAAAGGTTTGTAAAAATCTCTACGATTATAATAAAGCGAAGTGGGCATGCACGGCGTACCACTACCATATTTGTAAAGGTCGGGCCACGCTTCAACAACCTGGCGACGCCCGCTAATGGTGTTTTGCAATCAGAGTTTGCAATACTACAGGTTTGTACGTATATGCATCTTCTCACCCTACCTCTGACTTGTGAGTAAAGGTACCTACGAGACAAAATTCCTCACTCGTGTCGTGAAATTCTAATTAAAGCTTAAAAAGGCGTAAGTCAGACATAAGAGTATCTCTTTCTATAAATAGACCTTTCGTCACATAATCTGTGCTTTCGTGAGAAGTTAAATCAACTCTGAAACCTGCATGGTGTTGATTATTTCAGCTTCAGAGATAAAGAAACGGGCAGTGTAGGTTTGTAGCAGATCTTACTTTGATTTCCTTTTGATTGCCAACAAGGGACCTGTTAACTTTTATGTGAACAACAATCAACGATTCTCTGTTAACGTTATTGTTATGTGAAAAGCTTTAAGCCTTTATTTTCTCAGAGCCCACTTCTCCTGTGCAGATCTTTGCCACCACACGCCATTTAGAAATATTTGTTTTCTTAAAAATCTTATATCACCAATTTGATGCGTTTTCTTCAATCACTACTTGTGACTTCGTAGCTGTCACGTGAAGAGTCGACCAACCGCTTGGCAATGTCTTGAAAAACTAAATGGGCACCCGGATCCCACGGCTCTAGAGTTTCAACCTCAAATGGCTCGAAAAGCTTTTAAATCATAATCTGGTATGATTTGAAAAATGGTAATCACAACTTGAGGCGCTCTATAACATGCTTTCGACAAATCAGCGGGGTTCCTGTACAACAGAACACAGGGCTGGCTCCGCCACGCCACAGATTCCCGGCAGCGAATACTCCTGAGAGGCTTTTAACATTTGCGTGCATTGAATTGAAAATATCCGTTTCGAAGTAGGTTACAAAAGGTTTGTAAAAATCTCTACGATTATAATAAAGCGAAGTGGGCATGCACGGCGTACCACTACCATATTTGTAAAGGTCGGGCCACGCTTCAACAACCTGGCGACGCCCGCTAATGGTGTTTTGCAATCAGAGTTTGCAATACTACAGGTTTGTACGTATATGCATCTTCTCACCCTACCTCTGACTTGTGAGTAAAGGTACCTACGAGACAAAATTCCTCACTCGTGTCGTGAAATTCTAATTAAAGCTTAAAAAGGCGTAAGTCAGACATAAGAGTATCTCTTTCTATAAATAGACCTTTCGTCACATAATCTGTGCTTTCGTGAGAAGTTAAATCAACTCTGAAACCTGCATGGTGTTGATTATTTCAGCTTCAGAGATAAAGAAACGGGCAGTGTAGGTTTGTAGCAGATCTTACTTTGATTTCCTTTTGATTGCCAACAAGGGACCTGTTAACTTTTATGTGAACAACAATCAACGATTCTCTGTTAACGTTATTGTTATGTGAAAAGCTTTAAGCCTTTATTTTCTCAGAGCCCACTTCTCCTGTGCAGGTCTTTGCCACCACACGCCATTTAGAAATATTTGTTTTCTTAAAAATCTTATATCACCAATTTGATGCGTTTTCTTCAATCACTACTTGTGACTTCGTAGCTGTCACAGTAGGTATACCAAAAATACAAAAAACATGTCGTACTGCCTATCTTGAGGAGTAGGTAGGTACTACCAGCTCCCAAGACAAACTACGATCAGAAACTATTATATGTGAAAGTTCGTTAAGACCGAGTTCCGTGACATATACATGCCCCACGAACTACAAGTACGTCGCACCCAGTTTGTAATGAGGCAAACTTTGCTGCTTTGTTCGGTTGTCACCATGTGACACGGGTATTATCTTTCACATACATACAGCAAGTTGTTCATGCATCCATGCTATGTAGATCACATAGGCTGGGAGCTCACGCTGAATTGTAGTCATTGTGTTAACTACCTTGAAAATACGGAGCAGTACTTGGTGTTCCCAACTTGGAAATCAAGACCCGTGAGCCCAAGTCGTGACCCGGCGACGAAATATGTTTTTCCTGTAATTTAATAATGCCTTAATGTCACGGTTAAATTTTTTGGGAGATACATGATGTCCAAGTTTGTAGATGATATTTGAAAGTCGTAAATAACTCCTTGTTGAATCTTGTTGAAAGCTTTCTCAAAGTATTCACTACCAAATAATATAGCATTCATGGTTACTCCATTTCAGAGTTTGGAGAAAAATATACTTAATGACGAATTCTGGAAAATTTTCAGACACAAAATTTGGATTTTCTCGAAGCCCATGGATCTTCGCCTAGGCTACAATGGGTGCTTAAATGTTGCAAAGGGGTCACACTATCACTACTTGGGAGGAATACGTTGAAAAGACTTGTAGTGTCCCTGTATAATTGAATTATTCAATACCTTATCGTTTGTAACTAAGGTACACAGATAAAATACCTACTACTACGAATCAATTATGAATTCAACACAAATATTTACATAGAGTTAAAACTAATGACAATAATGTGTACCTAAGGCACTGTCCCATCGCCGACGAGGAATCCACTGGCCATGAATGATTTTCTCGCTCAAGAAACGTAGGTGCAGAAGATAAATAAACAAACATTTATTAATAATTGATCGCTGACTGTTCACAACGCCGTCGGTGAGTAGTCGTTTATCGCAGCGACAAGGACTATCCAAAGAGTAAGGACGCGCTCAGCGACGCTCGCTTGGCGGCCAGAACGCTCGCTAAAAGACGTACGCTTGGTACATGCGCATGCCAGCGAGTAAACGCTCGTCGCCGCCGCGTACGCTCGTTGCTCTTCAACTCGTTTTTAGATGCTAGCTCTACTCGCTTATCGTTAGTCGCCGGCGATGGGACAGGTGCCTAGCCCATTACGTTTTTATTAGAACTTTCAAAGTACATCGGCTTCGATATTTTAGTGTTTGAACGTACCTATCAAATATTTTGGCTAGTCGCAAAACAAATGAATCTCTATTAGAGAGTTGATAGCGCGATTTGATCAATATACAAACGCCAGGCGACAACAACATTTTACAAAGGCAAACACAGAATGTTTGTTATTATTGTTTAACTTACTCCGATGAATATGATTCATGTGGAGTTTGTTTTCTACTTAGGTGCACTATTCATCTTTGCAAATGACTTAGCGCCAAACTGTTTTGATCATGGTAAACTACGGTCCCTGACTATGCAAATACATATCTGTAGCAACTGTATCATTTATAATTGTACGTAGATCATAAGATTTTGTTGTGCAAATTAAATAGTTATGGTATAAGAGGAAACATCTTAAAGTTGATAAAATCCTATCTGAGCAATAGGCTGCAATATACGGAAATTTCTAGGATATGTCCGAAAACTAAATTAGAAACCTTTTATGTATCAAAACAAAGAAATGTAAAGTATGGCGTCCCACAAGGTAGTGTACTGGGTCCTCTACTTTTTTTGATATACATAAACGATCTCCCGAAAGCAACGACTAACAAAATGGTTCTTTTTGCAGATGACAGTACAGCAATAATAAAATGTACAAATCCAAGTAACTATAGGAATGACATTAATACTTGCTTAAGTGACATTATAAATTGGTTACACAATAATAATTTGGTTATAAACCTGAGTAAAACAAAAGTGATGCATTTTTATCAAAGGCAAGGAAACCCTAACGTTAGCATTTCTTATAAAGGCTCTGATATTGAAGAGGCTAATACGGCTACGTTCTTAGGTATCACTATAGATAGCCAACTCACCTGGAAGCCGTATGTTGAAGAACTGTGTAAGAAACTCAGCAAATCCGCATATGCTCTTTTTCAACTTTCAAAATACGTTAACAGTCAGGCACTTTTAACTGCATACCATGGATTGGTTGCTTCTGTTTTGCGTTATGGCATTATTTTCTGGGGACAGTCTACTGATGTGGGACTGGTGTTTAAGTTGCAAAAGCGATGCATCAGGTCAATGTGTGGCCTTAAGACGACAGATAGCTGTGTTCCCCATTTTCAGTCATTAAAAATCTTAACTTTGCCTTGTTTATATATATTGGAAACGGCTTTATTTGTGAAATGTAACCCACATTTATTTATAAAAATATCAGAGGTCAAAAGAAATCCAATACGGGCTCAATACGTTAACCAACTATGTCAAGTGAAATGTAAAACCGCACTAATGCGAAAAAGTTTTTTTGGTGTTGCCCCACGCATATATAATAAGGTTCCAAATGTTATAAGAAATTTGACAGCAGTAAAATTTAAAAAAGCGCTAAGTGACATTTTAATTGTGAAAACTTATTATAAAATTGACGATTTTCTTAATGATAATTCACTTGTTTGATTGACGTACTGTTTAGACTGCTTGACATAGTTATTGTAACATAGTTAGTGTGATTGTTTCTATTTATTTTTTATTATGTTTCTGTTTGGAATTATTAACTATTTATTTTATGAATTATGTGACCATGTTTGACACCTTTTTAATATATTTTTTTTTGTAATTCCAAAGTTCTGTAGCTTATACTTTTTTTTTTTTTTTTTTTAATTAAAATTTTGAATTGTTAACATTTGCATGCCCATGTGACGGTAAAATATGGAGAACTATCTGTAAAATATCACCTATGTACTATACCCATGTTTGCAAAGAAATAAATACTTTGAATACTTTGAATACTTTGAATTGTTTCAAATAGCATTCAATGAACGCTGTTTACGATCTCTGTCGTTTCATTAGCGTTCATTATTTTGACACCAATGCAATAAAGATGGCTGGCGATGTGATGTGGTGGCGGCAGCTCGCGGGCTCAGTATCGTGCCTGCCGCCGCTGGCTCGCCGACATGTGCCGCCGCTCCCGCGAGGACGGCAAGAGTCTGCGACACCCCACGGCCTCTGACTAACACCCCCAGCGCGCCCACCGGGATGGGACCAAATATAAACATAAACCACCTCACATATTTATTCGGGCCGCAATGGCTCCACAGACAAAAGGAGTATTTCTCCTTTTATTATTATTTTGCGCACTCAGCGGGGGTAACGGGGACGGTGAGTAAATATCATTGCTTTAAATGCTTTTATTTCGATATCGAGACGCATGCCTACGCATACGATTTTGATAAAGAAAGTTGATGGGACTTTATAAGAAATACAGTAGCTCTAAAAATAAATAGTGAGAGTTGTCAGACCAAATAATGGTAGGATCAGGCGTATGCCTCCACTGGGAATGAAAGTTATAGTAAGAGGTCAACAGGATTAGGTCAGATATATCGACATCGTATTTGCAGACCTGGAGCTGATGTCACCGAATAAACTGTTCGTACCCATGGGACTATGTTCGTAGATAAGTTGATCTACTATAAATTCTGATGTAACCTTATATTTCAGATGAAAATGAGACCGAATTTTTCGACGTTTTGTCTGTGGTTCGAGACAACGAGGAGCTCCCTGATGGGGTCACTCGGGCCCCGGGGCGCTGCCACTCTCCCCTAGAGAACGACTCCGACTACACAGCTATCGCCCTGAATGAGAACGCCACCCTGCACCGACTGGCCGCTGGAATGTTCTACAACAGTTTTCCAGAAGACTTCTCAATTTTAGCTGTAGTTCGACTGCCAGGTAAGAAACTTTTTATTTAAAATATTCTATACTTACGAGGACTAATCGCAAAAAGACAGCACTTAACACCTTCTCTTTACCTTTCAACACCTATCTAAACGGGTCTCCGGTATAACCTAAACAACATAATGACTTTTCTCTCAGAGGTTTTACGGCTTTCCGACTATTAAGAGGGTACAAACGGCCACATTATTAAGGTGCTTCAAATTGTGTGACAATACACGACAGCGTAATAACGAAATGAAATTGCGTTACCAAGAATTTGTGTCCTCATTGTCCAATGCGAAATACATTTTTAATGTGTCTTGTACAAGAAACTAAGCAAGCAATTTCAGTCTTAACTGAAAATTTAAAATACACGATTATTTCGATATTTAGAACGCGATTTTTACAGAAGGTTACAGAAGACCGCGCTACGCGTCTAGCTACGGCGTAGCGCGCAGTGTGCTACGATGCTACGATGATAAAAAATTTAGGAAGTTTTCTTAGTCAAAAGCCTGTTTATTCATTTTTCTTCAAAGTAATTATTTTTTCTGCATCTACCCAAATCTGTTTGGATATCCAACCAACGCCTTGAATGTATAATTAATTTCCCCTAAAAACAAAAATGTATTTATAAACAGGAACGGAGCAAAATCCGATATTCATCTTGTACTCGGACGCCGGTGACGAACAGTTGCAACTGGTAGTGGGCAACCTGATAGAACTGTACTATGAGGACACGAGGGGAGATCCTGCCGACCATGAGCTCCTCACGTACCGGGTCGATATCGCTGATGGAAAGTAAGTGCTCTCTATGTTTTTCCGACTCGACGATGAAACAACAAAGCCTGCCTCAAAGCAAACACCCGGGCGTGAATGTTGACGACACGGTTAGCGTAGTGGCTGAGCGATCGACTGCTGCGCTGCGTGTCGCGGATTCGATTCCCGCACGGAACAAATATGTGTATTGTCTACAGGTAGTTGTTCCGGGTTTGGCTGTTTGTGTATGTGAGGTTAAATGTTGTGTAAACGCACCCACAATACAGGAGTCATTCCTAGTGCAGGGCAACGTTAAAAAAAAAAAAGAATGCGACGAGTATTAGAAAGAGACATATGAAGGACTGGAGTCAATGTTCTATAAAGCCTCTTCAAAATTACGTCTAAAACTCAACGGGATTTATTTATGAACGTGGCTTAAAGTTAATTAATGATTAACGACTGTTAACATAACTATACATTTTTGACGTCATCTTTATAAATAAAGGGGAATGTGCCATAAACGGCCGACGCACTCGGCCGGGTATTGTATTTTGATTTGATTGCTTCGGTCGGAATTCACATAGACTGAATTCTTCGATAAGATTTCTTTGTTTAGTTTGGAACAGTTTAGATAAAAGCTACAGAATACTTTGTATTTCTTTATCTAATAAATAAAACTTTCGGCATCATGAACTTTTGGTGAAATTACCGAATGTTTGAAGAAAAAGTATCTGAAGAACGTCGCCCGTCCAAATACTTACACGATGTTTCCAAATAATAATGATCATAATACCTACTAATATTGTTTTTATTTTACTTTATTGACATATTGCATCATTTCTTCTTTGTCTATAGCTTGCTGATAAATAAGCCATTTTATTGCCAGCCAGTTTCCTTGTAATCTGAAAGAAAGAAGAAAGAAAGAAAATACATTTATTTGCGGCAAACATGACGCATAAAAAAGAACATAAACACACAAAAAAAAATTACAAGTTGGGGGTAAACATGCAATCTTATACCCAGACACGTATGAAAGCTAATTGATACAACTAAATTTTGTTTGTAGAGGCAGATGGTCTGACATGGTATTGTCTATTTAGTGTTTTGTTATGCGTAGTATTGTACTATAAAAACTAAAACATGTTGTGGTTCCTCATAGGTGGCATCGTATTGCGATCAGTATTAAAGGCGATTCTGCTACTCTTCTGGTGGATTGTGAAGTTCGAGGAACATTACGTCTGGATCGCAAGCCTGGTAGCACATTCAACCTGGCTGGTGCACTGGTGGTTGGCTCCCAAGTAACTGCCGACCAATATTACGAGGTAGGTTTAAAAAATAGAACACATCTTCATACGCCTGCATGCATGTATATTTTTTCCATTCTTCTCTATTTGTGGTCATCGCGGTAGTCATATCATCTTTCACAAAGTCCATCTATCGTTTGTTTGGTCTTCCTCTACTCTTATAGCCAATCATACTCAAAAATTTCCTCATTTCTCTGCATCACATGCCCATACCATGACAACCGATTTCCATACAACTTTCCAGTCACCGGTGGCACTTTCAGACTTTCTCTTGTGTACTCATTTCTTATTATATCCATTCGCGTCCCTCTTAACATAGACACAATTAGAAAAAAAAGAAACGTACTTGCGCTACGAACATGTTCAAAATCGTGCTACTAGGTGTCATATCTTGACTTTAACTACTGATAGCGTGTTTAAGCTTCGTGTAACGCTTTCGAATTGAGTATAATTATATACATACATACAATAAAATAATCATAAGAACTCTATAAGTATTTTCCAAATTATCACGTTGATGTACATAGATAATTACCTGCCGTATTTCACGCGATAAAGTACTCAAGTTGAAAAAAATAAATGCCCATGTTAAAAACACACTTTGTCATAATAAAAGTCCCATTGGCACAATACATTTAAAAGGTTCCATTACGAAGGTAATCTCATTCTTTGAATAAACTTGAACAAAAAAACAGCACAGTCATTCTCTAGAGTTACTGTTCATTAATTAACATGAATTTATTTTATTTGCGTAATAAGGTCTTAAACACTCTGAATTGAATTTCGATTATAATTTTAATGACATTAAAGAAATATCTTGAAAAATAAATATACGAGAGAGTAGACTTACCAATAGTTTACTTAAATACTTACATGCTCAAGGTACTTGCACACATAGATTCCTACAGATAACTTATCATATTTTATATCTTCTAGGGTGAAATCGAGTTACTCCAATTCGCAAACAAGCCGGACGTCGCCTACGACATGTGTTTGTCAATAGCTCCAGACTGTGAAGGGGGATCTGGACTGTCATACATCCCTATAATGCCAGCAGCACAGTTAGAACCAGAAATTAATCCCATACCCTATGTTGAACCTCGACCAGAATCCACAGAACATCCAAACTTAGGGACTTTAACAGAAGACGATGTACGAAGGAGATACGGAACTCACAGCAGGAATAGATTCTTTGATAGGAATGAGTCAGATAATGTGTGGCCTACCAGAGTACTGACTACTCCTGAGCCAGTATGGCAGGTCGCTAATTCATTTCCTATCAATAATCAGTACTCAGCATCTGCATCTACAGATTCAGGTATCAAAGCTATACATTTTAAAGACCTTTCAGTATCCGACAGTACTAGTTTCTGTTGTTAAAAGTTCGTGCATTTATTTCAGATGAAAACAGCATTTTCGGTACATTTACGGATGATAACGAATTTATACCTGCACCGCCGCCACCGACTCCTTTCTTCCGTCCGCCACCGACTTTTGAGAGCGAATCTGAAGACGCTTTGGAACGAACTACACCAAGAGTAAGTTAAATATTATTATAGCAAAGGTAATCTGATACAAACGGAGTATTGTTTAATCTGAAGAGAAAAGAAATAAGGATAAATAAAAAAATAAGGAATTGTTTTTAAAGTACTTCGGTTTAAAGAATTTATTCTCATAAAGAACACAGAACAGTTCACTTAACATATGAAATAAACAAATAAATCATGCAGTTATAAAGTAACATAATGACTCCGTGAGTGGAGTGAGTCCATATATTCTAAATCAATGAAAAGGTTATTTATCACATGCTGGCAATTTTTATTTTATTTTTCCTCTAGCTAGGTGTTACATTGTTTCTGACTTTTGTTTAAAACAAAAAAAACTTTTAATATTTAAAAAAAAACTATCTTAACTTATTGAACAGTACTGCTCCTTCGTATAAAATATTTTTCTTCCCGAAATCTGTTCTGGGTGGTCTAACTTCGAGTTTATTACAGTTTACTTAATTCGTAAATCTTATGGTGAATTCACAAAGCATACAATGGTGTATGCTTTGTGAATTCACCATAAGATTTCTACGATAGTCTAACGGAAACGTAATTGTTTGTCATGTAATGTCAATTATAATGTGCCTAAAAAAACCTCATTTGGACAACAAAAATATTCCTTTTATTTTATTTTTGATCCCACCCGCACCTCAAAATTTAGGGTTTTTAATGGAATGATCATGTTTCTATGACACGTGAGATTATTTCCATAACGTATCTTGTTCCAGTCTAAACGAGGGGACGATGACGAAGCGGATGTGTCGGGGACAACCCTAGTCGTCACCGAGACCACGTACAGCCCTATGACGACCACAGAAGACACAGATTGGCTCACACATCCGCCGGAAGTTACCCAAGTGAGATAACGTGTATTACATTCTCTCTTGTTTAGCAGCTCATTTTCTATTGTGGAATGTTGGTTTGGTTGTTACAAATAGATTATTTATTTGTGGAAGGATGTCCATTTTAGAAATCCATTTCCTTGACTATGCACGAAATACTTACCTAAACTTTTTAAAAATATAATCAAATGACCTTTAATGGGTAGGTATTACGAGCATTGTTTAAAAAAAATACATAAAATTATGTGTAGAAATGCCCCCTACTTCTTGCAGGGCAATTCTACAACAAACTACGATTCATCTGAGACTTACTACGATTACGGCGGTTCTGGTACATACATGGGCCCTCGAGGATACCCCGGGCCACCTGGTCCGCAAGGTCCAAGGGGCCCAAAGGGAGAGCCGGGAAAGCCCGGCTTTGAGGGCTCGCAAGGATTCCCAGGACCTCCAGGAAACGTATTTGTTATTCCTGTAAGTACTACAACAATCTTTTACTAAAGTTCGTTTTTTAAACCCAGATACTAATTTGACAGGTGTAATATCAAATTTCTATACTAAAAAAAGGCAAACACAAAAGTCTTAAATGTCAGATTAGTATCTGGGTTTAAAAAACGCACTGTAGGGAATAGTTCCCTTCATACATTATGTTTATACCAACTTTTAGGTCTAGGAAATGTATATTTATTTTATTTCTGATTTTGATTATTGTTTTTTATTTATATCTTAATATATGCTGCACGGGTTGCCGTCATCACGTCAACGCGGGCTGTCGCTGAAAACCAACGCTGGGGCTCTGTCTTGCATACGGTCTTAGCATTATGCTGAGCGATGGCCGTTTTGCGTGGACGTGACGCATGTTTTCTCCCAACTTGTTATTTATTTGTGTTCGTATTCTTTTTTTTCGTCATGTTTACCGCAAAAAAACGTATCGTCTTTCAATAATAAATGTTATTTGCAGCTACAACAATCTTCAACTGACAAAGGACCCGACGCTCAATCGGAAGCTCTTCGACAAATGTTCTCACAGCACATGGTATGACTGTTCAAACCATTGTTTTTTATTTGTGAATAAAAAATGCAAGTTTTAGCTCTTCATAATAATAATAACTTGATAATTAATACAGGCTGCAATGCGAGGGGCAGAGGGACCAATGGGTCTGACGGGTCCACCAGGTCCGGAAGGCGAGATAGGACCCGAAGGTACCAAAGGAGAACTGGGAGAGCAAGGGGAGCCAGTAAGTCTACAAAATGTTCCATCATTTTCATTTTTATTTTGTGCAGTATAAGTTTTACGGGTTGACTTAAATTTTAGGGTCCACCAGGCCCTAGGGGTTTACAAGGCCCACCTGGAAGATTGGGAAGGCGAGGTCACGCAGGCAGGGACGGTGAGAGGGGATCAACGGGTGCTCCCGGTACTAAAGGCGAGCAGGGCTATCCTGGACTACTGGGAATGCCTGGGGACAAGGGTGAGAGAGGAAGTGCGGGGCTACAAGGTGAAGCAGGGGCTCCTGGTCAAGATGGACCAGCGGGAGACGATGGACACCCTGGACCAGCTGGAATTCCTGGGGAACTGGTAAATAAACTTCTTCATAGAAACTTGTAAGGTTCAAGGACGTGTTGTGTAATTTACTCATATTGCATAACTGGTTTCTCTTAGGGACCCCGAGGTTTTATGGGACCCAGGGGATTTCCAGGACTAATCGGATACCCAGGCATACCTGGTCTTGAAGGACCCCATGGAGCAAAGGGTTCGTCCGGCCAACCGGGCCCACCGGGCCCACCAGGACAGCCTGGCACTATCGGTTCTCCAGGCTCATCAGGACCACAAGGTCCTACTGGAGCTCCAGGAATTCAGGTACCGTTGAAATATTTTAACATCTCTTACAAATCAAAAGATTTTTGTTTTGTTCAGTGCAAATATTGGTACTGATAGAAATGATTATTACTTGTATGATACACAAATGCACGTCCTATTTTGGTTTTATTTTCCAGGGTCCTCAAGGAAAACCAGGTATTTCAGGACTACCCGGCCCGGAGGGATCGCCAGGTACACCCGGTAATCCAGGGCAGCAGGGAGCATCAGGAGACGTAGGCCCTCAAGGTCCACAGGTATTTATTAAAATAAAATGTTATTTAAAGCAATAAAGTATTGCAATTTTCTAAAATAATCTAAGACAGTTTATTGTAAAACAAAAATCTAAAATTGTAGGGAATGTTGGGATTTCCTGGAAGTCGTGGTTTAAAGGGAGATGAGGGTCCACGAGGATTACCAGGGGACAAAGGAGATAAAGGGATAAGGGGTAAGAACATAAAATTTTATATTAATCGCGCCGTTTTACGTAAACCAACTTATTGTACTAAAAATAAATTTTACCCTGCAGGCATTGAAGGAGAAAAGGGCGATATGGGGCCGAAAGGAGAAAGGGGATTAACAGGTGAACCCGGTCCCCCTGGCATTGAAGGACTTGAAGGACAAAAGGTAAAATAGCTTTCCAGTTATAAGTTTTTTTTTAATACTTATGCCATTAAACCCATTTTCTTTATTTAATTCTTTCTTTCTCTATCTTTATACACAAATTCCTTCGCATAGGACATTAAATCGTACTCTTCATTTTAGGGTGTAGAAGGACCACGGGGTGAAACTGGCCCCATTGGTACAGTCGGGGAGAAAGGAGCAACAGGTCCTCAAGGCCCACAAGGATATCCAGGCAGCCAAGGTGAAAAGGGTGACAAGGGTGCATCCGGAAGAAGAGGCAGACGAGGCACAAAAGGATTGATGGTAAGTAATTTTCAAAACAGAAAACGAATTTTAATAAATAATGAAGTTAAAATAAACAATATCAAGCATTAAATCCGTACAATGTGTACGGACTTCATGCCTTAGGCATTTTCTACCAGTCTACCGTAGGGCGATGCAAAGACAAAAATGGCAGGCCCTGGTAGACAGGTAGCTAGAACTTGAAAATAATTTCATCTTTTTTTCACAGGGTTTGGTGGGACAGCAAGGTGATCGGGGTGAAACAGGACCGAGGGTGAGTTTTGTCTAATTCACGAATTTAAACAAATCAGAACGCCACTTTTCATTCGCCGTAGAATTATTTTAATAAAAGTTAAAAGAAAGTAGAAATATTAATATTTGTCACATTTAGGGTTACAGAGGACCACGCGGCCGGAGAGGGTCGGACGGGCCTCCGGGACCTAAAGGTGATACGGGTCAGCCTGGACCACCAGGATCAACCGGCGAGAGAGGACCACAAGGGTTAGAAGGCGTACGAGGTTTCCCGGGTGCTATGGGTGCCCCCGGACCTGATGGTAAAGCCGGATTACCTGGTCCGCCTGGAGAACGAGGACCTACGGTTAGAAATAAATATAAACTACGTTTGGCAATACAATGCTAAATATACTAATAAATCGTTACCTTACATTATCTTTTTAAAACAGGGTGAACCCGGTGCAACTGGATTAACGGGCCCCTCAGGTCCTATCGGGCCTCAAGGTTCTAATGGCGAGCCGGGTCCACCGGGCCCACCTGGTGCTTCTGGCATTCCTGGAACGCCGGGAGACGTCGGCACTCCAGGAGAAGTCGGAAAAGAGGGGCCGCCTGGACCATCGGGCCCCGAAGGGAAACCTGGGCCAGTTGGATCTCCAGGCCCACCCGGAAATAACGGAGAGCCTGGATTACCGGGAGCAGCTGTGAGTATAACATATCGCTGGTAAAGCTATTAAAAACATGAAAAGAAAGTCTTGCTTGCTGAACGCGCCCTCAAATTAAGGCACGTAATTTAATTAACACCCTCTATAAGTACACCAAACCTTTCTAAATATTTATGCGTTTCTAACAGGGGATTCCTGGAGCTAAAGGCGATTTAGGTCCACTTGGTCCGGCGGGCATCAGAGGAGATAAGGGAGAGCCCGGTGAGACCGGTAACGAAGGACCTCAGGGACCTCAAGGCCGAGAAGGACAACGAGGTTCACCAGGACCTGGCGGACAAAAGGGTGAAATTGGTGAAGCAGGACCAGTAGGTCAGTAACTATATATTAAATAACATTTTATAAAATTTTGATTTCGCGGTCTTATATTTTTAGCAATTCGCTGTATGCTCATCAAAACATGATTCGCGTCCGGAACAAATATGCATTTACAGTATAATCATTAAAATCATCAAAACCACTGTCTAAGTTCAAATTGCCCAATTGTGTGACTATTTCATGAAATCATGATATTTAAGGCCAAAGAATTTTTTTGCAGTTGGAAAAAGAAATTAAAACTGCCTAAAATGTAAGAAAATATGAATTATGCGGGCTACCTTAGCGCATCTCCCTTAAGTCTATGTGTTTAATTCTGATATAATTTCAACTAATTCAAATTGTCTTTCAAGGGCCTATCGGTCGTGACGGGTTGCCTGGACCGAGAGGTTTAACTGGAACCCCTGGCCCAGTAGGGCCACCTGGCGAAGACGGTGACAAAGGAGAAGCCGGACCACCTGGAGAAAAAGGCTTCAAAGGAGCAATGGGAGAATCTGTTAGTATGATGATGATGCGAGAGAAGCTTTATCGAACTGCTATCTTAAAATTTTAAAATGAACGGGTGACTATCATGAGTGACTGCCTGTTTCAGGGTCCACCAGGATCTCCTGGTATACAAGGTCTGCGAGGAGAAGCTGGGCCAGTAGGTTTACCCGGCGATAAAGGACCACCCGGTGAAGCAGGCGCTCCCGGACAACCGGGCACAGATGGGGTCCGTGGCCCACCTGGACCCCTCGGGCCTGCTGGACTACAAGGCACAAAAGGACAACAGGGTTCCAAGGGAGATATAGGGGATGCTGGAGCTTTGGGTATGAATTTCATGTACTAGCCCCCATAACAATAAATAAGAACTAGCGTCCTGCTGCTCCATCGCTATATTAAAATTGCAGCACGCACCAATGATCGTTATAATCCCTAGCTGTCAGTCTCTTTCTTCAATTCGATATGCCATATTAACATCGAAATTTTTTTGTCAACAGGAGCAACAGGACCCGCTGGACCTACAGGCCCGCCAGGGCGACGAGGAACTAAAGGTATCCAAGGAGAAGCAGGGCCACGTGGCGCTGAGGGACAACAGGGAGATGTTGGCAGTCCTGGGGCACCTGGTCCTCCGGGCGTTCAAGGCCCTGAAGGAAAACTGGTAAAAATTTACTATTTTCTTAAAAACTATAATGGCAACCGACGAAATCTAAATAAAACTTTACAAAAAAAACAAATTACTATTTATTTCTCCTTTCATATTTGCAGGGACCTAGAGGAGCAGTCGGGCCTAAAGGCGATGACGGCCCGTCAGGATTACAAGGAGAAACTGGTCCTAAAGGACCTCCGGGTCCCGAAGGACTTAAAGGAGATACTGGATCTGCTGGATTCCCAGGAGAGCGAGGAGAAACAGGCCCCCAAGGCATCAAGGGTGAACCAGGATCCGACGGGCCTGAAGGTAGTACTGGGCCGCCAGGTTCCCCTGGGCAAGTGGGTCCACCAGGGAAATCCGGAGAAACTGGAATGCCCGGCAATCCTGTAAGTTTCCTGAAACTTTCAATAAAACCCCGGTTTTTGTAATATACAAATACATATAATATGTATATTTAATTCATGTGGTGATGTGATAACCTCATCGCAACTCTGTATTTTGGTAATATATAATGTAAATAAATATTAGTTATGTAAGTACATGGTTTTCATTAACAGGGTTCAGAAGGTCCAGCAGGACTTCAAGGAAGCCCTGGTCTAACTGGAGAAAAGGGTGATATGGGACCAAAAGGTGTTCCTGGAGAGCAAGGACCAAATGGACCCGCCGGACCAGCAGGGCAAGAAGGACAACGGGGATTAAGGGGGTTGCCGGGTCCTAATGTAAGTACAGGTCTCTATATTTATAACATCGTACTTACTTGTGGGGTACTTGGTTTGGCAATCCATAAAAACAAACAACAATCAATAAAGATAATAAATATATTAAATATGTATATAATGTTTCCAGGGTGAAAATGGAGCCCCAGGAATAATGGGACCTTCGGGTCAACCAGGCAAGGCAGGGCCTCCAGGTAACCAAGGAGTAAGAGGTGACAAAGGCAACCGAGGGCCAAAGGGTCACACTGGCGATACTGGGCCAATGGGCTTGAAAGGTGATCAAGGCGAACTTGGCAAGCAAGGTCTGCCTGGTCCAATTGGACCTCCTGGACCTAAAGGAGAAGTGGTGTGCATTCAGATTTTTTTTTTTAATTTATATCATTTTAAAATTGATTTACTAATACTTATCTTGATTTCGATTACTATCTTATTTTCGATAATTCTCTTATTTTAGGGACCCGTAGGACCTCAGGGACTAAAAGGAGATACCGGACCGATAGGGCCAGCAGGGCCCGAAGGCCAACTTGGACCAAAAGGCTCAACGGGACCGGAAGGAAGGCCCGGTTCACCTGGACCGGCAGGAGCTCCTGGACCACCAGGCCCGCCCGCTCCAGCACCACAAATACCTCCTGAACTATTCTCATCATACACCAGAAGACGACGCAGTGTAGAAATGCAATCTATGGAATCTGTTACTGAAGATAATTTCGACGAAGGTAAGTTTTAAATTCTGTGCCATGTGTTTTCCGACATAATAACCCTCTAATTATTCATGCAGTTGTCTTCGAATACATATTGCTAATGCGGATCACATGCTACAACGCGTCCCACGCGACGGGGCGCGGGAAACAAAGCCATATTCACCGCGAGGAAACACGTTTTTATTGAATTTGTAACGCGTTATGTGCGCTCCGTCCCGTGGCACGATGTAGTGTATGATCCGCCTAAGCTATTCTTATAATGCTGGGGAGTACCAATCTTCCAAGCATAAATAAACACACTACTGTCACGATTTTACTGTAGCAATTATAAAACATCTAGCCAGCCGATTATTTTAGTTTCAATGTTTTCTTTTTACCTATATATATATAAACCTATTTTTCTTTCTTTTTCTTTTTTTATATCCTTACTTTTAAAATCACCAAACTTACTTGACAGAGGAAGACATAGAATGGGTGAAGGAAGTCATGACGGGTGTCTTGGCAGCGCGCGGGGCACTCGAGGCGGTGAGGAGGCCTCGAGGAAGCAGGAGCTATCCAGCACTATCCTGTCGTGATCTTAGGACATCGCACGTTAATCTCACCGACGGTAAGACAATCTTTTATTGTTTTTAAAAGCAACTTGGTCATCCACAAAGACATTAAATTATTTATTGTACCTATCTTAAATCTCTTTGGTCATCCACGATATGTGCGTGCGCGTGGGTATGTGACATCTCTTATGTGCTTTAAACATTGATAGCTTAAGCTTCTCTTCTTTTGTTCTCAAAGGATTCTTCTACCAGGAATTTCTTAGTAGCGACCTGGAGTCTGGATTTGCGCCCGTGTTTAGAATTCAGCTCGCCTCTTATAACAGGAGACTTGGTGAAATATAGCTGTATCTCTGCCTAACCCCCCGGGGAATGCAGGCGTGATCTTGTGTAACTTACATCTCTTGTACGATTAGTTATGGTAATAGGTACCATAAGTTATTAGCTCCGTTCGAAGTATTTGCAAGATGGGCGATACAATCCAATACTACCTAGCTCTTCTGTGCTCACTGTGAAACACGATTTCTTAATGTGACATAAATATTTACCTACTTCCATAGGATACTACTGGATAGATGCACGTGGAGGTGCAACCAGTGGACGGCCCATCCAGGTCTACTGCAAGGGCCACAGCACCTGCGTGTACCCAGACGAAAGGGAACCAGCTGTTTTCAGCGCCGATTCCACCGCCCACAAATTCTCACAATCTGACAATGGTTTCAGGGTAAATATATAAACTTAGATTTCTTTTCTACTTAGGTATTCAAGTACAGTCACGGAAATCAATTGTTAAGCAAATTGATACCCTACGTCAATTTGGCCATTTCATGCAACTGTCAAAAAATGACAGTTGTGATTTGAATATACAAACAATTTAAGTTGGTAGGTAGTCAATTTGCTTTACAATTAATTTCCCTACCTAATACTTTCCTAAATCGTGTCATTATTACCAACAAACAATACTTTTCAGCTTACATACGATGGTGAAGGATCTGGTGCTATACAACTTCGATTCTTAAGATTGCTGTCGAACGGGGCTAGGCAGAACTTCACATACTCCTGTGTGAATACCAAGGCTCCGCAAAGGTACATTTTCTCTAATATTTAACTTCAAGCTTTCATCGTGATCAAAACTTCATTCACACATAATCTTCAAAAATACTTTTGTTAAGTTTTCTCAACAATCAAAACTTTCTTTCAGATCCGACATCCCAGCTGATTTGACCAGACAGAACCACCTCAAGATTTTCGGATACAATTCAGTGGAATTCAGAGAACCACAAGTGATTAAAGACGACTGCAAGGTTATTTTTTTAACATTTTAAAAACCATTCAACTGTAGATTAGTTCTCGCTTAAATATTCGGCAAATAACGAGAAAATATCCATGCCATAGAGCAGTTATAACAGTGGTTGGCCCAGTGGTAATGGCCCCGACTTACGAGTTTAAGGTCGTGAGTTCGAAACCCAGGCAAGCGTTTTACTTTGGGTAATTTATTTTATCACCACTGCTCTCAAAGCGGTGAAGGAAAACATCGTGAGGAAACCGGCATGTCCTAGAGCCAAAAATTCGAAGACATGTGACATCTACCACTCCGCATGGTGGATTACAGCTCAATACCTCTCACCGAGAGGAGTCCTGGGTCTCAGCAGCGAGACCATTATAGGTTGATTATGTTATTTTCATGTAAAACCATGTGTGGCTCCTGGTTTTGGTTTTGTTATAAAAATTTAAAAAAACTATAAATCGTGCTATTAGTTTCGCGCCTCTACGGTTTCTATTTTTATTTTTCTATGCTAACACAGTTTTGTTTGCAATAAAAATATATTAATATTTTTTTAGGTATTTTTCTACAGGCCTGTGTCGCCTGAAAATAAATGGATTTATTTATGCTTCCGTTATCTGAAGAAGATGGACGTGTAAATGCGTTTTTTAACCGACTTCATTATTTAATGTTTCAGGAGGGAACCGGCGAAATAGTGCTGGAAATAAAAACATCCAGGACAGACAGACTGCCTATCAGCGACTTCCAACCTCTGTCATTCGTTGATGCGGAACACCAGTACACCTTCACTCCCGGACCAGTCTGTTTCACATGACATCTGTGCTTGATGCCGATACTGAAGACTTGTTTAAATAAGGATAGACTTAACATTATGTACTTAACAGTGGACCTTTGTAAATATTGTAAATAAATGTTGTGACGACTTTTAGTTTACGCTAATTTTGTTTTAATAAAGTATGAAAGAAACATGTCCATGTCGTTACGTTGATTTACCAAAGTAGGTACCTAGAAATTATCAGGAATACCTCTGCAACAGCCATTACCCGAAATATATATCTGTATCAAATTCAGAGCATAAAACTACAGAATGCGCTTTTTATTTCTGATTTTGATTCCGGAACATAACGCACGTATCTTTCGATTACGTTGCCTTGGAAGTTTGATTTTTTCACTGCTTCAAGGGATTGCCTGAGCCCTGAGTATTTGATATTAATTTCAACTTGATAACTAAACGCGTTCCTGAGAAAAAAGGTCTTGACCGACGAACAGGCAGACGTACAACGAAGTGATCTTACAAGGGTACCGGTTTTCCTTTTATTTATTTATTAAAATCTTCCTTACAATTACTTGAGGTACGGAACCCTACAAAAAGCATGTTTCCTTTGAGTAAAAATTGGTATAGTTTGACCGAAAGGGCCTTTTTATTGTCATGCGTGTTTGCGCCCGCGTGCAGGCCAGCCACGCATGCGTGCTGCCCGCAACCTATCGTATCATACATGTTTTTATTGTCATGCGCGCCACACGCACGCGGATCGCGGGTGGCTCGCACGGATGCGTGCCGCCCGTGTGCGTGTGCCGAACCTTGACAGTCAGTGTTGTTTTTACTGTCAAGCGGGTCGCACGCAGGTTGTATGATCAATATGAAAATCGATACAGAGACGAGTTATATTCGAGGTTCATTTACGATGTTGCCTATGGGATAAGAAAAATGTATTATATAAAAACAGAGATGCAAGGGACGCAGCGTGATCCGAAATTTGTAAGGAATTAGTTCCTGAATTTGAAAATATAAGCAAAAATGAAAAAATGGAAATTGGTAAGTATCAAAGATTTTATTGTATTTATGTAGGTTACATTATATTGTCCAATATTTCTAATATATATATTTATCTTGCCAAAGGACTTTACCCTCATATGTATATAAAATAATAGCAAACATATCTCTTACAATATAAGATGACGTTTGGTTTTCATCCGATCGTGTTCTTAGAAATTAAGTAAGCAACAATTACTTTTTTTACATTCATTTGACACGAGTTCTCTTCCTGGCGACACGCACAATACTGTGGCGGCGTGGCGAAAATAATGCTCTGCGTGCGGCACGCATGCGTGCCTGGCCTGCACGCGGGCGCAAACACGCATGACAATAAAAAGGCCCAAACTGCTATACCGCGCCTTAGGAATGCGCGGCGAGGCGGGAAGAATACGCGGCGAGGCGCGGGACGCCCTGAGCGATGACGAATGAGCGGCCTGCACTGCCCCCCCGAGAGCCGCGCACATAACGAAAGCGCGGAACAGCGGTTTTGGTCAAACTATAGCACCAATATTTAGAGTAATTTTCCTCTCCTGCCTAGGTACTTACTTTCCGCTATATAACCAATAATCCTGCCGACAGATTTTGGTCACGGTGGCCTATCTCAACGAATATTAGCCAGATACGCAGGGGATATGCACAAATGCACTCTGTTCTTTTACTCTTTACTCTAGTCCGATGGGCAATCCGATACGAGCGGGGAGAAATCAGACGCAGGACCAACACTGTACGTGATTTCAGCACAGGGGTATCACGCCACCAAGTCCAAGCTGCTACTGAGAAATTCGTAAAAACCCAAAACACTTTGCCCGACCTGGGAATCGAACCCAGGACCCCGCGCTCAGCAGTCACGCTTGCGACCACCAGACCAACGGGGCAGTCGTATAATCATATTCGTAAATAATAAACAGAGAAGATTATTCACGACTGAAAGTCTATTTATTATAAATTAAGATTACGGTTGTGATCAATTGCTTTTTAATCATACCTATTTAAAAAAAGAACTAACACTAAAATGAACTTATGTGCAAACATAACATTATTGAAATTCAACTTCAACAAGGGTGAATAACAGCGCTTGATATGGAAGAATAAATGCAATTACCTATATAAATCTATAATATATAAATTATTCACCTCCATTATTCATTTAGGCTTGACTTTAGAGGCAATATTGTTCTTAGACAGCATTACTATATAAACAGAGAGAATAGAATTCTATAACCAATTGTAAACAGGGCAGAACATTGCATTTACAGAGAATGAGTAGTAAAAGAAAACATTTGATTGACTTGACCATGCACCTTCAAATCATAGTTAAGTGTACTCATACAAATGTAAATAAAATATATTTGATTTTTACACTTCATTCATTTATAACATAATATGAGTTTGGGTTATTGAGTTTCTGAAGATAATGCAGGTGGTAAACGGTCTTCTTCTCTTGTATTTGTCTCCAACACCTCGTCTGCTTCATCAACATCCATATAAGTAACAGTATTAGCCGCTTTGGTATCATCAGATACAACACTGACATCATTCTGAGCACATTCTTCCTTGGATGCACTAGGTGCTATTTCTTGTGATGACTCGATAGATATAGATTCAATGGCAATCGATTTCTCTTTAACTTTATTGTCTATATCTTTAACATGATCATCATTAGTACTATTTTCTACAACACTAGGTTCTTCAACATTACTTACCTTTTCATGTGTGATTTCAGGTATGACACTTGACTCTTTTTCAACTCCTTTAGGTTCATTAGAAACAGTGCCTACAATTGTTTCATCAATTGAAATGAGATCATCTTTAAGATTAATACACACACTATCAGCAGAGTGTGACCCCTCTTCTTGACTTCCGCCAGTCTCTTCATCTGATGACGCAAGTAATATATCTTCA
Source organism: Apamea epomidion (assembly GCA_947507525.1). NCBI lineage: Eukaryota > Metazoa > Arthropoda > Insecta > Lepidoptera > Noctuidae > Apamea > Apamea epomidion. Next base: position 15,279,312 of record OX382226.1, read on the forward strand.
ACCGGCTCATTATATTCGTTGTTGTTAGATTTACTGTTTCTTTTCTTAGTATCAGAAATTGAGCTCTCTGTGTCCATAGCATCATTTCGGCGACATGTTTCTATAACATTGGAACTGTCTGTCTTCATGACAACAACAGGCGCTTCGGTTTCTTTGTTCGGTTGGCTTTGCGGAACTATTAACTCAACACTATTTGTATTTTCAACAGGCATATTATCCACTTTGTCAGCCTCACTTTCTGAGTAACTTGAATTTTCGATACTGATGACATCACTCAACTGCTTTCTAGTGTCACTACCAGATTCTATAGAGTCAGAGATAGCTATGGGGCTATCATCATCAGAAGATTCAAGTGTTGAACTTTCAGCTTCATTACCTGAGTGCAATTTCTGCAATAGATGGAGCTCATCTATATCTGACTCTAAATCATTACTGTCAGCGCTACTTACAGAGAGTGTTTCTGCAGCATCAAGAGAATCCTTGTTATTAGATCTCTCTAAGATTTCACCAGAGTCTTCCTTATTTTCTTTATCTTTAGCATCGCTTTCCTTAATTGTTACTACTACTTCATTTTCTTCAGGTTTTTTAGCATCTTCTTCAACTGCAGGTTCTTCTGATGGTTGGCTTTCTTTTCCTTCACTGGGCCCTTTCGATATTTCCTGTATAAGTCTTTTCAGTCTTTCCTTCCTTTTTCCTTTGTTCTCTAATGAAACACTTTCATCATTCGCTTCTTCTTCTTCACTCTCAACAGGTGACTCGTCCGCTTCTTTATCTCCAATCTCTACAGCTTCTAACTTGAGTTGGTTCTGTCTGTCTGCATACCTGAAATAATATGTTTGCTTATTAGTAGATTAGCTTCACTAGGTGATTCACGACGCCAAGTAACGTAATAACTAATTAATGAATTGAGTAATCTCTACATGACTTCTTCATGTCTTACTAGGTTTTATGATTGATAAATGATTTTATTTGAGTAAGTAGGTTTGTACAAACACTTTTACACATCAACCATATTTTAAAAACTATATGAGGTCGGCGTTTCCTTCTGAATACTCTGAGAAGAAAGGTCGAAACGAACTCAGATGTCACTCACAGTCTCTTTTAAAGTCTAGACATAATCTTGGTCAGATCATGTGAAGACCATGTAGATTGGTGGCTGAAATGGTCTCTTGAGGAAAGAATAACACAGATTTGAGTGGACCTATCCAGTCAGTGCACGCATTTGTCATTATCGTGCTTCAATTGTCATAGCTCAACTCTGACCTTAAAGAACTCAACAATTAGACAAACAATACCAAAGAAAGGACATTTGTGTAGGCCGCATAAAGTACTCAAACTGCCAGAACATCATTAAAACTAACTGAAAGAAGGTAAAAACCCACAAAGTCCTCACATTCACAATAATTAAAATAATATTATACTTTACACAGTCAATATTCATATCATTGTATATGTAAAATGGGATATAGAAAAAAAAAGAATAACAAGATTGCTATATAAAAGTACAGGCTAGATAAATTAGATATAAAAGTAATCAAAACAAAACCTACTTATTAAATATTTCAGTCTCCTTAGTTGCCGCTATCTTCTTATTTGCATCTAGCTTGCATTTCAGCTGCTCATTATTTTCCGCAGGATCAATTTCTAAGGCAATTCTGGAAGCCGCTAGTCTCCATTCATTCTCTTGTCTACGCCTTTGAAGTTTCTTGCCACATCTCGTAAATAAGTCTCGAGCTAATAAACAAGTAAATTTTTATTAAATTAGTGGCATGTAGTAGCTACAATAAGTGTTAGATGGTTGTAAATCCTACTAATATTATAAACGCGAAAGTTTGTGAGGATGGATGGATGGATGTTTGTTACTCTTTCACGCAAAAACTACTGCACGGATTTAGATGAAATTAGGCACACAGATAGTTTATAACCAGGATTAACACATAGGATACCGATTTTATTCCGATATTCCCACGGGATCGAAACTTATGCGGGTGAAACCGCCGGGCGCTGCTAGTAAATAAATAAACTTGTAATCCTATTGGGGTACCTCTGATTTTAATAATATTTATTCTGATACCTTCTTCCATAATGTCAGCTTCATTCCAGCACAACTTGTCTTCATCATTCGCGTCTCTGACACAACGGAGAACATCGTGAAAGTCTGGGAATGGTAATGGCGTTCCAATCGGGACTTTCTTATTTATCCATTTTTCAAGACGTTTTGCCGGCCCAGACGGTTGACCTGGCCGCGAATCTAATAAAATACGAGGCTCTGAAGGCATTTTTGTATTTGTCAATTGACAAAATTTCGAGTAAACGCGCACCATTCGTTCTTTGTACCTGGAAAGAAATTTAAACATTTGAATAGTCTTTGATATTTAGTTACATGGTATAATAATATTAAAATAGTTGTTTTTGGTGTCCCTCTTTATTATCTCTATGCAATGTCTACTCATAATGGAAAACTTTTTTAAACCTAACATTCTTTATTTCTATGCGTTATTGTGAGACCCGAAACAAAATATCAACGCTTTTTTTTTTGCTGTTTCTAAAAAACAAATAGCAAAATAAACGCTCCGATTTTCCTAGAATAATCCAAATACATACATAGTACCAGTTTATATGTGACTGTCGGAAACTACCACCGTCACACAAGGAGTAACAGCTAATCTAAAGCATTCTCTATCTACATACTATTATTTATTACTAAACTGATATACCAAACAGTGGTTCCCAATCAAGCACCAAACACACCCCAATACACATAAACACACCCCAATACACATAAACACAAACTCACAGCTTCTTCCTATGAATAGGACAGGCAGAACTTTTTAACTAAAATCACCATGCCTTCCCTTTTTCCTGTTAGGATTAAACTACAAGGAGCCGATGCCGTGTGCTAAATGTGCGTAATGATAACGTAACTTAATTTGGTTACATACAGGTCACCGCTATCTCAAGATGTCATCAAGACATTTTTTCAATTATCAAAAACTAAATTTAAAAAAATATTTCATTTTAGGAACCGCTATGCCTTTCAAGTACGCTTTACTCTACACTCCCCAAAGTAGGGCGCAAACTCTATTTGCTAAGATATCCAGAAGGCTGTTGCTGCATGGTAAAATACAGATTTGTTACAGGTTAGTTTGCATGCATATCCCAATAAAATAGGGACAATGTTAAGCAGATGACCGATACATGTGAAAATGCTACGTCATAGGTTCTCATCGTGGGCGTTTGAGACTTTCGGGGGGAGTAGAAGATCCAAAGAAAATTATATAAGCTATCTTACGACTATATAATATTACACGTTAAAATATAATTGTGGCAATAACTTTTCCAGATTCGCGACAGATGGTAAGTAAAAAATATTGGGGGGCTCTAAGAAAACAAATACAAATACAGGCAAATAAGGTTGAGTCATTTTCACATGTATGAATATAGATTTGTCATTTTACTACCTTTCAGTTAGTAAATAAACAGAGTCATCTTCATCATCAAAATCAACCTCTTGTTCTTCTAGTTTCTGAATTGCTCTGTGCAGTTTCTTTATGGTTTTCTCTAGCTTACGTATCTGTCTTTGGCGATTCGAATCATATTCTTTTTCTTCTCCAAATGCGAGCTTATCTGGCTCTGAAGAAAATAAAAAAAGAAATTAATACAATGCATAATCAGCCTATAATGTTCCCACTGCTGGGACACAGGCCTTGTCTGTGAAAGGGAGTGATGCGTAATCCACAACGCCGGCCCAGTGTGGGTTGGTAGGTGTCACATTTCTTTGTATTTTTTGGTTCTAGGACATACCGGTTTCCTCACAATGTTTTGGGAACAGTGGTGATGAAATAATTTATGCAAATTAAAGCGACTGTTTGGGTTCGAGCCAACCTTTTGGGTTCGGTACGCCTCGTAAGTAGCAGCCGTTATCACTGGGCCACCGCTGCTCCGTACATACAATGAGATCATTAGAATGAGGACTGCATAAAATGCAGTTCATTGTCACATTATTATATATTTAAAAATGTGAAGAATTTGCTACAATGATCTTCTAGCAATGAAAAATATCAGCCTGTAATGTTGTCTAATAATAAGCTGATATTTTTAGCACACCAAGTGTGCAATTGATTAGATAAAAATAAATATCCACACCTTCTGTTATGGTTTCCGTTTTTATTATCTGTGATTTGGCAATCTTTCTTTGCATGTTTAATTCATCAACAATATCTTTTATGTACAAATACATCTTTTCAGGGCTAGCCTTCATAGCAAGTATTTTACTTGCAACCATGTCAACAAAGTCCTCAGATTCTGAATACTCCTTTGGCACTTGCCTATAATATGCTTTGATTTTTTTATCTACTATTTTCTGCATGTCTTCAGAGTTTTCCAATTGAAAACAAGTATCTATGAAGCTTTGATACACAGAATGAAATTCACTCTGGCTACTGCTACTTGTAGTCTCAATTTTCTTTTCTTTTGATGTTGTGGAATTTGTCTTTAGTGTAGTTCTTTCTGCACCATCATGTTTATTACTTGGCTCGGGAGCTTGCTGAACACTAACAATACTAACTTCTTGAAACTCATCTATTTCAACGTTGCCTTTAATGTTTGTATCTAAACTAACTTCAAATGGAAAATCTATTTCTATTTCCAAAGTTTTTTTATTCTCATTTCCAGCATCTTTGGGATACTCCAACTTCTTCTTACTGTTACGTTCTTTAGTACTAGTTGGTTCTTCATCATCACTCCCACTGGGAGATGCATTCTTTTCTGCAGTTGCCTTGACAGGGCTATCATCTATAGTAATAGCCAGTTCAGCACCTATTTCACAAGTCCTTTTGTTCAGTACAGGTTTTATGGGACTGTCCTCTATAGTAATTTCAATCATGGTAGGAAGCTCTGGCTCTGCATTATTCTCTTGCTCTAGTGTAGGATCGTCTGTTTGCTCTTCAGGTCTTAAATACCAAGCAGGACTTGAAGTAGTTCGAGAGCATTCGTCATCATCTAATTCCACAGTTTGGACCTCATTTACTTGTCTTGAATTTAATTTGGGCTTCAATATTTGATTTACTGTTTTCATAAAAATTATGGGTTTATTAGAGGCCTGGCTGGTTTTCTTTACAGTAATGCCCGCAGGTAAATTATTGAGAGGTGTGTTGTTTTGTATCATACCGGGTTTCTTTAAAAGTGCTGAAGGAACACTGCTAGGATTAGGTGTTTCTGCTGCTGTTGCATAAAAAACATTGGGATGAGATGTTGAGGCTTTTAGGATTTTTATAGGTTTAAGCATTTTGAGATGTGGTTTCATAATATTCTTTTGCACAGGCTTGCCATTGGTTTTACTTCTGCTTGCAAATGGATTAGATATCATTCCTGAAGCCTTTGTTACGGTTGTTCGTTTCTTTGCCACTGGTACTCCTTTTACAATAGTAATTTCTTTTGAAGTAAAAACACTGTTTGATGCAGGTACACCTTTGAGTCCAAATATTTCTTTTGATTTCGGTAACCCTTTGGCTGCAGGTATTGCTTTTGCTGCAGGTACTGCTTTTGCTGCAGGTACTGCTTTTACTGCAGGTACTGCTTTCACTGCAGGTACTCCTTTTGTTAAATTTAGCTTAGAAGGCCTTATAGTAACTTCATGTATTTTTCTTGGAATGCACACCATTGCATTTGGCATTGGTTTACTCTGAAACAAACCATTTGAGTAAATAAAATAATCTGGATATTATGCAAACCAAGTACTTCATTTATTTATGCCTGAAAATTTTCACTCTGTGATTGATTCTATATTTTATAGCACTGCTATTTAAAAATTAATTAATTGCATACCTTCTTCGGTGCCGGTTCTGCCTCATCGTCCGAAGACCCCAATTCTATCACATCCTCACTTGCCATCTTGTATTGAATGTTATGTACATAAACAAGATTTAATTACAGCTTTAGCTCAAATATCATTCCAACTACATGAGATAGTGCATTAATAATTATACGCAAACAAAAAACGCCAGTTTATTAAAGTATTCTCTTAAAACTCAAAAAGTACTACAACGACACATCGAAACGAAAAATGTTTGACTATTCAGTCAGGCAGGGTTGTCACCATGCTCGAAAGTCATAAATTCCACAGCTAAAATCTCATCCTGCATTTGTTAATTTTATGTAATGTAGATATTAGCTTGTAAAAATGTTTTATTTATGAAGCTTAGCAGCAATTTTTCAATGTTTTTTTGTAACGAATTACGCAAAATAATTTATTCAACATTACAATAGAAAATCTTGTCTCTGACCTATGGAATTAGTATGTACTATAAAGTACTACTGTGTTATTGTCCAAAACACAGGCTTTATCAAAAATAGCTTCAAAAGTCTATCTCGTGAACATTTCAGATGGATACAATAGGGTCGTGTATTGGTTACATCTTAAACGGATTATAAAAAAAAAACAAAACCATAAGAGTAATATAAATATGCATTAAAAGAATTTGTAAAATTTGCACAAAAATAAACTTGGTTTTTTAAATGTGACCACAAAGAAACACACATGCAGATTTTGATACAATACAATCAAATAATAATGGTATAAAATCCGTACGCAAAATGCGTGCGTTGACGTGGAGTTGTAGACTACCCGATATATTTTACTTTACTCTATATGTGGACACTTATGACGAACTACTTGAGGTTTTAATTTTGTTTTATGTGCAGTCATGGCTTAACAGTTATTTTCAAAATTGCGGACTTTGACATTATCATTAAAAAATCTCTCTGCTTGTTTTTCGCTGGAATTTTGAAAAATCAATCCATCAACTTTTAGCAACTCATTACGACTTGTTTTTCAAATAGTAGACAATACTTGAAATCAATTAAATCAGGTATATGGTAGCTGTGATAGGCGATCAGAAAGATAGACACACGAAGTTGCACCGTAAAGGTTCCATTTTTTAACATTTTGGTACGGAACCCACTCAGATATTTCAGAATTCAACCCGGGGTGGGCATTATTAGTATTACACACGCATCCAAAGTGCCTAGGGAATAAACACATTTTACTTAAAATTAGTTAATAAAAATCAGGTTTTGTAATTATATTTTTTGTAATTACTATAGATACCTACTTTTGAATTTCGGTCAAAAGATGAAATTATTCTTTTATGTCGTAATTCTATATAATCCTGGAACAAAGGCATAATCAGCAAAATTTCTGCCATACTTCTGAGTGGAATCACGCAGACCAGATTACAATGAGATGGTACAAATTACTAGTCGACAAATTCGTACGATGACCGCGATAATTTTGGTTACGAGACTTCATAGCTCTTCAGGGATGTTAGTAAGAGACCAAACCATAAGAAATCGCTTGCATGAAGTCAATCTCCGGTTCCGAAGCCTATTGAGCACAGAACACTATTACTCCTGGCGGACCTATTGAACGCCGCAAAAGTAAGAGTATGAAAATCATACTCTTACTTTTGCGGGGCTCAATATAAAAAAAAAAAAAACATTCTTGATCAAGATTTATTATTTACTACTCCCATAAGGAGTAGTCATAACAGAAGTCCGAGGCGCGCGCTCAGAACGCTGCGTTTCGGACGCTCTATAAAATTGTATGAATTTGTATGCAACGAATTACAACTAGCGCTGCCGTCTCGGCGTGCACCCGAAACGCGGCGTTCTGAGCGCACGCCTCGGACGTAGACTTGGGTAGTTCCGGAACGAGTCATGAAAATGATATAGTTCCAGTCCCGGTACTACACCACTCACTCGTTCACTACCAATTCAAATGTGTCCTTTAGTTCCTCTAGTACCGACTAGTCCCGACTATTACTCGTACCAAAGCACTGCTAGCTCTCCCATGCTCTCGCTCGCGCCATCGCACATCGACGCACCGCGACGCCTATGATAGAACGAGATGGGAACACATCGTATGTTCGTCATAGTTTTGTACTCGTATAGTCCCGAGGTAATAATATATCAGTTTTGCTTTGATAGTTCAGAACTACACGGTACTGGAGCTATTCTGTGGTACTAATGAACTGAAAGCGTTCCCCGGTACTAAAGGAACTAATGAACTAGATGAGTGGACTAGTTCCGGAAGCAAAAATATACATATCACTCCTTATCTTTTGTTGGACACGTTTTGCGCATCTCTACTCGGACGCAAAGACTACTATAAGATACCGGCTCGGACGTCTGTTATGATATAATTATGACTACTCCCTTAGAATGTTTTTTTTTTTTTAATTCGCCCAATGGGCAGGCTATAGTCTTTCGACCATACCGCCTCCTCTTCCATGTAGAATTTCTTACGTGGTATTAGAATGTTTTTTTCAATTTAAGATTTTGTGTCAGTCTATTCTCTATGGCTCAGAAACGAGTTAAAACCCCAAAAAAACTTGCCAAAAAGTAAAAAAACCGGACTGGATACAAGATAAATAAAATAATACAAATATTTACTAAAACTGTGAAACAAATAATTGCCTATTAATTTTATCATATACTAGGCATTCTGTAGCTACGAATGAGAAAAGTGAGATGTCATGGCTGGATTTTCTGGACGCTGATTGGTCACACGTTACTATATTTTTTATTTTTGTGAGGTTTGCCAATACAATAAAAGAAATTTATTTTATTTACAAATTGCAAGCTGCCTAAATTGAAGTTTCGTACAAAAATTTAAGCTGTCAAAATAGATCGTGGTTTTATTTCTAATAATTTCTATTTTATCGATTAGTTAGGACAATGATTAAACTTTTTTCATTAAAACAACAAAAGAAAGATGAGGAAGGCTCAGGAAGAGCAGGAGGTTCACAGAAAAAAGCATCAGCCGCTCAGTTGCGGATCACAAAAGGTAAAGTTCAGAAAATAGAACAATTTACGCGTTGTGTATTCATTGTTATTTTAATTCTGTTGTGAAGAATTCATCTAAACAAGCTTACAACGGCCTATCTTCGGCTAGCAATGAGTTTGAAAGTTAGGGGGTAGTACTGTAAAAGCACTGAAATCATCCCTCAAAGATTTCCTTGATAGGATCCTGAGGCAAATTTTTACAACTGTACTTGGTGACTACATTGTTTACAAGATCTTCACCTAAATGTAACTTGAAATGTTTTATTTTCAGATTTGAATGAATTGAATTTGCCCAAGACATGCAACACAGAGTTTCCAGATCCAGATGATTTACTTAATTTCAAACTAATCATATGCCCTGATGAAGGATTCTATAGAGGAGGAAGATTTGTATTTAGTTTTAAGGTAATGTTAACAGCTGTTCTCTAGCTTAAGAAATGAGGCCTTTCCAAAACATTATCCTATAGTTCTATTTCTTGAAGTCACTGATAAATGGTTTTGTTACTTATATGATTAACTGAAAAGGCCCTGAAAGCGCCCTGGGTATAGGAAAATCAGGTTGATTTTTAGATAGCTATACTTTTTCATTAAATACACAAACTGCAAACTCATGAAAACCTGACTGCAACCAGTAGCATCATTATGGCAATAGTTCATCTTATGTAAAATCCAACCCATATTCTGCCTGACGTTATCCTTCTGACGATTATTAACAACTTACAATTACTTTATAGGTAGGACCAAACTATCCTCATGAGCCGCCCAAAGTGAAGTGTGAAACAGCGGTATACCATCCGAACATAGACCTGGAGGGCAACGTGTGTCTTAACATCTTAAGAGAAGACTGGAAACCTGTGCTTACTGTCAACTCTATAGTTTATGGACTCCAGTATTTATTCTTGGTATGTGTTAAGCATAATTTACTAAGTATCTTCCATGTATACATTAGTTTATTATCTTGGAGTTCATCAAATGTAGTTGTGTAATGAGTTTTGTTTGTATGGCTTATTATTACTGCATTATCAGCCTGAATCATAAACACAACCTTCATCTCATGGCCGCAACCATGCATTGGAAAATGTCACTAATCCTTAGTTTTTCCTTCCTATTGCTTTGGCCTCAATTCAATTTTGTCTGCAGCTTACCATTTTACAAAAACAAAAATGACTCATCATGCAATGTCCTACTCATGGTCATGGCTTTATTGGTTATACTTTGATATGCAGGGTAACAGGGATATTGACGTGCAAATTGTAACTATGAATTTAGCACATGATTTTAGACCAAGGGGGTGTTTCTTTGCCAAGGGGCAAAGAAAATTGTTGGTTATAATATAAAAAACAACTATTGTTTCATGGAAAAGTGCAATACCTACGAAGTCAAAATGTATAGAACAGCAATAAAAAAAAATAACCTACACAGTTTTCAACGCAGGGGAGCTCAGAATCAATTATTGCGTCCATGGTTACAGTTTGAGCGTCAATGTCCCTGTAACCCTGAATTCTAATGAAGGGTGTTCATGGTGTCCGCTAAGACAGTAAGGCACTTCTAAAATGGAATAGACATCATAATGAAACTATCCAAAGGTAAAGCAGGCCTCAAAACACAAACTATTTATTTCAAATAAACCAATTACAGGACCTCTTGAATTGTCAAGGTCGGTCAGTCAAAAAGATGAAGCTAGTTGCCCATTCCAAAACGTAGTAGGTACCTATGGAGAAGAACGGGCAAGAGACTCCATGGACACTTTTTTAAAGCATAATAAAATTGTTACAAAGTATTGCTTACATCATTCATGTTCAAAATTATGCATGTGAAAACGATGCAGAACGTTAAAAGCGTCCGTAATTAAAAGATAAAATAAAACAATTCAAATATTAAATTAAATCAAAATAAGCCATGGTAGCAAAGAGTTGACCAGTCCATACTGACAGCACCCGTTCACGAACATGACGCATAGATTAGCACCATTCAGCTCAACCATTTTGAGGGGAGCGAAATGATCCAACACATGCGCCACCATTAGCGAGCCATTAAAGTGAGCATGTCATACTCTCAGCCGCCAAGGCACATTCAAGTCAATGAAAAACGTACCCAATAAATGGTAGCTTTATAGTATGTACATAGTACTCACATATGTTCTATGCAATTATACAATACTAGGAGATTGAATTTATATAATGCAAAAATAGTATTTTATAATCTTCAGCAGCTCCAACAATATGTAGGTAGGGTAGGCGTGTGAAGTATTTTCAAATGCTAATCAATTTATTTATGCGTCCTGTGGAGCAGGACCAGCGTTTAGCCAAGCATTTTGTCAGCGATGTAATCCCCCAACTTATAATATGCTTGGCTGCATAGTGTGCGTTATATGTAAGATTTGAATTTCGTTTCATTGAGTTGAAGTATGTGGGGAGGTATTTTATTGTAACATTTTAAACAGTACCCCATGAAGGAAGCGTCTACTTTAGCCAGTCTGAAACCTGGTTGAACTACTTGGTCCCTAGTTTTGGTTCTATAGGTGTGTCTGTTACCTCTTTTACTGAAAAGATTTAAATTTTTCCTTACATACATGATGTTTTCATAGATATATTGACAAGGTACTGTCATGATATTGATATCTTTAAACAGTTCCCTTAGAGAATCGCGCCTGCGGAAGCCATATATTGCTCTGATGGCTCTTTTCTGCAGAATAAAAATAGACTCGATATCTGCAGCCCATCCTCATAGTAAAATACCGTAAGACATGATACTATGAAAATAACTGAAATAGACCAGCCTCCATAAGTATTCCCTTGGTTCAACCACCAGTCAGAATACAAAACTTTAAAACAGAGTGTCTGTGACATAATTAACTCAAACTCAAAGTATTTATTTCAATTAAACCAATTACAAGCACTTTTGAATTGTCAAGGGGTTGGTCAGTCAAATAAATGATGAAGCTAGTTGCCCATTCCAAAGCGTAGGTACCTATGGAGAAGAACGGGCAAGAAACTCCATGGACACTTTGTTAAATCAAAATAATATTGTTACAAAGTATTGGTTACATCATTTATGTTAGAAATTATGCATGTGAGAACGATGCAGAACGTTAAAAGCGTCCGTCATGAAAACTTAAAAAAATAAAAATAAAAACAATTCAAATATTAAATTAAAATAAGCCATGGCAGCAAAGAGATGACCAGTCCCTACTGATAGCGCCCGTTCACGAACATGACGCATGCATTAGCACAATTCAGCTCAACCATTTTGAAGGGAGCTAAATGAGCCACCATCAGCGAGACATTTGAGTGAGCATGACATACTCTCAGCCGACAGGGCACATTGAAGTCAATGAAAGACGTACCCAGTAAATGGTAGCTTTATAGTATATACATAGTACTCACACATGTGCTATACAATTATACAATACTAGGAGATTGAATTTATACAGGCTGATTTTTTAAAGACCAGCCAAATTTAAGGATGTGGTACAGACCATCAAACTGAACAACTTTCTCCATGGGACAAAAAGCGTAATCGCGACAATTTTATCAACTGTCCCATAGAAAACTTCAATACCTACTCGACCTAAATGTATGGGACGGCTGAATTTTTATTCGCGATTACGATGTTGGTCCCATGGAGAAAGTTGTTCAGTTTGATGGTCTGTACCACATCCTTAAATTTGGCTGGTCTTTAAAAAATCAGCCTGTATAATGCAAAAAAAATTATTACAAAATCTTCTTCTTTATGTAGCTTTATGATCATTATGTTTGTTTAAATAAGCAATTAATCTACTTAATAAAAATGTTCAAAAATAAATAAAAGTGGTGAGAATATTATGAAGATACCACAGAATTATAGCATTCTACAAATAGGAACAAGGCACGAAAAAGGGGTACATAATCAGCCTGGCTTTTACATTCCCATTGCGGGGACTCTTTGTTCTATGTTAGAGAGTTTGGTTTCTGCACTTAATCCTTCAGGTGGACCATTGTACATGAGCCATGGCAGCCGTCGGTGGTTATTCCAACCTGTTCAACTCTTTGTCCCCTCTGTCAGAAGTAGCAGGATGTTCAAGCATGTATGCTCTTCCAAAAATTAGAGGAATTGCTAATGATCAGGGGGCCTAAAAAGGTCACTTTAAGCAATACCTCTAAAAGCTATTAATTCCCTGAATCCCCAGCAGATCATTAGCAATTCCTTCCTTTATTTTTCGTAAAATTTCATTTCATATTTGGTGTAACATTGCCACATGAAAAAAATAAAAACCGTAATTTAATCGGTAAATTTTTCATTACAGTTTTTATTAATCAAATTGGTTTTTTATTTCTACAGTTTAAATGTTATTTCATTGTGATATGAATTGCACATAGATCATATTATGAATGGTCAGTTTGTGACCATTTTACAATTTTTGATAAGATTCATATTGCTATCCTATTATGATTCTGCCAACGTGGCCTTTTTAGGCACCCTGGCTGGGAATTCAGGAAATGAATAGCTTTTAGAGGTATTGCTTAAAGTGGCCTTTTTAGGCCCCAAGGGCAGGAGTATGATGATAAACTGTAATTATATAGACAGCAGTTTTTCTGGATCTATTCAACATAATTTGCAATTCAAAGCATAGAATTTTGGCAAAATCAGAATGATTGAGTGAAACAAGTCCCATCTTGTTATACAATAGTACAACAACATGCCACTTCACAAAATTGGCTAGTACATACAGATAAAAGACAATGACTAATCATTTCAAGTGAACATTGATAATGTTAAATGGGGCTATAATTGTTAAGTGATGTGATGTCATGCAGACTTACATTTGTTTTAAAAAGACAAAAGATAAGACAAAAATATGCAGAGTGCTTCAGATTCAACAAATGTTCCGAAGGCCAATTCCCGTAATTAAAAACGTTTAAAATCTAGTCGCAATCTCATCTCAGCGACAACTGATGTCAAAAATGTAGGGTAATTAGAGGTATTTTTGACAGATTGAAACTGAAATTAGACTGTGAATGTTCTTAAAATTACGAGAAATGCCCCTCTGAATGGAAAAGTTTCGAAAATGCAAAAGATAACAGGAGAAGCATTGATATTAAAAGTAGATAGTTCGAACCCAAGACCTCACATTTCGCATTTGCGACTACAAGACCAATGACGTAGGTAGTCAACAACTACAAAATTCTTAGAAATGTTATTTTGCTTTTACTTTCAGGAACCAAATCCTGAAGATCCTCTAAACAAGGAGGCTGCGGACGAGCTGCAAAGTAACAGGAGGTTGTTCGAACAGCACGTGCAGCGAGCGATGCGAGGCGGCTACGTCGGGTCGTCGTACTTCGAAAGATGCCTCAAATGAACAAGCAACACTCAACTGTAAATTAATGCTACCAACCCTATATAAATAAAACAATCTCACTTTAAATTAAAGCATTTGATTATTTATTCAACAAAAACAAAAGTGTGGATTGACATATTTACAAGGTCAATTGTATTGTTAAGGGTTTGCGTCCTATATTTTTTATACATTATTTAACAAGTATTTTTTTTTATTATATCGAAGCGGAAGTGCCGGTTGCAAGTGGCAGTCTCGTAGAATTGGAATTATATAAACCACTAAACTAAATGCGATTTTTTATTTTATTTTAGCATGTAAGTTTAGTGTACATAGATGGCGCTTAACACAGAATTTTACATGGGTTTTAGTATAGATGGCGTTGCTTAATGGTCTCATAGAATTAACTTGTTTAACATTCCGTAATTCAATTAATCAGCATTTTTAGGGTCGTTGTGCATCACCCTCGTGATTAATGTAGGTACATGATGGATGGCACTGATAGGCCAGTATATCTCATTCAATAGTATAATGTGTGAACCTTAATCTCTCTCAGATAAGGCTGAGTTCAGTTTGTTCAGGTAGCAATAAACTTTGCCAACACACGGTTACTACGAGTCAGACGAGTGAATGGCATACGAGACGAGGTTATAGTCTGTACAACGGCGCCGACACAGGGCAACGCCGCCACCCCACGCGAACGGCGCGAAGTGAGCCGCGATCAAGGGCCGCGTGAGTCAGTCGAGCCGCCGGAGCAGCGCCCGAGCGCCTCGCCAGTATAGCCACTCGCCTTCGTCAGTATTACTCTGGACGCCGAGCCGCTCGCGCACACCCGTCACACAATACGCTTTCTCCATACAGCAGCGTGCTCAAGGCAGAGCTGTTTCGACACGCCACTCGGTTGCGAAAGTCTGCGCGATGATATACAAGTGAGAGCCGACATCGGACGCCAGGGTAACGCTCATCGCACACGGTGAGCCAGTTTATTCGACGAGAGACATTCGAAACTCGCCAGCTGTGAGGGACGGGGGGAGCGCGACGCCGTCGGATCGTACACGCGGGACCAACCTTTACACATAGTTACTGTGAGAGAAGCCACGGAAACCAATTTTTAATGTGTCAAGTCAGTATAGCATATTGCTGCTACGTCAGAAAGACGAACGCCTCGAGCAAGAACTACAAGGTTATGCAAATGAGTTCTGAACGCTTCTATACCAGGAATAATCAAAAGACCATTCATAACTTCAATAAACTTTAACGTTTACGTTGTATACTTACGGTGTATTAAGTGCTTATCTATCGTTTCTCTACCTTAAATTATCTTTCGGTGTCGCGTTCGCTAATTGCTAATTACTGTGGGAGTCGAGTGATAAGAAGTGTTGACTGAACGAGCGATCGGCGTGTGGAAATCAGAGCGGTTGTATCAAGCGACGACAATGGCGGCCCAGCAGGAGGAGAGCCTGCTCGCTAGCTGCGAGATTCCCATCATTGACCTGGCGCATATAGGTGAGCATCTGCACTGCGATACCACACTAGCTTCACAGAGACACCGCCCGCGACACCCTGATCAGCGAAAGTCCTTTACTGATCATACACATTATCTACTGTACAT
This sequence comes from Apamea epomidion, assembly GCA_947507525.1. Lineage (NCBI taxonomy): Eukaryota > Metazoa > Arthropoda > Insecta > Lepidoptera > Noctuidae > Apamea > Apamea epomidion. The sequence goes on from OX382226.1 coordinate 15,295,082, forward strand.
TCGCTAGGCAAAACTTTGTACGTTTATCGCCTGTCGTTATTGCGCAATTATATTAATCAGCTTGTATCATTTAAAATTCAATGAGTTGGCCGTTGGTATTATCTTTTTAACGGATTTAGTTTTTCCCCAAGTGCTCAAAAGATGAAAGCGCGGTATTAGTCTGGGGTTCAGATAAATCATAGTTTTATTCAAAGTCTCGTAATAAAGGATGTTAAAGCAGACAAAATAAAATAAATTGACTACCTGCAGGCCCTTCGCTATAATAGAGGGCCCCTCGGTCTCGCGTGCATGCCGACAGCCGACCGACAGCTGTGCACCGATGCTTTATTTGTTGTGATTAAACAATCTCGGCATCCCGCTCTCGAGTTCAAAGACCGGACACCCGATCTGAACCGTTCATCGCAGTTCATCCGCCTAATTCTGAGATAAATTAAAGTTCATCTTCATCTCAATGTGTACTGCATGTAAACCGTGGACGTTTAATGAGGGCGCTACCGATTATGTGATGAGGGTTTTATGTGTAAATTATAAACAAAGGAAGGAGCTAATTCTTTGAAGCGATGAGTAACTGGCCGGGATGCGTGTCCTATTTTAGTTTTATAGCATGAAGTTATATGAATCAACAGAAGAAAACTCATATTGCGAAGCTCATAATAGGCATATTGATTAACAAATAATTGAGATGGATTGGAACTTCAACCACCACCAACACGGCCGTGCAACTGTCTATAAAAATCTGTGCATAGTTAGGCTGTACACTTACTTACACTTGCTGAATACTTACCTGCAGTTTTGCATTTAAAACACGTTTAATAGACATCTTGAGTGCCTGCTAATTAGTCGTTAAAGTGAATTGATTATGTCATTAACAATGTGCAATAAGTGCACTTTCATGACAATAGGTAGGTTTACAGATACCTGAGACTAGGTACTTACTTTGCGATATTATAATTAGAAATATTAGATATAGGCTAGACTATTTTATAACAGGAAATTCCCGTTTTAAAAACTGTTAGGTGATTAGCTTAGCTACCAGTAAAAAGTTGAGTAACCGTTTCGAGTATCCAAGGAATCTTGAATGTTACCTATACTTGTTCAGTCACATGAATACGTCGGAAACTAACTCTAAACGGGGCAGACACAAAAAAGGAACCCTTGCAATGTGGGGGCAACGGCCGATCGGCCCTTTGTAAGTCCACCCGAGCAGTCAACGCACGCTATCAATGCATTGCCGACACACGACCCCTCCATGTGCGCACGCATCTTTTAAACAAAACACTATCTACAAATTCTACAATATCAGGGCTTCAACGTCATTGTTTTATTGCCACTGTCTGCTTTTATTGCGTCTGACAATTAAAGCAAAGTTAAGCTTTAAAGTCGCAGCTTAAAGAAATGATTTGTGTTTCAAATCCGACCCGGGATTTGCAGTATCTTTCGGATTTTGAACTAAGTCTTGGAAAATCTTTGAGAATAATTAGTCACAGTCCGAATAGCAAATCCGATTCAGTCCTAAAGTCACTGAACTAAGACATTTTCTGGGATGATTAGATGACGTCGCATTCGGAAATACCAAAGTATACATACCTACTTATGTATACCCTTATGTGATTTCATTTATAAATGCATCCAGTAGTAGTTACTGTACATACGCCTAACTATAAAACGGGTCTCACTCTCAATTAGATTTCTAATGCAATGTAAGTCGTAATTAAACCTCGTGTAATGGAATTACAAAAGCGATTTAAATGTAGAAACAACACATACCTGAAGATAATAATTAATTAATTACTTTACTTGCTTAGGTACCTAATGATGACGTATCCGTGAAAAGCTAGGTACCTATTTTTATTTTGCTTAAAGCAACTTTGTTATTAGGTAGAAAATAAAAAAATAAAAAATACCTAGATTAAGTAGGTACGCCTTTTCAACATTTCAAGAAACGCCATCCATCTTGTTATTTGTTATTCGATATTGAAGGAAGTACAGAAATAGATAAGATAAATAAACCAAAGTCGTATTGCAAAATATATTCAAAAACAAGATTGATAAGATATTGATTTTCCTTTTAAATCCAGCGTTAATATGCATGTTTTTGAACAGGCGATAGAAAATGCAGTCACATTTTAAACAACTTAACCGAAATCCCCGTTGGTTTAGCGGCATGTAGCTTAAGTACTGAGCGCAGAGTTTTGGATTCGATACCCGGGTTGGTCAAATTGATAGTAGGTTTTTCCGTGAGGAAATTCTCTGTAGCAGACATAAATCTTGATTTGTGTGTGAATAGAATAAGATTGTTTAATGGGACTTATGGTGAGATTTAGGAATATAGGCATGAAACACCTCGAACACACACGTAGAACTACCTGCTACCCCTCAACCGCTTGTTACAAGCGCGCCGCGCCTATGGTGCTACGCTTCGTCTACGCCGTGCCTACGCCGCTACACTTCGTCTACGTCATGTCTACGCCGCTATGCTTCGTCGCCGCGCCTACGTCGCGTACAAATAGATACACTTTTTAATCTAATGACTATAATAATGAGTGACAAAAGGGCAGACTCAATATCAACACTTTATGTGGGTCTAACAATACAATACAATGACATAGGCAAAGTAAACAATAGGCACCTTCATCCAAGCTCTAATTTTGATTAAAAAAACATCGACAACAACAAAAATGACCTGCTATCATAATCTTTGTTTTATATCCCTCTATCAGATAAAATTCCGTGATTAGATGTACCGTTACCAACTCAAAACGTCACCGGGGTAGGTTATGTACACGAATACAATGGAAACGACTATTTACATTTACATAGTGGTATTCAACGCGTTGTGTTAATTGGATTGTCACATTTGATCCTGCGCCATTCGACCACTGACCCACATTCGCGGCCATTCATCATTCGTACGTTTGACAAGCGGTTTCACACAAAAAATAAGAGTTTATTTTCTCCTCCGTCAATCTCTTAGGATGACTGTATCGTCGAGAAAGGAATGACTAATCGAAGTTTCAAAGTTTTTAAACGACACAGTCGTTCTTCTTCGATATTAGTTTTGAAATCTTAATAAACCCTCTGAAGCAAACTGAAGCTGAAAATAATTTGAAAGGACAGAGGTTCTTTTTGTGACGTAGGCATACTCACCAACTGCATCAAAAAACAAATCAGACTGGTGCAACCTTTTTTTCTAAATATTTTTAAATGCATCAACAACTGGCTTTTTTGCGTCAAAAAACTGTCTGATGCCATTAGAGTTTTCTTTCTTTTTTTTTCTCCTAACCTTAATGGCATACAAAGATTTTTTTCGTCAATATTACCTAGTATTTAGAATAGAATTGTAATGCAACCTTATTGGTATCAACTTAAATCAAGTATTGGCACTACGGCATCTGTACCTACCTACTGAGTTACAATCTAAAAAGCTAATGAATAAAAGATTAGGTACCTATCAATACCTACACGATGTTGACCAAGATAATTGTTTATTATTTATTTATCTCAGGTGTGTTGAAACGTGAAGTTTAATCCTACTCTGTCTCACGTTATAGTAATTAAGTATTAGTCACACAGTAAATAACCTAAACAAAATAGTCTCCAATCATGGCAGTAATCTGCTTCTGCTGTAAATGTACAGACCTATAAGTTAGTAGCTATCTAGATAAATTATCAGAAGTCAGCACGATAGCGTTAAGCTCATTATACCTAAATAGAGCGAGACTAATTGATAGTTTCCCCCATTATGTGAACCGCATCGCAGATGATGTCTCACGCCACCGCCGTTTCCTAGACGCCATGTTGCGTCACGCCACGCGCTGACTACCCGAGTATTTATACTGTAAAGTATACGTCAATTCAGCTATTTCAACACCACTAGTTAACGCCATTAAAACTGCTGAAAGTGAGTAATTCCGTAGAATTAAGCCGTCAGAATGAAATTGAGAGATAAGACTAATCTATCGTAAAGCGATGGTTACGGGTCATCAGTGCGTAAAACACACTGTTTATTATAGCGTGCGCCTTGATGAGCCAAGATAATTTTAATGATGGGACGACAGTGAGACAGTGTTCCCTTCTGACAGCTGCGTGCAGCTGTGATGTGCTCTTGCGCAGCGCGTCATCTCTATATCCTGCGCAGGGGCAACGCCATCGTCGCTCAAAAACCGTAATAAAGTTCCGCTACTTCCCCGAATTTGTTGAACTCGTTTATATTTCTTTTTATCTTTTGGTAACATGTTGCAAACGCTCCAACTCGGTTACTCGGCCACGCAGTTCACTTCGTGCCGACGGACGTGTTGTTCTGCTAAATAGTGTCTAATCACGAAATTTTAAACCAACACGCGGACATGAAACTGTTTAGACTATATTTTTATGGGCACGTTAACAGCTGTCTAGTGAGACAGCTGTTAACGTGCCCATAAAAATATTTATTGCACACGGAAAGTGTCTATTTATTGTAGTTTATGTACGTTACCTGAAACAATTTCTGTCATGTAATGCCTGCCTCTAAATAAACTACTCCATACATTAGATATGACTACCTATAACTAATAGGTGGGACAACATATAAAAGGTATAATAACGTGCGCTATATGTCGGTACTTATTTCAGAATTGCTCTGAACAATATAATTTTCCTGTTATCAGAAGCAGGACATAATGATGTTAGATATGAGGAAGTCGAAACTAATGGCACTTGACATGCTTGTAATGTTGACGAGCAATTTTATGCATAATCTGATAGATGATGATGGAAAATACGATGCAGACGAGGAAGCGGAATCAATTGGCGCTGAAGTTTATTATGTCCCTATCGCTACGTTTTCTCCCATAATACGTACATGAGACCCGGGGTAATTGCGTAGCACACTATCAGTAGCATCGGGTTTCATTTTGACAGTTCAACAACAATCACTGCGTTATTTACATTGTTGAGCAGACACATTTTTCGAACAAATGAAGCAATGAATTAACAATATCCTTCAATACGATTCAGATTGAGATTGATAGTGAGTCGTAACAATTAGGGTCCCGCTTCAACAAAAGTACAATTTACTGATGCAGGAACAAGTAGCTACTTACAAGTATTTCAAGCAAAGAAACAATCTTGAATTCCAGCAATTAAAATCTTTTCCCAAAAGAAGAGTTGAACGTTCCTTAGAAGATGTCTTCGAACTTTAAAAAGTTTTGAAATATCTGGAAAAGCAGTTGACCAGATCAGAGGGGCAATTCTTGTTAGTTTATGAACGTTCACAGCTGACCTCAATCTATCAAAAATACCTCCAATTTTCCTCCATTTTTGACTGGCAAAAGAAAATAAAAAAGAATTCATTTCTGACAAGTTTTTGACATTGATTATCGCTGAGATGAGATTGCGACCATACTCGTATTTTAAACGTTTTTAATTACGGGAATTGGTCTTCAGGGCTCACCGGTTTTGGAGTCTTAGATGATTGCAATGCAATTATGAGTACTTACAATAACCCTATTTTTTATCAGCACTAAGTTATTATTATTAGGTAGAGACAGTCGCCTTGTCAAGCATATCAGCGAGCAACAGGCAATTATTTTCTATTTACAAACAAGGTATAAATGATATCCCACGATTGCCTCCTATCGACCCACAAGTAGGTAGGTATCTATATCTATTAAAGTAGAGCTGGCTCTTTCTTCTAACTGAGCTAGCCAAACGAGTTGGTTTCCTATACCACGAATGTACCCACCAGACTAGAGAAAGTAACTACTGGCAAGGGTAACAAATCACTTTAACGTGTGGTATATTTACCAAATGATCTAACTAAAATTAATATGATACCTGAATACTTTGAATTTCTTTAATAGGAGACCTAATTACTTGGAATTTCTTTAATAAAATGTGAGTTGTATAAGTATTGCGATAAGTCGGTTTTCCTCATTGTTTTTCCTTATGTGCATTTTCTACACCAGCAATGGCCAAATGTTTATTAACTTAAACATTGCCTGCCTCATACAAGTTCATAAGTATTATATAAATAATGTTTTTTCTGTATTTCCACAGGTTTTTGAACCGTTTGTTATATTTCACCTTCACGCTTTTTACATAAATGTCAAATAACATCTAACTTAATGTTTGCAGTACCTTTGTCGAACTTACAATAGGTAAATAGGTATCAATTTTGTTAACATTATGACGAAATATTGAAATAATAAATTTTCCTCCCATACGAAAAACGTATGCTTTGTCATTCGCAGAACTTCAAATGACTTTATAACAAGCGATCATTCTTTAGTGCCATTGCCAAAATATCAACAATACTTTTAAACCTTGTCCATCTTAATTTTTCTTTGAATACCTACCGAGCGGAAAGTGCAAAAATACTGTAGGTAATAGGTATATAATAATGTATATATATTATACATATATTTAATGTATGAATAAAAACCGATGGTCGCTACGATCAAATAGAAATAATCAATTCAATTATCGATTGTCTTCGGCCATAGCTCTTAACACTTTAACGAGTCACGTCTACGTGAGCTGTAAACTTAAGAATCATCTAACGTACATGTTGATATAAAAAACTTGCTTAGCTACAAGGCCTCCATTCGAGCCATATTTGTTGAGACAACACCTCAACAAGGCGTTAGGTGTCTGACGCGGACGGCCGACGGACAGTTGTTAGTTTACAGAATCGGTCGCCTCGAGCCCTCCAGCCATTGTCCTCGACTAAAATGCATCCTAATGACGTGAGTTCTGCTATTGTTTACCGTGCCATCTGTCACCAAATTCGCTGCAAATGCGAATATTTGCATGTGCACATCACATCGGCGAGCAAGGACGTCACAAAAAGTGCAGGAAACGTAGTTAATTTGGTATTCATGTCGCAATGGTTCTTTATAATGTTTTGCATAAGTATCAAGTGGCAATAAATCTACGCCGCTATTTCATTAATCGGTAGTAGTGGAAAAGAAATCGCATGTCCTTAGTTCGGGGAATTTCAGAAGACACACCAGGTACGTTTACCAATAAAATTATCTACAGCTCTATGCTCCAAAGAAATAAGAAGTTTCAAGAGCTAAGATTATTCATATATCGACCTCATCACCACAAGAGGCGAACTGTTTAGTGTAAGCCTGAAAATTAAGGCCACACATCAGTCATTCTTATCGTACATTAGATTCGCCAATTGGATGCATGTCAAGTGCGTATGCAACGATGCACTTACACCGTGCGCCTTGTATTGGTTCAATTTGATTTATTAGTAGTTTATTGAGTCGGCACGTGTATCGCGTTTGCGTCCTCGTGAACAACGAGTTGCCCAGTTGCCCACATATTTTTCCGAGACGACATAAATCAAGTCGTAACAGGCGCTAGGGTTTCGCTGTATGCACTGGCACGGCAAAGCTGCATAGAACTAAGGACATTATTGCATTGTACTTCTTGATGTTATATTCTGAGGACAGCGTTCCATACCGTGAAATGGTTTTCTAGCAACGGGACTAGAATATCAAGATGCAAACACAACAATGCAAAATAATGTGCCGTGTCGAAGTTTGTAGCAAAATATTCCTGTGAAGGTTTATCTCTTGCCTACTGTGCTTTTAACAATAAATATTAATTGGTTGGTTTAATTTTATCGTTTCCTAAACAGTACAAAATCCATTAAAAATAATGTTTAATGTTTAGAAAGCAAACGAACGTTAATACTTCTTGGTAGTCGTCTTTGTCAATGTGTGATTTGTGTGAATGGGGCTAAACAAGGCTAGTCTCTGTTAGAGAAACCGTTTATCGTGAAGCGGAGCCAACATTCTATTTACGGTAATATTCAACATTGTATAATATCACGCCTGTGTTCCTCGACGGGATAGTCAGGGGTGATCCACATTCGAGTCCTCAGTCTGCTACTAGTTGAGAAATTCCTAATGGAAAACTCAATAACACTACCTACCCGAACTGGGGATCGAACCCAGGGCTCCTTACTCAGCAGATTTCTAGATCAACGAAGCCCATGTTGATATTTCGCCCATGTTCGCGGCGGGATGTTATCGCGCGCTGGATTTTCAACTCTCGGTGTTGAGCCTAGCGTTGAGAATCCAACAGAGCGTATCCCAGCGCGTCAAAAAAATACTATATTAGATTTTCAACTCTCGGCGCTAAGCAGTCCGTTGAAAATCCAGTGCGCGAAAAAATCGTCGCAGGAATAACGCGCCCGTGCCTACCTAGGTTTACTCAGCAGATTACTAGATCAACGAAGCAGTCACATTTAGTCGTAAGGAATACATGTACTAAAAATCAATTACGTCCAGCCAGTTAGACACCCTTTAACAATCAAAGGAAAATCCCAGGCTTTAAGCTTCAAGAAACACAATGACACATAAATTGCATTTAATTCTTTTGAAGTGGAGTATTATAATGTACATCTTGTGAATAGGATTACAGTTACCTTGTTAGGTACAACACTTAGGTAGATAGTATCTACCTAAGTGTATATATTTATATCGCCTGAGCAACAAAGCGCTAAGATATCGAAGAGAGTTTTCGTTACTGGTTTTCCTGTAAAATTTCCACACATTAAAATGATTACTGAACCATTTTGAAGTGTTTGCCTACATTCCTACGACCTACTGAGGCCGTAGGAATGTAGGCTTATCAATAGCGGTTTATCTCAAAGGCTTTCTAAGCATCCACGTGCCAAAAATCCTCTTTAGATAGCCTAATCCGCTGATAAAGAATCTAAGCTTGCCTATGCTTATAAAACATTCGATAATAGACACAATAAAGGCAACGAATACAATATATTTACAACAAATTCTAAAAACACGATAACATAAAAACTTCGGTACCTAAGAGTTCTAATCTTAGCTAAGCGGCTTGTGTTTCTCCTGAGCAAACAATGGGTGTTCGCAAATAGTTATTGCCTTAAATAAACACTTTGGGCAGTCAGAAATGCAACCGGTGAACGGCACTTCAGAAATAGATTTCACTTTCTATCCTTGTCTTGTCACCTTGGTCTTTGTAATTGCGAGAACTGTTAACTGTTTAAAAGTTAATAACAATAGTACCAGCCTATAATTGTCCCACTGCAGGTCATCTCTTCTCTCTTCTAGCGATGAGACCGTCACCCTTTGTAAAATTCTTTCTTTCTTTTTTTTCTTAAAAAAAAAAGAGAGAAAAATATATATATTTATTTCTGTAATTTATATGGTGTACAGACACAGCACATCAAGCTACTACAATCTATCAAATTTCTTTAATAGATTTTCAACTTTATCACTAACGCATTAAGGTTTAAGGTTGATTGGGAAAATTTGACAGTTTCGGGTAGCTTGACCTGCTGGCGTCGGTACATAATAGAGTATTCTATTCTAGTCTATTCTTCTCATTATGAGAAGGCACGAGCATTTCGCGATTTTAGACTCCATTTTTCCTCACGATGTTTTCCTCCACCGATGTCATTAATATCCAAGATAAACGTTGAAAGTACATGCATAATTATGTATTGTAAAAGTCACTTTGCTACTTCCCGAATTTAAACCCACAGCTTCGTGTATGACACGAAGCCTTAACCACTGGCCCAACACGACACACTTTTTAAAAGTGATATCCAAAATGGATGCTATGGTTCTGAGAAGGCAAGTTCCTATTATTGCCTTTAGGTGCTCAATGATTAATAAGAAACTGTAAATAACTGGTTATATTTGAGTAGTTCGCAGAAAATATAAATGCCATTTTCTTAAAAATAAACTACAAGTAACGTGACTTGTGATCATCAGTTGAAGTAGATAACAAAAGAATGTCGTTCGAATAGTTTCTACATCGAATTTCAAAGTTTTAATTACATGGTTCATTATCAGTTATGTGTATTGAACAGTCCAAAGATTCTGTTACAAAGTAATGTATTACAGAAGACAAATATTTTTTAAATGTCTGAAGCAGATCTCTACCAACATAAACTTTATTTTATTTTATTTTATTTGGAACAACAAACAGATATACAATATTTTGAATTACAATAAGACAGTTTTACTAATGTATATCCAACTACGTTATTCACAGAATATTTAGATTGTAATCCTTAAAACTACGTCATGCTGGTTTTGTATCATTATCTACTATACCTATAATTATCAGTTAAAACTTGAGTCGGCAAAGCAAATAAACATGTAGAATTTTTCAGGTTTTCTAGGAGTTGTTATTATTTACTAGCTGTGATCTAGACTTTGTTCGCGTGCTACTATAGGTACACAATTTTATTTACTTGTATGTAGGTATAGATAAAAAAAATCATCCAAACTTAGTCCACATTCACACGGACTTAAAATATTGTGGTTTTTTCACGCACTGGATTTTCTACGCACTGCTTACCGCCGAGAGTTGAAAATCCAACAGTGTGTTTTTTCGACGCACTAGGATGCACTCTGTTGGATTCTCAATGCTCGGTTCAACATCGAGAGTTTAAAGTCCAGTGCGCAATAAAATCTCGCCGCGATAATTTAACGCCTGTGCGTACGAGGTCTAAGGCGTTATGAATTTTAATCAATTAGTTGAATCGTATTTAATAAAGGAGAAACGAGCTACAAGCCGAATTAACAATAATGTTGGGTAAAAGTGGCTAAACTGGTAGGTCAGCCAACCGTCACTATTATTAGCACAGTATTTGCAAAGTAAGGGGGTCTGTACACTAAAGCCGCCTGGCTCATTTAAATAGCTGTCCGACTTGCAAATTCTAAAGTCGCTGCGCCGGGCTAACCCGCCAGCTTTGGTGTGCAGACACCTTAAGAACCTGATGTTAATAATCACTATGTACCATACTTTGAAAATGTCGCAACTCTTGACTCACAAGGTACAGGCAAATGGCTAGTTTGGGGATCACCGTCTACTCTATTCTTGTAGAAATAAATTTGAAATTTGATGTTAAAACGTAAGAAACCGTGTGAATGCCACTTAAAGTGTCTAGCAGTGGGCTTGAGACAGGAACCTATGCAAAAGTAATGTTAAGTATAACAGACGGATCGAAAATAAACACGGATACGTGTATTTAACAGCTTCGCCATCATTGGCGGACTTGTTCTACCCGCTGCTGAGTAGCTATAGGCCTCCTCCCTGTTGTGCCATTCTTCCCTGGTCTGTGCGAGTGTGATCCCGGTTTTCGCGATTTTCTGTAGGTCGTCCACCCTCTTGGCCGTCGGTCTTCCACCGCACCTTAAGACCACATAATAAATCATGTATTTACTACACGTGCAGTAAGTACATAGATAACTGTACTGTGTTGTCTGCCTGTAAGGATCAGTTATTCATGGTAATTGGAATCAGTTGCATTGTCGTTTAACGTTAAATGAAGTCGATTTCAATTACCATTAAATTACTTGGTAGGTATTCAGTTGTGTGCACACCGTCGTACCCTGCAATTTTTTTTCGCACACTGGATTTTCGGCGCACTGCTTAGCGCCGAGAGTTGTAAATCCAACAGTGTATTTTTTTAACGTGCTAGGATGCACTCTGTTGTATTCTCAATGCTGGGCTCAACACCGAAAGTTGAAAATCCAAGGTGCGGTCTTTATCGCGCCTTGGATTTTCAACTGCGGCGCCACATTCCCATTTCCGCCACATTTTTACGTCCGTGTGACGGTGGGCTAAATGTGACTGCTTTTCGTTGGCCTAGTAGTCTGCTGAGTCCTATAAAAAAAATTGCCGCAGCTAGGCGTGTTCAGACGGTTCTCCAGAACTCTTGTTATTTATTTACAAAGCCATTGTTATATGAAAATGTCGCAGTTTGTAACTTTTATAACAATGTATTGAAGCCAAATTATTTACAATGCACCTGTAGTAAGTTTACAATATTTCAATGATTCACAATGTTATTGAAAACATGATCGCGTGATGGTTTGATGAATCCATCTCTGTTTACTACTGATTAATCTTCGTGTTCAAAGATATTTGAAAGTGACACTGTCTCATCAATCAGACTTACGATTAAACCCAGATTTGCACGGGTGATTTTTTGTGGCGCACTGGATTTTCAACTATCGGTGTTGAGCCCAGCTTTGAGAATCCAACAGAGCGCGTCAAAAAAACAAACTATTGGATTTTCAACACTGGGCGCTGCAGCAGTGCGTTAAAAATCCAGTGCGCGATAGCGAAACCGCGCGCGAGCACGAAGGCTTAGAAGTCTGACCAGGCGCGGTTGCAGCCCTAGATTTTGGGGGGTCACCAAGTAGTAAGTTAGTAAGGCAAGTAAATCATGCAGACTCTCGACAGCTTGAATGATTTTGGGGGATCGTAGTGGTCATGCCCCCCCCCCTTCCCCCCTCCGACCGCGCCTGAGTCTGTCGATAGCAATGGAGAACCAACCGATAGAGCTAGACAACTAGGGGCAAGATTCATAACCACACGTTGACTTTATCTAGTTACTTTGCTGTAAGCGCTTCAAAGAAACATTGCCACCTCTCATATGAAAGGTTCATTTACGCTTGTAATGTTCAAATTCGTATAAGCGAAAGTGAGCAAGACTCGCATACGAATATGAACTTTAAAGATATACATTATAATGTTCATATTCATATGCGACGCTTTACTATTACTTAGCAAACTCAAAGTGCCATGTGTGTGCCCGATTTTTTCTCTGATTTCAAAATCAGCAAAAATAATGGCTGTTATTATCTTTATTGACACGGAGATAACAGGGATTTGCGACCGATAATAGGAACAAACACTAAAGATAGACTATCTGTAATGTTATAACAAAAACTAAAATAATATATTGAGTTGGCGATACGGTGGTTGATTAGATTATGTCCCTATTAGCAGTAAGTATTTTCCTCTACATTTATGAAGGGGATTCTAATGTTTCCACGAAACAATACTGTACCTACTCACTGAAGTGCTTTTTTTATCTATAAATAGGTTGAACCACAGAGTGGCCTTGTACCTACATACTTATTTACTGATATTTACCGATCAAAGAATTCATTATTCATTTGGTTGATTTTAGCTTCATTGTGGTTTTCTAGAGACTTTAAGCCAACACTTGTATTAGTTAGTGGTCGTTAGGTACTATACGGTACCTACAGCATATGTATATATAAATATATATATAATATCATATATATTATACATATATCATATATCTATCATCACCTTCTGCCTAGCCTTTTCCAACTGCATATGTTGGGGTCGACTCTATGGAATTTAAAAAAAAGGCGCCTTGTTGGAGTAGTCGTCAAGCGCTACTGCTCAGCCTGAGGTCCTGGGTTCGACTCCCAGTTAGGGAAATTATTATTAGGTTTTTCCAAAATGCGGGTGTAGTATAGGTACACATCTGCCTAACCCTCCGAGAAATACAGGTGTGAAAAGAGGAGAAGGTACATCTCAGTTTGTCGCAACCATATGGCTCATACATTTAATGGGTTCGACTGACACTTTATACATTATATCTACATCACACGCATCCTAATCAAATGAACAAAAGTGGTATGTTCAATTTACTCAAACCTTTACTTTGTCTTTGTTACAGGTAAGCATCCGAGATACATACAAACATTTTCTCAAAGAGCGTTAACAAGCAGGTACCTACTTCTACTACATTCATCATAGCAATTTTCGTAAGGATTCCAATGACGAGTTTTTAAAACTCCACATCGTGGTCGTGCTAGTGAAATCCTCGTGATAGCAATAAACGTTATTTTCCTCGCTAGTCTAGTGGTTGCAAGTACTTCTGGGTTCGATTCCCAGGTCGGCTAAGTGTTACTGGATCTTTCCATCAGGAATTTCTCAGTAGCAGTCCAGAGTCTGGATGTGTGCCCGGTTGATGGGTTAATAGGCTCGCTCCCTATTACATGGGCCTTAAACATAACTGGCGAAATGTGGGTGTAGGAAGCGACACCTTCTGTCTGAAAAATGGCCGTCATTGTCATTCTCCGAGGTCCATTATCATCAATGGAAGGCATTAGAAGCATCTTAGAACTGCTCACGTATGTTCTAAAAATACATAACAAGATTTTCTACACGAAAAATAAATTAGGTAAAAGAAAAACAATAATTTATTATTTACGACGTTATCACTGCTCGTCGATGAACTGGGAGATGAAGTTTGTTTGTGATCTAGGTCGCGCACAACAGCTAGTCTCACACGTTTATGTTCTGTGGCTACGTGGCTAGTCTTCTGTATTTTTAGTGCCTACTACGTGATTCACGTAAATAGTACTAGCTACTACGCTACACTTTCGAACGTAAACATACTTCTAGTACTTCTTGGCAACGCTTGTTATGAATGAAAATAAAAATAAGCGCCAATATTGGTTATAATTATAATTATATACGTGATAGTATTTAAGTGTTCAAAAGCCAATTTACGTAGATTTAACAATGAAAAGTGATTCTTTCACATATAGATTCAAATATTGCAATAATATGATTTGTGGTCGGGGTGGGTCAGGCAGGTTATTTAAAAGGCTTCCCTAGGGGTCAATCTTTTATATCTTGGCCATACATTTTATAACACAACTTGCCCACATCGGAGCCTCTTAGAAAGCTCCTGTCATGTGTCAATCTGTCAGATTTTAATAAGGGTTCCTACTGACACAATTTCTTTCTAGCATTTTGGGTTTAACATTAGACTAACCCCTTCAAGTAAATAAATGCTTTAGCTTGGAGTAGGGTTCTGGGTATAAATAGTTTATTCTCTCTATTGAGCTATATGCTCAAAAATGTAGAGCCAAACCGAAAATGGATTTCCTTGTCGGCCGAAGACAGAAAAACGAAAACGAAATCAATAATTAAAAATGTAGTTTTTAATTGATGAGGTCATCGAATATTTGTTTATTTTGTGGCCATATCGAGTAAAAAGGTGCCACAATATTTTATTTTTTTAATAGTTTTAGTTAGTATAGGATATTATATTAATAATTTGTAGTTTATTTAATGCGTATTAGAAGTTTGTAAATATTATGTTTATTGTTAAAGTTAATAAATTCCTCCTTAGAAGGTGCCTACTACAATAATTATATTATGACTACCATAAACTAGACAGATACGGTCTAGTAAGGAAACATTTGTGTAGGTTCATTCGGGAAGCCCCCATAATATACTGTATAATCTATGGCCCCCACCAAACCCACGGACGATTTTCTTTCGCGCACTCTGTTTTCAACGCACTGCTTATCGACGAGAGTTTAAAATCTAACAGTGTGTTTTTTTTGACGTGCTGAAATGCGCTCTGTTGGATTCTCAATGCTTAGGCTTAATATAGAGAGTTGAAAATCCCGTGCACTATAAGAAATCGCCCGTGCGTCATCGCCTGGGGCGAAAGGAAAAGTTTAACCTTTAGGTAGGTAAATTGCAACGTGCAAGAACATGTGTTGTGCAGATAAGATGTTTTACATCTAATCGTTCCTCAAATAAAAAAAGCTGGTCGTTCTGCAAAATATCGATAAAAGTATGAATCAATACAATCAATAATTATTCATAGGTTTTTATCAAACTTAGTGAAGATACCAGAGATATGTTTATATTTCCATGGAAGATACGTAGCTATCATTATATCTAGGAGTCGTAAATAAATAAAGTTCCGATCGGTTATTTCAGGGGGCTTACCACCAGCTCCTATAGCAGGGCAGAAGTTGAACTGCACTGCTTTTTTAGTCATAGAACAAAAAAGCGGTGCTGTTCAACTTCTGCCCCGCTCCTGCTATAAGAGCTGGTGGTTAGTCCCAGAGGGGCAATTCTCGTAACTTTAAGAACGCTCACAGCCTTATCTCAGTCTCAATTTGTCAAAAATACTTAGCTCTGATTCCCCTGCATTTTTTGTCAAGTTTTTGACATTGATTGTCACTGAGATGAGATTGCGACTAGATTTTAAACTATTTAATTACGGGAATTAACTCTCTGTTTTTACCCTAAACTTATTAGAACGAACTTTAACATAACATAACCAGCCATATGCCTTGTGAGTGGATGGGACAGATTGGCTGATATTTATATAATTCACTAGATTTAACCTGGGACTTCGTCCGCGTGAATTTTCGCTAATATTTCGTTTTCGCTTAGCGGTCTTTCTGACTTTTTTTTCTTTTTACGAGGGCGACACTGAACGTTTTTAGAACTGGCCACTTGTAAACGATATAATAAAAGAATAATTTCAAATTTTGAAAATGGAACTGTTTGCAATATTATTGTGTACCTATGTATTTTATTCATTTGTCATTTGTTTACGATTTGGCGGCAAATTGAAAAGAGAATATTTTCGTTCAATGATTTTTTATGACTTTCGATGTCATTTAAGTCAACAAGAAAGTTATGATAGACTTCGATTGGCCGTTTACGATGAAGCCCCATCTCGTGCCACTGTTTACAACTGGCTTAATGAGTTTAAACGTGGTCGCACTAATCTCACCGATGATCTGCCTGAGGGAAGGCCTTCTACGGCGACGACTGAAGATAACATCAGTGTAAGTTGTGCGGCGTATGATAGAGACTGACTAAAGAATGACTTATCAGCAGATTCGGACAACCTTAGGCATCGGCATGAGTCAAGTGCACAAAATCCTCGCATGAACATTTAACGGTCAGAAAACTTTGTGCCCGGTGGATACCTCATAATTTGACAGAGGCCCAAAAGCTCCGTCGTGTTGATTGGTGTCGTGAAATGGTTCAAAGATTTAACGGAGGTGACTCAATTGCTGTGTTCGACATACTTACGGGTGACGAAAGTTGAATTTATTGTTATGATCCTGAAACTAAGAGACAGTCTGCTGTCTGAGTGTTTCCTTCCGAGGAACTGCCAACTAAAGTGAAGAGAGGTCGAAGTGTGGGAAAAAAGATGGTGGCCTCGTTCTTCGGAAGGACGCGTCATTACGCAACAATTGTTTTAGAGGATCGAAAAACAGTTACTGCAGAGTGGTACACTAACAATTGTTTGCCACTTATCTTGGAAAAAGTTCGGGAGAAACGACCTCGCAGTAGGATCCTCCTTCATCACGACAACGCCTCATCACACACCGCCAAGCAAACAATCGACTACTTGGCGACGTTAGACGTGGAATTACTGGGTCACCCGCCCTATAGCCCCGACCTCGCTCCTTGCGATTTTATTTATTTCCGAAAATAAAAGATAAACTTCGAGGAAAACGTTTTATGGACACCGAGGAAGCAGTGGCTGCGTTCCCTAAGGACGAGTGGGCAAAGTGCTTTTCTCAGTGGTTCCATCGGATGCAGCGATGTATTGATGTAAATGGACACTATTTTGAAAAGATATAATAAAACTAATAACTTGCTAGTTTTTTCAGTTTTTGATTTCTAAGAACTTTCAGTGTCACCCTCGTACATGGCTCCTAGCATGGTATATTGGGCTATAAAAGCAAAAAAAAACAAATCCGTCTGGTAGTTTCAGAGATGTTTGAGAGAGATAGCGCGTTCAAACAGACAAACAAACTATTCAGCTTTATTATTAGTATAGACAGATATAGATTCGTTAAATATTAGATAAGAAGATGATATGTTTCGAATAACAAAATTCTTCTTTGGATATCGTTTCTCACTGAAATTATTGTAAAATGGCCGCCTTGTACAAGTTGGTACGAAGTGAAGGTACCTAGTGACAGGCTAGTGCATCCTCGATCATATGTCAAGGTAAAATGCCTTTATTATTACGTTATCGTGATGTTGCTT
The DNA here is from genome assembly GCA_947507525.1 of Apamea epomidion. Lineage (NCBI taxonomy): Eukaryota > Metazoa > Arthropoda > Insecta > Lepidoptera > Noctuidae > Apamea > Apamea epomidion. The sequence goes on from OX382226.1 coordinate 15,312,725, forward strand.
TATCAGGGCATCAGAGTACACTTGGGGGATTCTGAAATAATAAGACGGAAAATGGCACAAATGTGATGACGGTGTATTTTGCTTGAAAAATACGTATAAATGAAAACAACAATAGGAATCAATTTCATCATAATATGTAAATTATAATAGGCAGTGCAAACAACATATAAGTAGCTGGGTATACCTACTATTTCGTTTCTATCAACTATCAACAGTTTCTATCAAAGTTTTTATCAACCTAGAAAAACTTCAACTATGGTTAGCTTAGTAAAGAAAAAATTGTTAGGTCGGTAGGTACTTATTAGATACTTTTATTCATTCGTTTATTGAAATGTCATTTAGATATATATATAATCATTCATTCATTTAGTTATATATATAATGTGTTTATATTTATGTCAATAATTAATCAATGATAACTTTCAATATGTTTTTGTCATGTTTCGTAAAAACCCACGTGTTGGGTTTTTACCGATTAGCATAAATTATATATGATTATTTTTTTACTGCTTTCAGCGAACCACCAAAATATATGTTGTTCTGTAATCTAAACGAAGTCATGTTTTTTCCCTGTGCGCTTGCGCAAGCGCTTCTTAAGAAATTCTTAGAGGCTAAGGAAAAGTTATGAGGAAAATCAAAGAGGATTTGTTTTTATACTGTCTTGGGATCCGCACCGCATCAAAGTTTTAAACTTCAAGGAGCATTTCATTTTATTCACTTTTATTCGATAGGTATGTTTTATCCAGGGTCCAGTGGGACACTTTCAAGTTAACAATCTACGAGTAAATGCCATTTGTAAGTCGTTTTTTAATGGCCGAGGTCCTTTGTTCGGTTGCGGAACTGACCTCGGCAAAAGTCCTTTCAAGGATAAAAGGTCACAGCTGGCGCTCTGAACCAGTCACCCCTAGACTCACACTCACACCAAATTCATTGTTATGTTAACAACAGAGAAGCTGTCGAAGTGTCCGCAATCTACCGACGAAAGACGTCACTGAAATGTTATTTATGATGTTCCTAGAGAGCGATTTTTGACACAGTAAAGGCAAACCCGCGGCCTTCCTTTTCATGTCAGCCGTCACTGCGGCCGTTATGTGGCGGCCACCGCTCTTCTAGGAAACCCCACGTCCATCGTAACAATTTGACTTTGACAGCGCGTAGTTACATTTAGTGTCAGACGTTGACCAACTACATTTAATACTACGGCTACTACGGCTAGATTATCGGGACAACGCGTACTACACTTCGCGCGCTCTGTCCTGCACACCGGTCAACGTCTCGCTGTACAACAGAGAGCGCGCGAAGTGCAGTTCGTGTTATCACGACTGTCTTTTTTTTTTTTTTTTTTTCAGGATGGGAAATCATCAAATGACCCCTCCCGCTCTGGGTGGAGCAGAAGGGAGTGTCAGACTCTTACTGACTAAAACCCACCCGTGTTCCTTCCTTAGCCCTTTATGTACCAGGGCAGCGGTAACCCTTTCGGACGATCCCGCTACCCCGGCAGGCTTCGGCCCTGTCGGGCCCCGTCAATTATGCTGACATCTCTTTGAGGCGCACGTGGAACACATACGCGCCGTCCGGCACGGGCCTGGTCCTGATCGGACGGAGAGCTACCCATTGCTCTCCGCCCGCAGGCCCGCGCCTACGGTGGCCGGGAGTCGTCACGCGGCTCCCGACGCCCGGAGCGTCTCCCTCGGCGGCTGAGGCGTGAGGATCTCTCCCTCGCCCATCCCGCCACCTCCTTCGCTAGCATGACTGCTTCGCAGAAGGAGGTGACCGCCTCCCACTCCCTCTCGCCCCGGACCATGGCTTGCACCAGGGCCGGGCGCGAGAGGTCGCCGCCGCTGCCGATCGCCTCTACGAGGACACGGCGGTGCTCTGCCCAAGCGGGACAGACCTCCACCGTATGCTCCACCGTGTCCTCTGGGCGATCCTCGCAGTGGTGACACCCGGGCGTCTCCTCCCGCCTGATGATGTGCAGGACGACTGTCCTACTTATTAATTAATTATTAATATTATAAACGCGAAAGTTTGTGAGGAAGAATGTGGATGTTTTTTAATCTTTCACGCAAAAACGGATACGGAACGGACTTGGATGAAATTGGCACACAGATAGTTTATAACCAGGATTAAACACATAGGATACTTTTTATCCCGATATTCCCGCGGGGTTCGAAACTTATACGGTTCAAACCGCGGGGCGCTGTATAGTGTAGCTTAAAGAGAAAAATGGACGTCTGACAGATTTTGTATAGAAGAACTGTCAAAATCTCAAAATTTTCCCTCCAATAAAATTATCTGGCGTTGGAAAAATCAGCCCGTAATCAAACAAAAATAGTGTGTTCCGTTGCTACCGAATCTTTCTGATTACTTTAATATTTCATCAACTTTAGTTTTTGTCTGTAGCAAAATTTAATTGAATACACTTGAGCATACATAGTAGCTCTGTATTAAATTAACTTTGATTTTTTAGAAGATGGAAGTGTTCATTGTAATTTCAGCTTCTTGATTAAAATGAAAACGCGAGCAATAAAAATGTACCTACACACACACACGATGTTAATAATTAAGTTTAAAATTAATATGCAACAGCTAGTTACAGACTAGACGTACCTGTTGCAAAAAAAAACATTCTTAGGACAAGTAGTAACAAGCAATATCAAGTTTACAGTTCCGTGGAATTAACCAATAGGTACTACTACCTAGGTGTTACATAAATACATAACGTTTTTATTCCTTACATCGAAGGACTTGTGGCTAAATAATAACAGCCGCACTGGTGTAATATTTATTCTGTGGCAGTCGATCGATCAGGTTAAGGTACACCTGCCGCGGTTAGTCCGTGGATGGGTAACCATCTTTACATACCCATTGTTCCCGGCTGTTATTCGTGGATCTGTGACAGTCGTTACGGACCGTCAGAAGCACGAAAGTCTGACACCCAGTCAAACAGTAGGTATATTACCCAATAAATGGGTTGTGGAGGTCTGATAGGCAGTCGCTCCATATAAAATCCTGGTACTCAGCTGCATCCGGTTAGACTGGAAGCTGACACCAATATAGTTGGACAAAGGCTGGGCAGATGATGCTGAATAAAGCGTGTGTTTTCTTACTTAACTAGGTTCGTTCATGATTCTATTAAAATATCTTCCTCAATGCTTAAATGAGCACGTTTCTATTGATTGCTTATTTTATTTTACACTTAATTCTTTATTCATTAGCAAGTCAGCTAGTGTTGGCCGCTGACGTAGGAGATTTATCTGAAACAATGGTACATACATTCCTTTTGTTAGCAGTCTCACTTCCTGCAAACATCTGAACAGAGATGTATCTAAGAAAATGAAATTCTTAAACAATGCCAAGTGTAACGAAAGAGATTTTCTATGGCGTATGTACTGTTAAAGAATAAATACAGAGTCAAATTAAATTAGCTAGCGAAACTCTGCAGACGTGTTGGGTGTCGATATTTAAACTTAATAAAACAAAAAAAAAAAAAACAATTTCTCCGCTGGTGGTGTAGTTACTCGAAGCATGAGTTGAGGACATCAGTTTTTTTTGTTTTCATCGGTTTATCAACACCTATCACGTCTGTGAAGTTTACACAAATATAACCGATTTTTAAAACTGCTATTTGAATACTTTGAAGTACTTAACTAAATACTTACACCCCATTTTAATAATCATTCTTTTTTTTTTAGTTTGTTTTATTATGTTTAGGTATCGATACATATCATCTCTGCCAAGTTTCGCTAACTAATTTAATTTGATCCTGTATGTTTAGCACCTTAAGTTTAAAAAAAAATACATGTAGGTCCCATTGCGCCCGCTATGGAAAAGGAATTTGTTTGAAAATTGCATGTAATATATATTATATAAGTAAAAGGAAAATTGCTTAACATTATCGCTCCTTGTCCGTACGTACGGTACCGCAGTCAAAGTAGGATTGATTAAAATCGTTAAATTAGATTGGAAGTGATTAAAATGAAATATTGCTTTTCATGCTTTTGGTGTATTTAATTTATTCTGCTAGATTGCTGTGTTTTTTTAATCCAATCAAAAATACCTAGGTGCATACATAAATAGAAATACCTTTTTTTTTTTGTGGATCAAAAAATCATCAAATGTCCCCTCCCGCTCTGGGTGGAGCGGAAGGGAGTGTCAGACTCTTACTGACTAAAACCCACCCGTGTTCCTTTCTTAGCCCTTTATGTACCAGGGCAGCGGTAACCCTTTCGGACGATCCCGCTACCCCGGCAGATAGGTATACCTGCGATAGGTGTACCTATATAGTACACCTATCGCAGAGAAGATTTCTCGACTCTTTAAGTATAACAGCTAACCGTGTAAAATTGGGAGCCGTTCAAAATACTAAATACACAATGTAAAAAACATCAAAGTAAATAAATCTTATTTACCTACATTAATTATTATTCGGTGTCGTCGGTATGTATACAGTTGCCAGCACATTAAGCTACTACAATCTGTCAAATTTCTTTAATAGATTTTCAACTTTATCGCTTAAACATTAAGGTTCAAGGCTGATTGGGAAAATTTTACAGTTTCGGGTAGCTTGACCTGCTGGCGTCTTTACAGTCACCAAAGGAGATAAGTAACCAGGGTCGTCGGATATAGACGAAGTTTAGTAAGAAACCGATGGATGTTTTCGAATGAAATTTAGTTTGATAAAATGAACTATTTATTTTATCCGAAAACATCAATCCGTTTCTTACTAAACTATAACTATATCCACGACCCTGGTAACCTATCCCTTTTGGTGACCGTACCTACCAAAGCGACAAAAGATCTGAAACATGCTGAAATATCAGATTTTTAGTAAGCAAAAGTAATATTTTTGTCATGTTAACTGTCATTTAATCACTTTAACAAATCGTAATCTTGTACGCACCTACCTCATCAATCATTTCCGGAAACCTTAATCTTGAAATACATAACATTCGAATCTCAACGGCTGTATTGTTGCCATTACAAAAACGTGTTCTTTTTTTGCGCTGGCTCGTGGATTGATAAGAATTAGCATTCACGTTGATCGGCGCACGTGTCCCACGTCGTAAAACGATTGCTCTGTAAACATATCTTAAGGCGGAGACTGACTTGCAACGTTTGTTTGACATCGAGTTTTATTAACGCGTTACAGTAGTCAGTGCAGCCAGCCGAGCATTGCGAGCGCATGCACACATAACCTCTAAGTCCGCCATTCTGAATGGAGAATGGCGGACTGCTTAAAAAAGGAGCACCCTTGAGTCCAAAGATTTATGAAAGTTTTTTACATTTCTCTGCTTGAGGGCTTGATTCAAGCGCTAGAAGCGAGCGTTCACCATGTTTAGTGCATCGCCGTTTTGTAACAAGAAATGAAGCGCGCTTGAGCCATATTGTGCTCGAAGCGAGCGTTCTCCACGTCTTGTATAGCGCCGTTTTGTAACCAAGCTCGCCTCGAATGATACATTACAAACAAACGTTTCAAGTCAGCCTTTACAATCACTGCTAATGTCTACATCCCACACGAAATTTTAATTTTCAAAATAAGAACTCGTTGGCAAGTGGCTAGAGGGGCGCGGCGTGTCGAGTCATTCCCTGGGTCGTGGGAAAATAACAGTTTCCGTTATAACAATTCCCCTTTGTATGACGCAGTCCCTATTGCCGATCCCGCCGGAACAATTAAGTTTTTATTTTAAATTAGGTGGGTACCTACTGTACTGCTTAACATACACAGAATTATATTGGTAGTCTATCGGTGGGTATACCTAGGTACATACAGTAGTATAAGTAGTATTGGGCACCAGTATCATGCTTTATGAATAGCATAAGTATCTCAAAGGCTGTTGGCTATCCTCTTGCACATGTCTTCTACATGCATCCTTACAAGTGATCTCTACATCAATAAGGAAATATGATAGTGTGTTCATGCCGTGAACCAATTTGGAATTATAAGCCGATGCATTAAAGAAAGGAATCTTAAATAGCGGCTTGTACTTGCGTTGACAAATAGTACAGTTAGCATATACAATTTCAAGACAGTTTTATTTTTCAAATTAATAATAATAAAAACAAGAAAGCGCGTGAAAGTTGAAAATTTGATGACATTGATGCGTATCACTATACTAAGGGAAGATTATACTCTTCCCTTATACACTAACAGTAGCAATGATGGCTGACGAGGGCGTTCATTTTGACAGTTTAACAACATTCATTACGTTATTTACGTTGTAGAGCAGACAAATTGTAACATTTATGAAGCAATGAATTAGCAATATCCTTCAAAATCATTCAGATTGTAATTGAAAGTGTGTTGCAATGCAATAAGGGTGCTGAACATTCTACCCAGTAAACACAAGTAATGCACGGTTGGAGAAGCCAGCCAGGAAATGAAATAAATTAATTAGTCACAATTGTGTACTGAATTAGGTAAATTCACGTGATTGAAAAGCAGTCATATCCTGTTTGCGTCTGTGTGTGTGCCTATGTATGAAGCACGCCAGGTAATCTCAGGTTCGGTCTGCGATCTTATCGCCTGCAGTAAGTAGGCATTTATCGTTTCCAAGAAATTAGGTACCTACACATCCATCAGCCGTTGAAGGTTACCACAAGCAGACGTCTCATTACGAGGTTATAATATTCAAATAAAAAATTCTAAGAGTTAATGCCCCGATGTTTTCAAGTACTTACTTATAAATATTATTGTGGGTTCCACCTTCTCATGATATTTAGTTTCAAGAGTAGACGGGTAGGTAAATAATCTCTGTTTACATTTCAAGTAAGTATTGTAAGTAAGTTTCATATTTTTCTTTTGCGCCAAAAAATGTCAAAACGGCTTTTTGCTTATACGGGAAAAAATATTAACCAGTGCGCTAACTATAGTCATGAATTCAGCAATGATTCTAGCGTAGAAATATTTCGACGGTTATAAAAAAAAAAAATGTTGTTCCATACATTTTGACCGCATAGGTATTTCACTATTCTATGTATAAAACAGCAGTTTTTTTTTTTTTGATAACCGACTAAAAAGTTTACGCTAGGGTAGGGTAGGGTATCATATTATGCTGCATTCCTGGTTACAATTTGCGCACTGGTATTTTTTTTCCTGTAGATACCTATATTCAGTTCACTCATCAACTAAACATTTAACGAATTAGAAACGACCTGTATTTAGAAAGTTATATTGCACAATGCACAATGGCGGTCAGAGCATCGTCCATTTTGTTTATTTGGCGTGTCATATAATAGTGTACATAAAGACTAGAGTGAGTCGTTACCGGCCCCAATAAAACGACTCGTTTCCCACCATTGAAGTTAGTATCAACTAGAAAACTAGCACACGGATCCTTATCGGTAAATTACTAGGACTATAGTTTGACCAAAACCGCTGTACCGCGCCTTCGGGATGTGCGTGGCGAGACGGAGGGCCAGTGCAGGCCGCTCATGCGTCATCGCTCCCGCCCCCAGCCTCGCCGGCCATTCCTCCCGCCTCGCCGCGCTTTCCTAAGGCGCGGTACAGCAGTTTCGGTCAAACTATAGCACACAGACACACTGGCACTTGAGTAGATGTATTTTTTTTAATTGCCCTGTTGGTCTCGTGGTTGCAAGCACGACTGCTGAGCGTGTGTCGATTCCCAGGTCGGGCAAAGTGTTAATGGGTTTTTCCATTAGGAAATTCATAATAACTCGGAGTTTGGAAGTTGGCGGTGTGATAACCCCGTGCCTCGGAAACCACGTTATGCCGTTGGTTTTGCGTCTGATCTCTCTCCGGTCATGTCGAATTGCTGTCCCATCGGACTATGAGAGTGAGTACTTATGCTTCGATTTAGTATTTAAGAAAAAACTAAATATTTATGTTTTATCTATTTAATAAAAATCTTAAATCCATTTATTTTTTGACAGACAACGCACTGTGTAAACCGCTGTGTCTAGAAGCATGAAATGTTGCACAAGAGTTATAATTATAGCGAAAGTGAGCACTCTAAGGAAGGATTTTTGAACATTCACCTCCTAAAGAGGGAAGAATGTTGTAATGGAAGTACATCAGTTTTGCCGATAGGAATAATACCTACCTATACGTAGAAAAGCAAAGAAAGAAATCATTGTCCAACTATTGTTCTACATATTAAAAAGGGACTTAATATTGCTCCTTGTGGCACTCCGTGGTGGAAGTTCAAAAATAAAATGACTGCTGTCAGTAAAACTGCACCTACCTACTATAAAAGTAAATTTGTTATCAAAATATTGTTAATTATAGAGTGCCTAGTAATCTCATGAACTGTTGCTACGCTTATAACTCATTTATATACTATCATACTTATCATTCGTTTATGCTACAATCATAAAGATAAGTTTGTTATTGATCTGTGTCATGATGCCTTAAATCAATGGTCCTAAAGTATGACACACGTTACTTTCTATTCTAGTGACAGTTGTAGGTAGTTAATTAATTAAGAGAAATGGCCTATGAGTGTAGGCGTTGGCGAGAACTAGGTAAACGTGTAACTGGTATATTGATGCAGCAAATATGACGAGACCAAACAGTGTAAACTACCATGTTTTTAACAGTTAATGACACATACAAGTAACTTGAGAACTGTCTGTGTACAAAAATAATGTTGTTACATAATTATTATTATTATTTTTTAAATAAAAAACTTTGCCCCACACTAGGAATTACTCCTGTATCGTGGGTGCGTTTACAAACATTAAAACCCACATACACAAACAGCCAGACCCGGAACAACTACCTGTAGGCAATACAAATATTTGTTCCGTGCGGGAATCGAACTCGCGACACGTAGCACAGCAGTCGATCGCTCAGCCACTGCGCTAACCGTGTCGTCAAAATATTTGATTAAATAATTTGATATTTATTAAATTCATTGTCAATGGTATTCACAACAATTTAGTGTTTTGTTTTAAATTAACCACGTTGATGTTTCAAGTATCACGAATAATAATTGAACAGGAGCAATAAAACAAGAACTGCTATATTGCGCTTCGTAAATTATACGTTACTGACCCATAGAACTCGTTCAGTAGCTTTTTCATTACGAAAATCCAATCTTGGAAGGCTTCGTTCTTGTTTACCTTATTCGCGTTTAATTTACTTTTCGGATTTTTTCCATCAGCCAGTAACATCGTGTCAATGGTTTGTGATAGCATGGGGCACGCAAGATAAACTTTAGCATGTGATTGAGCTGGGATTTTCAGTTTAATGCATCTTTGTTGACTTATCAGAACCCAATTGCTTCAAGACAGGTGCAAACTAATAAAGCAAAACATGATGTATATTTTATTTTCATAATAAAATGTTTCGTTGCAACTGCTTCATGCCTTTCAACTTTAACAATGGCCATAGTAACATAAACATGATATCGCGATTTAACAAAAGTTTACTGTAAAATTGTAACTGGGCAAAAATATACGTAGTTAACATAGCAAACTCAATAGCTAACACAGACCTACTAACCTAATCTGGCCCACAATGCTAAGGCGGCCGAGTGATTTCGACACGACACCCATTGCGGGTACCAACTAGCCAGTAGAATGATATTAGTCATCATAGCGTGCTGTTAGTGTCGATTAGATTTATGTATCTACTGTTCACGTGTCTAGGAATATTTTGAAGCACACGTAAGCTGTGGGTTTGGATCAGTATTATATTGATTCTAGAAAAAAGAAGGCAATTTCATGCAAACATATGAAAAAAGAGAATAACACAAACACAGAGGTGATTCTTTGTTGTACTGTTTCATGCACGTGAGCATACCTTATATGTAAACAATTCAACATCAGCTGAAGCGCTGAAGGACCACAAAATATTCCTATCAATTACGCACAACTCTGAGATAATGGAAGCAAATACATATGTAATAACAAAGATATCGCATTTGAAACGAGTATTCCTCCAACAATTTCAACTGCCGCAACAGTAACGGATAAAACCCGATGACCTTCTTTATTTCGTCACGTTCTGCAATGAACGTAGCTATATTAATTTAGGCTAACATGCTATAACTTCCGCGAGTCTTTGTTTAAGCACTCAATACGTCATCATAACATTAGTAACTATAGCTAATCTTTTGTTGTTGATGTCATAATCATTTTATAATAGTTTAAGTAACACATTGCACTGTGCAGTATATGCACTTTGTTCAACTTTGTTATGTAATTGTGCACCATTTGTATTGTCCTGACTATCAATTAATTGTTATGCTTCATTCGCTATACTACATTATAAGACCAAAGTTTATTGTTAAGATGCGATCTATTGTTTTTTAGTTTGACATTTTATGGTCAGGAATATTTTATGGTTACGAGACATGGTAATATGGTAGGTATATTGTTATGAATATGAGCTATAAATGTAACAGCTGTGTAAACTATATTTATAATGATTTATCTTTTTAATAGCATGATGTCTTATTAATGTAAACAATAATATTGTGACGAGTCATACCCAACTACTACTCATCTATCAATATTGTTTAGAAAAGGAGCACTTGTACCTATAGTTAGATGAGGGTTATAATAATATAATGTTGTGTTGTATTTAACGTTGTAATTATCATTTCCTGTATTGTCATTGATACCGTTACACAAAAATATTAAAAATACCCACGGAAAATATGACTAAATTTCAAAAGCACACCTTTACCAACTGCATCTACTTACTGCGTATGAGCTACTGCCTAGAAACGTTGGTAGGTACGTATGCAAGTAGTCAATATTTTCTGCATGTCGTAACCGATTCATATATTATTAATATAATAGAAGTACGAATCTACGTACAGCTATTATATTAACACTAGGTACTCATCTATGTTCACGTCTGTCTGAAAATAATAAAATAGTCATTTGGTTCAAACAAAGGACAAATTGCGATCAGTAATGTTAAGTTATTACTTATTACCCAATGTAATTAATTATACAAATTGATTCCTGCACAGTAAGATCAGGCACAAAACATTAAAGTACCTACTTAAACATTTATCTATTTAAAGTTGCCAACAAGGGCAGTTTATAATGAAGGACAGGTTCAGACCTTCCTGTAAATCATGTCAATGCAAGTACTAGAAATCGATACAGATGTTGCAACGCAACAAGGGTACCTACAGCCGCGTAGGAAACCAGTATAGAGTTACTATAGCAACTTGATATTCTTGAGAAGACATTGTTACGAGAACGAAGGCAAAATTGTGGCGACGAGAGCCTATAAACCACCGAGATAATTCAGTATTCGTTGCACAAGCAAGCGCAGCATTTAGAATATGTAAAGAAATCTAAATAACAGATCTTAAAGCAGAATCTAAAATCGCAGCCACATATTTTAGAATAAAAACAGAACGTGAGACTGCAAAACGTGATGCCGGGAGCTGTACAAAGATTCCCGATGTTCACAATTAAAATTCAAAGACACCTACATATGCACATAGTAAGATAACCGGTTAGCTGAAACCGCCTGTGGCAGCTAAGTGCCCTGTCGCCGAGAGGCAAATAATTATTTAAACACTACTAAGTATGACGGAATCGCGGTATTGAATTACCTTGACCCCCGACCGATACGATGCGATAGCAAAAAGCGTGAGCTTCAAAGCTCAAAACTTGTGAATAAGTACACGATAACATTATGATAAACGCTTAGGAAACTGATCAAATACCAACTTCATGGGGCGCCCATAGCGACAAATCAAAATCCGGCTAGAATGTCAGTGTTAAGTGTTAATGAAGGGTTGCACAAAACTCCACGCGTTTAGGCCGGCTATAAATCTTGCTTAAAATCATATTTTTTAAAGATTCTTTCTTTAGCTGGTTGGCAGCCAACTTCAATCATAATAATATATTGGTCTGAACATTAATAAAATACTGTAATATCTTCTCAGAATATTTCAAAGTATCGTTGTTAAGCAACACGGCAATCTGTTCACGTCCTGTCAACGTTCACGTTACAACACAGTTTATGTTACAGCACGCCCCACGCAGTGACAGCCACCTCGTGTCAAATGTGGGCCAAACCACTCATTCGAGTTTTAAAATTAGAACATATATGTTATGTAAGATACCTACCTATTATCAAGGAGTTTATTCATAAACGTTAAGAAACGTTTAAACGTCAAAAATGTATGTTTAAACAGTCGCTAATCATTACTTTTATTCTTATTACATTTACTTTTATTACATCTTTAAGCAACGTTTATGAATAAACCCCTCAATGTTATGCATTTAAGGGTTTATTCATAATCATTCATTGGCTAGTTTAATGTAGGTAGGTACATAGAACCATTGATCACGAAATGGGATCTGGTATTCATTTGCTCCGCTAGGTTAGTCTGGAAGGTGGTCATCATCGTGATGATGATATTCATTGATGATTAAAGTCCACAAGAATGTTCTACTTCCATGAAAATTACGTGGGAAATCAGCATCATCTTTCTATTTATGAAAATACAATGAATAATCCTACTCATAGGTTGTCGTGCCGTGAGTACATAAGTGCTATGCATAAATATTTATTGTTAACGGTTCGTTCGTGAATCAGAGTTTACTAAGTACGATGAAAACCCAATGCAGGAGAAAATATGAGTAATTTACGAGTGACTGCTACTTGCTACCATAAACAATGATAACTGTACCTAATGAATTCGATAATTAGAATGAGACTTACTCTCCATAATCTTCTATGATGGCTTCTGAACATACATGGCGTTCATTTACTATTGTTAACGGTAATACTTATTTATGACACAGTGGGCGTTGTGACGTCACTAACAGATGACGGTCGCCGTTAACGGTCAAATCTTATCGAAGTTGTGGTTGACGGTTGTGGAAGTCACTGCCACAATTAAATACTTGTATAATCGTATCGATTTTAAACGAGCAAGCCAAATTGTTTGACGTTAACATAGTGACTCTGACTCTTTTTATTAATTGACTGAAAAAGACAAGGAATATTATACATATGTTTTAAATAACTGTGATCAATACTTGAATTATGGACGCCAATGCGAAATATCTCACTATCACCTCTGCATCAGCGAGAAGAATTGTACCTGGCATTGTTTACTTAATAACAAATAAAACACCCGCATTTTGAAGTCAAAATGTGCCAGTGTATATGCCATCGGCAGAACGGTGTCACGGCCAGACCTTCAGCTAACTCAGAATGTATGTACAGACAGCCGTATATTTTATTCATATTGCACAAGACGAGGTGAACCGCCATTTTACATGCAACATCTTTCAGGTCAACGTTTATTTAAATACAATTCCGCGTGTCTACGTTAACCACTAACTTTTCTCCAAGAACTTTTAAATGAATCAAACTACTTAAGTATTTAATTTTTGACAACTAATTGATGAAATTGTCTTAAGTAGATGGCTTCTCTAAGATTATCACGAAATATTGTGAGAAGTGGAAAGCATAAGGGACGTCCATTCGTCCATCGTCTGTCGTACCAACCAGCACATCAAGCTACCCGCAACTGTCAAATTTTCCCAATCAACCTTGAACCTTAATGTTTTAGCAATAAAGTTGAAAAGCTATTACAGAAATTTGACAGATTGTAGTAGCTAGATGTGCTGGCGTCTGTAAATACGCTGTTTAAAAAAAACCGTACCTAGTCTGAATAATAATGTGAAATACTGCAATAGGTAGGCCATTGCAGTAGTTCACAATATATTTTTAATTCTGAGTCAACTAACTATTTTTGCAATAGGTACAATAAACAATCATGATCGTTTAAAACAATACCTACCTACATTTTTGTTATAATGGCTTCCATAAATTGTCAAGGCTAAAATTTATAATATTGTCAATGATAAAATTCCTGTGCCACTTTAATTATCACGATAATTATCGTTAAACTGGCTAAGTATATCGAAGGGATCATGGTTGAATGGATACGGAGCTAATCGGTTGATCTGTGAAATTATACAAAGTAGCCGCGGAATTATTGAATGAGTCTGTTTGAGTAGGATAAGCATATATCGAGAATGTCCAATTCGATACAGTTCATTTTAGATGCCTATGGCAACCTTCCTAGGTGGTCAGTAACTTAAAAAGGGTAAAGACCCTTAGGTCTTCAACCTTTTTGGAAGGTTCCTAAGGGATATCCGTTTCCCTATGGCCCTATTGTACCAGCTGCAGCTCTACGAAAGTGAGGTGCCAGTTATTCTGTTAAATTATTATGATATTCCGCCGCATCGGGCAAGGGGCAGTAGCTGAAGCCAACATAAAGACCATATACCTAGTAGTAGTTCTAGTTTTGTATGGGACAGTTAATAATTTTTCGCGATTTCGGTGTTGGTCCCATAGAGATAGGTGTTCAGTTTGATGGTCTGTACCGCACCCTTAAATATAACCACACCTTTCTGATACATGCTGTTTAGGATGATGTACATACGTTTCTTTCGTACATTAATTTAACCATTGCATTTCCATCATTCCAGGTACAGATGTGTGCCCTATGAAATCAGTGCTGCGACGCATTGGGCAGCAGCTGTTCACTGCGCTGAGCGTCAAAGGGCTGGCGGTGCTCGTCAACCACGGCATTGCTGACGACAAGGTGAGCATTCAGAAGGTTTCAAAAAGTGTTACTAGATTGCCGTCGATCGACGGTTCAGATCGATGCATAGCTGAAGGATAGCTAATTCTGATAAGGCTGATTAATACTGTTTTATGATATCTGTATCTACTGTTTTACTGTTTTATGATATCTGTATCTGTACTGATATCGATTGATCGGCGGGGGATAACCTTTATGATAAACTCAAAAGAAAACAAAACATTTTTGGAACGAAGTTCCTTAACGCTCTTTAGACTCCACACTTGGCGAATGAGAGCTACATCAAAAAAAAATGTTACACTTGGCCGTCACGAGCTCACGACACTTTTATTGCGTAACAAAAGTTTGTTGTTTTCAAACTTTGTGCCGGGTGTCCCACGACACCCCTCGTTTATTTTTTTCTTTATTTCACCACTAAGTTATCCGCTTGTCACCCACAAGCGGATAACTAAGGCAAAGTCATCTGTCGAACTCGGCCATAAGGTGTTTGCGTGTTATTCCTCCCATCACCTTCACAGATGGTAAGAGGAAATGTCGGCCTCGACACGACCACTTCACATAGGTGTCTAAGGGCCGTAACATTTAGCGTTAATTTATTTAAAACTAGCGACCCGCCATTGCTTCGCACGGCTATTACGACTTGATAAAACATCGAGATTTCATATATTATACACATAAACTTTCCGGAATAATTTCTCTAAATAATAGTAAAAATTGCATCAAAATGCGTAGCGTAGTTTAGAAGAACAAGGCGGTCACAGACACGAAAAGCGACTTTATTTTATAACTATGCATAGATCATCACCCATATTCTTTGTGACGGCACTCGCATATAGAAAAAACAATGGTTAATTTGGCATTCCCTACCACTGTCAGAATAAAATGGTTTATAGTAGTGGGAAATAAAGAAGGAAGGAAGAAAAAAATTGTATCTACAAACGCATCGGTTTTTCCTGAATGAGTGAGCATTATTACGCGAAGCGGTTTTTTCAAGGTATTATCGGTACTAGTTGTTCGTGGGCTTCAATAGTGTACCTGTACCTTATAAACTGATAATAATACCAGCCTATTATTGCCCATTGCAGGGCAAAGGCCTTTTCTCATAGAGAGAAGGCACGAACATTGATCACCACGCTTGCTCAAGACGGGCTAGCAATTTCTGGCTTATATCAATATGAAGTATATTAAAAAGTAATACAAATATAAAGAGAAAATATTTGCTTTTATGTATGTTTGTTTTGTTACACTTTCACGCTAAAACGGCTTAACAGACCTGGATTAAGACAGAGAATACTTTTATCCCGATATTCTCAAGGGATCGAAGCTTATGCGGGTAAAACCGCAGGGCGCAGCAAGTAAACTGTAAGTCCAGGTTTCAGTTTCGGTTTGATGTCAGTAATGTCCAAGATAAACTCGGAAAGTACAGTTAGTGACTGAACCTATAACCCGAACTCTATTCCCCTTTTTTCTTTGTAGAGGGTTCAGGTAATGCAGAGTACTGACTCATATGAATTGAAAAAGACACATTGGTACTTGCCCGGATTTAAGCCCACAACCTCGTGCATCATGAGAGACGAGGCCATCACGACATGAACTGATAGCTTTACTCTTTATTGCAATATAAATAATAAAACCTTGATTGGCAGCATAACCAATTCTTCGCTCATCTGTAGATATTTGAGTTCCTTGTCATCACAATAATGTCCTGTAGAGTAGATGTTTCGAAAATAATTAGATAATCTAGAAACAATTACAATATGAAGACAATTTTATTGTGATTGGTTCATTATTTTTATTGGTTTATTATTCTGATCTAATTTATTAATTTAATTTTCACATTTTATTCACTTGGATTTTTATGAATCCGTCGTCATTTAATAATTAATGGTGTTACCACTGTTTTTTGTGCTAGCGATGTTAACCTATAAATAACTAATGGTTGCACCCGCAATTGTATCCTATTACAAATAATAAGCTGCTAAACAAAAACAAAAAACAAATGTACTGATGTAAACAATTGTTGGTTAACCTTAATAAAAATAATTTAAAAAATAGATATATTATTATAATAACTAACAACAGGAAATCACTTGAATTGTTGCGTAGGATTCCAGAAATCGAGTGTCAGTTGAACGTTTCGATCGATCATTTAGTTGTCAAAAGTTGTAGAGGTTGGTGACACTCTACTTTAAATCCGGTTCTCTAAACTAATAGTTAAAAAGAAATATGCAGTTTTCAAGGCAAACGTGCATGAACAGATCTTCAGGCTTATTTACTTCGGTTTCGTTTGGTGTATAAGCTTTATCTTCTCGTTTAATCTTGACAAGTTGACATACCTACAGATTTGATCAAGGTTTCTCGAGAACTTATTCCTAAAGGCTGTTTTCATTATACTTACATTTCAAACAAAACGAGAAAAAATGGTCAGAATCAACACATTTTAAGGTTACATTACGGTTACGGTAATCAATGACGCGACGACATTACATTATTTTGTATTTGAATAGCATTTTTAACATTTCGTAATTTCTTTATATACTTTTTGTTCAGAGCGTCATAACTACGTAGATTCATTATTCTTCTCCTTCCAAAAAAGTTTTGGAGCAAACAACAACATGTAACATCAATTTTAGCCAACTTTTATGCATTAGAGCACGTACAGCCGATCGATTCTGTAAAAATCTGACCGTGAAAAATTAAGTGAAGTGAGCTTAGAGTGAACTGTCAATAGTGTTAATCCCTAGCATTTGTTGGAATAACAGCTCACTCCACGCTCACCTCACATAAGTTTTCACGGTGAGATGGTTACAGAATCGCACTGCAGGTTTGTAAGGAGGTTCTAACTAGTACCTACCTTTATGCTCTAGATTTGTCAAATCCTAACAGTCTAATAAATATTTCTAATTTTCCAGCTGAAGGCGGTGTATGCTGACCTGGACAACTTCTGCGCGCTGCCGGAAGGTTGCCAGGCGCAGTACCTCCGCAACCCCGTGAGCAACCATGGTTACGTGAAACCAGGGATGGAGCAGTTTGACAACACTAAGAAGGTATGCTATTCAAATACTCAAATGTTACAATGTGTGGCTACTAAGTGCAGTCCTCCTGAGTTCGATCCCCAGGTCGCTCACTGTTATTCAGTTTTTTCACCACGATGTTTCTGATAGGTAGCAGCTCGGATCTGGATTAAAGTCCAGATGCGAGCATATTACCACATTAACAATAAAATCGGCGTAATATGGACCCACCGGACATGCTCTTATTACATATCTGCCTGTATCCCTTCGGGGAATACATTTATCGGTTCAGCTAAGGTCTTCTTTTAGTATATGTATACGCTCGTCTCAGTGTTACATATTTATCTCGAAATTCTTTTGAAACACTGCTTTTACGTTTTTTCTCGGTTATTTTGCTGATAATTACATGCTAATGCTATACCTACGACTATCTAAAATTGCATAATGTTACGCACTACGGTACACGGTGACATTAGTTACCACTAGCGCCATCTAGTATCAAGTTAGTAAAACTAATTTACCACTAGCGCCATCTAGTAGCAGAACTAATAGATCCATCTAGAAATTTCGATGCTAAAACTTTCTAGAACTATCGACATCTGGTCAGTCGGGGCCGGTATGTACTCGAACCTTCTAGATGTTTCTACAATTGAAGGTTCTAGAACTATCTGCGGCACCATACATATAAGGCCGGGATAAGCCAGGACTGGACAGTGTTCGATAAGCGATACATGCGAATACATCGAAAGCGATCTTCAAGTGCGACTTAAGAGCAATTGTGTTTTATAATTAGTGTGTTTGAGTTGTTATTAGTGTTGTTTAATTAAATTGTAATTTTTGGTAATTTATATCGGCAGTTTTATTGTCACGAACCCGAAGCTCGTAGGTAACAATAATATTTCCCGCGAACGGACGACTGATGCCATCTAGCGGCTGAATAATAAATTAGCATAACCCGAAAACCTAGACGGACTTTCTCCTTCACACTCATTGTCATTAGTTTATTACTTAGCACAATACACAATGTAGTTAATGTCTGAAAGTCTCACAAGACATTTAAATAGAGCAATTACTTCTAGGCTATTAGAAAATTAGAAACTAAGCTCAAGCAATGCATGATTATGTCGAATGCAAAATCTGACTATGTAATTGCTTGGGGCAGTACCAGAACACAAGGGCTAGTCGCCTTCATGTTTATACAAGGCTTAAATGCGCTCCGATAAATTCGTACGTTCTTCCTTCCTCCAATATATTTTTAGATTGATCTTCCTTCCTTCAATATAACCCAAAAAGAAATTTTCCTGATTACCTACGCCGAATCTGTTGGAAACGGGAGGCATAGAGCGGGTCATTGTTGTGATACTTTTTAGGCTTATATCCAGCAGTGGACCCCTGAAGGATGATGATATGGTATAATCCGACAACTTCAACTTATCAAGCCTTTCTTTTCAAGGAGTTACGTCACTCGTTCAACATCACTTCGCTGTCCGCGTCGTCGATGCCTGCGCAGGAGGAGGTGCCTGAGTTCACCAAGCATGCCGTGCCGCTTGCCCAGGACCTCACTAACTTATCGCGAGTCGTGCTTCAGGCCCTCGCTTATGCCATGGGTAAGTTTTTATTAAAATACTATCAAGGTTAAAATAAGTGCTGTTTGCCCAAAATGGCTAACAAACATATAATTACCATTACCACTGGCAATCGAAGTCATAAAACGTGCGAGTAGTAGTAAACACCTACCTGCTGTGAGACTCGCATTGTCTTGTTCCCACTTTGTATGACCATGCCTGCCACAAAAATAAGCGTTGAGAATGATCATTATTTAGCGCTACCAATCTACATTTTATTGTCATTTGGCACCTATGAATTTAAATTAACGGTAAAGGCCAATGAGTACTGATTAGGTAGTGTGAGTATGCAAATATTTGCTAATGTTCTCATTTCTAGGTTAATTACAAACAAATTGTTTATTATTTGGATAAGAATTCCATTAAGAGAACAGTCTTTTGAAATAAAGTTGCTTTATGTTTTTTTAACTTATAAAACCATCTGCTCATTCCAGGTGTGCCACCGACCTCTTTGCTGGCGAGTCACTCGGGCATGCTGATGGCGGAAGGACGCAACGCGTCGACGATGCGTCTGCTGTACTACCCGCCAGTACCTCCGGAGGACGAAGGTCCGTGTTGCCAGAACGACGTTGTGCACTACACGCGTTGTGGCGCACACGCCGATTACGGCACCTTTACACTATTGACGCAGGATTCCGAGGGAGGATTAGAGGTGAGGGGCAATCAAATATCCATTGACTAAACTAATGACACTAACGTTAAATGATTACATTAGAATGAACGTATAAGAAGAGACACTTGTTGCCCTTTAATGGGACATTTAAAAGCTAGTATGAAAAAATAATGGAATTAGGTGTACCAACAGCGCACTGGGGAATACCCATAATTGCTTTATTATCTATAATTTCCGGAAACTAGACGTGCGCAGTTCGTACAGATTGATGGTTTTTTAATTTACATTTTTCGGGTAATGTAGCGTCATTAGTATAGGGAATGACGTCTGAAAATTCTACTTTTATACCGTAATTATGTTAAATAAAATCATGTTCATTTTGAGGACGTATTGTAAAAAAAATATTTGTCTACAGGTGAAGTTGAATGGCAGTGACAAGTGGCAGAAAGTGGGACACATTCCTGGAGCCATCCTCGTTCAGTCAGGAGAATTCCTCGCCGCTTGGACAGCTAACGTTCTGCCGGCACTGGTTAGTATTTCTCAAGCATTGACTCAAATGACATCTTGCTGCGAACAGACCAAGACATCACTACCCTTTTTTTTGGGTCTCCTCACAGATTGCTGATTGTGGATCACCTTACTCACCTACCTAAGATCTTATGGTTGACTATTCGTCAAAGACCTGCCGATCGATTCTGTAAAAATCTCACCGTGAAAAGTTAAGTGAAGTGAGCTTAGAGTGAGCTGTCAATAGTATCAATCCCTTAGCATTAGTTGGAATGACAGCTCACTCCACGCTCACTTCACCTAAGTTTTCACGGTGAGACGGTTATAGAATCGCACTGTTGTTATATAGGAGTTATTGAGTAGTGCAAGTGTAAGTGTTTTTAATTAATCTGTCTCCACAGGTGCACCGCGTGGTGGTGCCTCAGGGAGAGTACGCGCGCGCCCGCGGACGGCACTGCGTGGCGTTCTTCTGCCACGCCGACGACGACGCCGTGCTGCCACCGCTGCCACTGCGCGCCGTGGTCGCCCCCCCGCCCCCCACTTTCACCCCGCACACGCACCTCACTCTGCACAACCGCCTGCTCAACGCTGCCCATCACCTCCAGAAACGGTTTAGGGAGACGTACGCGTGACTAGCGCACGGTGGCGACCAGGAACCCGTCTACAAAGCGAGGCTCGCACGCCGCCACACCGCACCTTAAGAGCTATATTACAATGGGACACCGTGGTCACGGGCTGGCAACGAAATGTATAAAGCTCCATGATTAGTTGCACAACTAATCGGACGCCAGGTGAAATACCCACCATAAAGCGTACATTTTGTTTTTGTTTAGTTGCGCCACCAAGGTGTCCCAGTATAATATCGCTCTGAACTACGAGTGCGTAATTTCTAAGATGTTTTCTAATCATTAGAACACATCTTTTATACTACGCACAATGCACTGACGCCGCACTGCGAGTCGTGCGAAATCTTTTGCCACGATTCTCCTTGTGAGAAACCTTTTTTCAATACACGTAAACTTTGGTGAAACGAAAGTGAATTTAAGAATTTGAATTGGCGTTATGTTTATTATGTAACTGTGTGTACTATTGTTCTCTACTATTAGCAAATTATTAAAAAAGTGACTGATTGACTGTGTTACAGACACGTAATAAAAAGACCGTATCGTTTTTTTTCGCGATGTACTTAAGTTTACGTACTTAATTATGTTGAAATAGATGGCAGAATAAATAAAAACTAAGGACAATAGAACAATGATGCCGATGCGCACAGTTCTTCCATCATACCTACTACTTATTATTGGCATTTGACTAGAGATGATGCTCTCACGGAACTCGACATACCTACCATAGGTACTCGTACTTCATTATTCCATCGTGAAACTATTTCAAATAAAAAATCGAAATAGTTTCTCACTCTAAACTTAGTATAATTGTATCATCATTGCATTGTTGACAGTTTCATCATAGTGTAAGTCTTCACATCTTAATTCATTTTTAAACCAAGTACTTAGGCTTTTTTTATTAATCATACTTCAGGAATTTCCAGATTTAGACATTCTATGGTGTAGCTTCTTCGTCTTATTTTTTCACAATGCACCTGCTAAGTGCGAGCACTTTTCATTTGCTACAACTGCCTAAAGACTTATATAATCTATTCTTTCCCGAACATATTGCATTTCAGCATGAGCAACGAGCGTCTCATTTCATTAAAGTAGAGAATAATGTCATTGGAGCTTTTTGCCATATTTTTCTAGCTTATTTATAAAAATATAATTATTATGATTATTCTTAGCAATTAGCGACGTGAAGTCAAAATCTATATTATTATATAATATAGGGTCTTTCAGTAAGCGCTTCCTACCTTTAAATTTAAATAAAACAAAGTGTGTGTTCACACACACTTTGTTTTATTTGATATCATCGAATTTTTTTATTTGTTTGAAAGGCCTATCGATGCCATTATGTACATCATTTAAATGTCCGTCGC
Organism: Apamea epomidion; assembly: GCA_947507525.1. Classification (NCBI taxonomy): domain Eukaryota; kingdom Metazoa; phylum Arthropoda; class Insecta; order Lepidoptera; family Noctuidae; genus Apamea; species Apamea epomidion. The sequence continues at coordinate 15,335,035 of OX382226.1, forward strand.
GGCTTCGCTGGGTGGCGCGCATCCAAAATGTCCAATTTTCCATGACTCTAGCGCATAAATCAGGCTGAATTTGACCCATGGCATGAGTTATGTTGGCTTTGAAGGCCGCTGTGGTTTGTGGCTTATTCGCATAGACCTACGACTTAAAATCGATCATACGCTTAAATCGCTCATGCAGAATGTCCACTGTGGCATGAGCTGTGTGGGACGTAGCGCCGTCCTGTTGAAACTACATGTCGTTGGTGTCCATGTCATCCAATTCAGGCCAAAAAAAGTTGGTAATCATCGACCTATAGCGCTCGCCGTTGACGGAGATGGCTTGGCCAACGTCGTTCTCAAAGAAATATGGACCGATGACGCCGGCACCCCAAAATCACCAAACAGTAACTTTTTCGGGATGCATTGGACGCTCTTGGAATTCAGATGACAGTGGATTGGTATCATCACCAGTGAACTCAAATTTATCCATCGCAATGCGAATAGTCTTCTCGGTAGGACGATTATGGCGACCGTAATGGGCGAAGCGCGCGGAACGCTGCCCAAACAGAACACCCATTTTGATAAAACAATTTTATCATTTGCACGTGTTGCTGAACGCTATACAGTACCCGTCCATGGTGATTTGGCACAACAGACTGAAAAATGACAGCCAATTTGACAGATGTAGCTTCACAATATGGTCGCTATCAACTGTCTAAGTTAGGAAATCTCTATTGGAAGACCCTTTAGTATTCTGCTTTACTATCTTATATCATTCTTCGTTATTGTGTTCTTTTTATAGCATTTTATAATTAAGTATAAAGTATAGTTTTTTTTTTATTTATTATACTTTTACACTGTCCATTATCACGACTACTTATTGCATTTTATTAAGTAAATCGTGTGATAACTTTGTAGCTCAATTTTAATATCTGTACTTAAGTATACGATAATATTGTGTTCGAACATCGAAAGTATGTAAACATAATTAAACTGTTTTATTAGTTTTAACAGATGACGATCATTACTTAAAGACCCAGATAATTTGGTACTTAAATGAGACTTAACGAATGTATTGAGAAGGTATTATTAATGTCATATTCCAATAACAAAATTAACAGATGCCTATGCAACACTTGCGTTAGTATTCTTGACTTGTCTAATGTAGTAACCTATGGGTACAAAAATAATTGTATTAAACAACAGAAGCAAACACCTACGATTCCATGAAAACATAATTATATAAATTAGGCGATCTGTTAATTATAAACCATTTAAATGTAAGTAGTTAATAAAAACTATTACTATTACTAATTTGACAATATTAATAACTTGACTGGAAGAAAAGAGATTGTTAATTCGACGAATTTTGTAAGACCGTACATTACCTCTGTTTATACAATGTTCCTGTCGGAATGACGGTTGACATGAATTACATTTAAAATAGTGAAATTAAATAAATATTCTGATTAAGATAAATGTTCGTTTTATTTCGACCGAGCTTTGATACTGTTTTCATTCAACCCCGCTTAACCCCGCTGAACGTAAAAATTGTGAAACCATCTAGTACTAAGTTCGTTGAAGGAATTACATGTAAGGTTTCTACTGCATACCCAGTACTTTTGAACCTGTGACATAAATGGTTAAAAAAAAAAAAAAAAAAAAACTTCTTTCTTGTTTATTTAACCAGAAATCTTCCTCTTTTTAATCATCAGCTGTGCACTAGTCAGTTACTTAAAGTGCAAAAGATAAAAAAAACTAAACAAAAAATCAAGAAAAAACGATTTTTGTTCCACAGTCTTACAAAACATAATATGAAAATAAACTATTACGTAAATATAAAAAAAGTGTCATAAATTACATATGTGGGGACACATCATATAATACACATACATAGGTGATAACTCACATATATTAATAATATTTGACGGCAGTATTGAGATTGTCTTGCGTTTCCGCAAAGGCCTCCCGTGAAGCTTGCACTTTCCGATTATCAGACATCATCCTCCTAGTAACACCAGCTATTTTCCGAATATCGTCCCCATCAAAGACGCTGCCTCCCTTTCTTTCGTTTTATTTTGTCATAGACATCATTCGGTTACATCCTTAGCCCATTTATCTTTATTACTCTCATCATATGACCTGTCCACCTCTATTTCAGTTTTGTTATGCAGTATCACATCTTTAATTTTTGGTTTTGTAATGTTTCTTAACTTAATATTTTGTCTTTTAACTTGACGTTGAGCATGCTTCGCTTCATACTGTGTTAGCAGGTCTCAAGTTTGCGCTTACTATGTTTCGATATACTCCATGTTTGGCATCCATATGTCATGATGGGTAAAATATATAATACAGAAAAGCGTGACTTAAGTAGTCCGTTTTTACACAGAAAAGCGTAACTTAAGTGCGGGTTTAGGTCACACGAGCTATAAAATAATATACGATACGTGTGGAAATAATGGACTACATAAGTCACACGTATCGTAATGTACTATTTCCTTAGCTTTGAGTGGTACCCGAGGGTTTCTGACAATTTCCTTATCTTTCTGGCAGGCTTCTTAGATCTTCAGAGATTATATTAAATAGTGTCCCTGTGGTCCCTCATTCCACACAAGAAAGATAAATATTTTAGTGAATATTACCGAATCAAATAAATAAAATCTTTCTTTTTCTACATTTTTGGTTCCTCAGTTCACACGCACATGTATGTTTGCTTTCATGTTTTTGTACATTTTCTTCATTAGTCGTATGTTACAAGTGCTACTGCTGAGTGTGGGGTCCTGGGTTCGATGCCCAGGTGGCACCAAGTGTTGTGGGGTTTTTTATCAGGAATTTCTTGGTGGCGACATTGGCGTAGTCTAGATTTGTGCAAAATTCATGGTTGTAGTCTCGCTCCCGGTTGCGTGGGATTTGGCCAGGACTGGCTAAGGTAAGTTAATTATACAATACTCTATTTCTCTGTCTGGCCCTCCTGTGAAAACAGGTGTGATGTTGGGTTATGATTCTTAATTTATCATAAACTTGATAATACTGCCCTCTGACAAGGTCCTGAGCTCTGAGGTCTTGTTACAAGTATTACAATGGTCTGTGTGAAAGTATTGGTATTGATGCTTGCACCATCTTTTGTATTATTTGTCACATTAGGGATTAGCATGTATTGCTGGAAGATTTGTTATTTGTACACATAGGTATACACCATAGTGATACATCATAGTGACGTAGGTACAAGTATTGCTTACACAATAGGTAAAAAAATAAAAAATAGGTGTACTGGTAGGCCTATATAATTATAAAAATAATGCTAGTAATTGTACTTATTTCGATGTCTTACTTAATTAAACAAAACCAAGGAAACACTTTTGTATTGTGACTTGGGCTATTAGACATAATTAACAATTGCACAGTTGTTATAGTAGGTACGTTGGTTAGGATACAGTTTTACCCAGTATTCTGGAACATGATAAGACTATAATAAGATTTTTAATGACTCAATGTTTAAAATGGGAATTAAACAACAAATTTGAATAAATAACGAGGAAATTTTACATTAAAAAAAATTATGGATAGGGAAATACGCGGATGTTTAGAGATAACTTAGTACTGGAATACACAGTTATTATAGTACACAGTTATATCGAAATATGGGAAGCTCTTTAGTAATGTTGGGAAGTTCTAATCAACTGAGTAATTAGAAGTTTCTGTATATTTTAATTTAGGTTATTTTATGGTTACCTGAAGGGTTGCATGCCACAAACCATGATTATCTTTACAGTACTTACCTTAAGGGGATGTGGTAGGCTGATTAAGTTTTCTATGGGTCTTGTTTTGATTAAGATATGGAAGGAGGAACATGTCAAATTCAAGACACATTTTTTAATTTGGTAGCAGCATATGAAAAAATCTTCGAAAAAAAAAAAAAAACGAAAACACTTTGATAAAGTCCTAATAGTAAAAAAAAACGATACATGACCATTATAATAGACCAAATCATAGAAATATATTAATCATTTGAGTTGCGACAGATGATTATGATAAGTTGATAATGGGCGGCAGTCAAAATAAAAAATAAAATATTTTTGTTGATGAAAGGGAAATGGATATCGGAAGAGGATAGCTACAGATTTGGGAATCACGCCAGGCGATATGGTTTAGGTAGAGAGGGAAGGATTGAGTCCCATTCCACACTACATATTATGTAGAAGAGGTTAATGAAAGAGATGTAATTATAATATCTAGTAATATTACTTCAAGTCACTGTTTATGACATCAAAATGATCATCATCTTAAGAAAGTTTGATGCAAATTCTAAAGTTGTTGATTATGGATAAAGTAATTAATGTTAAAGGTTCTTGTTTGTATTAATCTTAAGTTTTTGTATTATCTATATTAAGCAACTGATTTGTGATAAAGGAAATAGTTTTCAATAAATATTAATAAGGAAGGGATGTAGTGTTTGTATACTTGTCTCGGGTGCACGGGCAGTGGTGGAACAGTCGTGTGCGAGCCGTTGGCGAGAGCGGGCGTGTTGACCCTGGCTGCTGGTGACGTAACGAGCCAATGTGTTAGTAGGAACACTACACGGGGGCTTTACGTTTTCTTAGTTCTTCGGATAAATAGGAGCGTTGGCGAAGTATAGTTAGCATTATGTACAGCTGACGGACAGTCAAAACTTGAGTTTCCTCATAGAGTTCGGAGGTAGGGAAACGTCGCGGCTTTGATAAGCTCACCTTTAGGATCATCCTCTGGGCTCTCTCAAGCATTATCATCTTTATTTTGCATGCTCCACCCCAAGTGGTTATGCAGTAACTAAGAATGGACTGTACCAAGTCCTCGTACACTATCCTCATGGTCTCTTTCTCTGCAACATCCCGGAGATACTTAAAAATGTAAGTGTGCTTACGTATTCTTTTGGATACGGAGGCACACTTAAGTTAAGTAAGCGTCAAGTTCAATTCCGAGAAACTTAATACTGGTAGTTGAAATTATGTTGGGGCACATGCAGTTTGGAGTAGGAGGATAGTTGTATTTATCTTGTCTAAATGGTTAGAAGGCTTATTTCGTTTTGTCATAATACATACAGTATAATATTACTCTCTATTTCTTTGCGAGGATACTTCACACCAAAAATGCTAATTTAATTTTTTAAATGCAGAATGTGTCAAAAAAACACGCTACATACATACTGGTTTACTGGTACTTACATCGCAATGCAAATTAACAATCTATAAAAATTATGTTAAAGTAAATTCTTGTTGTGTTCAGTTCTCAACAGATGGCGCTATCTATATGATTTTAGAACTACATATTACATGCGCTTATGGGCATCAAACACCTGAAAAAAAAATTTACATAGTATAATTTTAATGATAATTTTGCATGCCTGAATTGGGGCAACACAGTGGACTGCGCATTCACTTGACATCTAGAAATGTATGTCGGAGATGGTATAATATCTGTCTCTCGTTAGCATCAGGCATATTTTAATTACTGTGAGCGTACTATGAGTAATGTTGGTTATAGCACAATAGAAAAACGGTTTACAGTTCAAATCAGATTAGAACTTATGAACTAGTTAGTCACACTAACGAATCACACACTCACACAACTCAATGATTCGGGATGCATTGACAGTTTCTGAGCACATGTTGTTCGTACGATGTTCAATGTTTCGATCCTCTCGAGAGCTCTGCTCACACGGCTTTTGTAGCTGTTACTCTCGTCCCACCACGAACTCAGGCTAGACTCTGTCTAGCGCCACGAGATGGCGCTAACGTTCCGAATAGTCAAACGAATGACTCTGACATGTATATTATGTACTGCATTGAGCAATAAACAATTGAATTTGAATTTAAATTAATTCACTTAGAAATAGAGAACAGTGGTGGCTCAGTAACGGCCCAACGTACAAATTGCAGTTCGAGGGTTCGAACCCAGGCAAGCACTTTACTTTGTGTAAATAATTTCATCACCACTGCTCTCAAAACGGTGAAGGAAAACATCGCGAGGAAACAGTATGTCAGAACTAAAAATTCGAAGACAGTGACCTCTACCAACCTGTACAAAGCCCGCGTGGTAGATTTTAGCCCACTCCCTCTCGAAGCGAGGAGGCCAGTATCCCAGCAGTGGGAATAATATAGGCTAGGCTACTTACAAATTCGATAGTTATTCGGCTCACTTTGTTGCTGACCTACCTTACCTATGGGCGGGATGACCTGGTGAAAAGTCTAGTGATCGGTGTGGGATCCGCTGGATGCGAGAAGCATAGAGCCGGTCGATGTGGCGACGCTTGAGGAGGACTATACGCATATAGAGGCATTCTCCGAAGGGTTAAACAGAGGAGTCCCTATAGTACACCCAGTGGCGTAACTATACCCTTTAGGATCCATGGCAAGTTCAGTTCCATGTAATAGGGGGGGAGCCTATTGCTATCAGAGGGGCACAAATCCAAGGTCCGGACTTCTCATAGGGATGCCGCTGCTGAGAAATTCCTTAAGGAAAAACTTCGTGACCTCTTGCGGCTTAAACTATTTTCCTAAAAAAATCTAATTAGTCCGTCAGTTAGATTATCAAAAAATATTGAACCCGTATTTTTTCTTTTGTCAATTATATAAAAAATGATGAAGATATCGCCCGTTAAGCGCAGGCCACACCGCCAGCTGGCGGGCGGGCGAGCGAGCCGAGCGAGGTATCGCTTCACATCTTTTCATACTTCGGTAGCTTATCTCTGTAGTTCGCGGTGTGAACCCAAGTATGAAAAGATGTGAAACGATGCCTCGCTCGGCTCGCACGCCCGCCCGCCAGCTGGCGGTGTGGCCTGCGCTTTAAAGTTTCGCGTGACTTGACTTGCTTGCGACACTTTTGCAAGCAAATGACGTCACGACCCCCCCACTCTCAAATTTTGACGCACTTTATCTTTGTCATTTTTTGTTTGATTGACAAAAGACAAAATACGTGTCCATTATTTTTCGATAATCTAACTGACGGACTAAATATAATAATTATTTTTTTACCCAGGCAACTACCCTATTATGATAACTCTTCGTCGACTCTTCTGTTGAATTTTCGTATTAAAACAATGGGTTATCAACGTAACCTTTATCAATGCCTGTGTATTGACTCACGTGCACCAACATTTTAAATGTATTTACCGATTTTAGTGATTAATTGTTGTTTTGGTATTGTAACATCACGGCTGTCTTTCCCCGTAACGTTAGACGGAGGTGTAGGTACTTATTAATTTAGTACATCAACATGTTGCTAGTTATGTTTTTGGTAACATTCATCTACTTATAAAACAAAACTGAGTATACGCTATAGAAGAGGCATGCGAAGGAGGATAATTGCTGTGGCAATGCAATCCTTGCAAAATATGTATGAATGATAGGCTAAGGAATTATATGATAAAGCACTGTTGCCGTTTAAAAGAAGACGTAGTGACAAAATTTTAAAAGAGTCTGCTTTGACGGTTTGGTCATCGTCAGCTGCCTTTTATCCGACTTGAAATAATTATCAATTCCATAGTTTTTTAATTATTATTTTTGTATGTTGGTATGTTTAGCGATATTTTCGACAATTTTGAGGATTATTTTTTTGTTCCGAAGAGTATTCTCCCAAGGTAGGTCGGTATTCTTCCTCAAAATTGGTGAAGATCTTCAATAAACGACAGAAAATCTCCCACGATTGCTGCAATCGCATGTCTATGTATTGTTGACACAATCCCATAACATAACATCACGCTTGTATGCTTTGAAGGGGTACGCACACCCACATTACACCCACATTTCGCCAGTTATGTTATTGTTGTATGGTAGGTACTTAGTGCGTGTCGGATCACGGACAAAATCAAACACCAAAATTAAATTAGAAAGTCTTCCAAAAGGCTTACACTTGTACAGTGAAGGGTTTCATGGTTGTGGTGGTTCCTGTCGCTGTTGTTTACAAAGTAAGAAGAGGTATACGATTCGTGTGGGGTAGGTACTACAGCAAAAAAGTGAAAAACAAAAAAGTTAATTACAAAAAAAACAATCATCTTCCAAAAATTGCATTACAAAGTTAATAGTAACTTTAATTTCGGAAGTCTGTGACAATTACGAAAATACTGATCCAAAGACACCGATTTCCAAAATAAAAGTTAGCTTGGGTTTAACCGCAGCTAGGAAGGGGTGCTTTATCTAATTTTCATCATCATTCATTTGTATCATCCAGAGATATGGTGTACTGTCGAAAGTTTCTTGGTAATCTATATAGGTACAATTAAGGTTTCTATTTTATGTACTGGAGTCTATAATTAACCGTTTTTTACATCACATATGGCCCCGCCTGCAACCCTTCTGTTCTTCCTTTATGATGTTCGATGTGTGTATTTTGTAAATAGTAGGTAAGCTTGTAATTGGTCTATGTTGGGAAGATTTTCTATTATATTGTCGGTGTGTTTCTGTATATTTCTGTAAAATAATTCTTCATTCATTGCTAGGTAATGTTGCATTTTGGAACATAACAGATACGCAGATGAAGGCAACGTTTCTTCCCAAACCAGACATAATATGTAGGTACACATATATTTTAAGAAACATTTTCAATTGGTCTGTGTGTGCAGGTGAAACGACGACGAAGTTCTTGGGGGTCGTATAACGAAGTACTTTTGTCCCCGACTAAATAAGAAAGTTGCCTTACCGAGTAAAGTTACTAAGAGTGGTACGAGGTACTAAGATCTACTGTGGACTAAAAAGTTGTCTTTTCTTTAATAAATGTATGTCATGTAGATATATGTATTAAAATTTGATTATTGAAAACCCGCTCTTTCCCTACATGGTCCATCTAAGTATGCCAGGCCACCTGAAATAGTTACCTACGTACTCAGTTCTAAAAGTGAAAAAAACATCATACCCCAAAGAAAACTCAGTTGGGGGGGAAAGCACGTCGTACGTCACATTACGTATGACTATTTTAATTTCGCCGCGGCATAATCGAGGCGGCTATTTTCGAGTTTTTATTTTGGTGAAGTTCGCGTGTGGTCGAAGTCGCCATGATGTTTTGGCGGGAAAAATCATAATGGTTGACGTTGGCAATCGGTGCAGCCGCTGACGTGACACCGATAAGCAGATTTACTAACAATACTAACACGCCTGGACAAAACAATGGTGAGTCCATAAATTATTGTGTAACTTTTATTTTACTATAGATTCGGAAATAGGTAACCATTTTACCTAAGTATACGTAGTAGCTGCTGGTCTTTGTTTTTTTTATTTTCGATTAAATTGTGCTTTTTGAGGGTGCCTTGCGGATTAATTCCTTGTCATCATCATCATCACCATCAGACTATAGCAGTCCACTGCTGGACATAGGCCTCTCCTATTGCACGTCATTCAACTCGATGTTCGGCAAATCTCATCCAGCTGCTACCAGCTGTGAAAATTAGCTAATCGCGTGTGCGTGAGAAAATCCGCCAGACACTAAAAACCCCTTAAGAGTCCACCCTTTTGGCTGACTGCGCGCTTCAAACCCAATCAATTAAATAATATCTAGGAATTGCAATACTTGATCGAATCGTTACAATATAAGTACTTACGGTAAAGTACATAGAATAGTATCACTCTTTTAATGTATGAGGTAGGTATTAATGGTTTATTACAGAAATCCCCACTGATAAATCCCCACCAGTGGGGATTGTTTTTTTTCCAGAAATCTCCACTAGTTAAATAAACTCAGCCTGGTGGGGATTTTTGGAAAAATAAGTAACAATCCCCACCAGCACCCTAATTGCGTAACACACAATCAATCGGAATCAGATTCATTTTGACAGTTCAACAACATTCATTGCGTTATTTAGGTACGTGTTGAGCAGACAAATTTTTCGAACTTATGAAGGAATGGATTAGCAATTACCTTACCACATGTGAACTTTGGTATTCCAGTAACGGAGCGATTCGAAGTGGTATGTTCAAAGTTCACTTGATTTTACCTACATATATTTTTTTAAATGTTAGATAAGTATCATATCTGTTGGCGTATTGTCTAATTATTGAGCCCGTTTCAGTTCCGTATCTATATCCGGTACCTATTCTTACATTACCTACGTACTACGTATGTAGGTATAGGTACCTACAGACACGTCATGATCATAAAAATATTTAATACCTTAAAGTTATCTATACAAAATTCAAAAGCGTATTCCTCATGCATGAAATAAAAATTGCAATATTGAATAACCTATTTCGTAATACACTGGCCAGCAAAACTTAGTACCTACTACACTTTTATAATTTCATTTTTTTCTAAACTATAGAAGTTAGAGATTTAAAATAAAAAATGTTTTATAGCAAATTTTATCAGCTTTCTTTGAAACTAGGAAATTATACATTAGTAACATTTTTAACTTAAAAAAAAAGATACTTAGATAAAACTTAATAAAAATAGCCATTTTTAGCTTAGTGTCAAAAAACTCAATTAACATTTATAAGTATGTTTTACATGTTATTTAATTTGTAATAACTGGTATTGCCTTCTCGGGCTCTGACTACAGCTTCGAGCCGGTTTTGCATACTGTACCTACACGAGGTTTCGGAGCCGATGTTGAGAAATATTCTCCCATTCTTCAATCAGGGCCTGTTTTAGTGCTCTGAGGGTGGTAGAAGGTGGTCCGCGACTTCTGGCTAGCCTCCCTAGCTTATCCCAGGCGTGCTCAATCGGGTTGACATCGGGACCGAGATGGCGAAGCCATCAAGCTGATACCAACCTCCTGAATATACTCTTGCACGATCTGAGCAGTGTGTGGCCGGGCGTTATCATGCATCAGCATCGAACCATTACCCATATTTGCTAAATACCGCCCTGCATACTCGTTGAGAATCTCTTGGGCATATCTTTTCCCAGTCAGAGTGCCATTTTCTATGGCCACTAACTCTGTGCGACCTTGAAGATATGCCAGCCCATACATGTACACTGCCTCCACCGTACTGGACTCTTTCTGAGAGTTTCTGATCGCTCACCAGGCCACGTGTAGACACCTCGCCTTCCATCAGAAGTGTAAAGTGAGAATCGAGACTCATCTGTGAACAAAATTCTTGGCCACTCTTCTTCATCCCACCGTATGTGTTCACGAGCGTATCGCAGTCTTGCTACTCGATGCTCTCTCTCGAGTTTGGGGCCACTCGCTGATCTTCTCGGTTTCAGATTTGCTTCAGCATGTCTTCTTCTCACTGTACTGTCACTAATGTATTCCCTTCGGGTCTGAAGAAGCTGTTGACTTCAACTGCATTAAGGTGGCGATTTCTCAACACAGTGGAAACAATATAACGGTCTTCTCGGGCACTAGTACACCTGGGTCTACCATCACAAGGTCTCCTCAGATGGTATGCAGTCTCTTTGTACCTTCTGGACAGTTCGATACATCACACCCACCATTCTTGCAGTACGACGTATACTGATGCCTAGTTCCAAAAAGTCATGATCCTAGCACATTCTTCAGGTGAAAGAGAATACAAAAAATTTAAAACAAAACCAGTAACAAAAAAATTAATGGTGACATTGTAATTCGAAAAGAATTATTTTTGTTTCTAAAGCTCTTTTAAGCCATTTCTTAAAAGAAGGTTCTCGACTATGAAGTTTTAATATACAAAATTAAACTCTTTTTCGAGTCCTTTTTATTTCGAAAGTACATATCTTGTGTACTTAAAAAAATATTCCATTTTAAAAGTATGATACTTAGTTTTGCAGGCCACTGTGGTATGGTTTCGATAATACTTACTATATCCATAATACAATAAAATATCTAATAATTTCCAATTTACGTTTAGTAATAAATAATAACAACAATCTTTATTGCAGACCACAAGATCAATAAGGAAAAAAACATAATTTAAAAATAATAATTAATAGAATAAAATGGCATAAGACATGTACGTTCACACGTAATAATTATAATCATAATGTTGACTTATCAAGGAAACTACTTAATGGTTCGTTCATTGATAGATATGATTTTTTGTTAGTGTTCCTCACCTTTGGTAAAATGGAACCAGAAAAGCCTTTCATATTCTACATCATCATCATCAATCTCCCGTCCTTATCCTAATTAGTTTGTGGTCGGCGCATCCTGTCTTCTTCTTCCATACTTCTCTATTAGTCGTCCTCTTTCTAACCATATCATCATTCACACAGTCCGTCCTTCGTTTCTTTTAGCTCCCTATTATAGCCAGCAAAATTCCTACTCAAAACTTTCCTCATGACATTTAATTCATATTCAGCATAAAATAAAATCAAAGTACACGTTAATAAAACTCGCAAAAAAAAACCAACGGGTTGCACTCCGGGAGTGCCGGCAGAAGTGAAAACTTGAATATTAACTTTGTGCATTTTTGATATTTTGGAATGGTTAGGGAATAATTTTGCACGAATTGCTTTAATTATCAGTATAAAAGTACCTACTATCATCTATGTGGTAAAATACAATATTCATTTCTACTCTCCCTCCGTCTTACGAATTTTCGATCAGGTCACGTGTCCTGACGCGACTTTAAAATTGTTTACCCATCACAACAAAAGTGCACAACGCCGCTAAAGAAGTTTTCACTTCAAAAAAAGATGATTTAGATCATCGATCACTAAGATTTCGGTACTAATTGGTGTATGTAGTGGTATAGTGGAAAGATCTTCGCTTAGGTAAGTACATAATTAATGTTTCAAACGCGTGCTACAATTAAGAAATCACGCTTAGACAGCATGAATACACTGCAACATGATGATGCGATCAAAGACTGGAGGATTAAGTATTCCTTATCAGGTATCGATGTTATCGCCCGCCGTTAACACCTACCGAGATTGGTGTCTGGCGCATATCGTCATCATATCTATGAAATATTCCACCTGCCGCATGTAATCGACACGAACACTCACGGAAACGTCCAGCGAATGCTGCGCCAGCGCAATAATCACTTACAAATTTCTTGTTTTTCTTGTAAAAATAATCACTTTTCTTTTTTGCATTATTTTAATATACCGGATAATTCGTGTAAAAATTACGCGAACAATTCGGATACTAGAAATTTCGTGTATTAATAATTCTGAACATAATTTAATCAAAGCTCAAGGCTCTTTGAGCAAGAGCAACTTTGAATCCCTGTTTGCGCATGCGGCATGGATCTATATGTTAATTACCGGACTCTTTTGACTGTAACACATCCTTATTTATTTACCTAAAATACAAACTAGGTTAAATAAATAAATAAATAAATAAATATTCCACAACTATCACACAACGCCATCTAGTCCCAAGCTAAGCAGAGCTTGTGTTATGGGTACTAGACAACTGATAAACATACTTATATATTTCTAAATATATAAATATTATAGATAAATTACACCCAGACACAGAACAAATGATCGTGCTCATCACACAAACATTTGTCCTGGGTGGGAATTGAACCCACGACCTCCGGCATAGCAGTCAGGGTCACTAACCGCTAGACCAACAGGCCTGTCAAAAGGTCAGGTTCCTTATAAGGAAGTCTTCAGAAGTACTTTTACCCTATAAGTTAGACATCTCAGTCAAATAGAAAATTGGTCTAAATGAATACGTACCAATGAAATGAATATATTGTATTGTTTCATCAGAATTCACTAATTATAAACAGTAGTCGTATCATAATGTTATTTTTCTTCCAGAATAAGATAAGTATAGTTAGGAACTATTGAAAAGACGGGAAAACAAACCTCGAGTTGCCTACGAAACTACTTATCATCTCGATCATAACTTACTTAATCTGCAATCGCGACTTATTTGTCAAAAATGTAAACAAATATAAGTTTATAACATATTAGTAAACCTATTTACTAACTAACTCCCTCTCACCGAGAGGAGATCTGTGTCCCAACCCAAGAGAGGGAACATTATAGGCTGGTTATGTAAACATATCTGGTATGTGAGGATGTGCAAGTGTGTGTGACCTGTTTATGTTAGTTAGGATGACACATACGGATTTGACTGAATTTAGCAACCTGGAAACGTAGAATCTTGGACACCAATCCATTACCAAAATATACATAGACATACACCTGCGTGCAAAAAGTTTAAAAATCTAATATTTTGTAGTAGGTACTAAAATCTTTCTAAAAGCGTTCTTTTTTACATTGCGTTAAAAACAGAGTTATCAAAACGTTTATGGTTTTGAGAAAAATCGCTAACTTACAAACATATCTACGGGTCGAATGTAGAGCCTTTAATTGTTTACGAAGTCGGTTATAAATTCAAGTTAAAAGAGTTTAACGAATATTATTAAACAAAATTAAATTTTTGTCAACTTCACTAACAAAAAAAATCACGCTATTTTTCTGAGCACGTGAGAATATTGCTTTTATCAATGTTTGTGGTATGTATAAATTAACTTTATCTTACCTACCTTCACACGATATAAAATAATTATACCTAAATATTCATTAACATTTTAGAGATATCGTCTCTCAAATAGATAGCACAGGGTGGTGTAGGTATTTCTCAGGAACTATTCAACTGATCAAGTGTGTTTGTTTTACTTGAGGTACTTTTTAGGTGTAATTATATTTTATGAGTAATAGTTAAATAATAAAATATTACAGAACACCCGCCATCTTGATGTCAATATGGCGGGTGTACCTTAATTTCGAAATAATTTTGTTCTGAAGGTGGTAAAAATTTTTTAGAGCTAGGTACTTAATAGAACTATTTAGGTACATTTGTTTGGTAATTGGTATAATTTAATTCGCTATGGTACACCCGCCATTTTCACTCTCACCACAGGGTGGGCCAATTTATTTGCACGTAAGTGTAGTTTATGTGTAGCGGGATCGTCCGAAAGGGTTACCGCTGCCCTGGAACATAAAGGGCTAAGGAAGGAACACGGGTGGGTTTTAGTCAGTAAGAGTCTGACACTCCCTTCCGCTCCACCCAGAGCGGGAGGGGTCATTTGATGATTTCCAATCCACAAAAAAAAAAAGGAAAAAAAAAAAACTTCGGAACGCCCCATGCACGGACGCCGGTTGCGAGTACTACGCACCTGACCTTTCTGAAGAACATCGCCAAAATACGGCGTCCCCGCCCTAGAAGGACATATAGTGATAGAGTAGATGAGTATAGACCTTATTATACATCCGGCGTTTCCACTCACATCTGCCGTGTACATTACTTTTGTTATTTACACGGCACTCATTCATCCAAAACATGACGAATTCATACTATGCCCTTATTGATGCGACTCTTTGACGCAAATACCTAGAAATTAAAAGGTAATATTTCTTCATTTTTAATTAAGTAAATAATATTAGTCATTTATTGCCAATTTTATTTGGTCATTAAGGCAGAATTGATTGGCTTTCTATGGAACAAAAATATTTTATTTATAGTTAATTAAAACGGTAGGTTACAATTACATTAATTAACACAGAGACAATAATTACGTTGACAATAATATAATAAAGTAACATGGAACAGTGGACTCCTTTGCATACTTTCTTTCCTTTCATGATGAGGTGGTAGGTGTTACAGCAGGTAAACAACAAGCAGTTAATAGTACCTAAAGAATAAGACAACTATGTATATTATGTAGAGCCAGGGGGCCTACCACCACCTGTTACAACAACTCAACAGTAGGTACTATTTTAATCTTACTTAAATGTGGAAATTGTTATAAGAGACCACTGGTTGGCCCCCTGAAAGCAACTTGTCAAACGATTTCACTTGATACGCTTAGCCGGTACTTTTGATTTTGAACCATGCATTTTAGCAACTTTTTTTTTATACCAATGCAATATTTGGAATGATTTTAGTACGCACATTTTCATTTGGTAAAATTTTTACTCAGCAAAATATTACCAAGGTTCATTTTGATATTTCTGAAATCCGTATTGATAAACAATTTTGATTTCGTTCAGCTGTAATAAAATATATGAAAAAATAAGCAAAACAATCATAGGGCATCAAAAAATTCGTCCGCATCGCTGTCAACAGGAACAGTCCCCAAAAGGCTGGCAGCATTGCCACGTTGTATGGCGATGCTAATTCTTTGGTCAAGAAATAGGCCAGCTCTCTGATCACGTGAAGAGGCGACTAACGGCTTGGCGATATCTCGAAAAACATTTAATTAAGGCATTTGGTCTTTAATCAAATGATTTATTACAGAAAACAATCTTTGGACAATAAACATTTAGTCAAATGATTTGTTATGAAAAAAAATATAAAGACAAAAATAAGATTTTTGGGAATTATATATATAATTAAAAAAAATACTTTTATTTCATGTCATTTGCGTACTTCTTTGTAAGTTTATGTGCTTGATTTTTTCTGCATTAAGTCAAAATTATGCCTATACCTATGTTTACGAACGACGAATGAAAAACGGACTATACTCGTACCAGGGGGCCTAAAAAGGCCACTGGCAGAATCATAATAGGATAACAATATGAATCATATTAAAAATCGTAAAATGGTCACAAACTGACAATTCATAATATGATCTGTATGATATTCATATCACAATCAAATATCATTTAAACTGTAAAAATAAAAAATAAAAAGCCGATTTGATTAATAAAAACATTAATGAAAAATTTACCGATAAAATTACGGTTTTTATTTTTGAAGAGTTTATCTATTAAGTAATAATTTGGCAAATGAAATTACTTAAGTACGCGGAAAATTGTTTGGGAAGTGATAAATTCTCAATTTTTTTTATTTTTTTTGATGAAATAAGTGAGATCCACTTTCATACATCTCAAGATTATAAGCATGTATTTTTAACTTATTAGGTAGCTGTTTACTTACATTGGCATGATGATGAAATACATTAAGCTGAACGTGGCGGGTGTGATAAGGGGAAACCGGCGCGAACCGGCCGCGGCGGCCCGTCCGCCTGCCCCCGGCGGACTTTGCGATACGGAGAAGTAAACACGTCTACTTTGACGACACGTGAACCAACACATTGCTATATTCTTGCTACAATGCTAATAAGGCATAACGGAATCATTGATGTTTGCCCAAAATCCAAATACCAACCAAGTGGTCACGTTTTTTCAGTACTTGTATAAAGACTTCCTGATTGATTGTGACTGGTCCATCGGTGCAAACAACAACGCTACAGAACACGTGTGCACTGAAAGTGATACGAGATCCTCTTTTCGTCGTATCGAAGGCTCGACAGGGCATCTAACTTTGCTGGCACAAACCTTCGCCAGTTCTACGGCATCGTCGTCGATGGCAGGGCAGAGGGTTGCTTGAGGAAGACCCATCTTCAAAGCTTTCACGGCACCTATAGAAGCACTAATGCATGATCTGCTTTTATCTTTTAAGAGTGCCCAGCTTACCTTTCCTGCTTGTTGGGACTTGGGATTCATCAAACTGGTTCTGTTAGTTTCGGGAAACTGTGCCAGAACAAATGTCCTATAGCGTTATTATGAAAGTGTTCGGGACTCTTGATAAAACCAAAGCATCGTACTGTGAAGCAGCATAAGGCAAACTACTGCAGTCTTAAAGTGATAGCGGAAAACTCAATGGTATCGCGCACCCTAATTGCGAAACACACAATCAATCTCAATCTGAATCATTTTGAAGGATATTGCTAATCCATTGCTTCATAAGTTCGAAAAAGGTTACCTTTAGAAAGTCTGCTCAACACGTAAATAACGCAATGAATGCTGTTGAACTGTCAAAATGAAACCGATTCTGATTGATTGTGTGTTACGCAATTAGGGTGCTGGCCATGTTGTGGAATGCATTGAAATTCAATGCTTCCAGTTATCTGATGACCTTGAAAGTTTCCTATGGGTGTCGCAAAGAAACTGGAAACATTTCATACAGAGGGATGGAAGGCTCTTTTCTTGGTAGACAAAGTAAGTCCATTTATCTGTATTGCTCAGTAAATACACTAGCAGAATTTCTTGGAATTATAACTTATATCTTACACATAATTACAGATTGCCCAATAATAAATAACAATATTATACTCATGCAAAAACTGTGGAAAAATATGGACATGTTTGCAGTGTCTTAAAATAAATGTTATCGATTATATTATGAATACCTAATATTCCAAATAATATGACCTCGCGTTATTGTGTGTCATCTTTATATCACAAATAAACTAAACATAATACGACCACCAAAATATTTTACGCTGATAATTAAAAAATACAATCTGCCCTCAATAGAATAAAATTTCTTATTTTTCCTAAAATACATAAATCGCCCATAAAGATTTGATGAAGCTATTAATCACAAAGCACACGGCGCCGGCGGTATATCGTGGCACATGGTAGGTATATTTTTATTAGGTCCTACATAAACTTTAGCACTGAGACTGAGTTAGCGTTGAAGACGACAGTCAACAGTGGTGATAATGATAAGCGAACCGGCCGTAACCGGCGCACGCGCCGCGCGTCGGCCGCAGGGGGCCGAGCGCGCTCACACGCGCCTGTCACGGACGCGTAAACACTTATTGAGCACACGCACACACCCTCACGCACACTACCACTGATAACATTATCACTCGTTTGAACAAGTATACAATGATGCATAGTTTTGCAGTGTATTTGCGCACAGTGTGGTGCTAATGGAGAATTAGGTGCTTTGTCACGTTAGCTAATGTTGCACAACAGAATATGCTGTCAGAAAGTTTCAGGAAATTGAAATTGCACACCTTCATTCTTCCACATGTTTGGCAGAGACGTAGCCAAAAAAATTTGACAGTTATGTAATACAAAACCGGGCAAGTGCGAGTCGGACTCGCGCACGCAGGGTTCCGTACCATTATCTATAAAAATCACGTCTGTTTTATGGGAGCCTCCCTTAAATATTTATTTTATTTTAATTTTATTATTTATTATTAAAGTAAAAATACAACTGAGTATTTTGTGAATATTTCAAGTGCCTACCTGTTGCCATTATTGATATCGAGCAAAAATAGGGCAAAAAAATCGCGTTTGTTGTATGGGAGCCCCCTTAAATATTTATTTTATTTTGTTTTTAGTATTTGTTGTTATAGCGGCAACAGAAATACATAATTTGTGAAAATTTCAACTGTCTAGCTATCGCGGTTCTTGAGATACAGCCTGGTGACAGACAGACGGGCGGACAGACGGACGGACAGACAGCGAAGTCTTAGTAATAGGGTCCCGTTAAAGCCTTTTTTTATTTTGTTGGGTGGGAAATCATCAAATGACCTCGCGCTCTGGGCGGAGCAGAAGGGAGTGTCAGACTTTTACCCTTTGGGTACGGAACCCTAAAAACTAAGTTCAATAACAAAGTACTAGAGCCTAATTAACTCGCCTAACTGCCCCGTTGGTCTCGTGGTCGCAAGAGCGACTGCTGAGCGTGGGGGGTCCTGGGTTCGATTATAGAGAAGATCGGGCAAAGTGTTAGCTATTGGGTTTTTTCTTTAGGAATTTCTTAGTGACAGCCCGGCGTTTGGAAGTTGGCGGTGTGATACCCCCGTGCAACGGAAAGCTCTCTGGTCGTGTCGGATTGCTTATGAGAATGAGGGAAGAGAGAGTGCACCTTTGTCTGCGCACACACTTGTGCACTGCAATATCTCCCGCGCCGAAGGCTAGTCTCTGTTGAGTTTGGTCGCCATAGTCGAAATACGGTCTGGAAGACTATACAAGAGCCTTGAAGTCATAATTCCAAACCTTGAACGCCGCCCCTTAATGAAACACCAGATATCTGAAGAACAGGCACATAGAAATGTATCCACCATTCCGAGTTCAGTTGCAAAGCAACATATGAATTGTAACCGATATCACATTAACATTATCTCTATCCATACAAGTAATACAAGAAGTTAGCTTTTCCCATTAAAACGAAACAGGAAATTACATAGAAAATTGTAATCTCCACCCTATCTTCACCAGTTCCGGAGTAGCCCCTAAGCAAATTAAGCAATTGATTAGGACATCACATCTCGGGGGCACCATAAACCAGGCGCGGTTTTAAAATTTATTGTAGTATCAAAAAATTTAATTTCATAATTTGTTAATTAAAATTATTAACATTAGTCTGGTTTTTACATTTATCGGCTCTCCGAGCAACAACAAACACAACACGTCATAGCCCTGTGACTATGAGTATGACGTGTTGTGTTTGTTGTACCGAAATGCTAATATTAACAGTATACCTGTGTATACTCTTAATATTAGCATTTCGGTGCTTATTAGCAAATCACTTAAAGAAGTTTTTACTTTAATAAGCCCTTTATAAAATATAGAATCTAGGTTGCAAGAGCGAGCGAAGCAAGCTCGACAATTTGGGAACCCCACTCGTACGTAAGGTTCCAAAAGCTAAGATTAAGATCAGATTCCAAAACCCAAACTGCTGTAAAACGAGTTGAAGCTTTTCGTCATAACTCGACAAAGTAAGTTCTACTTTTGTATAATGGTTAAAAGAAAACAGAACCTAATCAAGGTTGGGTGCTAAAATTTTCAGGCTCGCTTCGCTCGCTCTTGTATTCTATATTTTTTTGATTCTTGAGCTTTTCTTCATAGTCGACAAAGGGACAAAAAAAAAAGAAAATTTAACCTATCCGACAGTGCGCAAAATTTTCGAGCTCGCTTCGCTCACTCTTGCATTCTACACTACATTCTCAGTTACTTGAGCTTTCCTGCATAAGTCGACAATGTAACTTTGTTCAAAGGCATACTATTCCATCAACGACTACTTGCACGATAAGAATAGTTGGTTGCCCTAATTAACTCAAGACAATGTTCATGTTCTTTCTTCAGAATTAGCTTACTGACAGGTTGTTATTAGTATTAACTTATTTATTTATTTTACTTCGATTGTCCTAGTCTATCATTTGTGACTTCAAGTGACAGCTATGTTGTGGCTTTGTAACCCAGCAATCCATAAATATGTAAGCTGTCACGCCCTTTATGCCTGGAGCCTTTTATTTAGGTAGTAAGTTTTTATTTACATTTTAATTTTAATTAATTATTTTTTAGCTTGAGTACGTACAGTTTTTATTATATTTGTTGGTATATTGGCGTGGCTAGCTGACATATGGCAAATAATTTAACTTTACTTAACACCTAGTATTGTATGCATTCAAGAATCAAGTATTTTCTAACTGAACAGACAGTAGTGCTGCTGGGGAGTTAGTTGCGCCACTTCTTCCCAGCGATAGCACTAGGAAGTGGTGAAGGGCGGGCGTTTTTGGGGGACTGTCTTGGACTGTCTCCTGTAATTTTGACGTTCGAAAAGTGGTGATTCTCAGCCTAATTTGAATAAATGACTTTTGATTTGGATTTTGAACTCGTATTTCTGACTGAAAATATAAAACAAAACCTAACCTAAATCGCTCCGCTCACCCTACATAATGTATTAGGTATTCTAATTCCTATTATTTATCAAAAAATGCTGCGAGCAATTTGTCAGCATTATTAAGTAACACCCTTGTAAAAGCTGCGTCCCTGAATAGCATCATTAAGTAATGTGGAGCTGGAGATGTACATGAACATTGACGGTAGCGGTAACGCTTGCGACCACTAGACCAACATGTACTTAGATATACTTACCACCCTAAAATAGACAAAATACGAGGCGACTAGTGGATAGCCCACAGGCGTGGATTTCTTAGGGCATCAAGTAGTCTTAATCCGGCTCTGATCTTCACCTCATCTAAGCGGCGACAGGAGTAGTGTTAGACGTGCTAGTTGGTAAGTAGGTGCTTAATCAGTAATCCGGTTACCTAGACACGTGATTAGATAAGCCTACCACGATGCAACTGGCTCTATGAGCCATTCTCATCACTGTCAAGCCACGCGTAGGCACGAAAGTCACAACGGCCCTCGAATTTTCCGATGACCTAGCTGATACTATATCTTTATCAGACAGCCGATATATATGTCTGGCGGATTTGAATCAGAAATGGAGGTATTATCTGTTATATTAACTTTCAGGTGTGAACTTCATTTTTACGACGCAATTTCAGCTGCAACATCGATAACTTAAAAATGTCTTTGACACGCCTTGTCGCTAAAATCTGTGCTGGTAATCGATGTTAATTTCACGAATGAATATTATGTAACGTTATATACTATGACTGTGGTCAAGTTGATTGTTACCAAGAATGTCCACCTAGATTAACTCAAGTGAAAATGACCCGAACAGGGAATTTACCCCGGAACTTCTTGAACGTAAAGTGCCCTTGCGACAAGACGGATAGGTGTTATCTTCAATTACGTGGCTCTTGTTAGAGCACACTGGAATCACGGTCGAATATTCTGAAGAAATAAGCCTACTACTTGATTAATACGCACAAAAATAAAGGTTGTCTCAAACTTTTGAATATCTGTCTATCGCGACTTATTTTTAGGTACCTATGTATTAGATAACTACTTTGCTGGTAGATTGCATAGACTACACCTAACATCTAAAGAACTGCATTCACGTCATTTCCCGTAGATAGGTACTTAAGACTCTATATCCACTTTTACCACTTTAGACCGCTCTTCAATAAAGTGTTTTATTAGATCATTTAATAATTCATCATTTTTGTACGAATTCATTACGATAGTAAGATGTTTTTTTTTACTTTCTAATTCTTCTTGTAAAGGTTATTTATTTCCGAGATCTGAGTTCCGTCTATAAATACGTGATAGCCACCACGACTCATAAACGCTTTGTTCTTGAAACTACTGTCCTGAAGGCGATTAGTAATGAGATCGTCAATAAGAACCAGTAAGAGGTCGCTTCGCACCGACACTGCGATATCAGTCACCTATTGAACCGCGGCCTATCGGACCGGTAATAACTGGACAGCAGCCGCGGCAGGCGGCTTCTGATAACGCTCCCACATACACAAGTCGCTACGTGAGTTTTATGATACAACCCGCACAAACCAAACTAACCCTTATTGCAACGAACCTCCGGTACCAAAAAAGTTTCAAAAATCTTTAATTTTCCTCAAAATGAAAAAACACGCCAGCTGCGCACTCTGAAGGGAAAATTTCTAAAAATGTATGAACGTATCATGTTCGCGGGGGACTCGTCCTCTTATCAGCGCGTTGTCACTCGCAGACGTTTTATAAGTAGGCGACACGGGCGCCCGCCATCATTGTCCGTAGCGACCGCGCGGTGACCACAACTAGTTTTTATTTGTTAGAAGTTTCTTAGTGAACAAGTGTTTGCGATGTTAGTGTTTCCGGCTTGGAGGTCGGATTTACCTCGGGATGGGTGCAAGGTGCCACGGTGGATGCCTGCCGAGAGGTTCGCTCCCTATTTTGCGAGACCTGTAGCTTTGCCGCCTCTTCCACCACAGGTGCGATATTATTTACTTGCAAATATTGAACAGACGTTAAAAAAACACGTTTTGACAACAAAACAATTAATTTTCATAAAAAATCTAATGTTTTATAATTATTATTTTTTTGCAGTTGGAAGATGAAGATTCGTCCGGTGGTTCGTCCCCTGAGAGGAATTCTTCTGACACAGTTGATAACGCTGAGGGTGTGTGCATGTGGCGCGGCTGCGGCGCGCACTTCCCCAGCGTAGCGCGCCTGTCCGCACACGTCGCCCGCACACATGCGCTTGCTCATAGAGATGGACTCTTCTATTGCGGATGGAAAGGATGCACGAGGCCACAAAGAGGCTTTAATGCACGGTTAGTTAACTTTGACTGACTATAAAACAGGAAAAGAAACCTGAAAATTGTTATTTTATGATTATTATTAGGTCTGTATGGTTTCGTATCATTTTCACTTATTATTTTTTTGTTTTTGTTAACAGCTACAAAATGCTGGTCCACGTACGAACACACACAAACGAACGTCCACACACCTGCAACCAGTGCAACAAAAGTTTCTCCAGAGCTGAAAACTTGAAAATTCATCTCAGATCACATTCTGGAGAGAAACCTTACGTTTGTCCTTACGAGGTAATTATTTTGTTCACTTCAAATTTTACGAAAAATAAATAAACCGCAAAGAAAAAAACTAAGTTAATCTGTTAACAGTAAGTTTTAATTTATGTCTCTTTTTTCTTCTCCAGGGCTGCAGCAAAGCGTATTCAAACTCAAGCGACCGATTCAAGCACACACGCACACATGCAGTCGAGAAACCCTACTGCTGCAAAGTCCCCGGCTGCAACAAGCGCTACACAGATCCGTCCAGTTTGAGGAAACACGTCAAAACCTACAAACATTTCACGACAGAGCAAGCCACAAGACGAGAATCATCAGACGAAGTATACAGCCCCGACACATTCTCACCTTCAAAGGAAAATAGCTCTTCGTACACTGTGATAGAGCCCACATTACCGATACACACTAGCAGAGTGTACAACTCACCCGTCAGCTCTCTATCACCGACGCTACCGTCATATACATACGCACCTATGCTGTCAGACTCCGTCCCCACAACAGTATCCTACGCTCCTATGGATCAAGTCACCTATATCAGGCCGCTTGAACCTATTTACCCAGTAAGAATTCCAACAAGTGAAATGTCTTACATGGAGTATACGCAGATGTATGAGCATGCGTACAGAAACTATTACTCCAGTACCCTTAGTTACCCAACACTGGGATCAAGTATTAGTGACAAAGTGTTCACATATGAGGACCAACCTCGATTGGAAGAAGTTTCCCTCAAAAAAGTAGAGGACAGTCCGCAGATATACAGGCAAATGGAAGAAGACATGCCTTTGAACCTTATTTGCTCAAAGCGACGTGAATACACTTCTATTGAAGAACTAGTCAGACGCACAGACTTACCGTTAGATTTAAGTACTAAAAGTTAATTTTATTTTATTAAACTTATTCATAACTTCTTTTTGATTTTCATTCATTTCCATAGACAACGCGCTGTTGTGTAAAGGTGCGAAGTGTATGATAAATATTAGCACCTGTTTGGTATTGTTCATCATATTCAGCACATCTTTATCAAAGTGCAAAGATTGTAGCTACGTGACGAGACATACAAACGGATTATTTCCTTATCAGATGACAAAATAAAACTTATGTGTACAAAATACAACGAGATAAAACGTATAGATTCCTATCAGCCAATGAGACGATCGACTGTGGAATATTTTTGTCAACCGGATAAATCTGGTGACTATATCTTTTTATTGAGATAGGTCTGATTTAGGTATTATAATATTTATACACCGAAATAACTTGCAATCAACTTTATTCAATACATTCTCGCACACAATTGATGAAAACAAATTAATAGGTAGAAAATTAGCAAATAATCTCTATTAGAAAAATAATTCTGTATTACTGAAAACAGAAAACTCAAATCACAAAGTTTCATTTTGGAAATATTTTTGCAATACATTCAATGTAATGCAATGCATTCTAATGTAGAACTGGAGTACTTAAGTAAATTATAAATTGAGAAAAAAAAGGGAATATAATTATGAACTATTGATTATAGAGTATCAAAATATCATATGTATACTTAAGCCCTGACGAGTCGGGACATGCCTTCAGCGATGGTCCCGAGCGCCGCGAGGTCCTTACGCGCGGTGTCCAACAAATGAGCCATGCCTTTCTGCTGCAGCGACAGGAACTGCTTGACGTCTTCTTGTGCACCTATTCACGAAGAAAGCAATACAATTATTAATTACGACACGGTTGGCGCAGTGGCTGAGCGATCAACTGCTGCGCTGCGTGTCACGGGTTCGATTCCCGCACGGAACAAATATTAGTATTGCCTACAGGTAGTTGTTCCGGGTCTGCCTGTTTGTGTATGTGAGTTTAAATGTTTGTGAACGCGCCCACGATACAGGAGTAATTACAAGTGTGGGGCAACGTTTAAAAAAATAATAATAATAAAGCTATCGGATGATTGAAAAACTCAAAAACACATTGAAATACAGCTTTATAATACAGCGCCATTATAGATTGAAACGATAGACTGAAAATTGTACGCTGCATTTTTTTTTTTGTGGGTAAAATTCCTGTTTGTCGTCACCGCAGCTTATGGACATTTGCAATACAGCCATTAACATGAGGCGAGTCGCTGCGCAGTAACAAATTCATGAGTCAGCGGGGGTGAGGGGTAGGGTACAGCACAGCGAGTAGCGCACTTCAAGCCACCATAAAAAAGTTTGAAGTGAGGTATAATTGCTATCCCAGAGACAAAGCTGAAATGTCTTAGGTGTCTGTTATCACACGGGCGCCCATACCGAGATAACACAACGCTGCTAGGCGGCAGAAATAGGTACAATAGATGTTCTTCCCCGTACTATGGCATGAGTTTCTTATCGACTTAGGGCTGGTTGATCCATCGCCAGATAACTTTTACTCGAGGAATAAAATTGACGTTTGACAGTTTTGTATGAAATAACTGTCAAAATTTTAAAATTATTCTTCGATGATTGGAAAATCAGCCCATAATGTAGAAAGAAAGAAGTAAGCATAAATCACCGTATCTTATAATAATAATAATAATAATATATTTATACAATGAATAACCTACACTTGCATCAAAAACTGCCGAACCGGAGGTGACATCTGTCATGTCACCTCCGATAAAAACGTGAAAATGAAAAAATGAAATATTGAAAATGTTGACGAGATTAGCAGCTCGCCGTGCACGCCTACCACCTCCGGAGTCGTCGCTCAGCCCCGCCCTGCCGCCGCCGGAATCCAGCCCCATCGAGAGTACTGTGACACCGGCCGTAGCAGTTGCGTCGAGCTCGAGCGACGAATATTTTTCCCCGCCGACGTCGCCAACACCTGTACGTCGGCAGGGGAGAGGCCGGCCACCGAGGAGCTTGGGACTTAGGGGCCATCCGGCCCCGAGCCGGGTCCCCGCTGCCGGTGGTTGTGTGCAGCGCATGAGATGGACTCAGTCTATGAACGAGAACGTCATGCGCGCATACTACGGGTCTACAGAGGGGGGAACTAACCTCACTGCGTACCGTGATAGGTTGCTGTCTCTGTTCCAGGAACTGGAACCAACCGTCAACGTCTCGGCCCAACGACTGTCGGATCAGGTGCGGGTCATCCAACGCAATCACAGGTTGGACGACATAGCACTTGATAGGCTGCGCTCAGAGGTACTGAACAACCAAATCGTCTCGACTCTGGCACAAACCGCGGCACAAGCGTCAACTATTGATGCCATCCCGCCGCGGTCCAATCGTGTTGAAGAAGATGATGATAGGGTTGACACAGTAAGTAGCCAGTACAACGTCCGACTGAGGAGCGCACTGGAAGATGCGTTTCGCGAGTATAGGTCCACTCCAACCGAACTTAGACCCCGAATACCACGGCTACCTATGCACAAAAAAAATAGGGCGCTAGTGTGTGCCTTGGACTCGCAGCTCAAGAATTTCTTCGAGAGCAGCGAGGATCTCGTTGATACACACTCGATCTTGTATTGCGCGGCTGTGGCGGCATGTCGTTTAGCTAACGTCAAGTTTCCAAATTGTGACGCAGCTACTCGACCAAAACCAGCCGTACCAGCCTGGCGATACAGGATCGAGCGTCGTATCGATGGGGCCAGGGTACTCATCGGTAAACTATACTGCTTCAGGGAGGGCAACACACGACCACGAGTGATGCGCTTTGTAAGACAGGCATTTTCGGGGACTGGAATCAGCCCTCGGGAATACATGTCCAATGTCACAGAGCGCATCGACTTCCTGAAGCAGAAAGTTTGTGCATGGGCGAGTCGTATTCGGCGGTATAAGCGGCGGGTTGATCGGTACACGCAGAATCGCATGTTCCGGTGCGATGAGAGGTGGGTATATAGAACTTGGGAGCGACCTGAACAAAACGTGATGGACGTGTGCCGCCCGGATGATGCCACCACTAGTGCATTCTGGCGCAGCATCTGGTCGGTGCCTGTCTGTCACGCTGAGGGTGGCTGGATGCGCGATATCGAGCGAGTGTGTGGAACTATACCAGAAATGGAACCAGTCATAATTACGCCATTAGACGTAGCCAAAGCAGTCCGTCCGTTACCGAATTGGAAATCACCGGGACCGGACGGACTGCATAACTTTTGGTTAAAATGGCTAATTAGTTCACACACTTGCCTGGCATCTCAGTTCCAGTCATCCTTAGAGTCTGGGTCGCTACCACAGTTTCTAACAACAGGCGTTACCCACCTGCTCCATAAGTCAGGTAGTCCCGCGGAACCCAAGAATTATAGACCGATCACGTGTTTGTCGACGGTTTATAAACTTCTTACATCCATTTTGAGAGCGAAAATTAACACACACATTGACAGTTACTCGATTATGTCTGCCTCTCAAAATGGATGTAGGAATGGGTCTCGCGGTACTAAGGAGCTACTCCTCATAGACATGGCCATTAGCCAACAGGTTCGCCGATCCCGCAAGGATATGTCGACATGCTGGATAGATTATAAGAAGGCCTACGACTCGGTGCCACATACATGGCTCATGAGGGTGCTGGAGTTGTACAAGATAGATGCAACTCTACGCACCTTCCTTGAGTCGTGTATGAGACAGTGGAAGACGGTCCTTCGCTATCCAGGGTGTCGACAGATCCAGGGGAATGATGAGCCTGTATGGATTAAGCGGGGAATATTTCAGGGCGACAGTTTGAGTCCACTTTGGTTCTGCTTAGCCCTGAATCCTCTAAGCACACTGCTGGAGGACTCAGGTCTAGGCTATCGGTTGAAGAGAGGTGGTCAGGTCATATCTCACCTCCTCTACATGGATGATTTGAAACTCTTTGCCCCTAACAAATTGCATCTGATGGAGCTACTGAAGGTAACTGAAACTTTTAGTAGTGCCATCAGGATGGAATTTGGTGTGGACAAATGTGCAGTCATGCATGTAAAGGGGGGGAAGATTATGGAATCCGCGGGAATTCCACTTTCGGATTCCATACACCTTAGATCCCTCTCCTCATCCGAAAGCTATAAGTATTTGGGTATGTCGGAAGCGTTAGGCATCAACGATGCTGACATGAAGCAATCCTTGAAGGAGCGCTTCTTTTGTCGCCTGAAGAAGGTATTAATTAGTCTTCTTTCGGGCGGAAATAAGGTGCGCGCCTTCAATGGTTGGGTCATGCCGGTTTTGATGTACTCTTTCGGCATACTCAAATGGACTCAGACTGAACTCGACGCCCTAGATAGAAGGGTCCGTACACTGCTGACCGCAAACCGGATGCATCACCCACGATCATCGGTGATGAGACTGTATATCCCGCGGAAGTGTGGGGGTCGAGGATTTTTAAATGCGAAAACCCTCCACAACCGCGAGGTGTGCAGTCTCAGGGAATATTTTTTAAAAGCCGAAGTGGGTATGCACCGTGATGTGGTCGCAATGGACAAGGGGCTCACCCCGCTCTCCATGGCGAAAGAGAACTGGCGCAAACCTGTAGTACTTACTACCGATGACCGCAAGAAGGTATGGCAAAGCAAGGAGCTTCACGGGCGCTTCTATCGGGCTCTTCATGAGCCCGGTGTAGATTTCTTAGCGTCCGTATCCTGGCTGCGTTTCAGTGACCTCTTCGGGGAAACTGAAGGTTTTGTCTGTGCAATTATGGACGAAGTTATCTTGACGAATAACTACCGGAGACATATTATGAAGGACGGGACGGCTGACGTGTGTCGGGCATGCCACCGTCCGGGTGAGTCCATCAGACATATTATCTCTGGTTGTTCTCGTCTGGCTAACAGCGAGTACTTGCACAGGCATAACCAAGTAGCCAGGATTATTCACCAGCAACTTGCTTTGAAATATAAACTTGTCGACTCAGAGGTACCGTATTACAAGTATGTGCCCGACCCAGTTCTCGAAAATAACCATGTCACGTTGTACTGGGATCGGTCTATCATCACTGACAGGACTGTTGTCGCCAACAAACCTGATATAGTGGTGATAGATCGATTAGTGCGCCGCGCAATGATTGTTGATGTTACCATTCCACATGACGGGAACCTCGTGAAAGCTGAGAAAGATAAACAAATCAAATATCTTGACTTAGCACGCGAGGTTGTTGACATGTGGAATGTGAGCTCAACTGTCATTGTGCCGATTGTCGTATCGGCCAATGGCCTGATGGCCGACAGCCTCGATCAACATCTATCGAGGCTCTCGTTAGGCGGTTGGATCAAGGGCCTGATTCAGAAGGCAGTACTCCTCGATACGGCTCGCATTGTGAGGAGGTTTCTATCTCTGGAGCCCTAACCACCGGTAGCTTGGACCCTGCTCCCGACACCGGTGGATCACTATTTTTTTATATTTTTAAATGTTTTTTTTTATTTTTTTATTTAATCATACTAATATTTAAAAATGTAACAAAATAAGACGACTAAATAAATAAACGACATAATAATAATATTTTATTTGCAAAAAACATGGTATACAAGATGGTAATATGAATACACTGGTAGGTTCTTCATGTTTTGCTTCATGAAAATAAGCGTGCAAATTTACATACATGACAACAACATACAACCACTGTCATCGTCCGATTTTATGCTCTAGAAACTGCTTGACACTTGGAACTCTTTAACAGCGGGTACTATAAAACCTCAAACATCACATGGCGTATTACCCATAAAGCGCAAGCCACATGTAAATGGCGTCGGGCGCGGACATGCCACGGCCGACTTCCTATTCCATTCAAATTCAGGCGCGGGCGCCGAAATGGCGCGTCATAACCACGCCCGAGCAACGACATACCGTGTGTTCTAAATTACGCTTTATTTCGATGCATTTTGTGTGAAATTTAAATAAAATAGGAAGCCGCCCGTGCCATGACCGCGCCCGACGCCATTTTGGCCTGCGCTTAAGATATTTAACAACCGAGTCGCTCTATGGCAAACCAGAGATTTATTATCTCCTAGATCACTCTACATCGTGTATCAGAAAAGTGTTGTACACCCATCTAACTGAACAACTTTCGCCAAGGGACCAACATAGTAATCGCGAAAAAATAATCAGCTGTCTAATGCCAAACTTCAATACCTACTCGACCCAAATGTATGGGACAGCTGATTATTTTTTCGCGATTTCGATGTTAGTCCTATGGTGAAAGTTGTCAGTTTGAATGTCAGTACTACAGTTTAAATATGACCACATATTTCTGATACACGCTATATACAGGGTACCTAATTGGCAAAACACTAACAACTTTGCAGGATTTTATTACTAACATCATAAACAACAACTTTTGTTCGTGACTTTTTACATAACATAATACATTTACCAAAAACAAACGTTTAAGATTTCGTTGTTCTATATAACCCCCGCTCCCCTCCGCCGAATTTTGTACTAGACACGGCATTTTTATTACCTAACTAGCGCTTTCTTTCGCTTCGCGTAGAGTTCGTAACAGAAAATCGAATATTTCAACTCGTTGAATTGAAATATTTTTATTTATGTAAAGTCTGATGTATTATTAAAAATCATAGAACAAAAGTTGTTGTTTATAATGTTTATATGTAAAGTTTTTTGTGTAATGTTTCGGAAAAACACGCGCTGGAGACACGGCATACATAAACTCACGGCTTTTTCCCCTGGGCGTAGGCAGAAACTACACAACGCCATCTGCTTAGATCCTTATATACATGTATAGCTTGTCCTGGCTTCAACGACCAGCCAACTCAAATGACTTGAGTAGCCAGTTTTATTAATATTTTACTCTAGCAATTTTTCCTCTTTTAGCACCTCTGCATTACCCCTCGGCAAATAGGTGTGATATATGTTATGTATGTCTAACAATTTAGTAAAATAGAAGGTATAAGGTATAGTATCAAACATCTTACCCGGGTCCAGGTGATAACGTTCATGCGACGCGCCTGCACTTGCGCTTCGTTGCAGTCGCACCGCACATAACAGCTCGTTCAGGCGACCCTAAACGAAGACGATAGTTCATTTTACTATACTCTACATTTTAAAAAGAAAGGTAAATAATAAGGTAGGCATAAGTTAGTCACTTTATAATATATGAAAGGGTTTGTTATCGAACAGAGGAGCAATTCTCGTAATTTTAAGCACTTTCACAGTCTGTCAAAAATACCTCTAATTTCCCTATATTTTTGACAAGACTATTTTGACTTGTTTGTCGCCGAGATGAGACTGCGGCTTTTTTTTTTTTTGTTGGAAAACCATCAAATGACCCCTCCCGCTCTGGGCGGAGCAGAAGGGAGTGTCAGACTTTTACTGACTAAAGCCCACCCGTGTTCCTTCAGTTGCCTGTGCCAGGGGCCACGGTATCTCTTTCGAACAACCCGCAGCCCCGGCGGCTTCGGCCCTAGCGGACCCCGTCAGTTCTTGCTGACAGCTCTTTGAGGCGCGCGTGGAACACAACGCGCCGTCGACCCGGGCCTGGTCCTTACCGGGCGGCGAGCTGCCCAAAGCTCGCCACCCGCAAGCCCGCGCCTACGGTGGCCGGGAGTCGGTTGTTGACTCCCGTCCAGGGCGTCTCCTGCGGCGGCTAGGCGCGCGAGGGTGCAGAGATTGCCTCTCCCTCACGCGCTCCGCCTCCTCCTTCGCGAGCATTACTGCTTCGCAGAAGGAGGTGACGGCCTCCCATTCACTCTCGCTCCGTACCATGGCCTGGATGAGGGCCGGACGCGAGAGGTCGCCGCCGCCGATCGCCGCCACAGATGAGACTGCGGCTAGATTTTAAACGTTTTAAAATACGAGAATTGGCCGTCTGGTCAATTAAGGTAGTTTGGTTGACCCAAGGCATCACACCCATGCAAGGGCCAAGGCCACTCTTTGGTAAGCCAGTTAACCGAAAACAGATCCATTTCAAAATCACAATTAGAAATGGCTTCCTACAGGGTGTCTTGTTATAGCATAGTCAGCCTGTAATGTTCCCACTGCTGGGACAGGCCTTCTCTCTTTGAGAGGCAGTGGCCCGTAAGCCACCACGCGGGCCTAGTGTGAGTTGGCGATGTCACAGTAACTTGAATAACCCATAAAAGTTATTACAAAGGTAAGAAAGACAAAGCAAAATTTGAGTTGACAACAAGTCAAGCGTTTATCGCTAATTTATATCAAAAGACAGTGCCTGTAATTTTTTTATCTAGTTGAAAAGATCTGACGCACCTAAGTTCTAAAACTTCTAAGCACCAGAGTGGCTAATGTATCGTTGGTGTCACTTTGTGTCTATCTCCCACACAAACACACGAGTATCACGCATGATTTGTTTAGATACAAATTTTAAGCAGTGCGTGATAGGGATGTGATAGTATCGTGGCACTTCGACACCTGCTTGTCTACCTCCGACCATGCAGAACTAAGTATCGATTATTTAATGTGGTTATTGCGGTTCTCCCCGCACGTTCGGAATGAATCGGACAAAATATCTGGTTACAACCAGATTTATCGATTAGAAAGATTTTAGATATCTGGCTGTGTTGTCTAACAATAGGTAGGTAGTAGAAATAATATACCAGAGTCTATAAAAGATTTTTTTTTTTTGGTTGGCGGCTAGGTAACATTACCTATGTTACCTAGCCGCCAACCAAAAAAAAAAATCGGTATAATTTTTTGGGATTTGGGTTTATTAGCATTTTCCTATCAGATATCATTCTCTGTCTGGGCAGTCTGCCTGCCCTGCTTCCATCGTTGCACGTGGCTGAGTTTGCTGTCTGAGCCGCTTAAGCTGATATGAGCCATCGTCGAATGTTCGTGGCAACAAGAAAGAAGAATAACTCAGTTATTTTTCCACAGCAGAGCAAAGAACAGAGGGGCAATTCTCGTAATTTTAAGAACGTTCACAGTCTGATATCAGTCCTAATCAGTCAAATAAACCTCTAATTTCCCTACATTTTGACAAGTTTTTGACATTTGATTGTCGCTGAGATGAGACTCCGACTAGATTTTGAACGTTTTAAATTACGAGAATTGGTCTTCTGTTCATAGCTCCGAAGTCACTCTTTGGAAGCGTGTAAATATAATATCGTTTCTTTCCCTAAAACAAATGTACAAGATGATAAATGAAAATTTATTGTTTAGTCACCGCCATTTGACAAACGTATACAAAAATACCTTACCCTATACTGCATTCATGATTTATTTGACAAAAATGTAAACAAGTATGAATTTCTGGAAAAAGAACTTTAATTCCTACACAACTGACTGGTCCCTGAATGAAACAGTGCATAGTTGGTAGTTTTTTTTACTGTATTATGTGTCTATAACCGGCGCTTCTCGCCATCAAACTCGAAAGCTTGGCGAGTAATATTATGATTTTTAATTTTTATGATTTTTTTTTTTTATTACAAGCTTTTATTACTTGTTAATAAAAAGAAATAAAAAGTTAAAAATAATTGAAACCTGATAAGAAATAAATAAAAGCGTGTTACATTTTGATGGAACATTTAGCATAAGTATTACAACTTCATTATTTTTCTTTTGCAATCACAATGTAACACGCTTTTATTTATTTTTTATTAGGTTTTTTTTTTAAATTATTTTTATCTTTTTAGTTCTTTTTATTAACAAGTAATAAAAGCTTGTTTTTAAAAAGTTTTTTTTTTTCTTTTAATTTTATTTTTAACTTTTTTGTATTTTTGATGCGAGCGAGAGTGACTACGGCGTAGTTCGTAGCGCGTAGCAGTGTTTTTCCGTTATATGCGTTTACTGCACTTAAGCTACCTGTACATGATCCCACGCTGGTTACCATCTAGCACCAAAGTACTCGTCAAGACGAATCATACGAGCCCAAACTCAATGGGGTCGTGTCGTTTAATTACCGAGTTCCTATGGCCATCTTTCAGCTCCATCATCAGACCCTGGTTACAATCTAGCACCAAAGTACTCGTCAAGACGAATCATACGAGCCCAAACTCGATGGGTTTGTGTCGTTTAATTACCGAGTTCCTATGGCAATCTTCCAGCTCCATCATCAGACCCTGGTTACCATCTAGCACCAAAGCACTCGTCAAGACGAATCATACGAGCCCAAACTCGATGGGGTTGTGTCGTTTAACTACCGAGTTCCTATGGCCACCTTCCGGTTCCATCATCAGATTAGCTCCATGTCATAATAATTTTGCATTGTCATCCGATTTACACATGCATGCAAAATTTCAGCTCAATCGGTTGAAGATATTTGGTTCAAAATTGAGTTGCAAGAGTCCACCCGAACAAACATAGTTACATACATACATAGCAAGTTAAGTAAAACCTTTTAAAAACAACAAAATAATGTATTTTTGAGAATAATTAAAAAAAAAACAATAAAGTTCGATTTACGCTACAACTTCAAACATTTTTATAACTTTTTCAATAGTGCTAGTCACTCTGAAATCAACTTAATTCCCATTTAAAATAAAGTTGATATTTGTTTAACTTGAAATAACATCAATTTGAAACATTCGTTTGAATAGACATTACCTATATTGGTTAACTTATAACAATAATTATACATTACCTAAAGTCTTAGAACAGCCGGAAAAAACTAAACGTAACATCACGCCATGTTTCCCCTAATGGTTAGGAAAAGACGTTATAGGACCAAAACAAGAACAACAGATTGAAGGCGCAAAGGGTTATTATACTGATAAAAAGATGGATTATCATCTGTTACTTAGAATTTCTTTAATGGAATAGGCACCTCTTAAGCACCGTATTCATGGGAAACACAATTTCAACAAAATTGTGTTTTATATTTTTTATTGCAGGATACATGTTGCCACAACACTAAAGTCGTTGTTTGCAACAATGTTGCGCCACTTTTCTCAAAAATATGGTAGTATTATAATAAGTGCGTAGTCCCATTTTAATAAGGTCAGTCTTATTACTCATCTTTGTTGATTGTTATCCTTATGAGGAAAACTAAAAACAGCATCATCTAATTATACTGATAACGATCACCATTATTATTTAATTTCAATATGTCGAAACCTCCAATCGCGATACAAAACGTTGCTAATGACCAAGCAACAAAAAGCGTCAATTTTACCCGTCTAATCTAAAAATACAAGAGATTTGACATCGCTGATACCTCAAGATCGTACCCATATCTTTGTTACACTCGTTTCCAGCATGATAATCAAGCCATTTGCTTTTCATCCAAAGTTACATACTAAACCAGTTATATCTGGTACTAAAGGCATTTCATAAGACTTTTATAGATACTATTAAATGACTCAAAGATAGGAGAATTTATTGTTATTTTATATTACATGTATAACACAGAACTATTCCCATTAGTATGAATGCTTTTATTTAGAACAAACACGACTCGTTGTGGCTAAAATATCATGTTAGGTAACAACATACGAAAGTGCGCCATAGATTGCTCTATGGCGCACTTTCGTATGTTGCTACCTCATTGTTGTTCTTTGCTGGTGTTAATTATTAGTTTATCAACAACAGCGTAACACCGATATATGTACTCGTGTTATAACGCTGTCTGGTGTCTGGAGATAAGGCGATAGTCACTGATAAGAGTGATAAGCGATCACGGGTAGGGCGAGTGCTCCAAACATTTGGCCAGACAAGGTCGTTCTATCATTCTATACTAAAATTAACTTTGCAATTTGGCTTATCACAATAGTCTGATCCCATGTGATAAGTTACATATGCGCTATGTACCTACCGTACCTATAGATGAGAACAGAAATGTAGATAATCACATGGAAAAAAAAAACTTATATGATGAGGCTTTCAGCGTTTGTTTTTGTACCACATAACGATCATACCAATCCATCTAAAATAAATAGAGACTCAGCATCGGATTAAAATCCACTAGAATTTATAATAAGGACCTCATAGACACAGGGTGGCAGGGACATCTACGCGTAAACTGTAATCATGAATTCACCACATGATTCTAGAACCAACAAACATAGAAATTGTTCAAAAAAGTCTCCTGTTTCATAGAAAAGTGCAATACCTTACGCGGTCAAAATGAATGGAACAGTGAATATTTTTTTATTTGTTGGTTCAGAATCATGTACTGAATCCATGGTCACAGGTTGCGCGTCGATGTCCCTGCCAGCCTGTATAACTGAGTGAGGAATAATTTATCATCACAAAATTAAACATAAAGGCGACATTCCGACGCGACTTAGCATTATCTACTCCTCGTAAGCCATTTTATGTGAAGTTACACAGACAACTTTTAATTACCTACAAATAAATGCAACCCCAACTAAAATTGGGAAGCACAATGAGATATAACTATGAATTAATAGGAACTTCAATGACTTGGATCTGTCAACTTACTTCTACTTGAAAAATACGTTTTGCACACAACATTTGTAGTGAGTAACTCGCTTTTGTTAAAAAAAAAGCTGTTCTAGTATATTTATTTGTTTATCTCACTGCTTCAAAATTCGTAAACAAGGCACTGTTTTTCAAAACGTCGCAATATGGCTTAAGGTCCTATGCTGAGTTAAATCGCATTGTATAGTATTATATATAGGTAAATATGTATAGATATTATTAGAAAAATACCTACTTGGTACTCTTATCAAACTAGTTCAGAGTTACGACCTCGTCTACATGAATAACAAATCTGCTAAGCCGACCACTCAAGTAGAGGCCAAACAGAACAGGTGAGCTTGTGTTAGCTTGGCCTGATCGGATACGTCCACATATACGAAACAATTTCATCAGTTGTAACGATTTCCTTCAATTATGTTTCTCTCGAAGGAAAACATCGTGAGGAAATCGACATGTCCTAGTGTATTGTCCCGCGCGGTGGATTACGGCCCACTCCCTCTCACCGAGAGTAGGCCTGTGTCCCAGCAGTGGGAACATTTCCGGCTCATTATGCATATTTCGATTAGCCGCCATATACGCCTACATGGAGTCCATCCAAAATATTTTTTTGTTATTTGTGTTAGATTATGGTATTTGTAGCTCCATGAAATTCAAGAATGTACGACAAGGTTCTACCTTGTCATCAAACGACGCAAAGGGCGACCAAAAAAGTAGCGTCAACAGCTTAATACTCAAGTGATATAGTATAGTAGATTATTCAACGATAATAAAGGGATAAAGCAGAGACGGGATAAAGCAGTCTTTTGTCACGGGCGCTATATTGAATTCCGAGCCTAATGAAGGATCCCGAGTGTAGCGACGGATTCAGGCTCGCCCAAGACGAAGGCACCTTTATCCCCGTAGCCCCGGAAAATAAGTTTAAATGAAAGGCTAATCTGCGAACAATATTTTAGCAAGAAACTTATTTTCGGTACCTTAAGCAGCAATTTTTTTATTTTCGAAAATGTTTTCGCAACTAACTTTTCACACAGTATTTGTAATGCCTAAATAAAGATAATCACAGTATTTTTAATGTCTAAACAAAGAACTTCTTTCGCATTCAACATTCATATCTTACTTCCCTGGGCTACATGGAAATACTCTACTTCTCATACCTTCTGCGAGGTAATAAAAAGAAATTCCATTACCGATTATATATTTTTTGTAAAAGTTATTATACGACTTTTTAGTAAAGGTACTAGACTATGCCCGACTAGGCTATAATTTAGGTTAGGTTTACAAGACAATGGCGCTGATTCCATTGCTCACAAACTAAAGTAAATTTAAGTTATGTGCATCTTTTTCTTTCTATTTCATTAAGAAAAGGACAGAAGATAAAATATTAGTTTAGTCCTGTCAAATTAAAATAGTTCATAGGTAGATAAGACGTGATTAAAAACATGGTTACTAAAAATACGTCAATTTACGTCAGGCGCTGACTAATTTGACAGGACTAAACTAATATTTATCTTCTGTCCTTTTCTAAATTAAATAGAAAGAAAAAGATGCACTGAACTTAAATTTAGTTTAGTTTGTGAACAATGGAATCGGCGCCATTATAATTTGACATTATCGAGCAGGTGTGTGAAAATGCATTATACCTACTTCGATTGGCAAGTACAGACAAAGTTCAATAGAGATTATGATTTTCGTGAGGTGACAGTACTTTGTACTTACATTG
Organism: Apamea epomidion; assembly: GCA_947507525.1. Lineage (NCBI taxonomy): Eukaryota > Metazoa > Arthropoda > Insecta > Lepidoptera > Noctuidae > Apamea > Apamea epomidion. The sequence continues at coordinate 15,373,875 of OX382226.1, forward strand.
TAAAGCGGCGGCGCGGCGAGCTGTGATGTCAGCTCGTGCAGACGCGCCCGGGCGGCTTCCTCCTCGGGACCCAGCGCGGCTCCCACACGACCCACAACCTCACGTCGAGCTACCACCTACGATACAAATAGTTATATATAATAGTATACATAGATATATATACTTTAAAGAGAAGGAACTTGATTCGTAAGACAATTTGTAACTTAATTTGTTCGTAATTTTTTAATTACAATTACTGTAAGCCGTTGCGTTTTGTCGCCGGCGTTCGTTGTGTTGTTCGTTTGTATAGAATGTCTAACTGTTTAATAACAGAGTTCCTTGACTGTTCATAAACATCTTGCAGTTCCTCTGCCTGCACGACGCGTGCACAGCTCAGCTATACATATTCCAAAGTACAAACTCCAATGTAACCAAAAATGTTGGGACTTTTTTTACAAACTGTCAATTAAAAATCTATTTATACTACATAATGCTAAAGTAGATAGTTGATTACGTGGCAATTCATGTGAACTATCTAAGATTGTATATTCAAGTACAGGTAAACCAGAAGGTATGAATTAGCACGAAAGTCACGCAGGCACAGAGGGAAAGCATCTGAGTTATTGAAAAGTTTTTTGAAATTGCATAGAGTTTCTGGTTATTTTGTTGTCTATAATTTTGTAATCATGGTAATACAAAATAGGCAAGTACTTCCATGGTTGTAACAGCACTATGTCTCATCGTCGCGCGTTCGTATTCCGAAGATAGACGATGATTCCCGAAGCGCATTCTTTTCTCGGGCTATCTGTGTACATAAGTGGTAGTACGCACCTGCAGCAAGGTGTGCCTGCGCGCGTGCAGGCGCGCGGCCAGCTGCGCCAGGCGCGCGCTGGCGGCGGCGCGGCGCGTGCGCAGCTCGGCCAGCTCGCCCGCCGCGCGCTGCAGCCACTGCGCCTGCAGCTTGCCCTGCTCCGACTGGCAGCGGCTGCGGAACTTTATCTATAGAGAGAACGAAATTTTAAAACTATTATTGAAGCTTACTCAAAAACGAACGTCATCATTATCATCGCCATCATTTGCCTAGCCTTTTCTCAACCATGATGGGGTCGGCTTCCAGTGGAATGCTGAATGCACACACACCAGGTCACACATCAGGTTCAGTTGAAAACCAGCGTCAGGCACTATTGTCCGGCATTTTTGCTGAACTGAGCCTTTTTGGTGCAGCCGTGAGGCACTTATACTTTCTATTTGTTTATTTATTCGTTGTTATCTGATCTATGTATCTGGTGTATTGTATGTCTTTTAGTCTGTGCTAAATAAATGTTTTTTTCTTTCTTTTCTTTTCTTTCTTTCAGTATTTTACATGGAGCGACTGCCTATCTGAGCTCCACTTGGGGTAAGTGGAGGTCGCTTCGTCGAATGTCGCTTTTAGTAGCCATGTTTTATTCGCGTCTAAACTGTCTATAGAGGATCTTCATTTGACAGGACTAAACTAATATTTATCTTCTGTCCTTTTCTTAATGAAATAGAAAGAAAAATATGCACTGAACTTAAATTTAGTTTAGTTTGGGAACAAGGGAATCGGCCCCAGTGTCAAAGTTACTGTCCCTGCCAAGATTGTAACTAAGTGAACAAAGGTCTGCTATTATTGGAAGTGCACACTAATATTTAATATAAAAAAATCGGATCAAATATTAGTGTGTTTTCTTCTTGTTAGGAAACCTTTGGAGGTCCAATAAATAAATCAATAAATACTCAAATAAAGTTAATAAAATCGTAGTGAGACCATCGCGCGACTGTATTCTACCAAAAGAAAAAAAATCACGTAAATCGGCCCAGAAGTAATTGAGAAATCTATCACATCACATCACATGACACATTCTCAGCAACAATACAGTGCAACATCCACTCTTATGTGCGATGTGCGGTCTACACCTATAACATATAAATGTAATGTCCGATCCGGTAAACATTGGGGCCAAGTAAACCATTATTTTTTTAGAATGATGACTGCAAATTGTTGCTATACTACAACTTTAGTTCTGCCTAAAATAAAATTCATTTACACTTAGATTTTTTTACTAAACTTATTTGATGTATGTACGTAAACGAAGAAAAAGGAGTACGTAAGGATCGTATCAGGTGGCGTTCTGTAGTTTCTAGGCAAAAACTACAGAACGCCACCTGTTACGATCCACCCTCTTCCCTTCCCGTACTCTCACCTTCTTCCCATGGGGGTAGGCACTCCCATGGGAAGAAGGTGAGAGTTTATGTATGTTTTTTTATTAATATAAGTTACCTCGGAAAATCCAATAATAGGCACGGGTATGTAGTTTTCAGAGTCAGGATTGTCAGCCTGCGCTTGCTTCCATAGTCGCATGTCCATACCTGAAACAGAAGTAACACTGAAAAACCACAACGCTTTGTACAGCGATCGCTAAAGGAAACATAAAACAATCCGAAACCTTGTTTCCAATTAACATAATTTCCGCTTCAAACAAATATCAACTTCACACACGTGTAAAGTAAGTTGATTTCGGAATGACAAATGCTATAAAAATCTTACATTCACTAATTCACTGACAAACAACGCACAGCCTAAACCGCCGTCAAGAAGCTTGTAGTTTTGCACATGAGTTCATTATACACATATCAACACTGTCTAGGGATATTTTGGATTTACTCAATTTACTCAAAATTGATTAAAAATAACATACAGCATGCATATATTTTTATAAGTCCCATTTATCAGACTACACTCCAGAATAAAAGAAAACTATTTTTTTTTGCGTAATCAAATTTTTATTCAAATAAAGAAAAAACGTGAAATAATGGTAAAACTAACAATGAATGTGTTTCTCAAGAAAAAGTGAAAAATAAGGAAACATTAATCTGTTTTTAACAGTTATGTGAAAAATCAGTAGTCAGTAAAACACCCCATGACGTTAATAACGGTCCTGCAACGGTTTTTCATGCTCTGGATTAAGTTATCCAAGTCTTGCTGCGGTATATTGTCCCAGGTCCGGTTAAGATGCAAATAAAGTTGCTCTTCCGTCGCAATGTTTGCAGGGAAATTCCTCAAAGCCCTTCTTTGGAGCATGTCCCACGCGTGATCTATGGGGTTTAGGTCAGGCGATTGAGCGGGCCAGCCTAAGACCGATACGTCGTGCTCCTGCAACCAGCTTGTCACCACTCTCGCTGTGTGCGGACGGGCGTTATCGTGCATGAGCGTGAATTCTTGGCCCATTTGTAGTCGATGGGGGTAGATTATTGGTACTAGCACCTCGTTACGGTATTTTTCAGCCGTCATGGTGTTTCTGATCCAAACGAGGTCTATACTTCCACCAACACGAATTCCCGCCCAAACCATAATTGTCCCGCCGTGGTATAAATGGACTTCCTGAGGATGTTGCAGACGGCTCTCATGACCAGGAACTCGCCAAACACGTACTCTACGTGTATCGGGATGGAAACCGAACCGGGACTCATCGGTAAACAGCACTACAGACCACTGGTTATCTTCCCAGAGCAAATGTTCACGAGCCCACTCTAGTCGTCGTCCACGATTTCCTCGGCGTAGTGCTGGAGTACGAAGCGGTCTGCGAGCATGAAGGTTAGCTTCATGCAGCCTTCTCCTTACAGTTTGATCACTCAAAAGCAACTGGTGCTCTGACTGGAGCTTCGGAACCAACTGCATGGCCGTAACATTTGGTTGTCTTCTCGCGGCAACTTGCAAAAATCGGTCTTGTCGTTGAGTGGTTATGCGCTTCCCGCCTGGGTGTCTTTCAGCCACATCACCAGTAGCACGATAACGTGACCATAACCTTGATATCACGTTTTGTCTTGTTCCAATCTCCTCAGCAATACTCCGTTGAGTAGCCCCAGCTTGGAGCATGCCTACTGCCCTTAACATTTCCTCTCTCGTTAAATGGCGCCGCTGCATGATGCACACAATAACATTAATTCGAAATTAACCGATAACTTGTTATAAAACTTAAATTTGACACAAAAAAATAGCCAAAAACTACTGTAGGTAAATGAAGCCTTCGGACTTCGCTACCATTATGCCGCGTAAATCTTTGGTTTTTAATTTATTTTTTCAAATTCAAATTTAGAATCGTTCAAAAAGGTTTACAAAATAAGCTTTCTTCAAAAGAATTTAAAACTGGCCAGTATTTTTTGAGTTTAAAAACTTTAAACAAAATATCCCTAGACGGTGTTGATGTGTGTATTATAACGAAAGGGAAGCACTAAAGCCTGAATTACATGATGCGGTTTAATTGCCCGCGGCATAAGTTGTTTTTTTTAATTTTTTTTTTTTAATCATTTATTTCAAATAGGCACATAAAAGGCACTTATGAACGTCAAAAATAAAATTAAAATAAAATTGATTCTAGTCGCCCCTTCCAAAAGGTAGTTTTCGTATGGAGAAGAATGGGCAAGAAACTCCGTTGAAAGAGCAATAAAAATTGCACCGTCTAAATCGTGTTTAGTTGATGCAACTTTTATTGCTGTTTCAGTCATTTGTTAGCCAGTTATTTTTAGTTCCATGTAATGAGGGGCGAGCCTATTGCCATTAACCAGGCACAAATCGAGTTCCCGGACTATTGAGACATTCCAGATAGAAAAATCCAATAACACTTTGCGACCCGGGAATCTAACCCAGGACCTCATGCTCACCAGTAGCGCTTGCGACTACTAAACCAACGAGGCAGTCTTTACAAGTCGATTTAGGACTTCTTATGTAGGTATTAAAGTTGGTTTATAAGTACCGGGCGGCGCAGTTTGCAGGTATTGCGCCAACATCTGCGGCGAGGGCGCGGTGACGGCGGACACGGAGGCGCAGGCCGCGCCCAGCAGCGCGGTGCGCGCGCCGCCCGCGCTCAGGAAGGCGCCCAGCTCCGCCGCCGAGATGTGCGTGCCGCCCGCGCCTTTATCCACTACGTATATCACCACCTGTGTAGAAGAAAACGGCATGTATTATTAGGGATGTATTACCAGGGACGCATTATAAAGTATTAATGCCATCATTATTCCACTGAAAAAAAGGGATGGTGCTATCGGCCTTCTATAGCTCCGACTCTCTCTCACACTAGAAAACTGATGGAATACATACGTCATAATACGGACCCAGCCCGTTATACTACACTAATTCCCATTTAGCTTTCCTAAAAATATTATTGAACACTCTCAATATAATCACTGAGGTTCGTTAATTTAAATAAGCGTAGATACATTATTAGGCAGTCGATATGTTTTTAGAGGATCCGATAAATATTTCCCTAAAAACACATACAAACACCTGTGTGTGAAGGAGTACACACATTCAGAGGGCGGAATGCACATCTGTTTTGTCGACTTTTTGGTATATTTCTCTTGAGAATAGACATGAACGAATGGTCTCTTTATTTGCTAGAATATAGGTTACTAGCGACCCGCTCCGGCTTCTGTACACGACAGTTTGAGCACAAGTTCTGAGCAGTAACCTAACAAAAAGTATTAGGCTTGCATGAATTCAAGATATGGTTTATTAGAATGATTAAGTACTTCGTTTTGTATATATTTACATGATATTATATAGCCTATGTCCATGTGGAATAATGTACCTTTTTAAATGGTGATTTTTTGTAAGTAGGAGCTGTGGTTTTGGAGATTATTCTCCACATATACACCAACTCACAAAATTCACTCTCATTCTTTATAATATTAGTATAGGTTGTTAATTTATTTAATTTCAATTTATTTTGGCAATTTTTTTAATTTATTTAATATTTGAGGTTTCGGTCGGTGTGTGTAGAGAGGGTAACACTTACTAAGTAATGTGTAAGATGAAGGGCGGGCGTCTTGGGGGACTGTCTTTTGTAATTTTGACGTTCGAAAAGTGCTGATTCTCAGCCTAATTTGAATAAATGGCTTTTGATTTTGATAATAGGCTTAATCTTAGTACGCACCTGAGTCTTGTTGTCCGAGACTGCTTTAACACATTCTATATTAACGGCCAAGTTAGGTTTATTTCCTAACAAACTATGTAGAGACGTCGTCAAGGCTTGCTGGTTGGTTCTAGAAAATAAATAACATTTTGTCAGGTTTTTGTACGTTTTGACGTGACTACACTTTAGTCGCATCTTGCTACAAAGAGAAAACGTAAAACTATGAGAAATATAATAATAAAATATAATAATATATATAAAATGGAACGCAAAATAAAAATACATAAACAGATGGGTTAGTTAATGTGTATTATTGTATCAGACAGGTATAATGCTGGCATACATTCAAATTATAATGATCTAAAGTGCTAGCCTGGACAGACACGTCTAAAAATTATGAGAGATGTCTGTAAACACATACTTGATATCCTGTTCGGGCTTGTTGAACAACATGGCGACATGTCCGTCTTTGTCCTCGCGGCCTCCGAGCCGAGAGTATCCCACTGCTTTGAACCTGCAAAGCGGGTTCTGTTCGTTCAGCTCCAAAGGAGGTGCATTACGACTGTAGTAGGCTTGCCCTGCAAAAGTAATTGAGAATAGGTTTAAACTGATGAAATAATCAGAAAATTGAGCCTGTAAGCCTTTCAAAACTTGTTCAAACCATTTGGACTCTATTCCACCTGATAAATCGTTACTCTAATAATGTTTAATTCAATAACTTATGTTCAGATAATATTGATTGGCCATCAGATTGTGGACAAATTGTGTGCATTAAGTAGATATCCCACAAAGTCATTAATACTTCGTAATTCGCGATCTGTGTCCTTGATGTGTGTTGGACATAAACAGAACACTAAGTAAGCTATACACCACAACAATGGAATACCAAAATGATAAATATAGTACCAGCATTAATAAGACAGGTCGAGTTTTTAAAGAGTGTCACATAGGTATGAGTGATAGAGACAACGCTCTACACCGCCGAACTTTTTCTAAAACTCAATGTGCCATATTATCGGCCGATTCCTGTACTTTGAGAATCCCTCATATTATTATTTGATGAATTAAAGTAGAAGAGGAAGACTAACACAATAGAAGAGTAAGCTTTGGTTTCCTAGGAATGCGGTTCCGTCATATTTAAGGTGGTCGTGAAATCAGTATTTCATATTAAGGTGTCAAAAGTTCTGCATTTGGACCGCCGTAATTCTGTGACCGTTCACCGATTTCTTTGGAAATCAACACTTTGCACACCAAAACAAAAGAAGGCCGAATCAGTAAATAACTAGACTCACCAGTGCCCCACTGTGCTTGAATGAGATTCCACTTAGCAAGCACTTGGTCCCTCTCATCTCCAAAGACGCAACAGTTGAACACGGCTGCTACCAGCGCCTCGTGAGCAGATGATGGGCCCTGCGGCTGTTGTTGCTGTTGTTGTTGTTGCTGCTGTCAACAGAGTAGTATTCATTTGGTAAGTCCATTCAACCCTCGAGCTCTTGAGCAAAAACTTATACTCGGGGGTCCAAGACACATATTTTTACGGGGGGGTTAGGGTAGGGCGAAATGAAATTCAAATTTTCTTAAGTTTTTTCCAATTTGCAGGTCAGTGTTAGGTCCTATCGATTGATTTTTCATGAAATAATCATTCAATGGGATTATATGTAATTATGAACTTAGAGGCGTGTATTGATGATGAATGACTTGACAGAGAGAATGAATGTGACTTTACAGAATTATAATTATTAAATTATAATTCTGTAAAGTCACATTTGTTACGGTCGCGAATCATATTTTAATCAATGAATACCTGATACCGACCTGCAAATTGCAAAAAACCTAAGAAAATTTTATTTTCGCATGCTACCCTGGTGTTAGCCCCTTATTTAAGGAGGTAAATATGTTGGTAAATAAGGTTAGTAAATATGTAATTATTAAAATTCAATTCAATTCAAATGATTTATTTCAGATTAAAAAAAAAACCATATGTAATGAAACATCATGTAATGTTAATGTTGTATGTATAAATACATACCTGTCCAAACTGTGGTGCTGATCCAAGAACATTGCCAAAACCAGTAAATCCAGTGTTAGGTTTAGTTCCAAATGACTGGCCAAAATTGCCCGTAGCACCAAATGGACTGCCAAATGTATTGGCACCAAGAGTGTTAGTACCAAATGTAGGTGCAGCACTGCCAAATGTTGGTGCACCGAATGCTGGTGCAGCACCAAAGGTGTTCGCGCCAAATGAGGTATTTCCAAAACCTGAACAGAAAAATTAATTTGTCAATGTCAAAATTTTTAACTTGTGCAATAAAACTTGCAAGTGGACTTTGTGCATAGAGATGGGTAGTGGGTAAATACCCATTCTTCCCATTTGGGTTATAACCGGGTGATTTGGGTTTTAACCGGGTTTTAACCCATTTTCACCCGATTTTATGGGTGAAAACGGTTTACATAGTGAATAACGTAAAATATAATTTAACAGGTATGGTCAGAGGGTGGTATATGGTCTTTTATTTTTTACCTTATTTTTTAATTTTACCTTAAAAAAAGATTAAACTCAAAATCAAACATTTATTTGCAAAATCACAAAGTAGTTCACTTATAAAAAATCACATTTGTTACAAAGTTCGTGTAATCATTTTAATTGCTGTGTTTCGTCATCGTCACTTGAACTTGGGTCGGTAATACGGTCGCAATCGAAAAATTCGAAGCTGTTAATCCCTGAACTTGTTGTAGCTTCTGGGCTAATGGTACGTGTCGGTGATGGTAATGAAGAATTTTGCCTTCGAGATGGTGGCGGTGAATCAGACATACATTCTTCAGTGTCCTCAGTCACATTGTTCCTGCGCTTGTGCAACAAATTCTAGTTATAGGATATATAGGTTAGTTTTGCTGCTCGTTCCGTAGTGAGCCTATTCCGTTTTTTACTGTGAATATTGCTATGAGCACTGAAGGAACGCTCTACTGCAGCAGAAGTAGAAGGCGCTGTGAGAATACGGTCAGCGACTTTGCTCAATGTAGTAGACCCACAAATGCCCTTCCACCATGTTGTTGGCCTAACTTCGCTTATGTTTTCCCAAAGAAATCTTCTACTCCAAAATCCATCTCTCGCTTTGTAAGATGCTAAGTTTGTCATGACATTTACACCAATACTATGCCCATCGTCGTTTATAAATTCCATGGCATCTAATTCTTGCTGTTCGTCAAGTTCCGCTCCTTGGACTGTAGGGTCTAGCAAGTATGCTGCAAAATGTATGGGTTTCAAGCACATATTCATTCTCGCATCAACATTAAATAGCATTTCATCCTTGATGTCATTGTCTACGATTGTGATATTCGGTAAACTAAATAGTAGTTTAGATTTCATATTTTTCAGTGTTAAAAATACCTTGTGGATGTTTTCCTCGTTTGACTCGAGTGAGAATATTGCGTCAGAAATAGGTTGCAAAAGTATTATGCACTGTCTTATAATCTCCCAGAAGTTATCATCTAACAATGAGGATTTTTCTTCTGTTGGTAAAAGTGTTGCATTCTCATGAACAGCTAAGGTCTGCAAAGCAACTTTTGTATTCTGTATACTTTTAAAACTTGTGCAGTAACTGCCCCATCGAGTATCACACGGTAGCTTTAAAGTCTCACCAGCATTTTTTTCCTTTACTATTTTAGCAAGCAAGTACGTCAATACTTGACTTCTTTTAATGGTTTTGATCAAGTTAGTTGCCATGTCTTTGCAAACTTTTATTACGGAATTTCTACCGATATCTTTGCAAAGCAAATGCAGAGTATGTGCTGTGCAATTCAGGCACGTTAAGTGTGGATGTATTTCTTTGACGAGACGAAAAGCTCTTTGTATATTGCTTGCATTATCTCCAATCAACGTTGAAATCTTGTTTGCTCCATATTCATCCAAGACATTGGAAATTTCTTCACATAAGTATTCGCTTGTGTGGCGGTTTTCTGCAGTTGCTATACTTTTTACGAAAACGGGTTCCGGTTTTGAAATCAACACATTAATGATGCTTTCATTTCTACAATTAGACCAACCGTCTAACTGTAAATGTAAACATGTTTGTGATTTTAATTCATCTTTTAACTCACGGTGCATTTCCTTATAAGTTTTGTCCAAAATGTTTGTAGAAATTGTTTTTCTCGTTGGCAATTTATATAAGGGTTGAAGATGTTCAAAAAAATTTAGCCAGAGAGGATGTTCAACTATTGTTAAAGGTGTTCCTGATACGTATATAGCTTTTGCTAGTAACGAATGTAGGTTTTCGTGTGCTCCAACTGATAGATCTGGTTCTCTAGATTTAGATGTAGACGCAGTGCTCTCGTCAGTTAATGAATTGACACTTGGTATCACATTTTCTTTGTTTGCCACTGATTGGCATAATGCATTACTGGCTGCAGATTGCGGTAAGTTGGTATTTTTATGTGAATTCGTTCTTACCTGCTGTTTAGAACTTTCAGGGCAGTTAAGACACTTTAGTAAATGCCTAGACATTTTCTGCAAGTTTGGTATTTTATATCGCTTCTCACAATGTTTGCATGTAGCTGATTTATTATCCGTTTCTCGATAATGTGACCATATCAATTGGTTTTTCGGTCTCACCATGTTGACCTAAAACCACGAAAATTGTATTAAAATATACTATAAGCAAATTAATACGAGTCAAACATTTTATTAATTATATAATAAACAAACCAAAATTAAAATCACTTATTGACCAAAGACCGTAGCTGAAAGAGGGAACACACTGTGCTCTTGAGTGATTTTAACTTTGGCCGTAAAGCCATACTGGAATGTAACTTTGTCCAAATTGATAAAAAGCTAAACTTTGAAATCTAAAACCAATTTGATTTTAATCAAATTAGTGACTCTACTTAAGTTAAATAGATATGTAAGTACTTACTTATGTCCTTCCGTAAAAGCAGGAAAATATTTGTAAATCCAGTTCAGAATCTAATCGGTGTCAATTTATACAAGCGAAGGTCAATCAGGTTTATAATACAAATCACAATGTAGTAAAATATTGAAACGTGGTTTAAAACTCAAATTAAAGACGTGCACTTAATGCAATTATCGACAAAATGAGTGAACAATAAATGTCAGGTAAGATACAGGGTAGGGCGCGGAAGGAAAGGGACGCACGGGAATCCCTGCATGTTAGGCGCGCGCGTCATACCCTCCCGCACCCCCCGCGCTTCACCCGTTGTGTCCTGCATATATGAAACTAACGGAATAAGTTTTCACCCGCAGAAATGGGTGATAACCCGGGTCGAAATGGGTGGTAATTGGGTTTTAACCCATGCGTGGGTTTTTACCCGGGTGGTTAGCACAAATTGTGCATTAGATAGTAGGTACCTACCTGTTGCAGGTTTAGCAGGAGTAGCACCGAAGCCAGTCCCACCAAATAAAGATGGTGCTGTGGAAGCAGGGGCAGTGCCTAGTGCTCCAAATGGTGCAGCTGTGAAAAAAAACAATACAGTAATGAGTTTTTTTTTAAGTTTACATTTTTTTTGCATAATATTTTATTAAAACCTAGCTATCATACCGATCAAAACAGCTAGAACTCTGAATTTATCAGTGCTGTTTACGTCAGTTTTTTCAACCTTTTTCATGGCGTGGCTCCCTTAGTACGGAAAATATTTCGCGACCCCGTTCCCTCCGCTGCTTCTAACTTGGAATTCAAGTCTATCACCTTGGGTACCTTTTGGTTAAACAGAAAAATATAATTCCCACAATCAACCACTGAAGCTTTGAAGTTTTTGATTCCATTTGGAATCTCCTATAATTTTAAAGAAACGGCGGCCCCATTAAAGAGCCTTGGCGACCCCCTGGGGGTGGCGACCCACATGTTGAAAAACACTGGTTTTTGTCAATTTAATCGTAATTTATTACAGGTTTCCATAATATTTTTTGTAAATGATAACCTAGTTCAATTACTCTAAAAATCGAAAGTCTCAGACAGCCTTAATCAATGTTAGCAATGTATGTATGGCTAAGGCGTGTCTCGGAAAGCACGTTAAGCCGTTGGACCCTGTGTCATTTCTGGATCTTTGACAGTTGTTACGGGTAGTCAGAACCCCGAAAGTCTGACAACCAGTGTTACCAAGGGCTATAGTTAATACGATACCCCTTGGCCTCCACAACCCAGTTACTGGGTGATCCCAGTAACTGGGTTGTGGGGGTCATATAGGTCATATAGTTGCTCCATATAAAATACTGGTATTCAGCTGCATCCAGTTACACTCCAACCGACCCTACATAGGCCCCACATAGGCTAGGCATATGATGATGTATGGTTAAGACATGGTTAGTTTGTTACCATTGGCAGTAGTAGGTAGGTAGGTGGTAAGTTGGTGTTGTGTGTATTTGTATACTGCCATGTAAAATGCGTCTTCAGAGTCACAGTTGTGTTTTGGTTTAGTTACCTGTACTAGTTGCTGGTGCACCAAATGCGCCAAAACCTGTAGATGTGGCAGGGGCTCCAAAACCACCAAAACCAGTAGTAGTAGTAGTTGTTGCTCCTCCCCCAAAAGAAAAGGTAGCTGAAACATTAGATAAATAATTATGTAGGGGTTTTCTCGTTACTGACGGAGACCCCGGTAGTTGTTGTAGGTGGCTAGTTAAGTTACACCAAACCACTATTAAGATCAATCGCTTATTTATGGACACAATTTAAAGTTAATTATCTGAGTATTGTTATTAGGTAATTATCGTCCTGCACGACGGAGTTTTGGTTATGACTGAATTGAGTGATTATTAATGAGGTTCGCGGAAACGTACTTTTGCTGTATGAGCATTATTGGCTCATACAAATTACAATTTAAACTCATTATTAAAGCATCTGTTAGATGTTGATACCCATACCACAGGCTGGTTTGTACCTCATTTTAAACTTGGGTAAATAAGTAGTTCAGACATAAATGCTAACTCCAGCAGGCAGGTGAGGTCCACAAATAATTATTCATAGCGGCAGATGGCAGAGGCATTTCTCATGTACAACTTGCATTTATAACTTCAGAAAATTAATAAATTTATAAGGACTTAAATCATGTTTTCTGACAAGCAATTATCATCTAAAAAGTTATAAGTACAATAACTTACGTTTTGCTGCAGCGCCGAAGGCTGAAGTTTGAGTACTTGGCGTTCCAAATGAAAAAGCCATTCTGTTATTTGTAATTATCTTTATGCAAATGGCAGAAGGAACTTAACGCATTACGCAAAGATTGTACTAAACACTGTATTTATAATGTGTACACAAAACCTGGAAAAAACTGTAAACAAAAATTAACAAACGTGAGGTTATTTTTGCGCTGTTACAAGTAAACTTAACCAAAGTAAACATTCAATCAATTTGACAGTTTTGAGTTTGACTCACTCAAAATCAAAATTGACGTTAACATTAAATTTGACAATAGTGTAACGTTTCGTTTCAAGTTTTTCTGTATGTCTCTCTTATGCAAGAAGTTTTTTATTACCTAATCGTGTTTTTTCAACAATATTCCTAAAATGTTTATAAAGTTCTGGGAATCTGGTTTGTTTCTCCTCTTAGGGCCGCGTTGGACATGATCTAACAAAGGGATCAACAAATAAAGGGGGTCAAGCTAAGGGGTCATGTGTGAGGCTCGTTAAAAGGCATCTTTAGTAAACATGTCGACATGAAATTGCTTTCCTTTGGGTCTGCTAAGGAACTGTAGCAGTTCGCCTAGGCCTTGGGGCTCCCCAAATCTTGAGAAGTACTTTTTAATCAAATCTCAAAGAAGGTCAAAATATGTCAGTAAGAAGCAGTTACAAGTATGCAAAATTTAAATGCAGAGTGCAACATTTTTACTTCGCTCGTTCTTGTCAACATTCCCTTAATTGTCAGGCTTTTCTGCATATCTTAGTATAAGTGACTGTTTCTGTTTATATATTAAATAGTCAAAAGAAAACCTCACCTACAGTACAGGTTAGGGCGGCAAGAACTTAACAGCCTAACTATATTAGTTGTAAAATGTGTAAGGACCGACCGAAGGTTCGGTTTCGGTTTCGGTTACGGCTAGTTTCGGCCAAAAAATCTAGTTTCAGCCACAGTTTCGGTTTCGGCCAATAATCGGCCAATTAACCTTCCGCCCTGCCGAAACTGGGTGTCCGTGAATTGTCGCGCATCATTCGGCTAACTTCGAGTGAGGGAACGAGATTGCCAGTTGAGTTCGCTAGCCGGCGCGATCGTGATGATTTGAGGTTATGTGGTTTTTCTTTTTCTTGTCTTAAACAATGTCTTAAAGTATATTTCCGCTCCGCCTACCAGTGTTCTAAGCGAACAGCTGTTTAGTGCCGCTGGACAAATATGCGCAGATCGTGGGAGTAACCTGCTTTGTGAAAATGTTGAAAAACTACTTTTCTTAGCTTACAGTATAAGACTTTTTAATTACGATTACTAAAAGATATGAGGCTCTTTATTTACGAACACTAACTGTAACTCTTTTTTTAAATTACCTATATATAGGTAACACTAAAATAATATTAGTGTAAAAGTACCTACTTGATTGTCGTACAAAATATACTCATCTTTATTGAGACTGATGAATATTTATTAACACTGATAATTAATTATAATAGTAGATAATTCTTTAAATACTAAGTTAAATACTAGATCTCATTAAAAAATAACAACACAAGTTATCTAGTCAATAAGACTATTGTAAACATAAGTAATTAATGTTGATTTTTGAAAAAGTTTGACAAATATGTTGATTGTGTTTTTTTTATTTAAATTGTTAATTTTACAAATAAAGAACTATTTTTTTTAAATACTTTAATTGTTGCATTTTTTTACACGTGTTAACTGTTTATATATGCGTAAAAATACAATAGATTTAACATGCTATAAAAATTCAAATAAGTTTCGGTTTCGGTTTTGGCCGAAACTGGGATCAAGACTGAAGGTTCGGTTTCTGTTTCGGCTAAAAATCCTGTTTCGGTCGGACACTAAAAATGTGTTAATCCTACAGGCTGCCGTATCGCAAATGACACATTTTCGAATTTCGATTATAGTCCGTCTCACGAAAGGAGCATCGCAGATGCGGCGGCACCTCGAGTTAAATAACTACAATAGTTGTCGGAAGAATAGCAATCGTCTATTTGGTTTAAAACGGTGACGATGATGCTAATTTGTTATCAGCCTTTTTCAATTATATGGAAGGAGTTCTCACTCCTTGGATAGAATTGTTGGATGTTCGATTTGTCACGGAATCTAGCTATGCTGGTGGTTTTCTCAAAAGAATGCCTTGTATTGCTTCTAACCTCTTTGAGTATATACTTACACAAACCGCTTAGTATTCCTTATCCCGTGGGAATTTCGAGAAATCCGGACTTACGTCTACATCCTAGCTCTATGATAGGGTCAAAAACGGAACCTTCCCTTTTTAACCGATTTCAAAATAGGTGGAGGTTCTCAATTCGACTACATTTTTTTTATTAACGTTTGTTAACTCAGAACTCCGTTATTTATAAGCCGATTTGCAAAATTATTTTTTTATTTGTAAGGAAAACCAAACTACTGGAACAATCTGAAAGTATAGGTAATACTTTCAGATTGTTCCAGAAGTTTGGTTTTTAACCGACGAAAAAAAAACGGAGGAGGTCCTCAAGACGTCGATACCTATATTTTTTTTTTACAGAGTAGTCCGATTTATTAAACCAAAATTACTGCTAAAAATTACAACTTATAAGTGAAAAATAAAAACTTTTTTTGCCAAAAAAATAACAGCTGACTTCCAAAAAAGACACTACAAAGCGAAAAATAACTTTAATTTCGGAAGTCGGTGTCGTTGGGTTCGCATTTTCGTTGTTTGCCACCGACGAAGTTTTTATTGACCCTATAGTAAATGAATGTCCGGATTTTTAGCACTGATTTGCACAGAAGTCTGTGCTTTATGCAAAACAGGGGATTGACCCGAGTTGAGTCCCAGTCAGCTGTGCAGCCAGTCCGTCACATTTGTGCAGACTTTTCTTTTTATTATTAAACCTTTGTGTCACTGACTCTGGCAGGGCCACCATCAGGGATTTTAATGTTGATAACACAAAAAATTTGTCGCTAATTAGTCGAAATTTGTCGCCAAATGTCAGAATTTGTCGGTCACTGGTTCAAAAGATATAAGAGTTTATAGGTGGCCGATCTGGAGATTCTCCCCAGCAGGGCCACGTTTATATCTCAAAAACTAGGGCACCTAGCGAAAATGTGTTTTCTCTCATATTTTGTCGCCAATTAGTCGCAATTTGTCGCAAGGTACAGATGCAGTCGGTGTGTAATTAAAAAGATATTAAAGAATTCAATTTCCCCATACAGTGGTACAACTGGTACAAGCAAGTACAAAATACTATAAGAAGTTTATAGACAGTATCTATAACGTCTTAAGGAGGAATGTTTGTTTCGAATTAAATAAATATAAACTTATTCTATCATTTCAACCCACCAAAGGAAAGCTGTATTCATTACCTTTATATAAAGCTGCATTCAAATTCATTTTTATAAAATAAAATTTGATTACAGTTGACAATACGTTTTCAACGTTTAAGTATTTTAAACATTTTACTAAAGGTACGATATTTTTTTTATTATTCTAACGTTATTTAGAGCTTAACATTGTAAACTGGTAAAACAGTTGCATGCGACTGTACATATTGACACCAAATAAACCAAAAGCAAGGTTTAATATTTTCAAGAAGGTTAAGCCACTCTAACCTAGTAATTTAAAACATAAAAACATGTGTATTTTATTGATAATTTATCTCTCTCGGACATTTCTAAGGACTTTAGACCGATATAACTAGAAGTATATTACCTACTCATGAATAGAAATATTTTTCTTGGAAATTTTTCGTCAACTTCGATCTGGCTCTTGGACTATACCTTACTAATTGAACTCATTATATCTTCTAAACCAAGACCCGATTAGATCTGTGACTTGGCAACTAATTGCGACTAATTATGGGAGAAAATACATCTTCGCTAGGTGCCCTAGTTTTTGAGATATAAATGTGGCCCCCTGCTGGGGAGACTCTCTCCAGATCGGCCACATATAAACCCATCTTTTGAACCAGTGACCGACAAATTGCGACAATTTTTTGCGTTATCAAAATTAAAATCCCTGGTGGCCCTGCCAGTCAGTAACACTAAACCTTTGATTGCAGGCTGCTGCAGTAATGTAGGTACTAGGTATATTTTTAATTAAAACTTTCATGTTTTACAGAGGTAGGTATGTAGTTAGTCACAGAAATTTAAATGTTTCAGCTTTATAACATCGCTGCGTCGCCATCTACTGTGCATCTGTAAGTGGTTGTGTTATCAAAACAAAAACGAATAAAAATGATAACAATAACCACGATTTCCTTACACAATAATAACAGCAACACGCGCAAACAATATTTGAAAACACGTGATTTGACATTAGTTCCGACCGATTCAATCGGTTTTTCTCTTTTCTCATGTTTTAGGACTGTTTCTGATTAAAAAACACGAGAAGATAAAAACAAGAGAACGAACTAACGTAATTTACAAGCATAATTTATTTTAGAATGTTTAACAGTTACGTAGTATAAAATAACTTGTCATTAGCCATTGCAGAATGAAATTATGAAAATAGGCGACAGCTAACCTAAAAATGACGAACATTTTTGAATACAAATAAAATGAAAGATAAAACAATCATAAATAGCTATTTTATTGCATATCACATCACCACTTTACCACTATCTCCAAATTCAATGTAAACTGAACATTTTTTCCTTGGTGGTAACACATTGCACATCACAGATGGAACATTCCAGAGGAAAATAAAATTTGCTTACATCATTTTACTTTGTTAGTTTTTAAGTATACATTAATAGAGAACACATTCAACAGCAAAAATGAGATAGAATTATATTATGCAATAAACAAATCGGAGTTATGTCTTCGCCTCCCAGGGAATCCGTTATTTCTTCGCTCCAGGAGGCTGTAGTGGCTGGCCACGTTCTTTTCCTCGAAGTTTTAATCCAATTGCCCTTTCTATCTTACCAAGAACAATGTTATTTGGAATGCCACGACCGGCCTCATAATCATTGACAATTTGAGGTTTCTCGCATATTTTAGTTGCCAAATCTTTTTGACTCATGCCTTTCGACTGTCTTCCTTGCATTATAAGCTTTCCCAGGTCAAGGGTTACTTTTTCATGACGCAATTCTTCAGTCTCTCTGTCGAGTTTAGCCGTGTTTTTAGTAGTAACGTGTTGTTTATTGGTTCCAGCTCCATATTTTTGTTGAGTATCAACTGGTAAGCCTTGACGACGTGCCGCATTTACTGCTTGTTCAGTCTTCAAAGCTGATGCCTTTGGTGGTTTTTTACGGAGAATCGTGACTGTATCCCAGTCGGACATTTTTACGCAGCTGATACCACCGGTTTCACAATAAAATTACTGATTACGAAAAATTTTCTGCTTACTTCGTGCGTGCCGTACTAGTCACTTGGGCAGCTTATTCAATAATAAGGATGTCATCGACATCGATGGTTGTTATTAATATCGATTTCAATCGATTTTTTTAATAAAATTTAGTATGTTTTATTTATTCCTATAATCGGTTAGTTATAAAAGTTTATGGACTGGATATTTTGTTATATTTATTAATTAAATATATACTAGAGTTTTTAATACTTAGATTTCACGAGAAATCAATATTTAGGCCCAAATATACTTTTTACTAAAACCTGATGCATGAGCATGACCGACCAGACATTTACGTGCAGCTTTTTTGGACAAAGCCGAACATTCACTGTGGACTTGTGGAGTGGTGCAGGGTGACGTAAATTATTTCGTTAAGTACGAAATGTACAGTCAACCACACATCAATGGTAAAAAGAGGCGATTTTCGTGATGCAAGTGGCATTAGGAAAATCGCCTCTTTTTTGGCAACTGAGCCGATGTCGATTATACTGCCAACGTCATTTATTGAAATCACCCTTATTGCTACAACATAAAGACGCTGTCAATGCCAATAGGGAAACTTACCGCTTATTTATCCCGCTGGAGGGCACCGTTGCACTTGATAACAAAAAGTTAATAAAAACGTTAAAGTTTCTAATCATTTAAATATTTAAATCAAAATTATAAAACACTGTACTTCTCTGTAATGAAACCTGCTATAATAATTCATATTAATAAATAACGTAAACGTTCTGTCGTTTAAGGGTATATTCAAAATAAAATACATGTAGTACCTATAGTCTGCTATGAGACATACATACCGTGTTTTTATAAGCTACCAATTATTTTACTGATAGCTTAACCGTTCGTTAGAATAAATCATCATGAATAAGAATGACGACACATCAAGCTAAACATTTTTAGTGTTATTTATTAAAAGAATATTGTAAAGTAGTTCAATATCACAAAAAACTAATATGTTTACATACTAATTTGCATGTTTTAAGCTTTTGTACTTAAAACGTACATTTAGATGAACAGGAATTAAACTAGAATATGGAACAAACTGAAAAAAAATTGCGCGCGCTTTTCTCTTATGTTTGTTTGCTTTGTCTAAGTTAAGTGGTATCTAGATGGCACCATCTGTTGTCTCAGCTTTGCGTAAGATTCCCTACTGTTACCACTGATACCTTACTCATTTAAATATTCCGCGTATCACTCGTCAGTTTCCCTCAGTCGTCAATTTATTGAATTCGCCAGTTTCGTAGATTAGTCAGTTTCACTGATTCGGACTCCATTTAAGTGGTAGACTGTACGTCGATTTCGATATCCAAATCGGTACAATATAAAATGGATACAAGCATCGTAGTGATGTACCAAATTTAATTCTGTCTGTGTCACTTTTGTGATCTGTCTATTTTTATATGTCAGTTGTTGATGTAAACAAAAATTCCATCGTAATCCAATTTATACAATCCTGCGAAATAACCTACATAACATTGACACACACTTAAATACAATTTATAATGTCTGAAGAAATTACTGATTCAGAAGAGGAATTATTAGTGTACGCTGAGTTTGAAGACACTGTAAATATTGAAAAGTATCGAGCGGTTCATGTATTGGGAGTTAATGGAAAAAATCCTATCATTCAAATGGATGATACGTTTTTCACAGGTTGTTGCGCTATTACTATATAAATTATGAATCATACTCTTGTTCACCACTACATAGTGACACTAATTGATGAATATTATTACACTATCTGAAAGCCAAGAAATTTTTCAGTCGTTAGCGATTAAATTGAATTTTATTCAAACAGGAAAATACGAAAATGCTCTTGGAACATACATGTTTTTTGAAGAAGATCCAGAACCAAAATCGGAAGATCCACTATTCGACAAATTGCCTGAAAAGAATTTGAAGTACCTCTGTAAGACAAAAAAGTTATTGAATATGGAACATGCGTATGTTACTCCTAAAGAAGGTAATATAACACGGTGAAGGGCCTATTTCACAATGTCCAAATTATAAATAAAATTTAACTCGGAGGTGGTGAAGTCCCTGTTAAACTTGTAGTAAATTTCGTAAGGTTATTCAGACATTGTGAACTGACTGTTTGTTGCAATGTTTAGAAGAAAGAAAACTTCCTATCATGAATCTGTAGGCTTGACATGTCATGAACCAAGATTTTTTATTACTGTGGTCACAAAATCAACACGGCAATGGGTTTTTTGTTTGTATAATGTTTTATAAAATTTCTTTCACAGGGCATGATCTCCAGCATATGAAGCTTGAAGTGGATGACAACATAGAACCTGTCAATTTTAAAACATTACAAGAAGCTATTGATAAATTTAAAAATCATTTTGAAACTGAGTCAGTCACTGAAATCATAGACCCATAAGGTAAGTACCATCAACATAACCAACGTAACTAGTTATCAACTTTGAAAAATCCAGTGCTGACTAAAGAAAGAGAAATAAAAGGTCAACATTCTCTTGTCATTATCCCTATTTATTTGGAGTGGGTGCAACATATCTTTTTCTTCCATACTTTATTTCAGTCACCAGTGCCACTTTTAGACTTCCTCTTAGATGTATACTCATTACTTATTCTATCCATTCGTGTAACACCACACATCCCTCTTAACATTCTCAGCTCAGCTGCTTGCAATAGGCTATTTTCCTAAAAAAATCTAATTAGTCTTTTTCTTTTGTCAATTATATAAAAAATTATGAAGATATGGCCAGTTAAAGTTCCGCGTGACGTCACTTGCGTGCGACATTTTTGCAAGCAAGTGACGTCACGACCCTCCACTCCCAAATTTTGACGCGCTTTATCTTTGTCATTGTTTGTTTGATTGACAAAAGAAAAAAATATGTGTCCATTATTTTTCGATAATTTATCTGACGGTCTAAAGATAATTATAATTTTTTTACCCAGGCAACTACCCTATTGCCTAATTCATCTCTTTTGTGATCCAACATTCTGCTCTATACAAGACAGCAAATCTCGCCACTGTTTTAAATTGTTATTGGTTCTCTAAAGAATCTAAACTGGTCCTATTATTGACCCTGTAGCTGTATGCTCATAGCAAAATTTTGAATTTGTTTTGGAGTATTTGATCTGTTCAATGAAACAGGGTCCTTTCTGGTACAATTCTGAACTATTAAAATTATCACATGCACCAAAACAGGACATTAATTTTGACAGTGTAAATGTGTTTTAGTAGGAGTGTGCATAATAATATAAGGGCATATTTATATTATTGTAGTTTGCACAATTAGGAGAAACTGCCATAATTATCATAATTATTGTCGCTCATATTGTACTACTGGAGGCAAAACAAAATTTGAGAAGGGACTTCCTGATACAGGTTTGCGAAAAATTTAAGCAAAATTAAACTTCGCGGGATACCTTTTACCGTCCCCGTTAATCCCCATTTCTTTGATAATATGGGTATATCCCCTGTTAGTGTTGAACAATAAGTCCCTACATTATATACCAGGCAATACAATGAACTAAAAGTTCGCTAAATCAATACGGGGAAAAACCGTAGTGCAAACGCGCGAAAATTGTGGCGGTTGCATGAATACTTATATTGTACGTTTTCTTTCTCCCGCCTGCATTCAATCGTGCGGCGTGTGTCGAGTAATAGCGCGGACACGTATTGACTATTTACTGGCCAACGTTTCTAACCTTGAAACTACAAACAGTATTTCATTATAGTTTTAAACAACTTGCTTCTAACAAGTCGTGTGTTGTTCGTTCGTTTTTAGTTTGTTTTGATTGTGTAACTAGGTGAGTTATCTGCATCAGTGTGAGTAGTATTAGTTACGTATTTTTAAAAAACATAGGGTTTATTCTAAAAGTTGTGTTATTAAACTTTTTTTTAAATAACACAATTTATTATGTTATGTTTATTACTTATTCCATTATATTTGGAGGTTGTTTAATATTATTGTTATTTTGGAATTATTTTGTAAAGCAAAGACAGTTTAATCAATGCCACGGTAAAAAAAAACGATATAAGTAAAAAAATGAATTGAGCAACTGCCGAGTAATTAAGGAAATACAGTTAATCTATTAATTTAAATTAATAAACACATTTTTTATTATGTAGGACGTATATCTATGACTGATGACACATCCTGTTTCTATTTCGTTTTCAGAGGCAGGAAGTTACCATACTTAAATAGATAGCACTTATAATTTTATCAATAGTTTTTTTTTTCTCACATATTTAATTTCGCGCAATTCAGACTAGTTCCGGTCCAGATATCTGTCTATACTAATAATAAAGCTAGAGTTTGTCTGTTTGATAGCGCTATTATCTGGAACTACCAGTCGGATTTGAAAAAATCTTTTTGCGTTTGTTATGTTAGTTCTTGAGGAAGGCGATAGGCTATTTAACGTCACGCTAGGACCATTAGGAGCCGAGCAAAACAGTCAGAAAGAACGCTAACCGAAAACGAAGTAATAGCGAAGGGGACATTAATAAAAATGTGACTGTTATTTTAGTATAGGCATTGTGAATCTTAAGACAGAAGCTAGTTTGCAATATTTATTTTTAAATTTCCTTCAACTTAGGGATTTTTTTAGTATCCTGGGGGTTTTGCTTTACGAACTCAAATCTCACATAAACAGTTCCCATTAGACTCTTCAGCCAAGGGTTTTCTTTTCAGGTCTTTAGGACCTACTGGATCTATAATATTATAGTAGGTACAGAAATTTGATGCAGGTGAGGATCGAACTGCCACCGCCGCTGCCTCACCCCGGTAACTGTCGCAGCGCAGCAGCCTTTAACCAACAATGCTGTCCTTCGTGTTAATAATAGGATGACCAGGACTCTTGGATACCTGCAGAAAGAAATATATTCATAATTAATTATTGTTTCAGCAAGATGACAAACTCGGGGCGTCGGCACCGAGGTCGACGTGTGAAAACAATGGAAGAAATTTTCCAAGAGGTGAATAGAAGACATGTGCGAATTAAAAGAAAAGACAGAACGGACAATAACTCTATTCTTTACAAAGTGCTTCATAAACTTCTGAAGATAATGCGTAAATGTGACAGTTTATTCGACAGTATGAACCCCAAATTAGAATATTTAGGTAGCTACTTTGATGGCATGCGCGTGGGCCAACCCAATGAATACGACATTAATGTTATTTTGACCATACACGTTAATTACAATAAAATTGGGCTAGATGCCCGTGAAAACCACAATGGTTACACAAGTATTGTAATGCCAGAAGAATTCCGCAGACTGTCGAAAACTCCTGCTACCGCCAAGAAAGGTTTCAATAAGACTGAATTTTGGTGCGACAAATCTTACCGCCTATCAGTTACAAAGTTTCGATCCTGGATGCAGAGTGTTGTAGATGCTGCGCTAAATACATTAGTCTTAGAAGATGGTAAACGAATTTTAAAAGTGAAAAATAAATATTTCACAATCCTATATAAGGTGTCGGGTCCTGCTAATACCATAACAATATGTATTGAGAACGATTACGTTATTGATGTCGATTTGGTCCCAACGTTAGCGTTTGAGCTACCAAAAAAGCCACATAGTTCAAATATCGATTTTGAGAAAGTTAAAACGACAAAAATTACTAATTATTTTGCAGTACCAAAGCCTAGTGATAATGATTTTAGTTGGAGATTAGCTTTTCCGTATCAAGAACGATATTATACGGACAATAGGAATAATTTAAAAAGCGCTATAAAACTTTTAAAGCTATTCCGAGATATTCAAGGATTTAACAAATTGGCTAGCTATTTTATTAAAACATTATTTTTATGGGAAATTATAGCAAAGGACGCTACATTTTGGTCAAAAAATTCTTTGACATATATAGTACTTCATATGTTAAAAAAATTAAGAGATTGTTTGGCTATTGCGACTATTAAGAATTTTTGGTGCTCCGATCACAATCTTCTGGAGAAAATTAAAAGGGCAACGTGTCAAAATTGGAGTCATCGAATATCTAATATAATCAATGACATAGAACGAAATAAACTGACGAATCCACATGTTGTATTAAAATATTTTATTAATCAAGGACTTTAAAATAAAACTAAAATGGTAGTGTTGGTAAAGAATTCGATGAATATTGTGTTGCATTGTTGTACCATTCCACACGATTCAGGAATATACATGTATTCACTTATATCAGTAAGTTATTTTTGTAACCTTTATAGATCAAAATCTCAATATTATCATTATTATTTTATAAGTGTAACTAGTTTAAATTAGGCATGTATGTACAAAATATCTTTAAATAAACAAAATATGAACAAATATTATTATGTATCATTTTATAAAAACTCTCCCTCACTTTACTATGGCACATCAAGTTTTACAAAAAAAGAGTGCCCGCTGTCAGCGAGACAAGTAGGTACAGGTGCTCCCAGCGTGCACATCTCACACTGATTTACCTAATAAATCAGCCTGTTAAAAAAGCTGTTCCCTACATTTTGATCGCATCACTTCACTTTAAACTACTTTAAAGGGAACGACTGTTTTTATTTTCGTATTTCGGGGTTGGTTCCATAATAAAAGTTGATCATTTTCATGAGTACCTAGGTGCTGTACCTACTACAGTAGTACATTATGCTCCTCACCTAACACGCTGTATAAGTGCATTACATACAAAGATGTCGGTAGGTAGTAAAAACGTGACTGTATCATCCATTTTGTGTCTCCTTTTTTCATTTATATTTTACACCTAGAACAAGTTGTATACAAAACTTGTCAAAAAGGCGAATAACGTCAATACTTGTAGGTATACAACAATAATTTATAGTCCTCCAGACCGTATTTCGAACATGGCGGCCAATCTCAACGAAGACAGCCTTCGTCGCAGGAAATATTATAGTGCACAAGTGTGTGCGCAGACAGGTATACTCCCGCTTCCCTCACTCTCATAGTCCGATGGGACGGCAATACGACACGATCGAAGAGAGATTAGGGGCAGGACTAACGGCTTAACGTGCTTTCCGAGGCACGGGGTTATGACACCGCCAACTTCCAAACACCGGGCTGTTACTAAGAAATTCCAAATGGAAAAAATCAAAACACTGCCCAACCCGGGAATCCAACCCAGGACCCCACGGTCAGCAGTCGCGCTTGCGACCACGAGACCAACGGGGCAGTCACAATACATGTTTGTGTGTTGTGTTTTGACAGCTTTTGCATAGAAAATATTGTTACGAGCTTCGGGTTCGGGACAATAATAACTGCCGATATAAATTACCAAAAATTGCACTTTAATTAAACAACACTAATAACAACTCAAACACACTAATTATAAAACAAAATTTCTCTTAAGTCGCACTTGAAGATCGCTTTCGATGTATTCGCATGTATCGCTGATCGAACTCTGTCCCGGTCGCGGCTAATCCCGTCCTTATACAGGGTGATTTTTTAAAGACCAGCCAAATTTAAGGATGTGGTACAGACCATCAAACTGAACAACTTTCTCCATGGGACGAACATCGTAATCGCGAATAAAAATTCAGCCGTCCCATACATTTAGTTCCAGTAGGTATTGAAGTTTTCTATGGGACAGTTGATAAAACTTTCGCGATTACGCTATTTGTCCGCTATTGTCGCTATTTTTATTTTATTTGTTGTTGTATAGTGCCGCAGATAGTTCTAGAACCTGCTATTGTAGAAACATCTAGAATGTTCGAGTACATACCGGCCCCGACTTACCAGATGTCGATAGTTCTAGTATTGAAATTTCTAGAAGGATCTTTTAGTTCTGCTACTCGATACTAGATGGCGCTAGTAGTAACTAATGTCACCATGTACCAGGCATTAATTGTGGCGCGCAACAATATTATCTCAAACTGACATCATTATTAATTTATTCTTCAAAGAAAAGTTATCGAACTATTGAAAACTCGGCCCTAAGTTTTGTACTACCGCGCTTTGTAGTATTTATCACCCAAGTTTGAAAAGTTTTTTGAAACTGTTGTTGGTAATCTTATAATGTTCTAAACATGGTATAATTCATTAATTAAACCATGCTTAGAACATGATAAGATTACCAACTACAGTTTACGAACTCGCGATGATGAGTTCTTAGTCATAATATTAGAACTCATCATTGCGAGTTCGTTTTTCCAAAGATAGACGATGATTTCTGAAGTGCATACTTTTATTACTTTTCTTTGGAAAGCTGTCTAAAAGGGGACAGCTGCCACGGTAAAACCATTGCTAAGGCGCAACACCCACTACAACGCGCCACGCGACGGGACGCAGATAACGCGCCCCCGCGCGTGATTTTTTATATACAAATTCAACAAAAACGCGCTTACGCGCGTGTAATTGGCCTCCGTTTCCCGCGCCCTGTTGCGTGGCGCGTTGTAGTGTGTGATGCGCCTAATACTCTATGGTGAAACATCACCGAGTTGTAAGCAATGCGCCCAGTATATCTTGGCTAACTACAAAACTAGATTTCAAAACTGATACAATATTTTTGTTGGTTTATTTTTCTTATTATGAAGTGAAACTCTGAGTAATGTGTTAGCAGTTACGTGTATTATAGGTTGCTCGTCTATCTACTAACTATCTATTTTTAATGTAGATACGCAGTGTATTGCAAGCGCAGACAATTTTGATTGCTTCGGAAAGCAGTGCTGCCTCAGTCTGCTAAACTCTGCAAAGTATACTGAGCATACTGTCCTCTTGTAGCATCAGCAGAAACAATCAAACAAAACCGTAGGTTGATTTATATCGCTCGCTGTTTTAGAATTATAATGAAAACGTTTTGAACAAATTAACATCTTTTTGGTTTTTTTCTTTATAAGTCTCGATATAATCACATTTTTGCGCTGGCAATAGTTGCAGTGTTGCACCCGCCCCTCCTCAAAGCCGCCATTTTATTTGTATTGTATCGCCATTTCGTTTCTTTCGTGAGATGGAGAATTGGACAAGAAAGTGAGACAGAAATAAAATAATCCGAATCCTTTTGGAATTATAAATCTATTCTAAGTATTTAGGAAATTTAAAACCAGGTTAGAAAAAGTGAATGATTACAAATCAGTTCCTGTTAAACTTTTTTTAATTTTAATTGTGACCGCGTCTCACCTCTTGTTCGAGTACAATGGCGTCCGCTCACTCGTAGCGCGTATGGATATTCCGTCATCCTTTTCTTGCATATATCGACTATTCAGGAGACACTGCCTTTCTAACGAATGATCTTTTTACGAGTAGAGTAGACTGATAAGAAATATTCCCCGTTACCTTCGCACTTTGTGTTTGAGTTTCTCTTTCACGTACAATTAGCCGCGCTTTTGTTGAACGCGCAAAGATGTTTTTAAACATATTTACAGTGTGTATTTTATATTATAACAGATATATACAATGTGCTGCTGATTGAAATTGTGTGATGAATTAATTTATGTGTCGATATGTTCACTACGAACACCGTTCAAACCGGCACAGTGCCGACGCTGCAGTACCAAGAGCATCCTACACAAAAGTCTCAAGGCAAAAACATTGAAAACGTTCAGCAAAAGAATGCTCAGCAGACTCAACAAACTCAACAACAACAGGTAATTAAACATTGTTTTTGTTCCCACTCATACATAAGGTTACACACAAAACTTACAATAAAACAGTCAAGAATAATACATTACAACACATAAATCAAAGGTACTATCTTATAGAGATCCAAGTATTACTGTATTGTCAGTAGTCTTATGAATTAATAATATTTCAAACCCAAATTGTTGTCTCAGCATTGATAGCCAGAGTTGATTGGCAATATAAATTTAAACATCCACAAGTTCTTTGTCCTTACACTCATTATTATTTACAATAATAACTGTTTACTAATACTTTTTAACAACTTTATTTGTTTTTAATTGCAGGAGTTTCCTACATTTTGTTATACTACCAATGTGAATATGATTGGCAAACTAGGCACTGGTACCACTAGTGGAGCTGGCAATGTGACCAGCGGTGTAAATATAACACAACTGACCACCAGCGACGATAAGACTTGTTATATAGCCCAGCCATTTTCCTACAACTATGCATTAGTGAATCAAATGCAAATTGCTCCAAATGGAATTCAGAATACAATATCAAATATTAGTTTTAAATGTGATGTTTGTGGTCTGATGTTTGGGCATCTTACTCTTCTGAATGCTCATAAAAGAATACATGCTCAAGATACAGGTAATTTTCTTTGTTTTATTTGAATGTCAATGGAATAGTACATAATTTTTAATTCTTCTGAATACACATGGTAATAAGCTTCTAGCTGTGGTATACAAAATAATGAATTTACAGATCCCTCAAAGAAAGCCAACCAGCTGATAAACCAGTTTTAGCCAATCCATAACAGCTGAAATGCAATACTCAAGCAATTTAGCTTTTTCACAGAGCAGAATGAAAGCAGTTATTTTGTTAACACACACATTTTTTTTACTGAACATTTATCTATATTCCTATTATAACAAAACCTTGCTTCAATCTAATTATTGTGAAATTGTTTTGAGACAAATCCTTCAAATTAACTAAAAGTTCACTGAATTCTTTGATTACAGAAAACAATATAACGGTGGTAGCGACAGGTGTAAGTACTGGAAATGATGTTGCCATGCCTCCACACATTCAGATCCTCTCCTCTGATCCCAATGAGCAGCAGCAACACCACGTACAAATTCAAGACAGTTAGTAGGCACTTTGTTTTTCCACGGCTGACCACCCTGCACCTATTGATGATTTAAAGACCTCTGTTTGTATTGTCTAGCTATTTTTTTATTTAACCAGTATCAATAATTGGTTACGCAACTCTTAAACCTGAACTACACTACTTAAGATGTTGATCGAAGTTAAGCGTTCAACCTCGCCTCGGGCGATTTCCGATCGCTGTCGGTTTTTGCACCCGAGTCAAAGGACTCGAAGCGTCTTGTTGTTCTTAGCATGATTGTAAAGGCACATACTTCGGTCAATTTTGACCAGTACTTCATCGAAGAAACTTCGCGAGTACTGTAGTGCAGTACACTGCAAAGCCAAAACCGATGCACTGCTTGTTCACTTCTAAGAATTACTCTCCATAAAGTCTTAATAATAGTAGAATAATATTGATTTGGTCATGATTACTACCTTAGATACTGCATGTTAATTTTGCACATTCAATCCTATCAAGCCTTCTCAAAGACTGCTTTAATAATTTTTTATGTCTATTTCAGCTAAACCAGTTATAATAGAAAAGGTCCAGAAATGTATTACTTGTGGTGGACCTATTCCTAATAATCCTAAGAGAAAGGGACCCAAGCTAATTCGCTGTGAAAACTGCATTGCACAAGATTCAGTAGACCAGAGAAATAGTCAATGTGAGTATATTATTTTATATTATGAATGTAACATTACAAAATATATTTCTCGAAGCTGTAGGCAGAGGGGTATAATTGTATATTTCATTTAATTTCAGAGGGGTATAAATACACCCTCACAAAAACCTTTAAACATTGCCCAACCTGGGTATGTTCTATGTTAGAGGGTTTGATTTCTGCACTTAGTCCTTCAGGTGGACCATGTGCGTGGGCTATGGCTGCAGTCACCAGCCGCACGCCGTTCATTCCAAACTGGGTATCAAACTCAGGACCTCGAATTGACCAACCAGCTTAACTAACGAAAACAAATTGGGCTATTTATCAACACTCATAAGTTTAATTTATGTTTGTCAGTGAATACAACGCAAATATTCGTAGCGGCGGAAGACAATGTTAAGTTTGAAGTGAGCGCAGTGCAGCCGGCCTCAGACCCGCTATCAACTGCACAGACCAATCAGCAAACGCAACAACAGCAACAGCAACAACAGAAACCTCGTGAGTATACCTATGTTAATTTGAAATCAGAAAACATTTTTTGACCCACAAAAAAAAATACCCCCGATATTACAAAACATGGTTTTTCATTAGAACTGGTTTAAACTACTGGACCAGTTATTGAGTTAAGAACCGAAGAACTGTTATAGAAATGCAGTCGTTTATACAAATATGACAGACAGACAATTAGTTCGGTGCTAAGTTGCTATTTTAGTATTAAGAACTTTGCCTAAATCGAAATAAAGTTTGAAATATTCTGGCTCAAAAGGTGTAGGCTAAAACTAAAGTAAGATTTCGTTTTGTAATAAGATGGACTGACTCTGTGCTTTTGTGACTTCATCTATAAAGGCGTTATATTATATATAAAGCATGCATCAATATTTCTGATCTAATAATAACACATTTGTTTCAGTACCTGGCCACCATCCCGTGAAGAGGAGAAACTTAGCATCAGTAACAAAATGTCAGAACTGCAATGGTTCAGGCATTATTTTTGTAGGTGGGAATAAGAATAAGTTAAATAATGCAAATTTGGACAAACCATTCCACTGCAATATCTGTGGAGGTTCCTTTGCCAGATATTCCTCATTGTGGTCACATAAAAAGCTGCATTCTGGTGAGAAGAACTTTAAATGTGGTATATGTGGAATTGCATTTGCTAAGGCTGTTTATCTTAAGAATCATTCAAGAATACATACAGGAGAAAAACCATATAGGTATGTATATTTATTTTATTAACTTAATAAAAGAAAAGAAGAATGTATATTGTTAAATATGTTAGTTAGCAAATTGTCTCATAGATTACCCCATAGAAAATGATTGATTAATTTTTCAGATGTAATACTTGTGGTATGCAGTTTTCACAATCACCACATTTGAAGAACCATGAAAGAACACATTCAGGGGAGAAGCCATATGTTTGCGAAGTAAGTAAAGGTTTAAATTATTAGAACTTTACTCATTTTTATGGTCACAAACACAAGCACGAGAGTACATCGTGAAAAAGGCGTTGCGAATATGTGCGATAAAACAATGTTCAAGAAAACATATTTTAGACTCGAGACCAAGATGCGAATATGCAACACTACAGTACTAACGGCTGCGTATCAAAATCCCGAATTTTAAAATACCGAAGGACGAAATCCCGATAATTGAAACGCCGAATGGTTGTTTGGTCGAAAGTTTAAAATCCCGAAAGTTCATTTGCCCGAAAGGACGAAATCCCGAAAGGACGAAATACCGATGGATGAAATACCAAAGAACGGCGACGTAGTTCCCGAGATTAATATGTTTCTGGCGTTGTGTGGTCACAGTTCTAACCTAACCTAGCTGTTTCGATGTAAAAAAGATATATGCGTGTTACGCATGCGGGTACATAAACATATTTTTAATTATTAAAAAACAACGACAACGTGTAATTATTAAAAATGTTTGGTTTTACATTCAAAACTATGTTTCTGTACCCGCATGCGTAACACGCATATATCTTTTTTAAATCGAAACAGCTAGGTTAGGTTAGGTTAGAACTGTGACCACACAACGCACGAGCCCAGCGAGCGGTGCCGCGGCAGCGGCCGGCGAGTGCCAGAAACATATTAATCGCGGGAACTACGTCGCCGTTTTTTGGGATTTCATCCATCGGTATTTCGTCCATTCGGGATTTCGTCCTTTCGGGCATTTGAACATCGATATTTTGTGTTTCGATATAACGACTATCGGCATTTAAAACTTTCGGTATTTTGAATTTCGGTGTTTTGGACGTCGGTATTTCAATCATAGGTATTATGAACTTTCGGGATTTTGATACGTACCCGTACTAACACAGTCCTGTAAAGATCGAGCTCAATGGTATTTTGTGGCAATGCACACTTCGTGGGTTTAGATTTTCGGCCTTAAATGTTATTTTGTAGTATTATATAAAAAAGGCTAAAGTGCATATATGCATGAATTCACGCCTTCTTCCAATGGGGGAAGGCATAAACTACAGAAGGCCACCTACTACGATCTTTTCATACTTCTTTTGCTTCGTTTACGTACATACATCAAAAATCACTAAAATGCAATTGGCTCTAAATTGCTGGACTATCCATATTTTTTTAAGTTAAGAATCATCTGAATAAATTCTACCAATATCTTACTTATTTTTCCAGAAATAGAACTAGCATTTGCAATAAAACTGCATTGTTTTTATTCAGGTCTGTGACAAGGGATTTGCACGACACGCTACCTTATGGAATCATCGACGTATACACACCGGGGAGAAGCCATACAAGTAAGTACTTATCTTGCATGCCTTAGAATAATTTTTTATGCCATTAGCTGAGCTGTTACGGTTTCAATACCCTTGTGAAGCCAGCTAGTTCATATATACCCTGAGAAGTTCCAGGCAGCAGTATGAACTGATTGCCTTGGTCTTTCATTACCCATTAAAAAAAGAAAGAAAATGTATTTATTGTGACTCGCACAGGATGATCACAAACTAAGCAGGCTGGTTTGGCTTGAAGAGGGGACAATCGAAATGTACATTGGGTACCTAATAAAAAATAAAATAAAACTTTCTGAGCATATGAGTCACATGGTTATAAAAGAAATGCCATTGTTCTTTAACTTTAATTTGTATATCCGTAAGAAGGCTGCTATTACTTTAATATTAGCTGTCTGGGTAATATTATAAAAAGTTGCTGGTCTCACAGTTCACGCATCTTGATAAACTTGAATCACTACATTTTAAAATGTATCTTGTGCAATGCAGGTGTGAGACGTGCGGATCGGCATTCAGTCAAGCAGCCCACCTCAAGAACCACGCTAAAGTGCATTCCGGAGAGAAACCTTTCAAGTGTGACATTTGCACGGCTGCCTTTGCAGATAGGTTCGCGCTGAAGAGGCATCGGGGGATTCACGACAAATATGGTACCCATCAAAATATACGAAATTCGCATCTATAATATACCATGTACTGATTAGTAATATTATATCACTATATTTCCAAAAGGCTAATAATTTTAAAAAAAATTCTAGGTCAAACTGCCCCTTTGCCTTCAAGAATACAACAAAATCAACAAGAGCAACAGCAAACACAGAATAGTGAGCAACAAAGCACACCGGCCGTCGAAGTTGAACACCATGCAGACCAAACACTTTGAGTCTTAACAGCTGTTTTGTTTCAAGATAATCCCACCCTGTCAGTTAATTTTAATAACCTTGGTAAAAAGCGTGTGTAAACTCGGGCGACTGTGAAAGGCCGTGGAAATAATTTTGTGATATAGGATGCCCAACCTTGTATTCATCGGTGATCAAATGCAATATTCCTCATCAATAATGGTGACCGAATGTACTTTTTAGTATTGCAAACGCTGCGGCATTAATGACTTATTTATGTGTTCATGTAAAACGCAGGTTATTAATATGAGAAGGTTTTCTTTTACTTTAAATTTGATTTACTAGGTTATCATTTAAAATCCAGAGTCAAGCCTTCTTAAATTTTTTGCTGTGGATTTGTAACATAATATTTTCTGTTTTAAAGGCTCCATATATTCCCTTTTATTTTATTTTTCAGAGATTTAAATAAAACGAATTCAGGTGCGTCACAAAGCCTACGTGATTTAGTATTTTAGCATATCCAATGAATTTTTGTTATAATAGAATGTGGATGGGGTGAACTTACTAACATTAGAAGCAATACTTTGTTATAGGTAAATGGTTATCTGCAATACAATATTCAGACTAGCTGCTATACAATTTACTTACTCGTTTATTTTTTTTATATATAGATGTTAATTATCTAATAAAATTGTAGTAAGTGCAGCTCATCCAGAAGCACCGCATCCCAGTGATGCGTTTTGTAAGTTAAACATGGAATTTTTAATTATGGAATGTATAGTAAAATTTTGACTATATTTGTTGTTTTATTATTTTTTAGGGTCTAGTGTTCATTTATAACTTTCGAGATAGACAGGCATACCTAATTAGCAGTTTTCGATTTTAGTCCAATTATTGTTTTGACTTGTGTCAATTACGCATTTGCCGAGTGGAAAATAACTTGTCATTTCCGGGTCATAAGTGCATAATAAGCAATCGCGCTAATGCTAAACGTTATGTAGACACTTGTGGAAACCTAATCTTATCAAAGTTCGTACATATGGGAGTAGTATAGGGCGGTTTTATCAACACAAGGTTATTTGAAGTCTTGATCCTCCATCGGGAACAAAAAGCGCGGTGAAGTAGCTCAGTAAAATGTTGCGTCTCTAAGTAAGGACAATCGACAAATTTGAAAGATCGCTTGTCTATTGAGCGAGTGCCATTGACCTAGAGGTTGGTGTTGGCGGCCGCTTCTCAAGCAGGAGGATGCGGGTTCGACACCAAGAAGTACCTGTGGTACGCCAATCTGCAATGCAGTTATTTTTTGTGTTCTCATTCAGAGAAGACATTACAATTTTACAAAGTATTGTGAAGTATTAATGTTTACATTGCATACGTATTATTAAACTTGATGGCTAATTTTGTCGTATTTAATTAACGTAAGATTTTAATATTGGTAAAAACCAGTACCTACCTACATGGGACAGTATTAATAATAATTTAGAGAATGAAACCAACTCATACATATAAAATTAAGATTTTATTGTTATATCACGGATTAAACTTAAAAGCATTACATACATAGCCTATCACACGTGGTGAAAGGTTATAACGGAATAATAACAGTGGCTATAGTTTACTCGTAAACCCAGTTTACGGCAGCTGGTGTCCATCCGACAACTTCCTTCTCACCAAACCAAAGCGCGATTTCTTTGTTGGCAGACTCCACACTGTCAGAACCGTGGATTATGTTGCGGCCAACTTGGATGCAGAGGTCACCACGAATTGTGCCGGGTTGTGAATCGGCCGGGTTTGTAGCACCAAGCATTTGACGGCCGGTTTTCACTGCGTTAAGGCCTTCCCACACCATAGGAACTACAGGTCCGGAGCTCATGTATTTCACTAGACCAGGGAAGAAGGGCCTGGCCGCCAAGTCACTGTAGTGTTTCTGCAGTAATTCTTCTGAGGGCCACATGAATTTAAGGCCGACCAACTTGAATCCTTTCTTCTCAAAACGCTCGATAATGGTACCGACAAGTCCACGTTGGACACCGTCGGGTTTAATCATGAGGAAAGTTCTTTCACGTTGTTCCGCCATTATGACTTTTATTAACGTGCAGCCGGCGCGTCTGAGATGGATTAGAAGGTAAAGCAAAGTGGCAATCATACGAAAAAGGAAGTTATCGTATCGCGTCACAAAATCACCCACAGATTGTGTATAGCTATGTATCTATAGTAAAAACGCGATCAGGGTATTGGTATGTGCAATTTTATTTGTTAAAATGTAGATTTATCTAAGACAAAATTGCTTAGTAATTATTAAACATTGGTTAATAATTATAACTATGAATTGAGCATGTTTTAACAAGTAAACTTTTAAGGACTGACATTTAATATCTCCTTTTAGTTATCCTACTAAAGCTTTATCGCGTGATAGATGGCAGATCGATCCACGTCCCTGTATGTTGTATTTTGATAAATGGCAACTACATGGCAGTTTACTCTCGATAGTTTCACTGATCACCTAATAAAATAAAAAGGTACAGGTTATACTGACAACTTGTGTGTGTTGATGTTCACCGTCTTTTCTGGAACCTTTCATTTATGCTAATAAAAAATATTTATGACTAAGCGGACTCCAACATAACTGAAAACATATTTATCTTTACAAACCATTGAATTGAAAACATGTCTATTGAATGTTTTTGGACAGTGCTTACACAGCTAACAACAAATCGATCTGTCTTAAAACTTAATCAGTTTCATCTAAAATTGTATTCTGTGGTTTCATCAAGTGCAAACGCAAATTCAACAAATCAAGTTTGAGGTTTGTTTCATCTGACAAGTTTTAAAACATTTATATTTTATGGTGCAAGAGCATAGTGATACGACTTCGTTACTTGAACCTGGTTTATTTTTAAGCGATGGAGATTTCCATCTTGTATGAAGGTATTTTTTTAAGTATACAGGGTAGACATCGAGAGGTTGTGGCCAAATGACAACAGAACAGCCGCACGGGTCGATCGAAGGTTAAGCTACGTTTGCCGTGGTCGGTTTGTGGATGGGTGACCACCATCCATTACATATCGAGACCCCTCCGTGCCTCGGGAAACAAGTCAAGCTGTTGGTCGTCGTCCCGACGGTCATTCGTAGATCTTTGACAGTCGTAGCGGGTAGTCAGAAACCCAAGTGTGTCAGCCAGTCTTACGAAGGGGTATTGTGTTACCCAGTATCTAACTGGGTTGTGGAGGTCAGATAGGCCATCGTTCCATGTAAAATACTGATATTTAGCTGCATTCGGTTATCTGCTGGTACTGACCAGCAGTCAACCAGCAGTCTAAACTGGAAGCCGACCCCAACACAGTGTGGAAAATGCTTGGCAGATTGATTGGTGGCAGGGACGCGCAACCTGTTACCATGGATTCAGTAGTTCATGATTCTGAAAAAAAAATTGTCGTTCCACATAGTTTGACCGCCGCGCGTTTCACCCCTTTCCCCTTCACGACCTCAGATCGCCCGAATATTATTTTTCCTTTCATTTTTATTATATTCCTCTCCTTTTCCAATGGGTTTCATCCTACTATTATTATTATTTTTTTTTTTTGGTTTAAGAAATTATCGACCCAGCAGTGCGATTCTGTAACCATCTCACCGTGAAAACTTAGGTGAAGTGAGCGTGGAGTGAGCTGTCATTCCGACTAATGCTAGTAGGGATTGACACTATTGACAGCTCACTCCCCGTTAGGGTATATATTATGTTCTGTGGCTCACTCTAAGGCTGTCCTAGGAAACGCCGTGCTCATCAAAGCACTAATAATATAAATTCGATCCAGGCTGTCCCTTTGCTGCCCTCTCCCAGCGACGCCCCAAGCCGAGGTTCGTACCTCACAGGGGGTGCCCTTAGCGTGCTGTCGCCTAGTTTTAATTAGTTTTAGCCCTGGCTGGAGGCTTTAAGATTTCTTAAGGCAACCACAGGATAGTCCGGTTAAGTAGTCACGACCTCTCAAGGTCAACTACGAGAAGCCACATAAATTTTTAAAAAAAAACACTAAGGCTCTTAAGCTCACTTCACCTAGCTTTTCACGGCGAGCTTTTTACAGAATCGATCGGCTGGTCTATTAATGCATTATTCCTCCATTATCGGTATCAAATAAAAGGGCTTGCTGACAATAAAGTCGAAAAATAAAGTGACGTCACTCTAAATCCATTATAGCGTACCTACTACGTTTTCAATGCTAGCTTAAATAGGTATCAAATGAAAGGACTTACCTTCTAAGAATACGAATGCGAGTTTCAAATAACTAAAAAGTAAAAAATAAATTAAAAGTAAAAAACTTTTTTTAAAAACAAGTTTTTATTTAAATGCGCTAAAAAGAAAAAAATAAACTTTTACTAACAACTTTTATCGTCATTCATTCATTAGTCACAATTTATATGATACACACAGAGCATGTAACCTTTTGATGATAATAAAAGCTTGTCGCGAGATACACTTGTGTAGATAAACAAGTAAAATAAATAACTTGATGTGACTGATTTTAACATTAACTAATAAAATTTTCAAACTAAACGAGTAGGTACTTAAATCTCGCGACAAGCTTTTTTAGCATATAAATTGTGTACAACTTATTGAATAATGTTTTATGTTGATAGTAAAAATTCATTTTTTTCTTTTTAGCGCATAAATAAAAGCTTTTTTTTAAAAAGGTTTTTTATTAAAACAGACACAGGTTTTGACATGATCATTCACAAGGCCACACGCTTGCATGAAAGCGTAACAAATTTTAGAACCGACATACTTAAAACCTTTTTTTTTCAAAGCTTTCGATAATGCTATAGATATTGGTGTTTCAGACGGGATTTCTTTGTAGTGGTCCCAACTATTAACGATGGGTTTTTGGTTCACGAAGCTCCAAATAAAATTCGTAAAATCCTCGCCTTCATTTTCCATTTTTACAAATAACTTCGAATTGTTTATTATCGCCTCTATTTTACCTTTATGCCTTACAATTCCTGAATCTTTCAAACAGTTGTTCACATCCTTTTCCGTTAATTTGGATACTTTGCGAGGGTTAAAGTTGTGAAATCTCTTTCGGTAATTTTCTCTTTTTTTCAATATTGTTAACCACGATAGCCCGGCTTGTTGTCCTTCTAAACACAACATTTCAAACAAGGCATAGTTGTTATATTGTGGTTGTCCCCATTCTTCATCATGGTACTTAATGTAAAGTGGATCTTCTGATAACCATCCACATCGGAGAACTTTATTTTCTGTCATTACCTCGGTCATCTCACTCATCACTTAGGTCATGTTCTTTAGCGAGTAGGTACATACGTAGCTTTTTTAGAGTTCTTAAATGTTTCCATTGTGAAAGGTAACCGTGAAAGATACTTTAAGGTAAAAATTGTTATGCAGATAAAATTCTAACCTAATTCTTCAACTACCACAGATTAAAAATATTTGGTTGTTTTTTTGGGATTGTCTTTCACTGCTTCGTATAATTAAATAACCATATAATAATTGTAAATTCTAGTGCCAGTATACGCGCGTATTGCACTTCATTTTATTATGTGTGCTGACGCACATTAGGACGGGCCGCTCCACATTGCAAAAATCCACTTGCATCACCGCACTGCCCTTTTTGTATTAAAATACGATGCGTTGTAGCCCCATGCGGCTGTACAGCCGGATTCAAACTTTATGTTTATGGTGGCTCGGAAGTGCGCTACTTGCTGCGCAGTATTTCACCTTTAACGCTCGCTGACAGGTGAATATGTTACTGCGCAGCGACTCGCCTTATGTTCTGAGCCGCCATACTTTGAATCGGGCTGTAATTTTCGTTTAGCTATAAACTACTCGAAGAGTCATGTGGCGTTGCGGGTGTCATACAAAGGAATGTGCAAAATAAAAATGAAAAATACTTTATTTTTATATTGTGTGCTACTTTCTGCAAAAGTTATTCACAGTACCTCTTATATATTAATGAATCACTTTCGTAGTTTTATTGTAAAATGCCACGCCTGTAGAAATCACTAATTGACTCAAATCGCAAGCAGACAGATCAATGTCACTATTCGGACATACGGCACAGCTCAAACCCATTTCAATAACTAAAGATTCTACATACGCACTGGACCGGCCTGCAACAGGCAGTTAAACGTGCAGCTACCCGAATTACGGGTAACTGTAATCGCAACGCAACCGCATCCTCCGGTTGAGAAATCATTGCGGCTAGACGAAACCATTTTAAGTATAGACATGGATGGAATAAGTCTTAGTACTTATCCAGACGGTTTTTGAAGATTATGGAAAGAAGATCGAACTTCTTTCCATGAATGTTCACGTGTGCTGTGTAAGTAGATCTGTAGAAATCACTATCTCGGTGTGTGACCCGTAATTTAAAAAAAAAAAAAAAAAACATTATACACACAAAGAATGAAATAACCACGGAAATAACCCACACTTTTTTGTTGATTGTACGAACAGTGCTCACTTGTTTTACGCTAGACACAAATAGACTCATTTTTATGTCTTGGGTTGGTTAAACAATCAATGAATGTTGATGTGATAATTATAATATTATACTTTGGCATTCGTTTTGCTCCCTAGGTTGTTTCTTCTTACAAAGTAACGCAGCGTTTAGCCAGTCTGCTCAGTTTAGGCAAGATTTAAAGTATGCTTTCCTCTTGATGAACATTCTAACTGTGCCTTTGTTTATTTCCTTAATCGATAAAAAACTTATGTATCGTGACGGCTGATTTAACAAAACCTAAGTTTAATCATACAAGCTGGGTGTATTTAAATTTAAGTATCCCGTACAGACTAGCCATTTCGGGCCGCCATATATTCGTGCTAGTTTGGACTGGTGGTTGCATCTGTGGGGCTTAATATATCTTCGTGTTTGAGGTCCGGATACCAAGCTATTGACAAGTCTTATATTGTTATCACTAAGAGTGCCATCGGCTATTTGCTGCAAGAGTGGCAGATATTCTGGTTTTGATAGTTCATTCGTAATACGTGTCATCTGAAAAGAAAAAAAAATAAATCGATTAACTTACACTTTACATTTAAATTAAGATATGGAATGGAGTTAGTTAAAAGTGGTTAGAAACCGACCATAAAATGGTCGGGAAAATCTGATACTTACCACTATTTTTAGTTGGGCTTCCGAAAGAGGTGTTGCTATTGGACCCAAAAACATGACACTGCTATTTGACCCAAGACTATCTGGATCGACCGAGATGAGCCCATCATCACTTCCATTACTCTTTAGTTCGTCGTTTATAATTAAAAACATGTGTTCGTTAGGCATTGTAGTTTGTGAGTATTTAAGCTCTGGTACGTAAGGTTTTTGAACTTTTTCATGCGGCATTATGTCACTTAATAAGGCCTTGAGTTTAAAGTTGCTAAAGTTGGTTGTGTCCTTCTTCTTCGTCGGTTTATTTCTTTTACAGCATAGTGTTTTTAGCTGGGCTACAAGGACATCAAATAATAGTTCTTTTTTTTCATCTTCGTCGTCACTCTTACTATCTACATCCACTTCTGAGGGACGATTATACAATAAATTGTTCAGTTTTTGGATAGCAACATACTGAGGATCTCCGACTCTGTTAGGAGAAAATGGATCCACTTCTTTATTATCTAACCGAAAGAAAGCTCCGCTTGGTTCCGGTTTGTCTGAAACTTTTTGAAATCTCTTTTTTTTATGATTTTCGAAGATATCATTGAGTGCCGGTAAAGGTTTGCTTTGTAAGTCGACAATTGCTTTGTAATTTTTTGTAAACTTTGATTCTGAAGCAATTTTGACTATGTCTTTCAAATTATATTCATTCTTATTAGGTTGGTCGCTAAGCAGCTTAATGAGCTCCTCGTCAGATAGCTTCGATAGGAGATAAGTAACGTCGCCACCTGGAAAAGGGTAAATAATAAATTAAAAGAAATTCTCTGCTGTAACAATCTCTGTTGCTTTGCAATAGGAATTCAATTTAGTTCAAACTTTAAAGGAGATTAGCTTATGCCGGCGACTTACATCCGCGTGGAGTCGATTTTACCACGACAGACAAAACATACCCCTATGGTACTCGGCAATAGTGTAGTATTCTATCAGTGAAATATTTTTTTGTAATTGGATCAGTGCTTCCAGAGATTACCTCTAACAAACAAACAATTTTACCTCGTTATAATATTAAGGATTGCTTTCATGGCTTACCAATGTTTTTAAGGATCGACGACTTTGGCAGATCTTTCTCATTTGGCAAATACCCTTTGTGGATTATATACTCCGATACATCATTTTCAGCTTCATTACCGACGGAGTATATCGGATTGTTGTTCAATAACGACATCGATAACGCTGTCTGTATCTGCAAAAGTAATACAATGATTGAAAAATTTCCTAGTTAACCAAAATAACTCATTTCATGTTCGGTTCGGATGTAAGAAAAATTTTGTCAGTCAGACTCAGTAGCTATGTTAACACGCTTTTTGTATTATCGCCCTCCCTTGTAACTAGCTTACTAACTAATAAACAATGTAATCAAATCTTAGAAGTCAATTTTAACCTAGGTACTTCTAATTCGAACCTACTTCTATATCGAAATGAAACTTTGTATGTAGGTATATGTAGTTAAGATGACAAAACTTTAATTTGGTATTTTGGAGCTGATCTGATGATGCAGCCAGGAGGTGGATAGTGGAACTCTTCATTGGCTACTATAGTAAACCTCTCGAGTTTGGGCTCATATGATTGGTTTTGACGACCCCAATAAATTGGATAATCGTATTTTTTTGTTTTTTTTTAAATTACATATTATACATTTTATTTAGATAGCTATTGAGTCTGACTGACTACATTTTGCTAACGGATTCGTTCATCAACAGAGGATGTAAGTACCTACTAAGATAATGAAATAAAAAGAAATGTATGTAATAGAAAGAAATAAAAAATAATAACATGCATATATACACACATCAACACTGTCTAGGGATATTTTGGATTTACTCAATTTACTCAAAATTTATTAAAAATAACATACAACATGCATATATGTTTATAAAGCCCATTTATCAGACTACACTCCAGAATAAAAGAAAACTATTTTTTTTTGCGTAAACAAATTTTTATTCAAATAAAGAAAAAATGTGAAATAATGGTAAAACTAACAATGAATGTGTTTCTCAAGAAAAAGTGAAAAATAAGGAAAAATTAATCTGTTTTTAACAGTTATGTGAAAAATCAGTAATCAGTAAAACACCCCATGACGTTAATAACGGTCCTGCAACGGTTTTTCATGCTTTGGATTAAGTTATCCAAGTCTTGCTGCGGTATATTGTCCCAAGTCCGGCTAAAATGCAAAAAAAGTTGCTCTTCTGTCGCAATGTTTGCAGGGAAATTCCTCAAAGCCCTTCTTTGGAGCATGTCCCACGCATGTTCTATCGGGTTTAGGTCAGGCGATTGAGCGGGCCAGCCTAAGACCGATACGTCGTGCTCCTGCAACCAGCTCGTCACCACTCTCGCTGTGTGCGGACGGGCGTTATCGTGCATGAGCGTGTATTCTTGGCCCATTTGTAGTCGATGGGGGTAGATTATTGGTACTAGCATCTTGTTACGGTATTTTTCAGCCGTCATGGTGTTTCTGATCCAAACGAGGTCGGTTCTTCCGCCAACACGAATTCCCGCCTAAACCATAATTGTCCCGCCGTGGTATGAATAGACTTCCTGAGGATGTTGCAGACGGCTCTCACGACCAGGAACTCGCCAAACACGTACTCTACGTGTATCGGGATGGAAACCGAACCGGGACTCATCGGTAAACAGCACTACAGACCACTGGTTATCTTCCCAGAGCAAATTTTCACGAGCCCACTCTAGTCGTCGTCCACGATTTCCTCGGCGTAGTGCTGGAGTACGAAGCGGTCTGCGAGCATGAAGGTTAGCTTCATGCAGCCTTCTCCTCACAGTTTGGTCACTCACAAGCAACTGGTGCTCTGACTGGAGCCTCTGAACCAACTGCATGGCCGTAACATTTGGTTGTCTTCTCGCGGCAACTTGCAAAAATCGGTATTGTCGTTGAGTGGTAACGCGCTTCCCGCCTGGGTGTCTTTCAGCCACATCACCAGTAGCACGATAACGTGACCATAACCTTGATATCACGTTTTGTCTTGTTCCAATCTCCTCGGCAATACTCCGTTGAGTAGCCCCAGTTTGGAGCATGCCTACTGCCCTTAACAATTCCTCTCTCGTTAAATGGCGCCGCTGCATGATGCACACAATAACATTAATTCGAAATTAACCGATAACTTGTTATAAAACTTAAATTTGACACAAAAAAACAGGCAAAAACGACTGTAGGTAAATGAAACCTTCGGACTTCGCTACCATTATGCCGCGTAAGTCTTTTGTTTTTAATTTATTTTTTCAAATTCAAATTTAGAATCGTTCAAAAAGGTTTACAAAATAAGCTTTCTTCAAATGAATTTAAAACTGACCAGTATTTTTTGAGTTTAATAACTTTATACAAAATATCCCTAGACGGTGTTGATGTGTGTATATTGAGCATGACCCGCTTTATTTAGTTTGACTTACCCAATAAGAGAAAAATATTATCCTATATTCACTAAAATACGGATACATGTTCGTTACGAAGAAAGACTACTTATGCGGTTAGTGCAAGTTTAATTTAACGGCTGAATGCTCAATAGCTTCTTTCTCATAAAAAGAAGTTGCCTATCTCGTTAATGTTTACGAACTTAACAATGAACAAGCACTCGTTAAAAAGTTTACGATCGCGATAAGGAGATTCAGTCGTGTTGAATGTTATGTTTTTAGCGTGTCAAGGACTAAGTTGACATTTTATTTTATTCTGTCCATCTCTTTTAGCAATCTGTAATGGTGATTCTGGACGTGATGTGTCGTTACTGCCCCTGGACAGTAACGACACATCACGTGTCAGGACATCATACGCG
This sequence comes from Apamea epomidion, assembly GCA_947507525.1. Lineage (NCBI taxonomy): Eukaryota > Metazoa > Arthropoda > Insecta > Lepidoptera > Noctuidae > Apamea > Apamea epomidion. The sequence continues at coordinate 15,418,131 of OX382226.1, forward strand.
TTTATATAATTATAACTATTTACCAATGTAGAACGAGTTCTTGCGCCACAAACTTCTGTTTTACCATTGTCTGCAGCCTACCCGCGTCAGGCCGTCGGTCCCTGGGCACGCCACAATAGCGGCGATAAGTCCCCCCTTTGAGGAGTGGCTAGAGAGGCGCCACGGCGCCCTCACCTTCCGCTTGACGAAGGTCCTCACCGGACACGGTTGTTTCGGGAGGTTCCTGTACAGGATAAGGCGGGAGGAAACGCCAGGGTGTCACCACTGTGTGGATCGCCCGGAGGACACGGTGGGGCATACGGTGGAGGTCTGCCCGGCTTGGGCGGAGCACCCCCGTGTCCTCGTGGCGGCGATCGGCGGCGGCGATCTCTTGCGTCCGGCCCTGATCCAGGCTATGGTACGGAGCGAGAGTGAATGGGAGGCCGTCACCTCCTTCTGCGAAGCAGTAATGCTAGCGAAGGAGGAGGCGGAGCGCGTTAGGGAGAGGCAATCTCTGCACCCTCGCGCGCCTAGCCGTCGCAGTGGCCGGGATTCGGCTGTTGACTCCCGTCCAGGGGGAGTCAACAGCCGACTCCCGGCCACCGAAGGCGCGGGATTGCGGGCGGCGAGCAATGGGCAGCTCGCCACCCGGTAAGGACCAGGCCCGGGTCGACGGCGCGTTGTGTTCCACGCGCGCCTCAAAGAGGTGTCAACGCGAACTGACGGGGTCCGCTATAGGGCCGATGCCGCCAGGGCCGCGGGTTGTTCGAAAGAGATACCGTTGCCCCTGGCATAGGCAATTGAAGGAACACGGGTGGGTTTTAGTCAGTAAAAGTCTGACACGCCCTTTCGCTCAGCCCAGAGCGGGAGAGGTCATTTGCTGATTTCCCACCAAAAAAAAAAAAAGGCCGTCGGTCCCACTAGTCGGAGGGCATCGGTCTTCGGACACAACGTTTGCTGTTACTGGAACTGCGAAAACCTATGGAAGCTATGAAATAAAGGCGCACACACATTGAGAGCGTGAGCCCTATGCATGTTAACTCTGGTGTACGCCTGTAACCTAAAATATGAGCGTGTCTTAAAAGTGCCCTAGGGCCTAGGGGGCAGGTATGTCGAGATAGTTCGATGTAGCACCTTTAGTTACCTTGCAAGAGGATTACGATTAGGAATAAATGTTGCTGAAAATAATGAGAATTTATCAGATTTACCCATACCAGCTTCAACTTCTTTTTATATCCCTCATTTGAAATCTCGATCATAATGTGTACAAGGAAACAGTTGCTAGATAGGGTAATCGAATCATTTGTTGAGATATAAGTTGTCTTAATAATAATGTCCACTCAATTGCTTGTGAATAAAAAGACAAATATTCCTAGCAAAAAAAATGTCCATAATTTAACTTGGACGTTATTGTTTTTAAACTTACCACGTAAGAAATTCTACACGGAAAACGAGGCGGTATGATTGAAAGACTAGCCTGACAATTGGGCGAATTAAAAAAAAAATTGTCAATGTCCATTTGACGTTGACGTTTATTTGTTGTTTACCTACTACCGTTATTAACTATATTTGTAATTTTATTGAATTTAACAATGAATATTCCTTTTCCACTTTTAACTCCTCGTTTAGTGGACTCATTGTGGTTCAACGCTGATAGTCCATGCGACGAAGAAACAGAATTAATTGCTTTAGAACAGGCGAATCAACATTGGGCAAGTATCTGGCTATTAAGAATACTACGGAAACCTGAAGGATCGGGGCCACTCGAGACAAAATAATTTATTTTGAATTACTAATCTTATTAACAGTCATCATTGATCTCATATTTCGGTCACCAATCTCATCCCTGCCCCTGGGCTGGACCGAGGTCAAGGTAAGCCAATTGTCAATAAAAAAAAAAACCATAGTGGCCCCCACAGTCTAGCCTAGATGGATTAAAATGACCGAGTCAAATTTCAATTATTTTTAAATACAATTGAAAATTTTACATGCCTTGCTACTGTAAGCCTATGAATTATTTTTAGGAAAGCTTAGTCTTACACTTATTTCAATATTACAAACAGTTTAACTAGACTGGTAATTAACACTATTGTTTGCTTTCACATTTAAAGTAAGATTCGTTTACTTGCAGTTAAACTCGATTGGACAGCAGTACATGAAGCGTGCTCCACTAGGCAAAGCTGACCCTGAGCCTATGGAAGAAGAAGCGGACACTGATGAAGAAGAAGGTACTAAGTATTTAATATAAATCATCAAGGCTGGTTAGTTAGTTGCAGAACAAATTTCGTGAGGTGGCCATCCATTGTAGGGAATGCTTCCTTAGCCTGCCAGCACTCACCTTGGTCCCTCCTATAGTTTGTGATGTTGGTCCCTGGTGCATTTCCTTACCAGAGTCCGTAAGTATCCTAGGAAAATGGCGCGATGGGTTTAGGTCCTACAGTTGCCTTGTGATGATCGACCCTCTTATGACAAGTTCATCGGCTGCGTTGTTACCTAGCGAACCGCTGTGTTGATCCATTGAATGGTTATCTTATTGAGGCTACCCACCTGGTTGAGGCGCTGGTCAGTATCAACTTTGTGAGTGTTTAGTGCTTCCAGAACAGCCATGCTGTCTGAGAGTATGCAGATTGACCTCGTTTGCAAACTGGAGTTCTTGTTTGTGGGTAAACATGACTAGTTCAGTTTTAGTGGGGTTCACTGATAGGTCAAATTCCCTGCAGCAACTTTCTACTGCTCCTTCAATATCTAAGAAAGTGCCCAGACAGGTGCCTTTCTGATGAACTGCTTCCTCTATCTGGCTGACTACTAGATGAAGTGCAGATTCGGTCAGCTTACCCGAGCTGTATGCATGTTGGTTACCATCTAGCGGTATGGTTTTCAGAGCGCCGTCCTTCAGCTCCGTATCACCCAGCCTTTCCAGAGTCTTTAGTAGAAAGGAGGTCAGGCTGATTGGTCGGTGGGATTTGGGGTTCGTTTAGTCTCCTGTACCTGGCTTAGGGACCCAACCAGCAAAAGTTAGTTGTATAAAAGACCATAGAACGTTTTGTAAAACCTAATCGGTGGTCAAATAAAAGGCCAAAGTCGGTGCGCCTACAAAGAAAGTGGCGCAATTATATCTCCATTCAGTTTTATAGTACATCTGTAGCGGTATCAGGCATGACAATTTTGGCCTAATACAGTTGATGTAACAGTAACTCAATCTCTGTTTGATGACATACAAGCCACCGCTACGCTACTAAAGTACCTTTTTTGTCATTCATTCATTTTACATTCGTTCACGCCGCTGCAATGTTTAGGTGTTTTTGAAGAGAAAAAGATAATAAAAAGAGAATACGAAGATACATCGTTGAGTTAGATATTATTTTGTAATTAAATTATTCGTCTCTTACGGAGAAAATGACGTGCGACTGTAATTTTACTGTTAAACTATGTACGGGTTTACGACAATATTTGAATACCCCCCTCGAATTATTGAGATTTTACTAAAACAATTACGAATTTAAAGTCATAAACATACTTCCAGCTTCCTGAACTCTACTATAGCACTCGTTATGACAGATTACAACCACCATTACATGGAATTAAGGTTTTAAAAGAGAAAGGATTTCCGTTATAGTACTATTGTGTAATAGAGGGACTATAACAGTTATAAAAAAACAATCCTGTTCTAAAAAAGTGTTTTTGTGATAAGTTTATCACTACGACTATAACGAGCATTAAAAAACTTTTATATGACAATTTAAGCTACATAAATGTAATTTGAAACTCAGCTATATCACCAAATCACTCTGTTGTAGACTTATTGTGGTAACTATAGTACTATGTACTGTAACGACGATCTTAAAACCCACAATATCACAATATCGCCCTATTCTTGAGTTTTCATCTCTACTATAACAAAAGACCCATTATAGTTCGTTCATAACCTTTATTGCGTAAATCAGGCATATTAGGGCGACAGTAAACACTGTTATAAAGTTCTATCGTTGTATACTCGTCACATTGGAGGTTGCTATGACTCCTGACTATAACAGATATACAAAGTCGCGAAGTAAAACTTTACATCAATTCCTAATAGGTCGTTTTTGCTGTATAAACTTATAGAGCCAAAATGTATTGTCAAACGCTTTTACACAACAATCAATCACCACCAAAACCTTTATACATCGTTTACCCAGCTTTTTTGAGATATAAGGTTTGGTTATAGGGCAAAATTGCTGGTTGGGGATGAATATTACTTTCACTTCCCTATCCACGTATCTAAAGGCCAGGGCTTGCAGAGGTTCCACCCTACCCTACTTTAGTAAGGCGAGGAACACTCCATCAGGACTAGCTGCCTTAAAAGGATTGAAACTCCGGATGGCCCATTGGAGTTTCTCCAACGTGAAGCCAATCAGTGTCTGATGGTGCGCCATACCGTGTACTACTACGTGGTATTCCTGAATCTGATACATTTTGTGTAGCTGGATTTGGCTGGGTAATAGTTATCCCAGTCCTCATCCGCACATGTGTTCATGGTTCTATTCAGAGTTTTCCTTGCTTTGCCGCGCTTGCGCTCCTCAGAGCCCACCATGGTTCTTTGGCCGGTGTGTTACGGACCGCGTAGGTATTGCATTTTCTATAAAACAGCTAATTTCTTCATTTTGATAAGCAACGAAAAATTTCTATTCTCGGGGGTCTAGAATCAGTGAATTCATGGTTTCAGTTTGCGCGTCGATGACCCTGCGACGCTTTTTTTTTTTTTTATATATGGCATCTCGTAGTTTACTTTGAGAGGTCGTGACTACTTATCCGGGCAAACTGAAACCAAGATATATCTCTGACGATTTGTATATTACCCCAATCTGATGTTTTTTTGTTCCAGGTAATGATGAATCAGATGAATCTGAGGAGTCCCATGATGAAGACGAGGAGGAGGATGTTCCCGCCTCGTACTCCCCTGCCCGCAACAACAATGAGCTGGAGCCCGATAGTTTAGATGACCTGAATGATGGGCCAGACCTTAACACCTCTGATCAAAGTGCACTTTGGCCTATACAGTAGTGATTAGATAATTTTAGAAGGTAAAAAAGGCCAAATAGGTATGATATGTAATTAAGATGTCATGACTCTTTTTTGTGAACATGTGTTGATTGATAATCAAGATCACAAATAATTAAGATTCTATGTATTGCTATTGTGTGTTCATTAATTTTTTTGGACATGAGTCTAGGTTAGTTAAACCAAATCTATAAAAATAAAAATGAATCACCGAAATGTATGTACACGCGCATAACTTCCGATCGACTACACCAAATTGGATATTTTTTTTTGTGTTTGTTATTGTTAGGGGAAGGTTTGTATACACCGTTGGACGCGGTAGGTGGCGCTGCTTTTTGGGGAGGACGACGTCTGTCGGGTCCGCTAGTTGTAAATAAATATACTTGAATCTGAAATGTTATTTTGATTCTATTGTGTTATATTAGGTCCTTACATACATCCAAGTGCTGAGATGTCTTTATGAAAACGCGACAATGACCGTCCAAACTCAGGACCAGCGAACTGAACATATCACCCAGCGTCGAGGGGTGAGACAAAGGGAAGTAATTTCCCCGAAATTGTTTTCTAACGCATTGGAGGATGTGTTTATGACGCTGAACTGAGAAGGACGCGGCATTAACATCAACGGCGACTCCATCTCACACTTGAGATTTGCGATGACATCGTCATACTGGCTAAATCGCTGCAGGATTTGCAACAGATGCTGGATGGCCTAGTTGATTCTTCTGTATGCATCGGTCTCCGGGTGTACTTGAACAAGACCCAGGTTATGTTCAACGAACACGTTACCCCGGGACCGATAGCTCAGATAGCTGTCAATGACGGTGCTCTCAAGGTTGTTCAAGAATACGTTTACCTCGCGCAAACTCTGCAGTTTGGTAAGAACAACTTTGAGAGGGAGGTTAACAGAAGAATTCAGCGTTCGGGAAGCTTCGTCGAGTCTTCTCGTCGCGTATTCCACAGAGCCTAAATACTAAGGTCTCCTGCCAGTTATGACTTACGGAGCCGAAACGTGGACACTCACGGTACGGCTCGTCCATAAATTCAAGGTCGCTCAGTGAGATTAGGAACGGGCTATGCTTGGAGTCTCTTTGAGGAATCGAATCCGTATCCGCAACGAGGTGATTCGGCAGAAAACCAAACTTGTTGAGATAGCAAGACTAAGCAAGCTGAAGTGGCAATGGGCCTTCCAAATTAGCCGTAGAACCGAAGACCGTTGGGGCAAACGTAAGGTAGGACGCCCTCAGGCTAGGTGGAGCGACGACCATCGCAGGATGGCTGGTAGCAGCTGGATGAGAGTTGAACGGCGTGCAATAGGGGAGAGAACACAGTTCCGTAAATTTAAAAGGGATCGTACTGATCAGAACTGGCAAGCAATAGATGTAATCAGAGGCAATGCTAAATCCGCCACATTCTAGATTCTATATAATATAAATTCTTTTGCCGATATTTGAAAATTTCTTGGAACTCTTGGTATCGGCAAGCCGCGACATTTAGACCTTCCTAATTCAATTGACTTGCGACGATCTCAAACGTCATTTCTCCATTGTTTTAACCATGGATCGTCTATTTGTATTTGCAACATGTTTTGTGTTTAAAAAATACTTAATTTCAGCAACAGTTAACGTACTGTTTTCTGTAAATTTGAAATAAATTTGAATTTGGAATTCCTAACCAAACGCCAGATATTTGAGATCAAAGTGGCCATAATGCTGCTGACAAGAAGTAACAATAATAGAAAGTCATAATTTTCTCAATACTTTTAATTAAAACTTATGAATAAATAAAAACTCGTAATATGATGATAACAAATTCAAATTAATACGTTATTTTATAAATACTGATTTAAAACACACTGGTGACATCTATTATTACATCTACCACTCTGGTTAGTAAAGGTCTCATGTTTTCAGGGGGCACAGTCTTCCATTTCCTCGCAAGGCATTTCTCAATGAAATCATGTGTCGATTTTGGAACTGAAAAAAAAATTTAAGTATAGGATTAGTCAATTTGCACATAAAGCACCAATATTTTAAGAAATTCTAGGCAGTTTTTATTCAACATCATTTCACTTTAATCAACATCATTTCAGCCCGGAATCATCCACTGCTGGGCCTGCCCCTTTTTCTGCCATACTTCCAGGTTCTGTGCAACTCTCATCTAGGTGTTTCCTGCGACTTGTGAGTGACAATATCACCAACCCAACCAATTTTCTTGATATGATAATAATGCCAACTGACAATAGTATTTTTCAAGACAACTTTCTGCTATTAGACAATATTACCGATCGTAACAACTACACTGGTGGTTAAATTTGTTAATCAATCATGACATCACATCATATTACCACTATGCTGTGCCTGTCACAACTATAAAAGATTCAATAACTGTATTTTTACCTGGTGTGTTAGAACAATTTGCCATATTTAGTGTGAAAAATATAGCACTTCTTTTGACGAGCGGATCATATTCATCGCAATAGTAATGGAAGGCCATTGCGAGATCTGAGGGCACTGCGTCGATCTCTTTGACAAGCATCACACCGGATCTATCGACATCTTCCCGGTACCGAGTGATCAGCTCCCCGTGTTCTTGCATATCGAGGTCAGAGCTTTCAACGACTGTGTGTTTTATTGACGAGATGTCGTTACCTGAATAAAAGAGGAAGCTGGAATCAATGATGAGTAATAAATAGTTTCCCTAAACGCTGCGGAAAGTTTCCGCTATTTTACTTGACGCTCTAAAATTGCACCATTTTTCAAAGTAGTTAGTCAAAGTAGGGTGTCATCCCGTTATTTTAATGCAGGTTCGCTAATAAGCTTATATAATAATAAACAAATAATATTATAGTCTTACGTAAAAATCTTGCGGCAGTATACGCAACTTCATCTGCGAATTTTTCGAATCTCACTGGATTGAAATTGCTTGTTTTACTGTTGTAAACAAACATGAAGGACCCGGTATCCATTCTCGAGAATATTGTTGATAAACCTGAAATAATAGAGCAAAAACATTTCTAAAGGTATTGAATGTATCAGTCACTGTCTGGACAGTGATAGAGGACAAAATGCTGGCTTGCTTAACGAAAATCACATTTGATTTCGACTGAGTAGCATATTCTTTGAGGTCTAATAAAGCTTGAAATTAAAAAATTTCAAAAAAAAAAAAAACTTTTTAAAAACAAGCTTTTATTACTTACTTGTTAGTTAAAAATAATTTAAACCTGATAAGAAAAATACCATTATAATATAGGTACCTGCCAAATAAAAGCATGTTACATTTTGATGGAACATGAACATTTAGCATATTACATCTTCATTAATTTTCCTTTTGCAATCCAACGTAACACGCTTTTATTTAGTAGGTACCTATATAATGGTATTTTTCTTATCAGGTTTAAATTATTTTTAACTTGTTAGTTCTTTTTATTAACAAGTAATAAAAGGTTGTTTTTTTTCTTTTAATTTTATTTATAACTTTTAGTATTTTTGATGCGAGATTGACTACGGCGTAGTTCGTAGCGCGTAGCAGTATTTTTCCGTTAACGAACGATCGAACTTATTTTCCCAAACATGGGGTCGTATATTCATGTCCACCAAACCACCACCACTCACTCCCCATCAAAAACGGTACACCCATCAAGACGAATCAAACTCGACGAGGTTGTGTCGCTTAACTACCGAGTTCCTAAGGCCACATTCCAGCTCCATCGTCAGACCCTGGTTACCATCTACCACCAAAGTACTCGTCAAGACGAATCATACAAGCCCAAACTAGATGGGGTTGTGTCGTTTAATTACTGAGTTCCTATGGCGTCCACCCGAACAAACATAGTTACATACATACATACATTGCAAGTTAAATAAAAGTTTGTAAAAAGTATGGTATTTAACAAATTACTCACCAGTTTTTAGCTTTAGAATAGAATTATCATCTATATTATATTTTTCCTGAAGGTTTTTCATATTGTTTTCAAAAATAATTTTATCCTGATTCACAGTTTGAGTAGATTTATCTTGACTGTTGTTTGTTATCATATTGGGGAACATCCGGTGTAACATCACAGCTACAATACCTAATAATAATGTGAGAAAAATGTTTCGTATTGTGTTGCTGGACTGAGGATGGCTTTTCTCCCTTGATGAAATGGACAATTTGCGTTGATAAGGTGACGGTTGGATGCGTTCTGTGCTCCTATTACTTCTATTCATCATACCATGATAACTTTCCTCTTCAATTCTTGATTTTGTTAAAGAGTTGTTTTCCTCAAATTCAGAATCATCACTGTAAGGCAAATGTGACGGGAGGGTTGCAGGTAAAGATTTTGAAAGCACATTGCTGCAATGAAACACACATAGACTTTTCACAAAAGCTTAGTCACACAATGAGACAAAAAAAATTGGATGACTGATAAAAGCTTATGATGGTATTATGTTATGAGCAGTAGCAATGTGTTTTGAAAATGCTTATGAGTGCCACAATATAATTGACAAACAAGATAGTGTGACACTTGAAAAAAATATAGCTTATAATGGTTTGTTAATGGCAGCAGTAATGTGATTTTAAAAACCCTGGCGTTACACACATAGCTAGGTAAGTTAAACATACAAGAGGTTTAGAATAGGTGGTCTTTGAAGTACAGAAACTGGTAATTTAGTGAAAAGTGGGAAACTGATCCCCGAAGACTACTATTCACAATGGCTACAACACATATAAATACTTAACTGTGGGTGGCACAGAAATAAGCTAAGGAACCCATTATCAAGTGGGGTTTCAGAGGATTCTGATGAAATTAATGAAAAACGCTGTGTGGGAATATGGTCACAAAACATACCAGCCATGGCCAGTTATAGAATATAGTTTTGTTAACCACATTTTATATGTGTTTGAAAGTGATAATAAGCAACATTACAAAGCATAATAGCAGCATATAATAATAATAATGACTCACCTCTCATCGGTATTATCCTCATCCTGTGAATATGAATTACTTCTTTGTAGTTTTTTCTTTCGTATCGATAGTGGACTGGTTTGACGAGACATTTTGCTGAAAAATATATATTTATTTGTCTTATTTTTTGTGCCAGAATATTAGGCATAAAAAATTAAAATTGACTATTTGGTCATAAATCTTTGATCATAATGACAGAGAATGATATAAGTACTTCTCACCATCAAGCCTAGCCCTTTCCTAACAAGTTTTGGGGTTAGTTTCCAGTCTGACCGGATGAAGCTGAATACCAGTATTTCACGTGGAGTGACTGCCATCTGACCTCCACCACCCAGTTACTGGGTTGTTACCAATACCCCTTAGTAAGACTAGTTGTCAGACTTTTGGGCTTCTAACGACCCGTAACAACTATGAAAGATCCACGAATGACAGTCGGGACCAACAGCTTAACATGCTTTCTGAGGCACGGAGGGTCTCGTGATGTAAAGATGGTCACCCATCCACGGAACGACCGCGGCAAGCGTAGCTTAACCAGATCGATCGACTTGTGTGTCTGTTATTATGTACATCTGTAGTATACAATATTACACATATTTTCAGCACTAGTGTAGATATAGTTCCTTACCTCATCACATTATCCACTTCATCTATTCCTTGACTCAGTGGATTGCACTGGTCATTGGCATCCTGTTCATTCTGGTTCTTAGGTTTATTTAATCCGTACCTCCCCATTATCTCCTTTGTTATTAGATTTTCAACTCTATTACTATGAATGGGCTTTCGTGCTGATGGATGATAAGGAACCCCCCCTTTCTGGAAATTATAATAATGTCATTGGTTACAATCATGGGTTAACCAGATTCGTAACACTGACAGCCCCGGATCTAGGGGGGGCAAGCCGGGGCCTATGCCCCGGGAGGCAAGTTCAGAGGGCGGCCAAATTCACACTTTGACCACGGAATAAATAAAAGTACAAGTACAGAAATAAAATATATATCCTACCAATTTATGTCTATATATCTGTAAATAAATAGGCTTAACACAGAAAGTACAGCGATGGATGCATTATTTCCGGACGGCCTATGTAGGCTATGTCCAAATTTCAATCAATTAGTGGACATCTGATAGCTGAAATTATATGGATGGTAAAGGTAAAAATAAATGGTAAGTGGGCGGGAGCGACATTTTTCAGTTTTTGCCCCGCCAAAAAAAAATTGAAGATCCGGAGCTGAACACTGAATGGTCATAGAATAAGGATATTTATCTAATTTAATATTGCTCTCTTTGCTACAAGTATGTACTGCATACCTACTTATGATTTGGCATTGAAATCCTATTTAAAAATATTTCTTTACTAGCGGCCCGCCCCGGCTTAATTACCCGTGCCAGGTAATTAAGAAACATTCAAAATTATAATACACACACATAAACCCTTCTATTTGCGTCAGGTAACTAAATAAAAGAAAATTATAGAGAAAGTTTGAATATTATTATTTTAATGATTTTTTTTGTTTATTTTTTTAAATAAGTATTTAGCTTCATAATAACTGTCTTAGTGGGAAAAAACTTATTCTGAATATCCGCTATAGTAGCATAGAAGTAGTTTACGGCGTCATTAAGCGACATGTCAAAAATACTGTTGCCCGCCACAATTAATACCTGATACATGGTGACATTAGTTACCACTAGCGGCATCTAGTTTCGAGTAGCAGAACTAATAATCACTAGCGCCATCTATTATCGAATGGCTGAACTAATAGAGTCACTAGCGCCATCTATTATCGAGTAGAAATTTGGATGCTAGAACTTACTAGAACTATCGACATCTGGTCAGTCGGGGCCGGTATGTACTCGAACATTCTAGATGTTTCTACAATAGAAGGTTCTGGAATTATCTGCGGCACTATATAAGGCCGGGACTAGCCGCGACCAATCAGACTTGGTTCTGCGATAGAAGCGAATACATCGAAAGCGATGTTCAAGTGCGACTTAAGAGCGATTATGTTTTATAATTAGTGTATTTGAGTTGTTATTAGTGTTGTTTAAATAAAGTGTAACTTTTGGTAATTTTTATCGGCAGTTTTTATTGTCACGAACCCGAAGCTCGTAACAATTGGTGTCAGAAGCAAGGATTAAAATCATGCCGATTTTACCTAAAGACGACACGGAGGGTCTCCGTACCCGGAGTCAACGCCAACAGGAGACGGACCAGAGACGTTTTGGTGGAGCTATGCCGCAGAGGTCGGAGGGCCAGCTACCAACCACGGATGCCGAACCGTCCGCAGCAGCTCCAGCATCAGCAGCACCAGACTTTGCTGCCCTGATGATGATGCTGCAGGAGCAATCCCGCCGACAGGAGGAACAGGATCGTCGGTTGGAAGAACAGCTCCAGCGGGACAAGGAGGAACAGGCTCGCCGACAGGAGGAACAGGCTCGCCGACAGGATGAACAGGCTCGTCGGTTGGAAGAACAGCTGCTGCGCGACAGAGAGGAACAAACCCGCCGACAGGAGGAACAGGCTCGCCGACAGGAGGAACAAGCTCGTCGGTTGGAAGAACAGCTCCAATGTGATGAGGAGGAGCAAACGCGCCACCAGGAAGAGCAGATGCTCCTTATGAAGGACCTTCACGCTACCTTCGGGAAAGACATGAAGGATGTGAAGGATAAGGTTGCTCAACATTACAACCGCCTGTCGGAAGCTGAAATCCGGATCGACCAAGTGAATAATCGGGTTGACAACGTGGTGGCTGACGTGAAGAAAACCGTGATGGCTGACGTAAAGAAAACGCTGGATTACCTTAAACTTGGGGATAGAATCGCAGCTCCCGAAGCTACAACACCTTCGCTACGTGGATTCAAAGTGCCACCGTTCGACGGAACTTCTTCCTGGTCAGCCCACAAAATCCAGTTTGAGGCTGTCATGAAGGCGAACGGTTGGAATAAAAGTCAGGCCATGACTGCCCTCACCCTAGGCCTGCGCGACCAGGCCTTAACTGTTCTGGAAGCTCTCGGTAAGGAAGTGACTTACGAGCAGCTCCCTGAGGCATTGGAGGCTCGGTATGGCAACACTCACCTGGAACACTTGTTTCGTGCGCAGCTCAAGGATCGCGTGCAACGCAATAACGAAAACCTGCAGCAGCGGGCCCTTGAAGTGGAGAAGCTGGTGCGTAAAGCATACCAGTTTGTACATGCGCTTATTGATGGGAACCTGGTGCAGGCATTAATTGACGGCATCCGCGACCTTGAAGTTAGAGCTGCTGTGAGGCTCAGGCACCACAGGACGCTTAAGGACGCCTTGGCCCATGCACTGGAGGTGGAAGCCGTGCGACAGGATCATCGTTCCCATTGCGTCAGGGAGGTTGCAGCGGCTACAGTTCGCGACCGCAATAAAGGGTACAGCCCAAGGGGCTACGGCTGTGGGGAAAGGGGCCACCTTCGATCCAGTTGCCTCAAGCAAACTGCAGAAAGAGAAGACGGCCGATCTCCAGAGGGCAGTGCAGCTAACAGTACCGCCCAGCACCAGCAGTAGGGAAACGAGTAATAGCCAGGACGGCGGGGCGAGTGCTGGCTGATGTTCAAAGAGCCCCAAGGGTTTCGATCACACAAACCCAAGATGGGAACAGCCTAATCATCAAGGGCGAGGTCAACGGAAGTGTAAGCTGACCATAGACACTGGAGCCACTCGTATGGTTGTCAGTTCCCAACTCATAAGACGGTCCCTTGGGGACTCCGCATACAACCGAGAACACATTAATTTGATAACAGCCACCGGTCAGCGCATACCCGTCCATGGAGAGAAGAAGATGGGGTTGAAGCTAGGCAACAGAATCTACCTGCATAATGTCATTGTGGCTGATATAATGGACGATTGCATCCTGGGCCTTGACTTTATGAGGAAGAATTGTTGCGAAATTGACGTCAAGCAAGGCGTTTTGAAATGTGGACAAGAGGAACTTTTCGTGGAAGGGGCGTTACCATGGAACGTGTACAGCCTTAAGAAGATTGTTCTTCCGCCGAGATCGGAAACGATTGTGCCGGTTAGTCTTCCTCGGAATCCTGGGCAAATTAATCGTTGTGTACTCGTGGAAAGGGTAGACAATGACCTTCCATGGAAAGTAGCACGAACTTTGGTCAGAACCACCGACATCTCAGGGGTACGTGTGCTGAACCTTTGTGATCAGGAACAGGTTATAGAAAAAGGCACACTAGTTGGTACTTGCGAGGAAGTGGATTGGTTGCGTCGATGCCAATATCTATCGACTGGGACCCTCAGCAAGGATGCACAAACGAGAGTGACGACACTTTTAGAAAACTGCCGCAGCGCTCTGTCCCAAAATGGTCAAGGCGAAGAAAATGTTACTCAAGTATGCCGATGTTTTCTCGTCAAACGATGCTGACATCGGGACGACTGGCTTAGTTCAACACAAAATAAACACAAGAGAAGAATTGCCCGCCCGTCAGCGGCCAAGGAGATTGCCGGTAGCACGTGACAAGGAAGTGGAAACCATGATTGAGGGAATGGTGAAGGATGGTGTTATTGAACCTTCATCTAGTCCATGGTGTTCACCTGTAGTGCTGGTAAGAAAGAAGGACGGCAGCATCCTCATGCTGCCGTCCTTCTTTCTTGTGTTGACTATCGTCGTCTGAACGACGTTACGAAGAAGGACAGCTATCCTTTGCCAAGAATTGATGACACGCTGGACATGCTTACATGAGTAAAGTGGTTTAGCACGCTGGACCTGAAAAGTAGCTACTGGCAAGTTGAAATTGATCCTAAGGACAAGGAGAAAACTGCATTCTCGACAGGAAAGGGTCTGTGGCAATTTAAAGTTATGCCGTTTGGATTATGCAATGCTCCGGCAACGTTTGAAAGGTTGATGGAACTTGTACTTACCGGGCTTATTGGCGATGCTTGCCTGGTCTACTTGGATGACATCATCATCGTAGGCCGTACGTTTGAAGAACATCTTCAAAACCTGGAGCGCGTGCTCATGAAGATCCAGAGTGCCAACCTCAAGTTAAGTCCGAAGAAGTGTTCACTATTCAAACGACAAGTTAGCTTTTTGGGATATGTAGTGTCTGAAAAAGGTATCCGCACGGATCCAGAGAAAATCACCGCTGTCAAGGATTGGCCAATTCCAAAAGACATGACGCAGGTCAGGGCATTTCTGGGTTTGTGCTCCTATTATCGGCGATTTGTCAAGAACTTTGCAGATATAGCCAACTCCTGCATAAGCTAACCGAGGAGAAGCGACATTTCTGCTGGGATGGAAGTTGCGACATCGCATTCCAGGAGCTAACACACTAGTTGGTATTAGGCAAGAAAGTAAAGAAGTCGTTCCTGTGAGGAAGCTCAAGACAGACCGCAGCAACGAGTGGAAGGAAAGCCTACAACGTGCACAGCAGGACGATTCGGACATCAAACCGATTCTGGAGTGGATGAAGGCCAGAGCTCCTAAGCCCAGGTGGAGCGACGTCTCAGCGATGAGTTCGATCACAAAAAGCTATTGGGCCCAATGGGACAGCTTGGTGATTCAGGATGGAGTCCTGTGCCGTAAATGGGAAAATGCTCGGGGAGACAGCTGTCATTTGCAAATGGTTGTCCCTAGAGCTCAAGTACCGGATGTTCTACAGCTGTACCATAATGGTTGTTCAGGAGGTCATCTGGGAGTAAAACGGACTGTACTGAAGATACGAGAACGGTTTTACTGGGTCCACTGTCGGGACGATGTCGAGGACTGGTGTCGCAAATGTACAAGTTGTGCAGCTGTAAAGGCCCCTCAGACTCGTAGTAGAGGTGCATTGAAATTGTACAATGTTGGCGCACCATGGGAGAGGATAGCCCTTGACGTTGCGGGGCCGTTTCCGGAAAGTGAAAGTTGTAACAAGTATTTCATGGTTGTGATGGATTACTTCACTAAGTGGCCGGAAGTCTTCGCCATTCCAAATCAAGAAGCTTCGACAGTTGCAGATAAATTAGTTTATGAAGTCTTCTGTCCGTTTGGAGTACCTTTAGAGATTCAGTGATCAAGGAAGGAATTTTGAGTCCCAAATATTCCAGGAAACTTGTCGAGTTATGGGTACTCATAAAACAAGAACAACTTCTTACCACCTACAATCGGATGGAATGGTGGAACGATTTAATCAGATATTGGAGAGGTACCTAGCAAAAGATGTGGAAAATCGGCAACGAGATTGGGACAAGCACATACAACCGTTTTTGTTGTCATATCTATATATATAGTATAATGCGATTATGCGAATAACTTGCGGAACAAAATGAATGACATTTATGAGCACGTCAGACAATCGGGCCAGCAAATGTCTGAAAAGATGAAAACCCGTTATGATCGCAAAATGAACAGTAAGTTCGACGAAGGTTCACTAGTGTGGTTGCACAATCCAGTCCGCAGCAAGGGGAAATCTCCTAAGCTTCAAGCTAAATAGGATGGACCGTACCGGATTGTGACGAAGATCAATGACGTAACCTACCGGATACAGAAAGGTGCAAGAGGTACTCCTAAGATCGTCCATGTGGATCGATTGGCGCGTTATTATGGACCCGATAATGCTCGGGACGAGCATGTCTTAGGAGGGGGCAGTGATACGCGCCACAATTAATGCCTGATACATGGTGACATTAGTTACCACTAGCGCCATCTAGTTTTGAACAGCAGAACTAATAGAGTCACTAGCGCCATCTATTATCGAATAGCTGAACTAATAGAGTGACTAGCGCCATCTATTATCAAATAGAAATTTCGATGCTAGAACTTACTAGAACTATCGACATCTGGTCAGTCGGGGCCGGTATGTACTCGAACATTCTAGATGTTTCTACAATAGAAGGTTCTGGAACTATCTGCAGAACTATACAGGCTGATTTTTTAAAGACCAGCCAAATTTAAGGATGTGGTACAGACCATCAAACTGAACAACTTTCTCCATGGGACCAACATCGTAATCGCGAATAAAAATTCAGCCGTCCCATACATTTAGGTCGAGTAGGTATTGAAGTTTTCTATGGGACAGTTGATAAAATTTTCGCGATTACGCTATTTGTCCCATGGAGAAAGTTGTTCAGTTTGATGGTCTGTACCACATCCTTAAATTTGGCTGGTCTTTAAAAAATCAGCCTGTATAAGGCCGGGACTAGCCGCAACCATACAGAGCACTAATAATATAAATTCGATCCAGCCTGTCCCTCTGCTGCCCTCTCCCAGCGACGCCCTAAGCCGAGGTTCGTACCCCACAGGGGGTGCCCTTAGCGTGCAGTCGCCTAGTTTTAATTAGTTTTAGCCCTGGCTGGAGTCTTTAAGTTTTCTTAAGGCATCCACAGGATAGTCCGGTAAAGTAGTCACGACCTCTCAAGGTCAACTACGAGATGCCATATATAAAAACAAAAAAAAAAGCAACCATTCAGACTTAGTTCTGTGATAGAAGCGAATACCTACATCGAAAGCGATTTTCAAGTGCGACTTAAGAGCGATTGTGTTTTATAATTAGTGTGTTTGAGTTGTTATTAGTGTTGTTTAATTAAAGTGTAACTTTTGGTCATTTTTATCGGCAGTTTTATTTGTCACGAACCAGAACCTCGTAACAATATTATAATTTTAGGCAATTTCTTGTGTTAGGCTGACGTACACTCAACGTTACCCACAAGTTTTCTGCCGAGGAGTGAAATAATGGTGGGGGAACCGCAGAAATATACTTATGGACAGCTACCAAGACACCACCTCCACTGGACTGACCTGTGAGACAGTAATCCCGATCGTGAAGCCACACAATAAACTGATCACTAAATAATTCCGAGTTTGATATTGTTGACTAACCAAGTTCCCTTTAAAACAATAACATCATTTGAACATAAGCATAGTTGGCGAAAGAAGGATTCAGTCTTGGTACGGAGCCCACGAACATTCTGATAATACTGTAGGTACTTATTGTCGTTTAAAGCCATCGATAATTGACACAAGTTGTAGCACCAGAATTATTAGCACGATAACAACCACTTAAGTACCAAGATGCTAAAAGACTAATGATTGCAGTGTCTGTCAGTTTGACCCATACGTGCTTGTACTCTTTCTCCTTTGCTATTGTTGTGTTTTGTTTAGCAACTTTTTGGAGTCAGAGTTGAGGTGAGCATCCACATAAATCCGGTTCGTTTGGCCTAAGAATCCAAGGTCATGGGCGGATAACGTCTTGAAAGAGCGTGCAGCCACTACAAAGTCCGCCTTGACATATCTGTTCAGAAAGCTGACCACAATTGACTTGTCCTTTGTGTTGAACAATGGAATCCTGGAAATGTAGTTGATCTGGGTTTAAGGAAAAGTAAAATTAACCTTTTGGCTGATCTTGTTGAAGATAGTGAATAGATTTTCGTGTGTTTTAAGGGGAATGTCCTTAATTTCCACATTGTTCAGCCTATACTTCTGGTCGCTGGTGGACAACTCCGACTTAATCATGTCAATGTCAGAATGAAGACAGCGAACAGATTCCTGTAGATGCTCAAGACACGCAACTCTAGTCTCAATGCCTGCAAGTTTAGCAGATAAATTACCCTTTACCGTTTACCCTCGAACTCATAATTGACCTTGAGTTCTTTGAGTTCCTCTTTTATAAATTTGACATTATCAGACAGGGTCGGCAGGCCAGCCACTTCAACCTTGAGCTCACAAATCTCATTCAGTATCGTTTCCAGAGACGCAGGTTCAGGTGTTGGTAATGGAGATGGGGAAGGAGTCAGTGACGATGAGAAAATTCGGCACTTCCAGGACATTTCCAAGCCACCCTTCGGTCAGCTCCTACTTTCCTCCACCCGGCCTCCCTGATGCTAGCGCAGCCAAAACCGAAGCGCCGCTTGCATGCTGCACACTGAACACCATAATTAAAGTCCGAGTTGCAACTGGCACACATCAGTATGGTCGAGTTGAAGTTTGAGACTGCGTAATGATGTCACAACCCGGTCGAGCAAGGTGCGTAGGTACTTGCGTAGCAATCGCGCGAAATGCGTAACGGACGCGCAAATTCTGTGCTTAGTGGGTGATCACGAGTAACTGAAATAGCCCAATACATGGCTATGTATTGGGCTATTTCAGTTACTCAACCAGCCTGTCCATTAGGCAGACTTATTAAGTTTGGTAACCATAGAAAAAGTAATTGTCTCATTAGTGACAGTTGAGCTCATAATCAGCCTATAATGTTCCCACCGCTGACACAGGCCACCTATTGATGAGAGGGAGTAGGCCGTAATCCACTAAGCGGGCCCAGTGCAATAACAATGCATAATTAGCACTGTAATGGTGAAGGGTGGATGATTATTTAAAATGATTTATTGCAGAATTTAATAGCAGCATTAGAAATTGTTATATCTACCTCTATAGAAACGATAAAGATAAAAAAACGACCAATAATAAATTATTTACATTGTCCTGGTTTGAATTTTATAGCTTTGTTCTGGTCCAAATGCTTTACTCACAAAAAAAAAAAATTAACCATTATGTGTCATTTATAGATATCCTGCGAAGTAAGAATTTTTATAAAACATTTGTCTTACCCCCTCTGGTCGGTCACAGTTCATTTATAGTTGGCTGATCTCGCGGGGCCTCCTCTGAAATACTGAAATCCGATTAAAACCGAGTGTTCGTTACGGTCAAAATGAATACATATTAACAAAACTTGACTGCTTTCTACTAGTCAAATAGTTCGTACGTTTTATAGTTTTATTTGCATGCACGGAACACAATTTCACAAATAATACAAATAATAAAACTTGACATGACTAGTTTGCTATACGAATCCGAATCACTGTTGTCTGTTATTGACATATTTGACATGACATACTAACTGACATTAATTACAACGTGACACTCTTGGTTGATATTAAGTACAAAATACCACAGATATACATTTTTTTACATGAACCTGAGGAAGTTATTGATTGTATTTTAGAATGGATATTCTAGGATGGTCGAACCACTGGTTCATAGCTAGACCGGTGCCTGTGTTAAGGAGCTCCCACACAGCAGTTATATAATGTTAGAGAATGTTGCATAGCATTTGTTGTCTGCCTTTTTTTAACAAATGGTAACAAAAGTTATAGATTGTTAGTGATGTTATACAACTTCATGTAACAAAATGTTCTCTGTTCTCTCGCTTTCAGTCAAAGTTCGACGCATCTAGTAAGAGCGCCGTTTCTTTTGTTTTTGTCAAACAAAAAATGAAAGCCAAACCAATAAGCACTTCCTCCATTTAGAGCCACTACCAGCTTCTTCGAAAGATGCTCGAAAGGCAGTCCCAAACTGATAGTTACAGAATGTTAGGTATACGATGTTATACAACGAGTTGAACCAGAGAGGATGTAGGAAAATGTTACACACTGTTAAAAAATGTTAGCGTGCTACACAATGTTTTATAACGTACCTTTACATTTCTAACTGAAATGCCTGAAATGTAACAGGCATCGGTAGAAACTTGAGGGAAAGTAAAAAAAACCGACCAAGTACGTGTCAAATCTCGACGATCGTACGTACTTAGAAAATAAAAAAACTGAACAAACTAGCAAGTTATTAGTTTTATTATATCTTTTCAAAATAGTGTCCATTTACATCAATACATCGCTGCATCCGATGGAACCACTGAGAAAAGCACTTTGCCCACTCGTCCTTAGGGGTCTCTTCGACGGCATTTTGAAACGCAGCCACTGCTTCCTCGGCGTCCTTAAAACGTTTTCCTCGAAGTTTTTCTTTTATTTTCGGAAATAAATAAAAATCGCTATAGGGCGGACGACCCAGTAATTCCACGTCTGACGTCGCCAAGTAGTCGATTGTTTGCTTGGCGGTGTGCGACGAGTCGTTGTCGTGGTGAAGGAGGATCCTACTGCGAGGTCGTTTCTCCCGAACTTTTTCCAAGACAAGTGGGAAACAATTGTTATTGTACCACTCTGCAATAAATGTTTTCCGACCCTCTAAAACAATTGTTGCGTAATGACCTGTCCTTCCGAAGAACGAGGCCACCAACTTTTTTCTCGCGCTTCGACCTCTCTTCACTTTAGTTGGCAACTCCTCGGAAGGAAACACCCAGACAGCAGACTTAGACTTCTTAGTTTCAGGATCATAACAATAAATCCAGCTTTCGTCACCCGTAAGTATGTCGAACACAGCATTTGAGTCACCTCCGTTAAATCTTTGAACCATTTCACGACACCAATCAACACGACGGAGCTTTTGGGCCTCTGTCAAATTATGAGGTATCCACCGGGCACAAAGCTTCCTGACCGCTAAATGTTCATGGAGGATTTTGTGCACTTGACTCATACCGATGCCTAAGCTTGTCCGAATCTGCTGATAAGTCACTCTTTTGTCAGTCTCTATCATACGCCGCACAACACTGATGTTATCTTTAGTTGTCGCCGTGGAAGGCCGTCCCTCACTCAGATCATCGGTGAGATTAGTGCGACCACGTTTAAGCTCTTTAAACCAGTTGTAAACAGTGGCACGAGTTGGGGCTTTATCGTGAAAGGCCAATCAAAGTCTATCATAACTTTCTTGTTGACTTAAATGACATCGAAAGTCATACAAAATCATTGTACGAAAATTTTCTCGCGTTAAGTTCATGCTGACGTGACGCAGACAATTTTCAATTTGCCGCCAAAGGCGCCAAATCGTAAACAAAATGACAAATGAATAAAATACATACACAATAATATTGGCAAAGAGTTCCATTTTAAAAATTTTAACTTATTTTTTTATTAAA
This sequence comes from Apamea epomidion, assembly GCA_947507525.1. NCBI lineage: Eukaryota > Metazoa > Arthropoda > Insecta > Lepidoptera > Noctuidae > Apamea > Apamea epomidion. The sequence continues at coordinate 15,439,855 of OX382226.1, forward strand.
TCGTTTACAAGTGGCCAGTTCTAAAAACTTTCAGTGCCGCCCTCAAAGAGTAATAATAGGTCTTTACCTATGTAATTGGAGATTCTATAACCAGCATTTTTAGATTGAATTATCCGTGGATTGGCGCGCAATTCGAAATTCAAATAAATTTTAGTCGAAAGACGTGTTAATTTCATTTCAAATTCAGTCATTTGGTTTTAGACAGTTTTTTGTTTTTGTGACATTGTGGTAGTTTTTGGCGCCATGGATAAACTGAAAATTCGTACAATTTTCGAATATGAGTTCCTACGTGGAAATACCGCTGCGCAAACAACACGAAACATTAACGACGTGTACGGGCCTAACACTGCTTCATAAACAGGGTCCATTATTTTTTAAATCTGGAAATTTTGAGTTGAAGAACGAGCCTCGCGGTCGGCCCGTAACCATTGTCGACAACGACGAATTGAAGGCGATAGTGGGAGCGGATCCAACTCAATCTACGGCTGAGCTTGCTGTGGGCCTTGGAGTTAGTGTCAAAACAACATTGAAGCACTTGCGTCAAATCGGAAAGATAAAAAAGCTAGATAAGTGGGTGCCACACGAACTAAGCGACCAACAGCGAGATTTACGCGTCGAAGCATGCATAGCACTACTGAATCGGCATAGAAACAAGGGAATTCTTAATCGAATTGTTAACTGCGATGAAAAGTGGATCCTGTACGACAACCGTAAGCGTTCGTCTTAGTGGGTGGACCCGGGTACAGCACATAATCAGTGGGCTAAAAAAAGATTACTCATAGGAAGATGATGATGACTGTCTGGTGGACCAGTGCCGGACTTGTACATCACAACTTCTTACCGAATGGCACAACAGTGACGGCAGATGTCTATTGCCAAGAATTGCAAACAATGATGGAGAAGCTCGCAATTCAACAACCAAGACTAGTCAATCGCTCTTCCCCATTGCTTCTCCACGACAACGCGCGAGCTCACACTTCACGACAGACCATCACAAAGCTACAAGAGTTACAGGTGGACTCACCGGACCTTGCCCCAACAGATTTCTACTTTTTTCAAAATTTAGTCAATTTTTTAAGTGGGAAAAAAAGCAACACCCGAGGGGCAGTACATACAAAACGCTTTCGCTGACTTCATCGCCTCCCGTCCGGCAGACTTCTACAGTAAAGAGATAAACAAACTGCCATCAAAATGGCAAAATTTTATAGATAATTTGGGCCAGTACTTTGATTAGCTGAAATAAAAAAAATAACATTTTTATATTTAAAAAATGCAAACAAAAACAAATCTCCAATTTCATAGGTAAAGACCTAATATAATAATGTCGCCCTCCTACAAGTACCGGTCGAGCCGGCGGCGTCGCGGCGTCTCGGCACGATCGAGGCGTGGTAAATACGGGTCAGTCCATCTAGTTCGTTAGGGTATTTATGTTCTGTGATCTAGTTATACTAGTAGTTATACAATATAACAGAATGGACAAAAAAAGTCCTATTTGTTATAAATGCTCAATATAACTAATTGGATTCGAAAAAAATAATAGAAGTTTGTCCATGTAGTTATACCAACCTAGGTAAGTACATACATATAAACAGCTATAAATTAAACAACAAAATACCTAACATGAATATTTTAACTTACGGGGAAGGACCCAACAAGTGATTAAATAAGATAATAACATAAACAAAAGTAAGTCATGAACCTTTGGCAATGAGCATGGACTTGAGTGCTTGGTCTTTGTCGCAGTGTTTCTAGGAAAGTGGCAATTGATATTTCACCGGTTATTAACTGCATTTGAGCATCCATTATCATTCCATCGTTGATAATGCTACTTTATTTTCGGTTATATTTATTTTCCGCAATGTCCTTAATGGCATTTTCTGCATCCTCGTTTATTGCTTTCAAAAATTGCATAGGTAACGCTTATGTGTTTTCGGTTTTTGCAGGCTTGTCCTTAATGTTTTCCCATCCCTCATGAATATAATTATTTGGCAGAAGCGGTAATGCACAACAAAGGCCTACAATTCTTTTTGGCCATTTCTCCCTCTTTTAAATTAAATTATTTTTTTTGGCTTTTCTCCAAAGGCTATCGGAAAAATGAGTATGACACCCTTTAACCTGAACATCCGGGAAAACTTTCAATACGGCTTTTCTTCACGCTTCCTCAAAGTCAAACATAAACTTTTGTGGATTTTATTTATTTTGTAATTTGTGACAAAATAATTTTGAACAAGATTATGTAAGACTCTGTTGTCATGTATCCGATAATCCGACATTGGTGAAATACGTGAACTTGTCGGAGTACTGGATAAGTAACCATGTATAGAAAATATTTGGGAGAATGATTTCGGACAACTTTTGTATGTGCCGAAGCAGTAATATTGTTTTACTACTATTAAATGTTGTCTTATTTCTGACGAACAAAATACTAAAATTCTTCTCCCTTTACAATTATAATCACCTAAAAGCGTTGACGAATATTGTTTGGGCAAGGTTACTTCTTCTGGTATTTCACAATGTAACTTGGGAACACTTGCTGCTGAATTTCTTGCGTTATATAATGCACTTTTTACATGTTTGTATGTTGTGGCACCTTAATGCCAGTTAAATGATATCCTAAGGACTTTATTTCCCTTCTCGTGTCCTTGTAAATCTTCGGTATCGAAGTTATGAAGTCGGTTGATGCTTTGTTTCGGCATTCAACAAATAATAAGTCTTATCATTTTTAGCATACTTAGGTTCACAATCTCCGCTATGCCTTACTGATTTTATAATTGCTTCATCCTGAACTTAAAAAAAAAAACGACAATTATGTCAGTATTGTTTTCCAGATATATCTTTAGACGAGCATCTCCAAATAGACGATTCTTTATATTGCCGATTTTTATAATATTGATGCCCGTTATAAAACAAAACCAGACGCCGTCCTCTTTTAATAAAGCGGAGTTTTTCGTCCAGGATATGGAAAGGTCCCAGGAACACCTTCCACTTTAATTACGGATTTTACTTAAAATACAGAACAGTGAATAACAAAATTAGCTAGTTATTATTCCGAGAAAATTACATTTATGTAGTATAAATAAATTGCCATTGACACTGACATTAATTGAATCATAATTTTATTACGTCATCAAATTATTATAGTTTGACAGAAACTGCTGTACCGCGCCTTATGAATGCGCGGCGAGGCGGGGGGCGGGACGCCGTGAGCGATGGCGAATGAGCGGCCTACACTACCCCCCCATCTCGCCGCGCACATACAGCGGTTTTGGTCAAACTATAGTCAGGAATATTCGCCGGTTGAAAGGCTAATTGGTCTAAGCGACATTTTTTGCAATATTGAGTTATATACATATTCGGAATCAGCAAATTTTTCTCCGTCGTTTGAGTCAGGTTTCAATTTTTTTTTACTACTTTTTTGGCGTTTAGCACCCACTGCAAAACAGGCCTCATTTCTAAGCTCATTGATATATGCGACACAAAATTAGACAAATTTGAGGACTCGATGACTTAAGCTATTTTGATTTTTCGAACTTTTATAACGTGTGTCGACTAAGGCATTTGGATTTTTCGCTATGGTTGTGGTTTTGTCGTTTGGCCTATTTTGCATTAAACCAAAACAATAAGCTATGTCGTTTGGCCCATTTTGCATTGCATTTATTTACAAATTGATACTAAAGTACAATGTATTCAGTGGCGATACTACTACCTAGGCTTAGGGTGATATACCACCTCATCTAAAACCTTGTTCCAAGACACATTAAATCAACATCTTGAATGATTCCTCTACACAAAAATGTTTTATTTTTAATTATACAAGACACTGTCTAAAATTGTATAAAGTGGCATATCTGCATCAAACTACTTCACTCTGGTGCAACACCATCATGTTGCGCTTATTGGATATATTCAACTGTCAGTTGACTCGGCGCTAAATTCATTTTCTCTCGTATTATTTTATTCTAGGTCGATGCTTGAGCCAGTTTACTTTCAACTATTTTATGTACGGTAGTCATATAAACCATTTTGCCTTTCTCAAAAAATATCAAATTTGATGCATTTAGGGCCAACCAATATAAATTTTCTAAAATAATACACAATTTTTGACAGTAATAACTTAAAAAGCTTCCTTACTTACGTTTACGTTTTTTACGTTTTTTTATGTTTTTTTTTTTTTTTCAAAAAAGAAAACTTTGATCCGGTCTCCTGCAAGTTTTACAAAATGTTGCTTAGATTAATTAGCCTTTCAATCGTCGTAATAATTGCTTATCTTTGTTATTAGAACTACTTTGAATATTATATTGTTGTTTAATTTATAGCTGTTTATATGTAGGTAGGTATAACTACATGGACAAACTTCTATTATTTTTTTCGAATCCAATAAGTTATATTGAGCATTATAACAAACAGGACTTTTTTTGTCCATTCTGTTATAATATTGTATAACTACTAGTATAACTAGATGGACTGATCCGTAAATACGTCTACGCCCGAGTAAAATGACAAAACGGCGGTGGAGTCGCGTCGCAGTCGGGCACAGCGCCCGCGCGGCGCCCCCGCCTTGACCACGCACCACCTCGCCTGTGCCGCGACTCTAGTATGTGAGCTTATTATTATACTCTTTGATGTGAGCGCACTGCCATGTATTCCTAAATAAAACGTAGAAACGGCGCGCCGCCGCTTGTGCGCCCGCGCCTTGACGCCGCCTCGACTCTAGCTCGTGTGGGCGACCCGCCTATGTAAGTTCGTAAGATTAAGGAAGTGGAAAACTTGTGTAGCGTCTGCCGCACCATGGCTGTACCAGACAGACAGCAGACTTGCTGCTCTCGGTTCACAGATCGCAGCATAAACTTTTACTGGATAAATGACGGCCTGTTGTGTCTGAACTCTGAAGATCGTTTTATATGTTCAAGTAAAACTAAATTACTATAGACCTGAAAATATTTATTGAAATTTCACCAACAATTTATATTATTAAAAAGATAAATAACATAGATGTCAATAAAGCGCCAAGATACATACACATCCTGTAAAAATATACGTGGGTTTCACAAGTCGTGTTCCCGAGTCAGTCGTCAGTTTATGAACACGACGAGTATCTGTTCGTAGAATTGGTGTTGGATAGACTACTAGAGCAGTCTGATCTTGCTCTTCATTCTTTTTAATTTTTTCATCAAGCCATGCCTTAAAAACATAAGTTGGTAAAACATCTACCATCCTTTTGTTTACAGCATATGTAGCCGACATCTCTCTAGAGCATTCCTCTTGACCTTTAACAACAATACCCATAAGCTGTTTATCAAATATCACAGGACCACCCGTGTCTTTGAAACACGTCACTACCTTTGTTTCAACGCAGTCAAAATACACTTTCAAAACATCTGTTATTTCGTCCGGGGAACGGTTTTCCATGCCTATAAACTGAAGCTCTTTCGTTTGCCCAACATCGGCATTCAATCCAAACCCTATCCCTTCTAAATCGACGACGTTGCGAGGGTTTGTGTAATTGCTGAGGATTACTTTTGATGCAAAGCTATTATTATGTTTCTCGGTGTAAATAATACCAACATCTTTTAGTGAATCCGATCCAGAAAAAGTGGGGAATCTCTCAGTTTTTATAACATGAAGCGATACCGTTGTTTCGTCCTTCTTGTCAGTAGTGGTATTCAATAAAACGTAACTTAAAGCAAGCTGAGTACACTGAGCTGTTGTCAATATCAATCCATTGGAGACTACAATACCAGAACACAAATATTCATTTTGTTGAGACATTATAGCGGCCATGAATGGAAATTGTTGGTGAATCGCCGACTGTATTTCATGCATTTGACTATTTTGTCTTCTCGTGCAAGTAATGTTATTAGGTTCACTTTCAACGGGGAGGTCCAGGGATTCATCTTTGGAGTCATCGCTTGTTTCGCCGTTGTCATCTCTATTTTCATCCACACTTTTTTTTACATTTTCTCCAGCACACGTAGTTATAAAACCAAATATAAATACAACGGGAACTAGAAAATGCAGAAAAACGTTTTCAGTCTTCATCATTAAACATGCCAATTTTTGCTAGAACAATAATCTAGTTCTTTTTTCGTATCTATCATGTCATAACCATTTATTTCTTTTTAATAGAATTTTGCTATGCAGCCAGCAAACTATGATTCTCGCCCACTATTCTCTTTATCTTTAACTAGCAACCCGCTCCAGCTTTGCATGGTCTTTACGACATATCAAAACATATTTATGTAAGTTTAATAGTAATTTATATAATAATAATACCGCTGAAGAGTTTGTTTGTTTGAACGCGCTAATCTCTGATAATACCACTCGGATTAAGAAAAAACTTTTTCGATTTTATAGCCCCTTTCTTGGAGAGGCTATAGGCTATTTAACATCATGCTAGGGCCATTAGGAGCCGAGCGAAAAAAAGAGATCGTGACGAGATGGGTCGGGGAACAAGAAATTTCACACGGACGAAGTCGCGGGCAGAAGCTAGTGTATACTATAATACACATAAACCTTCCAGAAATAATTGACTAAATGTTATAATTAGTTGGCTTTTGAAATTATAAAAACAGTCAAGTTAGTGTGTGTGTGATCTTTGAATCTTTCCAACTGCCAATCTGTTAAAATTGAGATCAAACCATGGTTAAAACTCCTAAACATACTAAACAGGGTGCAAAAGAAAGAAGGCACCAGCGGGGAAATTGCGTAACACACTATCAGCAGCAATGGGTTTAATTTTGAAAGTCCATCAACTTCCATTGCGTTAATTTACGTTGTTGAGCAGACACATTTTTCGAATATATGAAGCAATATCCTTCAAAAGGATTGAGATTGAGACTGTATTACGAAATTAGGGTGCAGGAGGGAAAGGTGTATCTGAGAGAATAAAGGAATGTTTCGTTTGACAGCTACCATGACTATTCAAGATATGTAGGTACTTTTCTTTCAGGTACCGTATTTCTTTCCCACCCTGTATAAATAAATCATACTCACGCGCGGCGATGATCGAGTTCTTTGCCATTATTCCCACGTATGGAAGACGGTTGGGTAAATTAATTTTTGTTTTTCTCTTACTATAAAGTGCACTTGGTGGCAGTATAATGTGCAGTTCGTTTATTTGTGATGTTTTATCAATAAAAGATCTAAATGCCGTGCGTGATGACTATGAGTGATGAGCAATTGGCCAGAGTAGGCAATGCACAGAGACGCGTGGAAGGTTATGTGGAGACGTTTAACCAGCTGGCCGCTGCGGGAAAACTGAGGGGACTTTAGGACTATACAGACATCATCTGCGTAGCCTTTTCCCAACTATTTTGGGTTCGGCTTGCAGTCTAACCGGATGCAGCTGAATACCAGTATTTTACATGGAGCGACTGCCTATCTGACCTCCATAACGGCATAACCCAGCTACTGGGTAATACGATACCCCTTAGAAAGACTGGTTGTCAGACTTTCGGGTTTCTGACTACACGTAACGACTGTCAAAGAACCACGAATGACAGCATGGACCGACGGTTTAAAGTGCTTTCCGAGCCACGGTGAGGTTTCGGTATGTAAAGATGGTCTCCCATCCACAGACCAACAGCGGCAAGCGTAACTTAACCTGATCAATCGACCTGAACGGCTATTATTATTTAGTTACGGGACTATACAGTACAATAAATAAAACTATAAACCAAAAAGTGATGACTTGACATTGTGTGTGTGGACGAGTCCGACGACATAAAACCAAAGACAAGATTTTTATGAAGTTGACAGTTGACACTTACACTGACGGTGTAATGTCATCTTATATTCAGAAAGAATCGGTTCAGTTTGTGAATTTCATAAAATAAGTGAGTTGGCTGATTCTGTGATTTTTCAATTACCATTCTTTGAATTAAGTCACCAAAATGTCAAAAAAGAAGGGAACCAAGAAAAACCAAGACTTCGATGACGATGTTGAGGAGAAAAAGACTATAACAAACGATCATGAGGTAACCTCTAAAAGTAAGGGAAAAGGGAAGAAGAAAGGTAAAAGCAACGCAGGTGATTGGAGCGACAGTGATGAAGGAAATGTGCAGAAGATGGTTTTAGCATCCGATGATGAAGATGTACCCAAGCCAGCGGCAAAGAAATCACAAAAGAAAGGTACACATATGCTAAGAAAATTCAATGTTTTAATTTGCATTGCAACTAGGCTCACCACAGACCCTAACTAATTTATAGTTAGGGAAAGATGTATTTAGTGATACACAACTTTTATATATTGTGTATCACGAAATAAATTTATTTAAATTTCAATGTGTTTAAAATTAATATGTTACATGAAAATGTCCTTCCATGTAATGTTTTCCTTTGCAAGTGTATGATGCAACACAAACATCGGGTTGGATCTAATATCGTTTGACAGGAGTTGGGGGGTGAAAGGAGTTAAAGCTGGTAGGGGTTGGGTCCCGATTATAACTCTTATTAGAAGGTAATGCATATTTTTAGAGAAATTAATTTAAAAAATCTACCCTTAAATCAGATAAAAAGCGAAAACGAAACGTTAAAATGGGTGATTGACAACCAAATCTGCCCTAGTATATTTTCCGTGGTGTAAAATGTTGTACGAAATCAATAAAACGAAATGCAAAAATAATTATGAATGTTTTGTTGTTTTATTTGTTTTTATAACAATCTACAAATTCTGCTCAGAAAAAAGTTAGTGTACCCCCACTGATGGTATGTGTGTACAAAAGGCAATGTTACTACTGTTACTACGAGAACTTCAGATGCAAGGACAAGCATAGCAAGCTCGGGACTTGGGGCACCCCGACTCGGACAGGCTAGGTTCAAAGGGGATGGCGGGATCTAGTGAGCAAACTCAGACCCCACCTTCTCCTTCGTGGTTTTTTTTTATACTAACTAAAGTGTTTTGAGATTAGGTTACAATAATTTGTTTTTCTCAAGAACGGTGCATTACCTTTTTATGGAAGTGGTGCCAGAGGTGAGGGGGCACCCGCCCATACTCGCCCCCTCCTTCTGCCTAACGATACTTAATTTTTACAGCATGTTGTTACGAAAATATAATACCAAACTTTTCACCTTAAAATATCTTAAACTTATAACAATATCTTTACAGAAACTCCATAAGTATACATATTTCTAAAAAGAAAACAATGTAATAGAATTAGGCACATAATTTCAGGGAAAAATAAAAAGAAGGGTCAGGACTCTGATGAAGAACAAGATGAGACTAAGTCAACAGTTAGTAATGCAACAAACACTGCACCGAAATCAGCAGCCAAGTTAAATAAAAAGAAGAAAGGTAAGAATTATGTTTGTAATATCATTTCTATAACTATAACATACTAAACCCTGATTTTTAATTTGCTAGACTAAAATGACAGCTGCAATAAACCTTTTGTTTTCAACATGGCATTATTTGCTAGACTAAAATGACAGCTGTGATCAACCTTTTTTTTTGTTAATATGACATTATTTAGTACTAGCTGCGCCCTGCGGTGGTTTCGCCCGCATAAGTTCCCTTGTATATAGTATCCCTTGGGAATATCGGAATAAAAGTATCATATTTGTTAATCCTAGTTATAAACCACCTGTGTTATAAATTTCATCCAAATCTGTTCAGTAGTTTGAGCGTGAAAAAGTAACATACATACAAACACATACACACACTCCCTCACAAACTTTCGCCTTTATAACATTAGTGTGATGAATTAGTTGTGATTTTAGTTTACCAAATAAAAAATCGGAGTTTATATTGTGACTACAATAGATGTAAGTTAATAAAAGCCGAGTTGGTAATGGTAGTTAGATTGTTATAACAGGAATTTCTTAGTAGCAGCCGGAGTCTGCTTGGTTGAAGGCAATAAGCTTACCCCTTGTTATAACATAAGTGGCATAATGTGTGTGTACTGCATACACACCCCTGCCTAATACAGGTGGGATTCTTCTCCTTAGGTACCTACTACTCTTTCAAATAGGAAACTAGCTTCATATTTCTGACTGACCAACTCCTTCAAAATTCAAAAGTACCTGTAAATGGTTTAATTGAAATAAATGCATTGAGTTTGTGTTTGGTTATATGTATTATGTTTAATGCAAGTACATTACTTCATTATATTTCAACAGAATATCAGTATTTGGCAATGTTTCAACCATTCAGCTTTGGCAATGAATTTGATATTCATTTTTATTTATAGGCAAAGGTAAGAAGGATGAAGACTGGTCTTCAGAAGGAAGTGACGTGGAACTCAAAGAAGCATCTGAAGAAGAAATTGCAAAACCTGTTAGTAAAAAGAAAAGTAAGTGGTCATTTGTATTGATCATCTGGGTTTTTGTCTTAGTTAGACATTATTTAAATGTCTAACTAATACTTGTGTGAAGCCGAATTTACATTACGAAACTAGTTTTTGAAACTTTGTTATTTTGGCTATACAGGGTGGCAGTTTTACCACGTAAGCTGTTTTTTTTTTATAACCTACGAAATATTTCAACACAGACTTCAGAATCATGTACTGAATCCATTCATACAGCTCGTGCGTCAATCTCCCTGCCACTCTGTATATTCGGCTTTAGGACTGGGTACATGTTAATAGTGTTCTCAAACTCTCAGCCAGGGTGGCTGAGAGTTGTAAATCTACACTGTAACAGTTGGAACATTGCCCCTACAATAAGAATAAAGTAATTGAACATTATTTCTATGTTTGTATTGGTTTTATCAATATTTTAAATGTTTATTGAACTTTGCAGCAAAAAATAAAAAGAAAAATATAGAAGCTGAATCATCAGAGGATGAGGATCAAGATGACTCCAAGTCAGTAGTGAGCAATGTTTCTAGTAACCAACCCAAACCTGCTGCCAAGTCAAAGACCAAAAAAGGTATGTTTTAAAACATAGAATTAAGTAACTTATTGTACTATTTACCAGCAACGGCATCTTGTGGGGGCTTCACACCTTGTATGATTTACTAGCTTCTGCTAATTTTTAACCGACTTCAAAAAAGGAGGAGGTTTTGAATTCGACTGTATTTTTTTTTTGTTAAGCCGATAAGCCGATATAAGCCGATTTGGAAAATTCTTTTTTTATTTGTAAGGATATACTACTTTCAGATTGGTCCCATAGAAATTTCATCAAAAACGGTTCATTAGTTTGGTTTTTATACCAAAATTACTGGTAAAAATTACAACTTCGGTGCCAACAACGAAAATGCGAACCCAACGTCACCGACTTCCGAAATTAAAGTTATTTTTCACTTTATAGTGTCTGTTTTGGAAGTCTGTTGTTTTTTTTTGCAAAAAAGTTTTTATTTGTTCCCCCGAACCACCCCGTCCCATCGCATCGTTTGTCCGCGCTATCGCAACGTTTTCGCTCAGCATTCTTAATGACTTTTTTTGTTTTTGCTCGGCACCTGAGGGACCAAGCGTGGTGTAAAGTAGCTGACCCTACACTGCTGACATTATAGCCTTCCCAATAATTGGGCTATCATATGCAGAAAGATTTTTCAAATCCAACTGGTAGTTCCAAAGATTTCAAACAAACTCTTGGGCTTTATTATTAGTATAGATATAAATTATTGAAACTGTTTCAGGCAAAGGAAAGAAAGAAGACTGGCCAGATGAGGAGAGTGATAAGGAACTGAAGATGGAACCTTCAGATGATGAGGAAGAAATTGTTATTCCTGTAGTTAAGAGTAAAGGTACTTACTCGTATTATGAAAGCCTTATCTTTTTTTTTTTTTTTTCTGGGTGGGAAATCACAAATGACTCCTCCCGCTCTGGGCGGAGCAGAAGGGAGTGTCAGACTTTTACTGACTAAAACCCACCCGTGTTCCTTCAGTTGCCTGTGCCAGGGGCCACGGTATCTCTTTCGAACAACCCGCAGCCCCGGCGGCATCGGCCCTAGCGGACCCCGTCAGTTCTTGCTGACAGCTCTTTGAGGCGCGCGTGGAACACAACGCGCCGTCGACCCGGGCCTGGTCCTTACCGGGCGGCGAGCTGCCCATAGCTCGCCGCCCGCAAGCCCGCGCCTACGGTGGCCGGGAGTCGGCTGTTGACTCCCGTCCAGGGCGTCTCCTGCGGCGGCTAGGCGCGCGAGGGTGCAGTGACTGCCTCTCCCTCGCGCGCTCCATGAAAGCCTTATCTTGCAATATGATTAAATGAAGGTCTAATTTAAATTACAAAAAATACATATAAGTAATTATCTAATTTTATAGCCACTATTGGAATAACCTACTGAATTATTATTTTACATTCACAGGTAAAAATAAAAAGAAGAACAACATGGATGATTTAGAAGCTGAATTAAAGAAGTTCGAAGTGAAAGACCCTGAGCCTGAACCAGTAGTTGAGGAACCACCTGCACCACCTGCTAAGACGAAGGTATGTTCTATGTCATATAAAAGGAGTTAAGTTCCACACAAAACAACTAAGTGTATTCCAAAAGTATCTGATAAAAGTGTAAATAAACCCGGTTCAGGTTAATTGTTTAGGGAATCACTTACCAAAAGGAATTAGTAACACATTCATCTGTATTTAGAAGGTTTCAACTTTATATCTCACCATTTTTTCCAACAATTATTGCTTGAATTACATTATTAATTTGTAATTGAGAAATCATCAACGAAATATTGAGGTTATAAAATTAACTTCAACTTTCAAATGAAAAACTTTTTAAAGTTATTTAAAATAAGAATTTCGTGTTTAAATATTCAAATAATCAAATCAAAACACTAAATTTGTAAGTAGCACTACAAACTGGCATCCACATGTATGTTTTCTGATCCATTTGTTTACAAAATGTAAAACAGAACTTTTTGGAACAGACCATAATCTTACCGATTCTAGCTCGCTACACAGAGGAATGTCGGCAATTTAGATTAATTATACATGATTGTTATTTATTTACTTCTCTCTTTGTTACAAACAGGACAAAACCAAGAAAAGTAAAAAAGAAGAAATTGTGGAAGCTGAAGGTTCAGCTGATGAAGCATCCATGGAGACTGATGACAAAGTGGCGGAACTTCCTGAGAAAGAGAAGGAAGAGCCATCTGAAAAGAAAATGAGTCACAAAGAGAAGAAAAAGTTGAAGAAAATGCAAGAGTATGAGAAGCAGATGGAACTGCTGACCAAGAAGGGAGGCCAGGGCCACAGTGATCTCGACGCCAACTTCACTGTCAGTCAGGCGCAGAAAACTGCTGGTATGTAGTGTAGCTAGCTTTTAATAATTTGTTATTTTTGCGTAAAGGTGAGTATAGACTAGAGCATTTACTTGTAACAGAACATCGAGAATTCGCCATTTTTTAATTTTTATCGACTCACACTTCGAACCCGACCCTCGATGTTTCGTTACAACCTGATTTTAAAAACCAACGAGCGTATTGGTGTAACATTTTATCGACCAAAGGCACGAGCGGAACCTGTAGGCTCGACATTTCAACAATGAACGCAAGGTAGAAATAAATGTTACAGGTAAATCATACGTTCTAAAGCATTACCTTGAAAAGAGCGTCGAGCATTCGCAGTAACGTTACATTACATGAAAATGCTCAACAAAATGCTCTAGACTCGAGTGTATACTCACCTTAATATTATGAAACAATGTATGTTTCCACATTTCCTATTGCCTATTATTTAATATTACTTCAGGTCAAATGGCAGCCCTAGAAAACGCAGTGGACATAAAAGTGGAAAACTTCTCAATAGCTGCTAAAGGCAAAGATTTGTTCGTGAACGCGAACCTGTTGATCGCGAACGGTCGGCGGTACGGTCTGGTGGGCCCGAATGGTCACGGGAAGACCACGCTACTGAGGCATTTGGCGCAGCGTGCCTTCCCTCTCCCACCCCATATAGACATACTGTTGTGTGAGCAAGAGGTCACTGCCAGTGATATGAGCGCTGTTGATACTCTGCTTGAGGCTGATGTTAAGAGGACTGGTAAGATTTTATGTTACCATACTTATTATAAATAATATGCTAATTTTGATACTATACTGTACCAATAAGTACCATCATATAAATACTTCTGTTTTCTTCTTTTACTAGTTTCTAAGCCTTAACTTCTATTACCAGAACCAAATTAATCGAAAACCGTAAAACTGGTCTCATACCAGTTTTACGGTTTTCGATTAATTTGGTAACCATATTAAAAAAAAATTAAAAGAATAAAATCTTTATATACAAGCTTTTATTACTTATTAATAAAAAGGACTAAAAAGTTAAAAATCATTTAAACCCGGTAAGAAATAAATAAAAGCGTGTTACATTGTGTTCTAAATGTTCTTTAATGTTCCATCAAAATGTAACACACTTTGATTTTAGATAAAAGCTTGTAAAAATGTTTTAATGTTTTCTTTAAAAAAAAACCTTGTAAAAATGTTTTAATGTAATAATGTTTTCTTTCCATTTCAGAATTGCTCAAGGAATGCAAAGAATTAGAAGCTTTAATAGAAAAAGGAGATCTCAGCAAACAAGATAAGTTAAACGACGTGAGTACCAGTATGTGTGACTGTGTGAAAGATAATAGGGCTAGGAAAGAATGAACACAGAGATGAGCCATCAGGCTAATAGGGATGTATGAGTATGAAGGATCGAATAATAGGACAAGGACCAGTACCCTAATTGCGTAACCCACGATCAATCGGAATCTGAATAATTTTGAAGCAAATTGCTAATCCATTGCTTCATAAGTTCGAAAAATTTGTCTGCTCAACACGTAAATAACGCAATGAATGTTGTTGAACTGTCAAAATGTCAGTATGTACAGTCACGAGCACCAATATGTCAACACTTGGCAACTTTCAATTGCGATTTTTTCGTGAAATAACGAATGCAACATTGAAATACGACACATTACATAAACCCATGGGTTCGAAAATGCTATGTTCGTAATAACATAAAATTTCATTAAAAAATAAGAGAGCGAATCGCTTTTGAATAAAGCCGAATGTATACATACTTTTGCTTGTGACTGTACATAAAATAACATCACGCCTGTGTTTCCCCGAAGGGTTAGGCAGAGGTGTAGATTTCGCCAGTTACGTTTAAGTTCCATGTAATAGGGGTGAACCTATACCCATAAAGCAGGCACAAATCCAGACTGGGTTACTATTAAGAAATTCCTGATTGAATAATCATGGATGGATGGGATCATGATTTATTTTAGCGTTTAGCTATTCAAAATAGGAGCGTTATTGCTGCAACCTGTCGTCCAAATAGAAGAAAGTCAAAAGTTAAAAGCAAATTGTTCCAGCAGTGCTATTCTGTAAAAATCTCTTCGTAAAAACTAAGGTGAAGTGAGCTGTCATTCCACCTGATGTTAGGGATTGCCCCTATTGACAGCTCACTTCACCTAAATCATCACGGTGAGATTTTTACAGAATAGATCGGCTGTACTTAACATAGATCTCTTCAACAGGTATACGCGGAGTTGAAAGCGATAGGCGCGGACTCAGCCGAGCCGCGCGCGCGTCGTATCCTGGCGGGTTTGGGCTTCAGTCGTGAGATGCAGAACCGAGCCACCAAGAACTTCTCCGGAGGTTGGCGTATGAGGGTGTCACTCGCTAGGTACGCAGATAATACAGCTTATATTTTCGATAATATGGTAAATGGTACCAGATAAGACGTATTTCTATCACCATATTAATTTTATACTTGTTATTTGCAGAGCTCTATACATAGAACCAACACTGCTGATGCTTGACGAGCCTACGAATCATTTAGATCTGAACGCTGTCATTTGGTTAGACAAGTAAGTGCAGCCATTATTATTTGTTGTTTTGTATTAATTATAATAACTATATGGTCAGATCTGTTTATGCATTCAGAAACAGAACTCGACCGTACGTATGGCACATAGATTTTTAGAAAAAGTTTGATTCATTGAGTGTTGTCTCTGCCACTCATATCTGTGGCTCTTTCTAAAGCTCGTTATATCGTTATTATTCCCGGGCACTGTACATTTTCTTTTGCATTGTTAATATAACTATGCTGGCTACCTATAGAGCTATTAATATAACTATGCCTGAGAGCAGTGGTGGCCTAGTGGTATCAGCCGTTCTTTACGAGTTGTAGGTCGTAGGTTGGAACCCAGACAGGCGCTTTACTTTCCGTAAATTATTTCACCACTGCTCTCAAAACGGTGTAGGAACATCGTGAGGAAACCGGAATATCCAAGAACCAAAAATTCGAAGACATGTGACGTCCACCAACCCGCACTGGGCCTGCGTGGTGAATTAGGGCCCAGTCAATCTAACCGAGAGGAGGCTTGTGTCCCAGCAGTGGGAACATTATAGTCTGATTATGCTGCCTATAATTGGATACCGAAACTCCGATCGACGTGATAGGTATCAATATAATCTCTTAGGAGTAGATAAATTAAATAAAACAGTTTCTTGTTATTAATCATTCTATTTCAATTTATCCTTAGTCTATCTAATTTTGTCTGATTTTATCTTTTAGTATCTAATTTTGCCCAATTTTATTTCATTTAATTTCATCAAAATTTGTCCATTTTTTTATGTGATTTAACTTAATTTTGTGATTGTATGACATGTGTAATTAATAAAATTGATTAATGGCTTGTATGTGTGGTGCAAACTGGTAATATACTCGTAAGTTGGTTATTAATAAATAAATATGTAACATGATAAACAAAAAAACTCAATTCGGACTTCAAGTAACTATCAACACTATCAGCGTTCGTGGAATGTCCAGTTTCGCTAATTAATTTAATTTGACCCTGTATAAAATATGCTGTATGCAGTAGAAGTGCATACTCTACCACATCAAGCTACTACAATCTGTCAAATTTCTTTATTAGATTTTCAACTTTATCTCTAAAGCATTGAGGTTCAAGGTTGATTGGGAAAACCTACTGACCTACTGGCGTCTGTACATTAACATACCTTTTCCAGTTACCTTCAAGGTTGGAAGAAGACTCTTCTGGTAGTGTCCCACGACCAGTCGTTCTTAGACAACGTTTGTAACGAGATCATTCACTTGGACACGCAGAAGTTGTACTACTACAAGGGCAACTATTCCATGTTCAAGAAGATGTACGCACAGAAGAGGAAGGAGATGATCAAGGAATATGAGAAGCAAGAGAAAAGGATAAAGGACTTGAAGGCGCACGGACAATCGAAGAAACAAGCTGTGAGTTCTTTTTTATTCATTTAGAATATTAAAATAATATTTAAGTGTGAGTTTGTATAATGTATTTAAGTATATTTCACTGTAAAAAGTATTTTAAAAAAGTTTTAGAAAAAAAAGCTTTTTTTTTGTACTTATTTATCCGTTATCCTCGTAAACTGGTTTATAATTTATAATTATAAAGTATTCGTCTTCATTACTTTCAAATCCGTCAATTATTTGCAGATGATGGTACACCTGTACCATCATCTGCAAATGTCATGACAGTTGTCTTAACTTGGTCTGCTAGTATTTTTTTATTATAAATTATGAACCAGTTTACGAGGATACCTGATAAGTGATAAATAAGTAAAAAAAAAAGTATTAGATTTTTTTTCTAAAACTTTTTTATGTACTTATTTACAGTGAAATATACTTAAATACATTATACAAACTCAGACTTAAAGATTGTTTTAATGTTCTAAATCGTCTATATTGCACAGTTTTCTTACTTTAACTATCTTAAAACCACCATTTCTCACTAACAGGAAAAGAAGCAAAAGGATACTTTGACCCGCAAACAGGAAAAGAACCGCAGCAAGGCACAGCGTGAGGACGAAGACAGCGCGGCGCCGACCGCACTGCTGCAGCGGCCGAAGGAGTACATCGTCAAGTTCTCCTTCCCCGACCCGCCGCCGTTGCAGCCGCCTATCCTGGGCTTACTCAGTACGTACTAGCAATATTATGGGGCCAAATTTGTTGTGTTTATCCTACCTTCTGTACTTTAATAAGAGTATAGCTTTTCTTATCTTATAGGGCTGATTATTGCAAGGCCAGATAATTTTATTGGAGAAATAATTTGGGTTTTTGACAATTCTTCCATTCAATAACTGTAAATTTTATTCCACGAATAAAAATTATATGTCGATTGAAAAATCAGCCCTTAATAATACAATGCAATTTATTTGAGATTGGTGCAGTATATATACTTTTTTCGTACGTCTTTCATCCGCCATCCAAGTATTCACTCCCTTTCTAGTCACAACGTCTTTCAAACAATCTTATTTACTTTCTTACTTTTTTTCTATTATTATAGCATGCTTGTCTTTTCGTTTCATTACCGACATTCCGTATTTAACACTTTCTTTTTATCAACAGACGTCAACTTCAACTTCCCCGGGCAGAAGCCTCTGTTCCGTGATGTAGACTTCGGCATAGACTTAAATTCACGTATCGCCATCGTGGGCCCCAACGGAGTGGGCAAGTCCACCTTCCTCAAACTGCTTGTGGGTGACCTAGCGCCTATTCAAGGAGAGCTCATCAGGAATCATAGACTCGTAAGTAGACTTACAGTTTCATGTATTTTAAAGACTGTAGTGAACATAATAACAACTAAACTGATCTACCTGGTTGTCCGGTTTATTCGAGTAACACACCAAAGAGATTTTTTTTACTCTATTCGTGGTAGCAACTATTGTGCCGACGAAGAGATCATGTAATGTATCAACTACCTTTTCCATACAGTTACCCCCTCCCCACAGAACCGAAATTGGGCGTATCATACGCCTCTTAATCTGTAGGGTAAACGCGCGATTTTGATAAAGCTCAGAATTTCACTTATATTAAAGTACCATTTATTTCTCTACAATCCTCATTAGAAAATCTAACCCCTAAAATTACTGCCGTAGCGGATAGGTCGCTTCGACCAGCATTCCGGCGAGCACTTAACAGCGGAAGAGACCCCGGCCGAGTACCTACAGAGGTTGTTCGGGCTTCAGTACGAGAAGGCGCGCAAGGCTCTCGGCACGTTCGGGCTCGCCAGTCACGCGCATACCATCAAGATGATGGACCTCAGTGGAGGGCAGAAGGCCAGGGTCGCGTTAGCGGAACTTACCCTTATGGCGCCTGACGTTGTTATTTTGGTAAGATATTATTTCTATTATAATTTTACATTTCATGACATGTTTAGTTTTTAATGTCTCCGTATTAAGCGATTTAAGACCCTTGAATTTTCCTCGAATAGATTTTCTGAGATACACCTAGATGGGATAACTTTTAAAATCAATTTCGTATATAATATTTACTCGATAAACTGTACAAAACTCTCAATCATTCCCGTATCGGAACTTCGGAACGAGCAAATATTAGGTCATACCGTGTTAAATAGATAAGCCAGGGAGCAGGTTGGTAGCGCAGCTAAGTGCCCACGGTAAGCTAAGGAACACTTAATAACATGTTATACATGTTTCTTATTAGCAAAGTCCAATATCTCCAGTGTATTTTAAATCATACCTAACATTATTGTAACGACAGGACGAGCCGACAAACAACTTGGACATCGAGAGTATAGATGCGTTGGCGGACGCGATCAACGACTACAAGGGAGGCGTGGTCATAGTGTCCCACGACGAGCGACTCATTAGGGAGACTGACTGCGCGTTGTATGTTATTGAGGACCAGACTATCAATGAGGTACACTACTTAATATACTTTTTAGTTATTTATAGAGGCGTTAAAAGGGACTGCATATTCTGGACAGGAATAACTATTTAAACACAACAAGAGTTTAAAAAATGCCATAGCAGTTGTTTAAGATTGATCCCTCAGACTCTGTCTAGAATTCTTTTTAAAATCAAATTATAAAAAATCAAATTATATTCCATTTAATAATTGTTGTTAGCAAACGATATTCCATTTTGCATCGCATTACCATTACGGTAAAAGAAATTGTTTACTCACAAAATAATGGTGTTTGCACAAAAGTCATAATAATTTTGTTTTTGAATTATCTTTTAGCAATAACACATGAACCATAAATACAGTTTACCTAACTTCTTCTTTTCAATGCAGGTTGACGGTGACTTCGACGACTACCGTAGGGAGTTGCTGGACAGTCTCGGAGAGGTCATCAACTCTCCGTCGATCATCGCGAACGCAGCGGTCCAACAGTAAACTGCTGAACACGCAACCCGTTGTACGATTTGTTGAAATTATTTTAAATGTACTTATTATTGTTACTTCCATTATATTCCAAAAGTTGATCAATGTTTTCGTAAATGATTGTATTTATTAGGGTTGTAATTGTTGTAAAGATATGGTAGATAAATTCTTTGTAAAGTGTTATAGGGTTGTCATCAAATACATTGTTTTGTAAATAGGACTGTCTATGTAACTTTCTTGTCTTTCTGGAAGGCAGTGGAATAGAATGTTAGGTAAGAGGGTGATAGATCACCGGCCTTGAATTACTTGACCTTTCTTAAGCGTTGCGCTGATTTACAAACCTAGAGTTCTGAATAGATAATAATGAACGCTCGCGCAGCTGCATATGCGCATACGCAGCCTCCGATCTCCAATAAAAAATACAATGTGTTTGGCGAACGTATCAGCGTATTACGCAAAGTTACTACTCCTGTGATTGACTGTTATTCATGCGCCATTTTAGATAATTATTCATGTAAATCTCAAATCCTCAAGTGCCATTAGTAATTTTGACAAATAGTACAGCTCTATTTTATTGTTGAGTATTTTAAAATTTACTTAAACAAATTCATTATTGTTTAACATGGTATCACAAGCTTTTACAGAGTATGAGATTATTTTCTTGTCACACAAGTGCCTACTTCTTAGCACTTACCAATACTGCCCATATAGCAAGCACTAATTTTAAATCAAAATGTCTCTAGCAGAACATAAAGTATTATAATAATTTACATCGCGTCCTCGTGTTTTTCTGACGTGCAAATTAATTACTGCAACTATTAATTTGTGTAAAATGTAGGAAGTAATAGCAAAACTTGTTTCATGATGAATGTCTTCCAACCTTTTCAGCTTGGTTTATGATATCACATATCATTATGATTCCATTTTAATTTATTTAGGGATGATTTTTCATTCCACCGATATTTTTTATTCGTGGAATAAAATTGACGTCTGACACTTTTTGTATGGTCAAAAATTCAAAATTAGTCCTCCGATAAAAGTATCTGGCGTTGGAACAGTTATGCCTGATTTACACGATGCAAGCTTTTTGCCTGTGGCATACAAAATAATTGAAGCAAGAACTGACTTGTATCGTTTAAACACTGTTGAACGGCGCAACCTTAATTATTGCTTCAACTTATGATATGCCACAGGATAATCGCACCGTGTTCATCAGGCTTTATGATGTTCTCCTTGACGTTACGGTAGTCAAATTATACAGTCCTTTCACAGATATTTTTTTCTCTGATTTTGCATCACTGTCCAAACTGTCCCACAGTGTTTTATTCTCAATAAGTTGCTGTTGGGTTCCTGCCACTGACAAGTCTGTCAAACTCATTGTGAACTTTATTCTCGTTACAATAAGGTTGCTGTTAGGTTGCAGCTGTCAGAGGTAAAATAACTGTGAACGGACTGTAGTATGTCTGTCAAATACAGTAAAAATAGGAATCGTCATGGATCTGTAGTTAATTATATTATACCAATTGATTTAGAACAAATAAAATAAAACATAATTGCAGTGTAATCGCTTATTTTTTAATTCTGTATACTTTTTGTTTGTCTCTGTCGATTAGCTAGTTAGCCATACTGTGATGGGCAATGTTTCTTACACGCAATTGAATTTAAATGTAAAATGTTTAAAATATTTATATACATGAATAAATTTTGTTACAAAATAAATAACATCTTTTATTTTTTATCCAGTGATCGGAATTCGTAGAGTAATTTTGGGTCAATGACCTCTAATATTGTTTATGTTAGTATGCCCTGACGATCCGGGTTTTTTCAATTAATTGAGAACTTAATAAAGAAAACCGGGTTGGTTGACCCTTGTATGCCGAATTTGGATCCACGCGAGATACCTACAATGGATTATGCGATCATCGAAAAGGCATAAAAAAAGGAACTCGCGAAAACAGTACGTATATTATTTACGATATTTGCAACGAGGATCGCCAAACGAAACGATAATTATTACGAGTTGCCAACTTTCCATACCACAGTTCGAGAAACTAAATAGCTTGCCGACTGCCGAGTGTGTGCGAGTAGACCTTGAGCTCGCCTAGCGTAGTGCGGATTTTCAATAGAATACGAGGCTAGGCCAGCTTATACTGGTTTTGTTACGACTGACGTGCGGCCTACTGTAGGTACCTACACACCCTACGCAAATCAACAGAATCTAGGGATACCTTAATCTTAAATTATTTAGGTACGAATTTATACGGTTACGATATTTTACACCGCGGGGCGCAGATAATATAAAATAAATGGCTTTTGCACAGCACAGCGACAGCGACAGATGTTTTAGTGTGAGTAAGTTGTACGGTGCATGGTTTTTAGGAAACGTTGCCCCACACTAGGAATTTCTCCTGTATCGGAGGTGCGTTTACAAACATTTTAACTGACATACACAAACAGCCAGACCCGGAACAACTACTTGTAGGTCATACAAATATTTGTTCCGTGTGGAAATCGAACCCGCGACACGCAGCGCAGCAGTCAATCGCTTCTAACCACTGCGCCAACCGTGCCGTCATAAATGCACGCTATGTTCGATGAATTAAGGCTTCTAATTGATTGTGTAGTCCGTTCTGATTTATGAATTGCAAGTGTGTGCGCGACTTTGTATCTATTGCTTTTACTCAACTACATGTGTAGTAGTGGCGCAGTAGTGGGAGTCTTATCGACATGGAGTTCTGATACATTTTCAACTACCGGGGCATATCTCCTTCTATCCTATATCTATGATTACATATTTATATGGCTTCCGTAGTCAAATGGCGAAAACGGAACCCTTATATTATTCATTCCAACTCCGGTACCCTTCACTGTGCCCTTTTCTGATAAAGACTGATCTGCCTGTAAATCTAACATATCTACGGAAAATATGTAATCTGAAATTCCGCTTACTTAGGCATGCCTAGAATGCTTTTTAAATTACCTGCAACTCAGGCCCATATAAGGCATTGCCCTGCTATAGCGATCCTCGCGCAAATACGTAGGTACGTTTATTTTGTTCGGCAAACCCGAACGGGTCGCACTATTAGAGTATTTGGGACACCAGAGAAAGAAAGAGCTAATTTGGAGAAACCTTTTTTTATTAAATGCAACACAACATACTGCTATACACCACATACCGACACATTGACAGAGCACGCATTCGGATGTTCCGAACAAATTACTGACAAATGAACGTAACGATCGCTTTATTAGCACACGGCCTACGTCGTGTCGTTGCGTTTTAGCGTAAGCGTAAAAATCGGTTGGGCGACACCATAGTCGGTAGTAATAGTGCATTTCGATAACAACACTTCTGCATTTTGTTCAGGATTATGACGCATATCGTCGTAAGTCTAAATAAACAAATACGTCGAGGCATACATTTGGCCGCTGAAGTTCAGCGACGTAATTTCGGCAGGTGTTTCGGAACATTATCGTAGCGTAGGCCTCTACGCTACGAGCTGTAACGAATAAGGTATCTGCTACGACAGCGTAGCTATCTACGCAGAGTTAAGAACATCCGCTACGTCGTAGCACTCGTAGCAAAAGTGCAAATAGAGAAACATGACACTCGTCGGCGGTTGCAGTCACCTCGTATCGACGGCTGCAGATGCATCTAAATTAAAATTACAATATTTGCACCGTACTCAAATACACGAGCGGCACGTTGTTAGTGGTTGCCGTGGACGCTTGTCGGCAGCAGTTGTCTCTGCCATTGACGCGTGCCGCTCGTGTGAATGATAGAGAAATCTAATAGATTTAAATATCACGCTATCCGCCGCGCTTATATTACGTCCTTGGGAACGTGGGCTAACGATAGTTAAAAGTTTTTCATTCGAGAAAAATCAGCTGTCCCATTGATAAATTAAAATTAACCTCATCTTGAAAATTATAGATTACCGTTTCCCTCCTTTCTTATAAATTATTTCACCACCACACGATGTCTTCATGCTGAACCAGACGATCGATCCTCATGGAAGGTACTCCAAACATCCATTAAGTCAGTGGCTGCCACCGCGGTCACCGGTGTCCGCCAATAATAGATTTTCTATTGTGTCTGTTGTCTGGCAGTCAACGTGTTAAACCAGTTTACAAAGGAATATTGGAAAACACTTGTGTGCAGTCCATTATAACTAAACATCTTGAAACAATGGGTAGGCCGTATTGAATTCATGGTCTAATTGGTAGGAGCCTAGGAGCACCTTTGAAGCGCTATCGGTATGTTTCGAGCGAGCAATGTGTTAGAGTATTCGTTAAAAGGTTTTGCGCGCTTATGTTGTTATTTAATCCAATTATATTTATAAACAAAAGAACAAGTCTACTTGTTATGCTTTTGTAAGAAATGACTTCTTGTCTATGTTGTTATGTCTCAAAGATCCTTATTCCGGAATAATTTACACAATAAGTAGGTGTTATAGTGATGTTAAAATGAAAATAACTTATAAACATACGTTACTTACCTACTACTTATATACAAATCCTTATACCTAAAGGTTTACACAAACAAGAAATATACCTATTAATTAATACTTCTTTCCATCTAACAATCTCGGTTCAGATCCGAGCGTAAGTTTTTCCTCAATTTGCCGGCAGCCTTTCGCCCCTCCATTACAAACTTCTCAGCTTCATTAGAGGATTTAAAACGCAAATTTCCTTTTCGATTGTAACTTTTTTCCACTTCTTGAAAGGAACCTTCTTTTAAAGTTGAAAGAAAATTAGTATCCTCCCCTTTGAGGGGCGAGCGCGTCTTTTAAGAGATTCATTTGGATACTCGACTTAATCTGCTAGAATAATAATGTTTCCGCTGCTGAATACTTCTCCAATTACGTGAAAATATTGTGCACGTTCTTTTATCTCATTTCAGAATTAATATTTATCGATCACAATCAGTTACGTGAATCTGTGTTAGTGTGTATGCGTCATTAGCCAACTGTTGTTTTATTTCCTTAATAGAGCTGAGGGGCAATTTTCGTAATTTTAAGACCGTTAACAGTCTGATCTCAGTCTCAATCAGTCAAAAAATACTTCTAATTTCCCTAAATTTTGACATTTGTTTGTCGCTGAGATGAGACTGTGACTAGATCTTGAACGTTTTAAATTACGAGAATTGGTCTTCTGGTGTGGTAGGAGCAGTGGTGGCCCAGTGCTAACGGACGAGACTTACCGAGTTGTAGGTTATAGGTTCGAACCCGGACAGGCGCTTTACTTTGTGTAGATTATTTCATGACCACTGCTCTCAAAACGGTGAAGGTAAACATCGTGAGGAAACCGGAATGCCCTGAATGCCACTGGGCCCGCGTGGTGGATTACAGCCCACACCCTCTCACCGTGAGGAGGCCTGTGCCCGAGTAGTGGCAACATTATAGGCTGATCATAATATTAGAGCTGGCTGGTATGACGGTAACTGTTTTCATCAAAGTTACATTTGACGCCGAAAACTAAAAACAACACGTAAGTACCTACTACCTACCATCTAAGTTAACAAAACAATAGCTAAAAACAAACACCGCACGCAGATTTCCTTTCCACGCATGCTAAACACATTACTGCGAATTATCCACTAACAAGCTAACAATGAGAGGCTTATCATCACCGCAAGAGCCTATTACTGTCTAGAGAGCATTCCCGCCCCTTCTTACGACGTCACGGGCCCCTGATACCTTGTCACACTAACCATCCCACGCATAAAGCTAACAATACGAGGGGACGACACTGGCATCGCACTGCGACAGGGTTGTAAAACTTCTCAACAGAATAATTTCATACAATGTGTACACAATAGAAGCGATTATACTCTCCCCCGCGACATGATTTTATTTGTGCAGTTATTGCGTCGCCGAAAAGATATTTAAATTTCATTAGGTTTGTTTTACACTTAATTTGTGAGGGGAGTGTTGTATTGTATTGTAGGGGTGGGGCCCGTTATTGCTACATTCGAATTGCCCTCTGTGTATTTCGACGGCGATTTGAATTTAAGTAGATACATGAATCAGATAGTCGCCCTATTACTGTGTTATCTAACTATTGATCACTTTTAAACTAAAGATTAGTGCGTTAACAACTGGCATGGAAGTTTCCAATATCATGGATAATGGAAGTTTAATAAAATATGAATGTTCTACAGTTGTTTTAATTATAAACGTGGGTAAAGTGCTGAGCCACCGACTCACGTATTTATGGAGTGGGTAGGTACGGACCCACTACTGGTCTAAGTGGGGATATTTCGCAGACGCAGACTCCATTAGTGGTGTTCGCCGGACTGTCACAATCATTTTTCTTTCCCGCCGCCGCTAATTCTCAGCCGCGGTTCGCTGGCCATGTACGCCAACCTAAGTTTTTGGTACTTTTTCAATTTTATTCTTCTAGTACGAGTATATTATAGTAGGTAGGTGCTTGGAAAAATATTCTTAAATAGAAAAAAAAAACAATCTTTTTTTTTATAAAGTCTGAGAAAATCAGCTTTTAAAATTTACATTGATTGGTTATTATGGAAAGTGAAAATTCCCTGATCGAAAGTGTCAAAAGGAGTGAAAAATCCCCCTAACCTACCGAAGCTATCCTATTGACAAGATAACTTTAGATGGAATCGTCATATTCCATTGCATGATAACATTAATTTCAGCCGAAAGACGCCCACGGCTGGACAAGGCCTCCCCAAGCACCTCCTCTTCGACCGGTTCTGTGCTTCCTTATCTAAATAACGGTAAGTAGATAGTAAATAATGCTTTAATGGCAAATCAAAAGAGTCAACAATCTGAATTTGCATCAAAAGAGCCAAACCACAAGCATCAAGATCACTTCGCCAGCGGCGGTCCTAGGGAGGCTGATATCGACTTTTATTACTCCGGAGGGGTTGGTCATTAGCGGAATAAAGCGGCCGCCACCTGATAAAGTGCGTTTTGTTGCTCACTTGCTTATTTCTCTGTTCTATAAAGCTGAATGTATTTTTTAGGGTTGAACTTTTTACCCTTGAGTCAGGTCGGACCGTTATTTATCGAGAGCGGTCTAGATTTTACGTAGAATTTTGAGCAAAACCAACTTTGATTTTATTTTGTTTTTTAGTTTGATGAAGCTGGTGAAGATTTATATTTATAGTTTTATTTGATAGTTATTTCAATGATTAAGTATGTGGTACAAACATGACGCAGTTTTCAATTATATTACGGATTTCGTTATGAATTGTTTTCAGACTCCTCCTGCTTTAATTTAACCTATGCTGTGATACTAAACACATAGTTAAATAGGTCACTGATACCCACTTTATCGGAAGTGGGTGTGCGTGACGAGTGACGAGATGAAATTCTTAAAGTACACTGTTTGCTTTTAAACTATGTATGTACATTATTATCTTGGAAGTTCTACAATTACATTACAAGACATCATTGTACGTCCAATGATCACGTAGATATTATCTTCTGTCGGGCAAACTAGCAATCCCTATAAAAACTTATCTAAAACTCTATCTACCACTAATGAAGTTCCACGGTTTTACGTCAGGTTAGTGATATCATTCCGTACGTGAATTTAGTTAGAAATGAACAATAGTGGCAGTAGCGATTATTAACACTTTACCCGTTCCTCCCCGCTCGTACTAAAATGATTGATGAGCCGGTGTTGCCAGCTCCTATGACTAATAGTGTAGTGCCATATGATGGCGTTGCTGTGAACTAGCACCGCTCATAAACAACGTTATTATTTCCATGGATAAGTGTCATAGGTTGCTCTAATTGAGAGAGTAATATTAATTGCTGTTATTAGGCTGTTATGTTTTCATTTAAGGATTGCTGTCATGCTTTCTTTGAACTTGAAGGAATGTCTGTTCCATAAGGTATCTACCGAGCTTAATTTAGAAAATCTACAAATCATTCAGAATTTTTAGTAGGTACCATAAATATTTTATCGCATAGAGTACATTCAGAATTTTTCTCATTCTGCCGACGTGTTTGGTACCTAAAGTATAAGAACAGATATATATTACAAAACAAGATTTACTTTTAGACCCAGGTTTAAACCATCGAGCCATTTTTAAATTTGGAACTATATCCGATAAAATTAAAGTTTTCATTATAAAAACTGTGTTAAACTAAGTCTAAGTTGTCAATTTTGAATTAAGAACTTTACATAGCGGGCTCGAAAGTTTAGGCTAGGTCTAAATTTAGAACTCGTTTTGTAATAAAACGGTATGTGTTTCACGCACCTAACCGGTGTTAACACACACGTCACAATGTTACGTTGACAACTTTGTTCCATATCCTATTTATGGGGTAGGTTTAATTTTTGAAGTGAGTGTTCCATGTTCCTTATTATTTGTTATCTGATCCATTGTGCTGGGTATTTTCTTGGGGTCCTTTTATTTGTTTTCATAGAGTAAGTATCTAGTTGTTTTTGTACAACATCAGAGTATTACGTAGTCGGCCTCACCCCTGTGTGCTGCGGGGCGCAAAATCCCGGGTCGGGGCAATAAACGCGATTAGACAAACATTTCCTGACGCGCGCCACTTTTTCTAAAACTTAGCGAATAAATCAGATCGGTGGTGCGTCGCAGTTTTCTCGTCGTCTTGCCAAATTTATGTACCGATCGGCCCTTTCGTATGGAGATGTGGCTCGCTATTTACATATAAATACCTCGATTATTTGAATTATTCAATCGAGAGGGGGCGGCGCTGACAAATCACTTCCTAAGAGATGGCACAAGTCGGTGGGCTCGAGATCAGCTTGACGCGTGTAGGATACGTCTCGTACCCAACGTCCCTATAAGTTTTTATGATACCTACTTAACATTCTTGGGTTAAGTTGGTATGACTTAACTGTGTTGTTAGATCTATTCGATTTATCGAATTCTATGTCGTTGGTACATCAAATGTTTTTCTTGATATTTTGTAACATTCGATGTGTTTTTGTCAAGAAAGCTCCAGTATATCTACTATAGGTATCTTTAAATTGTTACGAGAAGAAAATCATTTAGTATTCTTACATTGTATGTCTTAAAACTTTATATAGTCTTGTGCGAAATAAGTTTTCTTGGCACTGAATGTGATGTCAGTCGGAAATATTTTTCCGCCACAGCTTGGTTGAGCTGCCAATGTTTTAATAGTTTAAATTTACATTCCAGGAATGTAAACGTAGCATTACTGAGTATATTTCTGATTACACTAATAATACATCTCGTTGCAGCTACAGTTATTTATCTAGCCTGCAAAGGGTAAAAAATAAATAAAACCGAATAGTTAACTAGTCGGTAGCTGGGTGTAGTTTTCCCGCAGTTTTATGTCCTCTCACGTGCCATTTAGTCGGGGAAATAGAAGTTTTTGTATGGAAATCGGACGCACTAAACCTCCGGGGCTCGGGAGCGCACCGCCTATTGTTGCTACGTAACAACCTCATAAAAGTTTATCATTCGCGTGTAAAACAAATTCCGCTGTTATTTTTTTTGCAAACCCTGTTTCGAACGCTTGATGTAGATTTTTCTTAGGATAAATAAAACGTGTACGTCTCCAGCTGTGCCTACAGTATGACCAGATTAGTGATGAATGGGTACGTAGCCGAATCTGTGTGGAGCGCTGAATCCCAGAATAAGATAAAGATGAAGATTTTAAAAGTAGGGCTATCTTATGGAGATAGTAGAGGTGAGAAAGCAATCTTTCTATTGACAGGGCATTCATCATCATCAGCCTATAGCAGTCCACTGCTGGACATAGGCCTCTCCTATTGCACGCCATTCAACTCGTGGGCATTGACATACCTTATTTTTTTGTAGGAACATAAGTACTTATACATTGTACACCTCGATCGTGTTACCCCGCCAACAATACTTTTTTAAGTAACACAATACGTTTGAGTCTCAAAAACAAATACTTTACCCTTGTAAACGGGACGCCTGATAAGAATCCGCGTATCCTGCTAAAATCCCTTGTTATGCTCTTGTTACTGTATTTATATGGCTAATCGCGTTATTGTCTCGTAGGAGCATTAGTTGGGTGCAGTGGTCGAGTGCAAAGCGCCAGCCGTTACATCTGATAAGACCATTTGATATGCTAATAGTGGTAGCAAATGTTCACGTAATGAGCGTGCGACGGCTTAGCGCCTGCGATACACCCTTTGTGGTTGAGGAGGCTTTTGTAAAGGAATGACTTCTATGTAATTTTCTGCAGTTAGCGGAATGTTAGTGTGGCGTGATTATGAGTGTCTGGGTTCTAAAGAGCTCGTTTGTTTTTTTTCTCGAATCGAGATTTTGACTCGTTGCGATTATATGAATTAAAAATACCACAAGAAAATCAGCTTAAAACAAGTAAATAAATTAAATTGCTTGTTTCAATTGAAAAATAAACCAGAACTGCGCTTTGTATGTAGAGTCGTAAAAAACAGATCGTCATGTTACATAATTTATATAATTATTAGATTTAATCCATTGAAAGCTTAAAAATAAACGCTCTTCACACATGCGTACAATGAGCCGTTAGTGCAGGACTAATATTGGCGGATTAAGATGATATCGCGGGAATTTGACGCGCGTAACCGCTCGCTCTTCCAACGACTGATCATCAGTTACCATCTAATGCGGTGTAATGCGCTCTTTGTACACGTTACGGTATTATTTGCAGCATTTACCACATGATTATTACTTATATATATTGCTAAGTAGGTACGCTGACATGACATGGCGTGTTCACAATAAAACCTAATAAATAGGTATAGAGTGTACTGAACTAGGTACTTTGTAAAACGTTAAGAGAAGGAGGCATCCAAAAGTTCGTTGTAAATAAATTATGAACTCTTACTTCGAACAAATAGGTATTTGAGATCACTTCCGATCGCTTTGGCTACTGATCGCGATCAAATCTCTCCGGCTACTTTTCCACCCTCTCTGCAAAGTAAATCGCATTTACAACGTTTCAACCTCGCTAACATGTTAAAACAGAACTAATGGACATTCGCTCCAGTCTCAGGCCGCAGGAGACGAATAATACAAGTAAAATGGTCCCATCTCCACGCTTCATTAATTTTATTGCCCCGAGGCGCTCCCGGCTCAAGTCGGAACGCCGAGCGCCGCTGGCGAAAACACGCCATTATTCTATGTTGCTAGTGACTTAAATTAAATAAACACAAACCATTATGCGTATATCGAAATGCACTCACTTTTCTTTTGTCTATGCGACAACTGTCAACATTTTGGCGCGTAATCTTTTTCATGTAGATGTAGTATGGCTAACAATGAGGTTCTACTCTAATGTAATGGAGATATTAGCGCGAAACCGTAGCGGAATAATTCCGACATGGTTTTTTGTGTGCGTACGACACAATAGGATTATTCTCCATTGATCATTGCTTATTATAAGTAGTTTTGGAGGGTGCGTAACATGAAAACTAAATTTGGTTTATCGGCTATTATGGAAAGTAGGTGTTAATGTTGAAAGAAATTTATGATACGATCGTGACTTCTACTGTTTGCACTATACTTCGTGGTTATAAGGCTAAACACACAGCCGTTTCTAATGAATAAATACATTACCTACTTAATACTTATTTTGTGCCGATTCATTAGAATAACACAAATTCTAGACTTTTCAATTTCTAAGAATAAAATAAATATCTTTGGGTACCTATACTGCAGACGTATTCTGCCTACGTATTCTTAAACAAAACAAAACAATTCTTATCAAACAAAAGGTAATGAGGGGTAAGTGGGAGTTATCTGGCCGTAAACTGTTAGGCTTGGAGTCGGCAGAGCGCGGCGGAGGCTCGAAGGAGGTCGGAGGCGGAGGAAACCTCTCACAATGCCCTCAACTACTAATGTTTACTCAACTCCGAGTGCGACAAAGGGCCGGAACTATTGTTTGTTGGGAAAGCTTTATTTCGCTACCCTCGACGCTTGCCGCGACAATAGGTTACCCAACTTAAAAATATATTATCTTGATAGACGTTGGAAAAGTATGAACATGGCTAAGATAAATAATAATTTTGTGGAAATTTATAGTAGGTACCTACTAGGTATGAATTTCACTTTAGGTGTAGTGAGTTTCTTCTGTACCTATACGTGTGTTCAAAGTGGGTACTCATTAGTTAGGTACCTATCCTGATCCTAGATTTTATTAAAAACTTTTTGTCTTTAGGCACTTTATCTATAAAGTAAAAGTCAACATAATTTTCTCTAGTAAGAAAATATTAGAAAGAAACGTTGTAGTCACATCCCCACTAATTCCACATCCGGACGGATCGGGGGCGCTGGAGAGTTGAAAATTATCCTTTTCACGAACGACCTTAAGCATAATAGAGAAAGCACTTAAGCCATTTTCTCCGCCTTTGAGTGGCGTAAGCGCGACCGTTTGCTGGGGATACATCTCGTGAGCTAGAAAATCAGCCATTATGGTCGAGTTTCATGAGTTTATCGTACGAGCCGGGGGCGGGCTGGTCGCCCAGCGTTTTAACCTAATGCGGCTATTGGGCGGCGCTAACGGCAATTAGGC
This sequence comes from Apamea epomidion, assembly GCA_947507525.1. Taxonomy (NCBI): domain Eukaryota; kingdom Metazoa; phylum Arthropoda; class Insecta; order Lepidoptera; family Noctuidae; genus Apamea; species Apamea epomidion. The sequence continues at coordinate 15,472,409 of OX382226.1, forward strand.
TACATGCGAGCAAATGGATTGTGCATTACCGAGGACATGGATTGATTTATTGGCTAATAGAAGAACACAAGCCCGATATTCACTAGCTACGTAGTACGTTTATAAAAGCACGATTCGATTATCAAATTAGAGTGGAAACTTACAACCAGCTGGGACGATACAGTCATTACAGCATGACTATCAGTCAACCGAATCAAGTATTAAACGCGATCAGTAGCGTGACCTGAAGTTGATTGCTTGCCAATAAAGCACGAGCTACATTCCTACAATATTAATAGCTTTTCAGAAACAATACTGAGTCAAATTTTCAATAACTGAAATGAAAACTCATTTCCCGCAACGGGAAAACTCTGATGTCACGCGACTGAATAGCTTATTTGTGAATGTATTCGGACTTTCTTTTATACTATCCGAATATTCCCATAAATTGGATTCACATGATCTTATATTAAATTCATGTCCCTTGGAATCACTGCTCTTTATATCGAAGTCATGTTTTTTGATATTCCTTCACGTAAAAGATCACATCTGTTAGTGGCCGGGCATCTAGGTACCGACCTATGAATAATAAATGTGTCGAGCTGGCCGATTGGGGAAATTGAATTTTATAGTTCGTAACACATTCGAGGACAGATGTCACAAAATGGCTGCTCGCCGGCGGCTACGTGCCGCGTAATCGAAATGTCAAATAGAAATCAAAATTAGGTCGATTGTAGTGTTAATAATTAAATAATGACTGGCTAGGTGGCGGTCGGCAGCATTTGTACGCATTAACGAGGGAGCTTACTTCATTTATAATGCGTAGGGAAGGTGCGAGCTTCATTTTGATTAACAGAGTTACTTCTGTTTGGATGGACAATTATCGGTCCATTACGCTGAGTACACAATGACCGATTTTCCATTAAATTATTGAGCTCCATTCAAATGTCGCTTAGGTACGTACATACCTACTGATACACATGGCTCCGATGGCTCGTTTACACATGGCACCTACTCGTACCTTTATACGTATTTTAGGTGATATTATAACAACGAGGGCTAGCATTAGCACCTTCATTGATAGATAAGTTCCTATAATAGTAGTAGTGTTACAAAAAGTAACAAATAAAATATGAATAAGCAAGTCACTTTCGCAAAGTGGTTGATTTATTCCCAAAACAATACATGCATATTTTATTCAGACTTAGATGGATGGGTTTAAAAAGTCTAGACAAAATTTTACCTACATTTAAGTCTACACATTCTAGCGACTAGTAATTCTTGGGTTCCAGTGGGTGTCACTCCAAAAGCTACCTAATTCGTGCACTTCAAAATACAAATTAGCAATATAAATAAGAGAGCCTATAATCAAACTCCAACAGTATCGTATAACAATACCGAATTCAATTTGCTTTACAGCTGATATATTGTCGTTAATTGATTTCCCCTCAGTGCCCCGCTCCCCACGAGTTCTGAGTTAGATAAATTCGTGCTATCCGTTTACATCATTAAATTTTATTAGTGGCAACACAATGGCGGGGCCATTCGCGCATCTACAAAGAGAGGGACTTTTCCGCTGGCAATGGCGTCCCCGGCCAATTCGTATTTCCTTTTGGCGCGAATTAAGCAGGCTATTAAGTCGGCTTTGAGACGTATGACGAATCATAAAGCCGTACGGACAATAGCCACGCATTCACATGAAGATTTGGACGATTTGCGATAAAATAAGCAACTTTTTAGTACCAGATCAGGGGAGTCATTTAGCTATTTCCACCCGTTTTTCTTTATAGCATTCGATTTCCGGAAATGTGAGTAGCCAATTGCTACATAGAAGCAATGTATACCTATCTATCTACTTAGTTACTGCATAATTTAGAGCGCTTACGTGTAACTGTGCTTATAAGGTGTGTATTGATAAAATTTCGATAGCTACGGTGATATAGTTTATCAAGGAATGAGTCAATTAATCGCTTCACGGAGTTAGTTGAATTACTTTGTAATCTTCAATCTGTCCATCGCAATCATTATTAGATTAATGGAATTCAATCTTAACGTTGTCATGTTGCGTCACCTAATAGATAGATGGCGTGTGCAGCAGTTATTAGTGTTGCCAGAGTCATAATCTGTCATAAATGTCAAGCAGCGTCGAGGCTATTATTTCGAATATTATCGTCATTTCAATTCGTAGGCTAAACAAGTGGTCCTCTATCACCCATTGTTACGGAAAGTGTCACGCAATCAAAATTCTTATTCAGAGAATTAAGTTTTGAGGGACTTTGAAGAATACACACACTAATACACTACCACAAAATGAACAACCGAATTAGTTTTGTAGTTCACTTAAGTATCAAAATGCGTTTATGTAATAAAATTTAATATATTGTTGGTGATGTTTTGGCTAATAGCAAGAAACAACACCATTTACACTATAGATGCTTTATTTGCATAATTCAAATTAAAGTTAGCTACTTCAAAAGTAAATCACTCGGTGTCCCTTATGATAGGAATACCATCCAACTTTGTTATTTGTTGGAGTCGAGTGGAAGCCTGGTTACGCCATGCCTCCACGTCTGGTTGGGCGTCAACTATCGGGTTCCCGATAAAAACCAAGTCTCTGAGATTTGGACACTCCTGTAAAAAATTGAACCGTTCATGGAATTCTGCATTAAACGAGTAGACATTAAAACTTATCTAATTTGGAACAATGGTTAGTCTGGCTCTAAGCAGCAGAGTATCAACTGAAAAAAAAAAAACACAAATAACACACACAAAATAATGTATTTTTGATAATAATAAAAAAAAATGCCGGATTATGACTACTTGATGCCCCCAATCCACGCCCTATCCACTGGTAAAGTAGTATCGGTCTTTAAAAATTTAGCCTATTTATTACGATACATCATTACGTACCTTAGAATATGTACGAAAGCCGAAAGAGATACGTGGAATAGGCATTACAATAAAAAGCTAAGCATATTGAAATGCAGCCTGCGACTTTTACACCTCGGTCAAAAAAGACGTTGGTTCTGTGTTTTTCCAAGCAACTGAATCCGTTCAGCTTGACTACAGTTGTTCAAGGTGGTCTTACTTTAACAATACTTACAGATGATATAACCACGACACCACCCCCACGTATTACCTGTACTTAGTTGATCAGTTAATGCCAACATTCCTACTTATAAAAAGTTTGGTCGTTAAGCGGTGACACACCGAAACCCCGAGCTAGACTCATGGAAATCTGGCCTGCTTAAGCATAATCAGCCTGAACCATTCCGACTTCTGGAACACAGGCCTCTCTCTCCTCTATTAAGAGTGGGCCGTAATCCACCATGCGAGCCGAGTGCGGGTTGGTGGATGTTACATGTCTTCGGAGTTTTAGTTCTAAAACATATCGGTTTGCTCACGATGTTATCCTTCACCGTTTTGAGAGCAGTCAAGGGATGGTATGTATGGCCTGACTGCAACATTATTTATTTCCCTTTCGAAAGCATCCAACAGTCGAGTATGATCTCTGCCTACGCATATTAATGGGCTGTAAAAAAATATAACGTAGGTACTTATTAGACATGGATAACAAACCTGTAGTCTATTAAACTCCACCCATTCCTTGATGTTGTTGTTGGACATGTAGAGAACTCTTAATTGTTTGAGTTGCCCGACGCCTTTCAGTTTATCGATCGGATTGTAGCTTATCCACAACTCTTCCAATGTCTCTGCTACAGTTTCCTGAAAGGTAAGAAATAAAAAGTATGAAAAGCTGTACAGTAGTTCCCCTGATATTTGGATCTCTTACGTTGTAGGGATTTATGTGCTAGTTATCATCAATCTACGATTAAGCTATAACTTTATGGTTATGGAAGAGGGTCGACTTTGAGTTTGACTAGACTGATTCGGCGGAGTGTCGGTATTTTTGTACGAAAACTGAACCTTGAAATTTAAAACAGGCGGTCATATAAGATTTTATTGGCTCGTAATGTAGAATGTTGTGCATAAGGCTTACCACTCCCGATAAAGATTTTATATAATTCCGTCCAACGGATAATATCTTGAGAGATTTCATGCCAGCAATACCAGCAATTTTGTCAATCATGTTCGACGATAGGCTTAATTTCCTGAAAATAGAAAACGTTAGATTATTCGATATATTATGTAGGGATACCTACCTACAGCACTGACGGCCGAGTAGAAAAATTCGACATTGTAGAGCAAAGAGCATTCGTCTCTAGTCTCTTCCTAAATCCCGATGTGCCATATTTACATTCAATAACATTATTTCCATAATATTGGCAAGGCACCTGTCGCTCCACCAGAAGCGTCTAGCTATCAACAATTTTCTCGCTGAAGAAACATACAAAAGATTGTAGATCCCGTGTAAATAAAAGAGATACATATAGACTATATTAATAGTTGATCGCGGACTGTTCACTCTGCCGTCGCGCGCCGGCGAGCCTACTCTTTTGTCGCAGCGACAAGAGCTATGAAACTTTTATGAAAGAGTACTCGCTCAGCGACACTCGCTTGGCGGGCAGACCACTCGCCGAGAGCCGCCGCCGTCGCCGCCACTCACACTAGTACATACGCGTAACAGCGAGTAATCGCTCGCCACCGTCGCGCATTCGCTTCTCGTTGCTCGCCAACTCGTTTCTAGTTGTTAGCTCTACTAGCTTTGCGTTAATCACCGGCAGCAAGACAGGTCATCATCTGCCTAGCCTTTTCCCAACTATGTTGGTGTCGGCTTCAATTCTAACCAGATGCAGCTGAATACCAGTACTTTACACTGAGCGACTGCCTATCTGACCACCACATCCCAGTTACTGGGTAATACGATACCCCTTGGTAAGACTGGTTGTCAGACTTTCGGGCTTCTGACTACCCGTAACGACTGTCAAAGATCCACGAATGCCAGCCGAGACCAACGGCTTAACGTGGTTTCCGAGGGACGGAGGGGTCTAGGTATGTAAAGATGGTCACCCATGCACAGACCAACCACGGCAAGCGTAGCTTAATCTGATCGCTCGACCTGTGCGGCTTTTATTATTTACCCACGACCCCTCAGGCAACAAGGCAGGTGCCTTACTTAAATAGGTTTCCAAATAGGGACCTATATTTGTAAATGATCAACCCAATATAAAAAAAACTTACTCGCAGCACACTAGAGTTGACAAAGCTCCATCCATCTTTTCTATGGGAGGCCACTGAAACTGCAGCTCAATCACTGTGGCTTCGGCGGAGTTTTCTCCTTTCGCCTTCTCCCAGCGAGCTATTGCTTCCTTGCACGTGGTTGGTTTTAAAGCTGCCATTATCTACTATTTACTGTTAAAATGAAGGGACTAACATCAATTTTATATGAGGTAATTATTTGACATGTGACAAGCGTAGTGTGGGACACCCCCCATCTGATGGACCAACGACCATAAAAAGGCTGGAACAGCTGTAGAGCGGCCTATTATGTCCAGCAGTGGACTACGATAGGCTGACTTGATGGGTCTTGACATCGGTGGTTATTTTCAAAGGGCACCGAAACTACTATACAAGTAACGGTCCCTACAAGGGACGGTTGTCATTGTTGCTCACCGCGCTGGTGATCGATTTGCGGTATGGTAGTGTTCGTACCTATACAACTATATACGTTATACTCATAATTGCTGCTATATGTTCACACGGGAGAGTGCTGCTGTCATGCTTCCTTGCGGGGAAAAAATAAGTGTTTTCATTCTGTGCAGGGAAATCAGAACATAGTCAAATCGTAGTTGGATTGTAGAGCCTCAGATTAGAACGCCCGTGGTTGGGTACGAGATTACGAGGGCTAAGAGAACCAAAGTCAACGAACCCATCGAAAACAAAAAATCATTATGTAGGTACCTACCTAAGGCCGCCTTTTCTTATTTTTCTAACTTATTTTGGCTTTTGGTGAACAATTAGATAGCACTGACGTTTACGAAAATGTATTACCTAATAAAAATTTGTACCTATTTATGAAAAGAGGTTTGAATTTGTGAGGTTTGGTATAAATCAATTATTTAAACATTTAACACTAAACGGAACGTTTTAAGTATGTTTCTCCTTTTTGTTTTATGTGATGTACAATAAAATGTTTAATAAATAAACAAATATTTAGTCAATCTCTACCGTTACCCTTAAACTTATTTATTTATACCTTACTTATTCTACAACTGTTACAGTTTCAAAACTTACTTATCAGATTTAAGTTTCTTTACAATTATTACCCAATTGCAAAGACCCTCCTTTGCAGTCGCGTAAAAAAAACTTACGTTTTTATAAATATAGCGATTCTAATGCAAGATAGATTCTCTATTTATGTAACTTTTAGTTCTTCACCAAGCACGCAGAACTGTGTAGCTAATATTAACTACACTTGACACTAGTTTCTAAATCAAATACACTTTCCAATGAAACAAATATGTAACTTATTGACTTTGAAAGCACACAAAAATCATAGCGTGTTTGCTTTAAATAAGAGAAGGGTGTTAGGACCGCTGGGCACGCGGGGTCGTCCCGGTTGGGCGCCAGTAATCACGACGCGCCCTCACGCCTTCGCCGTCCTTTTGCCCTGCGCCATTTTCCCTGTGTGCCCAAACCGTGCGTTTGCTGAATTTCAAGTGCACGGATTTGGCGGTTCTTCCTTTCAATGGAGTTTATGCAAACATGGGAAGTGTACTTAAGGTAGATGTTGATATATTGAGGGCGCAAACGTTCCTATAAGTTTATGGCAGGTATAATCCTAACTGACTACTTATTGATATGTTCTGTTTTTGTGAAAAATAGTAAAGTTGTTTTTTTAAATGGACATTAAAATTTCTGCATTTACTTAGTTTTTTTCCCTTTAAAATACATAGAACAAATAGGTAGGTAGGTATTGTAATGTTCACCTAATTGAGAAGATCATGATATACTTCTTAAATAGGTACCTACTCTCACAAGTTTATTACAGACCTTAGGGCTGTAGTAGGATGACGGGGTCCGTTAGGGCCGATGCCGCCGGGGCTGCGGGTTGTTCGAAAGAGATACCGTGGCCCCTGGCACAGGCAACTGAAGGAACACGGGTGGGTTTTAGTCAGTAAAAGTCTGACACTCCCTTCTGCTCCGCCCAGAGCGGGAGGAGTCATTTGATGATTTCCCACCCAGAAAAAAAAAAAAAAAAGGGCTGTAGTAGGACGTACTTAGATATCTACTTCGTTTTTAGAAAAATCGGTCATTATAATCGATATTGAGAAGTTCACGATCAAGAGAAAGGAAGTTCAAGATCTATTAAACTTGGGGTTTTAAATTTAAATATTTGTTCCGCCCCATAGAAGGTACAAAGGGACATTTTGCCGCCACGCGTCGCCACGTGATCTAAGCGTAATTCGCATCATCAATGTGTTTTGGGCACGTGTTCATAAGTACACTGCTCACAACATACTTTTACACTTTAAGTTATAATAGCAGGGTGGGGGTGTGTATGAGTAGTTCTTGGGAAAATAAATCGGTTTAATCTGACAGTTTTCACTGGATTAACTCTATGTCGGCATTAGTCCAACGGTTGTTGGACGAACAACGAAGGTTGTAGAACGAGCGGTCGTGAGTTCAATCTCGATTCCCGACACGTTAAGAACAGCAGAGCGGTTGCGCGAGTTGATCCCTTCCCTACCCTAGTAGTATTATTTTATGTAATTTCAAAATTTTATTTGCTATACGTCCATACCTATGCCTTTGCATGTAGGTATGTATGATGAACGCAGTACGGTTAATCGCACGGCAGTATAATAGTATTTTTTTATTGAATCAATGTTACAATTATTACCATATAATTAGCTTAACTAACTGTCGGCCAGTATTCTGTAACGGTTTTGTTAGTGATCTTCATTTTGATCTTCACGGTGGACCCCAAACTAGCGCTTTGAGATAAAAAAAAAACATCAAGTTAAAAAAAAACAAGACGTTAATATTATGATGCAAACAAATATCAAAAATGGGTATACAAAGGAATTTGAAAGCCAAGAACATAACTCTATTTTTCCGAACGCTTTTCGGTACAGCAATGATGTTACGTTTCAGAACGAACATTGTAAACGTCAAAACAACCACAAGCACAACACAACAAACGTCAAAACGTGTGTATAACCTCACATTAATGTGCCCATAAAACGTAAATAACTTGTGAAATCGTGGAATATGGATGACTTACAACTAAATATATCAGTCCCTAAGAAGGTAAGTGCAGGAACTTGTTGTGAACTTTAATATTTCCCCAAGACTCCGTGTTAACTAGTTTGTTTTGATAGGATAAGAAAAAACCAAGTGCTCCTCAGAAAAATGAGGGGGAATACAAATTTATATCCAATCCAAAGTTTACTGGCAAGACCATAGCTAGGAAAAGACCCCAGAATTTGGCTGCAACCAATCGTGCAGTCATAAAAAATGCCGAAGGCCCGCCTAAAAAGGTGGCGAAAGTCTCACCTTCTACAGTAGACAAATCTGACGATTTAGGGGCTAAACTACGAGATCTCAGTGAAAATAAAGGCAAATATCAAGGGAAGAACTATCAAGATCTGAGTGACACTATACAATTGAAGCAAAACAAGCCTAGGAGTGGTGGATGGATATCTTCACTATTTAAGAACAATCCGCAAGTGCCCCGTATAGGGCAGCGGGTTGTCAAACCGATTGTGGAGCAGGTGTTTGCAGGCAAGACATTCACTGACTTAGATATACACCCACATAGTGTTGCAAACTTGCAGCAAAACTTAGGTTTGAAGGAACTGATGACAGTGCAACAGAATGCAATACCAGTTATCTTACAGGGCCGAGATGTTCTCATTAGGTGAGTTTAAACTTTTTTCTATTTTAAATAAGTACTAAAAATGATATTGTATTATAAAATTGCATAATATTTGATGTGTGGTGCAATTGATTGTGCAACTAGATATGATTCCTTCAACGCCTGTTACCTACTTAAGTTAAAAAAAAAATGGTCTGTAATATTTTTATGTTGTTTGTTTTTTGGGCTTCTGTTACTTAACTGATAATGTACATTGTTTATATTATTTCGTAACTAGGTCACAGACTGGGTCAGGCAAAACACTGGCATATGCATTGCCAATCATAGAGGGGCTACAGGCCATAAGACCTAAGATAAGCAGGAATGACGGTATCAGGGTCATTGTGGTGATACCAACCAGGGAGCTTGCAGTTCAGACTTATGAGCTATTTATTAAGCTAGTCAAGGTACTTGATACACTGTTTATTATTTTAAAGTGATTTTTTATGCATTTACTCCAAACGCCATGGAAAGGTTTTAAAAGACCAGCTCTTACATGTCAACGATAAACTGGCTCAGTATGTAATAAAATTATGCTAGGTACATATTTTATAGTATTGCCAAAAAACTATACTAAATTTATTTTTATTAGTCCTTACTGTCCCACTGCGGGGCAAAAGCCCTTCCTACTCTCTATACTAAATTGTTTGTATATTATTATTTAACATTAGCCATTTCATTGGATCGTGCCTGGTCTACTAAGTGGCGGACAAAAGAGAAAAGCAGAGAAAGCTCGACTCAGGAAAGGTATCAACATATTGGTTGGAACCCCAGGACGCATCAATGACCACTTAAGACATACTGCTTCTTTCAACTTTGCTAAGACTGGGTAAGTTATATTATGGTGATATTTTACAATTTGATGTTGTGATTTAACAATTATAACTCTAACTATTTCTTATATGGCCCCCAGAATTAGCCAATCGTATTTAATATAACGTGTTTTACATTAAGAAGCAAGCATTTAAGTAAGATGACCAAATTATTGCTATTATAAATACGGCAAAACATTAAGCATCATGATATTTGCAGATGTTTAGTTTTGGATGAAGCGGATCGTTTACTAGACATGGGTTACGAAAAAGATGTTGCGGCTATTGTAAAAGCTATAGAGGATCATAAAAAAGCAGCCACATATGATCCCATGGCTCTTATGAAACAAAATGTACAAAAGAAGATTCCAGATCCAGATGATGATACAGAGGCAACTAGTCTTAATGACATTAATGAAGAAAAACCAGAGATAAAACATCATTTGACTGATGTGTTTTTGTCTAAAGAAAAGCAAACAATTTTACTTTCTGCCACTCTTACAAAGGTAATTTCTTTAATTAATGAAATATTGAACTTCAGGCATTTAATAAGTACAACAAATAAATACTCATAATATTTTCTAGGCTGTTGAAAATCTGGCAGGAATTACTCTAGTGAATCCAGTCTTTGTAGACACATCTGAAGGTAAGGCTGTTATAGCGGATTCACTAAAGACTACCGTCATCCAAAGTAAAAATGCAAGTGAAGTAAAGAGTAAACCTGAAGTCAAAATTGCCCCTGAAAAGCCGAAAGCAGAAAAATCTAAGCCAGTAAAAGAAATCAAGGAGGATTCGGAAGAAGAAGAAGAATCAGGAGCAGAAGAAGAAGAATCAGAAGCAGAAGAAGAAGAAGAGTCAGAAGCAGAAGAAGAAAAAGAAGAAGAAGCTGCTTATGTACCCGATGAAGAAAAGAATACAGAAGCTAAAAGAGGTAAGTGAGTTCCTTTTAATAGTATAAAATGTTACTGTCCCAAATACATTTTAATCTGAATTCTATAACTTTAGGATTGAAGGCATTCACCGGCCTTAACCACAAAAACTTATTCAAAAGTGAAGGCTCCACACAAAGTAAAACTGCCCCGCCTCCTATAGTTGAGGCCTCCAAAATTGACGAAGATAGTGACAGTGATTCCGATTACGAATACTTCAAAGCTCAAAGAGACCATGAAATTAAAAACCCTAAAGTGGAGAAAGAGGATGACAGTGAAGAGGAAGGGAGTGGTGACGACGAAGATGAGGCATCTCCAGCAGTGAATACTTTCGCGGCAGCTGTAAAATCTGCTGTAGGAGAAGACGAATTAGTTCTGCCGGCATCAGTCAATCAGACATTCCTCGTCGTCCCCATGAAACTTAGACTAGTCACACTAGTCGGCCTTATCGTGGAACACTGCGTAATGAACAAGAAAGGTGGGAAGATGATAGTTTTCGTGGCGACATTAGAAATGGTAGATTACCTCTCAGAATTAATAGAGATCGCGCTAACTGGGAGAGATGTTAATGTTAAGAAAAAAAACAAAGATAAAGCTAAAAATACTAAAGCAAAGAAAAGAAAATCTAGCGACGATAATGATGATGATGTAAGTAAATCAAAAGTTTGTAGTAAATTACCAAAATATTCGGAAATTCTCTTTATTGATAGAAGTTTGAAATATGTTAAAACCAGTTCTGAAATGATAGGAGATAAAATTGTGAATGCAATAGTAAAGTTAATTAATGCGAGTATTCAACAAGGCAAATATCCGTCAGAAGTAAAAACAGTTATAGTTAGGCCCATTCATAAAAAAGGTAAATTCAATGACTTGGCAAATTACAGACCCATAACGATATTGCCTGCCATAAATAAAATAGAAAAATTTCTATGAGACCACACTTTTTATTGGGACAATGACATAATTTCCAAATCACAGTATGGCTTCCAAAGTAAGGAATCTAGTAGCGGGATCGTCCGAAAGGGTTACCGCTGCCCTGGTACATAAAGGGCTAGGGAAGAAACACGGGTGGGTTTTAGTCAGTAAGAGTCTGACACTCCCTTCTGCTCCACCCAGAGCGGGAGGAGTCATTTGATGATTTCCCATCCACAAAAAAAAAAAAAAAAGTAAGGAATCTACAGCTCACCTATTTTCTAATTTTACTGATGAAATTAACAACTACCTAGATGACAAGCAGCATGTGATACTCATATTCATTGATTTCATCAAGGCCTTTGGGAAACTCGGGCACAATAATCCATTTAAAAAAACTCGAAAACTTGCGTACAAAAGGGAAATTACTCGACTGGTGCAAAGAATACCATCGTAGCCGAAGTTATCGCGTCAAAGTTGGTCCTAGTCTTAGCAGACCTGTAAACGTGATGAAAGGCACACTGTTCAGTGTCAGGTCCACTCCACTATCTGGCATACGTTAATGACCTAAAAAATATTATAACACACCCCCTTATAACATTCCCTTTATCAATACGCTGATGACACCTGTATACTATCTGCTAAATTAAACTTTAACTTGGCCGCAGAATGTTAGCAAAAAGATTTTACTTCTATGGCTAAGTGGGCTCATGATATGGGACTTGTTCTGAATCCACAAAAAACTAAAGTTATACACGTACATTCAAGTCACATGTACCTCCCATCCCTTTCAAACCATAGCTCATAGTCATGATTGTCTGCATAAAAACGTGCCAGACTGCCACTGCTCGCCTATAGAGCAAGTCCCATATCATACTTATTTGGCATTAATAATTGATAACCGATTCAACTGGAGTTACCAGGTGGAATCGGTTTGCGGCAGGATGCGTGCGATATTTACCAAATTTTTCATTATAAAGCGCAATATACCGTACAGAACCCTCCTTCAAATGTACACAGCTCTTGCTGAATCGATAATATCCTATGGACTCACCAGTTATGGCCGCACATTTAAACTCACCTAAATAAAAAACATAATTTGCAAACACGTTTGTTGAAACTTGTAGTACCAAAGTATGTCAAAAATAAATACCTAGACAATTACACAGGGTTAATTAAACACTGCAAGGTATTACCTGTTCTAGCGCGTGCCGAGTATATGTTCCTCATAGAACATTTTGATAACAGTGATATTCAAATTCCAGCTAACACGACAAGCCAAATCAAAATCATTTCAAGTGCCACGCAAAAATAACTTTTATGGCAGGCGTACCGCTTCCTTCACAATACCCAATTTACTAAACCAAATACCTGTAGACATTAGAGAGTCAATGAATAGTAAAAACATAAAGCGAATCGAATTGATGTAATGTTCTTTCAGCTTACTGAAAGAACATTACATCAATTCGATTTTAACTTAGCTGTTAATAGCGCGTTGGTCAAATCTCAGGCCATGGCATGCTAAGACAGACCCCAGAGGTCTAATTGTGTGCTTTGTTTAAGTTAAGGAACTTGTAATTTTTTAAAATAGGTAAATAAATTAATAAAATAATAATTATGTATTTCTCAGGACAAAGATTCATCATCATCAGACGATTCGGATGACTTTAAGGTGGAATACGAAGAGCCCACTGAAGGAGGTCTAGTGCCGGTCGACTTGGATATGTTCAGTCTGCACGGATCCATGCCCCATGAACAGAGGATGGAGGTTTTCAAGCAGTTCCGTGCGGCTAGGCACGGAGTTCTTATTTGCACGGTAAGTTTCATGGTTATGGTCTATAGAATTTTCTTCATGCACAGATTTGGAATTGTCTTCTCGGCCCCTATTTTATTGAATCGGACGCAGTATTAAAGTGCTCCTGTTTCATGACACTTTCGAAACATGCGTGGAGTTCTGTTCATATTTCATATTTTTCGTATATTTCGATGTTCACTCACCTCCAATCTTACCGTTTCCATCATTGTCTCCGGTTACTACCGCGCACAACACATGTAATTTCGATCTCAAGAATATTTTTTAATCGTGTTTATGCGTACAATAGAATTTCAATTTATTATCTTCGAAAACGTGCTACCAGATTAATCATCACATTCTAAGTTCAATAATGGCGGCCGTATTCCCGCTCACCTTTGTCGCTAGCTATTGTGGCTCGCTGCCTATTAGCTGGTCATTCATCTAGCTCTCTGTGCGCTCCCACACCGCCGCCACAATACGCGTCGATTATGTACTATTATATGTGTTTATTACATCTATCAACGCCGACATTGGTACCTTACTGCTACGGTAGGGACTCTTAATTACAAGTTTAGTGTATAAAATTGTTCATTTAATGTGGTAGTACACTAGGACAAGGTTGATGATAGCTTCAGTTATTTGTACAGACGCCAGCAGGTCAAACTATCCGAAACTGTCAAATTTTCCCAATCAACATTGAACCTTAATGCTTTAGTGATAAAGTTGAAAATCTATTAAAGAAATTTAACAGATTGTAGTAGCTTGATGTCCTGGCGTCTGTACACCTGAAATGAAATCCTGTTTCTGTTATAAACCCAGACTTAATGGAGTCGATTGGTTCTAATTTAGGATTAGGTTTTTATAAATCTTTACCCTTTTCAAGATTTTTTTCCCTGAGATGAATATTAACCACAGGAACTAATACACTATTAATGATGCAACAAAAACTAAACGTCTTGATATTGCATCTATTCTAGACTTTATAATTAGTAATCGACTACATGTTTCAAAGGGTTTTATCGCAGATTCCATAGAAAGCACTTTATTATCATTTAAAAATTTTCCACGGTTGGTCAGCGCTGTAGGTGAAGCGTAAAATAATTTTCTAATCGTGTAATTAGCCACGACGAATACGTTGTACGTGGTAGTGTGTTTTTAATTGCATTAATACAGCAATAGCGGCGGTGTAATGTCCTCCATAGTGTAGATAATGACGGCGCGAAGGCGAGATGGTATCAGGTTTAATCTCGGTCGCAGCGGGCGGTAGCTACCGCGGCGGAGCTCACTCGCTTACGCGGTGCGTCGCTTCTGTTTGGTGTAAGATGCACTGAGTTTTGCATGAGGATTTGACATTAAATCTTTTTGTTTGACTGTTATCGAATACTATAGTCAATTAAAGCAATTTCGAGCACGTTTGCACTGCGGCCGGTCCGATTATACGGCGAGAAAATACCCGGCGACCTTGGCTTGAAGCTCGCTTGAGAACTACCGAAGTCGGAACGAAAAGGTTAAAAGTACCTATTTCTTCGGAGTCTGTTCAGTCAGATAGCTACTCTTCTCGTTCTTGAATTTTATTAATTTGTCAGGATGTCGCTGCCAGAGGAATAGATGTGCCTCGAGTGGACCTCGTATTGCAGTTTTGCGTTCCAGCATCAGCTACAGACTATGTGCACAGGTAAATACTACTTACTTAAATACATAAATTCTTGTTAAAGTCAGGATTTTTTTGGTTATAACAGACATTTGTCATGTAATATTGTAAAATTAGTATGGTATTGTAGTTCCCAAGTGGTCTTTGACTCATAATTTACTTTTCCTCTAGATATTATAAGAGACAAATATAGACTAATGTTAATTTTCTTGATATTCCAAGCAATTGCAACAATATCCCAGTCGTTCTATTTCTGAACCCCCGATGACTTATATTTACAATATACCTAACTCACAATGAAAATGTTATCCCTTCGTCCAGGGTGGGTCGTACAGGACGTGCGGCTCAAGTCGGTGCCGCCGTGTTGTTCCTACTGCCTAGTGAAACACGGTTCATCAGGCATTTGGAGGAGAGGAGGATCAGGTGAGCCGTTCTTTAGTTTTAGCTATATTTCTTCACAGTCTGTTCGTCTTGTGCATCCTGTGTTATCAGCCCTACATCCAATTTTGCTGTCATATTTTTCCACATCATGACTTTTTCTCGTGCCTTTAGGTATATCTCGTGATTAAGGTCTAAAAATCCAAATTATCTTCTCTTGAGTTTCAACCGTCCAATCTTTTTTATTTTGCTTATATTCTGATTTAAATCATTTTATCATCTGCTCAGTCTGATGCATTCTGTAATACCTAGTATCATCTCAGGTTACGTCAAGGAGATGAGTCGCGAGCGCTTGAAGCGCTGCGCACTGTGGTACCCGCGGCTGCGACGCCGCAGCGCGCTGCGGTCGCCGTGCAAGCGCGGCTCGAGCACACCGCTCACACCAATAAGGATTGGCTGCTGAGGGCTAGTAGAGGTACGTAGAAAATGCAAAAAAAGCGGAGCCTTCATATAACGGTCGCAAAATGACAGACTCACAAGACGGTCGTCATTTTGCGATTACTTTCAACAATATATTTAACATTTTTTAAGATTCAGAATTCGTTAACAACTCATCGACTGGAGCGGGTGGTATATTTCAACCTAATCACTCTCACAGAGAGTAGATGTGGGCATTATCAGTGAACTACTTGGTGTTCTTCGGCTAGTTATCTAAACGCCTCAGCATAAACACTCAACTTTTCAAACAACTCTTTTCTCATCTAGCATACACATCCTGGGTCCGTTTCTACGCGGGCTACCCTCGCGACGTGAAGGAGTATCTGGACTCCAGACAGTTGCACTTGGGGCATGCGGCGAAGGCCTTCGCCCTTCGAGACGCCCCCGCTACGCTAGCCCGACGTGTTAAGTCTAATCCGACCAATAAAGACAAGCCTAGTAATAGGCTTACTATTCATGAAGATGAAGAGAAGAAGAGGCCAGGGTGAGCTTATTGAATTGAATATTTTTTATCTGGTTACCGATTTTATCTATAGGTGTTAATTAATGTTGACAGTCACCTTCGTAAACTTCATCTTAGCGTCCCTTTATAAACTGTATACAGGCTGACAGGGAAATCGACGCGCAACTGAACTGCCATCCTGTATAAAAGTGACCTACGTGTCTCTAATATATCTAGAGCTGTAAATCTTAGTATAATTTTCATTGATACGGTTTTAATTACGGAGTGTTATTTTATTTCGTTCAGGCAATTTACAGCTAACTTAATAGTTAGCTGTAAATTGGAACACTAATGAAGGAACACTAATGTGTTCCTAAAAATATGAGTAACAAGTTTTGACTGATAAACACTAAAAACCGGCCAAGTGCGAGTCGGACTCGCGCACGAAGGGTTCCGTACCGTATCTATAAAAATCACGTCTGTTGTATGGGAGCCCCCCCTTAAATATTTATTTCATTTTGTTTTTAGTATTTGTTGTTATAGCGGCAACAGAAATACATAATTTGTGAAAATTTCAACTGTAGCTATCGCGGTTCTTGAGATACAGCCTGGTGACAGACAGACGGACGGACAGACAGCGAAGTCTTAGTAATAGGGTCCCGTTTTTGCCCGTTCGGTACGGAACCCTAAATAGGTCGGTCGGTTATTATTATTATAGTGATGGTTATTATAGCAGTCTAGTAGACACATTTTTGTTTGTATGTTTGTTAGATATGAATTTGCTATAGGTACTGCTACTACGAGTCTGTATCAGAATGTCTTTTCTTCACAGATTCCCAAAAGCAAAGTTCGGTTCGTTCGGTGCTCGACAATCGAAACAGAGCTCCATGCATACGGCGAGCGAATTCGATAGCGGGCTGTCCTCTGTCGACCAATCGCAACCCAAGAACAAGAAAAAGAAGAACAAATGACATTTAAATAACATAAGTCATGCGATTTAATATTAAAAAGGACCTTTGTAAATAAAAACCATTAACGACGCAGGTACTTATGTAGTTTCATTCGAACACCGTAATTGATCAACATTTTTGTTTTATTTATTCCGAAGAAGGTAACAAATGAAAGATGGAGCTCGTCCAAAATTCTAATCGCGAGTCGGCTAGAGTTAATGGAAGCGCGCCCGATGTGATGGCTACCGTTTTCATATTTCTGACTCACGAGTGACTCGAATGAAAAATGATTTTAAACCATTACCGTGCCCCGTCCGGCCTTTTGATATTTAAATTTTTTTCAAGCGGCCGTCATTATCGTAGAATGATTTGCGAATTTCGCCCCAGCTCGCAGTTTTTGTTTGTCTCTGAACGAGTTTTTTGTCGCTCTCATTTACCATGTTTTTATTGCTGCATAATGACAAATTAAAAGAGTATTGTGAGGCTCTTTCATGCCGCATTCTCTGGCCTTTTCAAGGTTGAAGGGCTTTTCATTTTGAAGGCGGGTCGAATGACTCAATCGTGCCACATTTATCTTAAAGATGTAGTCGTTTTACTGATGCTCGAGTCATAAAACATTTAGTTAAAATCCTTCAATAGGCGCCGCTAGACTGAGAATGTCTCTCCTTTCAGTTCTCATGGCTAGTGTTTTGTTCCTGAACTTTATTTTCTGTTTGCAATATGTTTTTCCGTATTTCTCACCATAAATTACGATTGTCAATACAGGCCAGTAAGGGGTTAAGATGTATTCAAACTCATGTTGCTTGTGATTCGACTCGGATCGTATGTGTCGGTAAAGTTATAGATAGGAACGTTTACAGTTCTGAAACAAGTTTTCACAATAAACTGCATGTAATGTAACGTTTTGTGCTCGCAAAGCTAGTATAGTTGTGTGGCGTGGCTTCGCGCGTCATTAAACAGCACATTTGCATGTCGGCCGGCGCCAAAGCTCGTGAAAATGCCTTTTCATTAGCATCAGCTCTACTGAAAAATTGTTCTGGCAGCCATTGGTTGCTATGCGCGAATCGGTAATGCTAAATGAATTATACAAATAATTAATTGGTATTAGACCGTTGTTTTAGCATTCTATAAACAGTTAATTTATCGTCCGAAGAATATGTTGGCGAGGTATTAGCGGAAAGACTCTATGGAGCATGAAATGTAGCCATTGTTTTCGATTAGATAGCTTCATAGATTTCATACCGATATTTGACGCTGCTCATGTTACTTAATTCGTTTATGATGAAAATAAGGCTTTTTTACTACTACCGCAATTCAAAATACCATAACACATCCAAGCTTGATCCAATAATTCGCTAGAGTCGAGTGCGTGTATTTGATTGATGTTCGGGAAATGTATCAGATTAAATAGATTTATGCCGACATAGTGGCTGCTTTCACGGCGAAGAATTCTATTGAAAGAGTCGGCGAGTCAATTCGGTAGGACAATGAGCCGAGCGTGGTGGCCCGGGCGATGCCTCTAGCCTGAAGAAAACTCGTACCTTAGTATGTTGCCTGCATTTGGGAGAACTCATAGAGGTCAGGAGACACGAGGAGGATATTTAAAAATGTAATCATTTGTGAATTGGTATAGCTACATTGAGAAGTATCTAGTCATCTTGTGTTGTGTGATGCTGTAAGGCTAAGTATTTGTAGCAGTTTAACGGTGATTTGTTTTTTTTACGTGTTTAAAAGAGGGTAGTCTACGTTTTTTTTTGTCAGTGGTCTAATTTTAAATGAGGTAGCGTTGGTTTTCTTGCTAGTTTTGGCTTTGGTTTCTATTTTGTTGTTATGTTACTAGCTTTTGCTCGCGACTTCGTCCGCGTGAAGCAACTTTCTTGATTTTTTTTCCGTAAGAACCGTATTAGAAAACTTAAAAAAAAAGATGGATGAAATCGGTAAAGTCATTCTCAAGTTATGACGTGACCAAGGGAAATAGGGATTAATTTTTATATATATAGATAGATAGATATGTAGTACCTATGTTATATAGGGAGATATATTATTCTATTTTAGTTAGGTATATGACTAAGGCCTGATTTTTCAATCGACAGTTAATTTATATTCGTGGAATAAAATTTACGTCTGACACTTTTTGTATGGAAGAACTGTCAAAAATTCAAAATTATTCCTCAGATAAAATTATCTGGCGTTGTAAAAATCAGCCCTTAATTACACGTTAACTGCCAGACAACAGACACAATAGAAAATGTATTGTTGGCGGTCACCGGTGACCGCGGTGGCGGTTAATGCCTTAATAAGTAATTAACGTAGTATCAAGTCTACGTATCAGCCGAAGCAGTTGGTCTATGACGCGGGCGGGAGAGTCAAACGCGCCGCGTCACGACCCACCGAATTATGGCCACAAAGCGCCGTTGATACCGAATATTCCATATAAATATTGAGCTAATCGCCCTTTCAATGAAGCGGCCCGCTTTTTATTAATAATTGATCGCGGAGCGGCGAGTCATGCGCCTGTATTGTGTAGACGAACATATTTTTTTGCTGTAACTCATTAATGATCGGCTCTTACACATGACGCCGAGGGCGTACTCCCGTCAGATCGCGCAACTAATTTCCGATGAGTCCAGGATACACGTCAAATAATGTGGAACTAATCTTTGTTTGTGCTACTGATCGCCGGTTTATATTTTGTTTCTAGAAGCGTATGATGCATAGGTATATGCATACCATTAAGGTAGTGGACTTAGGAGCTAACTCACCATTGACATTGACATTTATTTTGTAAAAGTAAACAGAGTCAAAGTTTAAAGTCTTGCCGCTGAAAATACAGTTTTTGAATAATGCTAACCATGATTAATATCTGCCGCAAATTAAAGGAACAAAGCTCGGAAGTATTATTTTTAATTGGCTCATTGTATTGCCATAAATATAAACTCCAATGAGTTTTTGACTAACTCGTGTATATAGTTTCATATTGCCTAATCGGCTTGAGAACTTAGAGGATTAAGTAAATCTCATTATGCGTTGTTTCCACAATGTTTACCAGTGTGTCGTCACTTTCATTAGCTCTAATAAGTGCTTAGTTCCGTTTATTCCACTTATTTAATTAAACATTCTCACACGTTTCATAAATACAATAACTTTTAATTTTTAAGTATTATGAGTGCACCGCTTACCAGCAGTTAGGTTAACAGTAACAGCGGCGTGGGAACTCGGCTAAAACCTGGCATTCGCCACGCGTTCAGGGTTATCTAGGATTGGTTAGGTACTTCTATCTAAACGATTGAGTGCGGATTTCACCAATGAGACTGAACGCGATCAGCGGGCTTCTAAACTGTGTTCACTAGCTATCGGTGTCAATATTACACTTCAATTTTGACACTGACAGTTCGTGAACGCGGCTTAGATGTACTGAACGCATAGAGTTTTATTGATCAAATTCGCCCTGATTCTATTAGATATCTTCCTATTGTTGTAGATTCAATGCTGATGATGTTCATTCGCAAATATATTATTTAATCTCTATTAGCTAAGATTAGCTCTAAACTTTACCGTTTTTCTTTTGGCGGACAGATCACGATTAGGTACGAAAACCTTCCAGTTTTTGCCTCCCGACAACTACACGGAACGGTAGCTACCGTAACCAGCTGATTCTCTAGTTTTTCTCATTCCTCTTATTAAGTATGTTAGAATAAAATAACAGTGCACAATTTGCATGTTACAATGAATCGGTTAGATAGCGTAGCTTAAACAAAAAGAGTAGCACGAAGGCCTGTCGCAGACGACGACCGATTAATCGATTCTCTACCGATTTGTTGGCGTCGACTGCTGATAGTCTTCTTTATAGGGGTGATACCTAATAGATACTTACTTATTACATAAAAGGTCCTAAAATTAATGTTGCTTATTGCATTAGAAAGACGCTCTAACAAGATTTATGGGTCGCACCATGAGAGGATATTGTACCAGTCCAACACATTGCGTTTTCGTCCTGTTCCTATGTTTTATCCATGTATGCGATGATGGAATCTGTAGAAATCGGTGACATTTAGCCAACGTGGGAAAGCGTTGAAATGGGTAGTTTTAGATACGACTAGTAATGGTTGAGTTTTAAAATACAACCCAATTTTAAGTAAGTTTATTCGTTAAACGAATGTACCTAGTGTGTGTAGCGTTGTAGATGCGTATTGTAGCAATAGAGACCTTTATAATTTTGAGAATGTCTTAAAGTTAAGTTTTGAATTATTGTAGGTCCATTGTTGGACCAACAATACAACTAGGTAGGTAGGTACCTACTCGTCTGCACACCCACTTACAAAGTCACTGTTTATTGAATTGCTAATTATAAAACGCATTGGATATTCAAATGGGTGCGTAATGTGCGTATGGAGGAAAACTGTAAGCGTTTTATGATATCCCGTGGTGGTGTTGCGTTGTCTCACTTCCTTTGATTTACTGGCATCGCCTCGATGCTTATTTATGGTTAGAGTGGATAAGTATACCTACTTGGTTACTATTTCCACTCATAATTACTGATTTCAAACGATGTTGGCTGTATTTTTTATAGGTACCTACTTTAGGGGAGGTCATAATATGATGGGGCCTAGTATACCAACCCATAGCTACCACCATGAATACAATCCTTACTCGGGAACCACACTTGTCAACCTCCCCTAGAGCAATAAGCCAAAAATCTGCAATCGTAGTATTAAAATAATACCTACAAAAAAAAAAATAAGGAAAATTATTATAAAAACATCTTATTTGCAAAACATGAATATATTTGGATATAGACATTTTTATGCCCACTGCTGGGCAAAGGACTCCCCCAAATCCTCCCAGGAACTGTTTTCCCGAACCAGGCGAAACTCTCCACACAATGGGTTCAGAAAGACAGCGCGATATAGACATAATCATAAAAATGTCTTTACTGAGTTCTAATCTAATAATTATTATTTTTCAAAAACCATGGTCACCGCAGCCGGCGCAGTGTCATTGTTCGCGAGATGTTGCCATCTGATTATCGTTATTGTTTCAAACCGGGAAACAGCTAACATTCACTCCATTTAATATAATTGAGCGAATGAGAAACGTTATCAATTATAATTGTTACGGCGCATACTTTTAGTAGAAACTCCATTATAAGCGTTTTCCATAGAAAGCCTCATAGAGTCTCGCCGCTGTCGCTGGAAAAACTTCTTGTTTAGAAATTCTTTAATAATGTTAAACGTTTCAGAACAAACTTGGGCTAAAGAAGTGCTGAATATCGTTTATTAAATTGAAAACATGTGGTTAGGATTTACGAGCTTGCGCACTGAATAATTCGAAAACTGAATAATTTTACATGTTTACAGTGCCCATTATCTACGTAGGTAAATTAATAGTCTCAAGTAAAAACCGCGGATGATAGCAAACAGATCGTGCAAAATAGTTTTTAATGTACGTTTAAACAATGAATATTAAAATAGCAATTGCATCGCGAAGCATTATCGGTATACATGCGTAGGAGCTAATGATGTGGAAACAGTCGGACAGACACGGTACGAAAAAACAATAGGCTGGAGTAGTCACTTTGTATAACACTGAATAATAGCAAGAAACAACCGTTTTACTAGAAATAATCACAGTGTAGGTGGCAAAAACAGGCTTTTAATGGTTCGAGTCGGACCCCACTTGTTACTATTCATGAGCAAATTAACGGCAGTGCTCTCACACAAACGTAGCCGTACGCTAAACACATTGCGAGAGGGGAAAACGTGTCGTAAAAAGTGATAATATTGTGATTGCTGTTACTGTTAAATCACATTACTTTGCTGGGTGTAGGAGAAGGAGGAGGAACAATCGTTTTTAGATTACCTACGAAAGTAGCTGACAGCTTGAGCTAAGAGCTTTTATGAAAGATTCGCGGAAAATCGGTCTTCTTAATTATTTCTGGGGATGAAAGTTATAATATTCATACAGCATAATATATATATAACCTATACTACGAGGCTGGCTTCTAAATAAAGATAAAAACCTTATTGGTGATGTTCTTCAGAAACGTCACTGTCCTCAGGTGCGTAGTAATCCCAATCGGCGTGAACGAAGCAAAAGGAGTAGGTATGTAAAGATCTTATCAGGTGGCGTTTCTGCCTACCTCCATGGGAAGAAAGCGTGAGTTTGTAGGCAAGTATTTATAAACCCAACTTTTAAATTACCATCATTAACAACTTATAAACAGCTCATATTAAGGTAATCCCAAAAATAATTGCTGCCTCATGTTTTATGCACAAACTGGCCTACAGATTTCATGTAGGTATCGTTGTCAACTTTAATTTAAACATATTCAAATTCTTCGACGTGCTAGAATCCTATAAAGTGTTGCAGAAGCCAAAAGGGCCTTTTATGAAACGATTTCACTTGGGTGTAACCTGAGAGCGCTGTATCAGTTGAACGGAGCCTGCGGTCGCACGACGATACAAAACACTGCGAAATTGCGCGTGCGCATAACCCGTAGCACACACATAGTTGCACGAAACGTAAGCTGTCATATATGTTACTGTGTGGGTACTTAATATGGACGTACGTGTAGCTTTTTGCTGCGAAATAATTAAGTAGGTACTTAAACTTTAGGCCGAAGTAGGCAGTTAATTAAAAGCTTGCGTTTGTCTAAATGTACGTGCGTGGGTTCTAAAACATTTTTAACTTTTATCAAGCATAACTTTTTGCATGTTTATTTGAAGATAGCCATTTATTCATAAGTTATGGCCAGTGCACAGTTGCACATTTTTTGTTAGGGCTACTTCATACACAAGTATTTTTCTGTTAGGTAGGGTAGGCTGCCGAAATTGAAGTAATTACATACCTACATATGAACGAGTATCAAGTTTGAATTGGAAAATAGGCTATTTTCCTAAAAAAATCTAATTAGTCCGTCAGTTAGATTATTAAAAAATATTGAACCCGTATTTTTTCTTTTGTCAATTATATAAAAAATTATGAAGATATCGCCCGTTAAAGTTCCGCGTGACGTCACTTGCTTGCGACATTTTTTTAAAAGCAAGTGACGTCACGACCCCCCTCCCAAATTTTGACGCGCTTTATCTTTGTAATTTTTTGATTGATGGACAAAAGAAAAAATACGTGTCCATTATTGTTCGATAATCTAACTGACGGACTAAATATAATTATTATTTTTTAACCCAGGCAACTACCCTATACCTACAACATTTTCCGAAGGAAGTCGGAAGTCGAATACTTTAGGCTGTACCAATAAGGTACTTTTAAAAATCGCTATAGACCATAAGATTATAATTAGTAGCACAAGAAGCCTAACATTTTTAAATGTTGTCATTATAACTGTCAGGCCACATACCTCATGTTCACGGTGCACTGAGTAATATTGATGTGTGCGACTTGGTAGCCACACGGTGTATCACTTTACTCGTCACTGATACATTAACCAATAGTTTAACTTGATCATATCGATTTACTATTGCCCGGTGATGTAGCTTCACTGTCTCGTTTAAAAGGAATATGTACTTCAAATGTATGTAATTATGACTTGAGCGGATCTGCGATAACTTGTCCTGGCTACTCAAGTTTGCATTAATATTAAGATTATATTGAGTGATGCATAAACTAAGTGAAGTGGTGTGTCTAAGTATCTGTTTTTTTTTTTCTTTTTAGGGTGAGCGGACCTCTAATAACTGTGAGTTTTTATTTGTCAGGAAATGGAATAACTTTTTGATTAACTTTGTATCTATATATCATTATGGATGTACAAATTAGCTACCACATACATTTGATTTTTCAGGAGACTGCGGTGAGGTGAAATTAGGTGCACGTAAGAAAGATTCCCATTTCACCGATCGAATAAAATAATTAAATCGATTCGCGTATTATTCGGAAATGAAGATCGAAGTTTGGCTTTTAATAATAAGAATGTTATATTTGTGATCATTGTTCGGTAAGAAAATTATGTCACTGTCCCCCAAAAAGACATCCACGCTGCGTAGCAGTGTAGCAGTGTACGAGCTTGCTACGAACATGTTTCGAACCGAAAAGTTAATATCAATTGGAAGAAATCGTGTTAGATTGAGGTTGGAAGTGAGAAAACAATATTATGCACGCCGTCTACATGTCTTTATCTATTATTCTATCGCAGGCATGAATGAGATTTCTTTACAAATTAGCATCACCTTTGTACCTAATTTTCTATTATTTTCTTCTTATCTGTTTAAATATGTGTGTACATAAATGGTTAAATAAATAAACATATTGTGCAATTGAATAATTACACAAGCTTTGACTCAATAATCAAACTCAGTACTAACGCTGCAGCTTCTCAACCACCCAACGCATAGGTGTATTAGCAGTTCATCAGTGTTTAGTCGAGATTACGTCCGTTTACCAACCGAGCCGCGGCGACCACAAGCAACCGAGCACACGCACTCACACACAGCCGATTGTCAGTTGTCACGTGTGTACACATGGCGAGCCAGTGTGCGCGTTGCAGGCAAATTGTGAAATTAAACATGTAAGGAAATTCTATTAGAATTTCTGTACGCCTGATTGGTTTCGAAGCTAATACTGCTGTGAACAGCTAATTCTTGGGTTCTATTTGGATTTCAGTTAAATTGTGGGAAATAATAATAATCAGAAATAACGATGCCTAATCACAAAATCATAAAGTGTAGCTAAGTATTCACAGACTCATTTTCTGTTTGTAGTGCTAGACGCTAATTTAATATGAAACTGAGGAGGAATGCCTTATTATTCGCTCAGCCTAATCCTGATGGTTTTCGAGCGAGCAATTTGTTATTTTGTTGCTACAAAAACTATTATTCTTTAGAAATTGTTTAGGGTATAGGCTTAGATGCACCCATTACATTACGTTTCAGATACAACACACACAGCTAATCATAGGACTTGTCAGTAAAAAATCGCTCATCAACAAAAAGCGACCGTCTGCGACCGAAATCGTTGCTCATTCAACAACGAATAGAAGACTGAATTCTAATCTAAACAAAGTGTGGTCAACACTCGGTACGATGGTTATCATGTTTAATAGAGTATGTGAACATGATATCTAGCTGGTATTAGCCACTGGGCTCTCAACTCATTGGCTTGACGTGAACGCTACTCTGTATCGACTTGACAGGAAGGGACGTTGCGGTTACGACCACTTGCGTTCAAATGATTTTGTTTTTAATTGACCGTTGATTTATTTTAACAGACAAAAGCTTCTTGATTGTATGAACAAATTAGATTGCTTTAAAACACTGCGCTTTTTGCTGCTGGTGACCATTGACTATGAAGAGTAGGTATTTTTGTCGGCTTTCGGTTAGCATTGATTGAGACTGACATATCGACAGAAATCCAAATTGGTCATGCTAGTCCAGCGTTGCCTAAATTAAAGGCATTGGAAAGTATACAGAGGGGCAATTCTTGTAATTTTAAGAACATTCACAGTCAGAGGGGCAATTCTCGTAATTTTAAGAACATTCACAGTCTGATCTCAGTCTCAATCTGTCAAAAAACCGTCTAATTTCCCTACATTTTGACAATATTTTGACATTTGTTTGTCACCGAGATGAGACTGCGACTAGATTTTGATCGTTTTAAATTACGAGAATTGGCCTTCTGATCTCAGTCTCAATCTGCCAAAAATACGTCTAATTTCCCTACATTCTGACAGGTTTTTGACATTTGCTTGTCGCCGAGATGAGACTGCGACTAGATTTTGATCGTTTTAAATTACGAGAATTGGCCTTCAGATGTGGCCGTCAGCTATACGAAGAACTGAAAAGGTTGCCTGCAAAAGTCGACCTCATGTCGTGCAGGCTAGCAGAAAAATAGCCCTGGTTGCATTCTAACATTTAAGCGAACATAGAACGAGGTTTCAAATGATTTCTCCTAGGTTTTGGTTGTGCTTCGAAAAACAGTGATGGAATAAGTAGGCGCGTTGATGTAGACCCGTTCGCTGGGAATAAACGTAATAATTATAACGTTGTATCATTTTATACCCTACACTATACTCATCACAGTACTCACTTCCTAGATTGAATTTACGTCATAGCTACTCATAACGAACTTTATTTACATTTATTTTAATTGTAGTTTTAATTATCATTCTCTAATAGTGAAATCCAAAAGTCTTGCAGGTGCGAGCGATTTTCATTTGTTATTCAAATCAAAGAGAAAAAAGAAACTTTATCTATCACTTTTTATCGTTTATGGTCTTCATAGAACATCGGCGTGACTCGTTGAAGCAGTCCATTAACACTGTATTAATGAGTGTAATGGAAGATTTATTCAAATTATTACAGTAATCGGATACAAAGAGTGCAATGATATCGTCACATATAGCCATGGGGCGTGACGTATGTTTCTCGCACCACTGCACCACAACGAGTTTAAACGAACGAAAAATCTGACATTCTGTAATGAACACCTACAAAGGACACTTGATACCAGAAATGGTAAGGGTATCATTATTATATATCTGATATTAAAACTATTAAAAGTCGTGTCGAAAATTAAAACGTTTTTCATGTGGAACCAGGTATTATACTTATGTTATGTATTTATGATGTGAAGGTACACCACTACGTAGGTACCTATGTAGGTTGGTTTTGCATTTTACTAACCAGGAAACAGAAAATATATTTACATTAGGGGACTTCGTCTTATTGACGGACAAAAGATCGTTATGACCCACATTTTTTGCACCATTTATTTATTCATATCTTTTAATAACTTATAGGTACCTATACCTACAATTTACACCACACATAAAAGTTATCGGCCTGTACGAGTAAAAATAGAACATAAAATTAGGTTAAATTACATAATATTACACAAAATTAGATAAAATTACACAAAATCAGATAGGTATATTAGGTGTAGGGGAGGGGGGGGAGGGGAGGGGTAGGTGTATTTATTTAAAACCTGTAGATGGTCCTGGGACTGTGAATGAAGTCCCGGTATCGAGTAGCGTAATCTCAGTTCGTCATAAAGTCAGACAGGAAATGTCGATTCCATCTAGCTTAAGTTTTTTTTATTCGACGTTTAAAGGCGATTTCCATATACTATTTACAGAATAACCAAAATCATTTTATTTTATTTCAAAATGTTAATAATGTAGGTAGTGTGGTGGAGGTCGCAGATAAAGCTTACATGCCTAATTTTCCGAAACGCCTCGAATGAAATGATCAGAATGATGCTTCTCGATTACCGCTCTTATTCGCCTAGACTCCAAGAAGTTGTTCTCTTCAAACCGTCAATGATTTCTCACTATTTCCGCGAAAATTAAGTTATAAATCAATGCAATCAACACATTTCCAATTAACACTTAATTGCTGCAATAGTATGCGAGATAACAAATACCTGGTTATAATTGGCGATGATTTTCTCACAACACGTCGATTGTCGAAGGATTGGCATTAGTGTGCATACAAGTAACTCGATCAGCTGAGATCGGCGCGCGCGCACCGGACCGAGCGACACCGTCTTCCTATTCCTACTTCTCACTTTACACCCGGTAAACGGAGTTTGACCAAAACATAATCTGTGTTATTTAACAGTTTATTGCGTGAGACTGATAATTCGTCGTAACCGTAAGTTAGACGACCGTCAAAACAAAATGGATGCCATTTAGGCATTATTTATTAAAGAATTAGTCGAAATGCATTTAGTCTTGGGCCACAATTTTACCAAGGTTTAGGTACCTAAAGTACATATTGTGGTATTCCTGGTATAAAAGTAGCACTCTTACTGTACCTAGGTAGGCACTTAAAAATAATTTAAAAACGTTTACTATGTAATAAAATATGAACACGTACATGCAAATTGTTTATGCATATTTCAACGGGTTTTACATCAAAATGGCCGTGTACTCAATGTTTGTCGGGCTAAAGTCAATAAAATGAACGCTTTCATTTACAAGATTTGTAAACATAAAAGGGTAAATTTACATTTTGATATTCGCAAGTGCTTCAGGGACTAAAGTGGCGTTCTCTCCCTAAAATTTTAAAACATCCATTTGCATATGCTTTGAGAACATAAACGACACTTTCTGGAGCACTTTCAACTGTCGGTGGGGGGGGGGGGGGGGGTGCCAAAAGAGGGGGCGGGGCCAGATTAACGTTTTAATCCGTACAAACTGACTGCTAATATGAAAACTTTTTGTGTACCTACTCAGTAGTTTCCTGTTGGTTAATTCAAATTTCCAATTATATTATCACTTTCAGTTTCGGTGGGGAACTTACAAGTTTTTCAGGTAAACTTTTGTTCTGTAAGAGGTTTGCAAGTCTGTGGAATTTAAGAAATGGAAACACATGCAAATTCACCTTTTAGTGAAACCAGCCGTTCATGTAACCCAAGTAAATTCCTATGGCGACAAATATTTATTGAACTCAGTTACAAAACGATAAAGAAACGCCACTACTTTTAACACTGTTCACTTAAACGTTAATTTGCATGTGTTTAGCTGTCTGAAATCGGCACGAGCCACGAATGAGGAGTGCGGGGTGAAGCGTGACGGAAGAACCGGCAGGGCCTGCGGGGGGAGGGGTAATCAGCGTAATGCCAATCATGCAAATGCCGAGATCCGACTGAAAGCCTCAACCGGCTTGTTTCAGGAGTTAAAATGGAGATCCACTTAGCGGGCTACGCAGCTCACATACGCAATTGATGGCGCCGTCAAAGATTTTAACTGCAGATAGGACAAAATAGTATAAAGTCAGCGAGATATCTCCTGAAACTGTTGAGCATTGTTTTAGAATTTTAGGGCAATACATAATTAACTACAATACATAATTCTAATGTATATATATATGTTTTGTGTAGTCGAAGTTTGTCACGTAAGAATTGTAGTTTTCCTAAAAGGAAATTGTTTTCCTTGAATGAACCAAGTAATTAAACAAGTTGTTAAAAAAAATGAAACTAACTTTTTCTAAACCTCTATTTTTTGTCAGCATAATGTCCTGTTACAATTTGAAGATGCGTAACTTCAGTCTGCAGATAACCTTTTCTACCAGCTATAGAGTTGCCAGTTCATTGTAGCTTGAAGTAGCACATCTATAAGTTTTAATCTATGAGAAACCCGCGAACGAAAACAACGCAGCCCGCTCCTAACGAATTTAAACGCCGGCTTAAACTGAGCTGTATACGCGCTAATTGAGGATTTGTAACACGAACTCGCCTGTTTTGCTTTGATGAAATTTACTACTCAAGACTTCTTGGAAAGACTTTCTCTTGAAATTATTGGTAAATAATTGAAACATGAGATTACGAGATGATCTCAGGAAGAAGTTTGCATCTAATCTTCAATAAGCTATTGTATTTAGTTCAAAACAAAAAAAGGAGAAGGAATTTAGTCAAATTGATTTTCTCCTGTTTAGCAGGCTAAAGTAAAAAATAAGTGCAATCTTAATAATTAAGGAAAAATAAGACCTCAAGATTTTATTTTGAGAGTTGGGTAACATAGGACATCAAAGTATCAATAGCAAGGTAAGACAAGGTAAGACGGAAACCTTTCAAAAAGGAAGAAAACCAGTTACCAAAACAAAATTCCAAGTAGCACTTGTCAAAAATAAAAACATCGCGCCTCTTTAATATTAAACACAATCGTCATCGTGTAAAGCATCTACAAACAGTTGCTAAAATATCAATTCACTTTCATTTACACTTTAATCAGGGCGCTTCGTTTTATTCTCAAATATTTTCCATTAAAGAGTGCTAAAAGCAACATGGCCGCCTTTTCGCGCGCTTCCCGTTTACATTTCGTATTCAAAACGTGGAATCAGAGAAGAGTGAGCGCGGGTTTAATGTTGTCACTTTTAAATATTAAAATTAGATTATTTGTATCGTGACAGAAGTGTCGCAAATTGATTTGAACTACTTTATCATTAATTGATGTGGTGACGTCTGAGTAGCGATACTTTAATCATGACATGTAATAAATTAGGATTTACTATGTTTTTTTAATGAGAACCATGGTAGTTCGCAGGTGTTGTAGGTTGAAAAGAGGCTTACAAGATGCATTACGTTTGCCATAAGAGCCCTGAAAAAATCAGCTACTAAAAAGTTGGTTATAGTCTTACCTCAACATTATTTTGAAGAACAACAAAAATAAAAGAGCTACAAGAAGTTTAGAGGCTCATAGTATCTATTATTATTACCATTATTTCGATAACAAGTTCATATTAGTTGGGAAAATTACTGTTAACTTTGACAGATCACTTAACCTTACCTATGTAGTGCAAAAGCCTCGGATTAAGTTCGTATACGTACATAAATAAACCCACAAGATCGACTTACATCTCCATTTATTCATTCCATTTTTATTAATAGCAGTAGCAAATTGTGTTACATAGATATTCACACGAAGAACGTATCGCAACAGCTTGTAAAAGCAGCGAAAAGCTACGAATTATATAAATTAACATATCAAACGCGCCTTCGTTATTCGCTACACCACCCTACTGTAACGTGACCAAGCAATTTTGATACTTGAAAGGACGATGTTGTTTTAGTGTGCTAGACGCTGTACTTACGCACACTGTACAAACCATTGACCAATTATTTGAATAAGTAAAGCTTCTAACTGAAAATGAACATAGGAGCTAAGCTTAAGGAACAATGTTCACCTACTTATTTGCTCCGTGGCTCGTATTTACTATGATTGAAATCTTCCATTAAACTATCGCTAAGCAAGAGTTTGGATTATTTGATCTTTAGAATATTCTTATTAAAATGTGTTGACGTAAACAAATGGTTCTCATCAATTAACTTTGTTGCTAGTCGTCAAATACTTCGTTTTACAAACAATTTAAACTTTACTGTGCGAAAAGCAATAAACCATTGTATAAAATTACAATGCAATTGTGAAATCTCACGATAAAAGAATAACTGAGATTGCTAACCTAGATCTAACGTTTAGAAAACAAGCTTTATCTCATTGAAGCGAAGCTACTTAAGGCACTGTCCTCGTCTGGGTACAATCGACATATTTTACACAATAGGTAATTAAAACAAAACAGTTTTTACAAAATTAATATTTATCTAAACTGAAAACATGCGGATACTAGAAAATGCTAGGACAATGCCTGAAAAACGACAATGCGTCTATAAAACGCAGAAAAAGTAGTAGGAGAGACCGGGTACAATAGTAACACTTTGTACTTTGACACTGGTTTCTAGCTAGTTATCATATTTTTCATGAAATGAATATAGCCACCTATAAACTTCGATTATGCTCTACAAATTTGTATTTAAATTTACTTCATTATTCGCTGTTTATTGTGAATATAGAGATTTAAAAAAAAAATGACGATTGTTACTTTCGACCCTGAGGCCAGGGCGAAAGTAACACGGTGTGGGTCGAAAGTAACATGATAAAGGTGTATGTAATAAATATGAAATGCAATATCAAATCAACTAATTATTTATTAGAAAAATGTAAAAATAAAAACAAAACAAAAATAAACAAAACTGTTAATGACTTCTCGTCAGGAATTATTCTTAATCTTAGGTAATAATGAGATCAACTTTTATAAGATTCAGTTCCCAAGTCTAGTCAGACTCGCAATTATGGCACACATAATGTGCATCATCATTGATACATGCAACATGT
This sequence comes from Apamea epomidion, assembly GCA_947507525.1. NCBI lineage: Eukaryota > Metazoa > Arthropoda > Insecta > Lepidoptera > Noctuidae > Apamea > Apamea epomidion. The sequence goes on from OX382226.1 coordinate 15,505,198, forward strand.
GACCAATGTTTGCATTCGATACATTGTATCCACTGCTCGTTTCGCCGACTATTGCCAAAAGGCTCTAAACAAACAAGACAAAAGCAATCTTCTTCGTCGGGTGAATTGTTATGTTCAATGTTTTCTTTTTCTTTACTTGTCTTCTTTGTTCTTTTTCCCTTCTTTTTTGTGGATGTATTAGTATCAGATTGTAAAATTGTTTTCTTGGCTTTCATTCTTTTTTTGTATTTTTCTTCAATCGCAAGTCAAAATCGCAGTCTTACGTTTCTTACGGCCCTTATTTGTTGTAGTCCTTGGACCTGCTCTTGGAATAGGTCTAATATCTCGGGGTGAGGCTGACAAAGGAATTGGAGGAGAAGAACCCACTTGTAGTCCGCTAGGTCCTGCTACTGGCGAGTTAAGATCGTCAGTTGGCATATTTGGTTCAACTTGGAGGGCTGAAGGTGCGTCGGATCTGGTCGACAGATCATCAGGTGGAATTTCCTCTTGCAGTCTTTCTTACTCGCTGTCGCGGCATTCTGTTGGTAAAAAAACGAATAATTAACATAAAACGTAAGTGAATCATACTCATTACATTACGGGGACAAAAGTAACATGTTACTTTTGTACTCGTAGTGCTATGTTACTTTTGTACCCAACCACGTTTTTGTTAATTCATGATAACCTACATAAAAATGGCACTTACTATTCAAAAATCAATAAGAACACTGTGTAAACAATCTAATCAAGAATTACTATGTAAATAGTCACATTGATATCATCATTATAATACTACGTAACCACTAAATAAATAAATGTCAAAAAACTTACTTTTTGTTCGTAAAATCACGTGGCGTCCTCTAACACAACCTTACGGCGCAGAGCGTGCGCGGCGACTAAATGCAAGCGGGGGAAGCGTTGCCGGCTATCACCTGACGGTAGTGGGGCGGCGTTTCGACTATTTGATAAACCTACAGAGCGTTTGTTACTTGCGACCCGCCGTTACTTTTGTACCCGGTCTCCCCTACAACCAAATTTTTCTTAACAAATTACCTAACGAAACTTTTTATGAGGTCATGAACCATCGTGTACACACACAATTTTATTCATTAACAATTTTGAAAAGTTCTCAAATTTTCCGTTGTTCTCTAGTATCAAGAAGGTTGAAGCTTGCAAGTAGTAGCGGGGTTGCATTCGCAGAAATAAATGACATTTTAAATTGGAACGAGTGTAAGTGCAACCCTCGACGCTCAGTGCCAACTAGTGCCTGAATTATTAACATCTACGTGCTATAGGTGTGAAGAAGGGGTGTTATTAAGGCATACGCTTTTGTATATGAGACCGGGCGGTAGAAAGAAACGGTCTTTCGCTGATTGAGATCGCCCATTTAGCAAACTTGTGAGGGAATTTAAAATAACCGAGGCAGGATTTGAATCTACGACTTCTGGTATCGTACCAATCGTGCCACTGATATGGGAACTACAAGTCTGTGTCTTTAAATATAAATCGGTAATAGGTAATATCTTCTAGCCTGTATTTAAACAGACTTTAAACTTTCAAAGAAAGCCATAAGCTGAGAAAATTATAGGTGTTTTATTTCCTAGATTCAAAGTCCATTTATAACGACTATCTACATATGTTGTGTAGTGCACACTTATGTATTGTTCACAAATGTTTTACAAACTAAGTTTATTATGTAAATGCCGGTTCCAAGTTTAGGTAAGTAAGTTGAACAGAACATAACCTTACCGAATATGAAATATGGATGAGCCGAGAATTCGACCCTGTGGGTGTGTCCCGCGCCCACCTCGAGGCTTTCGTTAAACGCTGCTAAACGTTTGGGCGGGCCGCCCTACGCACTTCGATACGACAAAGTCACTTACAACACCCTTTATCCCCAATCTCAACCCTATACTTAAAAGCTTAAGGTTTATTTTCGTTTCATATGTAAACTTTTAGAACTTTCTCAAAGTAAAAATGCATTATTGTATCTACGTATAGTTTAAACGTTTGTTCTACCTATTATTAGGTAGGGCGTTCCGGTTTTCCCTTTTATATACTCGGCAGTGATTGAAGTTGTATGTACTTACTTGAGTTGTAAATGGTGAGGGAAACAAAGTCATTTGGGGATGTATTCTTATTAGGAGAGGTTCTTACAACTTATTTGTATGCGTAGTTGTGTAATTTGAAGACCAGAGTCTGCTCATTGTACTAACTAGACAGCATTGCACACAAGAATACCAACACAGATTACCTGATGATAATTAGATTAGATTTGGCTAAACCTACCTGATGAGATTTGAACACAATAACATCAATAAAGAAGAAAGTTCCACAACTACTTAATCCTTTACTGTATTTTGCATAGTCAACACAAACAGCACTGTAAATGCGAAAAATACGAGATCTTAGGTGCTGAAAAAGAGTCAGCAATCCACCTACGCTTAAAATAACTTCATCGCCCTTTTTCCACCCAATAATTTCCTCAATTTTAGGTATCTTCTCCGTGTAATCAAGGAAGGATGCCATACATACTTCCGTATTATCGATCTCACAGCTTTAGACAGTATACAGTGTATCTGCAAAGCGCTTATTGAGTGGCCAGCGGTCGAGCGGCGGCTAAATGTCCTCCCCCTCATCTCCCGCGATTAATAGCCTCTCGGAAAAAGTACGTGCACGACACAGGGACGGCTTGGGAAGCTGCGACAAATAATACTGTGGCTACTAGGATGTTAAAATGGTACCTCGACTTTTAGAAAAGTTTGGCTCTGAGGAGCGTAGCCTCCGTCGCCATATCTAAATATGATTACGCTGTTGTCTATACAATGGCGCTGATTCCCTTGTTCACAAAGTAACCTAAATTTAAGTTCAGTGCATCTTTGTCTTTCTATTTCATTAAGAAAAGGACAGAAGATAAATATTAGCTTAGTCCTGTCAAATTAAGATACTCCATAGACATTTTAGAAGTGATTAAAAACATTGCGACTAAAAATACGTCAATTTAGCTCAGGTGCTGACTAATTTGACAGGACTACACTAATATTAATATATCTTCTGTCCTTTTCTTAATGAAATAGAAAGAAAAATACGCACTGAACTTAAATTTCGTTTAGTTTGTGAACAAGGGAATCGGCACCAATGTGTAACTAAATTAATGTATATTATGAAAGTAGTTTGTTCAGAATCTTTTATTGAAACGATTTCTGTCATTATTAATATACAATAAATATTTGCCCCAAAATAATTAAACTTCGCAAATTACAGTCACAGTTCCACTGTACTGTCAGAACAAACCAAAATGGACGAAGTACTGCTTCGCTAGACACATATACTTGTGCGACAGTCTGTGTGCGTAGTTTTCTAATGTGACCACAGTTTTCTCACACAATCAATATAAGTAATTTAATAAATAAACAATGTGTTATAAATAATAGTAAACAATCAGTGTATGTATTATGATTATAACAGAATATTCTAATTGCCGTTTGCGTTAATGCCGTGACATGTTGTATAAGATACGGTGAAAGCTGTTTAAACATGTAACGTACATACCAGCACTCTTATGTTATAATATATTTTTTATATCATGTGTGTCTGCAATGGTCGCTGTAGCACCATGAACATGAGGCTACAGGAGCTAGTGCGAATCTTGGGGTTCATTCGATTAATCGAGTCTGGTCAACCACGCTGGGATCGGTGCAATTCATTCAATTCATTCATTCATTCATATATCATGTGTGTTGCTGTCGGTGTTCCAATATCAACCCCTGCCTTTCATAGGCTTTTCCCCAGTATGTTGGGGTGGCTTCCAGTCTAACCGGATGCAGCTGAATCCGTATTTGTTATCAGTCACTGAAGCAGTGGCGGCCAAATGGTAACTGCCGTGAATTCTAGATCGTAGGTTGGAACCCAGACAGGCGCTTTACTTTGTGTAAATTATTTCATCACCACTGCTCTCAACTAAAAATTCGAAGTCATGTGACATCTACCAATCCGCACGGGGACCGCGTGGTGAACTACGGCTTACTCCATCTCACAGAGAGGAGGCCTGTGTCCCAGCAGTGGGAGCATGTTTTAAATGCATGTGTGATATTCTCTTTCTGAAAGGAATTGGTGTGCTCTTTCTGTAACTTAATGTCCGGGCACAGTACTGTGTAAAGTGTTAAATTCTGCTCACAACAACTTTTAGAATCTAGGGCTGTTGGTAGTTAGGTTTAAATGTTCTCAACATTCTTCTTCCACTGGAACCAAAAAATAAGTTCAAAACTTAATAAGATAAGATACTACTTGATAAGTGTTGTAGGTGTAACAAACATTTTTAGTACCAAAATGAGTTACATTGACATGACAAATTACTATAAGTACTTATTATTCGTGAAAAACATTTGAAGTTTCTTTTGACATTTAAACTAAATTTATTTGCTGTCCGGACAAATGCTAGGTCAAATAAAATAAGTGGACGTATTTTTTCGTGTCTTACCTACGTTGGCTAAAAGCCAGAATGAGTGACCAATTGATAGAACGACTCAATAGTGACAACCTTCTGATGGAAAAACAACTTGGACTATAACCTTTACTCATAAAGTAGGTACTTAGTTATTTTTAGTTTCGAAATTGAAATGATGACAAGACTAGTTTGGAGATTCTCATTTCTAAGGGCGAATTCCACCAAACTTTTATACCTACAATAAGACTGTCATGAGAATAATTTTGACAGTTTTTCCATACTAGAACTGACAGACGTCAATTTTATTCCACGGATAAAATATACCTGACTTTGATAAAATCAGCCCCTAGTCGTATAAGAAACGAATACTCATTTTATAATTTTAAGAATAAGAATGTGCAGTGTATAAGAGATTAAATTGATTTCCTATTAGAATCTTACGTTCGGATTTTGCAGAAAATAATTTAATTAGGTATAAACTTTTTCACAGAGCTATGTACGAGTATGGCTCTACGTAAGTGCCAGACTGAAAATTTACAAGATAAGTGTTGAAGTTAAAAAAGTATTATTACATAGCGTGGTCATTAAATAATAAAGGCATCGAGTGGGTTTCCAACTACGTGCCTGTTATTTTCCGCCCCGTAATACTCTGGCCCTGACTAGATACGACTTTTTGCATTAGTCAGAGGTGCTGCACTATTTTATACGTTGGCTTGTTATAGGTACTTGCATCGTTTCAAACACCAATCGTAAAAGAAATATGTAGATATTCCTTTCACGATTGGTGTTTAAAACACGTAAGAAATAAATATGATCGTAGTATGACATCTATTTCTTGCTTGTTAAGCGTTATTATTATGGGAAGTTTTAAGCATATTCGTGTTTGAAAATATACTCATATTGGATATAATTGTATAAAACTTTAAGTTAAATAAGTATTTAGTTGGATACCCTACATCGCAGTCTTTAAAAAAAAAAAAAATCCTACAGTTCATCTAAAGTTTTTTTTAATACAGTGAAGTAGGTACTTCACTATATTAAGATTGTATAATATTATGGTTTAAATTCAGCTGAATTTAAATCATAATATTATATAGGAACAGGAGAATTACCGCTTCACATTTTGAATGACAGAAATTAAAATTACAATTTTGATTTTTGCCATTTGTGATCAAAGGTTGAGCGCTACTGTGGCGTCGATTTTTTGCACGCCTAGTTAATAAGCGTCTACTGGCTCGTGAAATATTACAAATTGCGTCCCCACCACCCCCTGCGTCTGTGCACCCCTCTACTTTCACACAGCCTTTTTCACGCTGCTACGTCAGGGGTACTCGATCATCAAGTGCTAAATGAAGTATTTTGTGTACATACCTACTACTTATTAGCATTCGGTTTTTTTGCGTAGCTTATTGAGTTCTATAAACATTATTTCTGGAAGTGTCAAGTGTTTGTTTGTAACGTCAAAATAAATGGCAGATCATAAAGATGTTTGTAATATCAAAATAACAGGTTTTTTTACTAAATGCATATGAAAACGAAACCGGTACTTAAAACATTTATTTTTTAATTTTTGTCTTTCACTCTCTCTGTTTGTTCCGCCTAATCGCTGAACAACTGCGCCGATTTGACGGGACTTTACACCTTAATTGGGAAGTTACACCTTATAAGATAGGCTACTTTTAATTTAGAAAAACTACATTAATGTTTTTCGACATAAACACGAACGAAGTCGCGGGCACAGCTAGTACATAAACATAAGAATAAATATATTTCGCTAAGCTTACACTCAAGTGGATTGAATTCCTAGACCTCACACTAAGATTCCCTGTGTTGTGAGATCCAAGCTCCTTCGTTCCGTTGACAATTTTATATAAAAAGATTTTTTTAAAAGGGTTTTATATAAAACTTAATATCGGTATAAAAAAGTGTATGCACGGTGTTGTGATTTGTGTCAGGTGTGCTGGTGTTGTAAAAGAGTGTCTGTATGTTATACGTACTTATGTTAGTGAGTGCACGTGTATTTGTGAATTGTCAGTGTGTGTAACTATGATATAAAGGCTGCTGAAATAAAGATAGTAGAACGACAGTAGGCACCCTCAATATGCATATCTATGAAGTTTCATATGGTTAACAACGTAGGTTACAACAACTTACAACCTATATTTTCTGATAGAGAGACAAAACATCAGAAAGGATAGGTATCTAATTTGTTCAGTTCTGAATATGCATAATCAGCCTGTAGTGTTCCCACTGCTGGGATACAGGCCTCTTCGAACGGGAATGGGCTGGAATCTACCATATGGGTCTTGTGCGGGTTGGTAGATATCACATGTCTTCGAATTTTTGGTTCTAGGACATGCCCGTTTCCTCACGATGTTTTCCGTTGAAGAGTAGTGGTGATGAAATTATTTACACAAAGTAAAGCGCCTGGTTTGAACCCACGACCTACAACTCGTTTAGTCGGGGGCCGATACTATTGGGCTACCACCCCACTGAGCCACCACTGCTCCACTGCACCACTATTCAATACGCATATGGTTACAATTCCTAATATTCCTATACCTACAAAATTCGACGATAATGCTAATTGCTATAATTTACAATTTGTTAAAAGTTTGTCAGCTTTTCCGGAAATTTAGAGTTTCCATTTCCGTACTTTATATTTTCTCATTCCTTAAAAAGATTTACGGCTAGTTTTGAAAATATTCTTAGCGAGAAATCTTGGCGCAATGCATAGCGGATAGTACGCGGTAATTAGATGACTAATGTAACTTAATAGTAAGAGTCGCATGGCCATTTCCTACATTACAATAATAATCCATTTCCTTTATCTCACTTTACATTTACGCGGGAAGATTGTATGTAGTACATACACTTATTGCTTTCCAATTAGCAGATGTATGGGATAGTGTTTTTTCCCTTTATGTCGCCAAATGCTTATAGTTTTTTTTTTGCATTTGCAAAAAGAATAATTATCTAGTCATAGTGTGACTGCAATATATGTTTAGTGAATTAGGGCTAAAATGACTTTCAGTTGAAAAAGTGATTGCCTTTTTAAATGATAAAACGGCTAAGTTAAGAAGGCTGACAAGCGAAGAAGACCAAATATTTTTATATATTTTCTATCGAGCTCGTAGCTGCAGCATGTTTTGTCAGCTAACAAAACTTAACTTGTTGAACGTTGGTAATTTTTATAAAATATATATCATATTAACCTATAGAGTCAGATTAACGCAGCCGGAAAACAAGTGAAGCGTAGCTCAGCGGTTTATTAGTTATCACAGCAGATAGCAGTAGAAAATCTAACCACATTACGAAATAACAGCATAACGCAATTATAAAGTTGCTTTTGATTAAGTTCACTTGTTATTTACGCTTCGTCGATCGCTACTCTGAGAAGGTATTATAGTAATTGAATTGATTCATTACTAAATCACTTACGTAGCGATAGAGCCAATCAATTTTCTTAAAGGATAACTTTATAAAAGCGACCGGGACCCAGGAATTGGGAAAGTGAATTAAGCGCCCCACAAACTGGTTATATCAATCATAAACTTATTCGATTAATTACGTTTTGCGGAGTTAATAGCGACATCTAATATCGGGCGAAGTGATGTGCTCGTGATTATGTCGATAGTTTTATAATAAGTAAACTTGCTTTTATAACAATAAGATACTCGACTTTTTCAATAATATATTAAGTATTTATGAATAGCATTTCGAGTAATTCGTTATTAACATTCTGGTTTAGTCATAGACATAACGACGTATTCATGGAAACAGAGAGCAACATCAACTACCACAACTACCTACACTGAAAAGCTGCCTTTTAAAATAAAGCAAGAGATCAAACCTGTTTAAACGAGTAGGTACTTAACTTAAACACTACTATATGGCAACCTCTCAACTCTAGCCAATGTGGATTCTAGCCTTAGCTGAGATGCAAACATTTTCATTGTTCAAGGTTCTACCATCACAACACGCTAGTTCATCATTACTCCTATAAACCTGTCTCACTACTGTCGACAACACCGGGTGCATCACTATTAAGCCCATTTCGGCGGTGTCATTAGGCAGGCTGTGTTAATGATTAATGCGGCGCCGGGCTCACACGGCCCCCTCGCCCCGCGCGAATAAAACTCAAACCGACACTTAATCGAGCTACCCCTTTCGGCGGGATTCGGGATCGCTGTCCTCGGCCTTATTTTTATTTGCCAATGGACTCGGCGATCGTTCGTGACTAGCCCCGCCACTAGTGCAGTCGCTGGATTGCTTACGAATTGGTCGAGCACGATTTTTGTATTGCATTAAGCGGTTCGTTGATGTATGAGAGATCGTGGATCGGTAATGGCGCCTAATACCGATATTTGGTTTTGATGTTGTTTGAAAACAATCATTTCTGTTAAACTTTTTCATATTAAAGGTGCGCAAATGAAAAAGCTTATGTAAAAGGGCGCTGTTGTTAATACATAAAGGATAAATAACATGCTCACTTAACAACAACTTATGCACCTTGCACTTTTTGCTCTTACATTTTAATTTTGCAATCAAGTGGACGTCGGTATCTCGCAAGCAATTATTCGTAACAGCTCGCTCCGACGTCGTATAGGTGTTCGGAGGACGAATTAAAAGGATAAGAGAGCCGAAGCAAGGTAGCAGGCAATTAGTCGCAGCGGATGATGGATGACGCCCTTCGCCGATACCCCGTGATGGACACAAAACGAGCAAGAGCACATAACTCATTATACGGCCATGATAAGGCGCGGTATAAAGTTGTAGTTAGATACGGAATATTCGATGATTACCCCGCACGCCGCACGCCGCGCCTTGCGCTTGACGCAGATTACATTTTTAAAAGGAAGTCGATGTAGACTTTTTGTTTGTTGACTTCTTGGTGGAGTTGTTGTCGTGTAATGCTCTTTTAATTTGGTTACTGTAATAAATAGTTCTCTACGGCCATGGGTTGGCTTTTTATTGATCACACGTTTTTCTCGTAGATTAACGTTGTATTCTTGTTTTGTTTTCTTTGTTGGTGTGCCGTTACTTCATACTCCCTATTACTCACATTACAATGGTTAAAATTATGTAAGATGCAAGTGAAATCATATCGGACCTACATTTTGATAGATTATGATTTTCATCAGTTGGCTTTTATTTCAGTCACTTTCAGACAGGCAACACTTTCGTGACTGAAACCGATTATTGCAGGCTACTGCTTCTCTCTCTGCTCTGCTCTCCCAAATAAGTTCACCATGCAAGAAGTAAAACTGATGCACATTCATTTTTGCGCTGCTTAGGTAAATGCATCTTCCGAGAGCTTTTATTCACACTAGGTACTTACTTACTACAATAATATACAGACAAACGACAATCGTCAGCTTGTCATTTGTCTGTAAGGTCGCGTAAGTGCGGTAAACGCGAGGGTGAGGCGGAATGACCGAATGACTCGCTTCGACATGGTGGAGCGTAAGACAGAGCCTGCACATTACGGCGCATTAGAGCAGCCGCAGGTGTCCGCGAGTTAGATACGCTTCTGTCACAGTACGACCACTTATAGTAAGATGAACGTTACGAACCAAACTTGAGATTATGAAAAAGTACTAATCTGAATATTAGCATGCCATTTTTCAAGTGAGATAGTTGAATAGAGCCTGAAATCTTAGGAAAACTGCCTTTTGGAATTTTAACAACGGGTCAGCACGTCGCGTTCTGTACTAAGAATGTATCTAATTAAAGCTGTGAATCTATATTATTAAAGCTGAATATTTAGTTCTTTTGTTTGAACACGCTAATCTCTGGAACGTATGTTTATTTTCGGCCAGTCTATCCATTGTAAAAAGTAGGTTGGAGTCTAATTTCCTACCAAATGTATGGGAAAAGCGTTATTCGATTTCTGACTTTTTTAGTTCTCAAACTTCAGTTGGTCCTATAGAGTTTTTTTTATCCTTATAAGAAAGAGGATCGATTGGCATCAAAAAAAGTTATTGTGAAAACTGCCCATTTTCTTCCTGACTTTTCTCTTTTAATCTGTGAATACAGATCATAATATCTCAAAAAGTTAAGGAAGGTCACATAAGAACATTTTCTTGTAGCGACAACGGTTAAGGTACCGGCCCTTACAGCCCCATCTCAATACTATATACCCATAAGCGTCGACTGAAGACCATTTATACTTCGGTTAAAAAGCTTAGGTACTTAATGCGAAAGGATCATGTAGCAAAATGCTGAAAGACCAATTAAATCAAGGCTCTAAAGAGCATTAAATTTCAACCCGTACTTTTACTATAGAAAATACGAATACCAACTAGAATCGTTCCAATTAATGCACTGGAATTGTTGACTGGTTTTGATGTGTGATTTCTGAAAAAGAAAAGATAAATTACTGATTTGCATACAGAGATATCACTGTACGTGTAATTCTAAATTGTAAGGTGCAGTGAAGGACCTCACCTATTTATTATCCAGGATTTATTCGTTTATCGAGCTTGCTCTATGTGTTTAGGCTTCGTCCGTACATTGTAGGAAATTATCCCCGTCCTATTGGTTGCACCCTGAAGGCGCATGCTAACTTACGAGTTGGTTGGTTTAATAAGCTAACGTTAGGAAGTTCACTAACATGGTGGTGTATGTGTAAGTAATTAAATTAATCTGTCAGATTATTCTTGCCTTACCCACAGATTACGTTATGTTATTGAAATTACAATTGGTAATAGATTTCAGTACAGGTACCTAAAGCTTAGGTACCATTTCCATAAACATTCTATTGAATTCGATGAATAGTCATTGAATATAAAATTAATAGGTAATAAATTAAAAATTAAATTAATAACAAAATGAATAAATAAACAATCAGTTAAAATGGTCATTATTTGTCAAGCAATGAGCAGAAAAAGTAGGACCACTTCTAAAATCAGTTAAAATCACCATAATTTGACAAACAAAGGACTTTGCCCCGACCAGACCAGCCGTGGCGGCTCGGTGAGGCATAAGGCTCTAGACAGACGGACCGCATTTCAACTGCAATCCAACCGCACATTGCAATTCGGATGCAGTTTGAATGCAGTTGACACAGATATGCAGAGATGCAGTCGTGTCAACTGCATTCAAACTGTGTGGAATGATTCAAATTAACGTCGTAACACCACCGCACCACTCCAAAAATCAGTTAAAATGGTCATAATGTGACATCTAACGGTAAATAAAGGTGTCGTAGCTGCTATCGACGGCTACCGGTAGGAGCAGACGTAGATCGTAGGACAGTCGCATCAAACCGTTCTTAGGTAAATGACGCGTAGATAACCGATGCGTTACGAGTCGCCCACCGGTTACGCGCCCACTACGTAAAATGACCCATCCACTAGTACTCGGCACCTGTAGGGTTGGTTAATATGATACATTTCTACTTTAATTATATTTTAGGTGAAATACTACTAAACATAAGCAAAGTTCAGAAAACAGTTTTTCGTACCTACCTACTTGTATTGTAAGTGATTGTAATACCCCTGTACAACTTCAGAATATTGTACTTTCGAGTTTTATAAGAGCTTCGTTTTTTCTGCAGATTTTTTTTTTGTAAATAATTAGTTGTTACAACGAATGTTGCTTTCTGCCTGAAAAGTGACTAAAGTAGATAAAATATCTTACATAAAAAAACACAGTTTCAGTTCTGACTTCTTGGCAACCCTATCCATGTATGAAAGATGCAATTCTTTACAGTATAATTTATATAAATGTTTTCCCATAAAAATATGGTAAGCCATGGAAATATAAGCGTTTGTTTTCTAATGAAGCAATTATCGTTTGTTAGTTTAATTATTTTTATTTAAAGCTGAAGCTATTAGAAATAGCTAGAATTTAATGGTTTGGTGTTGGCATCTGCTGTGATGCCACTAATTTAAATATATTTTCGAGTTAACTTGAAGAAAAGCCCGTGCCTTAATAGTATTTATCTCAAATCAAATCGAATCAGAACTTAATTTTTACATTGAATCTATAAACAAACCTGTCGGTTTATTCTGTAGAAATCTCACCAGGAAAACTAAGATGAAGTGAGCTGTCATTCCACCTGATGTTAGAGCTTTCCACTATTGACAGCTCACTTCACCTAAGTTTTCACGGTAAGATTTTTTCAGAATAGATCGGCTGGTAATATAGTCGTGAATGAAGATACAACTTTCGACCATTTCCATTCAATCCTTTACATCCGAGGCGCACCCTTTAAAAGTCAAAAACAAAAGAACACACCGACACATCTAGACATATTAAAAAATAAATCAGCACGAACAATAAAGCACGTTCCCACTAAATGTCTGTTTAATCAGTCGAATTCTGTTTAAATTAATAGTAAATAGTTCAATAAGTTGTGTCGATAAAACGAACAACGCTCCGTTATCGGACTCCATAAAACCTGGCCACGGCACAATTTATCACACGTTTACACATTTAATTGTCTGTAAGTTCAACCTTATTCGTCAATAATGATAGTGGCGCAGGAATATTTATTGGTTTTCGTATAAAAAGGTTGTATGATATCCCGTTGGGGTAATCTATACTGGGTAAGTTATTGCTACAAGCTACATAACAGGCTGTTGAATAATGCGCCATTCATCAAATTAATTTGATCATTAAAACTGTATAGTTTAGCAGAGAAGTAAGAGTAGCATACGTCTAATTGAATTACTTACATGCAAATTAGTCGTTTTTGATCATGAAAGGGTACTTAAACGTTTCAAGATTTCAGTCAGAAAACTCAGAGCCTTTACATTATATAAGTCAAGGCCTTGGTATATGTAGCGGGATCGTCCGAAAGGGTTACCGCTGCCCTGGTACATAAAGGTCTAAGGAAGGAACACGGGTGGGTTTTAGTCAGTAAGAGTCTGACACTCCCTTCTGCTCCACCCAGAGCGGGAGGGGTCATTTGATGATTTCCCATCCTCAAAAAAAAAAAAAAGGCCATGGTATATCAGATTTATAAAAAAATACAACAAATTACCATAATAAACAAGTAGCTCTTTATATGACCTAACTGAAATTCCGCAACTCCATTCAAGAGCTATTTATTACCTACGTCATGCATGAAAGTAAAGGTTCTACTGCGCTACACGTGTATTTGAACGAACATGCAGACTTTCTTTAAATATTATATCCTAGTAGTAAAAGGTTACGCAAAGGCGAAGGTTGCAAGATAAAGCTTAAGTATGTTTGATTTCATTATTCTTGGTGACGATTTGACAGACTGACGGTAATGCCTGCCAGCACGAACGCTCACAATGCTTCCACTAATACGCGAATTACTTCGTTCACCATTTGATTTGGTCTCATTACTACACTCCTGCGCAAGATTCGGCCATTTGTCATCCGTACGAATATTAACGTCACACTTTCACCCAATTTGCTGGTGGTTTTGTAACACGACGTTTTGATTGGCCTGTCGCTGAAATTACTGTAATTCTTTTATTTACAATTATTAATATTGTTGTTGTAATGACAGAAAATTCGCCATTAAATGTAATTTGATTACGACAGGCACACGGTTAATGTATGAAAAATGTTGGTTTGTCATTATATGCGATGTGAGCAGCTGGGTTCCCGTAATCTTGACACGATGACTGTCTAACCCTTCCTTGTCTACATATAATCAACGTAATGGGCATTTGTAGAAGGTATTAAACAATTAATGTCTAATGATTACTATACACCTTTCATTCAACGTACAACTTAAAACCTACCTCTTTATTTTGCTTTGCAAGCTGTACGCCTTTTACTGATACAATTTCAAAGTTAGCGAGCGCGATTGCAAAGGTGAAATTATTGTTTAAATTTGATCAGAGCCAAACGTTGTACTTAGTGAAGTAGTAAATTGATAAAAGAGAGAAAAACTGTCTAGATTTAACATAATTCACACTTGTTATCTGGTCCCGGGCTGAGTGCACAACAAGGCGGTCGGGCTCGGCGCTCCGATACCACGCTATAGGCATGTACTCGCCGTGGTACCTATAGGTAGTCCGGTACGAGCACACTCGAGGGTAGATTGTGTTCTGCGGTAAAGCGATAATTCAGCTCAATCTATGTCGTGAGCGCTCGCGCTTTGTTTTATCCGCTAGCTTCTGTGCGCCTTTATTTAGAAAATTGATGAGAAATGGTTTCCATTACGATCTACCGCCTTATAAAACATATTGCTACGCCGGATTCGCTGTACGTTTGTTCCGAGGGAAAGGAAATGAACGCAAATTTGTTTTCGTGATTGCTAGCTTTGGAACGAATATCGAATTGATATCGATATCATTTTCTTGCGCAATCGTATTTCTCATTAGGTATTTATGTGTGACCCCGTGAGAACCCTTCTCTTCCTTCACGATCGCCTTCGGTTATACAATAATAGATACAGTAATATGCACATTCTGCTTATCGTTGATAGAATGTTGAGAAAATGTTTTAAATGAATGTAAATGAATAATTTGTCATTTCAGTATAAAGTATTTCTGCGCTGATTTGTCCAATGGCACAAAATCGAAATCATTTGTGAAGTCAATTAGGTCGTACATAAACATAACTAAATAATAGTAACATTCCGCGGTAACTGGCCGGCACTAACTATAATGTGAGCTCTAAACAGCTCCGTTTGAACGTGCAGCCGCTTCCAATTTGCGTGTGTTGGCATCTCACCACGGACAATCGCTCGCAAATTGGCCGGCCACTGATTGCCCGTCGACGTTTATCAATATTGCAGCTACCATTTCCACCGCTCGCCACCGTCCCCGCTATCATGTCATAGATTGAGTAATTGTATGGGAAACACGCGACAGATGAAAAATTAGACGCACGTAACAGCTCTCTTGTCGCTTTTGTTATTGATAATTAAACTAATCATAACCACAAAGAACTGCCTATCATTAATTAAGTCGGTCTGTTTTACAAACGCTACTCACCAATAACCGTGACCTGTTATAATCAATAATTACAATATAACATAATGTAGACGCGGAACTAATGATGCTGTTCCTACTTTCATGTGACGATGTGCTCAGCAGGCCGCCACACCAGCGCACCAGCGGCACAAAGCCGGGGTCATCCCACACAATAGCGTTACGTTTATCGACGTGTCGAAATCAAGCATTCAAAGTCGATACCGAAAAAAATATCGATTTCCGTAAATAAGCGAGTGTGGCACATTTATAATAATGATGAATGGAAGCATCGGTTGTTGTTCGCGTCGATATTGCGTATCGAATCGTGCAACCGCTCGAACGCCACTCGGCTACTACATTCATTGCTGCTAATTGAAAAGGAATATCATCACACCACATCCTGCTATAAATCTAATATAAATTGGGGCGTACTTGAGTTTCTATACATTTATGCCACATTTACATTTATAAATCAATGTTCTATTCTTGGGTAGTCTACTAAATCTTTTGCAGTTTTGGAAGATTTATCTGAAATCTTGAATGGGTAAATCTAAGTTCTGTTCATTGTATTTATGGATGCTTTTATATTGCTTGGAGCTAATGTTTCTGGCATTCGATGTAGTGTTTCGCAATTGGATATTATTATCATAAACAAAGGTTGATATCTGAGTAATCGATTAGCGATCGATTGCGTGGCGTGGCGTGCAGCGCAGCACGACGCCCGCGCGCCAAATGTCGCGGCAAGTCGCTACCCTCCGCGACCGTGTCTAATCGACTTGTGAACACTGTACTCATGTTTTGGTAATACATTGTGTGATGCTAGCTCATTAATGGATCAACATTTGTAATAGATACCCATACTTATAAAAATATCGAATGAAAGTTAACGTAAGGACCTACTCTACATTCGTATTTTTTATCATACCGCTATCCTGCCTGGAGCGCTGTCCTGAGCAAAGGCAGATTTCAAAAATATCTACTTTTATCCAAAATACATATATACAACCGACTTCCAAAATGAAAACACTACCAAGTGCGAAAGGCCGTGTCCTTGGTTTTGTTCAATTTCTTGCCAGTTGTTACTGACTTCTGAAACTAAAATTATTTTGCAGTTTATCCATTTTGGCCCTGGTGCGTCGGTTTGGAGAATCATCCAAATCAATTAACAATTGGCGAAGATATCAATGAACATACATTTAAAAAATATATACATACATACGAACATAGTACCTCCTCCTTATAGTTAACGAAATATTTTTTTTATGTTGGTATCTCGCAGATGACTAGGAGGTGGTCGGCTGCTTAAGCGGGCTATCTTGTGGTACCTTCATAAATTAAGGCCAGGGCTGTTCACGAAAACCATCTTCATTGAAGTTACCCGTATAATTAGATAGGCAGTAGTGGGCTGTTTAACAGGTAAAAGTAAATTTAACTTATGCATTTAAAAAAAAGTATGCTTGTTTCAAATAACTAACGACAGAACATTGACTTAGAACATATCATCGTCCCTTAACCATTTCATAAATAAACAGACACGCTTCGTTAAAGGTATTTAAACACAACTGAACTCATTCTATTCCTACGTATCAATTATAAAAAGCTCGTAATTGTCAAACGAGAAAGTCGCAGCTCAACGGGCCATGGAACAGCTGTTCCGTTCGGCGCAGGCGCAGGCGCACCGATCGCGGACAAAAGGACCCACAACAAATGCACTTCCAATTCGCATCGCCACTAATTACGTAATTATGGGGGAGGAGAGAAAAAAACAGAATGGCGAGCATTCCCTGCGCCCGCGCTCGACACATTAGCTCACGACATTTCTTCACCGTAATTTTTTTTTCTGCAAATTGAAAGTCATGCATGAGTGTTTAAAATATGAGTTTGATGTCTAAAATGCTTAATTACGTCAATGTAATAATTGGTTCTCTTGTTGGATTGATGTTAGCGGCGAGTTCATTAGCTAGATGTTTGTTAGATCGTACGTTGTCTAGAATACTGAGTGGTTAGGTTTATATAAAAACTGGGTGATTATTGAATGCAGTTTTTGCTGCAGATGCATTGTTTTTCCTGTTTTAGTTCATTTTAGGATTAGTGAGAATATTGTCTTTAGGAGAGACTAAATAAAGTATATCTTACAAAGTGTAAAGTAAACCTTTTTTTACACAACTTGACGTTCCCACAAAAGTAAAGATGGTACGAGTCGTATAGACGAGCCAATTAGCATCACAATTGACAGACTGTTCCACACAAATTCAAGGAAATAAACCGAAAAAGCATTCTGGAACCATTTTGAATTTTATCATAAACGTTATTACTTTTTACATTATTATGTTAGCAGCAAAAGTTAATTGTTGTCGTTATCGTTCGATCGACGAATAGCTAATTAGTCGCACACACACAGACGCAAAGTCACCATATGTTTACAGCACACATATGCAAATTCAATGGTCACTGGACACAAATGCACTGTTGTGTCGTAATATTATGCTTGTCCGTAATTTATTATATCATCTATCAGAATAAATTAAGTTTCGCGTTTTGTCATGTGTGGGAAGGTGTTCTATTTTATGAGTTTTTTTTTGTTACGCTAGGTAATCTAGCTAGATTTTTAATTTAGCGTTTGCATAATGGTTTGTGTTGACTAAGTATACAGTAATTGTATTAACTAAATTCCGAATTCTTGGTTTTATTGTTTGACTTGTAAAGTTGTGATGAGATTGACACGTTTGATTGAAGAGGTCATGTAAACGGAGACCTTATAAATTAACCCTGGCCTCTGGGTCACTCAGGCCATTTCTTATGACAGGAAAATTCCCAAATCTAGTGGTGTGTTCACTTTACGTTTGTGCAATTGGTGGTGTTTGCCCCACAGATGACCAAATTAACCTCTTCGTATCCAAAAACTTTTCAGAATCTCATAAGTTCAATCTCAATTTCCCAAAACACGGTGTCTATGATCAAGCTGGTAAACACTACGTCATTCTCCCTAGCACTGTGCCTTGTGTGTGTGTGTGTGTTTGACACACACAGGTGCGACCGTCACCTGACTCCGTCGGAACCGGCCGCTTCCGCCGGACGTGGCAATTACCGACACACACCACACATACACGCACCCGATATGCCCACTTATACGTGTGTTAAGAAGCTGGCTTGCTAATTGTTTAGCGACTAATACTAGATGTACAGTCTACCTCACGTCTGTGGAAACAATTAGACTTTAACATGGCCTTTATTTCATAACAGTAAACAGGTTTTCGTAGTTCAAAAGTTACCACTTGATATGTCGTTGACCGTACTTGGTAGTGTTTTGTTTGTTTGCCTATAGTAAGGAGTATTAATTAATTACGCTGACCTTATTGAAGATGTCCCTCAAAAAGGTCGTGTTTTAATGTGGTCGAAACAAAATGAATGTGTAAGGATCGTAACACGCGCTGAATGGGTTTTATGTATTGATTAGAAATAAATAAAATCAGAGACCTCTGTAACACTGGCACGAAATACAGCTCAATTTCGGTGGAGTCCTTTTAGTAGTATTTCGTAACTACCTTTCTGACTATGGGTACTACCGAACTTCCCTAGCTGGGTTGATTAGATTAGGGAACGTTACATGTAATTTAAAACAAGTTGAAACAAATTCGCACAGTTGTTGTGTTACATTTCATGTTGCATTGCATAAATTAGGACGGCTTTGTGTTACATTTCATATGTTACGTTTTACTAATCTGTATCCGGTATTTAAATTAAAAAATACCTGTCAAATTAATCAATCATTTGACTTCGTTATGCAATAGATTTGAAGTTTTGTCATTGATACAAATCATTGAAACAAATGGTTAAGACCCCATCTCGCATGAGATGGTGGGTTCAAACCAGGTCAGTAGGTACTGGCAAAAAGGTACTGGGCGAACTCAGCAAGTACCTATATATATACAGGCTGATTTTTTAAAGACCAGCCAAATTTAAGGATGTGGTATAGACCATCAAACTGAACAACTTTCTCCATGGGACCAACATCGTAATCGCGAATAAAAATTCAGCCGTCCCATACATTTAGGTCGAGTAGGTATTGAAGTTTTCTATGGGACAGTTGATAAAATTTTCGCGATTACGCTATTTGTCCCATGGAGAAAGTTGTTCAGTTTGATGGTCTGTACCACATCCTTAAATTTGGCTGGTCTTTAAAAAATCAGCCTGTATGTATAAAAATCAATTGCTGTTCGTTTGAGTCGCTAAAACTCGAGAATGGCTAGGCCGATTTAGCTGGTTTTGGTCTTGAAATGTTTGTCGCAGTCCAGGGAAGGTTTAAACGGTGAGAAAATTTGGAAAAATTGCGAGGAAGATAGTAAAAACAACAATTTGATTTTCCCATATAAACTGATCTACCTACTTTCCTGTCAAACATTTGAAGATCGTCCCTTCGGTACGGTAGACTCGGGTCCACTTGAATTGAAGCACGTATTAAATTAAGGGTTTTTAATAGTTTAAGAGTAGGTTAGGAGTAGGGTAGGAGTAGGTTAGGAGTAGGTTAGGAGTAGGGTAGGAGCAGGTTAGGAGTAGGGTAGGAGTAGGGTAGGAGTGGGGTAGGAGTAGGGTAGGAGTAGGTTAGAAGTAGGGTAGGAGTAGGGTAGGAGTAGGGTAGGAGTAGTGTAGGAGTAGGGTAGGAGTAGTGTAGGGGGTAGGACACCACGCAAACGAAGTAGCGCCGTGCAGCTAGAAATAATTTATATGGCAAAACAACGTTTGCCGGGTCAGCTAGTAATATTAATAATAATAACAACTTTATTTCGGGTTGCATAGACCCATAGAAACCTTAACCTTAAAGTCACTTTGGTCTCAATTCATGTATTTTCTGAGTTTATTTTGGACGTTTCGGATATTATTGAAGGACAAACATAGAGAAAAATAGAATTGAGTAAACCTAAATTTTAAGTTAATATAGGTAGGTATAAGTCCCACAAGTCTTGAGCAATGCTCGTGCCTTCTCTGTATGGGATGAGGCTTTTGCCCTGCAGTGGGTCAATATTAAGCTGTATAATTTTAGCCTAAAAAATAACATTCCTATAAAAGTTCTAATCACATAGAAAATCAACAACGTAATTAAGGCGATATGGTTACTCCAATCGCGATCTAATCGTTTGTTTTAATTCGTCATTAATGCCAATGAATATAAATACAGCAACGGTAAAAATCGTAGCATGAATAATAACTTGCATTTAATAGAATACAAAAGTAATTTGATTTGGATCAAAACTTTTTTGTAATAGGCTTATTTCGCAGTGCTACTGTAAGTAACTCTTTTGGAGTGAATAGGTCGATTGGACCGCTAGGGTGGATTGTTATTAAGATTTTCCCTTGGAATAATTTCTTAATTAGGTTAGCTACCAATGACTATTTTTTAAACTTTAAACTGGCTAAGGTTTATTGGATTTAAATAGCGACGATTGACTATACTTGTTAACAAGGAGTTTCAGCCAAAATTTATCTTAAAATAAGAGTTTTAATTAAGAAACCACAATGACTAAAAATAGTTTATTCTGTAAAGTCAGTCACTTTTACTTTATGGAATTAGGTACTCGGCACTTTTGAACGTCAAACTTTTAAAAGTTTAAGGAAATAAAATTATTACTAAAATACACTTCCCTGTTTAGCTAGTATTTATCCCTCGGGTAGTATCACATTTGATAAACCGAAACCGTTATAAAACAATGTACAAAAGTAATTAAATGATTAGCATCATTTATCATATGATATTTAAGTACAACATTTCCTTTCAAATAATTCGGACAAGAACTAACGAAGCTTAAAATCAAAGTTCATTATTCATAATTTCGTTGTGTTAAAGTGAAGTTAAAACTAAACCAGTTTGTATGGTAATTAAACCTCCTTCTATGGGAGACTCATTGTTCTTGTTAATTTTTTAATCGATTCTTAACGTAACAATGAGTTCTTTAATGTGAACTTTTTCGTTAACTTGACAGGTTATTATACTTTACAAACCTTAATATCTACCTTTTATGCTGCAAACATTTTTCGATTGAACATGAGTGAATGTGACGGTCGAAATAAAAATGATCGGTGGATTGAGGCGACATGTTTGCGTTATGTTCGTAATTCATCGCCGCGTAGCAATGAATTAATCGACTCAAAGATCAGTTTGTTTTATGCTATCCCGTGTTAACAGACGATGTTTAACTTACAATGTTGCATTAAATAAAATAAACTAACAATTTTATTAACAACTAGAATAAACAACAATTATTATTTTAATGAAAACAACAAAAAAAGCGCGAAAAAAACATTTTCCTAATCATATCATATTCTTGTATTCCAAATTTAACAGACATGAGTGGCAAATGAGCGGTTTAAAAACGGTGATAAAATCCCCAGGGGGATACGGTCCGGCGAGGGAGGGGGTGGGTGGCCGTAGGGGGGAAAGGGGGCCGCGATAACATCGCGATTACGCGCTACAAAACGGACGATATCGCGCGCTCATTACCAACACAGGTTACCCGCATAATGGATATTTACAGACCATCTCACTTTTATATCGCCGATATCGTAATACGCGCAATGATTTGAACTTTTAGAAGCGCTTTGATTGAGCTTGAGCGGAATGTGTTTGTGCTTTTAAAGAGAAATCATTCTTAATTATGTAGTGACGGTTTTTTGCTAATTAGACCAAAAACTGTTTTAGTTTCTACGCCGCCATAAAACAGTGTTTACCGTACTAATACGAATGAAGCTTGTTATGAAGAGTAGCTGCTTATAAATTCCGGCTACCTACCTACACTCAATGTTTAACTACCGAATCAATTACTACCTTTATTAAAAACAATTTAATATCGTAACAATAACATGACACGCGGCCGCCGCACACCGGCCTGGTTCGGACGCAGCTAACCGCGAAACGTCCATTTCATTTCCATAATTTCACAAAATGGCAAATTAAAATTCGAAAACAGCGCTGACAATCGCGACACCGACAGAACAATGCGCCACGCCGTGTTTCCCGCGCATTATCCAATTTGCTTGTCAAAAACGTTGCGCGAGCGCATGATGTGACGCGATACCTAGCCAATCACAATAATAAAAGGCCATAAATGGTACGCATTCTGTATATAAATGTAACGAAACTAATTGGTCTTGTAATAACACGAGTTACTGACTTTAACTGTACGAGTATGTTCTGGTTGCATAAGGCTGTATAAACAGTTATATCTCAATCAAAACGTGCGTGGCACAAATAATAAGCGGTGAATCAATCGATACAAAGAAATTAATTACAAAAAAGTGCATACAAAGCGTGCAGCAAGTTATCGCGACAGAACGCGACGCGACTAAAATGAAACGACTAATTACCCAGTGGCCGCGCGATAGCATCTCGTATCGCGCACCGCCGCACCGCGCCCGCGCCGCCCGCTCCGACCTCACCGGCCACACGGCGGTTTTAAACACAACACTTTGTTAATCATTTTGATTGAAATGAAAGGAAACACAGACTGACAATCAAAAAAACAATGTAAGCCCATAAAGGTAGATATGAACTTTAAATGGATAACTATGCAGTGTGCATGTATCCTGTAGAATCAACTTGGAACAGTTACAGTTAGATAATAGTAATTTTTCGTATCATATTGAAATAGTATGTGTAGTGCCTATTAAGAATACATGCTACCAAAATATGTGCTATTTACAATGTCTATTAAATGAACTACAAAAGGTACACAAAAATCAACAAATAAAATGTAAGATTTCAATAAAATTCCTGAACATTGTAAAAAAAACATATACGTACCTAATTAGGTAATGAAACGAAAACTTTCTTGCGTCCTTACTACTGTTATTATAAACCGTATAAGTTATAACGCGATACGCACAAATGTATAATAATAAACTAATATAACAGTGCTTGGTAATGCCTAATATTTTATTATTCATAGTGATTTTATTCGTGTTACAAACGCGCGGCCATATCGTTTACGGCGCGACTAAATGCTACGGTTAATTACCGCGCGATAGAATCACCGGGTGTAAAATAAAAATCGCTCCGCTTTGCTATTCAAATCGCAGTGTCTGTGCAATTACGTATCTTAATGGCAAGATATCATTAACTGGAGCGCTCCTGTTCCACTTACTACCACTATTGCGTGCAAATAAAATGTCTTTATAATCAATTAATGCTATAATATAATAGCGTTTATGCAGCACTTACCCGCCACTGTGCGTAGGGCTGCACCGACTTGCCAAAATTCCGAAGAATGGATATTTTTCCTGGTGAATTTTCACGGCTGCTGAGAGGTCCTTCTATTCTTAGTTGAGGCAGTCTTGTTGTAAAAAAAAAAAATGGCTAGCAACATCCAAATTGCATTATTTGCGACTTTTTATATAAAATAAAAAATAAATCGTTCTATTTGTAAAACATATGACAATAACTTGGGTCCGCGACTTCGTCAGCGTGAAATATTAGTGCTTGTCAGTTTTGTTGGAGTTTGGCGATCGCAGTGTGGTGGTGAAATGCACAGAGAACGTTGCTGCCCATTCTTGTAATGGATGGACAAGCACAGAACCGGTTGAAGTAGCCGTGCTTGGGGTAGGCCTATATCCAGTAGTGGACGTTTTCCGGCTGACATGCTGATGATATAAAATATGTTTTATGACACTCGGCAATAAGTACTGTAGTTTTGCGTTTGTGCAAAAACACACTTTAAGTATAATTTTAGTGGCGCTGGCTAACTGTGTTCCATTTCAGAGAATACAGGGTTGATATTGCCTATTGTCTTGATAATAATTAAGTCTTTCGCTATTATTTATTCAGTCGTAGTTATTAGCATTCACGTACATAAACACAACAATTCGTGCATCCACACGGGTTTTTTCTGTTCGACAGAGACAGGTGTTGCATTCGATTCCATTAATTCCAATGATTATTGTAGAGTGCTTGTAATTACAACTAGAACGAAGTGTTTGATGAAAATAATAACTACTTATGCCGGTTTCGATCTTTTTGCTGAGTTACTTATCGATGCTAGACGTTTTGAATTATGGAAAAGCTTAAAATGTGAATTTGTGAAACAAAAATATTTTAAGCCTAAGTTGATTGCAAAACGGTCGCGCATTCTGGTTTCAGTACATCTTTAACGCAATTAAGATTTGCCATTATGCTTATTTACAAGGACTTTTGTACGTATCAGTAGTGCTGAAAAAGCTGGAGTATAAGAAAAAGCACATTGTATTGACGAGATATTTAGTCCATGTTACTTTTACTGTTTTATTTCGTTATTTGTATTTCGTGTTTCACGAACTGTGTCCAAAAAAACTTTATTCTTTCTTCCTATCCATGTTGTGGGTAAATAACAAATTGGAGATATGCACCGAAGTTGGTTTTAAAATATCTGAGGATTCTCGTAATTAAAAACGTTCAAAATCTAGTCGAAATCTCATCTCAGCAACAATCAATGTCAAAATTGATGATGATTAAGACGAGAATTGTCTCTGTAACCATATAAGTAGGTACACCAAGAGTCCCAATTACATACTACATGCAGGACTTAAGTCTTCGTTAAGTATTGCACTGTTACGAAACTTTAGCTAACAAAGGATATTTAGCTACACATTTAGCTACATCCCTGTTATGCAGATCCTGTGTTAATTCACACACTGCATTGTAACAATGCATTAAGTGCATACAATATGAACCGCTCCACTGTTTTAATGGCGCCCATTAGCTGCGTTTACGTTACCGGCCTGATTAATATGCTAATGTATTATACATTAATATTTTAATATCCCTATGCGGTGCCTGAAATGTGGTGGTGCCACTTTCACATATCGTTACTCTTTGTATCACACCTTAGTTTTTAAAACGTGCGTAAAAGTACGGTTAGACTTTATGGTTTTGGCGGTAATTATGGCGTGGTTGTGAAGAGTAGTTAAAAATGTAGATGCTAAGATTTCATTGCTGAGTGTAGATCTTAGGATTGCCAAACACAAACGTTCATAAAAGTTAAGAGCTGTAACAGATATGAGAAGAAAACGTTTTGACAAAGATCCTGAATTTGGGTATAGCTAACTCATGGATAATGCTAAGCAATGTATACTAAATTGAATTATAATTACTTAATTTACATACAATGTGGAGAGGACAATAAATGAAAACACTGGCACTACTAATGCAAGAGTATTTTGGAGTTATTAATAGATCCCATCATCCAAATGAAAGAAAATAAAACAAACAAACTAAACAGTAGTGATGGATCGACTATGGGTTTTGCCGATAAGCGATGTCTTGCAAGCAGTACTTGTCTAATCCAATCAATTACTGCTATGTAAACGCAGATTGCAATAAGTAATTTTTTCATCAATTAAATACAAAAAGCCATTCAACAAGACCACTGCAATTCTTTCTTCAGGCTCTATTAAATAGACATGATAACATAAGTGTTGCATCGTAAACAAACATCCGCATTCCGCAGGAAGTAAGTATATAAAGAATATATTTTCCCACTGTCAATAAAGTAGTGCTCTAGATACCTATAACATAAGCTGCGATACACGAGCTATTTTTTCAGCAAATTGCCAGCAACAGTTGCCCGGTGTACTGGAGCAATCTAGCATATCGCTCATGATGGTGTGGGGAGGCGGTATCTCTAGCAACATGCTATGTGGTTCCATCACAGCTTGATATTGTTGTGACGATGTACAGAGTGCATAGGAAATGGGTGGGCACATTTAAGGGTGTGGTACAGACCATAGAACTGAACAACTTTCTCCATGGGCGACATTGCAATTGCGAAAAAATTATCAGCTATCCCATACACTTCAGCAATACCTACTCGACCTAAATGTATGGGACAGCTGATAATATTTGCACTTACGATGTTGGTTCTATAGAGAAAGTTTTTCAGTTTTATGGTCCGTCGGTACCACAACCTTAATATGACCACTTATTTCTGATACTCGCTGTATTTGACCAATGTTGGGCACAAATGACCAATTTAGTTGCCCGTGTGTGTGCCCCTGTGTTTTCCATAAAAACTGTTGATGTAGAACACTTCGCTGCTCAAACATAACTTGTGTGTGTACACTCTATCGCTTTTCTGTCCCAATAAAAACGTTGCAGCCCTTTATCCTACATCGATCACAAACACAGTCACACCGACCTAATGCTGGCATTAGTCCACAGTAATCGTTGTCTGTTTGACTTCGCCATGTACCGATAAGAGCTTGACACGACATTTTTAAATACCATGAAGAGACATTCGAAAACATTCGAATTCACAGAAATGTAATTTTTCTGGCATTAGCATTGCTTACACAAGTGTTGTTAATCGTTTCATTTTGAAGTCTTTTTGAAGAAAGGGTTTTGTATACAGCTTGATCGACTTAATTAAGCATTTTTTTTGCCTACAAATGACAGTTGCGCCCTTGACTCAACGAAGCAGTTTATAATCGATCACTCCCAGCCCTAAAGTGACAGCGTTAAAGCTTTTTTATTAAAAAATATGAACAAGTGAGTCATATAGTATTTTAATGTCCGTGTGTAGTCGGCTCGCTGGACAAAAAGCCTAAAATCGCTTGTAATCAGTAATTACGAGTGGTGGCAGCGACGGAAGCAGATAGAGATCTACAACGCAACGGCGCGGGCGCCGCCGGCGCGCTTGTTGCCCATTGATTTAGTGCTAAACACTCGTTAAATGCTTTACTTTCAGTAGGTATACGGAACAGTGTTTGCTAAAATGCTTTTAGTTTTTTGATTAAGCTGATTTTGTTTTATTTTCAGATGAAATCCATAGTAAGTGCAGTTTCAGGCTACATAAATGCTGTTTCACTTTAATTACGTAATGTTGCAGAATTGTATAAGTACAGTTTCAGTTGTGAAAGTACGAATTCGTACATGTAATTGTTGCAGAATAAGTATAGCACAGTTAGGTTAGTAGTTCCTCAAACCCCACAAGATAAATTCATGCATTCATTAACACATGTAATACTTAGTGGTTACCGAGGATTACCT
Organism: Apamea epomidion; assembly: GCA_947507525.1. Taxonomy (NCBI): domain Eukaryota; kingdom Metazoa; phylum Arthropoda; class Insecta; order Lepidoptera; family Noctuidae; genus Apamea; species Apamea epomidion. The sequence goes on from OX382226.1 coordinate 15,532,541, forward strand.
GAAATTGGCACTTCACAGACCCATTCTAATGTATCCGGGCCAATAAAGCCATTTTGAGAATTAATTTACAAATATAGCTCTCAGAATGAGAGGTACTCGTTCAGTATCGCGCATTATAGTTAACGATCGCAATGCATCTTATGTGAAACGTATTTTGCTTTGTTAAAACGGGTACTTACCGAAAGCGCAGGAAACATTAGTAGGTGAACAGCAATAAAATGTTAAATATTACGCGAATTGAGGAAGCATCAGCCATAACTCACTCAATTAAACAATCTTTTAACGGCAACTATGCAATGCGAGGAAGTCGTTTAAGTAAACTGACCATAACGTCATGTTTTTGTTCCTACTCATAACAGATTCGTAAAGGTCTGTACCTACCTACTATAGATACAGACAACAGATAAAGGGATAAGTTAAATGCCAATTAAATTTATATGTTTTATTACACGACATTCTGGTGCGGTCAATGTTTTCTAATTAAATTATGTGGCAATAAACATTCATTTCTGTAATTATTTTTGTTTTCTTAGGGGTCGTGGTTATCAGCTTATTCCATTTACACAATATTTGAACTAACGACCCGCCCCTGCTTCGCACGGTTTTTACGACTTGACTAAACATTGAGATTATTCTATATGCACATAACCCCTCCGGAATAAATTATTTAAATGGTCAAGACCGCATCAAAATACGATCGATCGATATGCTTAGAAGATCTACGCGGTCACACAGAAGTATGGATGTTTTATTGCAGTCAGTCTCAGCACCTAGTTATTTTTCTTTAACACCCAAACTATCATCTGTGATACCCCCTTTTTCGGCCCTCTGGAGAGGGGGATTTTTATTTTTTTAATGTCCTTAGCTTCTGACTACTACTTCTACCAAAAATCAAGAGGATACCTACGACGTTATTTAATACGCTACTTATCGAAAAAAATAACAGAAAAAGGGGTTCTACCAAAGCGCCAACCCTACTTTTAGGTAGAACTATTCTGATCATTGATCATCAATTTTACACTGTAATTTCGTGTCTTTTGTAAGGTATTGATTTCAATCAGAAAATATTCATTTCACTATAACTGACAGCAAAAACTCTTCGTGTCTGTTGTGATTAAACATCGTTTAAACAACATAAATATTAATACGGTACGAGTGGGTAGCGGCGTGGCGTGGCGTGATACCAGCCTAGTTTTTATGTAACGCGTTGTTCCTACGTAAATATGTGTAATAAATATACTTTGCATTTATACCCTGTTATTATATCAGCTCTAACTTTTTTGCTGTAAACGATTATGTAAAAAAAGGTTTGAGTAAACAGTAGAAATTATAATTTTATGAGCGCCTTATACCGATGATAAGGTAAAGATTGTTACAAGCAGTCGACTGAATTAAAAATATCGCTGATAAGTTGCACAAGCGTTGTGAATAGCTAATTGGATATTTCTTTACTGCCCCCTCAGTACAGGTGGCTGCGATCCTATCGTTCCCAATAAGTTATGATGACCATCAAGGCATCAAGTAAAATATGTTTGTATTTCTAAAGTTACATGGTTGTTGATCGTGGTCACTGCGTTACCCCAACGCGCTGGAGCACGCAATGCTTTGTAGAGGCGATTCTAGAAAACGGTCGTTTTGCGATTAGATCTGTGCAGGAGGCAACACTGGGGTGTGCAGTGGTGGGGGGAGGGGTGCTGTTAATTGCTCCGTTTTGTGAACACGGTCGGTGGCGTGCCCCGTGGGCAATCAGCGGCCTCTGACTGATTGCTTTTTAAATAGGTTTTATGCCCGCTAAAAATGTTTCGAAGGAAATCAAAGAGAAGTTTTCATGAGGGCCGATTGTGTAAACGCGACCGAGGACAAGTTGTTTTATAAAACGCGAATCTGGCGTGACGGCCGTGACGTGGCCATGACGTGTCACGTACTCTACGACTTTATAATTGTTTCAATTCCTGTCCCAATTTCCTTCATAATTGTCAAATTATTAAAAAACAAACTATCGTGGAAGAATGAAGTCGAACAACAAAAAAAAAGTGTACCATAATAAGGATGTCCAAAGTCGGTGAAAAGTTGGCATTAGCCGCAAAAAACTAAGCAAGCACGCTAATAAATTGGCGTACACATAAACACTTTTATTCGCAGACATAAAGTTACATAGCGTGCAATCAGGACGTTGCACATAGCTCGGCTCGTATATAGGCTCATATTCGTAACAGCCCTAATGGAGCAGTTGCAAATGGAGATAGCACACACAATTTAACACGGGCCTATTAACCGAGTCTGAGCCGATGGCGTGACAAAACGGAGTTAGCTACACGCCGCGTGGCTGCCCGCTAGGTGTTCGTTACAACTGGTAAAGTGCCACGGAGAATGTATTAAATTTGCTTTTATATAGTACTTCTAATTAATCTTTGCTTTAACCTCGTTTGCCTCTGTTTGCTTGACCAATACATTTGCATGTAATAGGTTGATTGGCAACTCTATTTTTTGTGTTGTTAAACTTGTCACTAGAAATATGTATTCATATAACTGTTGGTGTCGCTGTATATGTAAAAGTGTCAAAGTGATTAATTATAGAATCTCGACTTCTTGATGTTGTATTGAAACCAATTGATAGAGTGCATTTTTCTTTAATTTCGTAAATAAAATTAGTATCTGGCAAATATAAACGTCATCGTAATACAAAACCGTAAGCGAACATCTATGTAAAAGGTATGACAACAGAAAAACAATTGCTATTTTTAATTGACAACATTTTAATTACAAAACACCACAAAATCTATGGGACATAAATGCCACATCTCGGATTGCTTAAGTACATCGCTGTGTTATTACTATTATAGCATTAGGTACTTTATTACATACATTTAATACTTTAAGTTGTGTATTTAATACTAACAATACATACATCGTATATGAATAGTTATATATTTATATTATAATATACAGTAGGTATGTTTGCACAATGTCGTCGACTGGTGTTCCGAGCCACTAAGTACTGTACAGTGCACTTCAGTGCTACATCATAATACATTCGTCGTAATATCACTCATGAGATTCATTTGTTTGTGTCTTACAATTGCCAATTTTTTTTTGTTTTTTACATGTTCACGCCTAGGATTCTCTGCATGGAACATACACTTGACACTCTTGCTTGAAGAAATAATTTAATAGATACAGAATGGAGTCACTAACGTAGCTAATCTAATCTGCAAGATGAACTGTGAAAACTCAGGTCATGTTGGTCGGAAAACTGATGGCTATGAATAGAAGCAGATGAATCCTTGAGTTGAGACTGTGAACTGGCAAACGTAGATCACGATCAATCACTGATAGGTATAAATTAATGGGTAATATTTCTTTATCACGAAGATGCAACACCGAAGCAAACCTTGTGGAACATTTCTTAAATATAAATTAATCGATATCGGAATGTTTGAATTCCAGCCTATTTATTCTCTATTGTAACTTACAAAGCTTTGTCTAATCACTAGTTTATCAATAAGTAGTTAACACGACATCAATTATATTTTACACTTCTTAATATCAAATCTGGGCTTATAATATCACATATCTCGGACAGGCAATGTCCGTCTCAAGGAAAGAATATTCGAAATGTAATATTCGAACAAGAAACTCGTGCAAAACAACAGTGCAGCGGACGACAACCGAGTCAAGAGAAACCAAATATGTAAGTTGACCGGGAAATGGCTTCTTCCCTAATATCCAAAGCACTCGCATATGCAGAGTTTATTATATCACTTTGTTTTAGATTTCACTTTTGGTTTCTGTAATGTCAAAATCACTTTGGATGGAATTTTTCACTTGTCATGTGTAAGGGTTTGTTCACATTATACGTGTATGGGCTCATCGTCGTCCTCGTCATCAGAGCGCCTGTCTGCGGGGGTGTCGGGGGGTGAGCGGTGCGGGGGCGCGGGGCTGCCAGGGTCGAGGTCAGGCGAGGGTGTTCGTCGCGCATGCGCGTAGTAGCCCAGCGCACCCAGCGCCGGCGCACCTAGTGAGCCCAGGTGTGCCGACGGCCCTGGCAGGCCTAGTCCGAGAGGTGGGACGCCTCCTAGCGGCGCACCGGGGTATAACCTGGTGACAAAGAACAACGTAGTTGTAGAACGAGTAACATAAGTAGCAGAAGTGCAAGTAGGGAATGTAATGTTTGGATTTCAAAAACACAAATCTCTACCACCTCTATTGCTACCAAATTTTGTATACAGGCTGATTTTTTAAAGGCCAGCCAAATTTAAGGATGTGGTACAGACCATCAAACTGAACAACTTTCTCCATGGGACCAACATCGTAATCGCGAATAAAAATTCAGCCGTCCCATACATTTAGGTCGAGTAGGTATTGAAGTTTTCTATGGGACAGTTGATAAAATTTTCGCGATTACGCTATTTGTCCCATGGAGAAAGTTGTTCAGTTTGATGGTCTGTACCACATCCTTAAATTTGGCTGGTCTTTAAAAAATCAGCCTGTATATTAGAGAAAGAATAATAATTAAATAATACAGACGCTTTTAGTGCCAAGGCCTGTGAAAATATTGCTAGACAAGCAAAACTCACCGATAAGGCAAGGGCTTCTGCAGCGTGTTTGCGCTGGCTGATGCAGCTGCTGCAGCGGTGGCAGCAGCTTGACGGTAGTACAGGTCTGCCGCCGCAGGCGCCGGCTGCGCAGGGTACGCTGGTACCCCTGGCCAGTAGCCTCCGTACAGCCGCTGGAACGCGGCGTAGTTGCCTGCCTCAGCAAGCAGTTCTAGTCCTACCGCCGTTTGTCGCTTCCATTTTGTCCTGGTGAGAGAAAAGAGGTGGTCAATAAGGGTGGTATTTAAGGGACAGGAACGGCATAATCAGCCTATAATGTTTCCAATGCTGGGACACAGGCCTCCTCTCGGTGAGAGGGAGTGGGCCGTAATCCACCACGCGGGCCCAGTGCGGATTGCTAGAAGTCACACGTCTTCGAATTTTTTGTTCTAGGACATGCCGGTTTCCTTATGTTTTCCTTCACCGTTTTGAGAGCAGTGGTGATGAAATACTTTACATTTGTGTAAAGTATTTCATCACTACCATTCGTAAGTCGGGGCCATTTCTACTGGGCCGTCACTGCTCTTCATACAGGTACATTATTGACATGTGCAAACTGTTATTTTCAAAGAGAGCTAGAGTAGAGCATAGCTCTCTGCAATCTTTAATCTGTAATCCGCTGGGCTTTCAATGATTGAGATCACAAAATTAATGCAAGGTTTGGTTATTGCCAACCTTCACCCCAAAATGGACAGAGAAATCAATAGATATAATGATGCCAAATTGGATAATCATTGATTCATTTCGGTTGTAAGTCGGCAAATGATAATTTTGAATATATGTAGACTGTATTAGTTTAATTATATGTAGATCATGCAATTCTTTCAGGAATAATTAAGTATGTACTTTATCAACGACCACTCGGCAACCAGTGTCATATTATACCATCGCCTGACCGATGAATATTTGATACAAAATAGTCTCTACAACATTCTCAGGTGACTTTTTTTTCTTTCTTATTCTGTAGACAGTAGATAAAAAATTACCGAAATGAAATCTTAGAACATAATAACAACTATTAAGAACTCAAATAAAAAATGTAATTTAATCGCAAAAAGCACGATTGAAAAAGTTTACAGTCCATTTGAAATCGAAATAAATCGTTACGAGAATCCCACAAGTACGGAGAAACGATTTATGTCATATTACAAACTTAAATCGACTCTAAAATTCTGTGAACTGCCGTTTACGGACCCTACGGCGATAGATCACGTGCTGTGACCCCAATCGTCATCAAATTTGTCACAGTGCACTCGAGAATACAATAGTGATACCACAGTGGTAAAACTAATAAAAAAAATGTAAATAAAATAATAAATTTGACAAAACGTCTTGGGCACTAGTGGAGTCGCTGGAGCGTGGTCGAGTACTTTAATTTGATTTATTTGATTCGGTTGGAAAAGGGTAAACGCGTATGCATTACGCTACAATACTCACGGTTATTACTTTAGTTTACAACTGCTCTGTACCACAATGCTATTTAGCAAAAAGTTTAATGGTTGCATACTTGTAAAGAATGATGATCTAAATTCTATAGGACTTTCGAAGAGAGACTTTCAACATTAATAACATTTTAATTTGCAATCGTGTGTGACTGAATTGGTTATGTGACTCACGTAAAGCCCTGAAAACTGCTGAAAGTTTTGAACAATACCTTCTTTTTTGTTTAGGAAAAATATAGCGGGTAGGTACCTACGTTGTACAACTTTCTTCTGTATTTATCTAACGACATTTTCAGTGTTTTAATACAAATATCAGTTCCATTAGTTATTTGCTTTAATTACCCCTTCACAAAGTTGAGGAATGCAACTAAGCATTAAAAATAATAAAATAAAAAAAAATTGCTCTCTATTTCTGTTATTCGCATTTATTTTCCGCGTGCATCAAACAAACAAACGCATCCCCATTTGAAAATTTAATATAATTTCGTTGTGGGTACTCGATTAGTTCCGAAGTGGTTGGTTATTGTCGTTGAGTGAGCTTTTTATTAATTCGTAGGGAGTCGCTCGTCGCATTATCATTGCTATTATTAGTCGCGTAGTGTGCGCCCATTGTTAGCCGCGTCCTCGCACAACCAGACGCTTCACTGGCCACCTCGTTAATTAATTTCTATAAATGGATCATTTAATTTTATGAAATGCAAATGAGGGGGAGTTCATGTTTTAATGCTCGTCATTCCTTAAATAATTTTTATTTTTTGTAACCCCATTTATTATCATCTGACTAGTTAATTTATAGCCTAATACATAAACCAGCCTCACAATAGAAGACGTTAGCTTCAAATATAACGTTAACACTTTAAGCCGTATTAAACTCGATCCTAATTTAAATACTACACTTTAATTATCAGTAGCTGACATATGATCGATAGAAAGCTGTGCTCTCATTAATCATGATATTATGACGGCTCGCTCTTAGTGTACATCGCTCGAGAGCACTTATTTAATTGTCAAGTGCTGAATGAGGGGCAATCTGCTCAGTGACACTATTCTTTTTATTGCCGCCGCGGGCTACGAACAAAAAGCTCTCGGAGCGCACTTAAATTTGGACTGCCATCTCAAGTCGAGACCTCTCGACAGACAATACGCTCCTCTCTGTCTAACTCGAGGGCGCGAGGCGAGAGCGGCTCTCCTCCGTCCCTGTTCCGCCGTCCCCCGGTGGAGTCTGAGTACGCCCCGCCCAGTGGTTTAGTGATTTGATGCTGCGTGAACTGATTCAATTGTTGTTCGAGGAGACCCGTCCAAAAACGGGCCTTAACAGCTCTCGTTAAAGACGAAAATTGTCCGGTAAAACGATCTCGCTTACGACCTCACCGGGGGGGAGGTTGTTTATCTCAGTTTGCGTTTTTCGGCGACGTGATGCGAATTCGGCTTGTATATCCGGCAAACAAAGAGCACTTTCATCGATCGGAACGAGTCGCGGCGCGCCGCCCGCTTACGCTCTTAAGGCTCCAACACGTAGTCGGGCCCAATTTGAGCTTTATCGAACGTTATTTATACGCTGCTTAGAAAGTTTCAGAAACATGTTTGTGTGAGCGCTCTTATGGGAATTATTTGAAGTTTAAGCACCTTTATTGTTGTGAACATGACACATGCCTATCTGAAACAATTTTTGAGCCTCCGGCTGTGCTGTGGCATTTAAGACGGTTTTGGTAGGGTTTAAGGAAAACTACTTCAGTCATTCTGTTGGACTAGTGCCACTTTTGCCCACTTATTTTAAATACATGACTTTTTAGGCTTGGATTCAGTTGAGGAGAGTGAAGTCATGGCCTGCTTATGATATGTATTTAAATATTTATTTAATTACTACATAAATTGTTTTTATTCAATAACTTGCTTAAAAATATGAAGTAAGTAATACCGATAGCTATTTTGAGACTAAATTGCATTTTAATTTGAATATTAAAAAGCACTTTGGTATATTTATTACCATTATAATTTATTTTTACCTGCAATCATGTTTTTGCAGCTTTATAATGTACCTACCTAAAGTTTTTTGCCCAAACTAATGATGTCAGATATTTTAAAACTGAATACGAAACAAGGAATAAGTACAGCGTTGAAAATAAAGTTCATATTTTGACGTTCAGCTGTCAGAATAACTTTGATTGAAAGTTTAAAATATGCATACCTACTCATTCAAGTACCTACCTATACCTAATGGATGTTTCTTGTTTCCAAGTAAGTACTTGTGGGAAGAACAAGAAATATCAAAAATGTGGGATAAACTTTGTAATGCGAATGTGGAACAAATCATAAATTTCTAGATTTTCAAGCTTGACACATAGTTTCAAGAGAGTTTCATTCTAAAATATCATTTTTTCTAAAGGACAAAATTGTATGGAAAAGGGGGAGGGAGGCCTTTGCCCTGCAGTGGGACAATGCAGGCTAGTTACATTAGAATCTCATCCACATATATCTACTCTATATGTAATAATCTTAGGGATTCCATACAAAGAAATTGCCTACAAATAAAAAAAAGATATTGACATTTCACACAGGTAGGTACTGGTAAGGATATGCTAGCTCTGAAAAATTCAAGTGTGGGCAAGTGCGTCCTCTTTTTTCCGGTACTTTACACTATTTTCATCCATGTCTGCCCTGCAAATACATGTAGATCGCTACAACTGGACCAGGAACTTTTAAGTTTACCTACAGAACATTAATCGTTTCATAGTGTCTCTCTGCATATGACAATAATGTCTGCGTAAATGGACTTATTGATTGAATGGATTTATAGACTTATCACGAGTCACGACCGATCTTAAACTATATTTAACTACATAATTCTACCCTCCCGCGCCTAGCTACGCCGCTACGAATACCTAAATATTTAGTCAAGTTATTTAGAATATAATGCGATGATGACGATGAGCTAATAGACCGCATCAATTACAAGTCTGGTCATAGAATAACAGTAAGGACCTACCCAGTTCTATAAATAATAACTCCTTTACTCCGGATCCAATGAAAATGCCACACACGTGATGCGAATAGGTAGATCAACGAATAAAATAACTTTGCGAATAACAGAGGTAGGAAGGGATTGTATCATTATTTATCGACATTTATGAGCATCAGGGGAATATAAAGACATATTGAAATTATACATTGCAAAGGTCACCTAAACGATTAACTAGTTGATGCTATTACTCACTACCGTAGAGCGACTGACAAAAAATATGAACCACATAAATTGAAGAAATAACAAATGTAGCAATTTGTCTGCTAAATCTAAACTACGTAATTTTATTTTAATGAACAAGTAGGTAGGTGTACAATAAAACATTTCCTGCAACTGGAACGTTCACTAATATCAGATTGCATCATGCGCCAGACTTAGAACTGCAAAATTGCTATAGAACGAATAATCCGTCTCGCAATCCGCTTATTAAAACCTGGCCAAAACTGAAATGGCATTTGCAGTATAATGATTAGTGGTTAAATGATAAGCCGGGCGACCGGAGCGTCCTTGCTTCGAATCCCGTGTCTCTGCCGTGTAATTTGGAAGGGTTCGCTATAACCGATTAGTCTGATTCTCGGTAGCTACGTTGAGTCGCGGAACCCACGCATTATGTCATTAGAGATGTGTAAGCACACGTACGGAATTGTAATAAAGCTGCTGCTATTTAGGATGCTAGAATCAATCAATTGAATAATCTATTGTTTAAAAAGCACGTGCCGTTCCGATTGTTCGATGTAATTTACGGCTTGTCGACTTGTTAACTATTCTTTAGGTATGCTACGATTTGTAATCGATGATCCCGACTTAAATAGTGCAATAATAGGAAATTGCTGCATATTAGAGTTCAATGCTGCCCTTCGTGGCTATATTTACAGCAGTCTTCATATATTAATTTTATAGTCTGCAGTTTTCATACTGTTAATGTAAGTAACATTAACAGTTCTTGTATAAACTTAAATCAAACACATCCAAATTGTCTTATTCAATTAATCGCTATGCTGCGAATAGTCTCGTTTTACTTCTTGTGTCCTTTTCACAGCACCAAAACCTCTTTCTTCTACTCATATGGGCAATATCGTCGCTCCACACTACACGAAACCAGAAATTCGAACAATAATCAGTAGTCATGCGTATCCAGTGTTTCATGTGGTGTGACTCGAGGCTCCCACGTAGCCTGGGTGATCGGCAGCGTTTATACAAATGATACGAATTTACGAGGAACCCTAACCGTTTAGTCTCTAAAAAATATTCCCACTTACGCATACGTTTCAGTTTCCATATGGAAAAATGATCGGTCATACCGTCAGTATTCACCATCTTTAAATATAAATGTGATACATTTGTGAAAATCTAGTGAGTTTTAGACAATTTTGTCACATATGTGAGTAGTTATCTTGTTAGGTTTTCTACCCAATTTTCCAGGAAAACCAATTTCGCGTCACTACATCTGTAGAATCTAACACAGAAATCAGGGTGTTTGCCCTAAAAGCTTAAACACGTTTATTTCATAAACTATCTAAGCATTGCAAGCTTTTCGACGTCTTAGTAAAAAGTAGGTACACGATGAAATCTACTTCACATTAAACACGACACGGCAATATCGCACTTCTAAATCAATAAAGTCGATAGCTACAACAATTCGCTCGAACATTACAACGCGACTTAATAACAGACATAGTCGTGCGACCGAACTAGTCGCAACACAGGTAGGTGTTGTTACGAGCGTCATTACAGAATACGTCATTAAGTAATCGCGATGGATTACACGTTTCGACGACTAAACGCCGATAAACGACATTTTGTTCGCGGCCCCCGGCTTATTGTGAATTCACGATCGTTCCGACAAAATATTATAACTATTGATGAATCATGCTGTGAATCAGTCTATGGAGGTTTGATATCTAGGTTTGCTTGGTTCGATATTCAAACATTATTTTAGAATGATCTCGTATTGCTTGCGTGGAATTAGTATGTACTATGTAGGCTTGTTGGAGGTAAATATTTGAGGGTCTTTCTCAAGTGAGAAATATTTAGCGATATGAATGGAGGCACATTTTTCTTGAATAATGCAGTTATATTTTAACGGGTACAACACTTTCTAGTACTTACTTAATTACAGATATTGCAAATGAAACTCGATATATTATTCTAATTTGATTCTACAAAGACTTATTTTTGCGTTTTTGTTGTTGACTGTGTTTTTCAGTAACAAAAGGTACAAGGTAGGTTCATGGTATCTCTCAACGAAACGAGAAAAATAAATACATTAGATAAACTTCTGATAATAAATTATCGACTGACTAACTATTTAAATAATTAAAAAATAACAGTATTTTGGGTATCTACATTACCAGTCGACAGCGATGCGGAGGAATTTTTCAACGCCATATTTTAGTTTGTTAATAGGTTTAATTAGTTAAGTTCGGATATTTCATTGCACATTGGCAGCTTTCATTTCGGCATCACAGGTTAAGTTCACCAAATAAGCAAGCTATTTGAAAACAATTAAGTAAACACACACCAGTGGCCGGTGGACGCAGATAGTCGGCGGTGTGGTGATTAATAAGAGGTGTGGAGCGGCGCCGGCGCCGAGCCGCCGGTGACTTGCAGCCTTTGTGATGAGCGAGAGCCGACGGTCACACGGTGGTGCCAAGGAAAGGTTACAGTTACATTGTATCAAAAGTTTGTACTACTTTCAGAAGCTTCTCAGGTACGAAATGAGTAGATAAAAAACTATAATTCTAGATTAAAGTTTCTGCAAAGCTGCAACTTCAAGTTCAATGCTTTATTTCTTGAAGAACTCCATTAAAAAGGACTGCTAACCTACACCTAATGTTTTTCTTGGTAACTGAGCTTTTCAACTTATAAAGTGCAGCGATACAACGAACAGACTTTTACCTGAAAAGTATTACATTGTAGTAAGTATTTTTCTCCTCGGTTCTTACACCTGTGGCGTGGGAATGCTAGCAGCTGGGTGGGACACTTATGTTGCTAATGTTGCCATCAAGCTCATATCGACGTAACAACACTACAAATTACTGATCTGATTGCGAAAAATGCAATGCAATTTAAAACGAAACAACCATTCACTCTCTAATTACAAAATTGGTGAATGTGTGAAACAAATTATCTAATACCAATTAAAACTGATCGCAGCAAATAGTCAAAATGATAATGTTTTTCATTTAAATAGTTTGTAGAAAATCAGTACGCAAGTAGGCAAGAAGTTATGTAGCTGTGTAATTATTTATAATTAAGCAAAAAGCAAACGGCGTGTCTTGTAAATAGGTAATTAAAATTAATTGTTTCGCTTTGGGTCGTTATTAAAAAGCTTTGTGTTTTTCCAAATTAGGAGTAACCATTGTTCAAAAATAATCCATATATTAGTATAATTTATTCTGTATCCGGGAACCAGAAAATCGGTGCCTATTATTAGTAGGTAGTGGCAGTATTCTATTTGAGCAGCCGCTACAAAAACCAAAAGAAAGTGACCGCACACAAAAGCCCATTACATCCTTCAATTAACTACGATTTCACACCCTTTCACGAACCGAAAAATCGAAGCCCAAACATTAGTTTAACCGAAATTATAGAAAATCAACAAAAAGGGTCCCACAAAAAGGTGCAGACGCGGCGGCATCGACAGGGGCGTGGACACAGTGCGGCGCCTGCGCAACACTTGACACTATACTGTCATACTCGCAATCACAAAGCTAACTCGAGAATAACAAGTTCCCAGGTAATCTACTCTGAAAATATGGAAAATAAATGAATGTAATCTATTTTTTTAACAAAATAGTTTAGCCAAATGTAGAGCTGTTTGGTCTATTCGCGCAAAAACCAGAACTCTATGCAGTGCTCTACTATACTCCGATTAAAACTAACTAGTCAGTTTTTAAGACAGCACAATCTTGATTAGAAAGATGGTATTCTATCAATAGAAAATTAGTACAGTTTGTTATTAGCTACCGTAGTTTTTTGTAAAGGACGCGTCGGAGGCGGTGATCAGACGTACCCTAATTACAAACGTTTGTTTTTGAGATAGCCGCCGTACTGTCGTAGACAAAACTCCTTTGTGCTATGATATTTTTTGTGATAAAATATAATAGCACTTCAGAATCTTAATTATGTAAAGAATAGGCAATTAATTGTAGCTATATTATATTTCTGTTTATATGGTTAAATTATTTTGATGACTTTATTGCGAACTCGAAGCGAAACGAGTTTGTAAAAAACGTTTAATGGTTGTCGTTTTTAATTCGTCATTATTTCTTTTTAACCTTTTGCTGTGAAACAATGTTGCATGAAAAAAAAAAACAAAGTTTCCGCAAACAATCGCATGTACTTTTAAGAAGTAAATGTTTAATTCCTGTATAATTATATAAATGAAGATTGAGCCCAGTTTCGGGCAGTAGCAGTAACATGTCGACGGTCCCGCTGACTCAGCATTGCTTTGTGAAGAACGCCGACTATCTCACGACCACTGCTGGCGTGTGTCCCAAGTCACTAGCGTTAGGTGATACCAATATTAGTGTCTGTCTCAGTGTTTGACTTATAAAATTCAATGGTCTAATCAACTTAAAAGAACATTTTATTATCTAACACGGGATGTCAAATTGTCAATCATTGTACCGTTGATTTGTGGTGTTTTATGTAATCTGGATGATTTTATAAAAATATTGTAACATTATACATACGAACAACTAAGCACGTGGTATACCTAACGCTTTTAATCAAGATGAGCTGGAACTCTACATAAAGAAATGGTTCAAACGATATATAAGATACGCGTCTTAATGGACTATTATTGTTTAATTATTTAAAATAATGTTGTCACATTCTGTTTTTTGGAGCTGGCAACTAGTAAAGAGGTGCGTATACTGCCCATGACTTGGAACACTAATGTTAAAACATTTTACTTCTTTTAGGCTTCGCCACAGTCGGGTAAAATAAATTGCCAGTTAATTGTTTTCTTCACTCTACCTCTATGTTACGTACGAGAAGTATTTCAATTTCACTCGGATCATCATATATTAAGGCAGTTTAGTACAGAAGCCCAGAAGGCAGGGAACAGAAAGTAGCATTACTGGTCTCATTTTATGCCTACTTAGTATGTAGTTTCCATTTTAGTATGTAGTTTGTTCAAAAAGTATCTGTTGAAAGTGTAAACAAATCCTGTTCAGGTTAAATTCTTACGTAATCACTCATTAAGAGAATTAGTAACACAAACATCTGTGTTTAGAAGGTTTCTACTTTATATCTCACCACTTTTTCCAACAATTATTGTTTGAATAACAATAATAAATTGTAATTGAAAAGTTATCGACCGAAATTGAGGTTATAAAATTAACCTCAAATTTGAAAGGAAAAGATCTTTATGGTGAATTCTTATAATTCTAATAAATAGAATTTCGGGTTGAAGTATTCAAATAATCAAATCCAAGAACTCAATTTGTACGTGGCACTACAAATTCGCATCCACAGTAACGTTTTCTGATCCATTTGATTACATTTTCATCACATACTTTTGGAACAGAGCAGAGGGGCTTGTGGTTAAGTAATAACAGCCGCACGGGTTGATCGATCAGGTTAAGCTACGCTTGCCGCGGTTGGTCCGTGGATGGGTGACCATTTTTACATACCAAGACCCCTCCGTGACTCGGAAAGCACGTTAGACCGTTGGTCCCAACTGTCATTCGTGGATCTTTGACAGTCGTTACGGGTCGTCAGAAGCCCGAAACTCTGACAACCAGTCTTACTAAGGGATTTCGTATTACCCAGTAACTGGGTTGTAGAGGTTAGATAGGCAGTCAACATAGTTGGGAAAAGGCTAACTTTAGGAACAGACCATAAATAATCCACACACTCATTCAGTATACCCAGTAACAAAAACAATAAGTAGCATTAGTAAAAAGCGTTTACTTTTAGGCTATACTTTCAAACTTTTTTTGCAATACTTTCGTATCATTAATTTAGGTAACGAAGTACCTAGATACCTACTTATGTTAGTCCTGTAACCTAATCAACGCCACACCAACCAGATTAGGTATATTCAACGAAATAATAACATGAATTCGGTTATTTCCTTGTATAATTTATCGCATTATTGGCATTGCCAACGCACATACACAGTTTACCTAAGCATTCGTTAAAATCGTCTGAAAAAGACGTGCATGTGTGTGTATAATGAACATTCACATCGACAAATCACACTCGGCCATGTTGTTGAAATACTATAAACTCGTACACCTACTTTAAGCAGTATATACTGTAATAATTCCTAAACTTTTCATACATTTTTTCCTCCATAAGGTAGACATTGTTTCAGACAGAATTATTAAATTGTTTGGGACTACCAAATATGTATATTCTGAAAACCTGGTGCGTCGGGTAGCAGCGTATCACCTAATTGCGTCACACACTATCAATCTCAATCGGAACCATTTTGAAGGCTATTGCTAATCCATTCCTTCATATGTACGTAGATGTTGTCTGCTCAACAACGTAATAACGCAATGAATGTTGTTGTAGTGTCAAAATGAAAGCCATTGCTACTGACAGTGTGTTACTATTACCCCGCTGGTAATAATCATTTTATACCATACCAAAGCAAATAATCGTAAGTTTAAGTTACAGTTGTTCAGCATCTTTTCAGTGTAATATAAATCTTGCTAATAAGGAAGTGTTGATCGTAGTTATCAACAATTCCTTAATCTGCTTTGGTGATTACGACAGTATTTTTACGGATCGAGAATAAGATAAGACTACAGAATTAAACTTGAGAGACTACTTGTATTTATTATTATAAAAATCAGTCATTTATTTTTTAGGATTAGTAGAACTCCGTTAATAAAGATCGGTCCTTGGCAGCTCTGGACAGAGAGAGGTGGCAAGAGAGTAGGGTGGCCGTTTGCCCAGCAGTGGACAATAATAATATTAAAATTCGATCAAAATTCCGAAATATCACATATTTTTGACATTGCTGGTTAGATACCTAGTACTAGTGGAAAAACCACGTTCAAAGGAGTATTCATTCGAGAGAGAAAGAAGTTTATTTTTATGTTGTATTTTTTTGTATAAAACATAAAAAATAAACTAAAAATAACAAAGTATAGTTAAACTAACCTTCTATTCTGATACCAGGTCTTGACCTGCGTATCCGTGAGTCCTAGTTTCGCAGCCAGTTCCATTCGGTCCTGCACGCTGAGGTACTTCTGTCTCTCGAAGGACTTCTCCAGGGTCTGCAGCTGGTGGTCCGTAAAGGCTGTCCGCGCCTTCCTTTGTTTCTTCACCAGTCCTGACGAGTCTCCCCCACAACTCTTGCTTGATACATCGTCTGAGTCATCTTTTACACCTGTTGGAGAAGAATGTACAATTATAAATTGGTTCAAGAAACTTTTAAGAAAGTCTCGTTGAAAATATACCTGAAGATAAAATAAAAAAAACAACTTTTATTTGTTGAATTCAAAGTCTGCATATCTTCGCTGACTAGCAGTACATTCAAGTCTTTAAATAATTTAGGTGAGTACTAGCATTGTTTGAAAAAAGTGAAATCCGTCTTGTAAACTTTTTAAAAGTTTACAAAGTTACCTAAAGGAAGCTAATACTAAAGGTACTAACAATGCTGTTAAACATCACAAACCTTCACGGTTTCTACATCAGCGCTTTTGAGAAATGTAACTAAGCTGATCATGAATCAAAAACTAAAAATTTATTCAAACTAGGCTGAGAATCAGGACTTTTTGAATGTCAAAATTACACAAGACAGTTCCCAAAAACGCTCGTCCTTCACCACAATATACAAACCTGCCTTTAAAATAACGTAACAAACACAGTTTTAATTATAATAATCATATTTAGTCCTCAAGCCCACTGCCTCAGTCATCGACCTCACTGAAACGTGTTTGTTATTAGAGAGTGCTTGTCCTCGGCACCAGTCACCACAGAAGCCTTCCCTCTCGGTAGGGCTTCTTGCGGTCACTGGGCCTCGATGCCCTCGGTCGCTTCCTTCACGACACTTGTCTTCAATATACATAGTACTTAGCTACTTACAAATTTAGGCTTTGTCACACTGAGCTGTGAATTCGAACGACTTTATTTTTTCCAGTAGTAATTCTATGGCAGCCTGAGCAGCATTTCTTTAAAAACACCGCTGGAATTTTGAAATAAGGATTTACTCCGACAAATAATAAATATATTTAGAAACTTTGCAAACCCTGTTGTTCTGATGCCAAAGCAATGTATCGTATACTCGTACTGATATAATTAATTAAGAACGCGGAAGGTGGTTAGAAAGTGCAATTTTTTAAAACATCCAGACGACTTTGCCACCAAGATTGTGCTGTAATAGATAGCATATACTACACACATGCCACAAATCTAGTGTGTGTTGAAACACATTTATCTTGCACTACAGTGTCCACATGTGTGACATCTACATAGATCGCCACGTGCGAACTACGCGACATCACGCAAAATCCTGCATCGACACACAATCCACAAGACACAACACCCGACTGGTCGGAGGATCCTCCCTTTTCTATAGAAGATGAGTGCACTTTACACCTGTTCCTCATAACACCATGCTGCTACACTTGATATGTGCCTACGGCCTACGACGTAGCCCAAATACGCTTTGTTACGCCTGTCTTGTGACACGGGATTATGGCAAACGTTCTAAGTAAGAACAAAACTTTTAAAAACATAATATTTGTTCATTTGTTTGTATTCTTTGTTCTTAATCGCCTTCTAATAAAACTTATTACGTGCCGAAAAGTTCGAATAATTTAATATTAAATGCCGGTGTATTTGTACTTTTTATAGCTTATAAATTCGCAGTTCACGGTAAATATATAAAGGTGTTTCTTTTGCTTATTGTTATACGACCCATAAACAAGTAAGTGTATTTAGGGCTTTATTGAGCGGCTTTCGCGTTTGATATAAAGGTTTACAGCAGTGCCCATAAAACAAGCTAAAGTTCGTTAATTGAATGGTAATCGAAAAACGAGAGACACCGCAAGAGCTGATGTAATCTTTATAATAAAATGAAATGCTGTTCGTTGTGAAGCGCATCACTTGAAAACGGCTGGACCGATTTGGCAATTTTTATTTATTAAAATATTCGTAATAGTCCGATTGAGGCAGGTATTTATGTAAAGAAAAACTGGAAAAGTTTCCTGGACGAATACAAGTACAAATTTGGGAAAAATTGAACGTCCTTTTTTCAATGGAATTTTTGTATGAACTATTTGAACAGGCTCTCGGGTCAGCTAGTTTCAAATAATTGGACAAGAGTGTACCTGGCCTTAAAAATGACACATCGAACTTTATAAAGAGACTGTCACACAGAGGTATGGGTGACAGAGACGATGCTCTACAAAGTCGAACTTTTTCTTAAGCTTAATGTCCCATATCCCGCCCGCGCACTACATTTTCTTGACCTAAAAAAAAAGAAAAGCTCCTTATTCGCAAGCAGGCAATATCCTTAAAGTCAACACAATATAATACGTGTTAAACACAGTAAGGAGACAAAGGATTAAGTGTTTAATGCGCAAGGAATTAGCGCAGTGGAGCGGTGGTTGCGGTCGCGAGTTGCGGCCGTTGCGGCTTGCCACCCATGTACGCGTTCACCCGCAACCCGAGGCTTGGCGGCTGTAACGCAAACCGTCACGTTTACGTTAACTACTCGATGATCTGATATTTGTTTGTGAGGAGGACGGTGGGTAAGACTAGGTAGATTTTTTGTAAATCTACATAGCATTGATTTCGTTATTGTGGAGCACCCAACTGATTTGAACATTAGATGTTTCATTTATTACTTAATAATTGTTATTATTTTTTACATTGTATGTTTCTTCTTCTAACTTACCTACATACTTTATCTATTCAGGTACCAAATATTTGTATGCCAACACCAACGCCAATAGCGGAATGTGTCTTTGCACTGAAGTTCTTACACCTAAGGTATGTAACATCTTAAGTACAACATTATGTGCAAATCAATGATTTTAATTTGGATTTTTGATAATTTGATCTAAACTGGTTAAATACAAGTAAATAAAGACACAGATTTTTAAAATTAGTCATGTAACCATGGGACTTATAATATTTTTTGGCTAAAAGGCTATTGCAATTTATTAAAGTATGCAAACAAGTCTAATAATTTTTTCAGTAAACGAACAAATAAGTAAGTCGTACGTCATAAGTAATTATACTTAATTAAAATATGTTTATAGCAAACTGTACCACAATCAATTTGCAGATCAAAAACAACTTTGTTTTCAATTACAAGCGGTTAAAATGTTTACACATAAACGTTTTCCGTAATAAACAACCTTGGATATAAATTGCTCGTTGGAGGTTCGAGCTGATTTTTTACCAGCGACCCTTTAGCCGTTTGTAATATTGAGTATAATTATGTACAGGCAGGCCATTAGGGTACACCGCCGTTAATTTATTATAATAAGGTCCAACTGCCGACTGCACTTACTCGACCGTGAAAATTATTATCATTAGTGCACAGTAATGTACAGCACAATGCACACATTAAGCTACTGCCCTTATCAGGACTGCTCCTAAAGCTTATATAAATACACTTCACTTGAAATAGCTGATATAGGTATTATGTATCATTTTCCTTCATATTGTTGTGCATTAATTCGCGGGTCGTTTCCGGAGATTATAAAAAGGCTATTAACATTCAGAGCTGAATGAGATCCTCATTAAGCTTGTAGCTAGACTCGAGTGAGACTTCCAATCGATTTGTTCTCATCGAATAAACAGCGGCTGAAAGCGCTTGAATATTATTCAGTTCACAATCTACATAAACACGGATTTCAATCAACTAATTGAGATATCGGTATGAAGATGTGACGCAAATGCTAAATGGTTCAGTTGGCATCGGAGCAGGGACACACGATCCGAGCGGCCCAGCGGCCGCTCGGATCGTTGCTCGACCGCTGTTGACGATTATATCGAGATCATTGAAAACTGTATCGAATGTTATTCGTTAC
The DNA here is from genome assembly GCA_947507525.1 of Apamea epomidion. NCBI lineage: Eukaryota > Metazoa > Arthropoda > Insecta > Lepidoptera > Noctuidae > Apamea > Apamea epomidion. The sequence continues at coordinate 15,552,612 of OX382226.1, forward strand.
GATGGTGACCCACGTTGTTACATATGACTTCATTGAATTAATCTATCAACTGGGAATTCCATATATACCGTTTGGTATAACAATGTAAATAATATAGGTTGATAATTTTAACAATGCCATGATTACCTAAATATTCCTATTTTTAAGTCAGATCGATGTATAATACGTACTCGTTCATCACTTAGGCACGTTATTGGAGTACCCCATCACACGACACCCCCCCATTTAACTTCTACAGAAGCAATTTTCACATGGTGTCCCCTCGGCCGACAAACAGTCCAAGTCATTCCGTGTGCCTTAAAAATCATAGGTATTATTAACTGTACTTTATTTAATAACACCTTTGAATCCGCTAAAACAAACCCGTTCAATAACTGACTATAATTGTGTTTTTTGTCGTAGACAAAATAATCACTGGTTCGACCTCTGTTAAATGTAAATATGAAACAATATGCGTAGGAGCGGCTCACTAATGGCTTTATAATTGAAATTATGACTTATGCTGCCCCTACAAGTCGGCACTCACTAGCTTGGGTGACGTCCACTGCAGGATCTGTGAACAAGAAGGTCGTTGAAGACGTAAGTGAAACAGCAGTGGACGCAAAATTTATGCTAGCGTGTGTCGCATTGGGGCAATGTGTAGAGCTGGCACTAAACGGCCTCGTCTGTCGGTCTGTCCCCGTAATAACTCTTAGAGGACAATCCAGTATGCACGAGTATCTATCTACACAAGTTTAGGCGCTAATTGAATATTAAGTTACTTAAGTGCGCGCGGTTGATTTCAAACTAGTTTTAATTAATTGATAATTATAGCGATAGCTCGATTAACAAATCTGACAGTGAAGGCCGTTGTATTAGTACTTGTCAAACGGCACGACTTGCTAAAAGCTTTGTTTAGTGGCCTTTTATACTAACATATGCAGTACTCAATCGCCAATTCTTGCTTTTAAATGTGCATATGAATATGTAAATCAAAACACTAATTATAATGAAACGCAGTTTTATCACGCATTTTAATTGAATATGACGTTAACACAAGCTAAAATGTTATCTCGAAATCTAATAATGATTATCTTAATTAAACTTTTAGAATCGACTGACGACAAAGACTGTAATATTATTAATTAGGTTTTCAACGTTCACAATGCTATGCAATGGTTATTACTTATATCAAGTGATTGTAATTAAGTAATTAAAACTATTAAGGCAGGTGTGTTCAGAGTAATTGAATTTCAATGACAACCTAGATTAATGAGAATGACAGCTGGTGATAAGATCGTCTCAATTTATGCAAGGTTGGGTACTACTAAGTGACTGAATTATTTGTAGATTCTAACAACATAATACAATAAAATTGTGACGAGATATCAAGATAAAGAATAGTAGACATTTTGGATAGGATAGGCATAGAGCAAGTTCGATAAGGTGCGATAAAATGATACCCTAAATGGAAGTATTAAACTGGCGTTGGCGCCTAAAATGTCGTTATTGTCCAGAGTGGGCGTAAACTATAAAGAGCATTCTGTGGTTCGGCCTATTCCTTCTCAGATAACAAGTGTAACACTTAATAAACAATGACAAGGTAACGATAAAGCAATAAATTACGAACATTATTCAAATTAAATGACTGATGAACATGGAATATTGTCTTCTTATCGTTACTATCGTCATCAGACGTACCCAAAAGGAGAAAATTGCCAAGAGCTGAATAGGCACATCAATCACAATACAATGATGACTTAACCTAGAAAGAACAACGCAGATTTATAGGCTTGTCAGCCGTTTAATTAACTGTAACCCCCTGTAGGAAATTCATTTAACAATAGATTGTTTTAATCGCTATATAGTTACTCCCACTCTTAACCACGTAATTAATATAATTGTTCGATTAGTGGGAATTATTCTCCATTCATTGCTCTGTGGAGACGTTAATCAAACATGAATTACGGTTACGATAGCTGAAGTAAAGTTAAACCTTTTTATAATAAAAATAACTGCTTAGATAACCTCCTGGTTCTTAACGACGACACTCTTGAAACAAAGGAAATAATTAATCAAATTACAAAAGCGACGGATTGCAAAATATGTATTTTGGGTAGTATTACATAAAGTTAGAACGTCAGTTGCATTGCAGTGTAATAGATACCTAATCTAATGGCAATTAAAATCTAAGCCGGTAGTGAGCAACTAAATAATAGTCTATATGACGTTTATACAATTTGCCTAATTACTGTAACGCTTGCTTTCCAGAGCGGCGATGCAAGAATAATGTAGCGGACACCATGTGAAGAGCGACAGCGACTATGCCTAACATCACGATTTATATTCAGATCTTCCCTTCGGTATTTTTCTGTCAGAGCATGTTTAAGTCACGTAGCTGTGGGTAACTAACCACAGCTTTATCAGTTTTTGAATATACGTATTTGGTACTTATAATTATTTCCAGAAGACTTTATCTTTGTGAACATAACTTCCTTCTTCGAACCAAATTCAGAACCAACGAAAACCAAACAGTTTCTTTACCCTAACCGATTATGCTTCTAAAAATACGAAAACTTTAGGGTGCAATTAAGATTTTCTCGCTACCTCTCATGCAGCGTGCGCTAAATCTTAATGAATTGATGCACAATGGGCGCGCGGGCGCAGGCGGCGTGTGAGCGGCGCGGACGCAGCACAATGCACCGCGCATGCGCGTTATGTCACGACTGTGGCATAACACGTGCAATCATAGCCAAGCAACAGGCAACCCATGCTCAACATCACTGAGCATTCAACAGATTTTTTTTTATGGAGTCTTTATTGCTTTTAACTCTACCTGGTCAAGGAAAGCGTTTAATCAGCTTGAAGCAGCAGTGAAGAATGGGTCTCTCTTATAACTGTCTGAAATTACCTCATATTTCACTTACTTCCCTAAGTAAGTAAAATATGAGGTAATTTATCATCAATTTTTTGTCATGTTATCGGATACCTTTGGAAGATTACCCTCGGGTGTCTATCTCAATGTATTTTGAAGATTTTGCCTCTGCCATAAGACGCCACACTAAACTTCTCCAATAAGTTTCAGTGGTTTTCCCTGTCAATACAGTTAAACAATAATTGTCTCCTAGTTATACTTTTAAAATTATTAACTAGGTACTTGAAAATAATGTTTCTGTGTAAACCATTTAGAATCAGTATGAATCGCTTGCGGGTGTTCTAGTATACCTAGGTGACGTTCAGAGTCTGACTATTTCTTTTATAAATGTTATTGACGGGAAAACGTGAAAATTAATGAAAATACAGATTGCATTAGAGAAAATTGTGAAACAGATTGTGTGATTAGATTACGGCAGATAGACGTGATAAATTAGGTAAAAGCAAGAGTAAAATATGGTAACAACAAAATACAATTGAAACTTTTACTATACTTCCATAATCAGCCCATAATGTTTCCACTGCTGGGACATAGGCCTCCTCTCTGTGAAGGGAGAGGGAGGGCGAAAGGGAGTGAGTCATAATCTACCATGCGGGCCCAGTGCGGGTTTGTGGACGTGTCACATTTCTTCGAATTTTTGGTTATTACTATACTTATTTACCAACAAATCTTAAAGTTTTAAAATAGGTATGAAGTTAAAGGCTGATTGATAAAAATTAAGTAGAAAGACTCCTTAGATAAAGACGATATTATACCAACAATGATGATATTGCTAGAAAAACGCGGTAGGAACGCTAACTACGAACAAACTTAACAGTTAACTATAAGCTACTCGTACGTTAATTTAATCGTTCACATAAGTCAATACATGCTGCTGAACAATGCGGTGATTTTGCGCTAGCACCAATTACGTGCAATTGTGATTAATGTAATTGTTCGCTTACTACATGCATTTTAATATATTTTCCTTGGTAAAGAAAGGTATTAAGACTTGCTGGTCTAATTGAATCCGGAACAATCATAAAATATTTGCAGAAATTAAACGTTAATTTTACTTTTATGACTGAATAAAATAATTGATTCGAAAGTGTGAAAAAAATAAATGATTTTTATTCAGTAGCATAATCAGCCTATAATGTTCCTACTGCTGGGACACAGGCCTCCTCTCTTCCACACGGGCCCAGTGTAGGTTGGTAGACATCACATGTCTTCGAATGTTTGGTTCTAGGACATGCTGGTGTCCTCACTAGATTTTCCTTCACCGTTTTAAGAGCAGTGGTGATGAAATTATTTACACAAAGTAAAGCGCCTGCCTGGGTTCGAACCCACGAGCTACAACCCGTAAATTGGGGCTGTTACCAATGCCAATATTGCTCATTGATTAGACATAACCAGAAAATTTTTATGAGGCCATTTTTCATGCAATTTCGTAATAATCAAGCGCCAAGTAAGATAAGTTTAAAACAAAACGAGGCACTAAAACATCCAAAATATCTACACGCATGATTAAACATCCAACTAAACCTCAAAAAAAGGGACGTAATGCTTCATCATAAAAATATATCGATATCAAATGTATCGAATACAAAATAACGACGTATCAAAGCGATATCGTTTCGCGACATATTCGGGCCTGTCGGTGTGAAATCGAATGAAAAATTATGCATTTTCCGATAGCTTTTCTAGCTACCGTTCAAGTGGACTCTGAGAGGCTATTACACGGTGTGTTCACACAAGTTACGTGTGCATAGGCCACGTTAATATGTACGTAAGTACCAGTGAGATAAGGTTCGATAAGCAATCGTAAATACCTACTTGTAAACTTACGTCGTTCGTGCTCTACATCTTTTGTTTCCAGAAATCTCAGATGCTTTGATGTTGTGATATCTGATTATGATTCATCTTTGGTTTGGAGATAATATTTTTGTTGCGTGTAACAGCTAAATACTTACGGATATTTGGTACTAAGAATTTTATGGAGTTAGTAGGATTGCCACATGGGAGTTGTAACACGTTTGTCATCTCGGAAAGTCAAGCGAAGCCAAGAGTTATTTTATTAAAAAAGCTAAAATACTTAGCTATTATTATAGAAAACTTTGTAATACGATTGCTGCTCGTAAAACTGTAAATACTGAGATAGTTTACTAATGCTCTAACGGTAAACGGTAGTTATATTTAATTCATAGACGGATAGAGACGTGGTAACTGTCAAATTTTGAAAGGAATTAGGATATAATAACAATAGTTTACAAAACATAATACCGGTATTAACTTAGTGCTTACGTGCTAGCTACGTAAACTAATCCATTAAAAATCATGACATTGTATAATATGTCTAATTTTAAAATTCACATATAAAGTATGAGTATACCTACTGTTGTAAATTATAGCGGAATCTTAAGATCTAGAAAAATAAATATTAGTCACTGTCAGTTTAAGATTATCTCAGCATAATTTCTACTACTTAACACTTCGGTGAGCTTGTTCATCTCCCAGTAGTCTACACTTATGTGTCTAAGTAGATGTACTAAATAGAAGATCATATTTACTTCCATGACTACTTTGTTTAATCTAAACAAATATTTAGAAATATACATATACACTCGTATTAAAAGCAGATTCAATTTCTCATTTAACATATCAAAGCATACAGTTGACAGTTGTAACATTACTACAACTAAACAAACTTTAAATAATCCCCTCTGGAAAAAAAGCTAATCACAAAGTCTTGAGACGAACCTTTATATTTTAAATCGAACCCAATTTCACAGCTCGCATCGCCTGTCAAATGTGACACAAAGCCAATCGCAGCCGTATTATGAGGGAACTCAAACTGACCCTATTTATATCAATGATAATCTATTTATTGTCACAATAAAAACTTTTGATGTTATCAACTCGCAGTGATGAAAGAATCGTCACCTTCCTCTCGTCCTTATCGCGATGCCAAAAGTCACGTTATACCCCAATCTTTAAGTTACTTGAGACTTTATTGTTCAGTCAATAAGAATCGTATTAGCTTGATGATAATTTCATGGAAGGTATGCTAAGCAGCTTAGTGATGCGATGGTACGGACTCGAGGTGAGGCTTGCTTGACGTTTCGAGTGAGTGACGAGTCGATCCAGTGGCATCGGTTGTGCACTACAAGTACAGCCAACGACAAATAGCTATTCATAATTAATTAAATTGTAGTACCGTAATCGTGACTAAGGAAACTGGGTGGGAAATAAACACCTGTTAAACATAAAACACCTTGCTATTTGATATGCGCGAAAATGTATTTCACAACGAGTAATGGCACAAAATAAACCTTTGCAAGATATTTTGCAGTGTTCAGTTCACGTGATCAGTGATAATAAATAAGTTTTGCAATGAAAACTAATCGCTTTGCTCGCTCGGTTCAGATAAGATACTCATTTAGTAATGTCAAGGAAAACACGATATTTGTGCAGCTAAATTCGAATATGCATCGTAAGTTTATTGCATTGCAGTTTTTTTCTCGATTCGTAGAAACCGAACATTCAATTTGATCGTGCGAATGAGTACCCTGTCATTACTCATAGATTAATTACTTAGTTAAATCGTCTTGGCTTGTATGGTCACTAATTGCTGTAAACGTTGTGTTTTTTTCACATTCTCGGTAAGTGGGTTTTTCAAATTACGATGCCAGAGGTTTTGTATTTACAGTTGCATGAAACGTTTAATTGCTTCCAACGGATGTTAAATACAGTAATTGGGAGGTAAATTCGTAAGATAACGTATACGTTAAGAAATATAATAAGCATGGAGTGTCTTTATGTGGCTTACGTAGGTACAAAATAACTTGACAGACAAACGAAAATAAATGTACACAAAATATAGTTGTACTTGACTGTACCGAGCTCATACAGATCTGTTGGATTTCGGTGAGCTATTTTAAAATTTAAAAAGCGAACGTAGCTTGACATTTGACAAAAGCTGATTATGACGTCAGTTTTTTTCTTTTTCCCCCGTGTGACACCGAGAGTCCTTTGAGCCAGGATTAATTTGGTCCGTTTTATAAGGGCTTACTTATCTCGAAGCCAAGTGTTAGGAACGGGTTGTATTTATCGCAACCCATTATACATTTTATTATTTAATTTATTTAACGCTTCGGGTTTAGCCGCTTGACTATTAAATCGTCGATGGGATAATGCGATCTAAACTCAAACATTACTTAGTCTTAAATGTGTTGTTTTGTTAATTTATTTATATTGAACTTTCTAACAGCTCGTTTGTGATTAAAAGTTCGAAAGTTTCGAAGATTGGGATATTACTGGTATCTAATGGGTATGTTGTTAGTGACAAAGTCAATAAAGAAGAGTTGGTTTTATAGCTTTATTGAAAAATAGGATCATTACAGCAATTTAAAAGATTTTATGCAAATAACGTGTGTTGTAAATATAAAATCTAGATAACACGCATTTGTCTTAGTGTACATTAATTAGTTTGAAGCCGAGCCGTATTAAACATTAATGAGGAATTATAATGAAGCTGGGATTACACGGTCGGGGATTTAAATTAATAAATTATAATAATCATATGCAGTGCCCTTAATACGCCGCCTTAAGTGCCCACTAGTTTATTGAATGTAACTTTCCAATGTTATACTTAACAGCTTTGTGATCGAAACGTTTTAATAAAGCTGTGCTTTTATAATACTTGTTACAGCCTCCTTTAATTGTGTATACTGAATGGCAACACAAAATCTTTTTTTATTCGATCTCTTTTTTACAGTCACGTTTTGATAGTATTCTCGATACTGGACAAGCTGTGAGCCCAATAAAATTTCCCATCGGAATAAAATGGCAAACTTCCCTACAACTATTCATCAATTTTCAAAAATCCTTCCTTAGTGCTGACTTTTTCTATAAGTATAAGGAACTCTAGTCCTAGACCCAGCGGTTTACGCTGTGTGTTGTTTGTCAGCGAATTAATAAATTAATTTAAAACAACCCAAACATAAGTAAAAGATTATAAGATTGTGGGGAGTACAAAACTATAATTTATTTATTGATTAAAGATTCGTAAGATAGGAAAAAAAACCCGATCAAAAGTATATGATTTAATTTTGTAGAGTGAAGATTCACGTAATGGAAATAGTACTCATAAAATTTCAAGTATTCAACCGAACTAATATAGGCACTAATGTACTAATGTATATTATCAATTAGTTTCTAACGTAAGCCCTAATGATAATTATCTTGGAACAAATTATGAGAATTATAGGCTAGGTTTGGTTCCGCGTTACACGCCGCCATTTTTTCGCATGTCATTATTATTTGAAAAAATATAGTTAATTATACAGTAATAACTCTTAAGAACACTTAATTAAATAATGTTTGCTAATAAGCCTTCGTTTAGTCGTAAAAACTTTGAATAGTTTAAGTTCTAATTAGGAATACACATATAAAGTTTCCGTATCTCATATTTATTAAGCCTATATACACTTAGCGCTCGGCAATTGTTTTTTTCTATAATATATTAAAATAAAACTTGTTTTTCTTCTCCGCCAAACGTGACTTTGGTCTGAACTGTGTGAATTGGTCTATTTGGAGCTTCGCCATGTTTATTGTTATTTATTTAATGTTTCCTTTTTGCTTATTTCCTAAACTACATTTTTTATTCGTTCTGGGTTCACATTATGAGAATGTCTTTTGTTTAGTAAAATTAATTGCTGACTTTACCTAACTACCGCATTCCTAGCTAGCCGTTTCCAACCTGACTGACATTTTACCTTTTTTAGCTTGTTATGGTTATTCAGTGTTTAGGGCTCAAAAGTTAGTTCATAATGATGTCATAACATGACATGTTAGGTACTGACTAAAATTATTAAAAGTAATTCAAATATTATCTTCGTATTAAAAACGGATATCTCAAAATCTTCGATATTCAAAGTTCAATCAAAACAATAAAAATGAGAGTCACACAGCATTTGTGCCAGTCGGTCGCCCGGCTCGCATCGGAAGAGGTCGGTTGTGACAAAAGCCTCCGGATCGAGTTGCATCCCCGCCCCTCCCAACCCCGCACCGGACACCCCCCTGTCATATGCACCTGCGTGACGTTTGACCCTAACAAGGTCGAAAAATAACATCGTAAAGACATTATGTCGATCGGATTAAGTTTGTTTTAATAAAATAACGATTTGTAAAAGTGACTTTAATTAAGAACTTAAGATAACAACTCCTACGTGTTGCTTTTTTTTAAACGAGAAGACCGTGTCGGTAGATCAAAAGGTAAACATTCTGTGTAAAATTAGTCAGATCACGAATAAAGGTAGCTATACTATTTAAGTAAAGTCAAATTAACTAAAATATAGCTATTCCCGTTTATTGCAAATTGAGATGTCAGCCACAAGTCTATGGAAATGTATACGTTTTTGGTTTAACCTACTTAGTAGAAGATACATTATAGATCTGTGGGTGGGACAAAATAAGTCGTTAAATCTAGTTAATTCAAATTAGGAGTTCTACAACAGTTTTAAGTGTTTATGGATTACAATTTGTGATATTTGTACAGTTTTTTGAGTCGTGATTGCAAAAAACTGTAGGTATCCTAAAACTTTAGCTTTAAAACAACTTCACTTGCAACAAAACTAATATCATCATTCTCCTGCCCGTATCCCTATTTATTTATGGTCGGAGCATCGTGTCTTTTTCTTCCATACTTCTCTATTAGTCGTCACCTCGGTAGTCACCCCCTTTCTAGCCATATCATCTTTCATACAGTCCATCCATCGTTTCTTGGGTGTTCTCTACTCTTATAGCCATCCAAAAAACAAATTTATTCATGAAATAATGGACAATAATTTGATGAGAGGCATGCACCATGTGCATGGGCAATTTCACCAACAAATACAAATAATGGGATAACTTTATCCGAACCGAAAGAAGAGAAAGATTAGCTACTTAGTTACTTTTGAGGTGTTTAAAATTAAGACTTCTTCGCATCTTACCAATACCTACAAGGCCTCATAGCATTGCATAGTAGACCCTCCCATATGGAAGTAGCTATCACAGTTAAAATTAGCTTCAGAATCATCTATTTATATGCCAAGTTGGGCAAAAAAATGCTACCATTGGTAAGCAAAACAATTCGTTTTTGTATACAGGAACCGAGAATTAATTCAAAATACAACTTGTGGTATCGTATGGTCCTGGCTGTAATTTGTATATTTTTAACAGTTGTTATGGGTAGTAAAAAGCCCGAAAGTCTGACAACCAGGATTAACAGGGAGTATCGTGTTATCCAGTAACTGGGTTTTAGAGGTCAGATACGCAGTCGCTCCATGTAAAATACTGATATGCTGCATCTAGTTAGACTAGAAACCAACCCAAATATAGTCGGGTAAAGGCTAGGCAGGTGATGACTTACTTACTAAAATACAAACTCATACAGAAGCAGAACCAAGAGTTTTGACATTTTTGCTATAGATGGCCTACTCGATTTTAGTTTCGGATATAAACTTGATTTAAACACAGATTTTGATTTGTTTGTGATAGAACGAAAGAAAAAAAAAATCATACATTCTGACAGTGTATCGACTGCCAGAATGTATGAAATGTTGTGCAAAGATTGTATAGGTATATTGTACTATTAGTACATACCTACCTACTGAATATGTTAGTTTTTTAACTTTCTTTTTTTATATTTATAGCTTTTTACTCTTTTTTATTAACATTTTTAAATGTGCGTCCAAGTGGCGTTCTGTAGTTTCTGTCTACCCCCATGGGAAGGCGTGAGTTTATGTATGTGTATATATATTCAAATGTGTTTAAAAAGTGTATTTAGCTTCTATTAATGATAAATAAATAAAATAGCTAACATGTGTTTGCTGTTTATAGGACAAATGTCGGTTCATTAATTATTTCATTGTTGGTTCAAAAATCTGTTTCTATCAAAATCAAAATATTTTATTTCACATAAACATACATGGGCACTACTACTATACTATTTATACGCTACTATTTATCAGAACTTACAGGTTTTTAATTTATAATAATAGTCCTCCAAGCCAAATTACGGCCATGGCGACCAGTCGCAGCGGAGACTAGCCTTCGACCCAGTGCACAAGTGTGTACGCAGAAACAGGTGCACTCTCTCTTCCCTCACTCTCATAGTCTAATGGGACGGGAATCCGACACAAGTGAAGAGAGATCAGCAGGCCAATTCTCGTAATTTAAAACGATCAAAATCTAGTCGCAGTCTCATCTCGGCGACAAACAAATGTCAAAGACTGGTCAAAATGTAGGGAAATTTGACGTATTTTTGACAGATTGAGACTGAGATCAAACTGTGAACGTTGTTAAATTTACCAGAATTGCCCCTCAGGTGCAGGACCAACAGATTAACGTGTTTTCCGAGGCACGTTGTTTGTTGTTGTTTTCCCACCTTTTTTTACTTTTTTTTTTATCACGCCGCCAACTTCCGAACTTCGGGTTGTTACTAAGGAATTTCTAATGGAAAAACTCAATAACACTTTGCCCGACCTCGGAATCGAACCCAAGATCAGCAGTCGCGACCACTTGCAACCACGAGACCAACGCGGCAGTTAGGTTAGTTTTAATATATAGGTACATAGTAGATATTAAACAAAGTCGCTTTTCATGTCTGTCTGTGTGAACGTTGAGTTCTTCTAAACTGTGCAATGGAATTTGATGAGGTGCAAACCATTATTTAGAGCATTTATTTGTGACTGAGTATTTGAAAGTATAATACGTCTATATAACAATAAAACTAAAGAGTTTGTTTGAACGCTGTAATCTCTGAAACTACCATTTAGATTTGGCAAAATTTATTGCATTTGATAGTCCAGTTCTTTAGGAAGGTTATTGGCATTTATCATACCGCAACAATCCTTAGGAACCGAGCAAAAAGAAGCGAAAACAAGGTAATAGCGCGGGCGGGATGGGATGCGTCGCGGTGGGTCGGCGGTCGAAATTCTCGCGGACGAAATCGCGGGCAGACGCTAGTACATTAATATAATTTAACTTCTTGATATAGTACAGAAACCTCAATGTTTTGACCTTTACTTTGCACGCAAAGCAGGGGCGGGTCGAAACTTAAAGCTGCACAGAAGGTTAAGAATAGTTTTTTTTAAATGGTATCTCAAATTAGCCACCCGGAATGGATGACTAATTTAGGATATGGAATTTTCTACTGACTTACCTTATTACAAAGTAGCCTAAAGCTAAAACCACATAAGTGTGAGCCCTACTCGTGAAGTGGTTCTGTACTAAGAATTAATTTAAATGCTTTCTCTGATTCCCATGGATTACTTAGCTGTAACCTAGGAGTCTCCAAGACACAAGTGAATAAGTTACTTCAAAGTGAACGCATCATCTTCAAACTAATAGTGGGCTACTATTTTTTATATTTTTAAATGTTTTTATACTTTTATATTCTAATATTTAAAAATATAATTTATATGTAGCCAGCTAGCTTTATTTATATTGAAATAACAACAAACAGACAAAAAAAAAAGTTATTTATTTAGTGTACTTGTGCCACAAACACAAAAGAATCATATGTAGTTTAAATATGTAGTTACTTTTTGGATGATTGTCAAAATAAATAATAAATTCATGACTTTTTAACCAAGTTCAAAAAAAGGAGGAGATGTTCAAATCGGTTTCTTTTTTTTAGTCACAGAACTAAACTCCTTTTAGGATTTATAGCCCAAAATATGTTTTTATTTAATTTTAACTGAACAACTAAGGAATCATAAAAAACGAATAAACATACAAACGCCATTCCATCACTGGCAGCACATTTAACACGTAAACACATTACATAAGTTAACGTGTTTATCACAATCGTTTCGAAGTAAAGTCTCCTAATAGACACCCTGAGTCGTCGCGTGACTGTACGCGCCACTTTATCGCGGTTCCCAGCAATCGAAGTAGATCAAATTATAATACCGTGCTTACCGTGTTGCTGGTTTCATAATGAGCACTATACACAGTGTAAGTATTACACCCTGCAGGAAAACGTTTAAAATCCGTCTCCGGGAAAGATAAGGTGTAATGAGTGCATTGTCGCGTTGATGTCTTTTCTTAAATCTTAAGTAAGTGCTACGACGTAGCGCTCCCGTGGGCGACTTGAGTTTTTTCGTAGCAGAGAGAGAGAGAGATTTTGAGAGATCATTTATTGTTAATGTTTTTGATGTGATTTTTGTTTTGTTTTTATAATTATAAATTTGTATCTAATTATATTTACCTGTTGTTTTCTTGCCTACAAAACAACAAAACAAAATAATTACAACAATACAACACAACAATACAACAAAATAATTATTAATGCATTCTACTTTTTACAAGTTAGATTTATGATAGCTCGGCCATCACAATTAATAAAATCTTATCACTGTAAAATTCCGATTTAAATAGGTATATAAATAAGAAGGTGCTGGTATCTAATTGTTTTGAGGTTTGAATTTACAACTAAATATTTTATACTAGTTTTATCTATTTTGACATATCTCTGTAAGGACCTGGTACTTATTACTATTACTTAGTTACATTAGATTGAATTCATCTATAGTGGCAGATTTAATTTGAACAACAATGAACGACCACCGTTCCACGCAATTTTGACTGTACTATCATGATCTACAATTAAACAAACAATCCTAATTTAACTGTGACTGTGAGTGACATTTATATATATAACTGTTTATTTTTTTATGTATCTAGATTATACTGCAAATATTAAAAAAAAAACAATGCAAATTCTTAGCATTCTAGTTGGCGTATGTTTTTTTGTTAAGATACCTTGTATCATTAGGTACTATTATTCAAATTTAAAAATGTTAAGCCTGCCTGATTCTTAGCTTCTTAAGTACAATTTGCTGGCATAGCAGCTGACAGATCACCTAGATCGACTGTGTTTTTACTTTACTGTTCAAAATCTTAAAGAGTAACACACCTGGCTAATCAGTGAGTTTAACTGCACCAGAGACGTTTAATTAAACGTGAAAAAATTATGTTTAAGCAGACACTAGTCAAAAGAACAACAAACCTGGTGAATCAGTAGCCGATCTATCAGAGTCGGAGTCCCGGTGCGCGCTGAGATCGCGGGGGGGTGCGTCCAGGATGTCCGTGATCATGAAGCGAGTGCGCGGCGCGCGCTCGCGCTCGTCCCGCTGCACCGTCATCGCCAGCGCTCCGCCGGCGGGGCCCGCGCCGCCGCCGCTCGCCGCCCCTAGCGCATCCAGCGCGGGCCACCCCCGCCCCACGCACAGCTCGATCGCCCCCAGCTCGCCAGTCACCGTACCATCACAGTCCAAATTGATTCCAAAACAATGATATCTAACTTTAGCAACACTTTATCAGCAGTGTTTCCGAACTCGCATCGCCGGCACAACAACTTTTAGTCCTACTCCCTACTGAAAGTCACGTGCTCCCAAAATTCCGATAGAGATAAGTTTGTTTTTCACTTTTCCTTCCGAATGTTCGAAACGTCAATTTTAATTTATTAATAGCGAAACTCCAGATAATTCTTATCAGACACAGCAACAAAGTTTACACACTGATAGTTCTCACGAAATAAAGTTTACTGCCAATCGGCGAGCGCAGAACTGTTACAAAATGTTCCGTGTATCGCGCGTTACGGATCGCGTGTGATGCGCGGGCGCGGCGCGGTGGTGTGTAGGTCGCGCGGCGGGCTCGGCTCGACTGGCGCGGTGGGCAGGAGGCGGGCCGCCAATGGCGCGGCGGGAGGGCGCGCCGCCAGCCAACCGCCGCGCGCCGCCGCGGGGCGTGCCCCGGCCATGTTGCCGCACCAACTTAATGCTCTTTTTACCAACTCGCCGCCGGGAGAAAGCTCCGCGCGGATTTAAGCTTTTATACGTGGATAAAACGCTTTTATAGGAAAATAAAGCGTTCTCGCAGCGGGATATCGCACTTTATGACGGCGTTTTACTGAAAGTTGGCGACACTATACTCTAGTAATTGGTTCACGCCCGCCAAATTGAGGCCAGCGTGTCAGCCACCGTAGCTTTGTGCCCGAACATGAATAACTTATATTTATGATACAGACTAGTTAGTTATTTATCTCTGTGTTAAAAACACCCCTTCATATAAAATATTTTTGCATTAAATAAATGTCAATATCAGCATTTGCCATGTATAAAATGTCCATACTATAGCTACTGTGCGTATAGTGTAGGTACCTACACGTATTCAATAATGATTTGGGCTTAAAGATCAAGTCATAGTTCCTAATAAATATATTCCAATTTTTTTTACAAGATTAGTATGTACTTACTTAGGGAGGAAAGCTATTAGTTATTATTAGACTTCTAAAGAGGGTAGTTCCCTAGGGGTAGACCTAGCTTACCTAGACGTCTTCAATACGCTTTGTGCTAAGAGCAATTTGATATATAAGAAGTAGGTACCTATCTCCATAATTAATCATCCACCGAAAAAACACCGCGAATGAGATCTTGAGATCTTAAGACCTTTGACAAGGAGATCGGCAAAAGCGTAGCATACCTATTTATGTCATATTTTCTGGATCGTTACTTCAAAAACCTTCCTAAAATGAGAACCTACCTAAAATTATTATGATAATATATATGTTTGTAGGTTCGACATGGCCAGAGATCGCATAAGACAGAGAGGTTTGGGGGGCAAAATTGGAGACCTTTGCCCAACAGTGGCACACAATATAGGCTAGCAAAAAAAAGAGGAATTACCTATAGGCTAAGAATTTAAACCATGTTACTCGTAATATAATGACAGAACTATGACTATTTTACCCCAACATTTACCTGCTACACTAAACTATTTTAATAAACGTTCAGTTTTAAAAGTCTATTAAAAAATATAATAGATTTATTATCACCTATTTATTTTTATTAATAAACAATACATCCATTTGAATATTTGTAACGATCGAATGCTGTCGTTTTCCTGCGTTGCGGTCACATGTTACATATAGGTAGGTACATTTATTTAGTCGTTAAATAACTTTATAAACATTTTAAAAATACCTAGGTACCTACCACCTAAGTTATCATTTGCACTTATTTTAAAATATTTCCACTTTAAATAAAAATACTTAGTAGGTAGTGCAATGGGATAAGTGTCAAAAATATGACAATACTTCGCATAATTTTACTTCTACGATTCAAATTAATTTATTTGTAAATTAGGTAAGTCAATCATAGCAATCGGGATACGTACCTACTGTACCCCGGTTTATTTATGGATTAGTATTATTATTCTTCTTCTTAGGAGTATTCTTGTCTGCTCTGAATAACATCATGAGTGAAAAAATAAGCAAAAGAAGCATAGGGTATCAAAAAATTCGTCCGCATCGCTGTCAACAGGAACAGTGCCCAAAAGGCTGGCAGCATTGCCACGTTGTATGGCGATGGCAATACTACTTACTAGTTTATTTAGGTACGAGTACCTACCGTTCTTCATAAGTTCGTGTATCAAGTATTATGATTAACTAGTATTTCTCGTGATAAGTGAGTTGTATTATTTTTGAGAAATAAATGTCTTAAGCAATACATACATTTAAATATTTGTAACGATCGAATGCTGTCGTTTTCCTGCGTTGCGGTATCGTACCTTCCACTAAAGTTAAGTAGGTACTGTATTGTATTGCGCAGTTTTTGCTTATCCATAACTGGTGAAAAAATAACTATAACACTGTTTTTGGAATAATAAATTGTAGATCTTTCATTTCATTGCTAGGAAATCTTCAATACAATATACAATCTAACACTAAAATAAATATGTTTTGTGCAAGTATATAAACAAAAATGGAAGAGCTCATTGGTTATCAACAATAAATTATTATTACTGTGGACAATATTAGACGGCTGTATCTCTTTTTGTTTTGTACAA
Organism: Apamea epomidion; assembly: GCA_947507525.1. NCBI lineage: Eukaryota > Metazoa > Arthropoda > Insecta > Lepidoptera > Noctuidae > Apamea > Apamea epomidion. Next base: position 15,569,404 of record OX382226.1, read on the forward strand.
ATAATTTAGCTATTCTTCTTTAAGATTGTCCAACTAGTAGGGAATAATAAGAAAATATTTACTTTAATACCTATACTTAATTGTTTATTACATTTAGTTATTAATTTTCTGAAGCTTCCTGTAATTTCTGTACGTTGGTAAAACTAAAAAAAAAACATCGTAGATCGTATCTGTTATACCTGGTTGCCGAGGTCCTGGATAATTTCTCAATAGTTATAACATTTATTATCAATTTAAGGATTTCTTCCTTAACTTAGTGTTCAGAAACAAGATATCGAACAAGAAAACTCCGGTTAAGAAATCTCAAAAACACGGTGACTCGGTCGTTATAACAACTATCCGGATCATTCGTAGAGACACACAAAGTCTATCCGAATTATTTTTCTAATTGGAATTCTTCGGATTTTGAATACCAATTTGATCTATTAATTCCCACTAAGTACTTATAATGCCGTTATCAAGTGTGATAGCAATGGCTTATGAGGTATTAATGTATAGCAAATTGTGCGAAAAAATAATCAAATGTGTTGATTTACTTCTGCTTCCTAAAAACTATTTTAAAAAAAATGCTACTCCAAAGTGAAAAACTTGTTTCAGTTTAGATAGTTATTGTCAAATTGACATCGATGGATGGACTGTGTGAATGATGATATGGTTAGAAAGGGGATGACTACCGACATGACGACTAATAGAGAAGTACCTACCTATGTAATAAAATGGGATAAAGGCAGGAGAATGATAATTGATTTATTAACAAATAAAAATCCCGCCGACTTCTGAAACATTGTTCCGTATTGTAGTCAGATTTTTAGGTAGGTAGTTTTTTTGAAGTCGATTGATTCTTTTTAGTTTTGAATTTTGTCTTTTTACTTATTTAATTCCTATCACCTTTAGGGGATGAATGCGCTTTCGTTGTATAAGGTACACTTGTACCCGTTCCTTTTCTGTCAGTGAATTTAAGAATTGTATTGCGGAGATTAAAAATTCTATCGTCGTGTGACTTCTACCAAATGAAAAAAGAATTATGCATATCAGCCAGTAATCACTGAGACTTGATAATAATGCCTTGTGGCATGGACCACCATTGTGTATGCTTTAAATAAAGAATAAAAAACTCATTGAATGGTTAAACTTTCCTTTTTTTTGAAGTCGGTCGATAAAATATTTTTATTTATTTCAGGTAACGCAGGCATAGATAAAAAAAAATTGTATCTCAATTTCGGGTAGGTAATCTGTGCCAATTGCAATATTTCAATGTACAATGTTCTTGTATTGTCGCATAATCAACAAACAAAACCACTGAAGTAGACCAAAATTATTTTCGTTCAAATAAGCACACGAGAAATTAAAAAAATTCCTAGAGCGTTTATGGTTTCGGATTTCCCCATACTGTCCCATGTAAAAACACACTATTACGTTTTACCTGTATGATATGAGTTCGGGAGAGTTGAACACCTATTTTACTAAACTTGAAGAAAATTGTAACTACATCATGAAAAGTGACAGCTCAGAAACGTATACAAATATCTGGTAGATACTTTATGTAGATAATTTATATTTTATTAGGAAATGGTAACCCATTTCCTAATGGCCAAGTTACCAATAATTAAATGAAGCAGAAATCATTTAATAAGACGATTTGTGGTCTAAGTCTCCCCTAACGCATGGGTGAGTTGACAATAGTTGTAGGGAGACATAACCATACCTATTTATAAAGGGAAAATATAGTCAAAACATAATAAATAATCTAAAATATTTTAAGAACCCTATTAATTCAACAACAAATATTTTGTTTATTAATAAGTGGAACATCGGGTATCATAATTTCAATAACATTATTACTCTCTAAAAATTTTTTAAATTAAACAATTAACATACATACTTCTACTTATGTCTGAAAAAAATGAACTATAATTAAGAGAAAAAAAAACGAATTAAAATGATAAGTAATACAATTAACTCCAAATATTTTAGTACATTCAAAATCACGTTCATTTTTTTTCAGTTGAACACTGGTCATCATAAATAGGGTGAATTGGAGGACTAAAATATACCACATTCTTGAAACTACGTAAATATAATAATGCCACGAATTGAAAAAAAAGGTTTCTTAATAGTGGTCGCAGTTATGTAAAAACAATAAGAAATAGGTTTTCTCACTTCCAACCACCAAAAACATTTTTATTACGCTCACTCTCAAACATTGGCAGACAATATTATATCGCGCATGAGACACAAAATTAGCGAGCATGCTGTCACTTGCCAGAGAACCCTATGACACGAATTTTAAAATGATTTAGGCGATGTGGAGAATCTCTACTACGAAGTTCGGTTGTCCCCCACTTGTCCAATTATCACAAGATTGAAACGCTTTTCAAAAGCTACCAAAGTTACCAATAGTTGCTATGGCTTTAGGGTCTCGCTAAAGTCCTGCAATATTCAGAGACTTAGAACCCTGAAAACTAATCTCTTGTAGTGTTTAAAAAAGTACAAGGTACTTGTTGACTTTTTCAAAGACTAATGTTGAAAACATAAAACATCTGTATACCTACTTATGTATCTTTTTATTATTATTTGAAGATACACCAGTAGCTTATTAGCTGATGTATGTGTTTTAAATACTGTGGAGATATTTAATCTGTCGAGTGTGCGAGCCAACACAACATCTTGCACTATATTATTCCCATATTTAGGAGAGCTTATGCTTATAAGTAGAGCAGCACCTTAGTTGCGTAACATACTATTAATCTCAATCTGAATCATTTGGAAGGATATTGCTAATCCATTGCTTTATATATTTGAAAAATGTGTCTGCTCAGCAACGTAAACAACGCATTGAATATTGTTAAACTGTCAAAATGAGAGCCAAAGCGTTTGGTGGTGCTGATCCACGCGTCATGTTCGTGAACGGGCGCCGTCGGTTGAGACTGGTCATCTCTTAACTGCCAGGGCTTATTTTTAATTTTATATTTTAAATTGTTTCTTTTTTACGTTGTTCTCACATGTAGAAGCAATAACAATAATGTACCTAGGATTTTGTAATAATATCTTGATTTAAAAGAGTGTCCGTGGAGTTTCTTGCCCATTCTTCTACATAGAGATCTACGTTTTGGAATGGGCAACTAGCTTCAACTTTCTGACTAACTGACCGACTATTTAATTTTGACAATTCAAAAGTGCCTGTAAATGGTTTCATTGAAATAAATGATTTACTACTGTTAGTGTGTTAATCAATTACCCCTGTGATATGCATCAGCAACAACATCATAGGTAGGTACAACATCATAGGTAGGTACAACAACATCATAGGTAGGTACAACAACATCATAGGTAGGTACAACAACATCATAGGTAGGTACAACAACATCATAGGTAGGTACAACAACAACATAGGTAGGTACAACAACATCATAGGTAGGTACAACATCATAGGTAGGTACAACAACATCATAGGTAGGTACAACAACATCATAGGTAGGTACAACAACATCATAGGTAGGTACAACAACATCATAGGTAGGTACAACAATATCATAGGTAGGTACAACAACATCATAGGTAGGTACAACAACATCATAGGTAGGTACAACATCATAGGTAGGTACAACAACATCATAGGTAGGTACAACAACATCATAGGTAGGTACAACAACATCATAGGTAGGTACAACAACATCATAGGTAGGTACAACAACATCATAGGTAGGTACAACAACATCATAGGTAGGTACAACAACATCATAGGTAGGTACAACAACATCATAGGTAGGTACAACATCATAGGTAGGTACAACAACATCATAGGTAGGTACAACAACATCATAGGTAGGTACAACAACATCATAGGTAGGTACAACAACATCATAGGTAGGTACAACAACATCATAGGTAGGTACAACAACATCATAGGTAGGTACAACAACATCATAGGTAGGTACAACATCATAGGTAGGTACAACAACATCATAGGTAGGTACAACAACATCATAGGTAGGTACAACAACATCATAGGTAGGTACAACAACATCATAGGTAGGTACAACAACATCATAGGTAGGTACAACAACATCATAGGTAGGTACAACAACATCATAGGTAGGTACAACAACATCATAGGTAGGTACAACAACATCATAGGTAGGTACAACAACATCATAGGTAAGTACAACAACATCATAGGTAGGTACAACAACATCATAGGTAGGTACAACAACATCATAGGTAGGTACAACAACATCATAGGTAGGTACGGCCAAAACCAATCCATCTTCCAAGCGTGGTGACTATGACAATTGCTACTGTAGCTTAAAATGCATTTTTGTCTTCTGCGTTTTTGCAAGCCGTACCTACCTTAAAAATCAACATAAAGAAGTCTACTCACCATTTGCCATTTGCATGCACACCATTTTAACTTAATCCTACGCTACTTTCATTCAGCTGCAAAAACCAGAATGTTTTTTTCGTTTAATTTAACGAAAACACAAACAAAACGAAAAATAATATTTCATAGAAGAAATTGTTCTCGTTAAATCCATGAAATATAGTTGTGTTCACTTTCCAGCTGTGTGTGTAAAGTTCACGTGTCCCTGGAAGCAATGGGAGTACAATAATGACTTATTGGGTTCAAAGAACAATAATTGTCTCTATTACATTAAAAACTATTTTTATTCGCTTTTATGGCGTTTAAAACAACGATAGCCAACGGCTAATGTTTGATTAACACCGCCTTATTCTTATTCTCAGTATAATGCGAGTGAGGTAGCATTTTATTAAAATCGTTTGGCATTTCATAAACGCTAGGCTCGAAGCTTGCACTGACTGCATATGTCCACTCAAATCTGTATGGTTCTTTCCTCAAAATACCCTTTTATACACTACATCACCTGACCAAAATTATGTCTGGACTTTAAAAGAGATTTTGACACCTGAGTTTATTTCGCCATTAATTATCAGGGGTGGTCAGATAGGAAATGTCGACTCCATCTAGCTTATATTTTTATATGACGTGTAAAAGTGATTTCGGTATCCTATTTACAGAATAAACGTTTTCCTTTCATATGCAGTTTTAGGAAATGAGGCCGTTGTGACGCATATTGACTAATTCGCATTATGACCAATGATGGTTACCGTCATAAATACGCGAAATGACCAACACGCTTAGTGACCAATACACAGGTGAAACGACCAACTAATGCAATCCATAGCCTACAGTTGTCCACTCTTGGACAATAGAATATTCAGTTGAATTAATTAAAGCATTCCGAGCCCAAAAAAAATGTATTAGATCAATAACTAAAGCCCAACCATTAGAAAGCTGTGTCCCACTCTTCAAAAAACTAAAAATATTACCATTGCCATCTCTATACATATTCGAACTCTGTATCTTTGTACATAAAAACAAAGTTTTATTTCAAGTAAATAATGATGTCATAATAAGAAAAAGTCGAGATATATACAGATTACTTGTACCCCAACAAAGAATTAACTATTTTCCGATAATGTTTACTGTATGGCAATTCGTGTTTATAATAAATTGCCTAATGTTTTTAAAAATCTTAACCTCATGACATTTAAAAAGAAATTATTTAACTTCCTAATAGACAAGTGTTACTATTCAACAAATGATTTTTTAAACGAAAAATTTAATTCAAAATTTATGTTGGACGATGGCTTACCTTTACTTTCCTATTAATTGTATATTATTTGTTATATGTGTCACTGTGTTATATAATTCTTTATGTTTATTTGATCATACTTGATATTGTATTTGGAAATCCTGACATTGTATTTAATAATCCTGACATTTTATTTAATAATCCTGACATTCTGTTTAATTATCTTGACATTGTATTTGATAGTATTTTACGTTTTCTTTATCCTTTGATTTGTAATTTGTTCTAATAACAAACTTAATTATAATTCCTTAAAATATTTGTACGCTGGAAACAGCAGAATATAATGGACGATATATGATGTAATATGAACTTGTAACAACAATATTCTAACAAATAAGTTTATTATTATTATTATTAATAGATATAGCCCGAAAATCTGACAACCAGTCTTACCAAGGGGTATCGTATTACCCAGTAACTGGGTTGTGGAGGTCAGATAGGCTGTCGCTCCATGTAATATACTGGTATTCAGCTGCATCCGGTTAGACTGGAAGCCGACCCCTACATAGCTGGGAAAAGGCTAGGGAGATGAACCTAGTAAATAAAATAAAAAACTATATATTCTATGGTAATGATAAATGATTTTATTTTGTAAGTAGGTTTGTACAAACACTTTTACACGTCAATCATATTTAAAAAACTAGATGAGGTCGGCGTTTCCTATCTGACTACTCTGAGAAGAAAGGCCGAAACAAACTCAGAGGTCACAGTCTCTTTTAAAATCCAGACATACATAATCTTGGTCAGATCATGTGAAAAGCATGTAGATCGATGTCTGAGATGGTATTTTGAGGAAAGAACCATACAGATTGAGAGGACCTCTCTCTTTTAATCTTAGCTTGGGTGCCTGAGGCACAGATTACTGAATAGTTACTACGTAACCTGAGGTTTAAACTCAGTGGTATTCTTACAATTTTTAGGTTTATATAGTCTGTTCTACATACTACTATTTTTGTCAAATTGTAAGCTTGGAAATAAAGCATTATTATTATTGTGTACCTGTCCAGTTAGTGCACGCATTTGTCAGAAATCGTGCAGCTCAACTCAAAACTTAAGGAGCTCAACGTTTCGACGAGCAATACCAAAGAAAGGACATTTGGGTAGGCCACATAAATTACTCAAACTGCTAGACCATGACAAAACTAACAGAACAGAGAGAAAAAGATACAAGAAAAATGACCAACATAGTCTTCACATTCAAAATAATTAAAATAATAGAAACTAAACTTATTAATACGTCCACCAATACTGCTGAGCGTGCCCGCCTGCTGCCTGTGGGTGAATTGGAGTCGGGCCTCTGGCTTCATACGCTACCGTCACCCAAGGGACTATGCTGGGTAACACCACATTCCGGCTCGCTACATGTTTGCGTCTGGGCGCTACTTGCGGAGCTCCACATCGCTGTCAATGCGGTGAAGCTGTCGACTGCCTCGGACATCATGACCTATCCTGCAGCAAGGGCGCAAAAAGCTCCCTTGTCACTCCTTGTGTACCTAACTGAAAAACTTTGACTCATAAGAGTATATTTGATATTGGTCATTTTGCATCATTAATATAGGTCAATATGCGTAATAAGAAGATTGGTCAATATGAGTAATTGAGATTGGTCATTTTGCGTGTCGGTTATTTTGCGTGTTGGTTATTTCGCGTTTTGGTCCTTCTGCGTTAATTTCAACAATACATATTGGTCTTTATGCGTCAAAACCGCACAAACATATGGCATTTATGTTAGAAATTACTTTTATTGCCTTGTATGCGCTGCTATAATGTTAAAATGTTATAATGCTAAATGATAAGTCACGGATAGCCAAAGATGATGGTTTATTGAATATATTTAACTACCACGTAACTAATGCTATATGAATGCTGTGTGAATACAGCTGACTATGAACGCCGATCATGTACTGTCGCATTACACTATAATTTGTACAAGGCGACAGAAAAGTGCTGATCTATGCAATGCGCGCGTGTCATGTACGGTACTGATACATGATTCGTACATGCCTAATTAAGGTCTACTTGCCTCAAGAGATTTTATTTATTTTAGCCTAAAACCAATTGGTTTAAAATGGCATCATTTGCATTGGAATTTCTAAGGACTTCCTTCCTGGCATCCTTATTTTCCTAAATACAATTGCAATCATGTAGGTATGTGGGTGGTGTTATACATACCTATACCCAATGTGTGCATGGAATATAATGGTATTTTTGTTATCCCTTTTTGGTTGGTCGGAATATGGAACACACTATGAACCTTTATTTAATACCAACTTACGCAGAATACTATATTATTTTAATACCAACTTACGCAGAATACTATATTATTTTAATACCAACTTACGCAGAATACTATATTATTAAAGTGTTACCGTCAGAACATCAAAATCAAACCCTTTGTCCCAGTTTTCTTCTCTATACTTATGTATGTACTATCGCCAAAACAAAAAAAAAACTATATCGTCATCGTCCGTAAGTAAAACAAAAGAGGATCCTTTTCACGTCGACTAATAACATGCGCTGCAAGCAAGAATAGTCCTTACGGTGGTCTGATATAGATTTTGGCGATAGTAGGTACCTACTATTTCTTGTACTGTTTTAATTTGGAATTGGCTCAAAGTAAAATTAGCTTAATAATAGTCTTCTGCTTCGCTTATAAAAATGCCTTATTACCAAGCCAATGTAATAAAATAAGTTTATTTCGAAATTCAAGTATCTATACTAATAATAAAACTGAAGAGTTCGTTTGTTTTTTTGTTTGTTTGAATACGCTAATCTCTGTAACTACAAGTCGGATTAAAAAAAATGTTTTTGCATTTGATAGCTCGATTCTGGAGAAAGGCTATTTAACATCACGCTAGACCCTTAGGGGCCGAGTAAAAATAACAAAAGTCTGAAAAATGCTAAGCGAAAAGGTAGTAATTGCGTAGACGGGCGATACGATGCGAGGCGTAGGTCGGGGGACCAAGAAATTTCACGCGGACGAAGTCGCGGGCAGGAGCTAGTATTTTAAGAAATGATTAGTCTTGGTATCACCATTTAAAAAATAATTAAACCAAATATAAATGTGGTATTTAAAACTTTATTTTTATCAGAGGGCAGAGGTTTGTAAGCCCTTTACTTTTTGCGAAAGCGCGTTCCACATACCAGTAGGCATGTTGCTCTAATTCTTGAAGAGAGCCTCGAAGCAGGCCTGCCGCGCCGTCTCTTTTAGCGTAGGCTGCTTCACAGAGCTAATAGTCATTTACTTTATGAAAAACTCTCACAGTTCGACAGCTTTTCCTGTAGAGCTTTGTAAAAATGCATTTTCAAACTCGTATTTCCCGAAGGGGTGAGTACAAGTGTAAAACAAACCCACCTTTCGCCAGTTATGCTTAAAGTTCCATGTGAAACTGCGAGCCTTTTACTTACCGTCAACTGGGCTAGATCACTTAGGGCAGCCACTGAAAAAATACTTATGGAAAATTCTGATACTGTTAATAATATAATATAATATGTGAGCTCGGCTGTCATTGCGCCGATCGTCGTACCGGCTCTCTATTGAGGCTCTCGTTAGGCGGTTGGATCAAAGGCCGTGCGTGATTCAGAGGGGCAATACTCATAATTTTAAGAACGTTCACAGTCTGATCTCAGTCTCAACCTGTCAAAAATTCCTCTAATTTCCCTACATTTTAACAAGTTTTTTACATTTGTTTGTCGCCAAGATGAGACTGCGACTAGATTTTGAACGTTTTAAATTACGAGAATACGCCTTCAGAAGTCAGTACTCCTCGATACGGCTCGTTTAGTGAGGAGGTTCCTATTTATATTATATATATATTTTTCTATTTTAAGGTATACGTAAAAATGTATAAAATAAGGAACGAAATAAATAAACGGAATGATAATATAATATAGTAATATTTATCATTTAATTCGGGCGACCCAGGCCCATAGAATAACTTAACCTAAACCTACGTATTTTTATTACAAAAACATAAACTATTACCTATATACACGAAATGATCAATATGTCGGCGTCGTGTTGCGCTGCATGGTGTCGCGTCACCTTCGGCACGGCACACTATTCTGCCAAAACGCTGCCTTCATGAAGGTTGTACCTAGATACGTATAAGAATTTCACCTTATTATTTTTATAACTTTGGGGATTAAACCCAGAATCTTTGTATATTGTATTTCTACCATGAGATTACTAGAACAGTCAATTAAGTCACCAAACCACACATTAGCCTATAGTATTCCACTGCTGGATGTAGATCTCTCCTATCGCACTCCATTCATCTCGATTCTCAGTAACTATCATCAAGATGCTACTGCGAAGATCGTTGCTCCTCCTAGGACGAGGGCTTCTTACCGGTTTGCCGAGTCACCAAACCTAAACTAACATTTTTCATTCAAGGAGCTTACAGTAGCTTAATGTAGAAAAACATGAAAAACATATGTTACAAAGTTTTATTTATCGGATAATTTGAATAACAGCAGTCATAACTTATGTTCCTACTAAAAAATAACTCCACCCATGAAATACTTACACAACTAACAAATAGTTTGCTCTTAGATAACAACACGGAAACTAATATGTTATTTCCACATTTGCAGACGAAATAACGAATACGCTAATATAAATTTTTAATGCTTATATCGTGCAATTCGTGCATGCTCAGTGCAACTCGTAAAGAGCACTAATGGCCGAAGGAAAAAACGGCAAAGTGCTGCAATTACTGTTAGGTCACAGTAGAGCGACTCAGGCGCAGCCAGCGATTATATACACAATTAAAACTACACACACGAATACAATATCTTTAACAATACGTATAGTTGTGTCATCTATACGAAGGTGAGGTGACTCAATCCCTATTCTTCTGGGGTAAGAAGAAACAGGGGAGAGAAGACGTTAGCAGACTGGGCAAACCAATTACCTACCCACTTAAATTGGATAGCTTTAATTGGTTCAGCCGATCAACAACTGTGGGTACGTTCCGACACTAAGTAAGTACGATTTTCAGAATATCAGACAGGAGAAAGAATGATTGAAATCCGCGAAGGTAGCCTTGAGACAAATAAAAAAATATTATATCGTTTGTCTGTTATTTGAATTAAACAATTAACTGTTGCCAATTTACATATTCATATTTATAAAATCCAACCAAATGAGTCACTTATTAAGTATTCTTTGTAAGCAGCAGAGATAGTGTAGTACATTTTACATTAAGTTATGGGGCATCTGTGTAAATGTTTATCCAGTAAATTTTTGCTACGCCTGGGTAGGCTAGCATTCATAGGACCAAACTTAGCGCCCTCCGTGAACTGTTTAACTAATGCACAAGAAAGCTAAACATTATCATACAAATGCGCTATTCAGCACACTGCAACCTAGATATTTTTACTTTAATGACTACTAGATCATCCACGTCGCCTGAGGAAAGTATCTATATACATTTTTATCACATCATAGCTTATGTCGTTGAAAATTTATAACAAGAGTGTTCACGATAAGCCGTTAATGAAGCAATCGATAATATTCCTCATACTTGACGCTTCCATTACTAGCTACAATACTTGGGTCAAGAGAACCATTAAATGAGTTATATGGAGTAAAAAAACTATTTCCAGCGAATTCCATCTGTATACTGCATTTAGAATTTTCATTTCACGCTCGCGTGAACCTTTAATCGCATGTAAGGCTATTTAATAGTACAAATGCTCTAAGCGTTTATTGAAAGTAACACAGGTGTGTGCGCACTCTCACACAGGGACGGCGTCTACGTGAAGCAGTTGGGTATGTGCTACATAAGATGTTTGCGATGAAAACGAGTGTTGTTTGTTCAAGTTTAAGGTTATTGTGTTGTTGTCAACACGGGGTGAATGGTCAACATCATGGTGTACAAAATGTTTTGTAGGAGTTAAGTGGAAAAATGTCAGACGTCTAATGTATTACTCTAGAGCCTACTGATTTCAAGAAACATATAAATATATAATATATAGTTACGTCTCATAAATATTTATGAGACGTAACTCATGGTCGCAACTTTACTTAAAGAAACAGAATCTAGAGCTGTGTCAATGTCTCTTCATCAGAATAAAGCATCGAGACATCTTAATTCGCGCAAAGCATAGCCTGGCCTCGCCCGACCTCGCACCTACACCACAGTGAGCGCTGCTAGGCGAGTGTGCGTTGGCAGTAATTTCACGCTTCCCGCCGCCAGCCACCACCTGAAAAACTCTAATCACACCACTTTTATGGCTCCTACTCGCAATTTATATTACAAATATGATAATTTTAAATGATAATAAATTTATTAGCCGCTCGTACTCGGCAAACTAGAGCGTTTATCGAGCGTTTCCGTTCTCGGTATCGAGTCGCGTTACAGTTGTTTTTTTTTTGCTATCGATTTCCAAGGAATTGTTGCTTTTAATTACAATTGTAACGTTTCTGCATTTTCCGGTGCGGTTGGTCTTTCATGTCCTTTTGTTAATGAAGTCTTCCAAAAATATAGCAAGGTTAGGTACGTCATCGGATGTGGCTCCGGAAATGTTATCAAATGTGTAGCCAATCAGTCACGGTTTCTTGATATAATGGCAATTTCTACTTCATTCATAAGTTATATAGGAAATTATTATTCTAGTAGTTTATTAATGTATTATTTCGTAGACCGTGTGGCGACTTTTTTTGTTGAACAGACGCGATTCAATGTAACTTCTTGTGTTATAATGTGATACAAGATAATAACAACAAAATATGTGAAAATATTTCACAGTTTAGTAAAATTCTCTTTTTTTGGCGGGAGTCACAAGAGATGAAAATCACCTTTTAGTGACCTTAGCTACAACAAAACTCAGTAGAGCTACCTACTTTTATTTTATCTTTTAGATAATTCTAATACCAACTTAGGTGTAGGTAAACGTCTCTCCAAAATAATTCTAGAACACAATTTCGATCTAGTCCAAAAACTACTGATGGGTTTGAGAGCTCTTGGATGGTGGTCGGTTAAATTAAATCTAGATAGTCATCCTGCCCTACACTTTGCTTATGTCACCTAGATAAGCGTCAAAGACAAGAAAAGTGCAATTTATCTGTCATTATAATCCGAGAATCTTGGAGATTATTATCATTTCACATGCAAGTTATAATCATCGTGGGCGCAGCTAACAAAATCAATAATTGTACAGAGATCTAATGTATTCCCACGTAATTGTTGTGATCGAATGACATAATTGTGTCGCGACTTGTGCCGGTACCGCGCACCCCGTTCTCCCCCCGCTGAGTACCGTCAGCATCAGCGTACTCCTATATATCTGTATATTGTTTTGTTTTTTTAATGTTTCGCATACTAAATCTAGATTTCAATCTCTAATCCATGAAAATCCGCAAAACCGTTCGCAAATTGATATTTTTAACCGGAATTCGAAATAGGTTACCTTAGAGTTGAAAGTAAGCTCTTTAGGTAGAATAAAGTTTTGTCTAATCAGCGAGTGTCTCAGTAGATTTGATGAGAAACGCACTAAAATATCTCTAACGCTTAATTACATCATAAGTAGACAACATTAGCTTAACTGCCGTTAAGTGTTTAACAGAGCAACAATATTTTTTATGTAAATATACAAAAAAAAAAACAAATTAGTATAAAACTATTTTGTCCATTTAAAATTATTCTTGCCTAAAGATCAGCAGCATGACATGCGTTAATTAAATATTATAACTAATTAAACAAGGCGAGCTACAAATAAAATACCTGACAGCTAACTCGCTGACCGTACTCTAATTGCAATAATTACTCATTATCAGGAAGCTTGGCACATTAATTTAGAGTTTTTACTTGAGCAAGCTTAACAAATACTTATTTAATTGCTCGTCTTTGTTCCACCAACATTATTAGGTTGGTGACGCAACACGGTTATACACAATACTAACACCACACAATTTTGATCGTTGTGCAAGCAATCTTGAGACGAGAAAAAAGTTAACGCTACATTGCGCATGCGAGACAGTTCGCGTGCTCGCGTACCCTTAATCAGATATTCTTTGTTGTGTCTAGAAATGATTCGCTGACAATATCGCCGTCTTGTAAATGCACTAACTTAGTTATAAAGGCACTGTTAGGTAACCACGGCACTAATTTCTTTTTACGCGCCTATTGACTATTTCCCTGACAGTTTAATAGGCTGTGTGTAACCCATATTAATGATTACTGTTCACTTGCAAATGTAAAGCTGTTTGATACTTGCTCATTTTATTTTTTGTTGTGCGTTCAAGAATTCATGTCGACTCGGTTTTTTGATCTTTCCTATTACTCTTGCGGTCAGTTAGTTGAATTGGTAATAAAATTATATCCTTCAAAAGGACATGTGGTGCTACTGCGCAACTGCTCGTGTACTTAAGACAACAAGACAATCGTAATTCGAAATAATTTCAATTGTAAAAGGCATGCTGTTTATGGTTTCATGGTCTATTTATACATTTAATTGCTAACTTTGGTATTTCCATTATAATATCTTCTCCATCTTGTTGCTGCTGGCACTAATTTATGGTTTTTCATAGACAGTCGTACCTATATAGCTACCTATCGATTGGTAACTTAATTAAATTTGTTTTATTTTATTTGAAGGTGTAACCTTTAACTTAGTCATTTATTCAATTAACAGAGTCAAGGTATTATTGTCACAATTCATGAAATAGAAAAGATGACATAATTATTTATAGTATTAAAATTTATGCCATTAAAATTTTAATTAAACAAATAGTAGCACCCTTGAGATAGGCCGCCTATTTATTTATTTAATACTTTAAGCACAGAAATGGACAGAGGCCGACTTAATGCCATAGGCATTTCCTACCAGTCAACCTTTGGGTGATGCAGAGACAAACAGAGAAAGGTGCAATTACGAAAATTGAGGAATATATATTTATTTAAACATACAGATACACTTTACATTACTATTACAAACTATAAACATATTGTATATACCTAATTAAATATAAGCACATAGGTACATAAATACACGAATTTATTTTTAGAACTATGGGAAAACATTAACGTTGTCGTTGTGATGATAGGCATCTTACGAATGCTGGCTCCGCTTGTATTCACTATCATCATCGAACTCTTACAACATCATAAGATACGATTTTGTTTCTATAATTATTATTTGACCTGATGGTAGGTACTATCCGATCATGCTGACGACGCATGTTTGCCTAGATTCACTCGAGACTTGAACTAACTCAGGGAATAGTTTTTGGGAAACTCTGAATCTGGTAAGAAGTTTAACTCGTTAATAATATAATAATAATAATCTTTATTGGAACAAAAACACATTTTACAAATTCATTGCGTACGTAAATAGCTACATTAGTTACAAATCTGTGTCGCAGCTATTAACGCCCACCTCCAAGAAGGGAGACGACAGCGTTCCAGATTCCAGAGATAAAAATACAGTAGGGGTTAAAAAAAGAACAATAACTATTATAGTAAAATAAAAGTAGTAAAAAAATTAAATAGTAAAAAATTAAAATAGTAAAAATTAAATTAAAATAGGTAAGTGCTTAATGTTGAGCATGTGGGAGTGTTGTATGTGAGTGTAATGCGTGTCTGTGGGTGTGGGGGTTAATGTTAGGTATATACGCACCATGTTGCCCTAACACTTTTATCAAAAGTAATAAAAAATAGACGTTGAACTACGGGTAACTAACTGCTCTAAAATAGAGGTGGGTAGGACACTTGGCTAGACGTAATTTATAGCAGAGCCCTAACGAAATGGTTGCCGAGCGACGGTAGTAGGAGCGTTGTCAAACCAACAGCCAGATAGGTGCGCCGACCAAGATCGCGGGGAAGACCTGGATGAGACTCGCACGCATAACATGGGATAAAAGGGAGGAGGGGTATTCTCAGAATAGGTGGAACAAGGCTGCCAATGATGATGATGATGAATATACAGGGTGGCAGAGTCATCGACACGCAAAATGTAACCGTGAAAACATGATTGTCCGTTGAAAGTGGCTGAATATTAAAAAAAAAATCTGCTGTTTCATAGAAAAGTGCAATACCTAGGCAGTCAAAATGTATGGAACAGCCATTTATTTTTAAATTGTCAACCAAAAATTTCAACTCACCATCATGTACTGAATCTATGGTACCAGGGTGGCCGTCGATGTCCTTGCCACACTGTATATCAATATAGGATACGTATACGTACTTACAATATGATTGAAAAATACATTACATGTTCAGATACTTATCAGTAACATAATCATGACACGTGTACTAAATAATTGGTTGAAATTCGGAGTTAAACTAATTAACCACATTATTGATTGGAAATAACAAACTTTATCTTTTTGTGCGATAATTAAAACCTAAATTACTATTACTGCTATATTTACTAAAGTCGATAATGTAGGACTGTTCCTACAATACCTATGGACTGGTATTAACACTGAAATTAGTCATTTAGGTTTCTTCTGAGCACGTTTTTGTAATTTGTGTGTGCCTAATCTCGGGAGGTTACAAAATTTTACAAAATTATAGATACATCACAAAAAATACCTAAAAAATAATCCATTCAATTGTATGCAATCGAAAGCCACAAATTCAGTCACTCCATCCTCAGACCCACCATTGCAATGTCCACCATATTGTTACTTACCTTTAGGCAACAGGCAATACTTCAGAGGCCCGTAACCCACAAACATACATAAAACCTAAATATAGTCATTAAAAACAATTCATCGCATGATGAAACGAATAGCGGTACCGTTATGTATAGTCGCTCACATAATGTGTACCCAGTTATGTAAGAGATCACCATGAACGTTAGTTCCGAACCTTGTGTTGAGCAATGTACTCCTCGAAGCGTGAAAATGTAATGGCATGTGTGCATGACTATTAATTCTGTACCTACTTTTGTGTACTTACATATTTAGATGGCGAAAATCCTAGGTTACATTATTATATTACAGGTTTTCTTCCTTTTTAATGATGGCTGTATTGTTTTTATATTTAATTAGTTTAGTATGTATTTGACAAAAATTTTACCTTAAACTGACGTAATACACAAACAATTTACCGCATTTTAATATAACTACAGTATCTAAGTATATGATATGTATGTAATTACGTACTGACATAGCTGATATTTCAAATAAACAATAGCTATGCTGTATTTAAAACTTTAAATCCTCAGTTTAAAATAAATCTAAAACAACATGCATTCTACACGAGTAGGCTAAAATTATTAGGTAAAAACATCAATTTTCCTTACACGAATAGGAAACCAGCGCAAAAAGTCAAAACACCGCATCAGTATTTCTCTTTCCTAAAAGTGGATTGAAAAGCACTACACACATATACTATTTGGAACAATAACATTTAGAACTTTTTTTTTATGTAGGTATAACTCACCTCATCTCTTAACAAAGCCACACTGCTCTATACTTAACAGAACAGTTACCAATTACACTAATTATACCAATACGTGCCTAAATTCTACTTTCCACAGCGATGTTATCTAACAGACTATGTTTTATGGCTGAAAATTAACTAAACAGATTCTCAAATTGAAACTAAAAATGAGCGCACATATGAAATCAAACAGTCACATGGGCATAAAATTGGTATTTAGAAGCACAGCGCGGCCGGAAGCGGCTCAGACACGTAGAGCGCGCAACTAAATAATGAACAAAAGTCATTATAAGTGGCGAGATGGTCGCGATAACGCGGCGGTTAGAGTAAACGCGCTTTTTTACGTTAATTAAACTTACTTCTGTAAACGATGATGGTCTCATTATCTGCATTAAGCACCGCTCGCCGTTCGCAATGCTTTTTACGCAACGCTGCGCGTGCGCCGGGCGCCCGAGCTCGTCGCCGACGACGCCGCGGGTTGCCATGTTCAAAAGTCATTTCGACTATTACAGTTTGTCGTACAATTTAAAAACAGAACCATTACAAGACACAGAACGGAAAAATGTAACCGTTTTATAAAAACTTTTTAAACATGATATCTAAGTATTGTTAAAGCAAAAAAGTTTCGTCTACATGCGACTGTTTTCGACAATTATCCCCCAAATAAAGTCTCGTCTCGTAAGTGATACGTGCTTGGGAGCGCAGGCCGCAGGGTCGCACTTAATAGCCGGTGACGGCAAAGGACACATGACAAAAAACTCTCCTCATTATCCACTCTATGACAATTCGCCTCCATTTATAATGCTATTAATAAAATAATGGCTGGCAACCACAATAAGAATTTAATTCAGCATCAAACAAACATTAAATGTCATTTTATCGGTAAAACCACGTTTGTAATAACCGTTTTGTTATTTTTTTAATGACAATATTTATTTCTGCATTAGAGTGTCATGTCGTACATCCGCATCGCGTTCCTGGCGTCGATTTATGTTCTATTGTTAAAAAGTGTTCATTGCATAATTGTATTTATTGTGATTACCGCCAGTTAGTTACTTCCCCTCTTAAATAACCGCTTGTTGGTAACTAGGTTTTGCCGTAGAGCCGCTCAAGTGTCCAGGTAGACACAGCGTGATTGATTTATTTGGGTAGTTTATGTGTTACTGTTACGAAACACGTAAAGAGTGCGTAATGGATTTAAAAAAAAATGAAACCTTTTTTTGTCCATTATCAATGTTTTATTATACCTCAGAGTAGTTTTTCATAAAACAGTTTCAGACCACATCAAATAAGTGTATATTGGCTGAATTTATTTGATTCAATCTTTTTCTCAAGCTTACTTATACATGGTCAATCAAAATGTTATGTTTGGCGAGAAGTGTGACTATGCAACTATTTTTCAAGTATTCTCAATTCCTCATATTATCATAGTTATTATATTGTATGTATAATGATACTAACTCGCACCGGTATTATTACATTTAGGTCCGTAATAAACCATGACTGCCCATGGCCTAGCTGTGAGGTAACACTTTTTGCATTAATGACTTTGTCCGCATCACATACAATCGAAGGCTGGTCGTTATAGGCATGTTACTTATTCATAATAATATAAATAAGTAGAATTGTTATTATTTCATAGAGTATATCATCTGGCTTAAAGAATATAAAATTACAAAACTCACACTTTACGATAGTCGAAAAACGAACGACACCGACTTCTGAAATTGAAGTTATTTTTCACTTTGTAGTGTTTTTTTTTTTTTGTGGAAGTCGGTTGTTTTTTTTTTTTTTGCAAAAACGTTTATATAAACTAAGTGGAAAAGAATCGTATTATTGAAGCCGACTCAAAAACTACCCAAGCAACGTTAATAATATTTATATGGGACAACCCCTGAGATATACCCTATCCATTAAAAAAATAATTTTGCATATCAGCTTATAAATAACGGAGTTCTGAGGTAACAAACATAAAAAAGCAACCCAATTGAGAACCTCCTCCTTTTTTTGAAGTCGGTTAAAAACCCACACTTTACAATTACGAAAAGAGAAAAAGGTCTTTTCACTTTTTTTTTGTATTTACACGTTAACTTATAACTGGTATGATGCCAATTCACTCCACATTGCGTTAATATTTAGTCAAAGAAGGTACTTTATTTAATTACATAACTGATTATATACAACATATAACGCAACTATTTACACTAGGTACTAAATTAAATGACTAACTATACAAATAACTACAAAAAGTCATAGAATGAACAATTATCTTTCAATCTCATACCAACTTTTCTTTTTATTTTTAGAATTTTCCGCTGCGTTACTAAAACGCATTAAACTTGCCACAAGACCAAATCCGACAAATGCACTTAAAAACAATTCCAATGACGCATCACACAATCAAAACCAGTCACAAGCGAAATTTTCCGTTTACATTCAAATTCGCCGTAGGTATATTGAGCGGTTGTCGTCGGGCGAAGGCCAGATAGAGATGAGGGGTAAACATGAAATCAGGCTGCTTATTACCCAGCGCGTTAGTATGCATGGGTTGGGAGCCCAGCGCCCTACTGCATTACGTCGCTCCGTACATAAACGATGCCTCCATTTACACCTAACTAGATTCAGCCACCCGGCACCCTTGAATGCAGACCGACTCAATTTAGATTTTATTACGTGACGCCACGATTCTGTTTTGTTAGTTGGTTACTTTTGTTTTTATTATGGAATATTAAACAGATATTTTTAGCTACAATTTTCAGAAAGTTTTTGTGGCTTTTCCTAATCTGATGCACAACGCTTTTTCTGTCATTGTTACATGTCTTATTTTCGTTCGCAAATAATGTTAAGACAACCAAGAAGTAAATTGATTCAATTCATTTATTAGCATTTTTAAATGCAGGCGTGTACTTAATGGTGTAAGCCGGACCCCTCACGAACATGTAGTAAAGCAATGAAAGTAATTAAATGCTTGACTGAGAGGTCTGAAAGCTCGTTTTTCGTTGTTTTCCGAAAAGGGAACCCATTACATATGTTTGAAACACATTAATGACCTAATGATACATCATAACTGACAGTAATATCCAATTTAACTGCAATAGAACTGACATTATTACTAAAAATCGTGTCAGTAAACACAGTAATTCCGATCAAAAAATTTCGAAACGAGCCATTTCATTTTGACGTTCAAAAAAACATTAGAAAAAGGTTGACATTCCGTCATTTTCTCAGGGACATTTCTTCAAATTAAACTATTATTAGTTGGCGATCACGTCGTAGGATGCTTTTAATATTGAATTAGGGGAACCTGTGGTTACAGCGCCCTTAATCGAGCCTTCGGACGCCGATGTTCGTGTATTAACTTTATATCCACAGTCGTGTAATGGCGTAAGTAATAATAAAGCCCAAATGACACAAAATATTGTCAAATTATAGGCTCTGAAAGCATGGCTAACCACTTACAATGTCTGCTGTTGATCCCTGGGTAGCGTCAACATATAAGAGGCTACGTCCTTGCAAGGATTATTATTTGGAGTTACCAAGTATGATTGAATATTATTATGTTAACAAAGGTTTTGTTCAGCTAACGATTTTTTTATTAAGAATCAATGCGGTTCAGTGTAGACAATTATTAAATGCTTTTCTTCCTATCTGTAGGTACACTTAGCAGTAGAATCTTGTGTAATTTGTCCACCGTTATTTTTAATTTTAAAATTAATCTTTGTCGTCTATCTTAAGTATTTAACAAACAGTTAATTCAGTAACAACAATATGCAAAATCATTCCTACACAATTTATTTAATTGGGTATTAAGAATTTTTCTGCGATCGCTACACCACTACACTTAATTATGGCTATATAAATAGTTTTCCTTTTTGGGTGCACGAAGGAGATACAGAAATGGCTGTGTCATATTATTTTAGTGGATGACGCCGATCGCATAACTAACAGCTGCAACGAGTCGCTGCTGATTGTAGTGTTTAGTCTCGATACGAATCGATTTCATACGATTTGTATCGAATGATCCCATCGTAAGCTAATAGGAGCGATTCTGGTATATTTTTCGGCTCTCTGACCGATGATTTAGTTCGTACGTGATGTGCTTACACGGAAAATAAATCGTTTGAATCGCATTATATTCATTCGTATTATTAAATGTTCGTTTCTGTGAGAATTTTTGAATTCGCCTACGCGTTGGAATGTACCGTGAATTAATAAAAAGTGAGTAGCCAAAACATTGAACGAATAAATTGCTGCGGCTTTCGATGTTCTGTTATGATGGATTTGACTATTAAATCTTTAATAACTGGAGGTTTATGATCGCATTCATCTATTACGATCTATGGTTCGCTATTCTTTGAAAGCAGAATTAATATTTCGTTAACGTATCATTAGACATTGTGAACATCATTCAAACTTTCGAATAATGTTTTATTGATATCGATTTTCAATGTCTTGAAAATAATATTTAATGTTATTAGTGCCATAACATTGAAATAGTCATTGATTAATAGATTGTCGAAGGTAATCGAAGGATTGGTTGAAGAATTAATGCTTTCACATAAATAAGGAAGCACCGTTCTCCAATTAAATAAACATAAAATTCTCGAACAAAATTAATCGTCACAGACTTATCTTTAGTGTGAATAAAAGTGGTACCGTAAACTGATGCATATCGATGTCTCTCGGGACCGATTTAAATCCGATTTGTTTACTCATTCGATGTAACATCGAGAAGCATTATCGCACTCACACTCGAACCTAATGTTAATTGGTTAATTAGTCTGTTTATGAGTCTTAAAACAAATTAATTTGAAGCGAGCGCGGCCATCTAATCTGCTTGGCGCCTCTTACGCACGTCCCTGTTCAAACTTAGCTACAGTTTTTTTAGGATACTGTGTAAAAAGTTGCCTCTATAAGATGAATAGATTGAATAGTTATTTCATTAGGTGTAACGTTATGATTTCCATGTGGTTGGCGGGTACTATACTTAACCATTCTGAAAAAACTTGAAAAGAAAGATAATATGCTTATCATGCCCCAAAATTGCGGGATTCATTACATAGACTCTTGAAAGGCAAAAGGCGACATAGGGCTGACTTTACATATGATTTTTTAAATGAAGCCCTATACATAGGGCCCATACATACACAGTAAGCGACATATATATATGTCGCTTACTCAATTTTGCCTTTCAAGCGTCGATAAGGTTAAAGGAGCATAGTGAGACCATAGAGTGAAATAAATCGAATAAAGACCTACGATTGCCAAGGTTCTCGAAAACTGATAACTGACAATAATTATGCAATTTTATTAAAAGTTATTGGTCTCCTAGTCGGACACAACTCCATCCGTCCGGTCCGGCCGAGGTGTCACAAGTCGGGATACAGATAACAAATACAACCTTATTCAACACTATCGAACTCTTTCTACTTCAATATTGAACCTTATCTATCAATATGTAAGAATGAAGGTGTGTTTCAGTGAGTGTAAAAGTAAGTTTGTCAAGTTAAAGGTACTTAATGATACCTGCTCGGGCCCCGATGACATCACACGCAGTATTGTAAGTGGAGAGATAAGAATAATTCAATAGGTACCAAGGATTTCGATGACACAACGTTTGAGTGGTGGTTTTCATTGATTTAATCGATGTGTACATCGTTTACTTGTCCTTTTAAAAGGTGTTTCTCAACGTGCCTGTTGTTGTGAATGGACACTGGATACCGATGCTAAATGAAAGAAAGCTGACTTTAATATTCGTACAAAAATCCCAGGAGCCGTTCCTACCCTGATAAGGACATAGGAAGGTAACATAAGCATAGCATGAGTATAAGCAGCCTATAATTTGCCCACTGCTGCGTCCTCTCTGTGAGAGGGAGTGGGCCGTAATCCACCACGCGGGCCCAGTGCGGGTTGGTAGATGTCGCATGTCTTCGAACTTTTGGTTATAGGACAAACCGGTTTCCTCACGATGTTTTCATTCAACATTTTGAGAGCAGTGGTGATGAAATAATTTACACAAAGTAAAATGCCTGTCAGTCTCCGAACCTTCGAACCTACAAGTCGTAAGTCGCAGCCGTTTCCACTGCGAAGGAAGGTAACTCGTATTACCAATAGGTGCAATGGACCCCAGGTATGTGTAAAGAACAGCGCTTAACAGGTCCCACCTCACCACCCTTCACTACGCTAAAGGTCTTTGATTCCTGAAAACTTACAAAATATTATGAACTCCAGAAATCTAAAAAGAAAACGTTATCAGTTTTTAGAAAAAGAAAGTTTTGAAAGATTTGTGTGCCTACACAAATCTTTTAACACCACAAGAGAACTCTACCACAGTATAAATATGTGACTCTACTGTCTCCGTAATATTTGTCATTCCATTAAACCCATAAAAAAAAACGAATATGCCTCGAAATTCTGCGGCCAAGTGCCAACGTTACGTCGAAGCGATCCCGTGCAAATAACACCGACCCTACCGATTAATCGTCAGCAAAACAACGCTAATGTCGTGTGTGTTCGGCAGGGCTAATCAAACAGGGACATTGTCCTATACCAATAGTAAACGTCAATATAATCGATACATGCGCCCTCAGGGATACGATGGTATCCGTACTGCTGTAGAGCAATCGAGAATCGAATTTAGATTAAAATTTGCTGGTATTTGTCAGCGTAGGGACTTCATCTGTAGAATAATCAGGCGTTCAGGAAATAGATTTCTTAAGAAATAAGCAGTACCTTTGTACTCATGTTATAATTCTGTCATATCAATTTGTATTTTACTGTGTGTACATAAATAATAAAATAAATAAATAGATTAGGTAGCTACATAGTATATATAGGTCTATGTAAAAGCTAAATTTTTAAAACCACTGCATTTTCACATTGTTTTTAAGGTGTCAGAAGTAACGATTAACGGTTTAAAATAACATTTAACCGCGATAATACGTTTGTAAACAACAAAAAGTTAAACAAAGGCCCAGTTTCATCGGAAGGTTCCTGCACATCATCAGGCGGGAGGAGACGCCCGGGTGTCACCACTGCGAGGATCGCCCAGAGGACACGGTGGAGCATACGGTGGAGGTCTGCCCCGCTTGGGCAGAGCACCGCCGTGTCCTCGTAGAGGCGATCGGCAGCGGCGGCGAACTCTCGCGCCCGGCCCTGGTGCAAGCCATGGTCCGGGGCGAGAGGGAGTGGGAGGCGGTCACCTCCTTCTGCGAAGCAGTCATGCTAGCGAAGGAGGTGGCGGGATGGGCGAGGGAGAGATCCTCACGCCTCAGCCGCCGAGGGAGACGCTCCGGGCGTCGGGAGCCGCGTGACGACTCCCGGCCACCGTAGGCGCGGGCCTGCGGGCGGAGAGCAATGGGTAGCTCTCCGTCCGATCAGGACAAGGCCCGTGCCGGACGGCGCGTATGTGTTCCACGTGCGCCTCAAAGAGATGTCAGCATAGTTGACGGGGCCCGACAGGGCCGAAGCCTGCCGGGGTAGCGGGATCGTCCGAAAGGGTTACCGCTGCCCTGGTACATAAAGGGCTAAGGAAGGAACACGGGTGGGTTTTAGTCAGTAAGAGTCTGACACTCCCTTCTGCTCCACCCAGAGCGGGAGGGGTCATTTGATGATTTCCCATCTTGAAAAAAAAAAAAAAAGGCCCAGTTTCATAAGTTCCAGTGGTCGACACTTTCGAAAGGTTTTACATGCCAATAGAATGCGGGAAAAGAACAGAAAGCCAATTCCCGTAATTAAAAACATTCAAAATCTAGTCGCAATCTCATCTCAGCGACCATAAATACCAAAAACTAAAATATATGGAAAATATAAAATGTATGGAAATTAGAGCTATTTTTGACAGATTGAAACTGAGGCCAGACTGTGAACGTTCTCAAAATTATGAGAATTGCGCCTCAGATCTTAATCATGCTATTATAAGCAGTCGAGTCAGAATCACGAAATCAATAGTAAGATGCTAGCTGCTACATTACAGAAGGATGAATAATAAAAAACTCCAGCTACACTTACGCATGCTCATGAGTAACAGCAATTAGTTATAAACATAACCCATGTTTTACAGAATTAAAGGAAAACCCCGAAGTGCACATTCCTAGCTTTAGATTAGATATAAATGGATATAATAACAACGTTAAGCAGAAGACAATACTTATTGTCTAGTTAGGTACTTACCTAACTAGATGTATTACCTTACACAGTTACACGTAATCACGAATCAAAACTGATTTCGATATGGAAAATTACTTCTTAGTTATTCTACGTTAGTTGTGGTTGACTTCGTTCCTAATAACAAATAATAGGTACTAAGGCCAATGCAATCATGAGAAATCATTACAAACAACATTAGATTGCTTGCAATTTATAAAATGTGGTTACATAGGTAATTATCCATGTCAGACTATCTATTTATCTATGTAAGTAGGTACATCGCAAATTACCTATATGTTAGTAAATCATCTGAGTAGAGACAGATGCAAGGCCGCAGCATTATTTCCCACAAAGACCATAGTAATCGAAAAAACTGACATCGAATCAAGTTCGAACCGAATGAACGTACCTGCCATTCACATAAAACTGGAAATATAAACAAATTATTGAAAAGACAAAAAACCGTCGTAATTTAACTTCCCCACATTTCATTTCACAAATTAGTCGAAACATAAAAACCCATGAATGAACTCTAAACAATCCCAAATGTTCATTTAGTGCCGGAAATGACCCGTTTGGCAAATAAATCAAAATTGCACTAGGAACGTAAACGCAGCGATTAGGCGGCGCTTGCAAAGGGCCCGGTGACGCTGCGCATGCGGCGGCCTATTTATTAATTTCTCGAGAACCCAGAGGCGGGTCCCACCGCTCTAATTGTGCCTAATTTGAGACACCGCTCGAGATAGAGAGGCTGTAGGTTGCTATAGGCTCACGTCGCCTGAGGCAATTGTCATTGATACAACTTATTCCATTTAAATAAATACCTACCTACGCAAGCGTTTTTTTAGTGCTTCAAAGAAACTTAGAATTGAATACAAAAAATGCACACTAAAATGTTAAAGCAGCAATAAAATCCATAAAAGACAGATTTTTTACATTTTATAAAATAAATGAATGGCTTTCTGTCGTAAGGTAAGAACCAACACGAAAAGATACTAGATACGTAAAATCTGTTGGCCATTGAAACACAAGAAATTTTACTATCTGGCATCGTTAAAATTTATGTTTCAATGTAGGTCATTTCCTAATGAATGATGGGCTAAGTCCTAGGATGTCAGTGAACCTAGCTGTCCGTCAGATGGTCACGCTGGTCACAGCACAGGTCAGTCGGCTGCCATGGCCGGCGAGATCACCACTTTCAAATATTTGTCACACGCCACAACCCATTCATAAAATGCTAATGCGATTAGTTCCGCATTGTTTTTGCTAAATTTATTGCCCGGAGCGGCAAACCAACCAACCTGTTCAGCTTGTGCTATTAATTTTATAATTAACACCTGGCAAAAACATTTAATATGAACACATTATGCTAATGAATATACGTCTTGGAACGCGACAACTAACAACATTACCCTATAGTTTTTATGATATTCTCATACATTTATTACCTAACTACGTACGAGGCGAGGTGTTAATGGATATCATTTGGCTCACACGGATAAATAAGTGACTACGAACGGACATCGGGACTCTCAGTATCTCTAAGTGAAATGAAAACGGATATCCAAAATTGGTACAATAAAACGCTTAGGCCCAATAGGTTTATCGCGTCCACTTCCTACAGCCGCTCTAATAACCAAAACAAACAACAGCGACGAACACAAAGGGAGGCAAATAAGTCCAAAAAGTGCTAATATAAAAAAGTGTGCCCGTTTTTATAAGGCAACGAGTAAGTGTGAGGTCGGAGCGAGGAATGTTGGCGCCTGTCTGAGTACGTATACCTGTCCGTTTATCAATGGACCACGGACAATAAGGTGAAAAAAAATGTGAAAGAGTATCAAAAAAGCGCTTCATCAAACCGATGCGTCCGGCAAGGGTTGTCGCTCGCTATCAACGGCTATCCGTCCGTTACTGTCACTTTATAATGCGCCCACGATCATAAACGACATCTTTGTTTAAATTACGGCGTATTATTGTCATGAGTTTAATCATTAGTCAGAATGATGCCTTCGTACCTTATACAATAGTAAAGTTAGGTGCACATATCAAAATCAGAGTAAGATATAGGTAAATCTCCAGCCTACGCCATTCTCTTGTAA